>LR990196.1:10000000-12400000 GCA_905147375.1 Hylaea fasciaria | reverse complement strand
TCTCCAGAACTGTTCAGGATTTATATGAACAGCTTTATAATTCTTTAAAATATAACTTACGACAAAATTGAAAGACAAAAATTTACGAATAAGACATTTATTATCTAAATCACTTTGGCCACCACACACTAGTTGAGCTGCACGTCTTGCCGCGCCAGCTCCAACAGCATGGGGTCGTCGAAGAACTTGTTGATGGAGACGTCCTCGCTGAGTCCCTTGCGCCGCCGCGTCTTGATCATGAACTCACGCGCCAGGTGCGTCGCCGGCTGCGGCTCCAGGGGCCTACGGAACAGGGAATAATTATATAAAACTAGACTACCCACTATAAAAACTAAAGCCTACGTGTTAATCCAGGGTGTTAGCCATCTCCATACAAAACTTCATCAAAAATGGTCCAGCCGTTTGAGCGTGAAGAATTAACAAATATACAAACGCACTCAGAAACTTTCAGCTTTATAATATCGATAGGATAGGATTAGAGTAAAATGTAGAAGATGAAGAATGAACTACATATTGGTGGAGTACATATCGATGGACTACATATTGATGGACTAAATATCGATGGATTCAAGCTAAAAAAAAGCGTGATAAGTATATTGTCACCTGATGACGATGGTCTTGTCGAGCGGATCTCCGGGCACGATCTGCCAGTGGTGGAACACCTGCAGACAGAAGGCCTGGCCCTGCGTGTGCGTGCGCAGATCCGTCTCGAAGCCGAACGAGTCCACGGCGGGCACGAACGCCTTGATGGTGTACAGCGGGGAGCCCGCCACCGGCGCGTCCTGCGTCACGTGGCCTGGGGGCAGAGCGGGCTGCAGGTGCCGGTGCAGGCACAGGGAGGAGGGAGGTCGGCAGGGCCGTATAACGGTACCGTGACATGTAATCAAGTCGGTTGAAAGAGGCAGCGGGCGCGATGTGAAATCTACCCTGGAGAGTACTTGCCACTTGGAGTTATTGATATAGAATGTTTTCTCAAGGCTGTGTTTCTTCGGGTGTTCATAATTCATATAATATGTAATACTGGTGGAATATTAACCATGCCGCGTTCTCTAAAACTCCCAAGATGTTTTACTAAAGCATCCACCACTTTCCTGGATCGCGACATTGGACTTCGACTTGACTAAACTACTGGTTTTAAATGCATAAATCTCGCGAAGCTAAAACCGATGCTACCTACAATCTACAGTGGAGCAAACGTCCAATATCTTCGCTATTTTTATGTAAAAAATGACCGAATAACCGAAACATACCTCTCCGCTTGGCCAGTACCGTGTAGACTGCGGAGACGCAATCGGCGGGCGCCTGCACCTCCACAAACAAGTAGGGCTCCATCAGCCTCGGAGTCGCCATTAGGAACGCGGAGTACGCTACCTGTTGACGAATTGGTAGTCCTTTTATATTAAAAAAAAACCATCTTGCCATAATACCAGACTGTAATAACGCAGTGCTAGTTGCCAATCAAAACAGCACTCGTCCCGATGAGGATGAATTATTATTATCCTGGTTTGCTGCACCAACCAACACCAAAATGGATAAAGTCCACAAACCCTTCTAGCGGTAGGGATGATCTGCCCGCCGCCCCGGTGCAGCGGCTCCTGCGCTATGACCGCGTCCAGGATCTTGAACTTGACGTTTCTGATGGGCTCCTCGCACAGGGGGCCCTCTCTCGTGCCCCACTGGAAACCTGCACAAGCACTCGAACTTTACCACGCACATAATATTATAAAAGTGCACATCGGCTAGGTACTTTTTATCCCGAGAATCGCGGGATAAACAATACTTCGATAAAAGTGCACATTGGCTAGGTACTTTTTATCCCGAGAATCGCGGGATAAACAATACTTCGGATTCAGCGAGCGACCTTTAAATAGTCGATCGCAGTTATTCAAATTCATTCTAAAATATACATACTACAGTTTTAAATAGTACAGATCCCGGCATACGTCGCGCATTCCTTACGTGTTTTTTTTACCCTTTATATAAATTGCATAAAACCAAGTGGCAAAGTTTACCTTGCACGATGCTGTCTTTGACCGAGGCGAGCAGATGCTTGTCCACCTCGGAGGGCAGCGTGTCGTCGACGAGGATGTTGGGGCCGGTGGTGTCCGGCCCGAACGCCCATATCGAACGTGCCGCCAGCAAGTCCCAGTCGTATCTGTGAGGCAACGATTAGTCGTATCTATGGGGCAACGCTTAGTTGTATCTGTAGGGCAACGATTAGTCGTGTCTGTGAGGCAACGATTAGTCGTATCTGTGTGTGTGGGGCAACGATCGGTCTTATCAGTGGGACAACGATTAGTCGTATCTGTAGGGCAACGATTAGTCGTGTCAGTGAGGCAACGTTTAGTCGTGATCGCGAACCTCTAAATCGACTTAGCAATGTCAACAGCATCACGACTCCCCAGAGCATCGTAACACCCCTCAGCGTTGCGACGCTCCAGGCCGTCTCGAGAGTCCCCCGCCACGGTCAGCGCTTTCCCACTCACTTGGTCTGGAAGAACTCCCCGAGCCGCTTCCGGTCCCAGGTGACGCACACGGCGCCCGCCTCGATGTCCTCCGCCAGCCCGCGCTCCAGCGGCTCCGCTATCATGGTGAGCTTGTTCCGCTTGTTGGGCGTCTCCGCGAAGCACTTGAGCGAGGACGTCTCCACCACCGTCTCGCAGAACGACACCACCGGGTCCGCAACTGGGAGGAAATTATATTTAAACAGTTATCCCCGTTTGATTTCGTGTTGTCGTATGATAACCGATAAACACGCTAATGCTAGAACGGGATTGAAACGCTCGGGGTGAGAGTAATACCGTCACCGCACAAGTCAACGAAATTTTAGAAACAGCTGTTCAATCTCTCGTTTAAACTTGTCGTGGTAAGGTCCACAGGTTCCGGCCACCGACGCCGCGAGCTCACCTTTGATGTCGATCTCGGAGTACATGTTCCTGAGGTCGTGCATGACGCAGTCCAGGTACAGCTCCCCCGTGCCCAGCACCACGTGCTCCCCGGACTCCTCCACCCGCGTCGCCACAAGCGGGTACGACTTGTTCACCTGCCGGAGGGAGTAGCCGTAGCTACATTATTACATTATTCATATTCATCAAAAAGCAATTCGTTCATTTCTTTCACTCATTCATTCATTCATACAATTCGTTCATTTCGAGGTAGATATGAACGTTGACGCTTGATCCCCACACCGACGCCGAAGCCTATACAGACACCAACACCCTCTGCTTGCTAATCGAAAGATACACTAAACTATCAACTGTTCCAGCCGCAAACGGTTGCTAAACCATCCACATTAACCCACCTTCCGCAGCCCGTCCAACATCTTGGGCAGCTCGCTGGGGTTGACCGGCTCCACGGCTATCTTGACCACGGCCTGCGTGTTGAACCGCAGCGGGGCGAAGGTGTGCAGCTCGGCGTCCTCCTCCGCCGCCACCACGGTGCAGGTCTTCACTATGGGCTGGTCGATGCCCTCGATCAGGGCCCAGCAGCCGGCCGGCACACGGTTCAACTCCACCTGGGATATATTGGAAATGGAACTTCTTTATATTTTACTAGCTAGCATATATAGCTACATAGCTTTATATTTTACTAACTGACTAGCATTTGACCTTGACCTTTTTGACAGATTGTGAAAGAGACGCCGTAACTCGTGCACTGTGCAATTTTCAACGTAACGACACCTCACGCAACACTTAGTTCTTTGAAAAAATACTTTTTAGGCCCGTTTATATGGAAACCGAGTAAGTGCGTGCGTGCGTGCGTGCGTGCGTGCGTGCGTGCGTGCATGCGTGCGTGCGTGCGTGTGTGCGTGCGTGCGTGCATGCGTGCGTGCATGCGTGCGTGTGTGTGTGTGTGTAAAAAGACCCTAACACACAAAGACAAAATGAATACATGCTGTCCACGACCCGTGTGGAGTAGCAAGTGCTCACCTTGTACCTAGCTTCGTATATCCACAGCCGGCCCACGCTCATGATCCGAGAGTCCTCCTCGTCCTGCGAGCTGTAATTCTCGCCGAGAACCCTCACAGTCTGCCCCGCGTACAGCGTGCCCGACATCACTCTAGCTAACACCTGAAATGTTAAATTGGTAAGTTCCCATTCTAGGCTGAATGTCATTGTTGACCACCCAACCAAGTGAGATATTGAAAAAAAAGTTACCAGGAAGAATGTGCAGTCGTCGGTGGGGTACATTTTGGTGGTGTGCGCGACGAGGCGGCCCGACTGGTCGCAGGCCAGCATGTCGTCGCGCAGGGGCCCCGCCGCGCCGCGGTACGTGTGCCCCACCTTGCGCGGGGCCCCGTCCAGCGGGGACGGCACGTTCTGCACCAACATCTCCACAAAACCACTGGGGATTACATGAAGGGTTATTTCAGTATTCATCCCTACTGGGGGAGGAGTGATTCTTGAAGTGGAACTTCTTAGGCGGCAGCGATTCGGTCATTGATACGTGAATGAGGGTTGAGAGTAAAAAGGGCGCGTCACGTTTATAACATTTCGTTGCATGAGAGAGAAGGGTATGGCGTAGAGAGAAAGAGATATAATATATTCTTAAGTCAAGCAGAGCAAAAGAGAGCAACAATCCTCAGCTCAGTCAGATTGTCAGCATAACTGACAATCTATTTGATGATCAACAACTCTCATTGCTTCTATTCTGTGTAATATCTAGTGATGTCGTTTAGGATACAATAAAGTATTTGTTATTGTAACTCACGAGAATTCGCCAAAGAATCTGCTGCAGACGAGTCTGAGGAGCGGCCGCACGTTCAGCCTAGACTCCTGCTTCGTCAGCTTGATGCCAAGCTCCTGGAGAACTGCAGGCAGAGTGTCGTCCACGTCTCCCACCACCTGGAAATCATCGGGATTGAGGAACAACTATGTTCAGCACTGCAACCCAACTTGTGCCTTAATTGATGTTTTGAGAAATTATTAGTAGAGGAGGCGCTGACTGAAGACATTTGTTGACTTTTCAAAAGAGGTTAATTTCCATTAATAATATAATTATAGTAATTGATTACATATTTATAGTGCACAGAAGCTACGAATAAGTAAGAACAGAAGCCCGATAGGAGGAGTGGAGTTCCTGAAGTGGCATTTTGCAAGTTGTTAGCATTTTATTTATTTATTTATTTATTTATTAGTTTATAGACGAGCAGCATAGATTTGCTGATATGTCTACATCACACAGCATTGAAAAACACTTCACAAAATTGACACAAAATTGTTCACATCTATTGTAACAATGACTTATTAGTTCGTAGCCAGTTATCGAGTTTGTTTTTAAATGAGTTGACAGAGGTGGCAGAAACAACCTCGTCCGGGAGTAGATTCCAATTATGGACCACTCTGTTACTGAGGAAGTGATGAGCAGTGTCGGTGTTGGTCAGTGCACGAATAATTTTTAGGTGGTTGCCTCGTGAAGGTCTTTGGTCTTCCTTTCTTATAAAAATATTATGTATATCTGAAAGGTTATATTTATGGGTACTAATTTTGAAGGTCTCAATTAGATCACCGCGAAGGCGTCTTTCTTCAAGGGTGGTGAGGCGTAATATATGGAGTCTGTCCTCATAGGTCATACGACGTAGAGCTCGTGGAATTTTGGTGGCTTTTCTCTGCACACTTTCAAGTAGGTGGATGTCTTTTTTGAAGTAGGGGCTCCAAATTTGAAAAGCATATTCTAGTAAAGGCCTGATATACGTTTTGTAGACCTTGAGGAAGACCTCCACCGTCAATACTTGAAAGGATCTGTGTATCACGTATATGAAGGAGTTGGCTTTCTTGACCATGGCAAGAATATGATTTTCCCATTTCAGATTAGAAGCAATGTTAACTCCAAGATCCTTTTGTAGGTTCACTGCGGCTAGGGGGATTCCATCCAAACTGTATGTCGATCTGGGGTTATTTTGGCCTAGATGTAGGATGTTGCACTTTGATGAATTTAGCTTTACTATCCAATCTTTGGTCCAAACCTGAATGCGATCGAGGTCTTCCTGCAGTTGTCCAGAGCTTGTGAGTGGATTAGCAAAGAACTTTCCATCATCAGCAAAGAAGGCAGACTGAGACTCCACCAGGCCAATCAGGTCGGTTATAAATATGCCAAATAGGTGGGGAGCGAGCACTGATCCCTGCGGAACTCCACTTAACACACATTTCCTTTGAGACAGAGAATTACCGACCCTGACCTGGAACGTTCTACCATTTAAGTAATTCTTTATCCATGTATGTAAGTTTCCACGTATACCAAAGTACTCCAACTTCATAAGAAGACGTTGATGCGGAACTTTGTCAAATGCGCGTTCAAAGTCTAGGTACACTACATCAACTGGGTTTCTGTTGTCTAGCTCCTTACTCCATGCATGAACACATGTTAATAAATTGGTAATGGTTGACCGTTGCCTCACAAATCCATGTTGTTCGGCAGATATTACACACTCTCTATTTAAAAATTGTGACAATCGCTCGCTTATAATTCTCTCCATGATTTTGACCACTATGCTTGTGAGACTAATAGGACGAAAGTTCTCAGGATGAGTTTTGTCTCCTTTCTTGTAAATCGGAGTGACAATGGCATGTTTCCAGTCTTGAGGTAGATACTAATTGAGGTTATACTATAACATTGACATTCTATGCATGAACAATTTGAAATAGGTACACAATTTTATAATCCACCTGAGTTCAGATGCTTTTCAGTGCGAATTCAGTCACATAATAATATAACTTTGTATAACTGTGTCTCTTATCATTGTCTTACCTGAGCAAAGATCTTATAAAGCGGCTCCAGTATAAACTCGACGAAGCTCCTCTGCGCAGACGCATGCGGCTGCTTCTTGGTGAACCGTCTCGTCTTGGCGTTGAAGTAGACGTCACCCCACAGCCAGTTGGCCATTTCCGCAGAGCGGAGCCCTGCGCCGGGGTGCGCGGCCGCGTACATCGCAGCGAACGACTCCAGGGAGAAGCACACGTCGTACAGGGACGACGCGAAACACACGTTACCTGCATTTGGGGGATTTAAGGTTCATACAACAATGCTGTCAAGGCGAAAAATGAATACTTGATAGATTTTAATACTGAGGAGGTGTTTACTCACTAGTGCAACACAACTATGTCATAGACATAGACTAGTATGCCATGATTCAAGTAGCATTTTACCCCCCCCCCCGTTTAGACTCCACCCCTGCTCCAGCTTATCTTATCTTCGCTTTCACTTTCGCAGGCCATTAGGTACGAGTAGGAGATGCAATGGCATGAAAGGTAATGTGTTTATTCTCATAATGCTCCCTGCCCACTCTCCTGCTCACTGCTGCCGAGTGTAAATTAGCTATTAAAAATCCCTCACTTACCTAACAGTGGTGAGAACACAGTAGCCGGCTCATCAGGGTTGTCCTGCGGCTGATGCGTCTCACACATGGAGTTCAGCTCGTCAATGATGTGCCTCAGCTTGTAGTATGCATCCGCAGGGGGCAGCTTCAGCTCCAGTATGAGCCTGTCCACCTTGTTGATGCACAGGGTGAGCGGCACTCTCTCCTGCACAGCGTGCCGGAGCAACCTCTCCGTGTTCAGCATGATGCCTTCCGCTGCGTCCACGAAGAGGACTGCGCCTGGATGGGTTAGAAATAGTGGTTAGAGCTAGTGTATAGAAGATATGGAACAAAAAAAGGTCAAGAAATATGACACGGGACTTACCATCAGATATCCTCAATGCTGCTGTCACCTCATCACTGAAGTTGACATGTCCCGGCGTGTCCATAATGTTGAGGAGATGCGACTTCCCCTTGATATTCTTCAGGAGTAGTGTAACCGGCATGGACTTGATGGAGACTCCTCGCTCTTGCTCCACAAACAGTGTGTCGGTGTACCGCATGGGGATGGTGGTGTCGTGGTTTGCCGTTCCAGGGTGAGTTTGACGAATGAGGCAGTCAACGAAGGAAGTTTTACCTGGGGACAGTGAATTTGGTTATAGCACTGCATATTCGGGCTGTAAAACCTAAATATTATTTATTTATTTGTTTATGCATGAGCAGCAAAGAGCTTTTATTTTATATCACATAAGTACACCACACAGTGTTGAAAGTCACTTAACAAGAAGTTCACTTTTGTCACAATGTATTAGTTCATTTTATCCGGGATTATTCTTAAAAACGGCAGCACTAAATAGGTAAATAGACCAGCAACTATACATATTAATGGGATACTTGAATCCTACCATTATGCAGATGCCCCATAAGGGTCACATTCCTCATCAGGTTTGTGTTATCCAGCATATCGGCCAGGTATTCCATGTCGTACTTGGTGTCCGGAAGCTCCTGCTCTTGGACCTGGAACTTCTTATGCTTGACCGGCTCTATGAGGGGCTTGTCCAGGGCTTGGGTGTCTTCCTCTTGGACCACAGTCTCGACGTCTGGACCGTAGACTTCTATGGCTTGCGGATAATATCTGGAATAAGATGCTTAAAAAAGTTAATGTTTATGTAGAGAACTGACAGCCACCGATTAAAATTTATCACAATCTTTAATCACGCGTTGTAAAAAAGGTGGTACAATAGAGACTGCCCTTAATACAGGAGAGCTAGTGCTATGCTATGTGTAGGGAAGGGATATGTGATAAGGTCGTAAGTATACTCAACAGTTCAGGCACTGCTACGATCAATTGACCATGTTGAAGTATCATACCGTTTGTCCTCATGGAGCACAACAGACATGGGCGCCACCTCGGGCTCCACATCAGCATCGTCATCTTCCTCCATGGCATCCTCATCGTCACGGTTGTCCGCCCCGTACACGCTCTGTTCGTCTTCAGAGTCGGACTCCAAGTCCGGCCCAATGTAGTTCCCGAATTCGTCATATAAATCCCCGTCCATATTTAAATTTCAAGAAGGTTCCTTTGGAAAACAGGACACACAGTTTGAACTAAGTTCTCTTTTCGTTAGCAATATCGATAAAACAATCCAAAACTCCCGAAAAACACAAATCAAAACAAACGCCGCCGCTTCGTTCGTTTCTTTTGTTTTGCCAGCTAACCTCAAAATGTATTTTTTTTTGTAATTCGTTCATTTACATAGATAAAAAAAGGCACGGTATAGACCTGGGTTCTTGAACGAAGCGTAGAGTGAATAATTATAACTTCGTTTTTTTTGCCCTAATGTTGGTAATGAAAATCAGGAACCGAAATCGATAAACCAAGACTGGTATTGTTTACGGAAATACCGATAATGGTATCTAGAATTAGCTAAATACAGATATTTTACGTATTATAATATAGTATCAATAGGTACATATTTGTACCAACACATTGACGTAAGATAGATTTCTAGTACTGCACAAAATGTAGGATAAAAAAATGTTATTAAAACGCGTTTATTTTAATGCTTTTTTAAGCAAGTTTATTTATTTAAACTTGTTTTCTTTCAGCAAATAAAAAAGAAATAGGTAATATTACGATATAACAAATGATAAGACAGTTTAAATGTCAGGTGATAATAATAATAATAATATAATGACTATAATAAGATAATGATAAAGGAAAAAAAAAAGTATTTAAAATCCTCTGGTAATATTTTTTTACTACTGGCATTTCTTGTATAGAGCCATGGCTGCAGACTGCTACGTGTGCGTTGGTGAAAAAGAGATGCGAAGATCTGTTGCGGCCATGCTGGAACGTTTATTTTTTGCCGCAGTACCTACCAACTCAATCCTTTTGGGTAGTACGTATGCGATGTTACCAGAAGATGTTTTATTGATTTCATTCTAATATTTTAATGCCATCTAGTTTAATTCTTTAACAACTTTCACCTTCGACAATCGGTATTTCTGTAAAGATATCAACAACGGTATTGAAAAACTATATCGATAGCGACTTACATCGGTATTGCGGTATTGAAAGTATCTGTATTTGTACATAATAATATATCGATACCTCAAAATGATAGGTAGGTATTTCTATTCTTGTTGGAAATAAATGTGTAGCTCGGAATTTCCTCCGGTGGTAGAATCTGGATGGTGGTAGATTTTTGAACGAATTATTTTTCTGTATGTTGCTCACTTGTAGACTTTGACAAATTCTCTTTGAATACAAAAATGGCTGCCAAAGCACAGAATTTCTCAAAAATGATTTCGGCGCAGCTTCGTAATAAAGCGAACGAGTTTTTGAATTCCAGAAAACATGCAAATAATCTCGCTGATATTATCCAAATGTTCGAGGTAAATATAACGCAGATACAGTGCCACAGAACCCGCAATGAAAACTGCGTCATAGGTTACGTTTGTGATTACTGGATTTTTCGTGGTATTTCAGGCCGAAACGGATAATTACACGCCCCTACTGCTAACCATCGAAGTTATATTTACTGAGCTATTGAAACGAGGGGATTTGGTGGAGAAAATCGTCCCCTTGAAGCCGACAGGTATGCATACTTTCGTGCCGTATCCTGGGAGTGTTGAACGCGCTTAGCGCAATAATATTGATTTTCGTCACGTCAGACTGTAAAAGCTGTGCGTAATTTACTGCCTATGAGCACGAGAATGGGTGTGGGTGGGATTGCGAATTTGCAGAATCATGACAGTGTATCACCAAAGTTGTGGCGAACATTTGGCGACGTGTGACGTTATTTGCTTATATAAAAGGCTGAGGTGGCCAGCGAGACGCCGCACTTGTGTTAGTACTGCTATAATGTATCTGAGCAATGTGCGTTTTATACGGAGGCATGCCAATATAATGGCCAACATGCCTAGTGATCCAATTTGTATTGAGAGTATTTGAGATTATGTATTGAGATGGGACCCTCAGCAAAATGTCGTCTCAAGGTCACGTATATACCATGTGTATACATGTGTTTACTTTGTCGGCCAGCACGGCAAAGGAATTTATGACATAATTTGGTTTCCATCTGAATTCATAGCCGAGTGTTAATTTACCCAATAAGGTATTATTGAAAGCTTGCAAAAATATTGATTGAAAATGGACTAGAGTCCACTCGTAGAAAATGTTGCTATTGTTGTGCAGTAAATGATGCTGGATTATTTTAGCCACAATAAATAGCAATATCTTGTTCTTCAACAAGGAAGCTTAATACCTTATATTAAAGGTGTATAATCTTTCAGAAGACAGTCCAGAAGCAGCTTATTCCAAATGGCTCCGCGAGTGTTACGAGGCAGCCATCACTCGCTCTCTAGAATGCATCAAACGTGGCCGCACAAACTCACGTCTCCAGGCCCTGGTCACGGCTTGCAAGCTGATGCAGGCTGAGGGGAGGAATCCATTGGAAAACTTTTCTGGATATTACTTTCCTTCGGCACGGATCAAGGTGAGCATTGACACCAAATAGGATTGGCTAGCATTTCTGTGAGATTCCTGTTCGAGAGTTACTAAGCACTGGATATGATCACTTCCTATAATGAAAAAAATAGAAACGGATCAGTAATTCTTATAAACTTACAAACTACAAACATACTATGTTTATTGTGCTATGTTATTTCTTTCAGATCTATTATAAATACATTTAAATATTCGGAATGTTTCAGAACATATTCATGGCTCTTCTTGACTCTGATGTGTCCATGACGGCGCCGCTGACCCGCTTCCAAGAGTTCACGGAGTACCGTGATGTCCAGCAATATGGCCTCCGAGTTCTATCTACAATTGCTTATCGCAAGTAAGTATTAAATAATGTACCTACGTAAAAGAAAACACCGTTCTAGTTCTAGTAGCAAAGCAAAGACCTAAGAGGTGATATACACATATCACCACCTAGTTCTTGACTGGCTAACCCAATATCAATAATATTTTTTTAGAGATTGTATGTCTGTATGTCTCGTAATTTTCCCTCTGCTTAGTCTGTCTACCTAAGCGACTGCAAGTTGTGTATGTATTAGAATTTGATCCTAACATGTACTGGGGGCTTACCATGACATCTTATTGTGATCCAATTGAGGACCTAAAAATAATTGATTTACTACTTATTCAAACCATGATGTTATGTTGTGATATCTATATTATTATGCTCAATTTAGGTTGATTTCAAATCTAAAAGGAATTGACATCTACCTAAATGATATCAAAAGCCAGGTATAAATATTATTTAAAGTGAAACAATTCTGTTATGATCCTCAATTGGATCAAAATAAGACGTCATTGCCTGGTATCTCACCTTTCAGCCTATTCCGACTATTCTTCTCTTTATTGTTGTTAAATTATAATTTGTTTGTACACAGATCGCCAACTCCTATATACATGCAGAACTACCTAGAACTGCTCGACAAACTCTTGGTGTGCGAGATACCCACAGAGGCTAAGCTGAAAAGCAAGGAGAGAGACGGTGAAGAGAAAGAAGAGAAGCTACTATGTGGCGTAGAAGGTATGTATTTTTTTTTCTATTTAAAAAAAATAAATATTGTTTTCTTTTTAAAATTTTTTTTAAGTGTTGTACTGACTGGCGAATTAAAAGTGTTATTTGCTGGCATTTCTGCTGACTTTGTATAGATAGTAAAACATTTTCTAAATTTCCTTGTTTTGTAAAATAATGGTACTGTATTTAGGGCAAACTTTGACACTAATTTATAAAAAGTTGTTCTGTGACCTTTGTAGAGAGTCAAGGACTAACTTATTTAGTGAATAACAGTTCAGCTCATGTATTTTTATAACGCACATCTATCTCCCAGATAAAGATTGCTGTGTAGGTGTTATGATGCATACATTCAATTATTCAATAAAATCTGTTGTATTATCTTATTAGTAAATTAAAAAAGTGATGTCAGTCATAATATTTTTCTTTTTGTGAGGTCTGCTCTTGAGCTAAAGTCATATGACCTCAGAGTTAGCAAATATACCATATGGAATGAGGCACACGCCTGGACATAAACATAAATTGCATTATAATGTACTTGTTTGTCTGTTCACGTAAAAACAGTAATAAAAAAGTAATCTGTAATCGCTGCACTAGAATCCGAATCTCAATCTCAGTCATTGCTCATCATCAACCAGGCAGTGTCAGGTACATGAACCATCGAGCAGGCAAAGTGACGCTTGAACCCTCGCAGGCAAGGCTCCGTTCCCGTACAACCCGGGCGTGTGCCGGCGCTACGCCAACAAGTGCTGGGGCTTCGCGTGCCAGTGGGCGCTGTGTGCGTCGCCGCGCACGCACCGCCGGGCGCTGCTGCTGCTGGTGGAGCGGATGATGCCGCTGCTGGCCAAGCCGCGCCTCGCCACCGACATGCTGTGCGACAGCCTCGACGCAGGTGCGTGTGGACCAGTTCTATGTACTCACTGATCTGTATCCGATGCATGACGGCGTTAGTTCCCCTCTTCTGGGTCATTAATTTATGTAGTAAACAATTGCCAATTTAAAGAGAGAAAAGACATTGTGTCCTTGTCTATAGAACGGACTATAGAGTTATCATGTGTAGAGCTGGAGCAGCATATAATTGTTTGTGTATACAGACCCCCAACAGCTGATTTCAAAATGTTTGAGTCCATTATGGAAGAAGTGCTGAGAAAATCATTTAATACCTCGAAATATGTAGTTGTTTGTGGCGATTTTAATGTTAATATTCTTGATAAGTGCCCATTAAGTGATAAGTTACTAAATTTATTTTTGTGCTTTGATCTAAGAAATCTTTTTAATCAGCCAACTAGAATCACTACCTCGTCTGCAACTTGCTTAGACAATGTTTTCTGTAACTGTGAACCACAAAGCATGGCCATATGTGACAAGCTTAGCTCGGATCATTGTGGCCAAAGTGCTGTGTTTCCATGCAATTCAAATAAAGTCTCCCCGGAGTTTACTTACAGACCCATTACCACCAACCGTATGGGACAGTTCTCGGAAAGCATTGATAAGCAACTTACTTACTTACCGTTTCTTGAGGATCCAGATGACCTTTGCAATTCCTTGTTCAAAATGATAGATAAAGAGTTTAATACAATTTTTAAATTAAAAACATATAGAGGTAGCACCAAGGCGAGATTTGATGGGGACTGGGCTACACCTGGTATCTATAAAAGCAGGAACAAATTGTATGATTTATATTCACAAAAATGTATAAATGCACATGACACTAAATTTTTAGACTATGTTAAAAAATACTCAAAGACATTCAAATCTGTGTGCCGTACCGCGAAGTCTCTTCACTTGAGTAGGAAAATTAAGCAGGCCGAAGACAAAATCAAAACAACGTGGAAAATAATCAACACTGAAACTGGCAAAATTAAACCTCGGGACCGGAAATATGTCTTAAATATAAACCAAAAATTAATTTCAAAAGATTGCGAAGTAGCCAATGCGTTTGAAGATTTTTTTACCAAAATACCTATTGTTACTACCCAGTCGTTAGAGTCATCCCCGGTTGCGGCTGCTTCTATACTATTAAATAATGTTGACAGATGTAATGATGTATTTAAATTCAAATATATTGATGTAGACAGTATTGTTAAGACATTTAAATTACTTAATATTAAGAACACTGAGGATCTGTGGGGAATGTCTACAAAAATTTTAACTTGTATTATTAATTCAATTGCCCCGTATTTGGTCGTTATTTTTAATACATGTGTCGATGAAGGAGTTTTTCCTGACGTAATGAAAAATAGTAAACTGATTCCTCTGTATAAATCCGGAAATAAAAATGACCCGACTAACTACAGACCCATCTCAATACTTCCCGCACTAAGTAAAATTTTTGAAAAAATTATCTTAAACCAATTAATGACTCATTTTAATTTAAACAGCCTGTTTCATACTGAACAATATGGCTTCACTAAAGGCTTTTCTACCACAGATGCAGGGATAAGGCTCTTAAAGCATATTTTCGATGCTTGGGAGAAGTCGCAGGATGCTATTGGTGTTTTCTGTGACCTTTCCAAAGCATTTGACTGCGTTAGTCACGAAACATTAATTTCTAAATTACAGCATTACGGGGTTCACGGGAAAGCTCTCGATCTTGTATTCTCGTATCTTAGTAACAGAATCCAGAAAGTGGATATAAATGGAGTAAGGTCATCTGGGTCGCTCACTACAATGGGTGTCCCTCAAGGTTCAATACTGGGGCCATTCTTGTTCTTGGTGTATATTAACGATCTTGCCTTTTTTGTAAAGAACTTATGTGATATTGTTTTGTTCGCTGATGACACTTCACTTATTTTTAAGGTTGACAGAACATACAACAATTTTGACAATGTTAACAAAGCAATCACGCTAGTTCTTAAATGGTTCACGGTAAATAATTTAGTGCTGAATTCTAAAAAAACGAAATGTATAAAATTCTCACTACCCAATGTTAGAAGAGGCCACACAAATTTAAGTATTTTAATTAATAATGAGCCGTTAGATCAGGTAGAGTCAACAACCTTCCTGGGAATTAATTTAGATTCTAGATTACAGTGGGGTCCTCACATATCATCTTTAACTGGAAGATTGAGCTCTGCAGCTTTTGCTGTACGTAAAATCAGACAATTTACTGATGAAGCCACTGCAAGATTAGTATATTTTAGTTACTTTCACAGCGTTATGTCATATGGCATTATGTTGTGGGGCAAAGCCGCGGATATCCAATCTGTGTTCGTGCTACAGAAAAGAGCAATTCGGTCAATATATAATATGAAAACCCGCGATTCTCTCCGGGAACGATTTAAACACATCAATGTTCTTACAGTGGCTTGCCAATATATATATGAAAACTTATTGTATGTTCATAAAAATATTAACAAGTTTGCTAAAAATTGTGACGTACATAATTTCAACACTAGAAATAAAAATAAACTCAATGTACCAAGATTTCGGTTGCAGAAGGTTAGTGGTTCATTTATGGGGAACTGTATACGCTTTTATAATAAGTTGCCAGAGGGAATTGATCAATTATCCATGCAAAGATTTAAAACTTTTATTAAGGCTAATCTCATAAAGAAAGCCTATTACACTGTTAATGACTATATTAAAGATAAAAATGCATGGCCTCAATGCCCCCAGCTCCATGGTAGTAATAATTAACGTGAATTTTATTAATATGTTTTGAAATTTTTATATTGATGGTCATATTTATACCAATGTAAATATTGTGATTGAAAAAAAAAGAAAATTATACATTATGAGAAAAAAAAATATGACATCCCCGTAGAGTTTCTTGGTGCTGTCTTCTCTAACGGGCGTATTCCGAAGCACTGGTAGAATCAAACGGAGTTTCCTTTTCCTGTCTGAGATTCAATCCTGGACTTGAAAGGGAAACATCCTTTTTCAAACTCAAACCATACCTAATCAATTAATTATAGTTTGTTTTCTTTTATGATTTTATTAATTTGTTTATTAGATTGAAGTGTTTGACTTGTAAAAGTGCGATTTTATTGCCTATTTACAATAAATGATTTGACTTTGACTTTGACTTTGACTTAGCTTTTAACCGCAGGTCTGAAAACGCAAATATGTAATACATAGCTTTTTAGATTTCTTCTAAACAACAACGTCACCAGAGACGGAACTTTCGTCTGTGATTTCAAATAACTTTACATCACATAAAATGAAACGGAACAGAAGGATATAAAGAAGGCTCATTATCAACAATGATACAATATTTCTGTACACATTTACCTACGCAATGTTTCCGCGTCATTAAGGTGCATTTCGGCTTGCAGGCGGTCCGATCAGCATGCTGGCGCTGCAGGGGGTGCTGGAGCTGGTGAGGCGGCACAACATCGACTATCCGGACATGTACGACCGGCTGTACGGCATGTTCGAGCCGGAGATCTTCGCCACGCGGTACAAGCGCCGCCTGCTGCACGTCGCCGACGTATTCCTCTCGTCCACGTGAGTAGCATCTGTTTATTCAGTTACATATTATGAGGAGGCAATATAGGCATAAAAACGTCACTTTTCCGCTGTTTTTTTTACATTATAACTAAAAAAAACTGTGTAGCTCTTTAGATTTAAATTATTCTATCATAAGAATTTAGCGTCAAATTATAAAAGAAAAATCAATCATCGATCAAATAATGTCGAGCGTGTAAACGTGCCGCAAAAACACACTCAGGACACTGAAAACGACAAATGCTTGAAGCTGTTCCCCCGTGGCAGGCACCTGCCGGAGAGCCTGGTGGCGGCGTTCGCGAAGCGGCTGTCGCGGCTGGCGCTGGTGGCGTCGCCGGAGGACGCGGCGGCGCTGCTGCAGCTGGTGGCCAACCTGCTGCTGCGCCATCCCGCGCTCAAGCGCATGATCTGCCTCGAGGACACGCCGCACATTAGTGAGTACTGCCCTCTACTATATAGCTGCAGCGGTAGCGGCTGGTACCTTCCTTTGATTTTCAAAAGAGTTTGCAGTCGGTAAGTCTGGACTATGTTGTTGCCTTTCAATTAACCCCTATATTGTTAGCCGTTACCTCCATATTTCTTTTGTCGGTTCTAGAGAAGTGACCGGTAACACTTACTTTAATAAACAGAAAAGATGAGCGTTATGTACTACTGACTAGTGTAATTTCAAGCTATCTAAAAACAGATCTAATTCGCGCACAAACTAATATCATGAGAAAACCTCGTGACCTCGTCACCATGGTTGATGTAACCCAGCCGAAACGTCGAGATATAGCAAAATTATATAGTTTTATACGTTTATTTTAGTTTTGTGCGAACTTAGACCCTTTTCTAGCTGTTCACGAAATATTAAAATATTGTAATTTCAATGTATCAAGTAATGAATTCGCTTCCAGTGTCCAACGACCCGTACGTGATGGAGGAGACTTGCGCGGCCAGCTCGCGCGCCCTCGGCTCGTCGCTGTGGGAGGTGGCGGCGCTGCGGCGGCACTTCGCCCCCGCGCTGGCCGCCGCCGCCGCGCACGTGCTGGCGGCGGCGGGCGGCGCCGGGCCCGCGGCGCTGGCGGGGGCGCCGGCCGAGCCGCACGACACCGCGGTACGCTACCTCCATACACCACTCTTTTTTTTTATATATACATAGCCTCAGTAGGATTGCTCCTGTATCGTGGGTACCGCTACAGACATATAATTTCACATACACATTATTGGCTCTACCAGTAAGCCTTTCGATGGACAAGATAGACAGTAGGAATACTGAATAGGGTTGGGTTGGTTGACATTGTCAAATTATGAATACGTACATACTAATAATTAAATAAGGGTTTTTTTATCATACATACAAATAATATAGCTAGCTTATCTTCTGCTTTTTCACCATCCATAATGTTACTAATTATAAATGCGGAAGTGTGTGAGGTGTTATAAATGCAAAAGTAGTCCGTTTGTTACCTCTTGTACATAAACTTGTTGATTATATAATTATGTATAATGACGAATTATACGTCATTGTGTACAACTTTCTAACGACATACGAATCATACTATTGCCGACTTGTACAATGTACTAACAACGACGTATTAAAGACGATTACTTTCGTCCCGCAGTCATTCGACCTCGAGCTGAAGAAGAGATTCAAGACAATAGAGATGAACTTCATCCGACCGCAGGGCCTCATGGCGCCGTCGGGCGAGCGCCTGCTGCAGTACTGGCAGCTCATGGCCTGAGCCCCCCGGCGGTGCCGACGCGCGTCTGACGGTCAGAGCGGCGATAGCCCGACGCGGCACGTCACACTATTGATATTCAACCAATTCTGTTGGCGCAAACTATACTAGAACTTAATTTGACAGCGCTGAAGTTATTGCCATCCCTTTCGTTTTGATAAAGTTGAAAAGAGACAACAGATCATTTGACAGAAGTAGACCATAGTTTGTTAGAACAGAATTGACACGTGATCGCGATGCATCGTCGTTGGTTCGCGTTCATTATCTTCACGGATTACGCGGGAGGTGTCGTAAGAATGTATTGCGTATAGTAAAACTCATAGTCCAGGATACACCCAATCATATTGTCTAAAAATCTAAAAAACTTAACATGTGCGATACCAAGGAAATACCTAGTGTATTTATGCTATATTTTGCTAGTGAGATCGCGTAATGAGACGACCGTTTCTCATTTTCGATACGCTTTACGACACTTCGCGAGTACGTGAAGAAGCAGCTTTTACGATAATACGACGTTATATATAGGTAACTAGCTGATACCCGCAACTTCGTTCGCATTTTTATATAAAATGTAAACTGTTTAGAAAATCAATTGATGTCGCGGGAAACAGTTATAGGTAAGAATATATCTGTCTCTTTCTCTCTCCCTTTTCCTCTATCTTTCTCCCTCTCTAGCTCTTTTTCTACCTTTCTCCCTCTTTCGCTCTTTCTATCTCTCTTCCTCTACCTCCATCTCTTTCCCTCTCCCTATATATCTATATCTTTCCCTATCTTTCTATCATTAATATCCTTCTCCACTCTCAATCTCTTGCATTCCCTCTCCCTGTCCATCTCATCCATTATATTTATTTCCCTCACCCTCTCCATCTATATCTCTTCCTTTCCCTCCTTCGCTCACTCCCTCTCCCTCTATTTCTATATATTTCGCACTCAATCTCTCTCACCTATTTCCCCCCACTCTCCCCTCCTTCTAGCCCCACTCTCACCGCTTTCACTCCCACTCTCTACTCTTTCTCCCCCCACTCTACCCTCTTTCTCCCCCACTCTACCCTCTTTCTCCCCCCACTCTCCCCTTTTCTTCCCCACTCTCCCCTCTTTCTCCCACCACTCTCCCCTCTTCCCCCCACTCTTCCCTCTTTCTCCCCCCACTCTCCCCTCTTTCTCACCCACTCTCCCCTCTCTTTCTCCCCACTCTACTCTCTTTCCCACCCCACTCTCCCTTCTTTCTCCCCCCACTCTCCCCTCTTCCCCCCACTCTTCCCTCTTTCTCCCCCCACTCTCCCCTCTTCCCCCCACTCTTCCCTCTTTCTCCCCCCACTCTCCCCTCTACCCTCATACCCCACTCTCCCCTCTCTATCTCCCCACTCTACCCTTTTTCTCACCCCACTCTCCCCTCTTTCTCCCCCCACTCTCCCCTCTTTCTCACCCCACTCTCCCCTCTTTCTCCCCCCACTCACCCCTCTTTATCCCCCCACTCTCCCCTCTCTTTCTCCCCACTCTACTCTCTTTCTCACCCCACTCTCCCCTCTTTCTCACCCCACTCTCCCCTCTTTCTCCCCCCCTCTAACCTTTTTCTCACCCCACTCTCCCCTCTTTCTCCCCCCCCCTCTCCCTTCCTTTTCCCCCCACTCTGTCCGCTTTCTCCCCCCACTCTCCCCTCTTTCTCCCCCCACTCTAACCTTTTTTGCACCCCACTCTCCCCTCTTTTTCCCCCCACTCTCCCCTCTATTTCCCCCCACTCTTCCCCCCACTCTACCATCTACTCCCCCTTTCCCCCCACTATCCCCTTTCCCCCACTTTCCCCCCACTCTCCCCTTTCCCCCTTTCTCCCCCTCCTCCCATCGCACTCTCCCCCCTTAATTACTTTCCAATTTAAATTACGATCCGTTTAGCCGTTTATTGTGGTCCGTAGGGGGTGCATCTAAAGAATACCTCATAATTTCAACCCCCTTGCTTTTCCCCCTTTAGGGATGATTTTGCAAAAAAGCTGAAACCCGTATTTATTTATTTCTTACCAAAAGCCTAAATAAGAATTTTCAGATCCGTAACTTGAGGAATTATGGATTCCCCATACAAACTTTCAACCCCTATTTCATCCCCTTCGAGATTATTTTTTGAGACAAAAGATAGCCTATGTCCGTCTCATAGGTCCAATCTACCCCTATACCAAATTTCATCGAAATCGGTTCAGCCGTTTAGCCGTGAAAAGGTAACAAACAAACAGACAAACAGACAGATAAACAGAGTTACTTTCAGATTTATAATATTAGTATGGATATATTTACAGTATCACTATAGTATAAATAATATGAAGATATTATATGCACTATTATTGTTGTTAATAGTGTGACATGCCCGATTGGGAAATATAAAGTGGTACGATTTGGCAGCTGCGGCGAAACGTGAATGGAAAATGATTCGTTACCGATGTCTGTCCTTTCATCCACTGACCTCCGCAATACTTACTGGACTGGCTGAACTCTACAAAAAATTAGTTATCTGTGTTAGTTTGATGCGCCGCCTACCGCGTGTTATTGGCAACTAACACTCCAGTATCCATAACGTAAAACTTAGGACTCATATCTTAAGTTTTATGTGTAAGTATTTGTTAAAATTGCAAGTACATACAATTCAAACGTCTCATAACAAAGGGAAGTAAAAACATAGTGTGGTGGATTAAATTAATTAGTAATGGTTGGCTCGAGTTTGTAAGAAACCTTTTATATGCTGATTCATATCTGAACTCCATAGCTCTACCAGTGCTTATGATATTATATACACCCGTTAGAGAAGTTAGGGTTACCATGTTCTATGTAAATGTTTCTTTTAATTTCTACTACACTGGGATAGTATGAGCTAAAAAAAAATATTATAGTCTTCCAACCAGTCCAGTCTGTGTTTTAAATTTTAATTTCACAAACATTTTCCAAACTTTGTGTAGGTTTTTCAAAGTGATTTAAAAGCTAAATAATTTTGAACTTTGCTGTAAGCCCTTGAACGTTTTGTTAACTATTTATTGCTGCTTTTATTAGTTGGACCAGTGCGAAGTTAGGTGTAATTATTCGTTATTGTGTTATAACTGGTTATTTGCTAGAATCGCTGACAGTATTCACTGTGTATATGCACTTGACGGAGGAAGTATGCAGGTCAGGTCAGCTGCCGGTATGCTGGTCTGATACAAATGTGACTTTACTGTCATCGTTAGATGCAAGTATTGTAACTATAGACATAATATATGCAGTTCAATGTGTCATTTACAGTGACAAAAGATTTATAACTGTTGTGTGTAATTTTATATCCTATGGGTCATGATGCAACTCTTTGGGAAATGCGATTTAAATGAATATTAATGGCTCGTTCACGAAGGGACATAATTAATACTTGATGGGCGGTCTTATCGCTAAGAGCGATCTCTTTTAGACAACCCAATGACGGAGAGAAGCTAAATTAAATGTAAGGCATGTGTGGTGTGGCAATATCAAGCTAGGCATTATTGTTGCGTGACGTTTTGAAACAGTGGGGGGCGATACACATTCTGTTCTTATAATCCACGTTAAGTCAAGCTGTTTCAGTCGAATTCATGGTCACTTAGACTCATCACTTTATGATCAAAATAATTGCAAAAATTAGATGATTGAGTATTATCATCTCATTTAAATATCTTTTAGTAAATTAATTGTCCCCTCACACATTAGCTTAATTAGGTAATGTTAAACCCTAAAAAACGTGTCCGAACCCTCGACATTGACGCATTATTTGCAAATCTTAATATATATAAATCTCGTGTCACAATGTTTGTCCTCAATGGACTCCTAAACTACTTGACCGATTTTAATCAAATTTGCACAGCGCGTGCAGTTTGATCTAACTTGAAAGATAGGGTAGCTTACATCTCAATTTATAGTCGCAATAACAAAAACCTTAGCCACAGCAACGCGTGGCCGTGTCTGCTAGTAACCTGTAAAATTTGATCTGATCAATTCTGTTGATCATAGTTCTAAACAAATTTCAATAACTAACTGAACGTATTCGTTCTGTTAACCATTTCCCCTAGGAAGTCGAGAGATGAAATATCCCACAAAATAGCTCATTTATTTCTATTTTTATCGAATACACCGTTATTATTGGAAGGGCACAGATTACTCTTATGGAATAGTGTGGTGTCTCGACTATGAATTCTACTAATGTCCGGTTTCTACCCTAGTAAGCTTTGACCAACAGACGTGTAACGCTGTCTAACGGCCGAAATTAATAATCAATTCTAATCCAAATTTTGCTATCTGGGATTGATATCATAATCCATTTTAGGGTCAAACGTGCCAAGAACCGATCCGTGGATTGGACGCAAATTAAAGATGGATCGAACGATAGGCAGCAATCCGATATCAATTTGTTTATTGCAGCTTGTCTCTAAGCGGTGATAGCCTAATGGTCGGACGTCCGCCTCCCAAACGAAGAGTGGCGAGTTTAAATCCCAGTGCGGGCACTTACCTTTGTGTTTCTTGTTAAACATAATCTCGCTTTTCGGTGAAGGAAATCATCGTGAGGAAACCAACATTCCCGAGAATTCTTTCTGAGCCTTGTTATCCGCCGATCTGGACCTGTCCCGCGTAGTAGATTACGACCTAATCCTCCTCACAAAAGTGAGGGGAGGCCTTTGCCCAGCAGTGGGACAGTTACAGGCTGAATTATTTATTTATCATTAGATAGAGACAATGAAAGATTTATCAATTGGTCAAAGTTAACTTGGTGCTTAGAAACCGGTCATAAGTTGCAATAATATTTAATGTCGCGGTATCAGATGCGGTTTGTGTATTATTCGTATATTCCGTTTTAATTAAATTTAGATAAATGAGCCCCGTCTAATGGACCATTTTTACGTAATTAAATTATTAGCAAAAATAAAATGTATTGTCATGTTTGTTATAGGAACACGATTTGCACTTTGTATTGAACTCATACTGTTTAGCGAAAATAACGCAGATGTTGAGAATGTCGGTTGATTTTTCAACTGCCACTAAAACTACTTTACAACCAAAACGATAAAGCTATAAAGAATACTGTGTAAGTTCGTAGATGTAAGATTTCGAGCAATTTTTGCACTCTTAATGTAAACATTAAAAATTGTATAGATAAAAGTCGAATGTTGGAGTTTGTTTAATTTTATTTTTTTACTATAAAGTAATTATTGTGTGTCTGTGATGTGTAACATCCAAAATCTATAGTCGAGTTTAGGTTTTAGATGACTTCTGGCCCCTATTCCCGTTAGTGTTACATTTTGTAATCCTAAGCCGAAATGTATAGACCTTACCTTATAACAATAATATTAAGTACATGTTTAATTTCACTATACAAACACAGATTATGTGTGAAATGTGTTTTTAATGAAACGAAACTAAGAATGTTCTTTGGCTTAGGCTGTCCTTTCCTAGAACTTGAATGCAGCTATTGATTTTGGCATCATACTGTTTTCACGCACACAGTTTGTTAGATGTTTCCTTCCAATATATTTAGATAATGCACAGTAAAGTTGAAGCTGTTGTGTGAAAGCGGTATAATATTGTCCTTAGATATAATATGATGCTAGTCGTCTGAAACGAGCGAGGGTAATATACATCTTGGAATGGAAGGTAGAAGAAGCTGCAGCGATGCGGGCTTGAGTGCTCGATCACGTTAACTCGCGGGCGCGGGCGCGGTGTACGTGGCTTACCCCCAGTTTCTGGAACGTGTGTTGGCTTTGACAGTAGATTAAAACTACCGTTGTCTCTATCTGACAAGAAACAAATGACAAGGATGGCAATAGAACTAATCTGTAGTCAAAGTTGGCTGACGTTTCAGAAACTGGGGGTTAGACCGCACGTGCGTTTTGTACGTGAACACTTGGATATTACTCCATATTATGTTTGACATTTCGTGACCGTGCCCGCGTGTTAGTGATCGAGCGCTGAGAGGTGGCGGTGGAGCGGAAACGTGCGCTTTGGAACCGAACGACATCGGTTCGATGCTCGGCTACCGATTGCTTATCTCACAAGTTATGTACGAATTGTCATCGCTCCGTGCTGCGAAGCCGTCGGTCCGGTTGTTATCGCTTCTTAGCGGTCTGAGGCCGGTAGGCGGCTTAATAAAATGATATCAGAGGCCAGCACTGTAAATAAAAAGTCTGTAAATTATAACAGTAATTGGACTAGAGTAAAGCCATTGTAATAGGTAACATTTGACGTCTTTCAGTTTTATCTTCATAGTGAGGTGATCTACTTCAAAACAACGATTACCTAAAGCGAAATTAATTTATTCTGATAGGTAGGTACCTATCAGAATAAACGAATTTCGTAAACTGCTTGTATAAACCAGCAATTACGTTTTAATTTAAACCGGTTGGATCAGCGTCTTTTCGCGAATTTAGAATTTTTTTATTTGGATAATAAGTAGGTACTCGTTACAGACATCGAGGTAGAAAATGGGGTTTGTTTTTTGATATTATTATAACTGGGCTATACTCTCGATACGTTTTATGAAGATAATATCTAATGTTAAGGGAAAGTTCTATTATATTTTAAAGATGAGTGTTTGTTCACATTTGTTGTTCCTTCAGCTCGCTTCAGACCGACTGGCCATTGGCTACTCGGCTACGCTCTTTTGTAATATAGCGGTGTAATAGTTTGAGGAACGTCTTCCTGCGCTACTAACATTGTAATGTTTATTTTGTAGTTTGTAGTCTTTGCATTTTACAGCTAATTAGAGGGGAGAATAATGAGAGAGAATATCAAATATTTTTTGTACACTTTGGAAATAGACAAGGCGGTAACGTAACCTCGTTTATTGTAGATGTATTCGGCCTTGTAAGATGCAAAGGTGGTAATGGTAACCCCCTACTTTAGGTTCATTCCAATTAGCTTTTCTTCCTAGTTGTTGTTAAATGGTAATATACAAATTAAGATTTTATTTTGTTAAAGTATACAGTGACGTGTCGCCGATGCGTCCGGAATCATGTATGTGACGACAACGGCCATATTTATTTAACTTTAGTTTGTTATTTGGTATTGTTTTTAAGAAGCCTCGCAGTCGAGGGCGCGGCACGCATAAACTGCACTATATTAAGACATGAATAAATAGTTGATATAATATAGATGTGTACCTATATATGACCTATGATCTTGAGAATCTGATGATACAAAAAGTTTGTGATAGTGAATTGCAATAAGTGCCCCTGTTTTGGATTGTTTTCTTTTCGTAATATAGATTCTTATTATTAGATATATTTTTAGTATGTATGTATGGTATCCCAGTGAAATTTGTTTATTGGTTATTATTATGTAGTTATAGTTTACTATTTTAAAGTGCAATATTTATAATTATGTCAGCAATGGCATTGTGATTGTACCCACCTATTGAATTGTATTGTTTTGCTCTTAGAGTGTAAACCACGCCTAATGAGAACATTTGTTGCAAGCCAGAAACTTGACGGAATATTTTGCTAGACCAAACGCGGGTAGTTGGAAACAACACGCGCCGCTCCGGACGGTGATACCCGCATTCTCCAGTTTTCTCGTGACCACGGTCGATGTAACTCGGCCGAAATGTCGAGGTATGTCAAAATGATTCTTATATTAGTTTGTGCGCGAATTAGACACGTTTTTTGGGTGCAATATCGGCAAGTTAACAATAATGTATATCGATGTGTCCACCATTGTGGCATTGTGACGAGATCACCAACCTTGTTGCGAGGAACACAATGGGATTGGATTAATAAATAATACGTGTGCCTTGCAAAATATAATTGAAGTTATTTGACGCCCACAAACGTGCAGCCTCCGGATCAATCGGCCCGGTTACCATGCCGGTCACATACCCCTATGCATCGCTCGGTTATCAGGAGCCTCTGCATGTAGGATTCAACTCTCATTATTCTTTTTGTTCAAGAAATCGATTTTTACACTATCTATTGCCCTCTGCGTAATGTCGCAGCAATGGCGTTTCTTTCCCTTCAACCCCCATATCAGGGCCTCAAGTCGGCTATTTGGCAACAATTTGCGATTGGAAAACTATGAAATCAATATACAATGTTAATTTTGGCTAGTCAGGCTATGTTGCACGGCTCCGATGAGCGGTGTTCTTATTCGGCGTGGTCCCACGTAAGGAATCTCGCTAACCGTTCTGTAATGCAGCCGCGCCCAACGCATTGTAATGTGATTATTTTTTGTAACAAAATATTAGCCGTAAGCTAGACGTAAGCCATTATTTAATAACTTTCATTTAATGTTCTATTATGATTATCGTATTACTGACGAAAATAAAAAGTATTACAAAACTTTGTGTGTTTTAGAGACGGTTTTATTCTCTTGTAAGATGTCAGGGTAATAAACATAGAACCTCCTTTTTTAAAGTAGGTTAATTAAAACACGCTTGGGAACTATAAAAATATTATCAGTTTATTATCTAACAATTTTTTGATCAACCCTAACAAATAAGTAACAACACATATTTTTTGGCACAGCAAATCAAATAATACACGACTATTTTTTATAATTAAAATAATACTAAAGATCCCGTCATCAAAAATAAATGAATGATAAAATGTATAACTATTATATCTATTCTTTACGGATAAATTAAGCCCTGTTTACAATATGACAGCATAAAAGCAAGGAGGAAAGCCGATTTTATTTGCAGTTGTCGTCAGTGCTAACGGACATTGTCTAAACAGGACTTACAAATTCGTATAGCATCTTACTATGCATGCTATCGAGAACTTCATAATAGTAATAACTCCTTACTACTAGTGATGTTCAACTAATTAATAAAATCCATATGAAAACTATTCCTGTACAAAAACACAATTTAAAACTAAATATTGTCAATAAACTTTACAATTTATCTGTATCGTGAAACTTATCGGTGCAGCATTCTAAATAGACCACTATCATGACACATGGCCCCAGAATAAATGCATCCACGTATTATTATGTGACTACATAATAGCGATTATTTATCATTTCTATGATCATGTTTGCTTATATTTTATGTGCAACTGTGAACCGGGAGTCCAAAAACTGGATAGAGGTAGCCACGTGCTACAACAGTAGGCTGGCGGGAAGTGTGTAATCTACTGGTGGTTAGGTTAGTAACCAGACTAAAAACTAAAAACGAGTTCCAATAACAACGTCATGGTCGTGAACTCTGGTGGAGGTATAACCCAATATTTGAAAGTTGCAATGTGCAGATTTGTGCATTACCATGTTCTGCGTATTTGATATCATTAATTTGTGAATCTGTTTCATACAATCGGAAGACTTGCGACAGGCTGTTCCAATTCCCAAATGGCATTTGGGCTTCCATTCGCATTAAGTCTGGTAACTAGATTAACCACCAGTCGATTAAACAGACTCTGGTATGTGTCATGTTATCGTGGCATTTCTAATTCCATTTTATTTCGAATTTTTCATTGTTATAGTGGATGGGTACTCTTCAATAAGTCTGAAGACACATTTTAAAACATTTTTTTACAAAACCATGGCACTTGGTAGCTTTGTTCGTAAATTATCATGTCGCCAATAACAATAAATAAACAGCAATGCCGTGAATCTAATATCACAATTTATACATCCTACACGCTTAACCTATTAGTCGTTACAAGATTTAATGTGTGCTGTGTCCTAAACAAAGCTTCTAACAGTCTATACACACTGGACAGTGACTTGAAAGAATAGAACGATGTTTTTCAACCTAATCAGGCATTCTTTGCAATGTCCATACTTTTAGTAAATTGAGCTTACTTTATACAAATATCAGTTCAAACAATATTTGTTAGTCTCTGACCGCTATTTGACAATCTGCTCCTGACTCTCGCTCGCCTTGACGTTGTGACAGCACGTGATGGGCGGGCTCTGCTCCCTGACTTCATGTCTCCCTTCCTCCTCCCCTTCCTCCGTATGTCTGTCCTCTTCGCAGCAACCGCTTTGAGGCTCGTGTATGACCACCGTCGTCTCTTTCTTGCAGCATTTCTCTTCCGGAGGCGGTTCCGGTTTCTTTTTGCAGCAGCCTTGTCTCTCGGTTCGGAGTAGTTGAGCGCCTTCGACGCCGGGGCTGTCTTCCTTCTCGCTCTGGGCGTGGTGGCATCGCTCCGTCCTCCTCGCTCGGGCCACCTTGGAGGGGCACCGCTCGGCGCCGTAGTAGCAGGTGGCGTGCCCGACGGTGCCGTCCTGGGAGGTGGTGGCGTGGAAGTAGTGGGAGGGCTGGATGCAGGTGCGAGTCTGGCAGGTCAAGATGTCTGACTCCGAGTTGATCGGCGAGTCTAGGAGCGGCGGAGTTGTGGTTTCAGCTGGAAAAGAGTTATTGGTGAGTGATTGTGGTGAGTTTTTGATGACTAACAAAGTGTTAGTTTAAATAAACTAAATCCATAAACTACCGCACGCAGAGACACGAATTAACATGCACTATCTTTCTAAATATTCTAACCTAACTAGTCCAAAACACTAAAGCCCGTACTTTGCTTTTAAATACAATAAAAATTATTAAAAATACCCATAGTACTAAAAACAGCTACATAGAAATGTAATCTAAGTAGGTACTAATTAATTATTATTATCTACACAATGCAACATAGCTGAAAAAGACAAAAAATGCATTGCTTTAATTTATGCTAAGCGCAAATTATAAATAACATCGGTTTGAAGTCCATACAACATATTGCGAAGCTTACCTAATTACAGAGTGCAACTTGTAATTAAGTTTCGCAATATGAAAAATAAAAACGATTAGTGTCCAGCAAATTTTTTCGCCGACTTCTAGTGCCAGGTTTAAAATTGCAGCGCCACCTAGTGGATGCGACATTGCGAGCCAGGCTACGAGTGGTGCGTACTAGCGGGCGCCGCGCGGGCGGTAGGGCTCCGGCGTGAGCGCCGCGTCCGCCTGCTGCAGCTCCAGCGCGTCCATCTCCTTGCACAGCTTGCCCTCGCACACCTCCCAGCTGCACTTCTCAGTGTTGCAGCGGTCTTAGCGAGACACCTAGATGTTAGTCACTACCGACAGATATGTAGTACGTATACTAGTACCCAACTTATAAGGCGCGTCGTGAATCTTCGTTCGCGCAGAAAAGAAAGTATGGTCCGAAGATTAACGAAAGAATGCTTAAAACACAATCAACCTAAGATCACTATTATAAGGTTCATAATACACTGCAGCTGTTAGTTCCATCTCACTCTAAGCTCGCTAAGATGGCGGCGGCTGCCGACCAATAGCGGTCAATAGCATTTCCTGCGCTTTGAAAATTCATCTTCTGCGCAGGTACATCGGTAAGCCAATATCAGTTGGGTAATACTACTACTGTTAGGCTAGAGATGTGGTAGTGTGTTTTCATTCCAGATACCATCAGATGTTTTATTTTGCTTTATGGTTCTATTTGTTAATGAGATTGTGTTAGACTTGTAAAAGCGCGACTTTTTTGCCTATTTACAATAAATTATCTGACTTTGATGTTGAAATGATACAAATTTCATCGCTGGTAAGGATCGTGAACTTTTTTTACCCGACAGTCGAAGGAAGTTTTTTTTACCATTTGTCGTTAGAGACAACTTATGGGAATTTGTTCACAGTTTAAGGCAGAGCTGGTGGCTTCAACTGCGAATATACCTACGCTAATTTTAACACATGACCTGACTGCCTCGAAAGCTTTCAGAATTATAACCTATTTTTACTTTCATTATAAAATAATATAGCCATTGTAAATAACCAGATTCGGTAGTCCTAAATGTTAGTGATGGTTATTATTAAGAAAAAAAGCCGTAACTACGTCACTACGCCACCATCATTGGTTACCATCCGCTCGTCAAATGGCAGAATGATAAAAGTAAGAAAGTGCAGTATTTGAAATTTCCAATAAGAGGCTCACCCGTGTCGTCGCAATCCGGAGTGCAGATGACTATACGCTTGGTTCTGAAGCATTGCATCTGCAGCAGAGTCAACTTCGTGCCGAACAAAAAGTACCCTGGGAAGTATAGGTAGAATTGATGACCACAGTTGTAGTATTGAATATCAGATAGAATTAGTCAATTGCAGATTTTATAGTTATGGTCTCAATATTGGTGACCATGATTGCAGTATTGGTGACCATGTCCGCGCACGGATCAAGATCAATCGGCGAGATAATATTGTTAGTTACCTACTGTGGTTTATTATTGGTTGTTGACGTGACTATATTGGTAATATTCTAGTAGTTCTACATTTATTTATATTATCATATTCTAACTGAGTACCTATACCGAAAACCAAACGCGACAGTGACTATGATCGAATATTGGTGACCATGATCACAGTATTGATGACCATGATCGCAGTATTGATGACCACGGTCGCACACTCACCCAGCATGGTGCCAAACACGACCGCGAGCAGCAAGTGAACGTTGTAGACCATCACAGCCAGCATCAACATGTAACCCACTGCGTTGTGGACCACGAATATGAACGATTGATGACCGTTCACCAACGCTCTGTGGAGGAAAACTTGAGATTAGGCCTTTAAAATAGAACCATAGATAAGGCCATAGGACATTAGAAGTACCAAAGACCTGGTAGCAAGTGCTAGTACGCCACCTTACGGGCCGGCAAAGGATGGTGTGACGATGCGCTCCATTGATGAATATTCTCGCCGCTTCTATACATAAGGCGGCGACGCGCGATTGTGTATTTTTGAAAGGCATTTGATTGGGTATCCTCACCGCACTCTGAAGGAGGCCCAGCGGCTGACCTGGCCTGAGCTAGCGTTGCGGCTGGTGGTCGGCTCCATGCTACCCTGTTCCCTGGAAATAGAAGACAAATGAAATTACATAGCAGCTGGCTAAACCTGCCACCAAGAAGTCACGGGCCCTTTTAGAGCCCTTCTTTAGATGACATTGACAGCCGAGTAACTTGAGACACCATGTTCAATGGTCGACGAGGCCTCCAAGTATGCTACGTGCGCATTTCCATCGTTCCATGCTTCGGATATTCGGAGGGCACCGTTTGCTATCGATTTATCGCAATCGTTAAGCCAAATCGCCAAAGGCCGACGCTACCCACTGCATCTGGGATATATATTTTACAGACCGTCCCGCAAGGGTTGAAACATAATCGATACGATAGAAGAAGAAATGTGGTAATTATCATCGAAAGGTGGTTGTAGTAACAATATATCTATTCAAATTCAAATGATAACATAATCTCTCCCCGGTTTGCCTCGTGCGCTAAATGTACCGTAAAGATAACAGATATCATTCTTGTACCAAGAAACAGTTCCGCTCAATTGACTTTAACATTACAAGGTATGGGTGAGACGTTTATTTTTATTACGAAACGCATGATAAAATTTATAACAGTTATTTCGACGAAATAAAACTTTTAAATCGATCAAAAAAGAACCGCGATTCTAGGTGCAGCTAAAACGCCGTGTTTATTTTCTTTGGGCGCAGCGTTTGATCTTTATCTTTAGCCAAGTATGTAGGAAGGTGTGTATAACATGTATTGAGCTAGAGAATAATCAATTTATTAGTAGATAAAAACTTTACAGATCAGTTGATAACGTTACCCACTGGTTTTGTCTAGCTACGACCATAGTGCCACAACATAGAAAGCACTGTATTCAACTAAACAAGGGACTATTCGGTTATTCTATAATACTTCAAGGTACCGTTGTATTGAGGCAGGTGGTACCCATGGCTTACGTGTCAATTAGAACGATTTATTTAAGGTCAATTATGATAAATAATATCCTTAAAGTAAATTCATAAGTATTACATTTTATATGACAAGTTGTGGCCTTCGCAACATGGCTTGCGTAATGCAGCATTAAGCCTTTCACATGGTTCCCTTTGTTGGCATTGAAATAGTTTCCTTTCTAATTGAGAAGTGATACTTACATGGAAACCAGTAAGCTAGCTGGAGTCAAAAAGCTGATCCACATATATATCGGTGACTAAATAGACTTACAGCCAAAATTAATATTGTATCTCCTATCCAAGATTGAAATCGATCATGGATTGCTGCCTATCGTTCGATCGATTTCCAATCTGCGTGCCTTTATAAACCAATTTACGGATCGGTTATTGGCACGATTGACCCTAAAAATGGATTGTGATATCAATCCCAGATAGCAAAATTAGGATTGGATTGATTATTAATTTCGGCCGTTAAGAGTATACATAGGTGACTATCGAGTTTCCAAAAACTACCGCACATGGACTCGTGATCGTCAACGCGTACAAAGTCGCGAGCTAAGCTAGTACGAATAAAATATATACCCACATAAATATTTATGATTTGGTCCAGTTATAGTTTTATTATAATGCATAAATAACATTCGTGGAATTCCCACGAGATCCACTCGATCCTTTCTTCCGAAACATGCATAGGTATAAGAGCAGTCGCGCGCGGCCGAGTGGTTAATTGTGCGCTTTGCAACCCGACAACACCGGGTTCGTAATCACATTATGTGACGATTACCTACTAATAAGGCCGTCTTTCCACTATTCTAACCGGAGGCCTACCATGACGTCTTATTGCGATTCAAATGAGGACCTAAATAGAATCGTTTCACTTCCTACCTAATATATGGCTATCGATATCATTTAGGTAGACGTCAATCCCTCTAGAGTTAAAATCTAGCTAAATTTAGCGTCAAGATGTAAATACAAGACGTCATGGTACGAATAAGTAGTTAAAAGATTATATTTAGGTCCTCCATTGGATCGCAATAAGACGTCATGGTAAGCCTCCTGGTCAAAATCTCGTATGTGTAACGTTAATTCTTCACAAAAACCATGTAAATGTAATTTAAAACAAAATAATGTAAATAAGTATTGTAGAATTGTTACAATTCGTCACCACAAGTAACAATCGTTGTTCTTACAATAGATTGGCACCGTTTTGTAGATCTCAAACAAAATACAACGCTGTGAATTGAATGCTGATAGTGGCTGCTTGTTGTTTAAACACATCTACTTACATGCATTTTATTCTGCATTGTTTTCTACTGTGTTACTGCCACAGAAAAAAATATAATGTAGGTGATTACTACATTTATAACGTTCGATGCGATCGCAAACAATGTGCCTATATTGAAATGGCGTTAGGTACCCATATCATATACTTACTAAACATGTTTGTTTATGACTTGGTATTGAAATACCAAGTCTCAGTGGTCGTACTTCGTGAATACCTACTATTCCTAATATTATAAGAAATAGTATCTGCAAGACGCAACGGTTGAGCGGATTTTGATGTTATTTGGTAATATATCATGTATATATTGTACCTACATAATGACATGTGACCTGCCTTTGTCATTTGCTTAGAGCCAGAAAAGGACAGAAATTATCAGACACAAAAAAAGGCTTACCTATCACATAGTAGGTTTCGCCGTTCGTCCGACCTGTATGGGTAGAGCCTCTTCAGCGCCTCACGCTGCACCCTCGCAAGGTACACCTGCAAGGAGCGGTGACTGCGTGTTCTTATTAACCCTATAATAGGTACTGTTTGCAGTCAAGATTTTGATTGGAACTGCTAATTTGTTTTTTTCTTTGTAAGTTAGCTTTGACTAGTGCTATTGCTATCTCATCTGCGGGCTGAATGCGGGTATATACCTAGTCAGGTCATAAATTCTGTCACATGTTTTATATAAAATAATTGAAACAAGTTTATTCATTATGTAACCATTTATATACCAAAATGAACTTAACAAAACATAGATTCTTATGACACTAAAGTTTATTCAAAATGACCTCCGTGATTTTGAATACAGGCCTTCAATCTGCGCGGCCAGTCGTCTATCGCAGCACGAACGAGGTCCATGTCAATATCGGCGGCTGCCTTAATCAAGGATGTCTTGAGTGACTCCAAATTGGGATGAGGCTTTGAGCACGCCTTTTCCTCCAAGTGTTGCCATATCTTGTAATCTAGCGGATTCAAATCTGGACTGGAGGAGGGCCAGTCTTCGTGCCGGATGAAGTCGATTTCACGCGCCGCCAGCCAGTCTTGTGTGCTCTTCGCTCTATGAGCTGGCGCCGAATCTTGTTGGAATACCCAGTGCCTGTTATTAAACATGGTATGAGAAACAGGTTCCACAAGGTTCGTCAGGACTGTATTTTGATACACAACTGCATTCGTTTTTACACCTTTCTCACAAAAATGTACCTCTGTTAAGCCCCAATAAGACACTCCCAACCATACCATGAGCGAGGATGGAAAATGACCTCGTTGGACACGCGGAATACGGTTGCTCGCTTCTTCACTACTGTGTGCGTACACCTTATCATTTTGTATGTTGTAGCTCTCTTCTACGGTAAAAATTTTTTCATCCGAAAAAAGAATTTCCCGATATTTTTTTCCCGCGTACCGCTTCAACAAAGCGCGGCATCTCTTCAGTCTCAGGTCCATTAGACGAGCATTCAAATGATGTCCTGTTTTTCTTCGATATGCCCGAAGCCCTAAGTCTTCATTTAACACCCTTTTCACCGTGGTTCTGCTTAATCCCATCTGAAGGGCCAACAGTTTCTGCTTACGTTTGGGATTTCTTTGAATTCGCGCCTTCACAGCTTTTATCACTGCTGGAGTCCTAACAGACCGAGGGCGACCACTTCTTGACCTGTCATCTACACTAGAGTCTTCATTGTATCGTTTGATGGTACGATAAACGAATCTCTTGGTTATATTCAAATTTTTCAGTATGTCAAAAATTTGAATTGGCGCGTAACCGCAACGATGCAACGCAATAACTGCAACACGGTCTTCTTTAAGCGTCCACTCCATATTTAAAAATGAGTAAAATTCTAAAAAGTATACATTTTTATTTTCATGAACAATTCGAAATTCGAATTCAATAAACTTTTTTGTGGCCAGCATTCTAAAAGAAAAGTTTTTACTGTGTGACAATACTTATGACCTGACTAAGTATAAGGATGGCAGCCGGAATTTTTTGCAAAAAGGAGGAGGTTAATCAATTTAAAAGTCTATCCGTTTTTTTCCTTACAGCCAGGTTTTAGTACTAAGGTGGATTTACTGGTGGTACTGGCAGATGGCCGCCAGCGCTTGAACTGTTACATTTTGTATGTTTTTATTTATTGGAATTAAGTTATAACGAAATTACAACATGTAAGTTCCTAATCGCTTCCTATATAAGAAGCCTCATAATGATATAACATTCACGTTGTTTCATGATGGAATCTCTTTAATGAAGTAGTTAGTGACATGTGAAGATGCGATTTAGTGGCATCTTTGTGACTTTTCTTATCGAGCCAAATACCTATGCGTAATCGCGTTTCTGTCAACCCAATCGTCTTCATTCTATGATAAATTATCTCATAATTTTATACATTGGTTTCCTGAGCTTAAAACACTTCGAAATTGAGTAAAACCTCGCCGAAAATAGCGTCCTCATTTCGAGTAAAACCTCGCCTTAAAATGAGCGTCCTCATTTCTATATCTTTCTTTACCTCTGTTTCACGCGACGGTTCGAGAGATATAGCAACTCGAGAGCCCCAACTTACCTTAGAGCCCTCGTACAAGAGGGACACGAAGAACAGCGCGATCCAGGTGAGGGCGAAGGCCCAGCGGCTGCTGATGGTCAGCCCCGGGAACAGGAACTCGCCTAGGTCGTACCCGAACCACATCCACATGTGCATCATGGTTGGTGTGTCTGCAAGCGGACCAATCATGTGTTTATGAAGTGTTGTGAAGACTTGAGTAGCGTTACAATTTACAAAGATCTCCATAATATTTCAAATACTCTTGCTATAGAACAAGTTTGTCTTTTTGTCGTTTTGTTGATCCAGATTGTATTACATGATCGTAATAATGCAACAATATACATATAATTAGCATATTGTACTTGTTTAATATAATAACTATGCCGGGTACTTTAATACCATGCTGGCTGCAATGCAAATTGGTTGTCAATGTTTTGAATTTTCATGGTTTTGTCATACAGTAGGCCTGTGTCATATTGTGTCCCACGGGTAGGAACTTAATCACAATGAATTTGCATCAAAACCATTCAGTGGCTCTATGCCCAAATAGTGATTGTGATGTTCTTCCCTAGTACCTAGTAGGTATAAAGCGAGTAGTTCAATGAGGTTTGATTAGCCATCTATATTAGTTCAGTGGTGGGTGCTAGAAGCGTTACTATAAACATTCTTCTGAACAATGATGTTGTAAAACAATGGAAGACTTTTTGGCCATCCCAATAATAATTTATAGTTGTATCTCACTTGAGGTGAGTCATGCTGTTTAATTAATTTGGTTGTAATGGAGTTGTTTAAAAAATAATTAAAAGTTTCTTTATATCTTGGTTGAAAAAATTCTCCTATACCATCTTACTTCGTACTAATATTATACATGCGAAAGTTTAAGTGTATCTTCTCTTCACCATGCAATGACTGAATGAATTTAGATGAAATTTGGTATTATTGATAAATTTAGGTTTCTATGGTATGCTAGCTAAAGCAGATAAAGCCACAGGGCACAGCTATTAACAAATATTTATATAGCCCTTAAATACATAAACTATATTAGTAATGATGTCAATTGCATGTACATACATATGGTAGGTATCTAGTCTAAGATAAGATAGCTTAGATAAATAGATACTTAGACGTATATATTAAATCAAATGTGGCCAAACATTCTATTGATAATTTAATATGGATTATATATTATTTAAAATAGATTGATTAGTTAAATGAGAACAGCTTATAAGTCCTTAATCCCTTATTTTTTATGGATAAACAGAACTCTAAAGCATCTGTTATTGCTGTCTATTTCCCAGCGTAATATCAGATTATTTTCATACTTCGGAGACATATTAAACTGACAGTTCTAGTTGGTTTATATCTGTTTATAATAGTTGTTTGTTAAGTCATGTCGGAGGTGGTAGTTTTTTTAATAATATATTATAAGCAGTCAGTCCGTGGACGGCGGTTTGTGCGCACGTTTATTAGTAACCAGTTACGCGCGTCTAACTATCTTACTGCGTTTCTCAAACTTTTCCGCGCCCCTACCTATTTCATTATTGTACCCGAAATGTATCGCTGTACCCGTTGTGATGCCGAGTTTCGCGATGGAGTTCAATGCTCCAAGTGTCACGGGCGCTTTGATTATCCATGTGCCGGTATTTCTGAAAGTGGCTACCGGAAGTTGGGTGATGACAGACGGAGCAACTGGAAGTGCACCACCTGTAAGAGTGCTGTTGGCGTTGCCAGCCCACTGCACCCATCGTCTGGAAAGGCGTTATCTTCTAGGTCACCTGCACCGGTGGACATGGAGAGCATTGCCATAGACCTGAAACGGCTAACAGCGCAAATGAGCTCACTACCAACGCTAACGGCTAGCGTAAAAGCTATACAGGCCGACATTGCCGACATGAAAACCATGAAGGCAGACATTGCCGAGCTAAAGCTACTGAAGCCTGAGTTAAGCACAGTAAAGACATCGGTGGAGTTTATCCAGGGATCCGTGGAATCACTAACTGACCGGGTTAACAATGTTAATCAGGAAGTACAATCTCTGTTAAAAGCAAAGGAAGACGTCCAAATACTACAACAACGCGTTGGGAATCTTCAAAATGCAATGCTAGACTTTGGGCAACGAACTCGGATGAACAACGTTGAAATTAAGGGTGTCCCTATGATCCCATCAGAAAATCTCTTTGAAATTGTCAGTAAGCTGGGCAACCACATTGGTTGTGTCATCCCGAAGGACCAGATCAACTACGTTGCAAGAGTTCCCATGCGCAATGACAAGGACCATAAGAATATCATCGTATCGGTGCACAGCAGATACTTAAAAGAGGATTTTGTCGCTGCAGCGAAGAAACATACGTTGGTGCCAGTGAATTTGGGCCTGCGAGGTGAAAATCGAGTCTACGTTAACGACCACCTCACATTGGAGAATAAGATGCTGCTGACCAGGGCGAAGAATTTGGCCAAGGAACGGGGGTTTACCTACGTCTGGGTCAAGGGGTGCAAAATATTTGCTCGGAAAAACCCAACGTCTCCAGTCATTGCTATAAAATCCGAATCAGATTTAAAAAAGCTCTTGTAATACTTGCTGCTCTTATGCTACTATTTATATTACGCTTTACTTCTGTAGTATCTTTGTTTTACATCTATAGTGAGCGTGTACAAGGTTTGGGAAACGCTGACTCGCTTGCGCTCCAACGCTTTACAACGCTGTATACTCCCTCAGTCGTCGTGTGCATGCGCACCTCCTCCTTCCTATCGCCATTACAATCCTTCCATCTCGCTCGGGTAGCCTCTTATCTTTGCCTTTGTTCCATTGTAAACGCCAATGACTTTGTTAATTCGTGTTCTTTGCTGAGTGGTTCATTGTATTTTTATGAGTTTATGATATGTTTATACGCTTTATTCTTTCTTATTATATTAGCTATCCTAACTAATCGGTGCATATATTATAGCTTTAAAAATGATGGTTAAAATTTATTATCAAAACGTCCGTGGTTTGAGAACTAAAGTATCGGATTTCTATCGAAATATTTGCTTAAACAATTACGATATTTTGTGTCTGACAGAAACTTGGTTAATTGACGGAGTGCATGATAATGAACTCTTTGACGATCGTTATATGGCCTGGAGACGGGACCGAGATTACGGTAAGACTAAGCAAGCTTTGGGCGGTGGTGTGCTAATCGCCATCCGCCGAGAGCTCGCCGCAGAAGCACGTAGTGATTGGTGCTCAAATGCCGAAGACCTATGGGTGACGTTAACGCTCCAGTGCCGTAATCCCACGTTTAAATATAAGTTGCATTTATGCACTGTTTACATATGTAATCAAAGCGGGGGTAGTTCACTTTCCACTCAATTAACTACCTTCTCTGGCCACCTTGCTGATATAACTTTGAATAATCCCTGTGATAAGTTTTTGGTTATAGGTGATTTCAATATGCCAAATTTAACTTGGAAGCAGTCGGGCGACAACTCCTTATATTATGTAGCTGTTAATGCTCAAGGCATTAATCAACTAGAATTTTTTGATAATATTAATATCTGTAACTTATCCCAATATAACTTAATTCATAATCAAAATTACAGAATCTTGGATCTAATTCTATCTAATACTGACGTAAGTGTCACCCGCTGTCAAAACCCGTTATTACCTGAAGATTCACATCATCCAGCACTTTGCGTCTCTGCCGAATTTGTACAGTTACATACCCTTAGGCCTCGTCCATATGCTAAATATTTGTATCACTCTGGTGATTATGAAGCGATTATGTCCAGGATCAATGAGATTAATTGGCAACAAGAAATATCCCAGAGACCCTTAGAGCAAGCTATATCCTATTTCTACGATACATTGTCGGAACTTAGAAACCTATATATACCATCAAAAATAATTACTCCTTCTCAAAAATATCCACCTTGGTACAAAAAACCACTGATAAAAATTATTAAAGAGAAACACAAGTTCCACACTAAGTTTAAAGCTTACGGAAACCGATCAGACTTTAATTCTTTTGTTACTCTTAGAGACCGTGCTAAAACTTTAGAAAGAGATATGTTTACTGACTATATGACGTGTATCGAACAAAACATCACAAAAAATCCCAGAGCATTTTGGTCGTATATCAAATCTAAAAACCAAAGCAATGCTTACCCCGCGGTTTTGCGTTTTGGAGAACGCTCCTCAGATTGCGGTGGAGAAATATGCAATATGTTTAATGATTATTTTTACTCAAACTTTTTAGACAACACACATATTGATTATGCGACGGTTGAAGTCACAGAAAATAGTTCTACTATAGCAGATATTCAGGATGTCGAGGTCTTGCCATTAGAGGTTTATAAACTGTTAGAGTCGCTAGATATAAATAAATCTGCTGGCCCTGATAACATCCCAGCAGTTTTTATAGTCAATTGCGCTAAAAGTCTTGTTCATCCTCTTACTTTACTTTATAAATGTTCTCTGTCAGAGGGCGTTGTGCCGAAAATCTGGAAAACAGCATATATAACCCCAATCCACAAGAAAGGACCAAAAAATATGGTAACAAATTATAGACCAATCTCCAAGTTATGCCAATTTGCTAAAATATTGGAAAAAATTGTTTACAAACAGTTGTATGCTAGTCTAAAACATACATTTAGTCCAGAGCAACACGGTTTTTTGAAGGGACGGTCTACGACCTCCAACCTTATAAATTGTAGCAATTTTTTGTCAGAGCATATGTCTGAACCATCACAAGTTGACGTCATTTATACAGATTATAGCAAATGTTTCGATAGAATTGACCATTTACTGCTATTACGCAAACTACAGTCAGTTGGTATACGTGGTAACCTCTTTAGATGGTTTACCTCGTATGTACAGAATAGGTGTCAGACTGTCACACTAAACGGCTATACGTCAGCTCTTATGCCAATCCCATCTGGTGTTCCGCAAGGATCACTCTTGGGACCACTACTTTTTAACATATTTATTAACGACATCGCTTCGTGTTTCATCTATTCAAAAATACTTTTGTATGCCGATGATATGAAGATAATGTATCCCGTCCGCTCACAGGAATGCTCTTTTCGCCTTCAGGATGATCTCTGCCGGTTTCAACACTATTGTGTAGTAAACAGGCTAGATCTAAACGTCTCAAAATGCTACATAAGTTCATATACTCGCAAAACAAATCCCATCACTTTTAATTATTCAATAAAAGACTCAGTATTGTGCAGAGTCGACACGATTCGCGATTTAGGAATTACCTTTGACACCAAATTGCTGTTTGATGGACACATTAACTCTATTATTAAAAAAGCATCCAAAGCTCTTGGTTTCATATTGCGTATGTCAAAAGATTTTAACTCTATTAAAACGTTAAAAGTACTATATTGCGCTTATGTAAGAAGCCATCTTGAATATGCCTCACAAGTATGGAACCCTGTTTACAATACATATGTTACTCGTATAGAATCTGTTCAGAAACGTTTCATCCGTCACCTTCAATTTAAAATCAATACATATCTTCCCGATTACATAAAACGCTGCAAGAAATTTCACATATTACCCTTAGAAGAGAGAAGGCGTATAGCTGACCTGGTGTATATATGTGACATAGCAAATGGCTTAGTTGACTGTCCTGAGCTGCTGCAGTGTATTGGTTTACATGTCCCATACGCTTCACTCCGGAGACAATGTTCCCTACATGTCCCCAGAGCCAAAACGAACTATAGGAGAAACAGCTATCTGCTGCGAGCGAGTCGGTGTTTCAACGACTTGAACACGAAATTTGACGTAGACTTATTTAACACCTCATGTAAACAGTTAAAGCGTCTTGTGGCTGATGATTTCTTCAGCAGTGATAATTAATTTTTAAGACGTATTTATTGTATTTATTTTTTCTACGTCTTTGTTTTCCGTCCACTTACAACTATATAATTAGCCTATAAGTGGAAACTTGTAATTGTCTTTCAGTGATATGTTTAAAAAACCTTAGTTATTACACCTAGATGTAAGTTTTCCTAAAATTACAAAATAAAATAAAATAAAATAAAATAAAATAAGCTAACCTGATAATTCCTTAAGATTTAAAAGAATTGCTCTAAGCAATGTTGTAAGGAACTATCCTACTTCCTACTAATATTATCCCATCAAAAACATTACATGTACAAAAATGCACAAGTCTCGCAACGCAGTTCATCTGCCGTAAAAAGTTGTGATATCGAATGTAAACCAAGTCGGTTAGTTTAATACCTACCTACTTATTTATTTCTTTAGTAAATAGAGGGTCTTGGCAATTGCACACTTCAACATAAATCTACATAGCGCTTTGTGCTTGTATTTGTTTGAAAGTAAGTATACCTACACGGAAGACTATATTATTTAGTTACCTAGTAGATTATGCTGCCGTGTACAATCGCCAAGACACTCTATTTACTAAAGAAATAAATAAGTAGGTAGGTATTAAACTAACCGACTTGGTTTACATTCGATATCACAACTTTTTACGGCAGATGAACTGCGTTGCGAGACTTGTGCATTTTTGTACATGTAATGTTTTTGATGGGATCTCATTTCTTTTTGTAGGTATTCTTTCTTTATTTAGTTTTTTTGCGAAACACTCAAAAACGCGCGCCGCGCGCCTGCCCGGCTGGGGCCCCTTGCGAACATAGGTCATGCCCATTATTGCCCATAGATTATCATGAACGAACGTCTTTGCGTCTCCACAGATGCATATTAGGTATAAGGTACCTAGGTACCTATTTTAATGTACCTAGGTAACGAATTTGTTCAACCTATAAAAGTGCAGGTAGGTATAGTATAGGGATTTGTATCTCTTTATCTGAGGTAGGTGTACCTACCTATCGTGGAAGATTTTAAAAAGCGCTCAACTGTCGAATTTCTCGCAGCTATTTCTCATTTTTAACCCCTGTTACCCATTTCATTCAATTTCAATGAAGTCTAATTATGAACTGTAAAAGTAACTTTGTAATCACATACAATTTAATGGGATTTATATAGGAATACAAAGTTATTTATTCAGATTATATATCTAGAAAACGGGATGAAAATTATGGAATGTCAGAATTTTTCCTTGGTTTTTAGGCTAAATAATAGCTATATTCAAAATTTGAAACTTGTGGGACGGCTAGAAGTACCTTAGAATTTTGATGATCGGTGAGAGTGAGTCAGTCAGTCAGTGGGCAACAAAATTAAGCAACTTTGACTTGAAATAATTCTTAAACTACTGGTTCAAATTTAATGTAATTTGAATTATTATCTGTAGACGTGATGTCCTCTTGGTCACAAAAAATTTAGGCTTCTAGTTTTATCCATAACGAAGTTACAGGGGGTCGTAAATGGCCCGAATCGCTTCGAGAAAAGGATAGTACGGCTGTGCCTTTTGTTTTGCTCGACTTGGCGGGGGCACTGCCGTGCCCCCAGATAAAGGTGTTGATAGCTATGTTTGTTCTTTCTTCACGTTCAAACGGATGGACTAATTTTGATGAAATTTTGTATGGAGATATCTAACACCCTGGATTAATACAGGGTACTTTTTATTACGAAAACAGAGGGTATCACCGCAGGGTGCAGCTAATACCTAAAAACGTAATTATAATAAAAACAATGATCATGCTGGCTTGGAACCTGTATAGTAATTATGGCACACCACTCTTGGCCATAAGGACTGAGCTTGTAGTGATATATAGAGAAAGTTCATTCTTTTATACACTCATAATTTACATCATGAATGCTCATAAACTTTCGCGAACAGAAAACATTTTCACTAGCTAAAAAAGGGTCAAATACGGACACAAACAAATATCAAAATGTAAAGACTCGAGTCTTCTCGTGACCACGGTCGATGTAACTCGGCCGAAACGTCTAGGTATGTCAAAAATATATATATATTTTTTTTATTATTGATATTTGTTTGTGCGCGAGTTCGACCCGTGTTTAGCTCGTGAATGGTATCTACTCACCACTAACTGGTTACTGCTTTTATCGGCAATCGGCAACTACTTCAAGCTTGTCTCCATATCGGTTTATACACAACCCCTTCGATAAACTACATTTATATATTGTTCATTGTAATGTTATCTAACGTAACTGATATTTATTAGAAAGTAAATACTTGAAGCACTAATGTAATCGCTTCGTTTTGATAAAAACTATTTTGACATGCTTTATTGGCATAAACAATATGCAGGAAACAACTTGATAATGCAATTAATATAATAACAATGCCCTCTACGTAAATTAGGTCGTCGCAGGTTGGCCTATGCCAAAACACAAAATAAAATATAAACGAAAAACGAAAGGAACGAAAAATGATAATGAGTGTAATGACATGTAACGGCGATAGACAGCTGATTGACCGTTGACAATGACAACTGACAACTAAAACGGATAAAAATGATAGGATACTATACCGATATTTTCTAGGTATTCATGTAAAAATACCGATACTTTAAAACTTAAGTTTATACCTATCATCATTATGTTGAAGTTTTCCCGATCACTAATATCGGTCCTTTTTATGCGGATACGGGTAGTGCAATAGTATTAAAATACCGAAAAATCTACCAAACTGTTGAGTAAAAGTGGTTACAGGATGAAACTAGATGGTTTATGGATGGTCGTTCTTTAGTAGCCTAGTGTGTGACCTTCCGCCTGCCAAGCGGAGGAGTGCGAGTTCAAATCCCAGTGTGGGCACGTACCAAATACGTAAAATAAAACTTGCGAATCCAAACCAAAAAGAAAATTTTAATATTTAGTATTGGTGGTAATGTCAATGTCAGCAATCAATCAAAAATCAAGGTTGTCCGTGTCACTCTGTCACTATTTCACCAAACTAATTCTGTTCATAGTTTTCCAGTTCCAACTATATTCAATTTTTAGTTTTGTCTTGATTAATTTTATTTTACTACTTGCTTCACCATGGAAGTGGCCGACATAAAACTTAAAAAGACACCCATGAAATTAGAGGAGATGTCGAAAGAGCAAATACGCCAAGCAATACTCAAAAAGAAAGAATGCAATTCGAAAGCTCAACAAATCGTCGAACGCCTACTGGAAAAAGGTATAACGGAGTCCTACTTACTCCAATGCTTACCTGATATCAACCAAGCACACTTCGACGATATTGTGGAGGAGAGATCCATTACTCATCTTTGTGGCTATCCTATTTGCGAAAATTCAATATCACAGAATGATATACCGAAACAAAAGTACCGTATATCGATGAAGACGAACAAAGTGTACGATATCACTGCCAGAAAGAGTTTCTGCAGTAACAGTTGCTATAAAGCTGCTATGTATGTAAAGAAACAAATGCTAACAAGTCCACTATGGTTCAGAGAGCATGAAGACATACCTAGATTCCATTTACTGCCTCCAGACACCAGTGGAACCATGGGACAAGAAATAGACGTGTCTCTAATAGACAGGGTTCAAATAAAAACAGAGAACAGATCATTTACAACTATCAATGATTTTGCAGCTGCAAGCCTCAATGAGATGCATAAAGATGATGAAATTAGTGATGAAGTCTTAGAGACTGAGACAACAAACCAGCATTCACATGATATTGTGGAAACTCATACAGCAAAAGTGCAAGATAAAAAGTCTGACATAGCAACAAAGGTCATAACAGAAAAGCTACAAACATTAACTGTCAAAGAAAATAAGAAGCCCGCAGCCCCAGCACCGAATCCTATGAATATTGTGGGAGAAATAGTGGAGAAAGCCGAGAGACAGATAGATCCAATACTCATAGAAAAACCTGACACAGCTCTTAGAGAAAGCAAGCCAAAGAAGCTGCTCCAGAAAAAGCAACCTTTAGTCACAGCATTAACCATTGAAGTTGAAAAATGCCTTGCCGAATGGTTTACATTAGATACTCTCCTGTTTTTGTTTGGAGACGAAAAGGTCAGAGAAATGGTTGCAGACAAAGGAGAATGCATCAAAGAGTACCTGGATAACTATGCCAAAGGTGTATTCTATAATGCAAATTCTTACGATCAATACCAACAGCTATGTAAAAAACTAAACATGTTAGAAATAGAAGACAGACGCTATGATACGGAAACTTTGCAGAGGGAAACTAGACCATTGCCTGACTATTCCATACTTCAAGAGGAAAGCAAAAAAATGCAATTAAAAGTGAAGGCTTTTCTTGCTGGCGAGACCGACGTCTCCGAGCCAGTACCCAGAGATGAGATTAAAACTGTTCCTGATGCACATGGTAAAGTGACTCAACTTCCATTGGTCGATAAAAATGCACAGAACGCGTTACGTAGACGAATAGTCTGTCAACATCTCAACAAAGTGTTACCAGACCTTCTTCGGTCTCTGGGGCTATTAACCCTGACAATAAGTTCTGATATCCATCTATTAGTCAATACTTTTAAATTGAAGGCCAATAACATTATGTTTAAGCCTATACAGTGGACCCTGATAGCAATAGTGTTTATCAAATTGCTTTCTATACGAAATAAGCAATTGGAATACCTATTGGAACAGCCCATGGCTTTCCAGCATATGCAGTTGCTGTTGCTCAGCTACAAGCAAGACGGTGGATATTTAGACCGTTTGCTATCATGGCTAAGTGATATTGATAGACTTCTTGATACAGATGATACACAGTTAACTGTAGAATAAGAATTTGTGTTTAACTTTGCTTTGATATTAGACTGTGTTCATAATAGGTAACTATAGTTGATTGAGTGGAGCAGACATATAGGAGTTTGATTGTAATGTAAAATTAATTACATTTTACTTAGGTATCTACCATGTAGAAAATATATTAAAATGCTGTCAATATAAATAGTGTTAATAATTATATGGAAAATAACTCCCAAAAGCTCAATGATAAACAATTGGACGGCGTTATGAAATAACAGAATAAGCGACAAATCAGTAAAACTGAGAAAAAGAGCTTCAAAGTTTTGAAATTTAAATATGTTGCTGAGAGCAGAATATTTATGTTATTGGTGTGATTTTTACTTATGTGATATATTATTATGTATATTTTATTTCATAAAAGAACATATTTTTGTATGATGCATAGTATAGAAGATATTGTCATTTTTCCGCTTAATTCCATATTACGTTTTGCATTATTTGTACGATTTTAAAATTGCAATATGGAATCAGGCGGCATTTTGTCATTTAATTCGTTTATACAATTTAGTTTTGGGGGTAATAAAGGGTATAAAGGGATTATATCCAGAGGCAAAATAGTTATATATTACCAAAAATAAACAAAAACTTGTTTTTTTACACCAAAACAATCTGAAAAACGGTTGAATAAATGAAAATATACCTACAAAATCGAAAATGTAAAGCAATTTCTACTCAATAGCCCAGTGGAATTTAATATTAAAATCGCGAAGCTTGTTGTACCTTCTGCATTGGTGTGTTGTATCGAACAGTTATGTAGTGTACCTAGTATAAATCCAAACATGCAACCTAAAAGTCGTAAACGATGCGTTTTAGACAAACATACTTCAGTCCTTTTATAAAGTCAATTAAATTTACACCAATTTAATCCCAAACGAAACTATAAGGATCAAGCTATGACCCTTCAATAATGTGGTCCATTATCCGGCAAAATGACACTTTTAAGTTTTGCTCCCGTCCGAAGCTAAATATTGGTAAAATCCCTCGTCCTTTGAAAAAGGTCACTAATACAATGTTTTTGTACGTTTAATCAACTTTCATTTAAGTACAAGATGAAGTCTGTGATACTAATAGTTCACTTACAATCTTGAAGGTAAAAATGGGATTTGAAGAATGCATTAAATCATATAAAAAGGATAGAAATATGTTTTCATTTGTAGCCACCTTGCTATACTGAAAGCTAGTTAATCGTACTACATCATTGTTTCAGTGAATTTTTTCATAGGACCAGGGATTTTACCAATATTCTGCTTCGAACGGAAGCAAAACTTAAAATTGTAATTTTTCCGGAAAAACTTATCGTATTTGAAGGGCCACAGTTTGATCGTTATAGGGTTTAAAGAGCTGCATTTGGGTTTCAATTTTTGCAAATTTTATTAACCTTATAAAAGTCCAGAAGTGCACTTGTCCAAAACGCATAGTATATGACTTATAGAGCCAAAAAGTTAAAAAACGTCTCAACACTTCATAGTTTTTTGCGTGTTGCCCAGCTAGCACAAGTTTTCCAAAGTTGCTAATATGGATTTAGGTATACCATATCCTTACTAGTCCATACAACCTACCAAAAATGCAGTACCACATCAAGCATTGCGATTTTAGCCCTATTTTATATCTAATTCCACTGGGCTATAATGATTGTTTGATTCTCAATCAATGAAATAGATGAACCAATGGATACTCAATAACGAACTATGCGCCTATTTTGGTGGGTAATTTGATTTTGCATTTTAGATATTATAGTTGTTTAATAATGAAACAACGAATTAAGTCGAATGTCTCAGGATTTAATTCGTTTATGTTTAATAAAACCTTATTTATTGTATTTTGGAATAGCGACTTAGGCGCTTAGTTTGGTATTACAAAACGATAAAATGCACAGAACCTAACATTTTAAGACATGTCGCTTGATTCACCCCTCTATATTAAGGTAGGAGAGTTGATTTTTGAACAAAAAAACGACTAGGAATATAGTTTAAAGTCTCTACAATCGAACTGCATCATTAACTTTTTTTTTTTTGGTTTGTTCGTGTAATTCGTTATTTCATAACGCCGTCCAATTTAATCTCCATCTAACTACTTAAATTAGGATCTAATATCGACAAAGCAGCACCAACTAAATGTAAAGACCCTGTAATGAGAACGGATGGTTCTTCTTGCTTTTTAATGCTGATGAGAGCATCCGCAACGCATCCTAATACTGTCACATTGGTTTTGCAGTTGCCCTTCTGCCAGATTTGTGCGTGCTTCTGACATCTCTGTATGAGCTCTTCTTGTTCTACAAGAGAGAAGTTGTCATGGTTTTTCAAGGTGACCTTGTAGGCGGTAGGAATAACGAAGTAGACTTGTTTGAAGGGGATGCCGATGAGAGGCTGCAGAAGGATTTCGGCGTTTCTGTCTCCCGTCGCACTGAATATCAGTGTTTTGTTGGATGAACTGGAAAAAAGAAAACAGATATGAACTAAAGATTAGTAATAAACAGGTAGAAAACATTAGTACAATACCTACTGTGCTGCAGCAGTGCTGTAATAGTTGCAGAATTTTACAATTTCAGATATTTTTGCAATTGAAAATTTATAAATAATATCTACTCTTGTAATTTTTTTACATACCTATTACTATTACTTATAAACCAATTGGCACAAATCTCCATGGATTCCTTTGTATGTGCTCCATCCAGATAAAACTTGGCATACTCGGCTTCCACCAAATGGTACCTTCCAGGCCACTTGCACAGCCTCAAACCTTCCATCGTTTCAAAAGGAACTTCATACACCAGGTTTCCAAATACACTGGCATTCGTCAAGGTATCAATATTGGCATTGCCATTCGGCAACCCGTTTTGAATCTTGTTCACATTGCCATTTGTTATAATATCAATTGGACTCTTATTCACACCATTTTGACCCTTGTTGATGAGGGTTGCGAAGCCATTTTGTTTAGATTTCGTTTGTGTTATTCTCATCCAAGCTTGTGCTAATTGTATGGCGAGAGAGGCGTTAGTTCGGTACGCGTCCAAATCGACTGGAAGGTGTGGTTTTTCTGATTTAGGGAAAGTATATGATGTGTAGTCTGGAACCACAGAAAGAGGGCACTGAAAAACAATAACAATAATTTAAGTTATAGAAGAATCTTCTCGCTTCGCGAATTGCTACGCTCCAGAGACCCAAGTATAAGCATTGTGGAGGTCTCAGAAACAAGTCTCGCCTGACTCGCTTGTCTCTTTTCCAACCTACCTTAACATGGTCAGCAAATGCAGTGAGTACGTCCATAGCGTCGCGCGGTTGCCGCACCGTGTACGCGTCGCAGCCGCGCTTCATAATTCCAGCTTTGGCCGCGGCGATCTCCGGCAACGTATCGCCCAGGATGGACGTGTGATCGAGCCCCAGCGCCGTGATGCCCACTACTGGCACCTTCCTGAAATGTTTATGATACCGTTCAAAAAGCAGCTGATTGCTTACTAGTATGACCATGTTGCTAGTGAGGCGTATACTCACCGCAAGACGTTAGTGTAGTCAACGACGCCGCCGATTCCGACTTCCACAATGGCGACGTCCACTCCCTCTTGGAGGAACACGTGGAACGCCATCACGGTCAGGAACGCGAAGTACTTCGGCATGTCGCCGTCGTACTCCTGGGAATTATACCATTTCAATCAGGTATTTTATTACAAGTTTTTATTTAACTCATCAAGATGTCACAACCCATAAAATATATCCTCCCATTGTTGCGCACGAGTCTCGCTCGCCTTACTTTCGTTAGCAGAACCATAATTTCGTCCCGGTCCAGATAGGTGGATCACATACTTCTCGGCCATGTGGGTTATTTCACTAATGCTGTTAGTTGTTTTCGGTGTACGAGCATTATCCCAACACTAATGTAAATTTTAGGTGAGTGGCACGACTTCCTCCAGTATGACACTACAAGACTTCCTCCTCTCTCAGTTGTTGTAGGTACCTGAGAGTCCCGCAGTAGTCCATACACTTTGTGCAGGTGGGCAGCGAACACTTCCTTCGTTAACGGACACCCGTCCAGGCGCACCCTCTCGCGCGCCGCCACCAGGTGCGGCGAGGAATAGAACCCCGTGCGGAACCCGTGCCGCCTTAGGATCGACTCGCACATCGCACTTGTGGAACCCTGGAATATAACCACATACATAGATCCTGGTATGTTTGCATATCATAATAATAGCTATGCTCCATTCAGGTGTTGCCAGAACATGAATGAAAAGTATCTCTCATCTTAGATGTTATTGGGGATTTGGAATTAACAGATTTTTGACTTCACTGATGAAGCCACTGATAGTGAATTTATTATACATCTTAATGACTTGCATCATCTGACTTGTATGAGTAACATTATGAATGAGCGTAAAGTGAATGGAATGAAATAAACGTTAGAAAAGCACTAGGTTCATAGTCACTGTCACTGTCAGCCTTAGTCTTACTTTCCCCTTGGTTCCGGCTACATGTATAACAGACAGCTCGTCCAATTTTGTGAGTGGAATGCCAATCCTCTGCAAGTAGTTTGCCATGTCCTCTAGATTTGTGCATTTCTGCTGTGAAAGTTGAAACAACAAAAATTTACATTAACTTCTCACAATTGTGCATTTCTACACGTAATAAGTAGTAAGCAGTATTAATAAATAGTAGAATAGGGTATTTTGTGAGTATGGTATTTTCAGAATAAGGTATCCCGTGAATAGGTCCAAGAATGCATGGCAGTCATTTTGCAAATAGGTAATTTATCTACGTGGCCATTCATTTATAACCATCTAATGCCTACATTAAAGTTTATATTGACTTAAAAATTAGTACCCAACCTTGAAGATAGTTGATAAAACTATTATTTGCCATGGCATCATTGACACTAATTAGATGGTACTACTCACTTGGCCAGATTTGAGATTCCGCTTTATCTGCTCTATTGTTGATTTGTTTGATTGCAGGGAGTTCAACTTGTGTATGGCGTTCTGAAACAAATGATTGGCAAAGGCTAGAACAATGTAGTGTACATAAAGTAATTGGCAAGGAGGAGACTGATTTACTCTTTTTCAATTAATTCTTCTTACTCATCATAACTTCAATTGGATATTAAGTCTTGGCAGGTGCGATAATGTTTCATAATTTAATTTAGGGCTTATGGTGAAACTGTTGATTATAAATTAAACATTGAAGTAAATGTTGTAGAAGGACGACTGCAATTTACAACAAATTAAAAAGTATGTCTAATCGTAAAAACCCATAGCTGTAGACATGTTAAACCGGATTTCTGATTAATTGGCTCATGCATGCAAGTAATTAATTCATTGGTACCTACACATATGGATGTTCACCTCTAAACAGTTATTAGGTAGGTACCTACTGTAAAAAAAATGGGTAAGTATACTTCTAACAATTTACAACTACTTCAGTTTTATTGTAGATGGTCATGATCGACGTAATAGGTACCTACGTCTGTTATAAAAAATATTGATGGAACATACTATAACATACCTCGTAACTAGAGTTGTTGGAAGACATTCTGAAGGCTATTCTACGCACTAAATCAATGTAATGCAAGCCGATGCTAGTCATCAGCTTGCTACTCGCCGACTGGGCGATCTCGAGCGTCGATACGATGTCGTAATTGAACAAAAAGCAGTGAGCGAAGCGTGCGAAGCCATCACATGTAGTCAGTCGCTCGCCACTTATCAATAGAACGAATTGACATCCGACCCCTTTTAATGGGTATTGGTATCGTCATTCCTTGAAACCGCATTCGTCCAGTTTTAAAGGAAATCAGAATTCTCTTAGAATCAATTCGTTCGTTCGTATGATATCAAAATCAAATCAAATCAAAATTTATAACAAAACATAACCTAAACAAAAAACATGTGAGTTTGACAATTGACATTGATTCATGATTGAGTTGACGTGACAGACTGTCATTGTCAGCTCGTAAAGATTTCGTTCATAAATAATTCAAATACCAAAGTGTACAAAGAAAATGTAGGTAGATTACAAAAGTTCTCTAGAAGAAAACCGAGATTATCTTTGAGATTATCGATTATCGAGAATGTGACAAAACCAAAACTAGAGAAAAAATTGTATTTCCGAATGAAATTCCGAATGAAATTGTATGTTGCTGTGATTTTGTATAAATTTAATATTGTTATCCTCGTACCAATATTAGGTACCTAATTGAAATAATATATCTAGTTAATAATAATGACGGAAACTGACGCCACAAGAAAGCCCCTTGAAATGCCTGAGAGATTTATACCTTATCTAGAAAAGCACAGGATTTATAAGATCTTCAAGGTAAACTATGAGTACCTACCTACCTACGTTAAGTAGGTACTATGTTGGTTTGTCATTTCCTTATATGATTGCAGGATATTGTGCGAGACCTTGTGATCGCCCTGCCTAAAGACCACCTGAAACATATGAAGGTCTTCGTCGGTCGCCATCTGCACTGTTCGAAAGATGCAGATAAGGTCATCTTGCTTGTATCCCCTGATTTGAGGATCGGTAATCCTTAACTTACTCACTAAAATACCCTTCGATAAACTATGCTGTACCAATCATCTAGGTAAGTAGGTACCTACCTACCTACTTTTAATGAGTACAAATTCCGCAGACGTCAAAGCGTTAGCGAAACAGATGATAAAGGACCTTGGCTTCTTCGTAATCACCCGCCGCTGCGTGATGGATCGCTACGAAAAGGTAAAAAATTCTAATGCTTTATCTTCAGTTCACAAACCTCACAATATCACGATGTAGGACTGATGACTAGACACATGGCATAATTATGATGCTAGCTGTTATTGGTTTGTCACGTACAGCATGATGACTTCGTGCCGGGCTGCATATCGCCGGTTCTGATGTCGGAAGTGACTAAAACGTTGACGCTGAAGGACCCCGTGCCCCAAGCAGGCTGGCTCATGTTCGGTAAAACGTTACTGTCATTTAGGTGCGTCATTTGGTGCTGAAACTGGGTAGAGTTCAGAAAATATTTCCAAAACATAGATTGAGTCGGGAATTATTGCTCTTTACAATCGAAAGGCACTCATATATTTTTATACACCCTCCTTCTCCTTGTATTACACCTACCCAAGACGGCGTCCAACACTAAGCAGTCTATTATGTCAGTGGCTCCAGGGGATTTTTGGAATAAGCCCCGTAATGCATAGTGCAACAATATTCGTCAGGAGAAATTGAAGCCTCGGCCACCAGGCGTGCTATCCAGCCGTACTGGAGTCTCCAGTCTGGAGAGGCGCGGAGAGCTCAGAGAGCTCCTAATATACTATATATACTTATTACACAACAATACGTACTAATACTTAAGCCGTAGGTATATACAAAGTTACCTACCGTCTAAGAAAGTCCTCGTCTCATCTCTTCATAAAAACTCGTCCCGCACATTGCTTCACCGACAGTGCCAAACCCTTAGATCACCCATGCACGGTCCGCGAGGCCCAGAACCTCCAGCAGGACGGGGTGTTGCCCACGGTGACCCTGGCGCTGACCGCCAGGCCGGGACCGGCGTCGGTCACTCCCGACCCCCACACGCCTCCTAGGAACTTTTTCCAGCAGGACTTCGAGGGGTTGAAATTTGCTTATAAGGCCACGCTAATGGTAAATTCACACTTAGATAATAGGTACATAGGCCTATTTTAATCAAGGAACTTAGGTAAGTATATAGGTATCTACTTACATAATAATTGGTATATGTACCTACTTAGTACCTAAGTTCTTATTATTTACAGTAGTATTCAGGAGTTCGATACAGTAACTAACTGACTAGCTAGCTCCTATCCTCTAGCTATACCTACTATAGGTACTCTGACCACCTCCTCTGGCTACCTCTGACTCTCCATTATCTCTCTTCATCCAAAGGTTGATTGTAAAAGTTCGCTTTTAACGATGAGTCCGCCGATTGTAATACCTACCTACTTACTTTAGAATTTAGATAAAGCTCCTTCTGTAATATCTTGTTAATCTGGCGTGTAATAAAGCAGGTAAGTACATTAAAAATCCCCTAATTTTAGTTCACTCGTTCAGGAAGTTCACGTGGACCCAGAAGACGATACCGACAGGATCTCGACAAAGTGTTTCAACGCGATCCGCGCGTGCTCCGCGGGGCAGCAGGGCCCGAGGCAAGGGCACCACGCGGTGGGCGCGCCGGGCGTCTACCGGGTGCTGCTCGTCGGGCCGCGGGGCTCGGGCCGCAGGAGCCAAGCCTCAGTGCTGTCCAAGCATTTTGGATTGGTCCACTGTAAGACCATAATAATAGCCACAGCCGAAATTGCTTTTAGTTCTACTTTTTGTCGATTTTGAAAGCATAGGTAGAGATATTGGTGCTATCTGTTTTGGATAAACCGTCGGAACATGTTCCTCTGTATGACTATATTGAGCTGTTCTAATCAACTAAAGAATTCTTTCCGGCAGACTTTTTATCACCTTTATTTTTATGTAGGCATACTATCGATAGACGGATAGGACTACTTTGTTGAATGTTTCTGATCACCAGTGCATTTCGAACAATTGCTTCAAGAAGCGAGGGAGAAAAACGACGAAATTGGAGAGAAGTTACGTAACTTTGGACCAAGTACGCAGTTGAAAGCCCAAATAGTCAAACGCCGTCTGTTGAAGAAGGCAAGTATTTTATACCCCTGTTTTCGATGAACGTATGGTATACTTAACCCTAAACCTATCTATATGTTTTCTAAACTTATGTTCTGTCTAATATATACCTAAGCTGTAGGATCCGAAATGATGCGAGTATGTTAAGGTAAGGTGCCTTAATAGATTATCACATTTGTAGGATTGTGTAGACAACGGTTGGGTGCTGACTGGATATCCTAACAGCGGTAATGACTTCGAACATCTGGACAACATGACCACTCCACCTAATCGGTAACTTAGTAGAACTAGAGGTGGCCTTTTTCATCCCTGATTCATTATTATAAACTGTCTCACTGTGTAGTGATTAAATCATTGTGAAACAACTTTCATTTAGAAAGCATTTGAAAGTAAAGCAGTCTCGTGGACAAGTAGCTGTACTGTACCTACCTACCTACAAGTAGACTACAATAGCTGAAACGAAAGTTCGTTCAAATGAAATTGAAAACATGCGAAAGTGCCTAACTATCTTTAGGTAGTTAGGCATTTACATTTCTCTCTTCACAAAGAGTGTAATAGGTAACTCTGAAGAACGTTAGCGGTTATATCTTCCAAGTTAGTACCTAGGTACTATATGTAGCTAGGTTCCTACTGATGTGAAAATACATTTTAGCACGAGTCGAGCAGTCTTGGAGCTGATCCACTTTTTGGCATGTTGATGTTCAGCCACCTACTTATAGAGAGTTGAGGCCGACTGTAATTAGGTACAAGTGACTTGCTTGCAGCATCATATTCATGAACGTGGAGCTTACGACGTGCAAGCAGCGCAAGACGGCGCTCGACGTCGACTGGTGCACCGGCAAGCTGGCGCCGCCGCGGTCGGGGCCGCGCGTGGTGCCGCAGCCGCGGGACAACATGGCGCAACTGGACTTCGAGGTAGGTATATACTCCATTGCAGGGCGTTACTCTTATCTGCGCGAAAGAATCGCTTCTTTCCGTATTTCAAACCCATTCTGCCGCACATACTTGATCGATAGAACGAGCTATAGGTAATGAAACGTTTGTCACGCCATCTGTATCTGGAGGATCTGATTGCAGCCGGATAAATTCTCAACTGCCCCCTTACTTCCGCCAAGGGGCAGATGGGAATTAAGTTAATATTCTCAACTGCCCCGTGACGGGCAGATTAAGGGGGCCGTTGGGAATATACCTATCTGATATTTTCCAGCGTCCCATTATTATTTAGGCTGTTTTATAACTGAGAAAATGTAGTAGGTACTAGGTACCAACGTGAAATGGGAATTTTACGTGTGAAACTCCGGGGCACAGCTGGCTATTACTTACCTATCACACATAGCCCACATTGGTTATTATAACAGTACGCAAAGGTATACCTATACCTTACGGCACGGTAACGGCATATAGGTACCTACCTTAGTTAAATAACGGTTAAAATACCAAACTGTTGTACCTAACGGAAAATATTCTACCCAGGTTCAATGTTGCATAATTATCATAACTGAAATACTTAATTATGCAAGAATTCGGCGGTTGAACCTAACTGATATAACTGTTGGACAGAACAATGACCTAGAAACGAGCTCTGCGTCATTCCAAAAAATTACCGATTCAATACAATATCTTCGACGTGGAGCTTCCGCTGTGCGCGAGCACAGCTGTACACACACGGGTCGCCGCAGTTACTTTAGTAAATAGGTTGTTAATAAGTTGTTACTATGTACGTTAATTCCTACATGATAAGGTATGTATTATTTCCTCCAAGGTGCTGTCGATTCTAGGTGTACCAAATTAAACTTTACAGCTCTAAAATTAAGGAGTAATGTAAAAAAGAGAGCCTTACTTGATGTTACAGCTGGACTTTTACTTCTCCGAAGCTTTGGCCGAAATGAGGGCAGCTGCCGGCATCACCGCTGTCGAGGTGGACGCGAATGAACCTTTTGGTACGTGACTTTCCAGTAGGTTATTTGTAAAGTTACCTAATTGCCAGCGTAGAGGATTTGTCTAATGTTATACTTATGTCACTAGACAAAGTGCAAGTGAAGATCCAGGCCGCTGTAATGGCCGCACCAGCCTTCGACATCGAGATCTGCTCTCAGCTACGTAATGCTTGCGGGGAATAGGAGAGACACTAGTTATTTTTAAAAGACCCTAAGTAGAGGTGTTTTCAGTTGGTAAATAAAAAATAAACTAACATTAGAAAATTGTTTATTATGTACTCCTTCATACTTCCATTGAAATTCATTAAATTACATAATTAATTATACTGCTAATTAAGAACTAACAATCTTGCAGTCTCAAAATAATTGCATACATACATTTAAGAACACCGAGGTAGTCTCGAGAGTGGGTTGAGACTAGTCTAGTGGGCAATTTCCTAAATGAAATAGGAAGAGCCGAAACCAGTCATATGAATGGGCCCTGGCTTGCACGCACGCCAACTATTGTTTCCTAAAATAAAAATGCATCGATTTACACCGTAACGCTCGCAGGCCAGCCGCTCGGCGCGCGCGGCGATAGAGCGATCAGATCGACTCGTCAGCGGCGCCGGCCGCCGCACGCGCCCTCTCACGCACACACACATACAATAAATATACACAACACGAGCTAAACTAACGCATCCTATCCGTGCTTCGTTACAGACTATGCGCCAGGAGGCCGACGCCTGGCGGATAGTCTGTAGTGGCCTAACGGAGATCACAATTGGCTACGGCCACACGTGTGACAGTCTGTTATGTTTACAACTCGTCCTTGAAGTCCTCGTCCTCGGCGCCGCCGGGCGGGGGCACGCCGCCCTGGCCCTGGTACAGCTTGGCGATGATCGGCTGCACGACGTCCTCGAGAGACTTCTTCTGTTTCTTGTACTCCTCCGCCTCTGTGTCCTGGTTGTCTTCCAGCCATTTGATGGTGGCGTCGATGGCTTCCTCCATCTTTGTCTTTTCGTCGTCACTCAGCTGTGGACAAAAGAGAACATTTGTTATTCAACTGCCTGCACAGGATAAGGAAAGAAATTTCAGAAATTGTATTAGAGATTGTAAGTGTTTATTGAAGTTAAATGTACCAACCTTAGAGCCGAGTTTCTCCTTGTCCTGGAGCTGGTTCTTTAGAGAGTATGCGTAGCTCTCGAGCTCGTTCCTGGCCTCGACGCGCTCCTTTAGCTTCTTGTCGTCATCGGCGAACTTCTCCGCGTCCTTGATCATTCGCTCGATGTCTTCGGGCGTCAGCCTGTTCTGATCGTTGGTGATGACGATCTTCTCCCTGTTTCCAGTGCCCTTGTCTTCGGCGGACACCTGCAGGATGCCGTTGGCGTCGATCTCGAACGTGACCTCGATCTGAGGGATGCCTCGCGGCGCGGGCGGGATGCCGGTCAGGTCGAACTTGCCCAACAGATGGTTGTCCTTGGTCATCGGGCGCTCACCCTCGTACACCTGGATGGTGACAGTGTGCTGGTTGTCGCTGGCGGTGGAGAAGATCTGAGACTTCTTGGTGGGGATGACAGTGTTGCGAGGGATGAGCTTGGTCATCACGCCTCCGACGGTCTCGATACCCATGGTGAGAGGGTTGACGTCGAGTAGCACGATGGCATCCGTGTCTTGCTCTCCGCTGAGGACTCCGGCCTGGACGGCGGCTCCGTAGGCGACGGCCTCGTCGGGGTTGATGCCTCGGGACGGCTCCTTGCCATTGAAGAATTCCTTGACCAGCTGCTGCACCTTGGGGATACGAGTGGATCCACCGACAAGCACGATCTCGTCGACGTCCTTCTTGTTCATGTCGGCGTCTTCGAGCACCTTCTGCACGGGCTTGAGGGTCGATCTGAAGAGGTCCATGTTCAACTCCTCGAACTTGGCCCTGGTGAGGGTCTCGGCGAAGTCTTCACCTTCGAAGAAGGACTCGATTTCGATCTTGACCTGGTGGCTGGAGGAGAGAGCTCTCTTCGCCTTCTCGACTTCACGACGCAGCTTCTGGACGGCACGGTTATCCTTCCTGATGTCCTTGCCCTTCTTCTTCTTGTACAGCTTGATGAAGTGCTCCATGACCCTCTGGTCGAAGTCCTCGCCTCCCAAGTGAGTGTCACCGTTGGTGGCGACCACCTCGAACACGCCGTTGTCGATGGTGAGCAGGGACACGTCGAAGGTACCGCCGCCCAAGTCGAACACGAGAACGTTCTTCTCTCCGTCCTTCTTGTCGAGACCGTAAGCGATAGCGGCGGCGGTGGGTTCGTTGATGATCCTCATGACCTGGAGGCCGGCGATGGCTCCGGCGTCCTTGGTGGCCTGACGCTGAGCGTCGTTGAAGTAAGCAGGAACGGTGACGACGGCGTGAGTGACCTTCTTTCCAAGGTAGGCTTCGGCAGTCTCCTTCATCTTGGTGAGCACCATGGCGGAGACTTCCTCGGGCGCGAACACCTTCTGACCCTGAGCGGTTTGTACTTGAACATGGGGCTTGCTCTGCTTCTCGATAACCTTGAAGGGGAAGAATTTGACGTCGTGTTGGACAGTGGTGTCTCCCCATTCGCGACCAATGAGACGCTTGGCATCGAACACGGTGTTCTCCGGGTTGGTGGTCAGCTGGTTCTTGGCGGCGTCACCGATCAGCCGCTCGCCGTCGGCGGTGAAGGCGACGTACGAGGGGGTGATACGGTTACCCTGGTCGTTGGCGATGATCTCCACGCGGCCATTCTTGTACACACCCACACTGGGGACAAGAGAGAATAACCGATTAGAATTGATGTGAATGTTTTATTTTACTTGGATCCCTTGGGTCCAGCCGAAATTAATATTGTATCTCCTATCCAAGATTGAAATCGATCTTGGATTGCTGCCTATCGTTGGATCGATTTCCAATCTGCGTGCCTTTATAAACCAATCCACGGATCGGTTATTGGCACGTTTGACCCTAAAAATGGATTGTGATATCAATCCCAGATAGCAAAATTTGGATTGGATTGATTATTAATTTTGGCCTTTGTCTTTTTGTTTAAAACTCTGGATTTAGATGGTTTCTAGCTGAAAAGTAAACAATAATAAACAAGAAAGAAGTAGGTAGGTAGGTAATATTATCATTTAAAATTCTCAAAATTATCATTCTACATATTTTTAAACTAGCAATGTAATGACAGCATGTTTGTAGTGGCTGAGCAATCGGACTGCTGTGCTTGGTGTCGCGGGTTCGATTCCCGCCTGGAACAACTATTTGTGCAATTCACAATAAATATTTGTTTTTGGTCTGGTGATGTGCATGTGAAATTATATGTCTGTATGCGGTACCCACGACACAGGAGCAATCCTAGTGTATGGGCTATGTTATATAAAAGAGAAAAGAAAGAAAGAAAGAAGAATGGTTTCAACATCAACCAATGTTTATATAATGCTATGCAACCACATTCTCACTACAATATGTTCATTTATCAATAAGATTTAGTAACACCTGATAATGTCTAACTACAGATATAACTTTATCATTTTCAGCTACCGATGTAATAAAATAATAAATACTTATGCATTGGTTTTATGAAAAAAAATCGCATTTCTATAGAACTTTGTAGAACATTCTATGTGAACATGTGCAATCTTATGTAATAATTTAAAATGATTATGCTGATGCGAGTTTGAATAATGAAGGCTGGAATGATCACAACAGGATTAAAAATAAAAAAAACCCTGTACCTACCTACTTGCAATTAAAAAATTCCATATCCATAAGTTACTTCATATAAAGTTCATAATTTCCTCTAGATTCTAGTGAACTTGGGGTTGTAAGATGAACTTGTTGAGAAAAGGTCAAAGATCAATGACATTTATCCAATGAGGTTATTGCCAAGAACTCGACAATAACCTACCTACTTTGATATTAATTTGATGGTTCTGCAAGAATAATGCAATACAAAACTAAATTGTACAACCTAAACGCCCAACAGATATTTATATAAATTTTAATCAAAAAATGTAGATATCACATTCTACCATGCCCTAATCAGTCTTTGATAGTCAAAGGACAGAGGGTCTTAGAGGGGCATGTTTTAATTCTTCCTTTACTATTATAATGCATACCCCATGTTATTTAGATATTATTCATGTACAATTTTAATTAGAAAATGACAATCTATGTGATAAAGGCCCTTTAGCAAAAGTAACACAGTGGCATGTGTGACGGAACAATTATTATAGTCACATCTCAGGATTTGATGAATATTTAGAGAGAAATAATGCACTCACCATGAGTATGTGGTCCCCAAGTCAATACCGATGACGGTGCCAATGTCTTTCTCCTTCTCCTTCTTGTCGTCGGCGTACACCGCCGCGACCACCAGCACTAAAGCCAGTAAAGCCCACCGCATCTTCACGATTTTATCCACTAATCTGCAACAAATAAGTACTAAATCAGCATGGAGCATACACAGATACCATAATGAACTAAAATCTTCAAGTTTAGGGGCGACCTGGCGACTTCGCGACGCTACTACAAGGACACGTATTCAAGTCGAGAGACACGTCACTCCATTGTAGGCAGGCGGAAACGGGACTCTACGTCTAGAAAGCGAAAGTTCCACAGCCTCTAGCGGTATAGAGTAAGGTAACGGTGCATCTCGGAACTGCCACGGGATATGTAGGGCGCCGCGCCGGCCCAATAGAAGTCGAGAAAATTCGCTGACGTTACACTCGCTAACCATCAATTGAAATGAATCTAATGGTTTACACAATTATAATACCTTACAATCGAGCTATTCAATAGGTATTTGAAAGAAATATGATAGGAAATTCAGTTAACTTTTACCAAAAATGACAAAGAAAAATGACAGGTTATCAGATTCCAATGAGGCCCAGATTTTGGCTTAGATACAATTGAATTGCATACTGGATGGCTTAGTATCAATAAATAATTACCTCTTAAATCTAAATAATGATCTGGATCCCAATAAATCGATCACAGGCAAGATTTATTCACTCACAATGGGGGCACTCGCACGAATTCACAAAGTAAAAATGTTCTTGCACCTTCGATTTTTCGTGAATAACTGGAGTTTCACACGCAGACACTGCTATTATTTAGCGCTAGTGTTGATCGTGGGCGAATGTGATTGGTCGCAGTTTTGATGACGTTTGCGTCAGCTCTACGTGATTGGACCAGGTGTGCTTATTTGGCGTTCTGCTATTGGCCCACGTTTTTAACTGGCCAGAGAAGGGTGTTTTTCTTGGCGCGTATTTCAAGTGTCACAACTTCACATCATAAGTTTCATCATCATCAAGTTGCAATTATTTGTATGAAGAAATCATAATTTTATATTGTACCTACATTTTTCGAAGAATTCTTGTGATATTATATTTGAATCCTTTATTATAATATAATACTTTGTATTTGCTATAAATGATACACATAATAAAAACTTACAATTAAATTAGTTTATTTTAAATTTATAGAAAATACTAAATATTTGAATTGATTTTGATATATTAACAGTTTTAAAAAAAGATATCAGTATAAATAATTTAATATAGTAGGTAGGTAGGTACCTGTGCAAACTTTAATTTTACTCCTATTTTATCTAACTGCTTTGAATCGCGATTCGCGGTGCCTGTGTACTTGTGTAGAAATTCCTATAATCTTGGAAGACGCAGCATTTGCACAATCACAGTGTAAATAATGTTCAGTATAGTTATTTATAATTTAAATAATAAAGTCTTATTATTATTGAATGGAACGAAAATCACATTTCGGGTCCTTACGCACACCCAAAGAGAAACTGGAATAGAATAAGCTCTGTCTATAATTTTAAAATAATAAAAGAAACGCTATAGAATAACATAGCATGCATAGCTTAGGTACCGGTATACATTATATATGTACCTACACGCATATTTTATTTTATAGGTAGGTACCTGCTTTATCCGACACGAAAAGGTACCTTTACTATTAATTTGTATACCTACCTACTTATAAATAAAACATCAATTGTGTAGATACTTGCAAGCGATGCATCGTTTAATTCTTACCTATGTAAACCTTGCTTGGTTTAGGTAGGAGTAACCAATAAAACAAGTATGTAGGTGTTTTATCGTTTTATTACTTACAAAACTTAACAAATCTATACCACCAATAACAACAAAGAATAAGTATTTAAATACAACAACGTCTCTGTACTTTTTTCATACTTATTGTCTAACCCCCATAATAAAGTAAATAATTGCACAATTTAAAAAGCAGCATGTTACCAAAGTCACCATTTTATATGTATTACGAACGAGGAAATTAAATACTTATCTGGGACCACTGATACAGGACATGTATAAACCTACCTTAGCATGAAATAATATATTGATTTAAAATGCACACATACATACTTCGTTTACCTATTAGGAACACTTGTATAAACATGATCACTCATGAACATATAATTACATTTACGCTTTGTAAGGTGTCGATATTTTAGTTTAGTAAATTTCTTTTATTCCTATCATTCTATAATTCAGGTTTTTTCAGGTGGACTAACTATGTTGTATGTATGTGCACCTACCTACAAAACAATTTTTTTATTTTTTTTTTACATTTTCTACAAAAAAAAATATAATTCGATTAGGAACCCATTACACAATGTGGTGAATATAAAGAAAACATAACATTAATAATAATATGATGATTTATACCCCAATAATAATTATAAATAAATATTATACCAATAGATATTAACGACTACTGTTTATTCGTTGCTATTATTCTTAAAATTAAAGGAGCGAAGTAAGTTATGATGCAGTCAGCACCTGAAAAATAGAAAAACAAAATTAACAATTAAAAACTATTTACAATAATAATTATGTAATACCGTCACTCTCAGTAAACGCAAAATACATTCGTCACTTTCAGTTTCACTTTGCGCACAGAAAATACTGAAAACTAGTAACCTATACAATATACTTTAAAATACAGCCTATGTAACTACACCTAAAGCTCAGGATAAATGTAACTTCCTAATGGCACATAATACTAATGAACGCTATGATGAAAGATGAAATAATTTTCAGAATGTATCAATACTACCGCAGATTAACCCCCCCCCCCCCCCCTATAGGTAGAGAAACAAAATCATAAAGATCACGCTACCCCTACTCAAATTACCATCCAATATTAATTTAGAGATACAATGACGTCATATTATTTAAGTAGGTATATTTATATATTGTCAAATAGCGTGCAATAGTTTCGGGTGAGTGCACATAAATGAAATAGATCGGTTCGCGCTTAGCTCGCAACCGACGACGCAGCCATGCCGAAATGTTACGTAGCAAATCTATTTGTTTACGCCATTCTTTTCAGCCTTTCAAAATATAGACTGTCGTCGAGTGGATCGGTAACATCTGTAGTTGCTAATGCTGGGGCCACACTATCGCCATCGTCAACAGCCTAATTAAAAAAATAAAACAAAAAAAAAGTGAACGTTAAAAATCGGGATATTCAACGGCAATGCCAATGCCATGTCCCGGTTATGTGACTACACTTACGGCGAACGACCTCAAACCACGGGATATTCAATGGAATATCACGATAGGTGTGGCACCAGCATAAGGAAGCGTGGCTCGTTTATTTTTACGTGAGATAGAAAGTAACTGAATGAGTAGCTTTATCTTCACCCATATCACTTTCTATCGGGGTGTTCCGGCAGCGATCCTTGAAAGACAGCCCCATTCTAGGCTATGCATATTCACCACTGTCAACATGACTAGATGAGATAGTGGTGAAATACTATTCTATAAAGTATAAATAAAGACCGACCAAGTGCGACTCGCACTCGCGCACTTAGGGTTCCGTACCATTATCTATAAAAACGGCAAAAAAACCATGTCTGTTGCATATTTATTTTATTGTTTTTTAATTGTTGTTATAGCAGGAACAGAAATAAAAATAATTATGTACAGTCGGCCTCATAAACTGAACATCTTCATTCATACTGCCTATACTAGGAAAAAAACATCGCGCCGGTAAGATGAAGTTGGAGTTTAGTAAATTAAATTCATATTTAAATGAAGTTTTATTTATAAGATAAAAGACATAAGGGACAAACGTTAGAGAGACAATATTACAAACCTAAGACCTATGCAAGGAGTTTTCATCGTTAATGATGAGGTTATAACAGGAAGTTAGGACGTTCAGCTACATCTGAGGCCGACTGAACCTCCTCATATCATGGTGAATGATGATGAATGAGTACCAACCTGCTCTCCTGAAGCAGGTCATCGTTTCCATCAACGTGGTCTCCAGCTCCTGACCCACGCCGCTGTTCGATATCATCGCGTACTCGCCCGACACCTGATAAAAAGAACATGGCAACAGTTCTAGAACTGAGATTACTTTTTATAAGCATAATATAGTTCAGATAGTTGTTATCTTGCGGCACCAGGGGCCAAATATTTATAGAGATAGTATTTTATGTGTAGGTGGGTACTGTGCTTTTGTCGCGTCACTTTATTAATTCATATTCATACTAATATTGTTAATGCAAAGGTAACTCTCGATTATATTAGGTACTAGCTGCGCCCCACGGTTTCACCCGCGTTATATAATATGCCCCTATAGCTATTTGAAAGGTTGGCCTAAATTTTTTATTTATGAACCTATAGACATGAAACAAACTCTAAATGTTAAGGGAAGCTTACCACAATATAGGAGTCAAAACCACATTTAAATCGGATAAGCCGTTTCTGAGATTAGCGTGCACAAACGCACAGACAAACAGACAAAAATTCTAACAATCATTGTTTTGGTGCGTGGATCAAGGTGCCAATAATATTGTTTCTCATACATCTTCCATGTACAGACAGCGATCCGTGACATTTTTATCATATGTATAGATACAGATTGGATCTTGGAGAAGGGCCGTCAATGGTACAGCAGTTAACTGCAACGTCACTATTCATTAATGTAGGATGGGTTTATGAACGAAGCGTGGAATGGAACGTGATTGTGCGAATGAAAGGTAATTAGCGAAGAGAGAGAGAGAAAGAAGACGAAAGAGGAAGATGGCGGAAGACGTATAAGAGTAAAGACGTGTGTGCGACCTAAAATTGTAAATAAATTATTATAAGGCGATATTTTGTTATCTAGATCTCTAAATATAAATAAAATAGTGACCAGCTGGAATAATTTCATTTTAAAACCCCACTGGCTCCACATTTGGGGGCTCGTCCGGGATCTGGAAAAAAACAAAAGAATACGACGACGTGAAAAAACGAAAGACTAAAAGACTCAAAGACGACCTGAAGACGACACAAAAAAAAAGACGATGGCGACAAAAAGCACGATGAAGAATTAAGCGGCAGCAGCGGCAAGCAGCTCAGGTTGCGCTATGATGATGGCGATGACGGAGACAACGAAGTTCAGTGGCGAAGACCACACTTACTCTTCGGCGAAGTGGGCGCAAGATATTGAAGACAACGCGGAGGTATTTGGGTGGACAGCACAGCAGAAGTTGATTATAGCCCGCAGATCAATTACGGGAACAGCGGAGCTATGGTTAAGATCAGAGAAAATATTTAAGACATTTGAAGAGCTGAAGGCGGCAGTACGTAAGGAATTTCCGGAAGAAGTTAACAGCAAGGAGATGCATGAACTGATGGCAGCCAGGAAGAAACTGAAAGAAGAAACCTACTATCAGTACATGTTAACGCTCAAAGAAATGGGAAAACGGTCCAAATTTCCCGATAATGACACCATTCAGTACATCATAGATGGAATTTCTGACGTGGAAAGCAACAAGGCCATTTTGTACGGAGTGTCAACGTATGCAGAGCTGAAAGAAAAGTTGGGATATTACGAGACGATAAAGAAGAAATCTGAAATAAACGAGGTAGTGAGAAGACCAGCTGTAGTTCCTGCACCAGTGTTCAATCGGCAGCGTTGCTACAACTGTGGAGAAGGAAGTCATAAGGCGAATGCACGTCCAAACGGCCTAAAATGTTTCAAATGCAACCAATTCGGCCATATTGGACCAGCATGCAAGACGAACATTACCGAAGAAGCCCGAATTCCGAAACATTACGGTTCTGTGGCGCCACCAGCGGTCGTTGCTAGGCAACAAACGCACCAAGGCCAAGAATACCACCAATCAAGACGCACTGCCATGTTTGGAACAAATACCAATCAGGAGATATGTACGAGCGGCCATGACGGAAACCTCACGACAGGTGTCAAAAACGAAGAAGCTCAAGAAGCCGTCATACAAGTGTCAAACGACGTAAACAAGCAGAAGAATTCAAGTAGAGCCGTGAAACAAGTTTATTTGGGTCATATCTCCAACGTGGAAATCAAGGAAGAGGTACAGCATGTAGTTGAAAATTACAAGCCGGAGCAGACGAAGGAAGCGCCGATAAAGATGAAGATTGTGCTAAAAGACGACATTACAGTGGCGCAGCGACCGAAGAGAATTTCACTTATGGAGCACAAGGTGGAAGAAGATCAGGTAGAGGAGCGGTTACCGAAAGAAATAGTGCAGGTGAGTGATTCAGAAAATACTAGTCCGTTAGTATTGGCGAAAAAGGACGATAATACCACAAGGCTGTGTGTTGACCACAGACTACAGAACAAAAAGATGGTTAAAGATGAGTTTCCACTACCGATCATTGACGACTTGATTGACAAGCTAGAAGATGAGAAGATATTTAGTGTGCTAAACCTGAAGAAAGATATTATTAAGAGAGTGCACCAGAACGGTCATGTCTCATTAAAGAAGATGAAAGAAGCCATAGGAAAAGATTACTATATAAGAAACATGGATAGACGAATTGAAGAAGTACTACTAAGCTGTATACCATGTTTACTAGCTACAAGAAAAGAAGAAAAGCAAGAGGGCTACTTATACCCAGTTGAGAAGGAGGGAAGTCTACTGCATACTTTGCATTTAGAGTACAGAGGACCGCTGACAGAAACGAGAAAGCAGTACAACTACATACCTATCATGATAGACGCATTTACAAAGTTTGTATGGTTGTTCCCAACGAAGTCTACTTCAAGAGAAGAAGTATTAAACAAGCTCAAACTACACCAGCAGACATTTGGAAATCCAAATCGAGTTATAACAGATCGAGGAAATGCATTCATGTGTAGTAGTTTTGAGCATTATTGCAAAGAAGGGTTCAGTGAGCGTAAGGAAGATGAATGTTTGTTATATAGGTGTTAAGTGTGTGTAGGTGAGGTCTAGAGCTTTCACGCAACCTAACAGCAACACCTATGCCTAAAGATTGATTTTAATATCTTTATATATAAGCTAATAAGTTGTGTAAGATGTACCTACTTTAAAGATTTTCTGTTTTTGTAATTTTATGTTTAAATGTTTATTACTAAGATTGTAACGGTGATTTGGAAGATTGGACACGATGATGCATGCACGGATGGAATGTAACAATGTTGGATAGAATATGAAATGATGACGAGTAGATTATGGTGATGAAGGTGATGATGAATGAATATGAGCTCAAGGGTGAAAGGATGGTGGGGAGTGTATGATGAAGCATATCTGAGGGCAGATATGAAGGAGGATGGCCGAATGTAGGATGGGTTTATGAACGAAGCGTGGAATGAAACGTGATTGTGCGAATGAAAGGTAATTAGCGAAGAGAGAGAGAGAAAGAAGACGAATGAGGAAGATGGCGGAAGACGTATAAGAGTAAAGACGTGTGTGCGACCTAAAATTGTAAATAAATTATTATAAGGCGATATTTTGTTATCTAGATCTCTAAATATAAATAAAATAGTGACCAGCTGGAATAATTTCATTTCAAAACCCCGCTGGCACCACATTAAAGTTGTGGAGTTTTACTGACACTTGCCATTAGTTTTGGCAAGAAGACCAGACCATGTGTGCCATCACAGCTGCTAGTTTGCCTCCTCTGCTTCTTCTGTAAAGTTCTAGAACATACCTGATACACGAACAGCGGGTGATGGGGGTGCCGGTCCTTGGTCTGCCTGACGATGTCCAGGTACGGCAGCCCGGGTTTGACCATGAGGAAGTCTGCGCCCTCGGACACGTCTCTGGCCTGAAAACGGCAGCAGGAGAATGTCAATAGTAAAGTGGAAATGTAGTGGTAGTGTGTGTTTTTAAAGGTAAGTTAACACATTTTTTGTTTAACTAGTCGTGCTCTGCATTTTCTCCCGATTTACCAGTAAAAGTCCCGTCAAAATCAATACAGCTGTTTCGGAGATTAGCTTGAACAAACAGACCGAAAGAAAAAAAAAGTATAAAAACCGTTTTAGTCACTTATTTTAAAGTACCTACTTCTAATACAATCAGTATACTTTCATAAGCATTTAATAAGAAACTAAATAAAAAGCATTTCATATTAATTTAATAAATAGTTTTACACTGCAAACATACACTTCAATATGATCCATACATATACATATAATGTATTTCTATAAAATATTTATATAAGGCAATTTTGTCAGTTTGACTATACAATTACTGGTACTCTAAGCAGGTACTCACAGCAGCCCTGGCCGCCAGGCCGGCGCTCCCCGGGGGCAGCTGGTAGCACTTGCGGTCTCCCTCCATCGGGGAGCTCTTCATAGTGTCTCGGAACGGACCGTACATTGAGGACGCGAATTTGCATGAATACGACAGCACTGATACCTGGAAGTAAGGATATTTTTCTCAAATAACCTGGCTATATTGGCTGTATGTAAGGTCGTCAGATACATAGATCATACACTTATTCTTGGTGAGATACCTATTATGTGATAGGTAATAGACAAAACACGGAATATAGACTACTGTGGAAGTGACGTTACATCTGTATCGCAACCGCTGTCGCCAAAAAAATGTTCAATGTTACTATGTCAGTAAAGGTTTATAAGTCAACTGCTGTTTTTTTTTTAAATGGTTTTTTGTGTTAACTGATATGCTTCATTATGGGCTCTAAAACTGCGGATAAGGCGTTTTTCAATGTGCAGTAGAGCATTACATAGTATGTATATGGCTAAACTGGTGTTGGTTAAGCTACGAGTCATGTTTGGCACGCGCGCCGCACCCACTTCTCCACTTCCACTTGGCTCTCTTTCGTGAAACAAATCTTACTACTGTGCCCTGAGAGTGCGTTTTTACAGCAAGTTTACGCGCTCGACATAGTACGCGTCACCGCGCGCTTTGTATGTAGATCCTGTACCGCTGTACATACAGACAGGATCTACATACCAGCGTGTTTATGAACGAAAGTTTTTCATACAAAGCGCGCGTTTACGCGTACTATGTCGAGCGTGTAAAAACTCACGCTAGGCACACTGTTATCCCTACTACCTACAAGATTTCGTCCGCGGCTTCGCTCGTATTGCCTACAGTACCAACAGTACAGTAAGATAAAGTTTCTTATTAATATTTTTATTATAATTTTAGCCACTTATTATGTATGTTTTTATACATAAGTCTTCCTAGCATGTTGAAATAACTGACTTACCCTGTTTTGCATCTTGTTGGCAACAAGCGCATCTTTGATGGCTTTTATTCTGTTATCCATCATGTCAGATGGAGCCACTATATGTGCACCTGTAATTGAACAAGCAACATAAAAAACAATGTTTCATTTCAATTGGAAACTTTCTCTTTTAAGTATGTGAGGCTTACCAGCTTTAGCATAAGCAAGTGAAACCTCCGCAATCCTCTTCACTGAAGCAGCATGGTCTATGCTGCCTGAATCAGTAAGCACTCCGCAATGGCCATGGGAGGTGTATGGACAGAGACACACATCGCAAGCTATCAGCAGGTCTGGGAAGGTCTCACGGAGCTTCGGCACTGCTTTTATAACAGGATTGCCGGTGGAGTCTGCATTGGACCCAGTAGCATCCTTAAAGACAGAAGGTAGATAAGGAAGCTAGTCAGACCAGTTTTGTTGACCATGTTTAATGTCGAAAAAGCGTAGCCCTAACTGGTAAAGGTTGTATATGAGGTGCCTGTCTCTGGTGTCAGTTTGTTAGTTATCAGTTACTGTTATTGTTATCAGTCCACAACTACCCTCCAAGGCACAGAGAAATAGTAAACTAGGCATTTTCAAGTTGACATGAGAGTGAGTCTTCTAGGCAAGTATGCTCCACCTTTGACGCACTTAACTCAGGTGAGAAATGTGACATTAAATGAAGCCAATGATACGGGGCCATCGGACATTTCTGTGTCTACAATATTAGTGTGATTTACCTTAGGCAGAGTATCAATAATTCCAAATACAAGTATCGACTTCAGACCCTTGTTCACTAAGTCGGTTAGCGCACCAATCAAGGGATTGATCCCATAACGGTACACATTGGGCATGCTTGATACGGGCTGAACAGCATCTTCATCTTGTCTGAAAGTTTCAATACAAACTGTATGTTGTTTGTTTGTCAAATGAGGCATGCAGGCCTCCAGGTTCAGAGTTTGTCAGGATAAAAAAGGCCTCTGGCATGGCTGACTGCTATCAATAAATAAAAAACCAGAACCAACATCATAAGTTCTTAAATGATACTTTTTTGTGGTGATAAAAGTCTTGGGGTCAATAAAAACATTAGATAAAAGTGTAAAATATTCGGGCCTGCTTGAAGTATGATAAAAAACTGAAGGAATTGGATTTTACAACAGCTATTTTAATGTAGCATAGATAGTTTCTAAGGTTGTTTAATTAAAAACTTACAATAGGAACACTGGGTACATAATATTGTGTGGCTCGATGCTGGTGTTCGGAGCTTGAAGCCTCCGCAGCGTATCTTCGAAAAATCCCCCTTGTAATACATGTTCGTGACTAGAAAACAAGTCGTTCATTTCAGCAAATTATTAGCTGTAAATAATAAAAAAGAATTTTATTTGCTTTGCACTCGCCACCCGCCGCACAGACAGGACACTCTTTCTTTGCAAAGAGAATACAAAAGCTACGCTCTTTGGACAGGACAGAAAACGGACGGCCCGACGACTCACGACACACACAGACGTCAGTGCAGTCAGTCAGACAGACACGACAGGTAGTGACACGAGACACGAAGAAAATAAATTAAACTTCAAAGTCTCCGAGACTTTTTGGGTCCGTACCCAAGGGGTAAAACGGGACCCTATTACTACAGCTTCGCTGTCCGTACGCTGTCTGTCTGTCTGTCACCAGGCTGTATCTCATGAAACGTGATAGTAATTAGACAGTCGAAACTATCATAGATAATAATATATTTCTGTTGCCGCTAAAACAACAGATACTAAAAAACAGTAAAATACATATGGGGGCTCCCATACAACAATCGTTTTATAGATAATGGAGCGTAGCGTTTGTATTCTCTTTGGATAATGGTACGGAACCCTTCACGCGAGTGCGACTCGCACTTTGCTGGTTTTTTGTTTTGGCTTCGCACGGGTTGTGCATTTAGCCAGTGTCAAACTGTCACGTCGTAGGTACTTGTCCACTTGTTTCGTTTTTATTTTTGTGCTGTACCTACGCCCAAGTTTGGCAGCCCTATGTGGCCAATGAAATAAGGTAAAGTGTCGAGTTTTGGCGGGAATCCGATAGTGAGACGTTGTTGGTTTTGTAATTTTTTTCTCAAACATGATTCTTCGAATGTTAATGTTAATGTGTAATTGGTGGAATATTTTATTCATTAAGTGTTCGTTAACGTGCACGAGTGTAGGCGAATTATATAAACTCAAAAAACGTGTAATTTCGCATGTTTTCCGAACTCCCAGGAAGTTTCAGTAAAGCATCCACTACTTTACTGAATCGTGACTTTGACTATGTAAATAATTGACTTGACTACTTGACCACGAGGATTGCTATAATGCTGTGACTTTCCTGTTGTACAATCAATAAAATACTTAAAATAAAATACTTGACACTGCCTATATGCACTAACTACCGTGCGAAGCCATAACTAAAAGAAAAAAATACCTACCTACCTACCTACCTACTGGTATCCTTCTGTGAATGGATTTGTGCTAAGGAAAGAGAAGAGAATACCAGAGAGTTTTGGCGGGAATCCGATAGTGGGACGTTGTTGGTTTTATATTATTTTCTCAAACTTGTGTTTCTTCGAGTGTTAATGTGTAATATTGGTGGAATATTAATCATTGAGTGTTCGTTAACGTGCACGAGTGTAGGCGAATGATATAAACTCAAAAAACGTGTCATTTCGCATTTTTTCCAAAACTCCCAGGAAGTTTCAGTAAAGCATCCACTACTTTACTGAATCGTGACTTTGACGATGTAAATAATTGACTTGACTACTTGACCACGATTGCTATATTGCTGTGAAATACTTATTATAATAAAAAACTTGACACTGGCTATATGCACAAACCGTGCGAAGCCATTACTAAAACAAAAAAAAAACAAAAAAGAGAATACCAAAGGCTACGCTAGATTTGCGTACATACCTATATTGTAATAATTATTACGATCTTCGCGATTTCCCACGATTTCATGAAACAATCGTCTACAATAAATTAATAAATCAATATGTAATCTAAATTTAGAATTGTAAATAATAACTTTCAAGAAGTCGCTGGTGGTAAAAATTCAATCGCTCTCTCTCACCACTACAACATTCTTTTTCTCGATTTTATCATCTTGCAAAATCATTTTCACAACACAACTACAGGTAATCGTGTCATTCGTGTCACAACAACTCTCGTATCGTATTCGAAACGAGATTATAGTGAGAGTCGACCTTGGCAGAAGTGGAAGGCCTTGAAGCCAACATGAACGACGACGAAGCGACGCCCAAGAAAAAGAGTGACAAACACTCGGACAACATCACCGTGAGTCTAGACAAGAGTGAATTTAAAAAGGATAAAAGTGATACGGAGGAGCCCAAGCCGCGTATAGTGCTCACATTCCGCTCGGAGAAGTCTAACACCAAGAGTGCTAACATGAAGATCGTCTCCACGGAGGAAAAGCACGAGGAAGTGTCGCCGCGGCGCTCTAGCAGGACGCGGGGTAAGTGGGACTGGGTCTGTGACAGTGACACTTCTATATCACCGAAAAAGGACAAGAGCCAGCCCGTGTCTGAAAACGAGGAGTCCGACAGCTCCCACACTGCTTCGAAACGCATCCGCCGACGCAGCAAAGACGACAACATAATCGCTAATGCTATAGCCAGGAAGGAAAAATCTTACAATGAAGCTGTACCGGGCCCTACACAGAGGTTGTCACGTCGCATCAAACCGACGGCTAAAATCCTGGCCAATGAGGAGCTCCGAATAGGGCTGGAGTACCAAAACAATGCTCGTCTTGGGATCCAGACTGACAGATCACCCGAGGAGGGTGTGAGGACGAGGCGTTCAGCAAGACCAGCTGGTGCTGACGCTGAGAAACTGAAAGTTGTTGAAAAGGCTTCTGTGGCCGATTTGGATATTGTTGAGTTGGATAGTGACAGCCAAAACTCTGATATGAAAGTGCAGCATCTGTGCAAGCTGGGGCTAAAAGCCATCAGCCCCGAGGAGGTGGAGCCGGAGCCAGAGGATGACGCTGAAAGCAAGTAAGTACTTCACTGCTGTGGGCCAGGATTGATAGGTATGCACAGGAACTCCTTGTCGGTGAACTTCTGGTAGATGAAAAAATATTTTAAAAACGCTTATCATCGATAAGCACATTTTAAAATATTTTCTTCAATTTGCAGAGAGTTAGAGGAAGAAGAGGATAATGAATCTGAATTGCTGGAAGAAGATGATGAAGAGGAAATAGATGATGACTCTGAAGTTATCAGCAAACTGCTGGAAGCCGACGAGGACACGGATGATGAGGAGTTCCTGTGTGCAGTCGCAACAGAAAAGGTGGACAGGCCTCGGAGGTCCACCAGGCTGTGTTCCTCGTTGAATGATGGCATAAATGACAGTGATCGGTCATCACCTGTCCTCATGGATGATTCAAAGTAAGATGTGTCACTCAGAAGTCGGTTGTGATAGGATAGTAACCGCAGTTCCGCTTCAGAAATATTTGTAATAGTATGATGCATAATGACCCCTTGAGTGTGATGTGGTAACACTATTGTACACCCACCAACAATGTGATGGATGAGCTCTTCATACACTAGTCCATATCAAGACTATCTATTGCTTCATTTGTACCGCACTACCCTCCACTCCGCTCAGTTGTATTGCTTACATAATAGTATTGCTAAACTTAGGCAACAGTTGCAAAGCCTGACTAACGGCCAATGTTTATTAAACAGGGCGCTGACTCGCCGCTCGACCCGTAGAGCGGGCCCGTGCCTTGATGACAGTGACAGGTAAACAGTGGGTGATGACTCCGACACGAGGATTCTGGGCTGACACTGACATTACCATTTCTTGACAGGAGTCAACGGGCCAGGCGCAAGAGGAGGCATTCTGTAGAAGATGCTACTTTGGAGGCCGAATGTGATGATGAAAGGTACATTTTAACAAAAATAGTTTACTAAATAAGCATATCTACTTAGGGTTGTAAAATTACCAAAAAACACATTTGTTTGAAACAAGACAAATTTTGTTTCATAGTAATCCAGCAGGAGGCGACGAGGGTTCCGAAGCAGCTTGCCCCGTCGAGGATTCCGCTATAATCGCCGAGTGCTACTGCGAGGCCCCTGCCAACTTCCACGCCGCGCCCGCAGAACTTACCGGTAATGGGAGCTACAAGAACACTACATGTATGCTTCTACATAGGTGGTCGTGAAATGTCGGCCCATATTATTCTTCTTTCTAGTCTTTTCTATTCTTTTCAATGTTTGTCTCCAGAGCCTGTGTTCTGCCAAGCCATCGAGTGCGTGGACGGGGTCCGCGTGGGGTGCTCGCACGGCGCACGGCGCTCCGACGACGGCTACGGCGCGATGCTCCGCGCCGGCCCGCGCGCGCCCTTCATCCTCGCCTGCACCCTGCACGCCAAGCAGCTGGTCAACCACATGTGTTGCCCGGCGTGTGGCCTGTTTTGCTCTCAGGTAGATAATATTCAAGATGAGCAAGTTATTCACATTTCCTCTGATGCGTTCAAACTGGAATATGGCATTGTTCCAGAGTATCATTGCCTGAGATCTATGTAGATATTCGGTAAAAGGTACACTCCGAATGAAGTGGTTGATATCCAAATAGGTTTCATTGTCAAGGGGGCTGCGACGTGACACTCCACATATTATACCTAGGTGTCATAACATAGATAATAACATACTAACATAGATCCGTCCATACTCCACCCAGGGTATATTCTTCCAATGCTCCTCGGGCCACCTGTTCCATCTGGAGTGTGGGCTGCCCTACAGCGACGGGCGCGCCAAGCCGGGCTGCCCTCACTGCGGGGTGTACTCCTACCGCTGGCAGCCGGTCAACACTGACTGCTCCACCGTCAAGGTCGAGATGAAGAGCTCCAACAAGAGGATCTTCCTGCCCGATCAGAGGGAGCAGTGGTCAGCAGTTTTATTTTGTTTCCATTTTTACCCTACTATGGCAAAGCCAAAGGAGGGTTATGTTTAGACAATGCTCAATAACGAGACAAGTAAGCTGCTTGATGGTAATTGAATTGGATTCCATTGTTCATCGGTTGGTCTGGTTAAAGTTTGGCACTTCACCAGGCTGATTCTTGCAGAAGCATAGTATGTGTCTTCCTTCACATATTTCGGATAGGATCCTACTGACACTTTATTCGCGATAGTTCTCAAGGCAGACTCAAAGTTATATAATTTCCAGTACCCCCGCGTACCTCGGCTTCACGACCCTCACCACGTCCCAGCTGCACAGCTCCCCGGTGATTCCCGAAGACCTGCTGCCTGCGGCCAAGGATCTGAGGCGGCTGTGCGCGAAGCCGACCGATGTGGTCAAGTGCACGCCTCAGAAGCTCTGCGACGCCATCCTGGCGGGAGAGACGCTGGAACAGCTCATACCCAAGATCAGTGAGTTGTTGTAATGGAAATCCGCCTACTGGCTAATTTTCTTTTTCCTAATATAACCTATTCTGTTATATTTCCGTTACTCAATCTGGCGCTTGTTTCAGTGTCTGACTGCCGGATAAACAAGCGGCTGGCGTCGCAGGAGGGCGGCACGTGCGCCCACGCGGCGGCACGCGGCGGGCACGCGGGCGCGCTGTACGCGCTGCACCACGCCGGCGCCGCGCTGTCTACCGTCGACAACAACAGCCGCACGCCGGCCATGCTCGCGGTACTAGGTAAACAAGCGGGGCTGGCGGCGCAGGAGGGCGGCACGTGCGCCCACGCGGCGGCACGCGGCGGGCACGCGCTGCACCACGCCGGCGCCGCGCTGTCTACCGTCGACAACAACAGCCGCACGCCGGCCATGCTCGCGGTACTAGGTAAACAAGCGGGGCTGGCGGCGCAGGAGGGCGGCACGTGCGCCCACGCGGCGGCACGCGGCGGGCACGCGCTGCACCACGCCGGCGCCGCGCTGTCTACCGTCGACAACAACAGCCGCACGCCGGCCATGCTCGCGGTACTAGGTAAACAAGCGGGGCTGGCGGCGCAGGAGGGCGGCACGTGCGCCCACGCGGCGGCACGCGGCGGGCACGCGCTGCACCACGCCGGCGCCGCGCTGTCTACCGTCGACAACAACAGCCGCACGCCGGCCATGCTCGCGGTACTAGGTAAACAAGCGGGGCTGGCGGCGCAGGAGGGCGGCACGTGCGCCCACGCGGCGGCACGCGGCGGGCACGCGCTGCACCACGCCGGCGCCGCGCTGTCTACCGTCGACAACAACAGCCGCACGCCGGCCATGCTCGCGGTACTAGGTAAACAAGCGGGCGGCGATCACTTCTTAACCCAAAGAGTATGGTTCCAATAGTATACGAATGAGCCCGATTCATAATTATTCCATCTCAATAAACCTATTTTATTTCTCTAGCGCTGCTAGACAAATCGGAACTCCGGCCTAAAGACAAGTCGAAGCCGGGAAAGAATCCCGATGAATCTGGAGCAGGAGACAAGGATGACCTGGACACGCAAGAAGAGACGAGCCAGGAAGGGACGGAGTCGAAGACCAGCCTGTCCACCGACGAGAGCAGGGCGAAGGACGAGGATCTGCTGAAAGTCATCCGGTATCTAGTCGCTGCGGGGGCAGATGTCAACCTACCTGTGAGAATATGATTTTGTTTCCCTATTTCCACAGCAAAACCGCTTTAAAATCGAAAAGTGCATTACTTTTCTGAATTAACGAGTAGTCTGGCACTGCTGATTATGTCTGGATTACAATAATGGTGAAAGAAAGCATATGGAAATGCTCAAGCTCAAGAAGAAAATTCGAGGACTGGTGACATTTACTAAACAGCATGTGGCGGGACGCGAGTCTCGGTCCACGCCGCGTCTGACAGCAGCCCTCCCCAGGACCAGCCGGACCTGATGACGCCGCTGCACATCGCGGCGCAGCACGGCAGCGCGGCCGTGTGCGCCGTGCTGCTGGGCGCCGCCGACGTGGCCGTGGACGCGCGCGACCACGGAGGCTGGACGCCGCTCATGTGGGCCGCGGAGAACTCGCACCAGGACGTAGTCAGGTCGGCCGCCGTGCGATATATACACTATACTTTTTTCTTTTTTAAGTTATAGGCTAGCGTTTGACTACTATATCTAGCCGGATTATATTGGGATTGGGACTGACTCAAGGAGTCTTTTCGGCTACCGTTGAAAAGGTTTATTACCAGTTACGAAATTCGGTATAGGGTCTTTTTTTTACCGAATACTTTTTACAGTTATTTATCCATTTCGGTACCGAAATCGAGATCACGTGGCGGAGGCAGCACGAGTGGTAGGTGTGAAAGGGAGATAGTGCTATGTACGAAAGAGTCGTGCGTGATCAAACGCCGCTGCCCTATCGCGTCTCGTGAACTCCGGTATAGAAGCGGTTAACCGGTACCTCAACCGTTGTTCAAAATTTTATGGTATCCCAAATTAGTGGTCAATCAATTAATTATAGTTTGTTTTCTTTTATGATTTTATTAATTTGTTTATTAGATTGAAGTGTTTGACTTGTAAAAGTGCGATTTTATTGCCTATTTACAATAAATGATTTGACTTTGACTTTGACTTTGACTTTGGTAGACCGGAACACCCCGTTAATGATTCGTCGACAGATTTTCTACTGAGGGCGCTAGCTAGCCAGGCGGGCGGTTTAATACCCTACCGCCGAGGATTTGAATGATGTTTTCCTTCATCGGAAGCTCGAGCGGTTAGCTGGCTTCGAACCCGCACCCCGCTGTAGCTATGATTAGTATGTACCGTCCTCAGACTGCTGCTGGCGCACGGCGCGTCGGCCACGGCGCTGGACAACGAGGGCAACTCCGCCGTGCACTGGTGCGCCCTCGCCGGCGCCGCCGCCTGCCTGCAGCTGCTGCTGCAGCACCAGCCGGCCGCCGCCTCCGCGCCCAACAACCACACCGACACGCCGCTGTCAGTACACACACACACACGAGTCTTACATAGCCTCCGCGCCCAACAACCACACCGACACGCCGCTGTCAGTACACACACACACACACACACGAGTCTTACATAGCCTCCGCGCCCAACAACCACACCGACACGCCGCTGTCAGTACACACACACACACACACGAGTCTTACATAGCCTCCGCGCCCAACAACCACACCGACACGCCGCTGTCAGTACACACACACACACACACGAGTCTTACATAGCCTCCGCGCCCAACAACCACACCGACACGCCGCTGTCAGTACACACACACACACACACGAGTCTTACATAGCCTCCGCGCCCAACAACCACACCGACACGCCGCTGTCAGTACACACACACACACACACACGAGTCTTACATAGCCTCCGCGCCCAACAACCACACCGACACGCCGCTGTCAGTACACACACACACACACCCTCACCCTCACACACACACGAGTCTTACTCTTACATAGCCTCCGCGACCTACCACCACTGTCAGTGTCAGTATACATCTACTCCTCCCGCTGCCGGCAACCATTCCCTCGAGAGGAGTGTATGTTCACATTCAGCCTACCCTCCCTTCGCTTGCCCTCTCGCCGGGCGCACGCGGAGCAGAGGTGGGGGCATTAGAAGTATCTCGTTTACATTATCTTCTCTTCCTGCTCCCTGCCCTGCTTAGCTCACTGCCTGCTGAGTGTAAACGCGGTATTAAATCGCAGTGAAAAATTCACTATCAGACTTTCAGACTTTTTCCGAGACAAAGTCACGAGGGGTTACAATCGGATGGTACGGTGATGATGATGATTTCAAGAAGTTTTCCCGAGCCAAGCATTTACTTTTTACTCTAAAGCTAAGAATTGTTGAAATAATATGTTTGAATTTACAAGATTATGCATCTGTCGAGTCCTCGTAATGTTCTTCGCTTGACTTAATTCTATTTTCCAGGCACATAGCCGCACACCAGGGCCACTACGCTTGCGTTATTGTCCTGCTCGCTCGGGGAGCTAGGGTGTGTATTTAGATATCCTTTCTATGGTTTGTATTTTACAAAATGGAATAAGCATTACAACTCGATTCCCGCCTGGAACAAATATTTGTGCGATCCACAAGTATTTATTTCTGGTCTGGGTGTGATGTGTATGTGAAATTATATTATTATGTCTGTGTAAGCAGTACCCACGATACAGGAGCAATCCTAGAGCCTTCAGTAGGGTTGCTAAGTTAAAAAAGAAATTGAAAAAAAGAACTCGACAACCCTGAGTGCCCGTTCCTTGATGCAAGTTACTCATAGCGTTAAATAATGAATAGAAATACTAAAACAACACTACAAAATTAAAAAAAAGCACATTTTCGGTTTCCTACCTTGCTTCCAACAGTTGACGGCAATGCCGTTTGTGTTTCCAGAGCGACATCGAGAACTCGGCGGGCGAGCTGCCTGCCGACATGTGCTCGGGGCAGTGCCAGAGCGCCATCTTGCTCAACATGCAGATGAGCGCGCTCAAAGAAAAGGGCGGCTCCTATAAATTGCTGTCCAGGTGAGATGAGCCCCCATTCATTCGCTATATGTATTTCATCCATAATAATATCAATCCAACTGTATCATCAACGAAATGAAATGTGACTTCTAGCGTATCGTGGTGCGATCTAAAGTGAGCAATCGATTATACAAATATACTTCACAATTTGTACCTTCTACCTTTATGATGCGTCGGTGGCCGAAAGGACGTTTATGCGCTTTGCAACCCAATAACAGCTCTGAACCTCGGCACCTCGGTCTTTTACCAAAACTGCACGTACCAAATGGAATGTCTATCGAGTAGCACATTCCGTGAGCTCTTTTTAGGTTTATCATATTGTATCTTCGTACACGTTATTAGAAACAGATAAGTCACACGTTAACCTGACCTATCTTCGTATTGTTATATTATAGGACATGGAGAATGAGCCTTTAAAAAAAAAGTCATAAAATACATAATAGATTTTGAGATAACCGTCTGATTTGGAAGATGGATGAAGACTGAGGTGAGTGGATGGGTTACTGAGGTACTATGAAAGTTAAAGTGGTGATTAGGTGGAAGTAGAGATGAGTTTCCGTAAAGGGTGGCATATAACAGTATGTTTGGATTTTTTATAGTTTTAAAGGGAGCTGCGTGTAGCTATAAAACTGTGTGTCGACTCCCCCCAGTGACATCTCGAACGGGCGCGAGCGGTTCCCGATCCCTTGCGTGAACGAGGTGGACGCCGAGCCGGCGCCGCGCGGCTTCACGTACGTGACGCGCCACGTCACGCCGCTGCCCGTCGCCGTCGACTGCACCATACAGAGCTTGCAGGTGCGGGGCGAAAACTACTCTTTCACATAAAAAACTCAAATCTCTCTCTTTTCTTCATTTTCTTCTCTTTCTCTGTAAAATTGTGTATGTATTCATATTTCGATAGAGCTTTCGCAGCAAGAGTTTGACGGATGTCGTTGTGCAGGGCTGCTCGTGCAGCGGAGGCTGCGGTGCGGGCTCGGGCGCGGGCGAGGCCTCGTGCGGCTGCGTGGCGCTGGGCGTGCGCGGCTGGTGGCGCGGCGCGCGGCTGCAGCCCGGCTTCCCCTACCACGACCCGCCCATGCTGTTCCAGTGCAACCAGACCTGCCGCTGCAACCCGGTCGGTACCCGGAGCCCCGAGCGCGCGGCGGCGGAGGACACGCGACTCAACCGCGCCATATCCACAGAAACAGTGCGGCAACAGCGTGGTGAGCCGCCTCGTCGAGCAGGGCTCCACGCTGGTGCGCGCGGAGGTGTTCCGCGTGGGCGACGCGCGCGGCTGGGGGCTCCGCGCGGCGGCGCGGGTGCTCCGCGGCGCGCCCGTGGCCACGTACTGCGGGGAGCTGCTGGCGCTGCAGCAGGCGGACACGCGCGCCGACGACAGCTACATGTTCGCGCTCGACGTCAAGCCGGACCTGCTGGAGGTGAGGACTAGTGAGGAGGGACCGGCGTCCGCTTGGTTTCTCACTCGGTGCACCGAGATATAATATAATTCTATGTGACAGCATAAAGCCTGGTCTCCTGCGCGTGTTTTTACGGAACATTACACAAAAACAGTGCAACAATAAACGTCAAAACAGAGATGCGTGGCTTTACACATTTGTCTATCTATGCAAACGGTAGAAGATTTCTGTAGATGATTTGTTGATTTGTCGATGATTGAAAACGTTAGATTGTTTTGTTTCCCGCGGTGCATGGTGACGAGGGGGCTGGGTTTGTTTTATTTTCAACCGGCCGCAAATTGCAGGAGACAGCTTGTGTATGAAATCAAATGTATATTATATTATGTGTAAGGTTTTTTGTATAATATTCCGTAAAAACAAACGCACGTCACTTTTCTGTAAATAATCTCTAAAGCCACCTGGCTTAGAAATCTAACCAATAGAAATCTTTTTGGATGGATAGGAAGAGATGGGAATGGGTAGAGAAGGGAATGGGTACAGATGGGAATAGGTGTAGATAGGAATGAATGCAGATGGTAATGGGTACAGATGGGAATGGGTACAGATGGGAATAGGTAGAGATGGGAATGGGTACAGGTGGTAATGAGTACAGATGGGAATGGGTACAGATGGGAATAGGTACAGATGAGAATGGGTAGAGATGGGAATGGGTACAGATGGTAATGAGTACAGATGGGAATGGGTACAGATGGGAATAAGTACAGATGAGAATGGGTAGAGATGGGAATGGGTACAGATGGGAATGCGTAGATATGTGTGCGGTGTGGTGTCACCACAGATTAAAGGCTACTATCGTATTACACATATCTACACAGAAACCTCTTTCTCTTTTTTTCATTATGTACTCTACTTTCCCAGTCGTCTGATCCGTACATACATCCTACTTGCTCTCTGTAGTGGCCATTTCTTTCTCTAACGAACAACGTCTTACCGACAGAAAGGGATAGAATAAAACCAAATAAAGCAAAGAATTGCAAATTCGTAATTTTAAGTTTATCCGCTTTATAGCGAGTGACGTCTCTTAGCTACAGAGAGGGATAGAAGAAAAACCATAAAGCAAAAGCACCTGGAAGTGACAGATTGGCTCCTCGCCTGTTCCCCAGCAATGCAGCGACAAGAGCCAGCTGTGCGTGGACGCGTGCCGCTACGGCAGCGCGGCGCGGTTCATCAACCACAGCTGCCGGCCCAACCTCACGCCCGTGCGCGTGTTCACCCGCACGCGGGACCTGCGCCTGCCCACCGTCACGCTGTTCGCCGCCGCCGACATACAGCCCGGGGAACAGTTCACGTGAGTCGGCTCACCGCGGCGTCTGCTGAACGGCTCGTTTGGCGTAGTGGCTGAGCAATATATTATATTATACAATATTATAAGCACAAATATTTGTTTCTGGTCTGGGTGTGATGTGTATGTATGTGAAATTATATGTCTGTAAGCGGTACCCACGATACAGGAGCAATCCTAGTGTACGTAAAAAAAAGAAATAAGAACGTCGGGTGAGCCGTAAGCTGCCGTCACACTCTACGGTGACTGTCGATTCAACTCGTTCTGTTTGCAGGTTCGACTACGGCGACAAGTTCTGGTCGGTGAAGTCGAAGTGGATGAGGTGCGAGTGCGGCAGCGCCGACTGCCGGTACCCTACCAGAACTACCGACGAGACTGAATCTTAGCTTAGAGATCTCAAACTGTTATTATTTATTGTACATACTTTTATCAATTGTAATCAACTGTAATCATATGTATTTGTAAGTTATTATTTTATATTTGAATACGTTTGTTTTGCAAAGTACATACCTACCGATTGAAAAAATACAATAAATATTATACCACTTTACGTATCTTTTATCTACATTTTAGCAACTTATGAAAACAAACTACAGTTTTAGCAGGAATCCGATAGTGAAACGTTGGTTTTGTATTATTTTCTCAAACTTGTATTTCTTGGAGTGTTAATAAAATACTTGACACTGGCTAAGTGCACAAACCGTGCAAAGCCATAACTTAAACAACAAAAAAACTACACTTCAAATGTTGTTTTTTTTATCAGTTCCTTTAGCTTCGATTTAGACTTTCTATTGGGCAGCACCAATATTGAGTTGTCACTGTCAGATATCAAAATCAACTTGACATTTTCATTCATTTCAAATTCAAAGTTTTTCAACGGCTTTGATAAAGTTATTTTTGTTTGAAATTCAACCGAATTAGTGAAAATAAACGGGGGCTTGTTGTTACAAGTGCATATATAAATGGACAGACAATGAACGGGAATACGGAAAGTACGTCGAACAGCATGAAGTTTGCCCCGATGCCGATGTCGGCATTGATGGCCAATTTGATGGCTTTACAGAAGCAAACGGACAGTGCTGACTTCAGTTATGCCTCCGGTGATGAGAGCGACAACTCAATCGGTGAAACCGTAGCGAAGAAACCGTCCCCAGTTACTAAAACACAACCGAAATGCAGTAAAGCAATACCCAGTGAATTTTTGACCCCTAACATTAAAACTTCACAACCGAAGCTAAATAATATAAAAACCTTTGCATCACAGCAAAAACCTAATTGTAGAGACCACGACAAAGAAAACAGTAGTGAGAGTTGGATATCAAATCAAACATACCCAAACAAAGACAGCCATGTACCAAGTACTCAGAAGAATGTCAAATCAATAATATCAAATTCAGAAATAAAACAGCGGAACGCGTTAATGCCACACAACAACAACGTGAGATCACAACACTCCACACACGTAAAGACACCAGAGATGGTCAAAGTAACAAATAGCGCTCAAAAAACTAAGTCGGCAACACCAAAGATTAAAACAGGAATTAGAAAATTCACACCGGGCTCTGCACGGAAGAGTCAAAAGAAAACGCCTCGAAGCACCCTGATCCAGACAAATAGGGACAGAGTGCGTTGTGAACTTTTTACACAAAATCAGCCTAAAGAGGAGTCTAGTCATGCACAAAACCCTCCGCAGAGGCCTGAGCTAGTCCAGGTGCCTGTCCCCGAGACTCCTATGAACAGGCAACCCATGCCAGCGTCATATGCGGCCACACCGTCCTACCCTCAAGGAGTTATGGGCCATAACTCAAAGATATTATTCAAAACTACTAGCATAAAAGACAAAAAGTATATGTTTATCAAGAAATTGGGCACAGGTGGGTCCAGTGAGGTTTACAAGGCAAGTGCAGATATAGAATACTTATTCATTTTGAGTGCCCTCTCACTATCCACTCGGGCTCATGTTTTCTAACAGGAATGTTTTGGAAACCAGATAGTTTAGTTATTGCAAAGGTGTCATTTTCATACTCAAAAACCTGTGTTGTGTCTCTTGTGTCCATTTCATCAAGTTTTGTGAATAGATGCAGAATTAAACATTCATCACAATGTCAATATGATTTAACAGGTCCCTTGGAGACCAAGTGGAATAGACCGGTTTTATGTATTATACTCTGGCCCATAGTGATCTGCGCCCCGCAACCACTTAGCCCACTCCTTTAATTCGAGCCTTGAATAGGTATAAAAACCATATTATACAAACATTACCGAAAACGGCTCCAATTTATAATAAACTTAATTTCCATAGGTGCTAGAAGTGGGCACCTCGTGTGAATACGCTGTAAAGTGTGTAAGCCTGGCCACAGACAAAGAGCTGGCGCAGGGGTATATCAATGAGGTGCGTTTACTGCGGAACCTGCAGAACTCTGACAGGGTCATCGGGCTGTTCGACTAGTGAGTACAACTGTCGAAATACCACTTTATAGTTTGTTTATCACATTACAAATTGTGTTCTTGTCTTCAACCGCTGTTAAAAACTATGCTATGTGTAAAACAGGAAGTTAATTTTAGAAAATCAGGCCTTGTATGAAATTTCATAAAATTCTATAACATTCTGTTTAATAGAGTAGCAACAAACATACTTTTCCATGTAAATTTCTAGAAGTAAAACATTTTGGAAAGAAATGTATCCTTCCAGTGAGTATGACCGCACCAACCAGTTCCTCCGGATCGTGCTGGAGGTGGGTGACACGGACCTGTCGTCGGTGCTGAAGGCGCGCGGCGCGGGGCTCCACCCGGGGCTCGTGCTGTTCTACTGGGAGGAGATGCTACAAGCCGTGCATTATATACACGAGCATGGTACGGGCTCCCTATCCTTGTAGGATGGGCCTCTTTGAGAACTCGCCAAAAGTAATGTATTACATGAAACCATTTATTCCAGGATGTAGTAGTGATATTGATATAAATGTGTTTGTGTGTGTGTGTTGTCTGCGATCTGTGACATTGTCATAGATATATTTCCAAGCAGTGTAAAACATCGACTGCCTTCACAAGTGATATTGTCGAGCCGATCTAACAGTTGACTCGAAAAAGCCACTTGTGGTACTGACAGAGATGTCAATCTGCTAAAAGTGGAACTGATCGGAGACAAAAGATGAAAACAACCTACAGGTGCTGCAATAACATTAATTGTCACCATTGAAATTGATGGCACACCCATTACACAACCACAATAAATGTAAGCAGCTTGGAAACATAACTTCTGTTACAGGTGTCATCCACGCAGATTTAAAGCCAGCAAACTTCCTCCTGGTCCGCGGTCGGCTAAAGCTCATCGACTTCGGTATCGCGTCCGCGATCAGCAGCGACGCCACGAGCGTGGTGCGCTCGCAGGCCACCGGCACCTACTCCTACATCAGCCCGGAGGCGCTCATGGGCGGCGCGGGCGGGTACGGCGTGTCCGACACCGAAGGGAACGCACCCATTAAGGTGAAGCTACTCCAAGAGATGTTAGAGGCATCAGTGTTGTGCGATGCAGGCATTCACCAGGGTCGATAGCTGACGAATACTCCCATCTTTAGTCTTTACCCAGAGATGTTTTATTGGAATTAAATGTTGCCATTTATTCTAGAAACTTAAGGATACTAATTGTGTGTCATGTTTCAAATAGTTAAATATTTTTTAATATCTTACGTCTTCATAATTTGAATGAATAATTTTGTTTACGCGCAGATCTCGTTCCGTTCGGACGTGTGGTCGCTGGGCTGCATCCTGTACAGCATGGTGTACGGCCGCACACCGTTCGGCCACATCGCCAACTTGGCCAAGCTCGCCGCCATCCTCGACCCCAACCACAGGATCGACTATCCACCAGTTGAGCGTGAGTACTTTGTATTGTTCGCGGAGGAGTAGACCGATGTACAGAAAATGCAACACTCGCAGAGCTAATTGATTTTATGATTCTATGATAAATTCTCCCTTTTCGACCTAATTTTTTACATGTTACCGTAATGGTAATTTTATAACGATCAAAATGTGTGATTGGTTTCTGTACTGCGTGTGGTAGACCTCCCTCCGGCGCTGGTGGCGGCGCTGAAGTGGTGCCTGACGTACAACGCGCGGGCGCGGCCGGCGGTGCGGGAGCTGCTGGCGGTGCCGTACCTGGCGCCGGCGCGGGCGCCGCTGCCGCCGCCGCTGCTGGACAAGCTGCGCCCGCTCCTCTCGCACCAGGAGTACCGGCTGCTGGAGCGGGCGCGCGTCTAGCCTGATGCGTGGAGCACGACGCTGCGTGTGCGACATTTTTATTGTGAAGTTGCGTCCGTGTAGACATGAGTGTATGTAAAACATTGAGTATGACTGAAGAAATATTCCCCTCTTTGTAAACAGCCCTAAAAATATAACTTATTTATCCTTATACCTACTTCATTTTGTGTGTGCATATAAATGAGGAAGGTTCTGGCGGAGAATAATATGAAGTAACTAAATATTTAATCAAATTCTAATGTTTTATTTAGCTGGCAATAATAGATAAGAATTGATGTATGAATTTTAATTAAGATTAATGTATTAGCATATATACATAATTTCGTAGATGTTTCATTTATGTACTATTTTAATTATAAAAATAAATTTCTCGTGTAAATATTGCTCGCACTTTACGGTAAGGAGAAAGATCTAATTTAATTAAACAACTACTATAAATTATGAAAACTAAAAAATAAACGACCATATTTAAAATATATATTTTTATTGGAAAGTAATATTAAATAAATACAAAATATAAATAGAATCTTAGCAGTGAATAACTCGAAGATAAAATGCAAAAATTACGATATTAGCATAACATCTAGTAAAGTGGCGGAGTGGATCGTGTTATTTCAGATTGAAAAGACAATTCAAAGCCGACGATTGATCAATCGTAATATATCCGGCTGCTTCGTATCTCTCTGCTCGACTCAGAGAAATGGAATTCTAGCCCTCAGTCATTTACCTAACGGTAAAGCGGCGGAAGCTACTCGTGTAGTAGTAACACCATACATCGATAATTCAACGATTTGAGTTGGAGAATTTACGCTAATGCTTTCAAATTGAAAACTCGCGCGATCTTCCAAACAGCGCACACGTCAGCTTATCCTCTCGTCTACAGAAATCCAATTGCCATGCTATGAGACTTTGAAAACGCTCAACATTCAGTCTAGTAAATAGTATAATATGCAACAGGTGCCGAAAGAGTAAGCAAGCTGCCGGCCGTCCGCGCAGTACTCGAAAGGTGGGAAGTTAATTAAAAAACCGATGTTTGTTTTTGAGTTTAATGCGAAATGCGAATAAATACTAGTACTGCGCGGGACGCCGCGGCGGGCGGACGCGCGCTTAGTTCTGGAAGAGAGTGCGCGTGAAGTCGATGTAGTCGAGAGCGTTGGGCACGGGCCGCTCCGTCTTCGAGTCCGCGTACGGCTTCATGCGAGCCACGCAGTAGTCCGCCATCTCCTTCGTCAAGTTCTGTAATAAATACAATCTGTTGTACAAATGTCACAATATCATGAACGAAACGATAGAAGTAGGTTGAAAATATCATCTTCGGGTAGTACCGTAGCATCAAAGAACAAAAACGACTTGCTTCTATATAGATCCTAGTTATTTGGATCGAACGCAACAATGGTTAACTGGCGAGTCGAAGGTATCCTGCAAATATGATGGTGTTGTGTCCTTGTGGTACTCACAGCATAGAGCTCGTCCTTGGTGACGTAGGAGCGGTCCTGGTGCGCGGTGATAGCGCGGAAGGCGTTCTCGATCTCCTCCGAGGAGTGCACGTTCTCCGTCTCCTTGCTGATCATGAACGCCATGTACTCCTGCAGGGACACCTGCCCGTCGCGGTTCGGATCCACCACGTCTGAGGGAGAAGCCGCGATGTTAATGCAGTGATCACTGCGTGCCGGTGAGATGTGCGTATCAGTTCTTTAGCAACTGACCACTTTTATTATTGTCCTGGTGATTGATAATAACTAGTAACCGCTAGGCCACAGTAGGACCACAGACATCAATCGACGGAGGGTACTCACTGAGAATGGCTTCGAACTCCGGGTCAGGCTGGCCCTCTTCCACCATGGGCAGGTCGTACCCGAGGGCTCGCAGGCAGGACTTGAACTCGTGGTGGTTGAGGCGCCCCGAGCGGTCCTTGTCGAAGTGCTTGAACATCATCGAGAACTCCTTCAGAGCGTCCTCGCTCACGCCTGCAACAAAATAGAATCACATCAGTTTTAGCAAAGAATACCCTATGATCAAGTTCAAAATATATTTTTGCAATAACTCAATTGAACGACGAAAACTGGGTCCAAATCAAGATTGATCTAAATAAGCATCAATTTATTCTAACTTAAAAACTTGTAAAAGTGCAAAATGTAAAAAAGTTCAGATAATTTAGAATGATCCAGTGGGAAAGTGTACTGTACTGACCGGAATGGTTCCTGGCCTGGATCTGCTGCTCCAGGTTGTGCTGCATGCGCATGGAGAGCTGGTCCAGCTGGTCCCACTGCTGGGCCAGCCCCACGGTGCTGTGCTCCGTGTAGCGGTTGTCCAGGATCAGGTGCTCCTCCAGCGCGGCGCCTGGCAACAAACGCGGTGTTATACTCAACTTGCTCCTACTCATAACTGTTTCTTAGTGGATAATAGTGATGAGGCCGTCTCCCCGAGAAACTATCTCGGCTTGAACTAAAGCACTTTTTTCATCATCTCGAACGTTGTTGCATGACCATAATATACGAAATGTCGCACGATGCCGTATCGCAGACGCATATACGAGTATGCGGCTGGAATCACTGTGTTGCCCGAACTGCCTTTTCAGGATAAGCTTCAAATAAAACTGAAAGATACCCGAACATCGCGCTGTTTATATCATCTTTTCATTGACCCGCGAGGTCAATGATGATACCTTAACATAGTCATCACAGAATAATTCCTAGAGAACGGCATACCTAATTCTTCCAGGCGCCTCAGGTCCGCTCTGCGGGCTCGCACCTCCCCGGCGCGCTGGCGCAGCGTGGCCAGCTGCTGCTCCAGCGACCCGGTGCCCTCCATCATCGACGTGCTGGAAACATGATGACCGTCACTATACGCCAACTCGACTCATCCGAAGCACCGTCGAACACCACTAACGTTGAAAAGAAGGACTTCCGAGGCTTCACTTACGAGGTTTTAAGCGCATATAACAAATTATAAGAACATGAATAGTCGGAAATGTTGCGGTACATACGTGAAAGAAAAAATATAAGTGGAAGCCACAAGTAGATACAAAAGATATTGAATTAGCATACAATTTTCCATATCGTCATCTTTTGCGAATATGTATTTGCTGTATGTGTTAATTATTGTGAGTGAAGAAGAATAATAACACTCAAAAGGTAAGAAGAAGAATTAGGTACGTTTCTTCTTTACGGTATTTTATGTACATCGGTTTTATTCTTTTGATGTGACGTGACGAGAAATTTTATTGATGCCAATGTTTTGGTAACAAGCTGCAATAGAGGACATCGATCACGAACGCACACGTGCTCACATCGACGGCGGAGCTCGGCAACTGGTAGCCCTTTTTTCTTCTCGAGAGAGTATTTGAGCAATGAATTATTATTGTAATTCCAGTGGTCGTCGCCTGATAAAACGATTCTGAAGATGTCTCTCGATCAGAAATCTCACCCACGGCGACTTCTAGTAGCGATTCAGTAGTGCGTTACGTGAACACGCGCCCGCATCGCTACTGTCGGTTTCTTGTCGCACTTGCGACGCGCGACTGTCTCAATGCTGTATCGCGACAGATCGTAGCAAAACCGTTACGCGGCCGAAGGTATACGACCAGCGACCGCATCGCGACTGTATCATTATATCGTACCGCTACTAAAGCGCTGCAAAACAAGTGAGGATATTTGCCGAGTTCCGGTACAAGCATCGTAGACAAGACACGCGACAGTCGGATACGTTACCCGTCCCAGCCTAGCAGCCGGTACCTGTGCATCACAACTCAACGTCAGTACTTAGGACACTTGACAAGAGCTCAAACGTGACTGACATTAAATATTGTCTCATATTCACTATCAACTCGAAGACCAAACCATGTGTCCAAAAGTCAAGTAAACAACTTTTGTTCAAGTTTCTTCTCAGAGGAAAAATGTAGGCTACGATTATACACCACGCTGGTGGACATCACGTCTTTGTACATAGGGCGATTCCTTATTTGGGCAGGTCAAAGTTGTCGGTACTTGACCGCTGAAGCTCGAGGACTTCTGCACATTTTGCAACCGAATGCGAACCTCTTTCTGTCTAAGAAGACATTAACTTCTTAACTATATGACGGCTCGTTTGGCGTAGTGGCTGAGCAATCGGACTGCTGCGCTAGGGGTTAAGGGTTCGATTCCCGCCTGGGACAAATATTTGTTTCTGGTCTGGGTGTGATGTGTATGTGAAATTATATGTCTGTAAGCGGTACCCACGATACAGGAGCAATCCTAGTGTGGGGCTACGATATTAGAAACAAAATAAAAATAGTAAATAATTACCGCGTCTCGGTGAGCCACTGGTGGAAGGTGTTGGCGTGCTTGGCGAACTCCTTCCGCAGCTTGTCGTTCTCCTCCTGCCGCTGCGCCTCCTTCGTCAGCTCCACGTCGCGCTCCGCTGGAACCGCACTCAAGTTAAGGTTTCCGTCTACAACGGTCGGTACAGCTGGGCCCCAAGGTGTTACCCCGCTCATTTATGAATCAAAATTAGCCTATGTGCTAATCCGAGGTGTTAGCTACCTCCGTGCCACATTTAATCAAAATTGGTACAGCCGTTTGAGCGTGAAGAAGTAACAAATATACAAATACAGTCACGAACCTTTGCGTTTAGAATATTAGTAGGAAACTCTTCTCTTCTTGCTAAAAGTAACGATTCGTATTTGTCGCAATAATACAATTCCTTACGGTCACGTTCGGGAATTGCGGAAGACAGGTTGACGAGAAAGATACAGAAAAATTGCTGGCCAAGATCGGTTCATAACCGAATACAATAAGCTAACAGTTAGGTTAAAAAGCGAGGCAAGCTCAACAGCGGCATTACCGATGATCTTGCGCAGATTGCGCCAGGTCTCCTCCAGCGCCTCCATGGTGAACCAGGTGTAAGGGTTGGCGCCCACGTTGAACGACTTGATCTGCTCGTCGAGCGCCGCCAGCGCTTCGAAGTCGCTCTGGGCCGACGACAGCGACGCCTGGAGAGAGGGTTATAGTATTCAAAGATGTCGTATTTCTTGAAGCTTTACAAGAGCATCCTACTGATACATAATTGAGCACGGTTCGTAAGTTTATTACTGAATGAACAGGAAATTATCAAAGTGCTGAGCTTGGCTCGCTAAATAGAACTGAACTTTATTACTGAAAAGGAAAGGTTCAAATTGTATTTGTACCTATGTAAATCAGAATTTCCTCCATTTCTTCTGTGGGTAGATTGTAGTGTAGTTTAGAGAGTGTATGTACCTGGAACTGCGCATGCGCGTCGCGCAGCGCGCGGATCTCCTCGATGGAGTTACAGCGCACGGGGTCCGTGAGGTCCTCCTCCGCGTTCTCGAACCAAGAGTTGAAGGCGGACGCCTGGGGGACGGAAACCGGCGTTATATGTACATGTACTTAGACATTGTACAAAACATATATTATGTACTCATATCTTCTACTGAATGTGCTAATCCTGGACAACATTTCGTTGTATCATATCCCCCTTCGGAGACAGGAATTGTGATTATTTGACCACATTTTATATTATTTGTCAAGACTTACGATATAGAGAGGGAGAAAGAAAATGAGACGTGTAGAATGATGCGAGACCTTTGCCCTGTAGTGGGACGCAATAATGGTCATAGCTATAATAACATTTTCCAAATATTGTATTATGTATTTGGGTGCAAATGGGAGCCTCTTCCAGTAGATAACGTTTCAGAACTTCTAACAATGATAATTTTGATTAAAAAAACCTCCACCTTTTTTAAAGTCGTTTAAAAACAACCCATTTCAAGGCAGGGTGGTGAGTAACGGCACGAAACAAGTGGTGTAGTTTGGCGACGGTACCTTCTTGGCGAAGGTGAGATAGAGCTCCTCGATCTGTCGGAACTGGTCCTGCAGCTGCAGCAGCCGCTGCTTCCGCGCCGCGGAGTCCGCCAGCAGGCGCTGCCAGCGCGCCGACACCGCCCCGTGCCGCGCCACGATGGCGGCCGTCTGCTCGTGCCCCGCCGCCACCAGCTGCTCCTTCAGCATGGTGATGTTCTGGATGCCCTCGTGCTCGAACGCCGCCAGGCCCGCGTCGAAGGTGTCCTGCTTGGTGAGCAGCGTCTGCACGGTGGACAGGTCGCGGCCGAACTCGTCGGACCGCACGTGCGTCTCCTTGTCCGCGATCCAGGACTCCACCACGTCCGCCTTCCACAGCAGCTGCAGGTACAGCGAGTTGTCCACCAGCGCCGCCTTGCGCCGCGCGCCCAGCGCCGTCAGCTTGTCCAGCTTGGCTTGCAGCGCCCGCATGCGGTGCTGCAGCGCCTCCGCGTGCAGGTTCCCCGCCGCCAGCAGGCGCTCCCCCGCCGCGCCCAGCTCCCGCACGCGCTCGGCCCGCGCCGCCAGCTCCGCCTCCAGCGCCTCGTGCTTCTTCAGCAGCCCCTGCACCGCCGCCATGCTGTCGCCGCACTCGCCCACCACCACCAGCTGCTGCTTCTCGCTGCGGGCACCGAGAGATCGTACATTGTACAGCGGTTACATGATAAACTACATCTCATTTAAACTTCCAGATACACAGTACGAATCGCCAGGTAGACAGTTCTGTCCGGCTGGAGGTTCTCACGTAAGAGGCTCACCTGATCCAAGCCTCCTCCTCGTCCACCTTGGCCAGGAACTGCTGGTAGGCGAGCGACTGCTGCAGCTTGGCGCCCCGCTCCCCCGCCAGCGCCTGCAGCTCGGCCCAGGCCAGCGCCAGCGCCTTCAGCCGCTGCTCGATCTCCGGCACCCCCAGGTTGGAGACGTCCATGAGCTTCTCCCCGGCCTCCTGCACGGCCTGGATGGCGGGCTCGTGCGACGCCAGCTCGGCCTCCAGCCGCTTGTGCTTCTTCAGGAGGTTCTGCACGCCGGTCAAGTCGCGCCCGTAGTCGTCCGACGCCACGAGCAGCTTCTTCTCTCTGGAGGTGGAACGAGTCACGGACTTTAGAGTAGGTATTCGACATAGACGGATTTTGTTCACGTATCGACAGACCGGTGAGTGGAGTAGCTGCGGATACTCAGTTCGATGACGGAATCAATTCTGCTGGCGTAGTTATCACTAGCATTATAATTTTTACAAAGTTAGAATGTGACAACACTACGTATGACAGGATTAAACTAAAACATGTAGCGACACATTGAATATTATGCATTAATTTCTGCCGATTCTACAGAAAGTAATTCATGACGCGAGTTCGCGACACCAGTCGTCACCCCATAGGCACGGTTGTAGCTCGTCTTGTATTTGGGTCATTATTTATACTTGCCTATATTATACCTATACGTGTGGATGTAGTTGTGGAATTGACAATACATTATTACGGTGATTTATTGTTTTTTATTGAAGGTCACCCGATGAACCCCGTTAGGTATAACGTTTAATTGTGGCAGGTAAACATAGACTAGTCTTCGACGTCAAACGGAACCGTAATGCGAATCGCAAGGTGTACGAATAATATGGCGTACACGTCGCTAGAGGTAGGTAGCGGAGTAGGCACACTGTACGCACTTGATCCAGGACTCCTCGTCGGCGATGTCCCGGAAGAACTGGTGCAGCGTGTTGGCCTCGTGCAGCCGCGCGCGGCGGTGCGCCGCCAGGCTGCGCACGCGCTCGAACCGCTCGTTGATGGCGGCGCGCCGCGAGCCGATGCCGGCGCTGTCGAACTGCCCCGAGCTCACCAGCGCGTCCGCCTGCGTGTTCATGTCTGCGGGAGGCGGGGGGCCGGTCAGCGGGCGAGGGCACGTCGGCGGGGAGACGACTCCGGCAGACACTCACCGCTGATGCGGTCCTCGTGCGCCTGGATGTCGGCCTCCACCAGCTGGTGTTTCTTCATCAGGTTCTGGACGGACGCGAGGTCCTTGCCCGAGTCCTCGGACGTCAACAGGCTCTCGACCTGCACGATACGAATATACCTTCAGTAAACGAAAACTTACTTCGGAATAACCTTAATACGACTACAATAAATGTCATTATCCCGACGCAAAAATAGATATTCAAAGAGTTGTTTGGTACCTCTCCGAGCCAGAAGTCGAGATCCTTGACGGCGGCGATGTAGGTGCGCTGCTTGTTGGCCTCCTTGAGCTTGAGCGACTTCTCCGTGGTCTTCTGGGTGAGGAACTCCCACTGGTCCGCGATGGAGGCCAAGCGCGCCTGAGGAACACACAGGGGGGTTATAACGCGTTCTTTATGACACAATTGCAAAAGTAGCCGCGCCACATTGATTTACTAGATATCACGTTCCGAACCATCACTTTGGTCGAATGAAGTGCAAAGCCGAATATGCACCTTGCTTTATTAACCGCCTTCAAGAGGAGGTTCTCGGTTCGTCGAAATCTGTTTTTTTTTATTCATTTCTGCATTTAAACTGTGTAGACGTGAACCATGTGTATGTAAGCCACTCCCACATGAACTTGGGCAGGATAAACGGCCGGCAGAGGCGTTTTTGATACATTCTTCATTAGGTTCTAACCACGTGGGGTCCGTAGCTACAAATCAAAACTCACTTTACGCTCGCAAGCTAAGGTGCACTTTCGCTTGCAGCGGCTAGCGAAACAAAAAGTAACCAATTATAGCAGGTACTTTTGTACGGAGTGTTTATCTTTTTCGAAGTAAGTATTGAATAATCTGTGGTATATATTGTGTATCTTGCAATAAGACAATGAGTTTTGCATCTATATTCAATTATATATTATATTGTTAGAACTTAAAAAAAGTGTCTCCAATACCTTTATATATGTTACGAATATACAATATAGGTTAGTCTATTTCAGCGGTACTCTAAGTGTGTTCCGCGTAACCCTAGGGTTCCGCGCTACCCCTGTAGGGGTTCCGCAAGACTAGAAAAAAATCATAACACCTCTCTCTGGTCACTGGTCGAACGTTTTGACTCCGCCCGCCGCGCGTAAGTATACTTGTGAGCGCGCAGTCCCTTTGATAAAAGCCTCTGAATTAGACTCTATAGTTGTGAACAAGTGACTTCCGGCTCTATCTTCGAAAACATAAAGTCGAGATTGTTAAAGAATACACTTTTAAAAACTATTGTTTTATTGTAGGGTTCTGTCAAGTATTTTGCTTGTCAAAAGGGTTCCGTGACCAAAAAAGTTTGAGAACCGCTGGTCTATTTTACCTGCACGGCGTCCTCGCTGCCGCTGCACTGGCCGCGCTGCACGAGGTTGCCGCCCATGGCCAGCACGGACTGGATGCGCTCGGCGTTGGCGGCCAGCTCCGCCTCGAAGGCCTGGTGCTTCTGGTGCTTCGACTGGATGTTGGCGGGGTCCTGGGGGAATAGGGTTGGTTTAGCTTGCACCACATTTACGCTTGACCTGCGACTCGATAAGTACTGTGTGGTCACCACTCGAACAACTTGCTATCTTTAGAAGTGGTTGTCGAAACGGCCGTCTTTTGCAGCATACAGAAGATACTGTCACTTTCCAAGACTTTTGGTGATTGTGGTCGAGCGGTAATTTGTGCGCTTTTGAATCCAATGAATACCGGTCGTTTAGTCAGTCAGAGACCCTTGGGTGGCGTGGTATAAACTCTGACACTAGAGAATAGCACACCCTCACACGACAAACTTTTGTTTTTGCATGATTTACCAATAAAAATATAGTTGTCTGAATAGTGAGTAGAGGTTACCTTGTAGCTCTCCTCGGTGGCCAGCTGCAGTTTCTCCGCGATCCAGTTCTCCATCTCGTCGGCGTCGCGCGAGAACTGTTGCAGGGTCTGCTCGTCGCCGAGCCTGGCACATTTACAATACATTACAGATATTCATTCTAAAATCATCCCTTTATCTAATTATATAAGGAAGCTAATGCGGTGAGTGAACAAAAGATCTACTTAGTCAGGTCATAAGTATTGTCACACAGTAAAAACTTTTCTTTTAGAATGCTGGCCACAAAAAAGTTTATTGAATTCGAATTTCGAATTGTTCATGAAAATAAAAATGTATACTTTTTAGAATTTTACTCATTTTTAAATATGGAGTGGACGCTTAAAGAAGACCGTGTTCAGTTATTGCGTTGCATCGTTGCGGTTACGCGCCAATTCAAATTTTTGACATACTGAAAAATTTGAATATAACCAAGAGATTCGTTTATCGTACCATCAAACGATACAATGAAGACTCTAGTGTAGATGACAGGTCAAGAAGTGGTCGCCCTCGGTCTGTTAGGACTCCAGCAGTGATAAAAGCTGTGAAGGCGCGAATTCAAAGAAATCCCAAACGTAAGCAGAAACTGTTGGCCCTTCAGATGGGATTAAGCAGAACCACGGTGAAAAGGGTGTTAAATGAAGACTTAGGGCTTCGGGCATATCGAAGAAAAACAGGACATCATTTGAATGCTCGTCTAATGGACCTGAGACTGAAGAGATGCCGCGCTTTGTTGAAGCGGTACGCGGGAAAAAAATATCGGGAAATTCTTTTTTCGGATGAAAAAATTTTTACCGTAGAAGAGAGCTACAACAAACAAAATGATAAGGTGTACGCACACAGTAGTGAAGAAGCGAGCAACCGTATTCCGCGTGTCCAACGAGGTCATTTTCCATCCTCGCTCATGGTATGGTTGGGAGTGTCTTATTGGGGCTTAACAGAGGTACATTTTTGTGAGAAAGGTGTAGAAACGAATGCAGTTGTGTATCAAAATACAGTCCTGACGAACCTTGTGGAACCTGTTTCTCATACCATGTTTAATAACAGGCACTGGGTATTCCAACAAGATTCGGCGCCAGCTCATAGAGCGAAGAGCACACAAGACTGGCTGGCGGCGCGTGAAATCGACTTCATCCGGCACGAAGACTGGCCCTCCTCCAGTCCAGATTTGAATCCGCTAGATTACAAGATATGGCAACACTTGGAGGAAAAGGCGTGCTCAAAGCCTCATCCCAATTTGGAGTCACTCAAGACATCCTTGATTAAGGCAGCCGCCGATATTGACATGGACCTCGTTCGTGCTGCGATAGACGACTGGCCGCGCAGATTGAAGGCCTGTATTCAAAATCACGGAGGTCATTTTGAATAAACTTTAGTGTCATAAGAATCTATGTTTTGTTAAGTTCATTTTGGTATATAAATGGTTACATAATGAATAAACTTGTTTCAATTATTTTATATAAAACATGTGACAGAATTTATGACCTGACTAGGTATTATACAGAACATTCAATTTGAGGCAGACCCAAGCGTGTATGTGCCGGGTGAGCAAACAGGACCTCACGTGACCGAAGCGGCCTGATTCAGGCGACGCGTTAATTTGAACTGAATAGCTGGGGGGGCACTTACTAACTTCACTCCAACCCTAACGTTGAGGGTTGAGCTCAGCTACTAACTAAAGGGTAGAATAGTTGGATGTCGAAAGAGAGCGATCGCAAGACGAATGAAGTTCTAAATTTTGGTTTATTCAACTTTTTCCAACTGGATGTATAAAGTGGAAAAAAGTATCCTCAATTCATCTCGAGTGATATCACCGGGTGGTGGTCAGTGGAATGTACCTAAATTGCAGCACGTCATGTGAGATTGACATTGTATTGCCGTCCAGAGACGAGAGAGGATATATCACCTGGATCGTTTCTCGATGAGCGCCTCCTTGAGGTGCCTCCAGCGGTCCAGCACCTGGCGGCGCTTGTGGTCGATGGGCGTCGCCGCGTAGTGGTCCGAGGCGATCAGCTGGTCCGCCAGCGTCTGCAGCTGCGCGATCTTCTCCTCCTGCCGGGGGGAAACGAGGGTAGGATAACGCTTCGAGGGAATCAGGTACTACCGTGACCGTGGTGCTCTAAACTGGCTCAGAGCGACTATCTGTGGTTCATACAATTTTTTGTCCTGTGCGGAAATCGAGCCCGCAATCGCACCCACGGCAAAGAACGAAGATAGAAAAACCCCCATCGGGGTGTTCTGGAGACGGACTTCGAGAGCCAGTTCCACTCTAGGCCGAACATGTTTACTACCTTCGATTCACATGACCTGGTCGGATAGTGATCGAATGCCGGCATATCCTATCTTCCTAATATTATACAGGCGAAAGTTTCTGAGTGTATTTGTACGTTGGTTACTTCTTCACACTTATACGGCTGGACCAATTTTTATGAATTTTTGTATGGAGATACCTAACACCTTGGATCAGCAAATGGGCTTTTTTACTCTGAAAACAACAAATATAAACGGCGGGACGCAGTTTGACATTTTGATTTTGAAATTTTGAACTTGATTGACTATCTATTTGGACTACACAAGTACACATGCAGTACAATGCGTAACAGTTTCGCTTGTTTTTTGTTCCTACCTGTGATAGTGGTCTAAGATAAAAATATACGAACATGAGCGTTGATGGCCTTATCGAAGTCCTCATGCTTCTTGATGAGCTGTTCCACGTTGTCCGGCTGCGCGGCCTGGTCGGGCTGGTCGGGCTGGTCCGCGGGCGCCAGGAACGCCTCGCGCGCCGCCATCCAGCCCTCCGCCTGCTCGCAGTCGCGGTAGAACAGCTGCAGCTCCAGGTTCTGGTCCAGCTTCATGCGCCGGTTCACCCACGCCCTGGTTATAATACAACTCAATGGTGAAGGGAAAGCTTGAAGAGTTTGGTTCAACCCACGCTTAGCTTGTGTGATAAAATATGACCTATCCAATCTCTGTAAGATCTGTGAATGATGAGTGAAAATGGCATGATGCCACTTAGTGGAGTTTTTTATTTTACCATGATAAGGCACGCGAGCCGAGCTTGGTATTGAGCGTTCGCGTGTGGGGCGGACCACGGTGGCCCAGAATTCAATACCCAAACTGATATTATTAAGTGCGGCCTACACGGAACGGGTCACACGTCCCCGTACACTTGAATTCAATGCTGTCGGATGCTATGTAATCGTAAGCAGGCTCGGGTTGTGTTCCACGGTTCCCGCCATGACGCGACTAAGCTTATAAGGAGTCAAATATTCTTTTACCTTTATATAACAGATAAATACGGTACTATAATATGTAGTTCGTTTGCCACGCCGTGCCGGAACGAAGTAACAAATACTTTCGGATAATTGATTGAGATGTGTATATAGTCAATAGTAATTCCTTACTTCTCCAAGTCCTGCCTGGCGTCGCCCATGGTGTTGAGCTTCTCCTGGATGTCGACGCTGGCGTAGTGTCCGCCCTGCAGCAGCTGCTGGCCGAACAGCTCCAGCGCTTGGAAGGTGCCGGCGCGGGCGTCCATCTCCGTGCGGTGCTCCTGCAGCACGGAACTAGCATCACCGCCTGCACTCTCTAACGTGGCGGCGCGACATGACAGCGCTATAGTGTGGATATAACGGTGGAGCTGGTAGGTGCTCGATATTGGTTTCGTGCGAGGTGGGGTTCAGCCCTTTTGGGGGACGGCATGGAGCGTGACGTTTCGTATGTTGTTACGTTACAATGACGCGAAATATTTTATGTGCAATCAGTTTTCTGGACGACAGGGACTGATGTCATCAAGTGAATATGACCCTAATAGGGTATTAGGTAATTTCGTGATTATTTGTGTCGTTTAGAGAATAGCAAATACTCAAAGTATCAATAGTGGCCTTTTTCCTTCGGGCAAAAGATTCTTATATTGTTTAAAAATCTGTTGTAATTAATTAGGTTATTGCTTTATTGTTAATCTAGTTTTCATTAATATTATGTATTAGGACATCAATAAATTACACAAATTGTTATGTGTTGCCGCAGAGAAGAGAAGGAGAGACAGATAAAAATCACAACACACAAAAATTACGAAAGAGAATAGGTACTTAGTGTTGACGATTTTTTTGGGTGAATTTCACACAAACTTACACAAGTAAAATCACATCGTAACAAAACCTGATTACTACTTCGATATGACTGTACTTGAGTCACAACAGTGAAAACTAAATAATAAATTGAAACTGGTTAATGAAAAATCTTGTAAATTTGTTATGTTATTAAATACGTACCGACTACTACCTTCTGAGTACCTATTGCTTTAATTATTATTTTTTCAATCAATTACAGTTGATACTCGAAGTAAAGTAAAATTAAAATGTGAAGGGTTTATTACTGCATTTGATTCAGTATTGAAACAGATTCACTTCGAATGACCTAAACCTAAGTTTTATCTCAGTTTTGAATTCCAATTCAGACTAAATATTTTTATTCGATTTCTTGGTCATTCGAAGCAACTAGACCGAGGCACTTTTTGCTTATGACTTTGATTCACATAACCATAAATAGACACTAACATAAGGTATTCTGATTAGGGCCAGCAGTGTACAGTGAACGGCTATCGATATGGCACATCGGGAACAAGAAAGAGATGTTAATATCGCGTCTACATATCGCCCCATCTTCCTCGATTCATCGCGGATTTAGACGTGTAGTGAACCTGAATTAAGATTCGACAATACGATAACGCTATAGAAAATAGAAGAGCGAACATCTCTGTCTAATATCCGATATCCCGAACAGCCGAGAACTGCGCGAACACGTGATTATTGCGTTATGGCGGCACTTCACATAGCGAGCTCGGTGGAAAGGGACGCAGCTATACCGGCCGCATAGCTGCGTCCCTTTCCCGATGGCCAACGCACGCCAAGCGAAGTGGCCGCGTTAGATCTGTCCACACATGCGTGCATCTGACCTGCGGCATAATGCCGTAGCGCGCGTCTACCTCCAGGCGCTGAGTCTAGAACAGTCGACGGGGTTGGGTCACATGGTCGGGTTGAAGCAAGTCTTATGGGGATATGCGGTAACTAACCGGCACAGTATCTATCTATACAGATTATAGGGTTATCTTTCACATTGACATGTTTCTAGATGCATGGATATCTGTGACAAGCTTTTGGATCACTAGAGCGTCCAGTAAAATGCCTATGAATGATTAATTATTGAAAAAGGGGGTCGTGACTGCAAACGAATTTAGCTCAAACAAGGACAGATCAAATGACTTGAAAACTATGTATGAAAGCAATAATGAGGGTACTTGGAACACATTCACTAAAAAGAGCTCATGTCAAATATCTACGGCTTGGCATTTGAAAAATATCACCTAAAATGTACATAGATGGCTTAAAAGGGTCGGCATCCAACACCGTTCTAAAGGTATTCAAAGCCATGACGTCATTACCTGGTGTCTCTCGAGCAGCGCCTCGGCACCGGTGACGTCATTGGCGAGCTCGTCCGAGCTGACGAGCGCCATCATGGAGTTGATCCAGGCCATCAGATCGCGGTAGTCCGAAAGGAACCTGAGGGAAGACCACGTTAAAATGACTGGTGTTTGGACATTTGGAATGATCCGACTCGAAGGACCATAATTATGGCTGGAGTATGCGGTGATTGCAAATATAAAAACAACACTCGGTAAACACGACGGCTGAAACGTGTGCTAAATATGTATCGATGGACGACTAGCTTCAATGAAATATAGGGTAGACACCTGATCACCGCTCCAAAATGGCCGTTATATGCCTTGTTTTGAAGAACGCTAGTACAGTGGTAGTAGTACTAGTAGGTTCATTATTACATCCATATGCCTTGTTTCAAAATACCATCAGTAATGTTTTACATCGCTATTGCAGTGTGTTAAGATACATTATTAAATGAAACAATATCAGCTCGACCCGCATTGACGAGGGTACCTCTGCAGGTCGTAGGAGTCCAGCAGCTTCTCCTTGCGGGCGTTGGCGCGCGCCTGCAGCTGCTGCCAGGCGTCGTTGATCTCTCGCTGCTTGGAGTAGGTGGCGTCGGCGGAGTCCCCGTGCGTGGACATCAGCCGGTTGGCCGTGTCGTCCAGCTGCCGGATCTTGTCGCCCAGCGCCGCCAGGTCCCGCTCCAGCCCCTCGTGCTTGCCTGGAGGGAGGTCGAACCTAATTAGGCAGCGGGCCTCGAGAGTTACTCCCGTATCGTTGGTCGTAACCTCCAAATTTATTTCACTCGACCTTTGCTGAGGGACCTCGGAACTTCCCCCCAAAAGTTCTTCATATTTACTCCATGAGGTACTCCATGAGGAAATTTTGATAACGAACGATACCAAAACAGGCAAGTAACGTTGAGTGGAGCGAAAGAACTTTGGAGGTAACTATTAACGATACGGGGTTAGTCTCGTTCCAGGCCGAGTACATTCACATCCTATGACCACAACGCGACCAGTGGTCCAGTAGCCTATAAAGTTCTAGATCAATTCAGCTACGAGCGGGACTCTGCTCTACGAAGCTACTCTTCAACTTGATAAATTTGGATACAATTGTGTTCGTTTCTTTGATCTGATAATTATTTTTATAACAAAAAATAGTTTGGGCGGGTTTCGCGGTATGAAGTATTCACAGTCGCTGTGTGGAACACGGTATCTCTCGCCGCATCAGTGCTGGTCCGGCTGGGCACTCACGCTGCAGGGTCTGCACGGAGCGCAGGTCCTTGCCCAGGTCCTCGGTGGCGAGCGCGGCCTCCTTCTCCGCGATCCAGTCCTTGGTCTCGTCCACGTCCCGGTGGAACCGCTGCACCTCGTGCGCCGAGCCCAGCTGCGCCGCGCGCTCCGCCGTCAGCGTTTGCAGCGAGGTCCACTTGGAGTTCAACTCCTGGACGAGGAAATAGACTAATTGCAGGCAAGTAGGTAAACCGATACGATGAAGAACAGAAGACTAACGCGTCCAGAGCAGAAAAGAAGGGTTGTGATCATAGCGAAGATTTCAGATACGCGCGTCACTGAAGTTTTGCGTTACCGACTTTGAATTTGACTAGTCCGCGTCGCGTCCCAGCGCAAGGGGTTTCATAACTAGTCAAGACTCAGCCTGACAGCCCATCCAGGTGTAAGGCCCTGTACCGACCTGCATCTGCGTCTTGATCTTGAGCGCGGCCTCGGTCTGGCCGACCGTCATGAGCTGCACGGCGATCTCGTTCATCTCCGCGAGGCGGACCTCGTTGGCGCGCAGATCGTTCTGGAAGTCGTCGAACTTCTTCTGCATCACCTCCACCTGCTCCAGGTCCTCGCCCACGTCCTGCACCTGCGCGTGCATCTCCTGGGGGACGAAGGGAGTGTGTCAATGCTACTCATCATTTGCAGCTCGTTCAGCCCCCTACAGGGCATAGGTCTCCTCCCTCCCTCTGGGGTTGAACCCGCTAATATAGGTTCCAACCCGGGAGGTTATATCTACAAGCATTTTAAGAAAGTTAGAGCGAAACAAATACGTCCACATAATGTATACCGAGATGTTTACTTGTACACGATGTGTAAATTTGATTAGCGGTATTTTCTAGTATATCACATTTCATTTACACCATCAGAAAACTAACAACAGCTACTGGATCAAGTTACAATTAAACTTGCAAGCACTCTGGATGGAATCGATTGCATTTTCATAGCATCTGGCTATAACAAAGCCAAATCATTTATTGTAAATAGGCAATCAAATCGCACTTTTACAAGTCAAATCAATTAACATAGAACCATAAAATAATACAAACTATAATTCATATATTATGGTTTGAGTTTGAAAAAAGATGTTTCACTTTCAAACACTGGTCCAGGATTGAATCTCGGACAGGAAAAGGAAACTCCGTTGATTTACTAGTTCTTCGGAATACATCCGTTAGAGACAACAGCACCAAGAAACTCTACGGGGATGTAATGTTTTCTCTCATTGTATCATTACAAACGACATCACCTTGTGGCAGAAAGAGATAAAGTTTAGAACCGGAAGCCCAGTAACGTAGGCAGAGCATACCTTGTCCTTGATCCAGGTGGCGAGCTCGGCGGCCTCCCGCACCAGCACGTAAGCCTTGACGGTCTCGTTGAGCTTGTTCTGGCGCTCGCGAGCCAGCCCGAGGAGGTTGTCATATTGTCCTTCGATCTGGAGAGAGCAGTGGAGTGAGACATCGTTTTTGTTTTTTCATTTTATTAGTCGTCGCGCGATCCTTTACTACAAGCTCTGTCTCATTAAAACGAACCTTTGGTTATATCAGTATTGATGAAAAGTAGAGAAATAAACGAGTAAATCAAATGTATAGAGGGTTATATGATTATACAAAAACCAATTCAATTGAGAATCGCACCGGTGGCAATATTTTAAAGTAAGTATTAACGATTTCAATTCATCAACATTATCTACTAACTGATCAAACTAATGTATCCTGCTACGTATATTCTTGAATAAAACAACACGATTCACAGTTTTAATTCGACAAATATTTGCTTATGACTACTGTGAACGGAACACATTTAATTTGGCAAGACTTTTATCATGAACTAGCTGATACCCGCAACTTCGTTCGCATTTTTATATAAAATGTAAACTGTTTAGAAAATCAATTGATGTCGCGGGGAACAGTTATAGGTAAGAATATATCTCTCTCTTTTTCTCTCCCTTTTCCTCTATCTTTCTCCCTCTCTAGCTCTTTTTCTATCTTTCTCCCTCTTTCGCTCTTTCTATCTATCTTCCTCTACCTCCATCTCTTTCCCTCTCCCTATATCTCTATACCTTTCCCTATCTTTCTATCATTAATATCCCTCTCCACTCTCAATCTCTTGCGTTCCCTCTCCCTGTCCATCTCATCCATTATATTTATTTCCCTCACCCTCTCCGTCTATATCTCTTCCTTTCCCTCCTTCGCTCACTCCCTCTCCCTCTATTTCTATATATTTCGCACTCAATCTCTCTCACCTATTTCCCCCCACTCTCCCCTCCTTCTAGCCTAACTCTCCCCTCTTTCACTCCCACTCTCCACTCTTTCTCCCCCCACTCCCCTCCTTCTAGCCCAACTCTCCCCTCTTTCACTCCCACTCTCCACTCTTTCTCCCCCCACTCCCCTCCTTCTAGCCCAACTCTCCCCTCTTTCACTCCCTCTCCACCCTTTCTCCCCCCACTCTACCCTCATTCTACCCCACTCTCCCCACTTTCTTCCCCCCACTCTCCCCTTTTATCCCCCCCCCACTCTCCCCTCTTTCTGCCCCCACTATCTCATCTCTTTCTATTCACTCTACACTCTTTCTCACCCCACTCTCCCCTCTTTCTCACCCACTCTCCCCTCTTTCTCCCCCGCTCTCCCCTCTTTCTCCCCCCACTATACACTCATTCTCCACGCTCTCCCCTCTCTATCACCCCACTCTACCCTTTTTCTCACCCTACTCTCCCCTCTTTCTCCCCCCACTCTATCCTCATTCTCCCCTCTACCCTCATACCCCACTTTCCCTCTCTATCTCCCCACTCTACCCTTTTTCTCACCCCAGTCTCCCCTCTTTCTCCCCACTCTACTCTCTTTCCCACCCCACTCTCCCCTCTTTCTCCCCCCACTCTCCCCTCTTCCCCCACTCTTCCCTCTTTCTCCCCCCACTATACTCTCATTCTCCACGCTCTCCCCTCTCTATCTCCCCACTCTACCCTTTTTCTCACCCCACTCTCCTCTCTTTCTCCCCCCACTCTATCCTCATTCTCCCCTCTACCCTCATACCCCACTCTCCCCTCTCTATCTCCCCACTCTACCCTTTTACTCACCCCAGTCTCCCCCCACTCTCCCCTCTTTCTCCCCTCTTGCTCCCCCCACTCTCCCCTCTTTCTCCCCCCACTCTCCCCTCTTTCTCCCCCCACTCTCCCCTCTTTCTCACCCCACTCTCCCCTCTTTCTCCCCCCACTCACCCCTCTTTATCCCCCCACTCTCCCCTTTCTTTCTTCCCACTCTACTCTCTTTCTCACCCCACTCTCCCCTCTTTCTCCCCCCCTCTAACCTTTTTCTCACCCCACTCTCCCCTCTTTTTCCCCCCACTCTCCCCTCTTTCCGCTTTCTCCCTCACTCTCCCCTCTTTCTCCCCCCCACTCTAACCTTTTTCTCACCCCACGCTCCCCTCTTTTTCCCCCCACTCTGTCCGCTTTCTCCCCCCACTCTCCCCTCTTTCTTCCCGCTCTCCCCTCTCTTTCTCCCCACTCTACCCTCTTCTCCCCTCGCTCTACCATCTACTCCCCCTTTCCCCCCACTCTCCCCTTTCCCCCACTTTCCCCTTTTCTCCCCCTCCTCCCATCGCACTCTCCCCCCTTAATTACTTTCCAATTTAAATTACGATCCGTTTAGCCGTTTATTGTGGTCTGTAGGGGATGATGCATCTAAAGAATACCTCATAATTTCAACCCCCTTGCTTTTCCCCCTTTAGGGATGATTTTGCAAAAAAGCTGAAACCCGTATTTATTTATTTCTTACCAAAAGCCTAAATAAGAATTTTCAGATGCCTAACTTGAGGAATTATGGATTCCCCATACAAACTTTCAACCCCTATTTCATCCCCTTCGAGATTATTTTTTGAGACAAAAGATAGCCTATGTCCGTCTCATAGGTCCAATCTACCCCTATACCAAATTTCATCGAAATCGGTTCAGCCGTTTAGCCGTGAAAAGGTAACAAACAAACAGACAAACAGATATACAGACAGATAAACAGATAAACAGAGTTACTTTCGGATTTATAATATTAGTATGGAAGTATGGATGAATAAAGGGTGTGACAACGAAAATGTAAGGTATATTAGACAAGTTTGAGGTAATGAATAGATGTACAATATAGGAAGCTCACCTGGTTCTGCCTGGCCGCGATGGAGCTGGAGTCGGCGAGGTTCTGCTGCGACGAGGAGAGCCCGGCGTCGATCTTCTTCACGTAGGCGGCGGGCACGAAGCCCTGGCGGTCGTTCACTTCCACCTTCCACCAGTCCTGCGGAACGGATTACTCTAATTAGACAAAGGAATTTCATCTTTATTATGTTCTCATCAAAACAGCAATTTGGCTGGAATTTATCAAAGTAATGTTAAATGACAGGCTGCGTTTCAAACATTGAAGAAGAGACATTTTTGACTTGACTTCTTGATTATGGCTTTTGTGGTTTTTGACACTGGTCAAATCAGACATTTAGTGGTTGCTGCGTCGGAACATTTTAACCATAGATTTTTTACTATAGATGTTTGACACTAATCGGTATGTAGGATCGATGTATCGAGTTATGTGATGTGTATTATTATTATTAGTGATGTCATTCCCTTGTAATGTTAACAACATTAACATTTAACACAAACCTCTTTCGTGATCTCAGTCAATAGAAAATCCACATAAAGACAGATGGAACAGACCAGAATAGTGGATTTGTTTCGATAACAATGGGTACTATTGTTAGGATTTCATAGCATCTCTCCACGCTCTATTTGCTCCGCGCCTATACAGGCTACTCTACATATTTATAAGAGCCAAGAGTTTCGAAACGACTAGATTACAATGTTAACCGGATTTTGGAAATCTCTAGAAGTATAGCTGTCACTTGAAAAGCATCACGCTGTATTTAAAAGAGAGTCATGGTGATATAAAATTATTCCGTACCAAGGGACTATGAGGTCAAATTATGGTCCGTCTACTTCCAGACTCAGAGGCACTACTTTTAGTTCACAGAAATATTTGCTAGGTGCGGGCATCGAACGTATCTCAAGATCTTTTGTTAGACAGTCGGCTCATCACCATGCGCCATGGACGCTCTCAAACTACAATTTTTTGAAGTGCATCACCTGATTATACTTTTACAACTAATTAACTTTAATTGACTTACTTTACATAGTTTGTCAATGAGCCCTACAACTTACATGTGTGAAAATTCTGTTCTTAACATCCTTCTTATACACAAACACATTTTCGAACACCACGACTAACAACCAACATAAAACTATCATTTTGCTATCACTAGTATCACTTTGCTATCACAGAATATTTCACCGGCCCTAAGATCTACATGGTAAATGCACTATAGTTCGTAACACTGACTTTGGAAATTTCATCTTAAACACACATATGAGTGCGCCCCAGTGATCGTTCATTCATATCAATTAAAGACCATAGGTCGATTAGAGATTGGTTTGGCCTTGTGACTTACAATCCGCACGACAATATCTCTATCGAAAACTTTTTACTATAATTTACAATTACTGAAAATACTTTGTATTTTTTATTGTGCGCGTCGCGTGTTCTTTCGTCGAGAGCTATAAACGTGTGTAAACTAATGTGGTCGTGTCATCAGAGCGTCGCGAACGTTACGTAAACACATGCGCTGTGAGGCAGATAGCATCGGATAAAACGAGATCTAAACAACTCGCATGAGAACCGGGAGGGCTGGGAATTATCAGATTTGAGATCACTGATGATTCTGTTGATGAGTTCGGTATTCCTCTGAATGCTTCGAATTCGTCCAATAGTTCATACGCCTCTAATATCAAATGCGAAGCTTTGGATGTTTGTTTCATATTCAATCACGCAAAATAGCAGTACTGATTTTAATAAACATTGGTACAAATATTATGGTCAATATTATACCCTTACAGTGTAGGCGGGGGGTAAACAAGTTAAATGAATGAAAATGCGAGTAAAACCTCGTGGTGAAGCTGTTCATTTTTTGACGATATAGAAGTACGACGATATCATAAAAATTCGTACAATGATAACAGAAGCGATTATTTGATAGTTATATGTTTTTATCTACGAGTATTCATTATACAAGGACACCCCCGTATCGTGGCATGAATAAGTAGCCGATTGTTATGTACCTATCTATTGTGAAGGAACAAGCGAGGAGATAACATCGCGGCTCTGTATTTACATCACAAAACAGTCGCTTTCGTCAGACATAGCACTATGCAAGGTGTTTTCATACATAATAATGTAGACTTTGACCACTAACTAGGTTTCGCTGTGTCTTGGAAGTTAGAAACTAGGAGGATAATCAAATGGTTCCAAAAACAACGACTCAGACTTAATATACCTGTGGCCTTGGAATAATAACGCAGAGAAGGATAGTTCCATGCGTAGTTTCACTCAAAAGTGAAGTAAATTTTTTTGCAATGTGTGCGTGAGTGCCATGTAGTTATCTTCTTCTAAGTCCGAACTAGGCCCAAAAAGTCTGAGTAAAAATGGCTACACAGCGCTAGCGAGTACTCGAAATCTATGTGTTATTCTTCTAAGCCCGGGGCTCACACAAATAATGAGTAAGACGCTTCCCGATCGTCCCCAGCACTACCTCGCGCACGCTCACCTTGTTGTTGGAGTTGAGCAGCGTGAGCACGTCCCCGCGCTTCATGGACACCTCGCGCGGCGACTTCTCCGCGTAGTCGTACAGCGCCGCCACGCACTCCTTGCCCGACACGTCCACCACCGGCGACTCCTGCTGCTGCGGGGCGGGACAGCACTACCTCGCGCACGCTCACCTTGTTGTTGGAGTTGAGCAGCGTGAGCACGTCCCCGCGCTTCATGGACACCTCGCGCGGCGACTTCTCCGCGTAGTCGTACAGCGCCGCCACGCACTCCTTGCCCGACACGTCCACCACCGGCGACTCCTGCTGCTGCGGGGCGGGACAGCACTACCTCGCGCACGCTCACTTTGTTGTTGGAGTTGAGCAGCGTGAGCACGTCCCCGCGCTTCATGGACACCTCGCGCGGCGACTTCTCCGCGTAGTCGTACAGCGCCGCCACGCACTCCTTGCCCGACACGTCCACCACCGGCGACTCCTGCTGCTGCGGGGCGGGACAGCACTACCTCGCGCACGCTCACCTTGTTGTTGGAGTTGAGCAGCGTGAGCACGTCCCCGCGCTTCATGGACACCTCGCGCGGCGACTTCTCCGCGTAGTCGTACAGCGCCGCCACGCACTCCTTGCCCGACACGTCCACCACCGGCGACTCCTGCTGCTGCGGGGCGGGACAGCACTACCTCGCGCACGCTCACCTTGTTGTTGGAGTTGAGCAGCGTGAGCACGTCCCCGCGCTTCATGGACACCTCGCGCGGCGACTTCTCCGCGTAGTCGTACAGCGCCGCCACGCACTCCTTGCCCGACACGTCCACCACCGGCGACTCCTGCTGCTGCGGGGCGGGACAGCACTACCTCGCGCACGCTCACCTTGTTGTTGGAGTTGAGCAGCGTGAGCACGTCCCCGCGCTTCATGGACACCTCGCGCGGCGACTTCTCCGCGTAGTCGTACAGCGCCGCCACGCACTCCTTGCCCGACACGTCCACCACCGGCGACTCCTGCTGCTGCGGGGCGGGACAGCACTACCTCGCGCACGCTCACCTTGTTGTTGGAGTTGAGCAGCGTGAGCACGTCCCCGCGCTTCATGGACACCTCGCGCGGCGACTTCTCCGCGTAGTCGTACAGCGCCGCCACGCACTCCTTGCCCGACACGTCCACCACCGGCGACTCCTGCTGCTGCGGGGCGGGACAGCACTACCTCGCGCACGCTCACCTTGTTGTTGGAGTTGAGCAGCGTGAGCACGTCCCCGCGCTTCATGGACACCTCGCGCGGCGACTTCTCCGCGTAGTCGTACAGCGCCGCCACGCACTCCTTGCCCGACACGTCCACCACCGGCGACTCCTGCTGCTGCGGGGCGGGACAAACGTTACCGTGCGAATGTACAGGGCGACAAAACTCCATTCATGAACAACACTTAAGTGTCCTATGCTACTGTCCGTCAAAACGAACGAACTACATCCCTTACATAAGTAACGTTTGTGAATACGGAGGTGATACACGTTACTCTTATAAATGCCGCTATTTATCCCTTTTGGAAGTAATTTTGGCATAATTATTTAGACAAAAGTTTATTCAACCATTTGTACAGATAATTTACTGTAAACAGTGTAAACTGTTACCTTTTGTGATGTTGAGTAGTAGTATTTTGGTTACCAAGTGTCGATGTATTTCGACATGAATGCTGCAATCACATCTATGCAGTATCTTGATTAACTTACGCGACAAGAGTCAGCTTGTTCCCGTAGCGACTTGATAGTGTTCCCGAAGGCCTCCAGGTCGGAGAGCAGCGCCTCGTGCTTCTTCAGCAGCGCTTCGGAGGAGTCCTCGTCCTTGCCGTAGTCGTGGGTGTTGGCCATGGGCTCCTTCTCCCGCATCCAGGACTCCGCCTCGTTGGCGTCGGCGAAGTACTGCTGGGCCTGCAGCGAGTCCTCCAGGTCTTGCTTGCGCTGCGGACGCACGGTCGGGTTAGGTACGGTCAGGCTAGCTAGTGACGCGGAGACACGGAGCGGGGCACACCTGCAGCGCCTTCTCCTGCAGCTGGGTCCACTGCTGGTGCAGCTGGTGCAGGCGCTGCGCGATGTCGTCGGCGGCGAAGTGCCCCGCGTCCCGCAGCGCCGCCCCCGCGCCGCGCACGGCCTCCACGCGCGCCTCGTGCTGCGCCATCTCGCCCATCACGGCCTGGTGCTTCTTCATCAGGTTCTGCACGCCGATCAGGTCGCGGCCTGGGGATCGCCAGGGTCGGTTACGAAGGAGACGAGAACAAGACAAACGTTTATTTGTAACGGTACCTTATTAATGTCATATTACTTACACCCCGTGTAGCCATCGATTCTTTTTTGGCGTGTTTCTGTTTATAGTAGGCAACCCTATTGTAGATCTAGATATCGATAGTTAAAATGAGATGAAATACACCAGGTGATCACAGCGGCCCCCCCGCCCCCCTCACCTCTGTTGGTGGAGGCGATGATGGGTTCCTTCTCGCGGATCCAGGCGGCCTCGTCGTCCAGGTCGCGGAACAGCTGCTGCGCCTGCAGGGAGTCCAGCAGCCTGCGCTTGCGCACCGCCATGGGCTTGTCCAGCGCCGTGTAGCGGCCCACCAGCCCGTCCTGCAGGTCCCACACATCATTAAACTATCGCGTCCAAATGACAAACTCGTTTTGTGCACTCGACGAGGCGACGTGTTTTTATATATTACTTATGCTCAGTTTTAGTGAACTTTAACAAACCGATAAGTGTATTGCTGTCTTTGTCGTTTACTTAGTGCCAGATAGAGGCAACAATGGACTTATCCATTGGTCACAGTTATCTTGGTGTCCAGAAATCAAGCATTAGTGCATAATAATATATTATATACATAATAGATCTCAACCTAGGGTTAAGATCTATGTAAATGTTTCTAGTTTCTCGTTATAAGGAAACGATAAGTTGTTTCTACATACCCGCTTGGCCTTGATGTTGTCCGCGTCGAAGTGGTCCCGCTCTATGAACAGGTCGGCCTGCTTCTGTATGGCGTCGATGCGCTCGGCGTGCGAGCCCACGTCCGCCTCCAGCAGCGCGTGCTTCTTCTGCAGGTTCTGCACGCTCGTCAGGTCCTGGGGGAGCCAGGACTCGTACCAACAGAGGCAAACAAGGCCCTACATATGATCCACCACGGGGTCCCGTTACGGATCGGTGGATTTTATACCTCAGATATCATTCTGTACCACGTGGATTTCCTTACGATGTTTTCTACACCAAAAATGGAGTAAAATGTGTGTGTAACTGTATTGCAATGCTATCGATGATGAGGATTTCTGGCTTGTAGAGTCACACCGAGGAAACATTAGACAGATCACATAATGTGAGGTGGGACAAAGAACGGAAGCCTGCACCTACCTTGCCGTAGTCCTCGCTGAGCAGCTGGCCCTCCACCTCGGACAGCCACAGCTCTATGTCCTCGACGGCGCGGTTGTACTGCTGCTGCTGCGCCGCCTCCTGCAGCTTGCTGCCCTTCAGCTCCGAGGACAGCGCCAGCCGCTCCCACAGCGCCGCCAGCTCCGTCAGCCGGGACTCGATTTGAGCTGGACACGGGTGTACAAGCAAGTTGCTATAACGATCGCTGATGGTTGTTTACTTGGATATTCGATCCAAATTGTGTGTTCATAACCGACTAAACTGTGAATTAGGTAATCGGTTTGAACTTCAATAGAAAATACAAATACTGACGTAATCAGCGAAGCGAGTTCCTATACTGAAGACTTGAGCAGTCAGACCGAAACCGAGAACTTCCTTCTCCTTCATCTGGGTGTTTGTAGGAATTAGGAGTCTGGATTTATTTATCTTCTCGTGACGCGATATCTAAATTATATTTTCATTCATTCCTTGTATGGAGGTTTTGAAGCAACTTATACTTTGCAGTGGGTTGAACAGAGTACTAACGTTTGGCGAAGTGTTCCTGGTCCAGCAGCCGGCTGCCGAGGGTGGCGATCTCGTCCACTCTGGGCTTGTTGGCTTGCAGCTCCTGCTCGAAGTTCTGGTGCTTCTGGACCTTGCCGTTCAGGTTGGTGGGGTCCAGGTACGAGTCGTCCGTCGCGAACTTCAGCTTCTCGTTGATCCAGCCTGGGGACAGCATAACAGTGGAAATAAACATAAAGAAATAAGACGCCAGACATAAAAACGTTTCCGAGTTCCAACTTGCCAATTCACAATATCAAGTAAGACTTGCTTTAGTTTCCGAATCTCAGACAAGAATTTTCGTAAGTCACGTGCGATTTTTCATAGTAGGTACCGTGTCTCCGAGGTCGTTAAGGCACGTCAGAGGCTCGTGCACGACCTGACAATTCCTGACACTAGAAGCTGGTGCTACCTCGCTCCAAAAACAAGAACTAACAAATAAATACGCTCATATGAGCCAAACAGGGGCAAATTTAAAAACTATTGGCATCTATTCAAATCGACAGAAAGATGTACGGATCAGACGAACAGTGAGCCACTTACCCTTGGTCTCGTCGCAGTCCCGCTCGTACTGCTGGTACTTGTAGGCGTCCTCGAGCAGTGCGCGGCGCTGGTTCGACTTCTCCAGCAGCGCGGCGCGCCGCTCCAGCAGCTAGGGGCACGGAACAACACCACATTACTGCACCGTGCGGGATGTGAGCTACTACTGCAGGCTGTAGTGACCAGATTTTAAATACCGCCAGACAGAAAGTCAAATAACCATTCGGTAACTGTGGTATCATAGCTTATTACCTACTTTTATTAATGGGTACATAAGAATACTGCTGATGGAAGCTCGTATGAACAAAATATTTCACATTGAAGATAGCAAGGTAATATATCGAACTATGACACTCACCATTTCGCGCCTCTGAGCGACGTCGTCGGCAGCATAGTGCTGCCCCTCGATAAGCTTCGACGCGAACTCGTCGAGAGCCTTGATCTTCTCCTCCTGAGCCGCCAGAGACTTCTCGAAGTCCTCGTGCTTCTTGAGTAGAGCCTCGACCGAGTCGAGGGAGTCACCCACGTCCTCGTTGGCGAGGAAAGCCTGTGAGGAATAAGTGGAGTATTTAGGAAATCGCTGACGATAAATATACTAGAAATACTAGCTGAAATATTGAATCCTGTGCATACGGCTAGCAGATTCATTCCATGTAGTTGTAGCCTTGCACTATGATATACTTGTCCCCAGCCCTCCAGCGCCGCGGAGACACACATACCTCCTGCTTGTGCATCCAGGCGTCCGCCTGCTCGGTGTCCCGGTAGAACAGCTGCAGGTCCATGCACTGCAGGTACAGCACGCGGCGCTGCTCCCACAGCGCTTGCAGCGCCCCGCTCTCCCGCTCCAGCGCTGCAGCGCCGCGGAGACACACATACCTCCTGCTTGTGCATCCAGGCGTCCGCCTGCTCGGTGTCCCGGTAGAACAGCTGCAGGTCCATGCACTGCAGGTACAGCACGCGGCGCTGCTCCCACAGCGCTTGCAGCGCCCCGCTCTCCCGCTCCAGCGCTGCAGCGCCGCGGAGACACACATACCTCCTGCTTGTGCATCCAGGCGTCCGCCTGCTCGGTGTCCCGGTAGAACAGCTGCAGGTCCATGCACTGCAGGTACAGCACGCGGCGCTGCTCCCACAGCGCTTGCAGCGCCCCGCTCTCCCGCTCCAGCGCTGCAGCGCCGCGGAGACACACATACCTCCTGCTTGTGCATCCAGGCGTCCGCCTGCTCGGTGTCCCGGTAGAACAGCTGCAGGTCCATGCACTGCAGGTACAGCACGCGGCGCTGCTCCCACAGCGCTTGCAGCGCCCCGCTCTCCCGCTCCAGCGCTGCAGCGCCGCGGAGACACACATACCTCCTGCTTGTGCATCCAGGCGTCCGCCTGCTCGGTGTCCCGGTAGAACAGCTGCAGGTCCATGCACTGCAGGTACAGCACGCGGCGCTGCTCCCACAGCGCTTGCAGCGCCCCGCTCTCCCGCTCCAGCGTCTCCAGCGCCGAGGAGACCTCCCCGCTGGCGCGGTGTCCGCTCTCCACCAGCGCCTGGCCGGCGGCGGCGCACGCGCGGATCACGTCCTCGCGCGCGTCCATCTCGCCCTGCAGTTCAACCATACGAATGAAACAATCGATCACCCGAGCGGATGACATAGCCCCCGAGCATCCCACACACCCGCTATGTACAGAGTACCCACCTTGTGCTCCTGGTGGCGCTCCAGCAGCGCCTCCGCGCCGGGCACATCCTTGGCCAGGTCGTCGGCGGCGATGAGCGCGCGGATGTCCGACATCCAGGACACGAGGTCGCGGTAGTCGGCTAGGAAGCGGTGCAGGTCGTGCGACGACTCCAGCTCCGAGCGACGTTCCTAAACGAGGACAAGTAATATTGTTGGTGGAGACTGATGATCACAAAAGAATGCGCTCGTGTTATGTCTGTGAATATGCATGTTGCACTAATTGACACGGTTTCAAATTAAATGGACATTTCGAGACTTACCCCCAGTTTCTGAAACGTCAGTCAGCGTTGACAACAGATTAATTCTATTGCCGTCCTTGTCATTTGTTTATAGTCAGATAGAGGCAACGATAGTTTTAATCTACTGTCAACGCCAACAAACGTTTTAGAAACCGGGGGTTAATCCCGACTTAAAATCAGGTAAATCATTTACTCGAGAAACGGCGCGTTCAGTCAGTTACCCTGTCTTTAACATTTTCTATATGTGTTTTAGGTATTGTTTCCATTAGTTCCACGTGCGTAAAGTCTAACCTTAGCCTTGTGCACGAGCGTCTGCCAGGCCTGCGTGATCTCGTCCCGCTTGCCGTGTATGGCGGGCGCGTGGTCCGCGTGGATGGCGGCCAGGCGCGCCGCCTCCCCGTCCAGGGTGGACACCTTGTCCTCCAGCGCCGCCAGGTCGCGCTCCACGCCCTCGTGCTTGCGCTGCGACGGTGGGGAACAACTTAGTCATTAGACTGAGCAGGCAAGTGGAGACTGCTTTTGTTGCAGACTTCTCAGCTGTTAAAAGACGTGGTGTAAAGACTTGAAAACGACAACATTATGAAAGCTCGATGCTGAATATGCTGATAATATTTGACAGAGAACTACCGAAGTAGCTTGAAATGCAACGTAAGAAATTCATTCCCATGTTCTACTTTTGCCACGTTGAACACGTCATAGTTTCTGTTTGTTAAATTCAATAGGTTTTGATCACTAAGCGACAACACCTATGACAATAGTGCCTGGAACTCTCATGGGATGAAGACTTCTAACTTGTACAATGCAACAGATTCCAGCATACAGCTAGTAATATAAATATGGACCTGTAAAGTCTGCACGGTGGCCAGGTCCCGGCCGTAGTCGTCGGATCCCAGCACCACGTCCTTCTCCGAGATCCAGGCGATGGTTTCGTCCGCGTCTCGGTTGAAACGCTGGATCTCGTGCGCCCCGAACAGCCGCTCCTGCCGCATCAGCGCCATCTGCCGCAGGCGCTGCCACGCCTCGTTCAGCTCCTATAGAAAATAGTTAAGATACTCAAGTTAGTAGTTGTGCAGTTGATCACAAGCGTTACAATGGACCAAACGAAAGTCGAGCAAGTGATGTTGAGTTATGGTGCAGCCGTCTGGATAATGCAATGGACGTTTTTGTTGCACCTCCTGAAGTATGAAATCCTATAAAATGCTGTAGCACACAAAATGTGTTCAATGAGCAAAGTTGCAACTGACATCCTTCCGCTTGACGATGGTCTCCCGCTCGGGATGGCCCTCCAGCACCAGCCGCTCGGCCAGCTGGTTGACCTCGGTGACGCGGTACTCCTGCGCCGCCATGTCCTTCTGGAACTCGTCGAACTTGCGCTGCAGCACCTCCACGTGCTCCAGGTCGGAGCCGAACTCGTCGGCGCACACGAACGTCTCCTGAGGAACATTATTATTCATTGATTAGCTTAATCGTTCTGTTGCCAGCTAAATTATTGGGCCTATGAAATGGTCAATTTCTGGCCAAAAAGCGATCTTGATACTGAGCGAAATCTGTGGTTTTGCCGTGGTAACTCTGCGTGACATGAATGCAAAAAAATATTCAATATTATTTTGTCAGAATTCTGCAAAAATTTATATAGAACTGGAATAGTGATGCTAGAATTACACTCAGATAGAAAATTTGTCGCCGGGTGTTCCGGCAGCGTTCCTCGAGAGCCATTTCCACTAAAGGCTAATCAATATAATTACCACCTTCAATCACATCGTCACTTTAGACCAGGTGACACGGTGATCAAATACTAGCCTATCAAGTATACACAAAAAAAGCTATTTCCTGCACTGACCTTGTCATGTATCCAGAACATGACCTCGTCGCAGTGCCTCAGGAACTGCACGAGCACCAGCGCCTGCTGCAGCTTCATGCCCTTCTCCGCGAGGCGGGACAGCAGCAGCTCCCACAGGCGGTGCAGCTCGTCCAGGCGCCTGCGGATGGTCTCCGAGGCGAAGTGGCCCGCGGAGATCATCTCGCTGCCCGTGTTGTCCAGCACCACGATAGCGTTGGAGTGCGCCGCCACTTCCGCCTCGAACGCTTGGTGCTTCTGGATCTTAGCCTGCGGAATTTATTAGCTTAGTAGTAGAAATGGTAATGATTGGTACTGCTTTGTCAACTAAATCCCGTCGTTTTATGACTGTCTCAAAACTGATCATGCAATTTTACGGAGTTTTAAAGTCGTAGTGGCTCTGGAAGGGACATATAACCCAGTTTTATCTCTTATTTCATAAATGGCTACAAAAACAGTGTATATTCCTTCGTCGATCGACACTGCACAGCTGAAAACGAGTGGAACACCTACAGAGGAACAAAGTTTATAGAATTTCCCTTACCTGCAGATTAGTAGGATCTTTGTAGCTCTCGTCGCTGGCAGCTTGCAGCTTCTCCTGGATCCAGGACTCGAGCTCGTCGGCGTCACGCTTGAAGTACTGGAACCGGCGCGAGTCTTCGAGCTTCTCGCGCTTAGCGCGCGCCTCCTGCTTGAAGTCTTCATAGCGGTTCAGAACCTGGGGGATGATCGAGGATTTAGAACACATCCTGCGTTTATTTCATGCTACATATTATTTTTATGTAGTTCCGTTATAAGAACACACACAGTTACTCGTACTGCCTACTAACTAGTGAATATTTTGTCAATGGTATAAGAACTAAGAAACTGTGTCCAGTTTTTCAAAATCTCGTTCAACTAATGATATTGTACCTGTTCACGACGCTCCTGAATGTCCTCGGCTGTTTCGAGGATCTTCACCTCCTTGGGGGGTGGAATCTGCTCCATGGTGAATGCGTCTTATCAACTGTAACAACAGAGTTTGTACTATAGGAGGAAACGTTGCAGATATATTAGAGGAGAGTTAACTAAAAGGCTTGAGAACCCAATTCAATTATTTTTCTTTTGCATTCGTTCTTTAACATTTTGCCCTTAGACAAGCGTTATGGGTTGGATCATTTTAGTGAGAGGTTATAATCCAGTCTAGCTGACGAGCGGGACGTTTTTAGAATTTACACATAACGATTATTCAACCGGCCTATCAGCAACGCTTATGCTATTGCCTTATCTCACATTCTATTCAAGAAATGATAAAGATTACGAGTGTACTGTATTGCAGAATTGATAACATGAACATATCGTATCTACTTCATGTTCATCGAATGATGTTTCGTAGAGAGTCAAGAGAATAGCACATTTTTGCAATAAACAAGCCACACAAGTCATTGATCAATGAACCATAGTTAACCAGCTTGCGCAGTCGTCTGAACACGTGACGGTGTGTCAAAAGGCTGCGGCACCTGACTGATACCTTTAGAAAATGACTATAATGGAAAATGACGTAGCGTCATCTTCACAGTCGCTTTTCACGTCAGCTACGAACATAGTAATCTCTGTCGAAACCTACAAGTATGAAGTGTAACTAGCGAGCCGATATAAAATCTATAAAGCCGCATTTGCAGTCGGCGCATGACAGCGCCAGTCGGCGACCTCATTACCGAGTGAATGTACACGCTACATTCATCTATCGACTCATACGAATAAGTAATAAGACTTATTCGTAGATCGAATCACACGTTATACTGTCATCTCAACACCGATCAAGACATGGTTCACACCAAACGTATTATCAGCCACGGAAAACCAGCGCGCGTTATGTGATTTATCACAATGCGAGTCTGCTCACATTCGGTAGCAGACTACGTTTGATGTGAACAATGTCGAATGATATTTGAGTAGGTAACAAATGACAGGGAAGCTTCGTGCGCGATGCTGCAGGCTCTTTTTACGTTGACCTTAGCGTTTGTAATAAGTATAATGGCAAAGGTCGGTCCAGTGGTCCAAAACGATTGAATACAATACAATACAATACAATACAATAACTCTTTATTGAACACCATACAATTAAACATAAAATACAGAACAGAAAAGAAAACAAAAAGATGCTGCACAATGGGCGGCCTTATCGCTTATGCAATTTCTTACAGGCAACCTTTGGATGGACAAGAATTTATCAGAGATTTTGCGGTATGTGGTGGTGTATCATAATAATTATAAAGGATCGGAGAGAAGAATAAATAAATAACAATAATAATACAATAATATGTAGGTGCTTATTACATACTTATGTAGAATAAACTTACATGAAATAATGGCTATCATAAATTACACAAATTTTAAAAATATGATATACTTACACATAGTAGTATAATTATAAACTAATACATATCTAAATATATAGAAATACATAGCAGGTACTAAATAATATTATCATAAATATGTAACGTTACGTAAATAACTACGAAGCATGAGCAAACAGGACTAACTCAGCGACAGGTAGTGCTTCCTCACCATGTCCTTAAAAATAGTGATAGACTTGGCTTGCCTAATGTTGACGGGCAAGGCATTCCACAGTCGCACAGCCTGAATTGTGAAGGAGTTGTCATAGAACATGGAAGAATGGATAGGCGTTTTAAGCTGCAGAGTGGTAGAGGATCGTAGAACCCGAGGGTTAGACAAATGAAGAAACTCAAAACGTTGTTTCAAATACGGGGGAGTGGAAGGGATAAATAGGACACTGTACAGAAGAGAAAGGACATGAGCATCCCGGCGACGTCGGATTGGTAACCATCTGAGCTTATTGCGGAATTCTGAAACATGGTCATATTTGCGCAAGCCAAATACGAAACGTATACAAAAGTTTTGTAAGCGCTCGAGCTTATTTAGCTGTACTTCGGTCAAGTCCAAATAGCAGGCGTCGGCGTAGTCGATTACAGAAAGTAAGAGAGACTGGGCTAGGGCAATTTTGGTGGGGATGGGAAGGAAATTACGCAGTCTTCTGAGTGACCCAGCAGAAGCGAAAACTTTCCGACTCACCTCGGTTAACTGGGGCCCCCAGGACAGTTGCCTATCAATGAGCACCCCTAGGCTCTTGACAGTTTCGCTGATTTTAATACAAGAGCCATCAAAAAGAACCTGCGGAAGGTGAAACCAGTCAACCCTAGATATCATTCTTGAACTACCGACAACAATTACTTGAGTCTTTAAAGTATTTATACTAAGACCGTACGATTTGCTCCAGTCTAAAATACGGTTCAAGTCTTCATTGGTTGTTCCGATAGCAGCGTGTAATTGGTCTAGGGAAGCTTGGGTGTAAATTTGCAGATCATCAGCATAGAGATGATAAGAAGAAGATAAATTACGGGAAATAGAGTTTATGAAAATAGCAAAAAGCAAAGGAGAAAGTACGCCGCCCTGAGGAACGCCAGCCGATGTGTGACACCAGGATGAGTAGTGGTCATCAACACGAATACGTTGCCGGCGCCCAACCAGGTAACTACGAAACCAGCCAATAGCCAGCGGAGAAACGTTAAGAGAATGGAGAAGACCTAGTAAAATATCGAAATCAACGTTGGTAAAAGCATTACTGAAGTCCAGTAGTGATAACACAGTCAGTTTTCCGTTACTCATGCCATAACGGATGTCATCAGTAATTTTCACCAGTGCGGACACAGTGCTATGGCCAGGACGGAAACCAGATTGAAAAGGATTGAGAAGAGCGTTTCTATTTAGAAATGAGGAGATCTGTTGATGAACAAGACGCTCAAGAACTTTAGATAAGAAAGAGAGGATGGAAATGGGGCGGTATTCAGAGAAGGAAGAAGGGTTGGGTTTTTTGGGGAGAGGAGTTATTAGGGCTTCTTTCCATAAGGATGGAAAAGCACCACTAGATATAGAAAAATTAAGGATATACTGTATTACTGGAATAATTTCATCAATTATGGGAAGAATCATTTTACGACTGATGTTATCACTACCAACCGCGTTGGATGAAATAGAAGCAATACTTTTTTTAACGTCAGAATCGGAAAATTGGCTAAAAATAAAAGAGGGGTGGTCGGGAGGGGGGATAGAAGAAAGATAATTAAGAGTTGCAGCTTTTGAAGGTCCGTCAAAGTTGGAGCAGGAAGAAAAGTGAGAGTTCAAAAGATCTAAGTTTAAGTTTTTGGGAATGTTGTCTTTAAGTACCTTTCCAACTCCCATTGACCTGAGGAACTTCCAGACTTTAGCGGAGTCTTCATTTTCTACTGAGTCGTGGAAATGCCGGCGCTGTGCATTCCTACATTCCCTATTGCATCGATTTCGACACTCTAAATATTTTTCCTTATTACGGTCAGTAGGATGGTGTCTAAGCTTCGTTTTGGCCGCTGTTTTTTTGTGCATTAAGTGCCTTATCTCGTCTGTAAGCCAAGGTGCAGGTAGATGTTTTAGCTTGACCGGCCGAGTAGGAGCGTGTACATCATATAATTTAGTCAAGGTGGAATTAAAACCCTCTACTTTATCGTCAATTGTTAAACCATCAGTGACAGCTGACCAGTCCAACTCCTGGGCATCCCTGCGCAATCTTTCCGAATCCATTCCACCAAAATTACGCAGTAAAAGAACTTTGAGCTTTGCTTTGGGCGGTCGCATTTTATAGGAAAGGAAAAGCAAATCATGACTAGAGAAAGCGTCTGCTGCACATTGACCATGCTTACCAACATGATTCAGGGATGAAACAAGGATAAGGTCAAGAAGGGAGGGTACTGAATTTGGAAAATGATGTGTGGCATTCAGTGGCAAAATGGTCATGCTGCTACCCCTGACAACAGAATCTAGAGAGGACGCTCTACTGTCTCCCTTCAGAAGGCAGGTGTTAAGATCGCCCATTATAATATTGTGGTCGTAAGAAGGCGTATGGTCTTGAAGAAGTTTTTCAAACGAGGAAAAAAAGCTAATGCGGAGGGAAGGGCAGTAATAAACACCCACGAGCATCTTTGTGTGGAAAAGGGTTATTTCAATGAACAGATGTTCGCCGGCATCAGGTGGAGGGGGCTGCACTGACATGCTCACGATAGTGTAGGGAATGTGTGCACGGAGATAAATGGCAACACCACCACCGCCGCTACCAACGCGGTCATTGCGCAGGAGTATAAATCCTGGCAAGGAGTATGACGTGGAAGAATGGCAAGGCTTTAACCAAGATTCGGAGACAAGAAGAGCGTGAATATTTTTGTGATCGAATGACGCCAGCATATCTGGGTAATGAGCCGGGATGCTCTGAGCATTAATGTGAAGGATATTAAAATTTTTAGGGACATCACTAATAAATGAATCAATGCTATCACATAGGGAGGGCATACTAATGAAGCTATCCATACTGTCGACTGAGGAGGCGCAAGAAACATAGCCTGAACCTTCGCTGTCACTGTTATAATTCATACTAAGTATAATATTACAATAAACTAAATAAAATATTATAAAATAATTATATTATGTATAATATAAGTATTAATAAATAAAATAAAAAAAGGCTAACAATTATCAATACCGTAATATGTAGGTACCAATGAATTGCAAGTCCACCTGCCAGTTGTAATAAGTAGGTATAGAAAACGAAAAATTAAACTAACACTGATTAGACAACAACAATGAAAAAGTGACTAAACTGTGTGAATGTTAAACATTAAGTTTGAACATCATGAAATTAGACTCCAGGTTCATGGGAAACATGGGTTCAAGTGATTAAAATTCATTGAATTATATTATTTATTTATTTGTATGCAATACCAACACAACCCAAAGACCCGTCCTCAGCAGTTGGCGGACAAGGGTTGATGATGATGATAATGCAAAGAACTAGATTTAAAAATAACAGTCTTTATATTGCAACTTACTGTTATCCAGAGTATTTTATAAAGATCACCCAATAAATACTTTACTGTCAAGAGTTACAAATAATTTAACATAATACCTCACTCCACAGCAAAATAAAGTAAGTGCACACCTTTTTAATCTGATCTCATCCCACAGTAATGGAGAGAAGGTCACGACTCACTTGACATCACCGCTGGCGGAACAGTAGAGATAGGTATAGTCAGAGCTAAAGCTTGCGCAAATTTTGATGGTTTGGCGCTGCGCTCAATCAGTTGAAGCATTGGAGCGCCCGCGCCGCCGTTAGACCGATATCCGCCAAGTAACAGACGAGTATGCAAACTGCTTTGTAACTTTGGTTTTGTTGATAATGCTCCGAGACTGATATCTCAGTTACACCGCGTATTAGCCAACGTTTAGTCAGTGGCATTTATGATATTGCAGACTATGATGTCTTGTTTTGGGCCATTTTATCAAGATTGTGTACTGTTTTCACAGCTGAAACAGCTCAATTGGCCAAATATCGTTATAAAGAGGCTTTTATAGCGCGTGCGTCCAATCTGGGCGTTGGTATTAACGTTAATCACTGCCTTACACTGCGCGTCGTATCATAGTTACGTCACCCGGCCTTGCATGAGTCAGGACAATGTTATCTTTATAATTATGATAATTGATAAGATGCCGGGCTGTTTTTGGAAATATATTCTGTCCATCTATACATTTCAGTTTGCTAAATGCTTTGTAGAGATTACTGTGCTGTATGCAAGTTGTCGTTAATTAGCTTCTATTGAAATTGAAGAAATATTTAGATTTGAAACAACTAAAAATGGCAGAGTTGAAATATTAACTTACTTGGTCATTTTTGCAGAATAAATTGCATTATATGCTATTCAGTGGCTGTTGTTAGAATGAAACATTATGACACCAACATTGTGAACAACATGATGACTCAGGTTTAATTTAACCAATATGAGTTACTCTAGCTAGAGTGAGTCCACTCTGCAAGAATAATGAAATCCTTGATATAATATATGTAATTTATATTGATGATCTATTAATGTATCATTAACCACCCATTATAAAGTAATTAAAAGCAGTTCAGTTTTTGATAGAAATGTGGGTTAAACAATATTATGAAATGAGAGAATGTAATTAGAACCACTTTACTGATATTGGTACATTTGCAGTAAATATTTTTCAGCACTACCTCATACAAGACTAATAAATCTCTTGAAACCCCTTATTAACAAATATAAAATTAACATTTATTTATTGTAAGAAATAAATACATGCCAAAACATCTCAACAAAACTGAATATCTTGCAAGATCCAAAAACATGGGATTTATTTCATGAGATGGACTGCTGGGCCCTTCTTTGATCCCTATCTAAATAAATAACTTATATTCAGCACCTGTACATTACTTTTTGTTGATATCAATCATTCCATTGAAACAATATCATGAAATTAAAAATGTATGTATTTTATTGAATTTGTTACAAGCATATCTCAAGTATTCTCTATACTATTTTATTCTAAAGTAAGAATACCAGTCGGCCAGTGTCGCTAAAAGCCTTTACATATTTGACAAATATTATTATAACATAGTTATTGTATGTAAATATGCAGATGAGATTATAACTGCTGTGTATATTACAACTGTAAATTTGCTAACATACAACATTGGTCACACTGACTGAATGTAACAGTGAGTGGGCACGACACACCACTCCCCAGTAATCAATATCTAGGTGTAAACTGATCTAGGCTAGGCTGGGAGCAGTCTATACCAGGGTGTGTAGGTGTAAACTACCACATTATTTTGTTTCTGAGTCACCTGCCCTGCGATAAGCACTAGCACTTGCCCATAACAGTTACAGTGCATACAGAACTTTGCATTGTAACCTCTTATGTGGCACTTTTTTAGTTTGATAGGGTAGCATTTGGCATGGGTCCGCTGCAGTGCGCTTGTCACCCTTGGGACAGGTTGTAACTAAAGTCTAATAAAGCTCAGTAATTGTGCTGCGCTCAAGGTCCTTTAAGCCTGATCATGGTAGGTATACATACATATAAATTAGGGATGAACATTCCGGATTATGTTATATGTATAGGTGTTATGTAATTTAGGTGTTACTATAAAGATATTGTATTCTAGTATAATTGCAAAGATAGTATATCTTTGAGTTATAGTTTTATATTATAATTATTTTCATCTATAACCTGTTTCAGGAATAGATCAATAGGAATGGTATTTTTATATTTGCTTAGCCCAGTTTTAACTGTTCTAATCCTATGAATTGATCCACTTTGGGCTGGTAAGGATTAAGTGGTTATCAGAAATCTTTATTTGTATTGTTTTAGTGAGTCAAGGTTTTAGATACATTTCCCTGACTCTCCTAATAACCCTGATTCTGCATCAGTTTCGGAACTTCCCACTTCTACTCTGCACACTATACGATAAGTATTGAAGCAAGATTGTTTGTTTGTTATTCATTGAAAATTTATTCAACAAACAAAAAAATTTTCACATTAACAATATAAAAACTGTGGCTATATCGACTTGTTATTGATAGATTATAGTAACTGTACAAAATAATATAAAATAAATACATGGGGCTTGTTAACTTGAATATTTGAAATATCTATAGATATAAGTTCTAAAATGTTCTATATTATTATTAACTCTAAAGACCAACATACCCAAAACAGCAAAATTTTGTACAGAACACTATCAGTATTCAAACCAGCACTATCTCAGGACAGTATGGATTATCAATCGGTAGAAAGTACGTGCGGGGCGGCACCGCGACGCGCTGCTCCAGATTCACCGGCGGACGGAACACCGCCGCAGTCACACAGCCGACGCACCGCTATCCATCCGCTGTATATCGACCCCGCACTTCCCTCTTACATACAATGACGTAATGCTCCAAAATAAACCTAATAAGGATAACGGCCGCGACCAATTTAAGACTTCCGCAGGACTAAAATTACTTATCGAGATATTACAGCTATGAAAACAACGTTAGATAAATTTTGTTCCCCGCGGCTAATCAAAATCATGGTGAAATTGGTCCCGCTAGCTCGAGGAAAGCTGGACATTCCGATGCAATTTAGCCGATACATGGGTGTGTCACAGGTAGTTTTATGGTCGATTACCATTTTTAGTGGTTTATTGGATCGCATTGTTATCAATACTGAAACACTCACCTGCAATGCAGTAGAAAGTCACAAGAGTTCGCGAGATTTATCACTTTTTATGGAATTATCATGAAAATAATTCGTTCGTTCGACGTGTTCGCGTCACGGCTTACACTAGAATGTTGCTGTATCTAAAAACATATATTATGACAAAATTGACAAAAATAGAATGCTGCCAGTATAATGCAACGTAACGTCATGGATTACCATATCGTAACGTAGAAAAACTACGGTGCTAATTAAATACCGAGGTAGTGATCCAGTTTATGATAGTAAGCTTACAGTATGACCCCAACATGCTCACTATCTTAAGTATAATTAGAAAAATTCATATTAAATTAACAGCTATTATTGTTCATAGGATATCGACGTGTTGGACTCGAGTGTGCAAGTATTTAAATTGATAACAGTCTTGGCGTGGGCGCATTGCTGGCTCGGCTAGTTTGCGAAACAGGGCATAGATGAAGGCACGAGTGAAGTACTTCGGAAAAATTATGGAACAGAATAGAATAATGTTCTATTGTAAATAACTGTGTAGGCCAACCAAACCAAATAAACCAAGATTATACTAAGTTCTAGTCCGTATTTCATGCAACGTTTTACATAATTATTGTTAGTACTTATCTTAGATTTATATTATACTTCAGACCTCATCCTTCCATGATTAACTATGTAGTATCGATCTCCATACGCGCCAATTACACGAATTTCAAAGCCAAAACAAAATTTATTAAAATTTTAGCCTATTTTGTCTATGTCATAGACAATACCCCAATGGCAGCCCTTCAATCATGTCATTCGTTCTTTCGTGCGCGCCATTGCACGTCGCGTTTTTTAATAATTTTGTAAACCATAATCTAATATAATTTTATTTTCAGGAAATTGGGAAGATGATAGGCGGAGACGAAGATTTCTTTGGGGAATATTGCGAAATTATGGAAGAAAATAAGGGAATGGACGACGATGCAGAAGGATGTCAATGTGGTCGTCGCGATTCAGCTACTCAATCCTAGAGCTTTCCTGTGGGGTCTGCCAGTGATTGGTCTTCCATGACTAGAGCTTTCCTGTGGGGTCTGCCATGTCAAAGGTGCCTAGATTTCTAGGCTGAGAAAGTGAATCCTTGAGCTTTCCTGTGGGATCTGACAGTGATTGGTCTTCCATGACTAGAGCTTTCCTATAGGGTCTGCCATGTCAAAGGTGCCTAGATTTCTAGGCTGAGAAACTAAATCCTTGAGCTTTCCTATAGGGTCAGCCAGGGATAAATCTTCCTTGACTAGGGAGAGGAGAAGTATACAGTAAATCTGGTTAAGTTGTCACGATGTATGTAGACAGTGACCTACTTCCTTGACTAGAACTTTCCTGTGGGGACTGACATGTCAAAGGTGCCTAGACTACTATGCTGAAAAGTGGCTTAGGATGGAGCAGAGAAGTAGGTATATATTAATCTGGTGTTGTCACCATATTGTATGTAGACAGTGACCTACTTCCTTGACTAGAACTTTCCTGTGGGGTCTGACATGTCAAAGGTGCCTAGACTACTATGCTGAAAAGTGGCTTAGGATGGAGCAGAGAAGTATAATATAGTAAATTTGGTTAAGTTGTCACGATGTATGTAGACAGTGACCTACTTTGTCACAGAACAGTAATACCACTTGGGTTACTCGGCTCTTCTTGTGCTATAGTTATGCTGGGATATTGACCAATGTCAAGTACCTACTGAGGGTCCAACCCTGATATTTTTTGTAATACAGATTTACAAAACGATATAATAGTAAAAGTTGAAACATTTATTGTAAATAAGCAATTAAATCGCACTTTTACAAGTCAAACAGCTAATTCTCGTTAACAAAGAGAATCATACAAACATAACAACAACAATATTGGTAGGTATATTGATTGATTTGAATATGACAACATTGACAACAATATCTTGTTCATTCAGAATTCAGAATTGGGGAAGGTTGGCAAAACATCCTTCAGTTGGGTTGGAGAAAGATGAAAGAAAGGAAACTGGTAGGGAATTATCCTCCAAATGTAAATGTGTTATGTATAGTTACTCCTAGTTTAAACCCAGAAGCCGCATTCACTCTAAGTGACAGTACCTATTAAGAATAATTTGACTGAGGCAATAAAAACAGCTAAGGCAGTGACAATAGCCGGTCAAGATTTTTAGACCCAAAAATGGGCTCTTAAACTTAATATTATTATAACAAGGCTGCTTTATCCCATCAAGAACACTGGTACAACAACATCTACACCGGTGCAACAATGAGCGGCTCCTTCAAGAAGTACCGACGCACACCCAACCTCAACATCCCTGGCGGAATGTAAATAAACTGAGGGAATGCTCTTCCTTGGGATTATCACAGCTACACCCACCACAGGTGGGCTTAAGCTACACTAAGGTATTTCTTCAATTCATTGCTTAATATAGCTAGTAAGGATACCCCTATTCTCTCGGGGTTAAAAGTTACAAAATACTTTTGAGACAAAACCCTTTCAGTATGATGAAACTTCAAGCGGTAACATCAAAAATGGAATTGGGCATTTATAGCAAAGTGATTGTGTCATCAGTCTTAGGGGCGATTGAACTAGGTAAAGAAGAACAATTATTTCCAGTACCAATGGGGTTTATTAAAAATCCGATTGGCTCTTGTAGGATTATTATCATTTATATTTATCATTAATATTATCATTTAGAACAGTTGAATAAATTCATAAGTATAATAATATACGCAACATGTTCAACTAGAAGTTACAGCTTGTACGCATTGTTTCCTAGCAAAATGGACCTCAAAGAGGCATACCAATGGCCCCTATATTTGAACATCTTAAAAGATGGTTGCAATGTCTGGTTTGTAGGAAAACCTAGCAATTTAATTTCTTACCATTTGGGGCGTGCTTCATCACCCCTTATGTTTGCAAATATCTTGAAGCCAGAGGTGATGGCTCAGGAGAAGAGGGTTTTTTATATGAACTATATTATTATAGAAAACACATTTGAAGTCTGTTCGAAAGATTAGAATTCGTTATAAAGGGAGAAAAATGTTGTCGAACATAGAATACTTCATTCATCCAAGAGGAACTTCAAACTTTCTCAGTAGAAGAAGAATTCAATTAAATGATAGATATTGTGTCTATTAAAACTGTAATCTTACAGCATTATGTTCAGGGCACTGGTTTAGGCATACTGACATCGTCATGTCCGACAGTATTGTATGGATTTCTTACAAAGCAGTGTTTCTTATTACCTATAACAATATAATGTACTTACCTATGTATGAAGTATTATTATAGATACTCCACCCTCTAGCATAAGAGATTTGAGGTGGTGGAGAGACCATACTTTAACTGTTTACACAGTTTTATATTAAATAAATAAATAGGTACCTAGGTAGGTACCTATTGAAGTATAGATTGATCGTATAACCCAATAAGATATAGTATTCGGTAATAAGTTTATCTTAGAATCTTCTCGGGCTCTTTAAAGGTGGGTTCAGGAGCATGTTGGGGGCACGAGATAGCCAAGGGGACATGGAAGGAGGAACGGCAACTTGAAACCTAGCAATGTTAAAGGTTTTTTTATTATTATCATAACATCAGCTTCTTAGCATTGAAATGTTTCGCGAGAAATAGTAAGAATACAGAGGTCTTACTAAGAATAGAGAATAGAACTCTGATATCCTAGATTTATAGGTCAGGTGGTACCAATACCTGTGTACAGGTTCCACACTTTCACTCTATTGCAGAGAGCATTTGTAAAGGAAGTGGTTAACTATGGTTATATGCTTAGATTAGCTATGGTGTTATGCATCCTACGGTTCTTCAAAATAAACTTTTGAGGCTAATGTTCAGTTCAGGCTCACTACTGTAGAGTCAGGGGAGAATTATCCTCGATACCATTATATTAACACAAGAATCTTTTCGCATCCAGAATTCCAGGTGTAATAAGTACCTAGTTATAGGAAGGTACCTATACTTATGTTTGTTCACACTAGTTCAACTCATGTGTTCTGTACGTACCTTGGCACAGATATTGGGAGATAGATGCATTTATTTACAGTGTAAAGCAGCTTTTTACTAGTTATGTGTAAAGAATGAAATATTACTTACCTACTAGTTATTTTTTACCGCTTAGTATATGATATGGAAGTGGTTGACGAAAATCATCAATGGAAAAGCAACAGACATAATGGTTGTTCCCTACTGGGATGGCCTACCTTGGTTCCCGTTGTGAGCCATACATATATACTTATGTCAAGTATCCTGGCCCCTAATAAAACTTTGCCTTTGTCAGGTTCTGGAGCACCTCATCCACTGCACAAAGATGAGATGAAGATGCCTGAATGCAGATATATTGTCTGGGAAACTTGTTCAAGACAGGGATTGTCGGATGAAACATCAGAAATATGCCTGGCATCTTTTCAAGTAACACTTTAAAGCAGTATATATTATACTTAATTAAATCAGGTACATATTTTGAATTGCAGGTTGCCTTTTGCAACTTACACAATAGAGATTAGGTATGTTGAGACAAGAGCTTTGGCTATAGGTACTCTTACAGTTCTTAATGAGAAATTATAAAAGAGGGGCAGCATACAGGACCTCAGCCTGAAAGCAGCTGTTGTAGCTCTAGATATACATATAGGTTGACATATTTGTTCTAATGTTATTGTCAAACGATTGTTAGAGGCATATGGAAACAAGGCCTTGTTACTTACTTGAGCTCAGTAGAAAATCCATTATATACCTAAGTACCTTTAATAGCATTAATAACAGGACACCATCCAGACTTAATAGGACAATCTAACTTGGAAAAAGATAGTCTGAGTGTAAAATTAAAAATCCCTGAAATAATAAAATCTTCAGGTCCAGGTAGACATACCAACCGGTGGTAGAGATTTCTTTCTTCCAAGATCAACCTGATGTCTGTCCAGCAAGTACATAGTGTGCATTATTATTTTTATGTTAGCTTCTAAAACCCCCTGTCATCTGTTTTGACATTAGGCCGTTGGGTTAAGGGAACCTTAAAAGCAAGTGGCATTAACGCAGTCATGTTATGGCACATAAATAGTACAAGGCATGCTTCTTCTGCAGTTTAAGAGATAGTTGCTGGAGTAAGTTCCGGAGGGTTACAAAGAATATGGAGGTACCTACCTATGTAGGTAGGTTTATTGTAATTTTCGTATGACCCAGTGAGATGGACCAGTAATATTATAGGTAATATTGTTGTATAATAATTGTACCTTTTCCTCTTATTTATCACTAAACTAGATTGTTATGATGTCATCGGCCCCTCTAGTAGGAGGCCTACAACATCAAAAGAGTCGCAGGCAACAGGTGGATGCAAGTGGCAAATTGTTGTTCGGTGTGGCGAGGCTGATGATGATGATGATGAGATTGTTATGTATAGTTAAAGCACTGCTTAACAGTTGGGGCTGTATATTACCTTAAAATAATTAGGTACTTATACCTACCTTTGATATGATTAATATTAACTACATTAAGGTTTTGTAAATACCTAGATGACAGTGGTATGGTATGGTTATGTTCACACTTTTTAATACCTACCTAGGATGTGTAATAATGAGAATTAAATTGGACTGAATTGGATAGAGTAACAATTATTACTTATGGAAGTAATTTAGAAATGATTCTTGTCGTAAAGACATCTATAAGAGGTATATCTTATAGACATAGGGGATATTGTCAGAATTAAATTTCTATATCTCCTACAACCTTTTATGCTTTAAACATCCTACATAGTTAATCATGGAAGGATGAGGTCTGAAGTATAATTGGTGATCAAACGAACTTACCTGTAAGTGATGTTCGATCATAATTATATGAAGACCTCATCCTTCCATGATCGGTCCCACCCGAGTTTCTCTCCCCAGGTAACTCATATACTCATTCATAAGATAAGAGTCACATTGGCCCAAAGAGATATAGAAATTCGGAACTGGCGGGCTTTGAACTAAATGACATGATTGAAGGGCTGCCATTGGGGTATTGTCTATGACATAGACAAAATAGGCTAAAATTTTAATAAATTTTGTTTTGGCTTTGAAATTCGTGTAATTGGCGCGTATGGAGATCGATACTACATAGTTAATCATGGAAGGATGAGGTCTTCATATAATTATGATCGAACATCACTTACAGGTAAGTTCGTTTGATCACCAATAATATATCATGTAGGTAGGTACCTACCTAATATCGTTTATGATAATTTTCAAACTCAAACCATAGGTAATCGATTAATTAGGTATATTTTGGTTTTATGGTTCTGTTTGTTAGTGAGATTTAAGTATTTGACTCGTAAAATGGTGATTTTACTGCCTATTTACAATGCCTATTTACCATAAATTATTTGACTTCGATGTGTCGGAAACACAGCGCAGGCTTTTATAATTTGTAGTCAAAATAGGTAACATTTGCATATTAAGCTTCGCAGTTTTCTAATTATTTTGCCTGAAAAATACGGTAGGAAATAGTTGAACAAGAAAAAAGGACAAAATTATTATCTACCGTAGTTTTGGTGCATAATTATCATGGCAAACTTATCTACTACACTATTGTTTTGCCAGGGTTTGCAAACCGTCCAACAGAATTGATTGCGAATTTTCTAATAATATTATGTTTAATGAAACAAACTATGTGGGTACATAAAAATTGCCTATTGATTTTGGTATAATCGCGTTAAACATGAGACCCTTATTTATTTGTATGTGTAGCTATTTCTGAACAACCTTATTTCGAAATATTAATAATCTGTGTATAATTACTACTACTGGACTGGCTTCAAGGCTTCAACTGACTTTGACTATGTAAATAATCGACTTGACCACGAGGATTTCTTTCCTATTGTGAAAATAAGAAATACCTACTTATATAATAAAAACTTCACACTGGCTAAATGCGAAAACCGTGCGAAGCTACAACTAAAACAAAAAAAACTGGCTTGCCCTTGGCAGCTGGCAAGTGGCAGCTGGCACTGCTGGCAGCACCGGATTTTAGTTGTCAAAAAATTTTGCTCGCGCTTGGGCCGTCTTGTTTGTTGTATCAATTTGTATGTCAATTATTAATTAACCCTCGTTTGATGATGGCCTGTTAATAATTAAAAAGCAGTGGCGTGTGCTGATACTATCGATGTGCAACATTAACTACATGTGAATCATGGCTGCTGGCGGCGAGGATCTGTGGCGCGAGTGCGCGGCTTGGCTGACGAGATGTGGGCTGCTGCGACCCGACCACAAGGCTAACTGGGAGACGAGCACCATCCACGACCTCGCGTATACGCTGCGCGACGGTGTGCTGCTGTGCAACCTGCTCAACGTGCTCAACCCGAGCTGCATCGACATGAAGGAAGTCAACCAGCGGCCTCAGATGGCGCAGGTATAAGCGCATGACCTTCGCTCTAATTGCTGCAAACCCATTAATTTCGGCCTCTAATAGCGTTGAATTCAACCAAATGTTATAACGCCGCGGACATTCGTATCGTTCTATGATATTGGTCAAGGCAGCATTGACTGGGCAGTCATGTTTTCGTGGCTATACGATTCGTACGTATTATTTTTAATTCATAATACCTCACAACTTCCTTCCACTTGCACCAAATCAGATTTATAACTGTGCATGGAAAGGATGTAGTAGTACAGTGTTTAATTATGCATGCATTGAATGAATGGTTAGTGTATAATAGCTATTGATGCATAATGGATTGGACAGGGCACTCAATGTGCATAATATATTGAACATAATATGCTATCTGTATTGTAAAGTTATGAATGAGCGGGCCACTATTGCTGGAGTCATTCAATTCATAAATTAATATTTTATGTTGTTCCACTATCAGAGAGTTACATGAATGTTGTAACTTGAGATAAGAGAACTTAGTATCTGTTTGGGATGTGCTGTAACTTGATAAAGTATAGTTAGGATGACTGGTAGAGAATGCTTATTAGCATTAAGTCTTATTTTTGTATGTTTTAGGTGTGTGCTAAAGTATTGATAAAAAAAAATTGATGAAAAATTAAAGATTGTTTATTTATTTTGTGCCCTGTAAATTTTTTCAGTGGGGACTATTAAAATAAAAAAATTAGATTCAACTTAAATTGGAGTATTAAAGCAATATTTACTAATAAATTTGCTCAATTCATACACAAAACATAGTTTTATACTTGTTTGTGTTTGATTATTTGAAGAGGAAAATCTTTGATATTCCCAACAGTTCCTGTGCATGCGCAACATCAAAGTGTTCCTCCGAACATGCCACGAGGTGTTTGAGCTGCGGGAGACGGACCTCTTCGACCCGTCCATGCTGTTTGACCTGTCCAACTTCCACCGAGTGCTGTGCACCCTCGCACGGCTCAGCCAGTGTCCCAAGGCACTTGCTAAGAATATCAAGTGAGTATTATAATTGAAAACCGAGAATAACATGAAAAAAAATATCGAACCAAATAATAAGTAAAAGGTTGAAGGTTTAAATCCTGCTCCATGGTTTACATTTTCTTACTTTATATTTGGGTCCAGAATCCAGATGTTGTTCACGGTCTGCTAAGTTACACCAAGTTAATGTAAATGCTACATGAGATAGTTTTGTCATCAATTAGGCAACTGATAAAAAATCAATTATAATGACTAAGATATCCTCAAGATTGAGTATGTAGACTGCAAATGTGACTGTCTTCTATTTATTTCAATAAAATTGGTGGCAAACAGTGAACCGGCCCATCTTGTGGTAAGTAGGCCTAGGCACTGCCGCCTATACACATCCCTGTAACACCTGGGGTGTTGCCTGTGCATTGTCTACTGTGCACCTCTCACATACTGAGAATACAGAGCCGTTATTTTATAGTTGTTGTAAGTCGCTATATCACGTCACCGGTACGAAAAGTGTTTAAAGAAAGGACTCTCTTCACGGTGTTGTATGTATTTGGCTTCTCACCACTTATCTATTCTATCGGCCATAGCTTTGTTTACCTTTATCCCCTGCCGGCTGACCGTTAAACCTAATATCTTTACGTAAATAAGGTTCACAAAAATACCTTTTCACCCTCGCCCCATGTCGAGGCTGTAAACATAGTATAAACGATCGCTATAACGGCGATATTCAGTGGTCTGGCACAGATGGTCAATATAACCAGCCTGACATTTGCAACTGGTGACAAACTTTGAAATAGATCAGCCTAAATAAATCGGAAATAGCCCGCGGGACCCGGTAAAGTTAGTGGATCTATCTCGATCAATTTCGCGACCCAGTGTAGAAAAATTCACCTAGTCTAACATGAGCTCTGTAGGTTAGAGGTTGAGGTGGCGGTTCCGACTAAAGACCACGATGTGTTCCAGGCCATTCTCCGCTCATAGAACGCAGTCGGAAGAGGACATTTATAAGGATTTGCAGTCTGTGTAAGTACTTTTATTTTTACCTATGTCCTATACCTGTACTTTTCAGTGATGTGAAAATTAGATGTTTTATCAGATAGGCTTTAAGTACATGTTTATCAAGGCAATTTTATTCGCGATAAGTTACATTGAAAAACGTCGTACAGGATAAGCCTTAGGCCGGAAGCCAACCCTAGACACTTAGGGTGTAAGTTGACCCATTACGTCCCTAATTTTACTGATTATTTCAAAGTTCAGGATAGTGACGCTTACGGTCTTGGCCAGATTGACGCGGTGGGTGCCCGTAATTATCCCGCACAGGTTGTAGGAAGAAAGCAATCGTCACGTTCCATCACACGTACGGTCACAACACAGACACAGAACTACAAAAAGGTTCCACGCAGGACCTATCACAGTCGTCGACAAGGACCTATCACATCGCAGTCACACGAGACCTATCATAGTGGTATTCCTACAACTCCACTTACGTATTGTAGTACCGCGACTTCGGTCGAAGTCGTCCCGTACAATATGGCGCAAAGCGCGCCCACCAAGCCGGCCTCCGAGGCGCCCTGGGTGCAGTTCACGATCCCCAGCGCCACCTGCGAGGACCGAGTCGAGGAGATTTACGAGGACCTGTGCTACGTCAAGTTCACGTCAGCTAGTCCCGAGGTGGATTACTGTTTTACGGAGTCCCTTGGACTCATCGACGCGGAATTCACTTTAGCTGGTCAGAGTCGGTGCGTTGATAGGGCCGTGTTATGGGCGAGTCCGAGCAGCGCTTTTGGTGTCACAGACAATGAGCTTTTCATTCTTTTGTAGTCGACGATGTAGGTAAGTAGTGCTGATTACGTTGGCCTACTCAGGATACGTCGGTAGTTTTCTAGATCTCGCTGAACCGGCAATTCGACTTTGTTGCTACAGATCTTTGATTTCAAATTAATGTCTGCAACAGAGAGAAGCAGTCTTTCCAACTTGCAGACGGCTCCTTCCTTATATTTTGTTTCGTACTATCCTAAAATTGTTCCTAACCAGCTAAAGGTGTTTCCGTGTCGATAAGTACGGGGAGATAGCGATCGCTTGGTACACGGCAACGCTTCGCACGCTTCGACTTATAAATACGCACAGGTTTAATGAGACCACTGCCTTATTCTATATCATAGACCGTATAGCTGCAGTCCAAGGCGACACGGCACTGTGATGTAGCACGGCGGTAAACATGCACGTTGGTTTTTGATTGTAGGGTTTTAGATGGTGTTTGATTTTGTAAATAGACTTATCAACTTTCACGGCTTCGAAACACTGGAGGGTTTGGTACTTAAACGTAACGGTTCTCAGAAGAAAATTAGATTTGATTATGATATATTCCATTTTGTTAGGTGCCCGTAAGATTTTCTTTAATTAAATCTAGTTCGATAGGTTCGCTATTTGTCAAGGCCTTACATTACAATACATAGTTTTTATCATGCAAAATACGGAGGTGGAAATTGATTGGCAGTAACAAATAATTTGCATACCAATGGGTTACTAAAATAACCCACTGTTGACATGCAATCAAGTCATGAACGAGGAAACTGCGGTCAGACGTGTTCAGTTTACCTATACTGTTGAGATATGAGCTGCAATTAAAATATTGCTGCAACACGTACAAATGGTGGTAATTAATTGTAACTTTAAAGTCAGCCACGCAATGGCACACCGATAAATATATAATGACGAAGTTCATTGCCTAACACTTTGTTCTTCAAAAGGTTTAAAAAACGTGTTGTAAAAATCACTGCTTCTTCGTGTTAAATAAAACTATTCACATTTTGGACATATCATCATAAAGATGATCTTTTTGCATCCAGTCGTTTCCAGGCGGCGCTGATCTATCCGATCGCCCGCAATCTGCCAGATCTATTCGATCGTCTATTCCTATCCAGCGGCCCATAACTACGTCCGTTATTTTTATGTCTGCCGAATGGCCCTGATTTAAGCTTAGACCATCAAGATAGTCGACGAGCCTATGACCGTCCTCGCTGGAAAACCAACTGATGATGATCAAATTGCTGATGATGTTCCATTCAAAGTAATTCAAACCAACAAACGTACAAGCAAATCTGCCAAAGTGTCCGCAGCGCGTAGTCAGTTGATGATCCCGTCAATGGGTTGTTCGAACGGGACTAGAATGCATAATTGTAACGTATTCCTATTCAAATTGTTAGTAATTCTCGTAACAGCCGTAGCATCTGGAACGAATGAGACGTTCCCCCTTCAATTAAAATCAATTCCATTCATGAGGCAGCTTGCACTGCATTGCATTTCTAAGCGCACATGCGCCTTTGCATAGGGCGTTGTTTTATGTAAATAAATTATATCCTCTTCTTTTGTTTGAACCTATTTAAGCGCCGAAATCCAAATGACTAAAATAGTTCCACAGTTCCGTTTGTTGGCATTGTAATATTTGACAAACAAAATAAATATTATTTAAACTTATAAACAGCTAGCACTCACGGAAATCATGCTCAGTTTAGGTTCTATAAAAATATAGGTTAGGTACATATTTTTGTAAGTGTGACTATGTAAGTACATATTTGTTAGATAAGTATCTTAGTGTTATGTGATCTTGTGCTCTGACGGTCGTCGCAGATATTGATTATTTAGGTAGGTACAGGGAATTTTAGTTGGGGTCATGGCTACAATGATCGTGTGTGCGGTATTTTAATGAAACTGTGTAATACAAATGCTTCTTTGTGTCCTACAAAACCATTGGCTGTCAATGCCGTATTTCAATCAAGATTGTAACTGTCCGCGTCTAATTATCCCATAATAGGTCTCAGAGACATAACGAGTTATTTCTCATAAGTTGAGATAATTGACAACGGGACATGTCTGATGACCGACCCACGACCGGTGACGCAACGAGTTCTCAAAACTATGTCATTTGAAGTAGCCGAGAAGTACAATTTCTCCTTTGTGCGGGTTGATAAACGGCGCGATAAGGAAGGACCGCAAACGCAGTTTCGTCTAACAGTTGTGTTAATATAAAATAACAACTTTTCCTATTGATAGGATAGTAGTTTTTCAGCTGAAGATAGCTCATGCTTACCTAAGCTGCTTTTAGTCTGCGACGATGCAGTTTACGTTGCTGCCCAAGGTTCGTCGGACGATTTGAGACCCCACAGACAACGCTCTCAAGTAAGCCTGCTATATCGCCTATACCGCAAATATAGAAATAAAGTACCGATTTTATGTGCAATTCATTCCTTGCCGATAAGCCTTATTTCTATGAGAGAATTTCACGAATCCTCGCACGTCATACTCGTATATCTGCAGTGTGTCGTCCCACGGCTTTGCGTGAAGACTCGCGAATGCCTGCTCGGAGGGGGAAACTGAACGCCCATATGCTCTGCCATGTACATTTATTAGGCCAAAATCAGTATGTTATACAACTTTAAATTAACAAGAAGTTTCATCTTGGAATATCTAATAACTCTGTCTGTGTAAACTAAACTACTTCACTGACGTTATTTAAAGTAGATCGCTGTTTGGATTGACTCGATTCTCTCTTTCGGATTTATTTTCGTTTTCTAATGTTTAACTGGATAAATCTTTCTGTTCGACAGAAAAGCGTCTGGTCTATTAATATTTCCAAAATCAATACCTCACAAGTTCAACGCGATAGCTGAGCGGTAGGTCAAAGTTCAAGGTGTCGATAGTTGGCAGACGGGATGAACTAGAACTCTACGTTGCAGGAGGCTCCACTTCAGTACGAAATAGTCCTAAACATATTACTTTTTAGATGGACACAAATAATTATGCAGCTATAGACACTTCAACATCAGGTAAAGCTAAGCTCGTCTCACTCTCTGCTACTGTAATATTTTAACAAAAGTTACTTACATAGGCTAATAATTACCAAAAAAAATTTTTGTATTACTCATATTTAATATCATAAGCACGCGAAGTTCACCTCTTCAAATACTAAAGTTACCTGCAGATTAATGATGGGTCCGTCCGACCTTTGCCGCTCACAAACTTCGTGAATAATTTGAAGTTCGCGTCCTCATTAGGGTCACGAACATCTTTTCCAACCGACCTTCACTATGGAATAGAGACGCCACCTGGCTATAACTGACATAATATATTTATGTAATGTAATTACCATTACTTCCGGACGTTTCCTCAGCCTCACTCTGCTCGTAGCATGTAAATAGGTATGTTACCTTATTATTTATTAAGATCGTCCTCGGAATGCGGCTCTGTTTCTCCTTGCATTAATAAATAATACACGATGCGATTTGCAAACAAAGCGTTTGTTTACCATAATGCGCCGTAAATGTAAGTTTATTTTGAATGTGCCGTGCGCCACTGTACTCTCAAATTTTAGTAACTAACACGTAACAGTCACAGGAGTATAGTATAGGTAAATACAGATCCAAACCCCTGTCTAGAGCCTTGGGATTCCCTTGTACCCTGTATCCATCATCGGCCGTAAAAATATGTCTTTCTATTAGCTGACTATGTTATGAAAGACGAATAATGAGTATGCTATATTTACTCGTTACTTGAGCATGTCAACCGACCTCCATCTGACTCACATAGCCATGGAAATATATTGTTTTTAGGCTATACTTACGATAGAGTTTACAGCTGCGCAAGTGGCCAGCATCTCAGCAGACGAGCACAGATCTGGGGCCGTATTATGAACTCCCTGTCAGTATACTCCGTAAACTGAACTGCCTGGCTATGTCGCATTGTGAACACCTAATGCCAGCCAGTAACGTAACGTGACAGTCAAACCTGCTTCTGACCTGAAAACAGGCTGGCAAGTTCGCATTACGAACTTTAATGTGACATAATGTAGGGCATAATACGAAAAAGAACAATCCAATTTACGGCCGTAAAAAGAATTGCTTAGAACTTGCCTGGTTTTAAATAAGTTCATACTACGCCCCCTTTCCCTAATAAATAAAAATTTCAGTTGTGTTTACAAGTAACTGGTTTCGCTTCCGTGGAGATGTAAGTAAGTAGTAAGTACTTACCTATATTTTGAAAAGACCTTTGATCTATTTCGGGATTCTTATTGGGTGTAGGATTTCCGGTATAGGGCAGGCTGAGAAAAAGGAATTGTTTAGCAAAATTGGGCAGCAATCGAATAAGGTGTGCGGAGGTGGACCGTCTACGCGTTTACGGCTACCATTTTACGGCCTACGTAATTTTCCGAAGTTCTCCCAGAAGAGTATTTTATGCTCGGTTGGCGAGCTATTCTATCCTCTCTTATATAAACTGAGCAAAATATTCAATTCCGTCCGCCTCAGTGATTGATAGAATATTTTCCGGTTATATACCATTCCTGGAACGTCTATTATAGTCACCGCCCACACGGCCTGGTATCCAGGCTCGTTGAGAGAAATATTGAAAATACCTTTATTTTCTGATAAAATATAAAAACAACGGGAACTTGACAACAGGAGAAATTATAAATATGGTTTTGTGAACCATTATAGTGGCCACTAGTGTACCATTGTGGTTTTAAGTTTTCTTTGTCCTATGGTGTTTCGATAAAGAGTTAATCTATCTATCAATACTGAGTTGTAGGTTGTATTGTAGGGTTCAATTTGAGCAACAGAAATAAGGATTGAACGAAACACGTTTAAAACACGTGAAACAGAATAAATTGTGATAAGACCTTCAGCAATGAACACAACTACGTGACCCTCGGTGGTTTTATTGTCATCACCGGTGTTCTCCTACATCTGACAATATAATATAAATCTAGCTTAATTTTCCGTGTCGTTTTCACAAGGAAGCCTAAGTTCGTAGGTATGAAATGTACTGTGACAAAGTCCATGCGTTCTTATGTCATTAAACGTTGCTGTCCCATTGTCTCAATTGTTATTTTATTATCCCGTTGACTGTTTCCGATGGGCTCAAGCTGCTTCAGTATTGATATTTGACTGACTGTAAGACATAAAAGCTAGTACATTCGAGGTGCACACATGCGAAGCAACGCCTAGTATGTGCTCGAGTGCTTACTGCTTTTAAGTTCGTATGCCCTTTTCCCCCTCTTGAATAGTTGACGTGCTTAGCTCGCTCACCATCTCAAGCTCAAGTATGCGTGTTTCGCTACTTTCAACGTAAAAGCTCACTCAGTCCACCTTACCATTGCCATTAACTTAACACAACTACGAAATATGATCCAAAATATTTTAGATTATCGAATGACGAGCAGTAGATTCTTGTCTCTCATCTTATTCTCATGTAAGTTTTGGAATATGCCAATAAATAATACAGGTTTTGCGGTCTCAAAACCGCACGCTGATCCCAAGCAATCGTTTTAGTTCCTTATCTATTTAAGTGAATAATAATGATTATGTATACCATGATATTGTTTCGTTTCGTATAAAATACAATGCCCGCTTGAAAAATCTCGCTACGAATACATGAAATCATACCTTTACATCCTAAATGCGTGGTCACACCGTGGTCATACAATTCTGTAGAGACAACCGTAAAATAAATAAATATGCAAAGGTGCAATCTTGATATTTCTCCATTTAAAATACATGACTCAACAATGCTCTACCGGTTTCTAGGTAAAGATATTATTTAACAGATAAGGTTGTCGTGTACCAAACGCTGATTAGCCATGTGTATTGTTTTACCAGCAAATAAGTTGTACGCTTTCGATACGTAAGCATGATTCGTTAGATTTGTATTTTGTATTAGAGTGATTTTAGGTGTGCTTAGTTTTCTTAGGTTTTATTCTTCACGTTTTCCCTTAAATGTCATAGACGTATTTTTGATAAGCTTAATTCTTTTTTTGTTGTAAAATATATAATACTAGCTGTTGCCCGCGACTTCGTCCGCGCGGACTATATACTTTACCATAATTCCAAATAACTAAAAATAGACCATGACCTCGAGTTCGACATCAACATCCGATATGCGATATCCAACATTCTCGTACGACATCCACCATCTTCTATCAAAATTACCATTTTATACAAAAACCTGGCATTTTATACCAAAATCTAACATTTCATACAAAAATCTACCATTTCCTACCAAAATCTACCATTTTCTACCAAAATACCATGTTCTACCAAAAGCTAACATTTTCTACTAAAGTCTTAAATTTTCTACCACAATCTAAAATTTTGTTTCTAAATTATTATTTTCTTTCTAAATGTGCTATTTTCTACCAAAAGCTACCATTTCCTACATACAACTACCATTTCCTAAATTAAATCTACCATTTTAACCGTAATCTACCATTTTTCCATAATCTACCATTTTAATTTCAAATTCACTAATATCTACCAAAAGCTACCATTCCTTCCAAAATCTACCATTATTACCAAAAATCTACTATTTCCTACCAAAAATCTACCATTTTCTACCTTTAATTTATCATTTTCTACCAAAATCTACCACTTCCTACCTTTTAAAGAACATAGATACCTACTAAGTTTGAAATTGATCAAACCAATAAAACACGTTGTTCCATCCAAGCTTTGCAACCCCTTTTCACCCACCTAGGGGTTAAATTTTAAAAAAAATCTTAGTGCACACCTACGTCTCTTAGGAATATGTGTACAAAATTTAAGTTTTGAACTCAATATTTTGCATTGCATTGTTCAGTTTTGAACTAAATTTTCTGGTGAAAAATATTTTGCAACCCCTCTTTATCATTTAAGGGGCTTAATGTTAAAAAACTATGAATGTATTTAAATAAATCTTTTATATAATGTAAATGCCAAGTTTGAAGCTGATCAGACAAAGAAAACACGTTGTTACACATAAACGATACAACCCCTTTTCACCCCTTTAGGGGCTGAATTTTAAACATCACATTTTAGTGCATTCCTATGTCACTTATGGCATAATTGAGCCAAATTTCAAATATGAACTAAATCTGATGAAAATATCTTGCAACCCCTTTTTCTCACTTTAGGGGTTGAATATTAGAAAACGATGAAATACGTGTTTAATGAAATGTTTTAAAGAATGTAAATGCCAAGTTTGAAGTTGATTGGACCAAGAAAACACGTTGCTCCATACAAACTTTGTAACCCCTTTTCACCCCTTTAGGGGTTGAATTTTCAAAAATCCTTTCTTATTGCTCGCCTACGTCACATAAGGAATATTTGTGCAAAATTTCATGGTTCTAGACCCAGCGGTTTCAGCTGTGCGTTGATCGATCAGTCAGTCAGTCAGTCAATCAGTCAGTCAGTTTTGGCTTTTATATATATAGATAGCTGTTGCCCGCGACTTCGTCCGCGCGGACTATATACTTTACCATAATTCCAAATAATTAAAAATAGATCATGACCTCGAGTTCGACATCGACATCCGATATGCGATATCCAACATTCTCGTACGACATCCACCATCTTCTATCAAAATTACCATTTTATACAAAAACCTGGCATTTTATACCAAAATCTAACATTTCATACAAAAATCTACCATTTCCTACCAAAATCTACCATTTTCTACCAAAATACCATGTTCTACCAAAAGCTAACATTTTCTACTAAAGTCTAAAATTTTCTACCACAATCTAAAATTGTGTTTCTAAATCTTTTATTTTCTTTATAAATGTGCTATTTTCTACCAAAAGCTACCATTTCCTACCAGAATCTACCATTTCCTACAAAAAACGACCATTTCCTAAATTAAATCTACCATTTTAACCGTAATCTACCATTTTACCATAATCTACCATTTTAATTTCAAATTCACTAAAATCTACCAAAAGCTACCATTCCTTCCAAAATCTACCATTATTACCAAAAATCTACTATTTCCTACCAAAAATCTACCGTTTTCTACCTTTAATTTATCATTTTCTACCAAAATCTACCACTTCCTACCTTTTAAAGAACATAGATACCTACTAAGTTTGAAATTGATCAAACCAATAAAACACGTTGTTCCATCCAAACTTTGCAACCCCTTTTCACCCACCTAGGGGTTAAATTAAAAAAAAAAACTTAGTGCACACCTACGTCTCTTACTAAATATTTTGCATTGCATTGTTCAGTTTTGAACTAAATTTTCTGATAAAAATATTTTGCAACCCCTCTTTATCATTTAAGGGGCTTAATGTTAAAAAACTATGAATGTATTTAAATAAATCTTTTATATATAATGTAAATGCCAAGTTTGAAGCTGATCAGACAAAGAAAACACGTTGTTACACATAAACGATACAACCCCTTTTCACCCCTTTAGGGGTTGAATTTTAAAAATCACATTTTAATGCATTCCTATGTCACTTATGGCATAATTGAGCCAAATTTCAAATATGAACTAAATCTGATGAAAATATCTTGCAACCCCTTTTTCTCACTTTAGGGGTTGAATATTAGAAAACGATGAAACACGTGTTTAATGAAATGTTTTAAAGAATATAAATGCGAAGTTTGAAGTTGATCGGACCAAGAAAACACGTTGCTCCATACAAACTTTGTAACCCCTTTTCACCCCTTTAGGGGTGGAATTTTCAAAAATCCTTTCTTATTGCTCGCCTACGTCACATAAGAAATATTTGTGCAAAATTTCATGGTTCTAGACCCAGCGGTTTCGGCTGTGCGTTGATCGATCAGTCAGTCAGTCAGTCAGTCAATCAGTCAGTCAGTTTTGGCTTTTATATATATAGATGTTGGTCCTTCGAGCTGGATTTTTCTTTACTCTCATTTTATTATGATTTACTATTATTTTTGTTAGCTTTATGCATGCCGCCAAGATGCCACACAATTTTGACGCCTAAACAGGGAAACACGGGTCGGGGACTTTTTGGACAGTTACAAATTGTGCGTTCGGTTTTGTTTACAACAATTCAATATTTTTAAAACCCTGCTTAGCTTGTCAAAATTGATAACATCTTCTCTGGACGGCATTTCCACATGACATGTACATATTTAAGGCTGAGTGCGTTGATTAAGTGCTAGAAATTTTAAGAACTATACTTACAATTGAAATGCCACATTATCGAATAAGAATAAATAAAAAATATATAGTAAAACCAGTACCGCAAGTGAAGCGTCCGCACTGCATCAACGCACAGTAGCGAGTGTGGGAATGCCCTGTAACGTTGCGTGCGCGTGCGCAGCGGCGTCGCGGCGCCGGCGCAGGACGCGGAGTACGCCAGCTACTGCGCGCGGCTGCACGACGAGGAGATCTACCACGACCTGTGCGTCGTGAAGGCGTCCGTCCGCGACCCGCCGCTGCCCGCCACCAACCGCCATCCGACTTCTGTACGCGCGGTTTGAGTTTCTTTATTTTTATTTTCGCTTTGGTTTTGTCGCGGTGCGAGAAATAATTGTATTAATGTACTGTCCCCATATTTTACGTGCGATAATTGCGAAATTTTCGCGTACCTTTAATACCTTTGATTTCGAATGAATACTTTATTTGAGCGGACTAAAATAACCCGATTACAATAAGAAATGACCCTTAATTAGGTTGCCCGTCAACCGAACCGATACGCGGCGCATCACTCGTAACATTGACTAGAACGGTTTCTGGCTTTAGGGAGAGCTACTCTATCAGTATCAAGCTATAAAAGATGCGGTCAAAAGAAAAAACATCTCTAAAGACTAAAAGGAGGACCTTTCCTTCCCCCCACACATTGCAGGCGAGTTAGAACTTAATAGCACTGGTTTCGGTTCTGGGATGCACATACAATGTAAATAAAAGCACTTATCCAACCTCACAAAAGAGACCAAAGTCTAGAGAAAAAGCAAATGCCCAAAACGTCCCCAAATAAGCATATATTTTATGCTTCAGTGCAGAATTTCTGCCCAAAGTTGTCTAGCTCGAGCAACGTGTATCCTAGGTAAAACAATAATTATACCTGACAATCCACAAATCGCAGTGTGTGGAGCCTCAATCATGCAAAATTGATGCCGGTTGAATAACCATCAGATTGGCAGATAACAATGTTAATTGCAGAAATACCGGCCGTTACTTGTTAACTACTTGGTCGACAATTCTTTCACACCTTTCCTAGAATATCCATGACCGACTTGGATCTTTGCAAATCTTTTGATCGGCTTTTGCAAATCTGTTACTGTGGATTCTGGATTTAACTTCGTAATTGAACCACTAGGAGACAAAGCGCCGTCGTCGGGTATGAAACGTTCCAGTGAATTTTAAGATACAAAATTCATTAACATTCGATATAAGTACCTTATTATCAAGGTGATGTTACACTTGATAATAAGCCGCGCCGGCCCGGCGACGGTTTAGCCGGGCAGGGCTATTTCCTCCGGGCTTGCCACGGTTTGATGCCGCCTAGAGCCATCGGCGGTTCTTGGTGTGCAGACCCCTTTACTAGCAATCCGTTCTTCGGACATTCACAGCAGCAATTATACAAGTAAAAGTTTCGCCAGGCGTTCCGGACATTGGCTGAATTATTCATGGACTTATTATTTCTCGGATCACGACTTTTTTCCACCGGTAGTCATTAGTTTGCTATCACACTTTTTACTAAATGTTTTGCGTAGATTATAGGCGTAGAATGGTCATTTGGTCTTGCTTTTTTTATTATACGCTTGCGCTTCATTTTCCTTTTTTGAAATGTTCTTTGTTTAATTGTGATTAATGTTTTCAGTTAGCAACGTCGTCGCTTAGTCTAGAGAAAAGGGACTATGTGATTAGAGAGCTGGTGGACACGGAGTGCAACTATGTGGATGTGCTGGGCAAGATAATCAAGTACTTTCTGAGGCCGTTGGTGCCGTTCCTGAAGCAGCAGGATCTGAACGTCATATTCTTCGGCATCAAGGTCTGTGGAAATACTCGTCCCATTGTACCGTGAAGTACCGTCCCTTTCGTATTAAATATGAAATTTTCCTTTTACCTACAATTTTCCTTGTTTTGTAAGGTTTCGCCTTTGTGAGATAAGTTTAGGAGAATTACGATCGGTAGAAATGGAATATTTATAGCGGTAAGATTAATAACAAGGATTTGGGGAAAATATTCCGGCTCGGAATTATACGTGAAGATGCGAAAATTGCTGTTAATTATTGCTACGTATCACAACAATATAAATAATAACAATCCTCTAACAAAGAAAGATGAGTGAGAAGACACGTGAAAGGAATAATAGACTTAATATAGAAACGAGAAAGATATAGATAGACAATAACAAATATCATACAATCTACAGTTGAATCGTAAAAATAGCGCTTGTTATCCTGCCGATATATCGAAAACTCAGCACGGTAAATATATCGTCTTCTAACGTTTATTCGCGTCATCTAAGAATTGTGTTACAACGATAATTCGATAAAGTTCTAAAGCAGCGTAAGCCACCTAATCCAATAGTACCTAGATACAATATTTCAGACGAGGAAAACGGTTCTAGAAATGTCGTTACAGTTACCTAACGCTGTAATCTGTTTAGTTACAGACTGTAACGTTGTAATCTACCGTCATCAATCACAATTTGGCTCTGCTGTTACCTCTGTAACTTGACTACTGTTGCGTCTCCGCCATTCTATTTTAGACTCTATAGCTACATCTACTTGAGGGGCTCTTGCGTCTTTCCACACAAAACTACTCACATTATGTAGGAAAGTACCTAATTAGGTAATTGATATCAAATAAACGGATAAGGGTAGCATGAACTCTTACGTTTGGAGATAAACAATAATATCGCGAATGAAACACTCAAAAAGCTGCGTAAACAAATTGTGGTGAATCTTATTTTGAAAACACATCTTTTTTTATATGTTTTTGTTATGGTTGTTGATAACACTGCACTGAAACTCATATTTTTAATAAGGTACCAATACAGAACACACAATAGAAGTGGATTAGTTTTACATCTGTATCGGAACCGATGACGCCGAAATTTTTGTACGTTACGCTGTCAATAAAATTTTATTAATCAACGGCCGTTTATTTAAAATGTGTCTTATGTGGTCTCTAAAACTGTGTGGCAAACGTAGATCATGACATAGTATGTATGGTAAAACTGACGTTAGTTTTGAGCTACGAGTCATATGTTTGGCACGCGCGCCGCGCCCACTTTTCACTTCCACTTGTCTCTCTCTTTCATGGATAGAAACTGTATCTCTTATACCGCAAACCACCGACACCAACATTTAAGTTTATGACTCCGAATACTACCAACGTAACTGTATTAACGAACGTTTCACAAAACACCCGTATTCGCGTTTTAGTACGAGTAAAGGTATTTCAGAGATCATAATTCGTCCTCGTGTAAATAATTCTGAACTATAAGATCGATATTCGCCACCTGAAGGGATAGCATGGCAGTTTCACGATCTAGAGACTTCCCTAGCGAGAACATTTGACTAATAAAAATGCAAAAACGTTGTATAAATCGAAAGTTAAATAAAATTAAATGGATGAACCCTGAAATCTCCACAGAAATGGATTCTAAAGTAAACAAGCTCCATGTGAATTGTCGGTTCTAATAATAGGGAGCTTTTGAGAGGTACTAGCGCCTACCAGAGTGTTCAACATCGGTGCGAAGCTGCCTAAATATTTGTTCGAACATTGTTTACGCTCCGTTGCTGGAGGCGGGGAGATGCGATGCGTCCAAAACAGCTGCAGTCGAGGTTATATTATTTGGGAATGTTTTCTTTAACCCCCACAGTATAAGACGTTTAACTTATTACCACAGATTACTACTAACGGTTGCTCGTTGGTCCAACGAGATATTGTGGGCGTTTAGTGATGTGCCGGCGCGATGTTTTATATTCCACTCAATTACATAAATGGTGAAGCACCTGTCTGAGTATGTACGTTGAATGATAGGCAAAAAAAAATCTTTTACCCCATATTTTTTAATGGTTTCCTGAGCATACAAAACCTCGGCTTAACTAAAGGAGCTGCACGAGGTGCACTCGGGGCTGCTGCGGCAGCTGCGGCTGGCGACGGAGGCGTGCGTGCCGGGCAGCGGGGTGCCGCGCCTCTCCGACGTGTTCCTGGCGTGGCGGGAGCGGCTGCTGCTGTACGGGGACTACTGCTCCAACCTCACGCACGCGCAGGATTCGCTCAAGACGCTCGACGCCAAGGACAACTGCTTCAACAAACAGCTGGCGGTCAGTGCCGACTATACCTGCCTACTGCTGTCTTAGCGCCGTGGCCGAGTGCGTGCCGGCGCGTAGCGTGCTAACTGTGCCCTGAGTATGAGTTTTTACTAGCTCGACATGGTACGCGTCAACTAGCTCTTTGTATGAAAATTTTTCGTTCATAAACGCGCCGGTAGCGCTGTTCAAATTTACATAGAAACTTTATTAAAATACGCAAACGTGACAGTTACGTTTGTAACTACAAAACTCATACTAGGGGTACTGTTGAGTATAATCCGTGTCGTTACTATTTGAGATATACATTGGCCGTTGGAAAGTCTCCTAATTTTTTTTTTTATTTATGTCATCGATTAACGAGATGCCGCCTCGTTTGGCGTAGTGGCTGAGCAATCGGACTGCTGCGCTTGGGGTCGCGCGTTCGAATGCCACCTAGCACAAATATTTGTTTCTGGTCTGGGTGTAATGTGTATGTGAAATTATATGTCTGTAAGCGGTACCCACGACACAGGAGCAAAGTGTGGGGCTACGTTAAAAAAAAACTGAGACGTCAGCGCTGCGCTAGCTCGCGACAGTTACAGAGCTTTGTACTCCAAAATCTTGCGCGGCACAGCGCCGATCACCCTGAGACGTCGGGGTTAAAGTCTCCGCTAAGTAATTTCGCCAAACCGGAACATGGTAACATTCGGTCACTACCGCTCGACGAATGGACCGTAGAAAACACCTGGGGCGACAGTCTATACATTAGTTAGCCACCGATATCATTTGCTATGTCATAACGTACCGAAGATGAAACACAATTGTTTAGAAAGAGATGTGGTTCCAGAAGTGCCAGAAGGAGCACAGCGACGGCCGCATCCAGCTGCGCGACATCCTGTCCGTGCCCATGCAGCGGGTGCTGAAGTACCACCTGCTGCTGGACAAGCTGGTGCACGAGACGCAGCCGGTGAGGCTTACGCAAACTTGCATCACCGTACAGTTCCTCGGTGCTGTCTTCTGTAACGGACGTATTCCGAAGCACTGGTAGAGTCAACGGAGTTTCCTTTTCCTGTCCGAGATTCGATCCCGGACCAGTGCTTGATAGGGAAACATCCTTTTTTAAACTCAAACCATAATCAAGTTTTCTTGAATGATTTTATATTAGTTTGTTAATTAGATTGTAAAAGTGCGATTTTATTACCTATTTACAATAAATGATTTGACTTTGACTTTACATAATACGATATGTATTTTGGAAGAATGTGACATCGTTTTTGATTTGTTGAATGCAGGAGTGTGCGCAAATGATATCCAGAAACGTACAAATTTGAGTTGTCTCCGACATCCTGAGTAGTTGCAATAAAGCGTCCGCAAATTTACTGAATCGTCACGTTGACTTTGCCGGTACGGGCTGACTAATTTGTAAACACTGACTGGATATTCGACACCGGCTAAATACATAGATTGTGCGGAGTCAAATACTTACTAAAAATATCACGAAGTTTGTTTGTTATAATCGTAGAATCATGAGGAGTTCCGCGGACTGGAGCGAGCGAAAGAGGCGATGGTGGACGTGGCGCAGTATATCAACGAGGTGAAGCGAGACAGCGAGGTGCTCGTGTTATTGGCCAATGTACAGGTACGTTCACTTTATGGCTAATGTCATACTTTCCATACAAATGTTCCTATTACATACATAATCTCTATATATAAAAATGAATCCCAATTTTCCGTGGTCACGGCATCACGCGTGAACGGCTGGACCAATACCTGCTAAAAAAAAATGTATTAGTGTTTGTCAGAGGGTTCTTATGAAATAAAAAATTAAGAAACTATCACGGAATTATAAAAAAAGAAAATTTAAGAAATCTTAGCGACAATATTAATTTCGATAGATGGAAAGAGATAGAGGAAAATAGAGGGAGAGTGAGAGGGAAAGAGATATAATGAGAGTGTGAGGGAACGAGGTAGAGTGAGAGAGATAGAGAGAGGAGAAAGTTGGAGGAAGAGAGATAGAGTGAGACGGAAAGATATAAATAGAGGGCGAGAGATAATGGGAGAGCGAGTGAGACATGTAGAGGGAGAGAGATAGCAAGAGAAGGAGAAAGATAGAGACAATGACAGGACAACATCTGCCGGGTCAGCTAGTACACAGTAATTCTAATATACATTGTGCGTTTAGCTAACAAGCATGTGGTATTGAACCTTACCAGGAGAGCATAATAGACTGGGAGGGCGGCGCGATGGGCGCGGGCGGCGCGGGGCTGGCGGCCTACGGGCGCCTGCTGCTGGACGGGGAGCTGAAGGTGAAGGCGCACGAGGATCAGAAGCTGCGCACCAGATACGTGTTCGTGTTCGACAAGCTCATGCTGCTCTGCAAGCCGGTCAAGGTACATTGCGCTTTGTCGCCTCGCCGATTGGGTGCCTTTTGGAATGGCTTCGCTGCGAGAGTTATGTCAATATAATACCGTTTTACTATAGTATATGGTACTCATGATAGGAACACAATTCACGACACACACATTCAGTCTTGGATCACCGCATGAAAGGGAAACAACCGTATACAAACTCAAACCACAATTAATTGACTCTTTAATTTAATTTATTATATTTTGTTATATTTTATTTTTATAACCTCTTCTCTTCGTTAATGAGACAGTGTTTTACTTGTATAAGTGCGATGTAATAATATTATAGGCAATAGTCTACTGACAATGAATGCTTTGTGCTTTTTATTAAGTTTATAGTCACACGTCCCTTCTGCAAAATAAAAAATGCATATTTAAATATATAATGCGGTCCATGCAATTTATATTGGCATTTTTGAGTGACATGGTTGTATATGAGTTCCATTTTTGTGTGGACTGATCACTACTGATTAGTATACAGAATAAATCAATATTTTATGAATCCGAGCCGCCTGCGGGGAGGGCTGAAGACTCCATGTCCAGGTGTCTTTACAGTATATTTTCATAGTTATAGTGGTGAACTTTATTTTAATATACTTACCTACTAGCTGGCCTGACAGACATTGTCCTGCCAACCTGTTCCATACAAAATGTACGGGAAAATGAATTATATTTTTCTTTGTGTTTCGTTATTTTTCCACGTTTTCATAGATATTCTGCTATTCGTAGCGAAGACAATTTCAACAAAGGAAACATAATAATCGGTCCAGCCTTTCTTGAGTTTTAAATTATGTAACTAACACGACTTTGTTTTATATGTATAAATTTTATGTTTTTAAATGTTTTGTTTGGTTATTTTGTTTTAATTTATATGTACGTACACCACAAGTCAGCCTCAGCTAAGTAGACGTATGTCTGACCGGAATGTGCATCTAAACGGTGCAATGAATGTTTTCGGTGTTTTCAAACATCCAGAGGACTAAACACACATATTGCTTAAGTCCACAAATATATTGAAATTGTCAATCATACCAACTGTATCGAGATGATTGACGTTTCCATGCAGAATCTTACATGCACCGCATATTCAATCTGATCACACATCCCATACATCTCGCATTAAGTAAAATTTTGTTAAAAATACCGTTTCAACCATTGATCAAAGATACACAGTCTCTATGAAAATCAAAAGTGTCCACCCGTCTATAAGATATTGTTTATTTAATAATGAAACCGAATGCACTGCAATAGCACTGTAAAATATTTGTGACGGTTTTTTAAAACAAGGCATATTAATTAATAATGAACCTTAACGCACTGTAATAGCGTTGTTCAAAACAAGGCATATGACGGCCATTTTGGAGCGGAGATCGAGGATCTACCCTATATTTCATCGTAGGTTTCAACCTTTTTCCCCATACCATCCAAGAAAACAAAAAATCATCAACACCTGCCACACATCTTCAATCCCCTAATTGAGTGATGGAGACATTGGAGATGCGACACGGTAGTTATTTTCAAGTGATACCATTGCACCGAACTATATTAATACGCGCACCGTAAATTTTTCAATTCAAGTGATACCATTGCTCACACGAAAGAGAGAGACAAGTGGAAGTGAGAACGGGACGGGGCGCGTGCCAAACATTTGAACTGCTGTGCAAAACAAGCGCCAAACAATATATTAATGCTCTACGGTCCGCCACATATTGAGAAATGCCTTATCCGTAGCTCAAGAGCCCATTAAAATGAAGCATATCATTTAAAACATAAGGCACGTTTTCAAATAAACGGCAGTCGACATATAAACCTTTATTGGCACAATAACTTTTTGGCGACAGCAGTTCCGATACTGATGTTAAGCTTAATCACTTATACTCGTCTCGTTATTTAGTGAATGCACCGAATAAAATGTATACGCGCATCGTCGAATGTTCAATGCAAGTGATACCATTGCACCGAATAATATTAATACGCTTCCAGCTCTTCACTACAAACACCCACCTGCAGCAGCTCATGCCAACCTCCCACCACCACCGGATGATGGTAATGATAACTGTTTATAGGTTACTTCTCACCATGTTGTAATTGCTGTGTTGTCGTTCCAAAGCGGTTCTGCTGGCGGACTGGACGCCCGACGCCGTAGCACCTGTAGGATATGATTGGTGGTTGCGGCGCTCCTGGCGACAGAGTTGTTGTAGCTCTGGGGCCTTACCATGACGTCTTATTGCGATCCAATTGAGGACCTAAACAGAATCGTTTCACTATTTATTCGTACCGTGACTTCTTGTTGTGACATCTTGACGCTCAATTTAGGTAGATTTTAAATGTAAAGGGATTGACGCCTACCTAATTGCTATCGAAAGCCATGTATTACTATTATTCAAAGTGCAACGATTCTGTTTCGGTCCTCAATTGGATCGCAATAAGACGTTATGGTAAGGCCCCTGATTGCAGTCAACTACATGCTGGCAGGTAGTGTCAAGGGCAATACTAAAGAGTATAGACTAATACCTTACATGGGGTCAATCTTTGTGCCTTAAAGAAAAAAAGATTGCTGTTGGCACTACGTATCGTCGTCTCACAGCTGACATTTGTAGTCGGCATAAAGTTCTTTAGCTGTGACAGTTGTTCCATCCAGTCCGTTTAGCTTTGGTTTGGATCGCGTGGTTGTGAGGCGGCGGTACACCGTCTGCGAACTTTTCTGACAAATGATGGAGCGGACATGCTGCTGAAGGTGGATGTCAAACGCCTGTGAGTCGGTGGACAGGGGTGCCCTCTTAACAGAGGTCGAAGATAAGGACTCAGTCATTTTCTTTTGGATTGTAATAGAAGAAACCATATACTGATTTACCGGAATGATCTTCTATCTTGAAAGACGGGGCTGTTAACAGGGCGACCCCTTTGGGCCTGCCATTTTCAGTCTCACGATTCATCCTATCATTACATGTCTTGAGTCAAAATTCAACGTGTTGTATCTAGATGACGGAACTTTCGTCGGCGATGCCAACGCAGTGTTCAAGGATTTCATATTCCTTATTTCTGAATTGAAAACCATTGGCTTAGATTTCAATGTTTACTTCTTAAAGCGACGTTAGGTACCAGTTTGTTTAACACCGTTGCTCCCAATATCAAAATTATAGTCAACAGTTCGCTTCGTCTTCTGGGGTCGCCTATCCTTGACGAATCTATTTCCTATTTTGTCGAGAAGAATATAAAATTTCAGTGCATGCCTGGAAATTAGCTTGCCCAAAGACTTAGCAGAGGCAGTGGGAAGCCGCTCTGAGATCTGGCACGGAACAATCTTTTAGAAACGTCCAGTAATTCTGCAGAGCGTGCTTGTCTATTAGCTGTTTCTTGTTGGGAATTTGGTCTTTGGTTGCAGGCGAAAAATCCATCGTTAAATGTAGGATGCTCATTTTGCTCATGCTCGCCAACAACACATTCCGCTTAGCCATATCCCTGCGCACCGGTGCTCTTGCGGTGAATCGGTTATCCGCCTCGGTCGTCACGGGCTATCGTGAAGCAGGAACGTACGTCGGGCCTTCGGAAGTTCCAACCTCGCGCTGTGATGGAGCCTAGTGGCTTATTGCACGATGGGAAATGACCCGCGTTCTCTAGGAGATGGTGCGGCCCCTGGAGTGTGAAGTATATGGGAGACACCCCATATTTCAGAGACGGTACAGCATCCCAGTGGCGCTGCAACAGCGGCGGAGTCCCGCAAACGGCGCAAATATTCCAGCCTCGATAGGGGTTACAGGTTTGTGCCGTTTGGAGGAGACTCGAGGCACAGATTACTAAATAGTTACTAAGTAACTCAAGGCCCTTGGGGACCAGGAGCGTTTCAAATCTAAAGATTTAGCGGGGCGGCTTGTGGAATCCGCGCGTGACCAAAATGCTGGAGTGTAATTAGGTCAGTGTATGAGCCTTACTGTACAATGGGGCAGCGCCGCTAGCATTTTAGGCACGTTGCCGGATATAAAAGATCGCTTAAACTGTAGGTAGGTAGTTTAAGATCTATAAACCATAGATATATTTTAATCTTTAGGCATGTAGTTTAAGTGATCTTAATGTTTTTTAAGTTTGTAGTTTTAGTTTAATTAATGATATGTTTTTGTAATACATAGTAGATTAATTTGTATGTGGTAGTTTAATTAGTAATAGTACTTAACTTAGTAAATTGTAAGAAGATTTAAACAAGAAGTCGCGTTAGTAAAAATGTCTGCCTGTTTGTTCCTGCTAATATCCACAACGGCTGGGCCGATTTCGATGGGACTTTCTCTTAGAAAATAAAGATATATATAAGCACACACGTACACACACACACTTAGAGAGAGCGAGACCACAATCCCTATAATTGAAAGAACGTCCGGGGCAGCGTGGGCGAACATACTGCGCCATCTATCGGGTGAATCCTCAAATATCATGTTAACCCAGTTCCCCCAGCAGCAGCGGCGGACACGCCGTACTCAATAGGCAGAAGAGACAGCACGTCAAAATATCTTACAAAATGCAGGTCATGCTATTTCGCCTTCATTGAGAGTGTTCCTTCTAAGGCACGGTTTCCCAACCTCTTTTACATGGTGCCGGATTATAAAAGAAATTTCATGCCGCCCTATATTTTTCTGCAGCACAGTTTTGTTCGTCATGGTCGATTGGCATGGTTGTTTTATTTATTTCAAGTGCGTGATAGAACAAAATTGTGGTAAAGCTTAGGGGGCGTCCATAAATTACGTGAGGTGTTTTTTTTAATTTTCTGCCCCTCCCTCCCCCCCTGGTGAGATGTCGTGAGATTTTATTCAACCCCCTCCCCCATACCCCAATCTCACGTGAGATTTTTCAAAATGTGAGTGTCTTACGTAAACGCGTTGGATTGTTATTGTAAAAAGAAAAAAACAAATTTGCTTCGTGCTTTTATTTACGACGTTAAGACTAGTAATCAATATTGCTGAGAGTTTAATTATAAGTGTAATAAAAATTCAATAATTTACGCTTAAGATTAAATCTTAAGCATGTACAATCTGGATTAAATGGACCAAAATAGTATAATTTTTTTTTGTTTCAATCAGAAAAAAAATTGCGTGATATTTGCCGAGACCCCCCCTCTCTCCAACGTAAGATTAGATGAGATTTGACTCGACCCCCTCCCCCCCTTAAACACCTCACGTAATTTATGGACGCCCCCTTAGACTAAATCTGTGAGTAAGTGTTTATAGTAAACAATGTTAAGTAATTCGATTAACATAATCCGAACACGTCCTCCCGCAGGGGGCAAGCCACGTCGGTGAGGAAGTCCTATGCTACGGTATGACTTACGGCCAAAATTAATAATCAATCCAATCCAAATTTTGCTATCTGGGATTGATATCACAATCCATTTTTAGGGTCAAAGTTTATGAAGGCACGCAGATTGGAAATCGATCGAAAGATAGGCAGCAATCCAAGATCGATATCAATCTTGGATAGGAGATACAATATTAATTTCGAGCGTTAGTAAGTATCTCGTGCCGGCAGGACAACCAGTACTCGTACCGCGTGGGCATCAAGCTGGCGGAGTACCGCGTGGAGGAGGGCGGGGCGCGGCGCGCGCTGCGCAGCGACGGCCGCTGGACGGCGCACTTCTACCTCGTGCGCCGCACCAAGGACGCCACCTTCACGCTGTACGCGCGCACCGACGACTGCAAGCGCAAGTGGGTCAAGGCGATACGGGACGCCATGTGAGTGCCGAGTCTTACTGCCGGGAGCGATACAATATCCTACTAATATTATAAACGCGAAAGTTTGTATGTATGGATGGATGGATGTTTGTTACTCTTTCACGCAAAAACTACTGAATGGATTTTGATGAAACTTCACAACAATATAGCTTACATATTAGAATAACACATAGGCTATAATTCATAAAGATATATTATCGTATATTATCCAAACGCAGGTGAAACCGCGGGGAGCAACTAGTTGAGATCTAAATGTAAAAAGAAAATATTTGGAGTTATTTTTATAATAGGTAATAATAGTTACTTGTTCACTCGTGGCTTAAAGAGTTATAACTATGGGCAAATACAGATGATTATAATTATATGATTATTTTTGACAACCCTTGTATGATACGGGTGATGTTCCGAGCGGCGTGCAGGCGAATGCGGCGCGGTATACGTACCTACTGGAGGATGCGAATAGAGGTGGTTATTGTTTGATCGTTGATTCCCCGTCGCAGAGACAACCTGGAGCCGAGCGGGTGCCGCAGCACCAACCACAAGTTCGTGCTGCACACTTTCGAGAAGCCCGCCACGTGCCACCACTGCTCCAAGTTCCTCAAGGGACGGATATTCCAGGTACCGACACTGTTTTAATATATTAGTTATTTTCGTTTTTTTGTAACTATTTATTGATTTTGAAGGTGGTGTAATTTTTTTTCATACCTCCCCTTTTTCAGGGCTACCTGTGCACCGTGTGCAACGCGTGCGCCCACAAGGACTGCATCGCCACGTCGGGGCGCTGCGGGGGCGGCCTCAGCCCCGGGCCCGGGCCCGCGCCCCCGCCGGCGCACCTGCCGCCGGACCACGCGCTGCACTACTACATGTGGTGGGTTAGCGGAGCCAGGGCCGGGGCTAGGCGGGGCGGGCGGGCGCGCTGACCGCGGGGTGGCTGTTGCAGGTACGTGGGGGAGATGGGGCGCGAGACGGCGACGGCGCGGCTGGAGCGGCGCGTGGACGGCACGTTCCTGCTGCGCGTGCGGCCGGCGCCGCAGCGCGCGCCCACCGACACGCACCTGGCGCTGTCGCTCAAGTGCGTACTACCCGCCCCCCCCCCCTCCCCCTGTACGCACGGCCCGCGGTGACCCTCCCCCCGGTTGCAGGACGGACAACACGGTGAAGCACATGCGCGTGTGCCGCAAGCCCATCGACCGCGTGCCGCATTACTTCCTCTCCGAGTCGCGGTTCTTCCGCAGCGTGGTCGAGCTGGTCTCCTACTACGAGAAGACCAGCCTCTCGGAGAACTTCGAAGGGTGAGGGCGTCGCGCTTTTTAAACATTCTAAGAAATTCACGGCTCGGTGGCGGCCACACTGCGGTATGTTGTCACTAGGAACATATCGCGCTAATACCTGTGCACGTTGTGTCATTGTCCACAGATTGAACTCCACCCTGCGCTGGCCGTTCCGGCGCGTGGTGGCGACGGTGGTGCACGACTTCCGGCCGCTGGAGGCCTCGCAGCTGGCGCTGCGCCCCGGGGCCAAGGTGCTGGTGCTCAGCAAGGAGGGCGACAGCCGCGGCTGGTGGAAGGGCCGCGCTTTGGACAAGGTACGGGAGCGAAAGGGACGGCTAGCATTTTGCAAGTTTCTTTTGTTTTCGCTACCAATATACATTGCATCCTTATCGAACTATCTTTTACTGCCGAGTGCGGGTCTCTTCTCATTTCAGTGAGGAGGATTTACGTAATATTTCACCATATAGGCCCGGTCCGGATCGGTGGATAATACCTCCAAAATAATTCTCGAGTAGATGGGTTTGTTCATATTTGCTTCAATTTCGCTTTACCAAAAAGCGAGTAATAATAACATACATATTATTATGTTTGAACAAGCAACGGTTCGGTATACGACCCGCACTGGGGTTAAAATCGCATCCCCGACATATACGTTTCGACCATAAAATAAATTGATATACCCCCCCCCCCCCCCCCCCCCCTTCAGGGCGACAACCGCTCCGGCTACTTCCCCAAGGAGTGCGTGCGCGAGGAGCCGGAGTGCATCGGCGCGCTCGACTGATGTCAGCTGTGCCTCGCCGAGCGAGCGCACGCCTCGGCCGCCTCGGCCGCCTCGGCCGCCGCGGCCGCCTCGCCCCCGCGCCGCGCGCTGTCCGCGCCGCCCGCGCGCGCCTCGCCGCACCACGACGACCTCGTCTGAACACTGCCCTCCGAGCCTAGCGGGCTGGTGGGACAGCCCGAGGCTAGCGGAAGGTTCGAACGGTATTCGTCGGTTGTAGCGAGAGCTGGGGATACGATATCGGTGCTGTAGGTTTATGGAGTCGAGGGTCCGGTCGGCGGGCACGGACAGACGTCGGACGGTTGAACTTCGTGAAGTGAGTGATTAGATAGAGTTATAGTTAGTAGCCGAACGGTAGACGGTCGTCGTGGAGTAGGCGTGTATAGAGCATATATTTTCGTAAACTCGTGCTAAACGTGAGAGCTTTTCGAGTCGGCCTCTCCGGCAGTCCTAAAGCGGTGTACATATAGTCGGTAAGGAATACGAAGTGATGCGTTTGAGAAGTGTCGGTATCGGACGAGGCTATGAGGCTAATATAGGTGATCTTATTTCCTACTGTTAAGATTTGCAGATGTTCAAAGATACGGCTCGTACGGGAAGCCTGTGAACGGTCCACAGAACGACCTTGGGTATAATAGAATATTTAGAAAGTCATTCGATGAGTTCATGTTAAAAGTTAAGAGAAATCTAATGATGTAGCCAATATATTTTATGTACATAATATATCAAAATAGATGAAGTATGGTATAGTCATCGAGTTATTTTTGGTAAAGTGACCACCTTAGGGTAGAGTATTATGTATGTGACGGTCGTATTGCGTTGCCGTATGTTGTTAGTTTCACTATTGTGAATGCGACAGTACAGTTCCCGGAAAGAAAAATGGCACGCGGGAAAATGAGAAATTTTGGCACTGTACGCCGTATTTACATGAATTAAGTATAGAAGAAATTATATCTATTTTTGTCTTCTCTTATTTATCTAGTCTTCCTTGTGGACGTGCCATATTTATTTCCAGGAACTGTACGATACAATAAATTTGTAAATGTAAATAGTAAAAGATGCGACAATTCAAAGTCGGGTATTATTACCCGGAATGTCTCAATTGCGAGAAATAAAGAAAATAAGACGAGCAGGTGATTTAAAATGAAATCTAAGAGTAAAGTTAAAGTAATCTCAATATTACTGTAAAAAAATCAAGCTATAAAAATCGATGTGGCCTGTGGGCATTTTATGTGTAAATTGACAAGAATGGTCAATATATTTTCTTAAATGTAAGGATTTCAAGACTTTTCTCTCAACAATTTTGGGCGACGTACTGTCCGCGCTCTCTTCTTCCTCTATGGCGGCCCGTGGCGGTCCGCCGCGGTGCAAACTGATGCTTTAATGTTAAATCTACATAGTTTGTAAACATGACACGTTTAAAACTAATGTTACACTTTATTAGGATAATTAAATGTTGGTGTTCAAAACTCTTCTTCTACAAACTTAATGTTAATGGTCGTTATATCTTATGTAAAATTTGTTAATACCAGTGGCAACTCTATATTAGTCTTCCTAACTACACAATCCTGGCGACACTGAAGCCTGGTGTTCACTTGTTCACATTGTTTTTGTTCAAGTTATTTCACACAAGTGAATACGTTTCTATGTACCAGCACGTTACACTAGTTTCACCCACCATGACGAAATGCTCAAATTCTATCAATTTAGTACAATTTTATAAAACTTATTATTCGACTATCGAACTTATTTGTTTTAAGACTCCCAACATAATACATTATTTGCATAAGCGACATGTGCCAAACATTTTTCATAATTAGTTAGCATTCTGTAGTGTCGATTTAGGCTCTGTTCACTCCAATGAATTCCTCTTACCATATCATCTTAACATATTATCAACAATATCGCGAAGCTCCTAAAAGATCATCGATATCGTGATTTACTGTGCTTCAGACGATGTCCTCAATTGGATCGCAATAAGACGTCATGGTAAGACCCCTGCTCTTAAATCTTGTTATTAATAATGTGGGCATAGCCTTATCGGACAGCTTATGTAATCAAATAGATGTTGCGTGAATGTACATAATATTTGTAACCTACCAGCCCATAGGTGTTTATCAAAATGCACGCATATAAAAGTATGTGGATAAAAACAGCATCGCCCATTCACCACATAGCTTAATTCGTTTTTCTATCAACATTCCAATTCATAGTATTATTTCATTTTATACACTTGTTTACACTTACCATTGTGTTCAATTTTCTACAATCATTGATCCCTATTTCATAAATGCACGCTAAATATTAGCATAGGTAGAAAAGCGTTCAGTAATCGAGGTTTTAGGGATTGACTTCATATCTTATATTATCATGTGTTTGTAATGTCGGTTAATCTTGGCTTCGGTCAACCGCATAAGTATCATTGACTTAAGCAATTAACACGAGCTCTAAAATGTCTATACACTGGATATCAGATATAAATAGCATGCTTGTAGTGCGACGCCCGTGTTCGCCGAAGAACCTCAACCAACGAACGAAGCCATAACAACAACTTTGATTCGTATATTTTATTAAATACCTACATATGGTCCACTTAATATAGCTTGGCACTTTAGACATGCATTTTAACGTATATTTTGTAGTATACTTGAAAATAAGTGAATTTATCCACTATCCATAAGTTACGTAAACTTTGGATCAAAGATTAGGGATGTAAACTGAATCCAAGTGCCCCTAGAGATTTCTTACGTTAGTGGCTTTTAATAATTCTCCATTGTTTGAATCTGTAGTTCACTGTCTGTAAATACTGTTAACTTATTCTACTTGTTTTAGTGTAAGTTAAGAATAAGTAGGTCTATAGAAATTCTATGCACAATGAATATTCTTCTTCCAAGTAGGTTGCCGTGTATGTTTTACGTACACGTCTTGACCTTTATTATATTCTTGGTAGTATTAAAAAATGAAGTAAATACCTTTTGAAAGTGGTCACAAATGTAAGTGATTATAATGCTGTGTGCAACTGTTTGTCTAGAAACCTGAATATATGTCTTATATCTGATGCATTTATCCATCCAAGAAGATAGGTCCACGAGTACGTCTATGTATTTGTATGTAGCCACTTTCAAAGTTAAATTATTCAATTATAAACAAAAAAAAATGTTGATGTATAATAGAATAAATAATTAATATAGTGCCACTATAAATGTTTTAAATGGAATATAAATAATTATATTATGTATCGTCAAAAATAAAATTATATCAGTAACCATCGCTTTACACATGTTGTGAGAAAAAAACTATGATTATAAGAATATAATATAATATTTATGAGATACCTTAAAGATAATCGATTTTTATACTTTGAAAATCGGTTTTATTTAGGGAAATTAAAAATAACAATATCTTGTCCGTGGCGACAGGGTGTTTGAAATTGTTATTAAATAAATAATTCTACATATTTGAACAGAATACATAAATAAAGTAGAGCATATTAAGGTTGTTGTAACAACAGATATATAATATTTACATATTATATTTTGCTATTTGTTTGGGCAGCTATGGCAGCTAGTCGCGATGGATAGAAAACGAAGTGTGATAGTAACAATGTATCATTGTAGTCGGGAACACGCTCTATTCGTTAATTGTATTATGTTGACACGACTTGTGCGTTACGAGACCAAAACCACACTGAAGTAATTTTCCAAAGCATTGGCAAACGTGTTATCCAAACTTAAATCGCAGATTACTGACTAGTTTACTATATTTAATTTGTGACTGCAAGTGCACAATTCAGTAATACATATTAGACGTTTATAATGTTTTACAACTTGATACAGAAAAAAATATTAACTACCTAGCTAAATACGTTTTGAGATAGTTAATATTTCTTTAGATATATATTGTTTAATACTGAAGCTTGAGGGGCTCAAATTGCTGTATTAATGTTAAGTTCCGTCAATATCCGCCGATAAATCGTAAGTAGTCAGCCGTGCACATGACTAGAAACAGTGGCTGGTTTTGATCTGTAGCGGTTTGTTTATTTATATCATAGTTTAATATTTTACGTGCCAAAAACTTATGAGCTGTATCACTGATCTCTTTATGACTAACAACTTATTGATATAGTTATAACATTTTAATTTTCTTTTCAAACAGTTATATAAATAATACAAAGTAATGCAAGTTGAAGCGAGCCAGTATTTGACATCATTAGGTATTGTACTATATTGTTTATGTAAGTTTTTTGGCGTCAAATAATAAATTACGCACAATGATAGTTTACGTTTATGAAAATCAGCACGCTTGATGTAATGTTGGTGCTAATTTTATTTAGTGTTCGCTGATTTCCACTGCTTATACAACAGTAAACGACAATGGAGACACTCCGAAAGAGAACCCCTCTCTCATACGGTTACGAATCCACCTATATGCAAGCTAGAGTCTCGTTTTTTAGTTTGTGGATTTACTCTTATTTGAATAAAACTATCGGGTCATCTATCCATCCAGATGAAACGCCACTTTGCCGACTAAAGAAGCTACACAATACACGTAGGTAGAGTCTGTAGTGTCGGTAAGCACTGGTATGTGGGTCCTTCTTCGAAATGTCTCTATATTTTGGCACACTGCTTTGAGGTATGTAACATGCAAGCGTGACAGACAGAAACTAGAAAATGTATTTTGATATTATTCATGTTCATGTTTGTAAATATAATATTATACAGAAATGGCATATCTCTGTTCTGTAGTAGTAAGGAATTCCACAATAAATACTATGTCGGAGAGATATCGTTATTTTATTCCATAATATTATTTCGTATAATTTAACAGTCTTACAATTAGGTTTCTTATTTAATTATTAATACGTAAATATTGTAAAATCTATTTAGTGACTCACAAAAGTGTTAGTCACTAATTTAGTGCAGGGATTTTGCCTGTAACAAATTCTGAGGAAACATTGCAATAAAATTAATTGCTTACAGTTCTACTTTCACGGTTCCTATAAATAACTGACTCAACCACATTTCAGGGAACTAAAATTCCATAACGTGTTCGACCATTGTCAACCGTGTCTCATGATTACTGAATAAGATGCACCTACTAATAGAAATCATAGTAACTATATTTAGTTATGGTATTTTCGAGGTCTAATAACACTAGGTCTTCTGATTTCGCTGATAGCTCAAAACTATATTACCACCCCATGTGCAAACGGTACCGGTACGTTGGCTTGGCAACGTCAAGAGTGACCTATCTAGGTCACTCTGTAGATCAGAGCTGTCACGAGACGTGAAGACCTCCAAACCCTGTTTTATTAGATCACTATCTACTTCAAGTCTGGCGTGCTGCTGCCGAGATAAGTCCTGAGGTCGGACACAGTGGACCGGATGAGCTTGGCCGGGATGGTGGGCCGGTTGAGCCGCGCGTACGCCGCGTAGCGGTGGCAGCCGCCGAAGCTGTAGTAGTAGTCGCCGCCTTGCGACCCCTGGATCCACAGGATGTCGATGGGAGGCACGGCGCCGGACGCTTCTTCTTTCTAGAATAAATGACACCAGTGACAAAAACATGCTGCTGTACATACACACGCAGACACTTCGAATAGGTACATACGTATCCATCACTATAGACCATCAGTTCCATCCATTCTCAGCGGGCCTAGACAAGTTGCAAACGCTTCGAAGCTATTCTATTCGTAAAAACGTTAACGCTTTAGCGTTAGCGAAAATAATTTGGTAGACAAAGTGTTATGACTCTGGCGACTCGGGCTATGGTTGCTTTCGTCAGGTTAGTGGTTGCACATTTTTTAGCGGATGCGCACATCCATAGCCAAGGAAGTGTAGTATTTCTGTGTATATAACTTCTTTCGATTATATTGTTAGCACCTCTTTATGTACCTACACTTTTTCAAGGCTAGAATCGTACGACACAGGTTTATAAAGTGCTAGTGCTTTATTTTGATGCTACGAGTAGGTATAGACGGACTATAAACCGTAACGTTGTTTTCCCGATGCTTTGTGTAGTTTGTTCGCCGATTTTACGAATAACATACAATATGACGAGAATGCCGCTCAGAAGTCGTCGCAGACTCGCAACATATTGGCACTTTGCATCCCAACATTCCAAATATTAGTGTATACTGCTGTGTTCCTGCCTGCTATAATTATGCAAGTAATTTACATTTGCACAAACCAAAATACAAACAAAATACAGCGGTGGTAGCCTAGTGGGCGAACGTGCGCCTTCGAAAACGGAGGTGGCGAGTTCAAATCCCAGTGCGGGCACGTACCAATGTGTTTCTTGTTAAAACATATGTACGTAATTATCACTCGCTTTTCGGTGAAGGAAAACATCGTGAGGAAACCAACATGCCCGAGAATTATTTCGGAGGCATGTTATCCACCAATCCGGACTAGGCCCCCGTGGTGGATTATGGCCTAACCCTCCTCACGATAGTGAGGGGAGGCCTTTGCCCAGCAGTGGGACAGTTACAAGCTGAATTATTATTATTATTATTATATACAAACCAAAAGAGAAAACTGAACACGTTTGATAGGTACTCGTTTCGTTTCTTGTACTGGAAATCTTGTTCACCTCTTGGAACACAAATAAATAAAAGCATTGAATAGTTCCAGTTTAAAAAGGAAATCGATGTTGTTGCCGGTCGAGGTTTCCTCGCGTCATCGTTGATAATTTATCAATTAAGTAGGTACCTATATTATGTACTTATTTAGTTACTTATGTATTTTTTCAAATCACGCGGTAGTACACCGCGACTTTTGTAATAGTATAAATTAACTGTTAGGCGACACCCAAATAGAGTGCCGATTGCAGTAACTGGCTCACCCTGACTCGCCGTCTCATGGCAATAGATATATTTAGATATACATATACAGTGGGGTTGAAGTGCAGTGGTCACGAACTTAGACAGTATCTAAGTGTTTGTTTTTAGAAACCAAGACTTGGATTCCACCTTGACCCAGGATTTTACCTGGATCAGTGACAATTTATTCAATAAAACTAGATACAAAGAGAACTTTCGTTTCGAGTTCCTTGAACGTTCATTCGCAGTAGCTTAAAAAGCGATGTCTCGTACCTGAATGGTCTGCATCAGTGACTCCACCTTCTTCTCGTCGAGCTCCGGCATGAAAGGGCGAGTGATCACCGACATGGGCACATCGTGGACCTCTTCCACGTACGCACTGTGGACACTCGTCATCTTGCCTGCTGCAACCGAAAACAACACTGAACACGTTACAATTAGACCCGTTTTTGAATAGCCAAACTTTGAAGCAGTCTTCATCGCGGAGCCGAATCTACTTGAAGAATAACACTACTGTCCAATGTCCATGTGTAAGAACAGTATACGCGTGTGAAATGTAAGGTTTACTTATCTAGTGGTTATCATTGCAGATATTTACATTTTAATTGATAGTAATTGAGTAACATACCTACGTGTAAAGATTTTGAAATGTTTATCTGACCACTTGTATTAATTCTAACTTCGATAAAACAATTCGCGATTTTACCTTTCAATAATATAGTGCTAACTTGTTTATTGTGCGCAAAAGTCACTAGTCACCAAGACTCATGAAAAATGCATTAGAAGATCGAATATAAATTAGTAACCACCTAGCGACGTTCGAGTCTCGACTCTTTACAACAAAAAGAAACTACACTCTGTAGGTGAATGTCACGGTGCTAGTTAGCGTATACCTACTTAGATAGGATAGTCTCTACTTCTTCTGTCTGGGTCAGGCAGGATGGTAAAAAAATGCCAACCCCCATCCCCCACCTCCGGCGGATCGACGGCTAAAAGGGTTTCAGTGGGTTCAAGCCCCACACACCCCCGTGACGGTAGGGATAGTGCGAAGGCATTAATTTGTCCCCTTTATAAAAAAGGATCGAATCTTGTATGGCGAAAATAATCCTACCAGTATAAATGCCATGTTTCATTGAGCACGAAGTTCTATGTTTTCTTGGCCAATGAGAATTATCCTTATATTATATAAATTCGCCTCATCCCCAATAACTACCAGAATAATACCTACTAACAACAATGTGTGTAAATTACATACGAATAAACATTACGGAAATTCTTACTTGACTTGTGTCATCGATTCGTAGGAGTAAATATTAGCATTTAAACAAAATTAAAATAAAATTGTACTTACAATTTCTCCCAAAACTTGCAGCAGTGGCCAAGTTGACGATAGATTTTAACATAACCTAGGAAAAGTTTACGAACAAGCGACTTTGTCGAGTGAGATCACTGCACTGACAGCCCGCTTACTGTGCACCTGATTCATACCGGCCCGCCAAGGTCGAGGGCCGATAACTATAAACACAAACACAAAAGTGTTTATACTAAATCCTTTTTCACCGATTAGTGTTATCATAAGGTAGGTAGAAGTATGTTCAATTCATAATAATAATGATATTTTAAAGGTCAAGTGCACGAGGCGAATAGGCTAGGAGCTGGCTGGCTACATACATTGCAAAGTAGTTTTGGACACAGGTTTAACGCTGACTGATTTATGTTTTACAGAGGCAAGATAGTGATCTAATAGTTAAATCCACATAGTGTGTGAATATTGCAAGAGAATGGTCACCAAAACAGCAGCGGTGTGAATGCACTATGACTTACAAAAGAACAATACTATTCATGCAAAGACTAGAGGGCAAAAAGTTTAAACAATATTCAAATCACGTTTCACCAAACAAAGGCAAAAATTGTATGCAGTCAGCTCTTCGACTACAAAAAGGTTAATAAGGACGCGGGGGGCTCACTTTATCGTTTTAAGACATTCTTTGTTTGCAAAAAGGAGATAATTACAATAGATAGGTCCGGTCTTCGGCTGATATGGCTTATAATATTATGTGCGTAGGTATAACATGTAACATACAATAATCCATTGTGATAATATGTTATCTGGCAAGGGCCAAGGCTCAATAAAGCTGTATCTTGCTTTCAATAAGTTAATTGTCCACATTCACATTGTTGTCAAAACAGCCGTAGGATAATAATTGTCCTACGTGATGTTACAACTACTAAATAACACCTGTTCAAAATATTGAAAGCTATATCAGAGAATTTTAGAAGACTTTGTCTATATGAGCTGACTCACGCGGAAATCTAGTCGCGAGGCTATCGCGCAGGCTGAGCCGGGTTCAACTCATCATACAAGTTCACGCAACAAGCGTGAGACGGGAAGCTGTCAGAAATGAAACAACGAACGGTTAACTACACAAAAATGTATTTAGTCAATCTGATGGTCGCAATAACATTGAACTCGTCGTCGTATACATGTTGGTCGCGCCGCCGCAATATTGCTTCTATAACATCTCATTACATAAATACGTTACTCTATTGTATACCTTTAGTGCGTTAAAACGTTCAAACGCAGCGGCGCGATGTATTCAATGTCCCACGGCAAACTTTAACATTCAATTAAATTATTTCGTTTATTTCTCGTATACTGTTTCAGATATTCTGTTTTAGAACACATTAACTTAACGCTAGCAATTTTTTTTGCGAACTATCACTAATACACATGAAACTGTTTTGCTTCTAGCGGGCGGTGAACGACGAAACGATAACTAAGACTTACTGCTAAAGAAAATATACTAATAAAAAATATAATAGTGCTAACAAAACTATAGCACCGCGTAAAAATATATTTTGTTCTGATATTCACAACTCCTTGTGTTCAAAAATATATAAATTGTTGATCAAAAAAGTGATTTTGTAAAATAGCCGAGTTGAAGGTTTGCGTGCGAGAACTAACACAACCTTAGCTTTAAAGTATTAAAATTGCACACAAGTCCGCGCCGAGTCCCGTCGCGTGCGCCGCGCCGCTATACTGTCGCCCGCCTGGCTTGCAAAGGGTGATCTATTAGGGATTTTACAATCACATTTCATGACTACAGGCTCGTTAGTAGACAGGCTTTATTGTGTAGCTGCATGTAGACCAAGAATCGTCCCGGATCGAGTTTTGCGCATGTCTTTTCAATATTACTGACTGACTGATACATGGTATGTTGTTATAACATTTACATTTTGCAGTTCAGTGTGGAAACGGTACAGCTGAACGGCGCCGTTACGCAACATCGGACGCATTTACACATGACACTAATCAGCACAAAATATCTGAATACTTACAATTAAATATTACACTATGTCACTTACAAACTATCGTATATTTATATCCACCGTAGAGAAGATTAATTTATCAATGAACGAATACAAACGAGATCCCGCCGATCGATGTGATGAATTTCATGTAAAATTACTAATACTGCCGAAATAATTACTTTTCAAAAACAAATATACAGTCACTGGATAAAATAATACTATAAAAAATAGTTCCCCATTTAAAATACATTAGAATATTAAAACAGTAAAAATATAAACGAAATACTATGTGACAGTCGTAAAAGTTAAAAAATATTAATACAAATAAAATACGTTTGAATTACATGATCCTCCAAAAATACGATCGCTACATATAATAATATATAGTATGATGCGTAATGCAATAGTATACACAAGTCCTAGTCCTAAGGCGTAGAGCCGCGGCGCACGCGCAGGCGCGGCCGCCGGCATGAGTTAGTATATCTGTAGTTCAGCTACCTAAGGTTATAATAGTATGTAATGTAAATGGCATTTCTGTGGAAGCTACACAATACGTGTACCCCCCGCAAGCGCCACCTGCAACAAAACGCACGCGTTACTACTGGCTCATGACCTCTGCAACATTCCACGATGAGATTATTTGAACTACACTGAACCGATGAGCTCTACAAAATGTCATACATACTAATATAATAAAGAGGAAAAACAGTAGGATTATTTGTTTGCATTGAATAGGCTCCGAAACTACTGAACTGATTTGAAAAAATATTTCACTGTTGGGAAGCTACACTATCCCCGGGTGACATAGGCTACTTTTTATCTCGTAAAAATGATCGGTTCCTGCGGGATAGTAGTTAAAGCAGGTGAAACCGCTAGGCGCTTCTAGTGTTAAAAAGTATATACAATGCTGACTGACAGTAGTTTGTAATCAAAAAGAGTTATACGAAACATTTACTGAGTTGGATATTACTCACTATATATAATATGGAATAGTGCTCTAAAAATTTGGAACCACTATGACGTCAGTTTTCATCGATTGTTGATCAGTTTTGTTGGTCATGAAGTTTGATCAAAATGTACCACTCACCTGTGGGGGTGATCGCGCCTACGGCGAGAGGTCCTGGTGCATGGGGTCGTAGCCCATGGAGCCGTCGTAGCCGCCGGGCTGCGGCTGGTCGTAGCCGGGCGCCGGCAGCGAGTAGCCCATGGAGTCCTGCGTGGGCGCCGGGGACATCATCGGCGTGGCGGTGCCGCTCGCGGCTCCCATAGAGTACGGCGAGGCCCCGGCTGCTGCGACACAAACGACACGGCTTTGTACCAGCTGGCGTCACGGCGCCCGACCACGGTAGGGATCTTTCACGGAGCGGCTGATGGCGCGCCGGCGCGGGGGTTAGTGTCGAAGCGATGCTGCGAGGTAGACGCGGCTCGTGTATTAGATAATTATGCTGGAGTTTGTAACTTTTTATTGTCCGATTCTGACGTCAGCGATGTAAAGCAATGGACGGGAACTGATTGTGCGTACTGGCGCTCTGTGCAATATGCTTCGTTTATAAATTAACAAATTATTATACGCACGAATACATGATCATTTTTAAGGTTTAGACTATATTTTAATCAATATAAAACCACATCAGTGAAAGATTCCTACCACCGAAATCTCACGTCTAGATTTTAATTAATAAAGCAATTTTCCCTATCTGTAAGGGATGGCTATTATATATTACGCCAGTAAGGAATATAGTTTACTGTAATATGACGTGGGTCTGGGCTCGGGCGAGCTAGCGTCGCGTCTCGCGCCGATCCAGGGCAAGTCTGTGTGCGGAAACAATTCTAATGATAGTCACTAGCATTACACTCATTTGATGGGAGCATGATCGTCGGTAACTACAACTAAGTGAGAAGCTGTCCATATAGTCCATAATTATAGTCGAGTGGTCACATTGCATACGGAGTACCAATGTCAATGGAATAGTACCCAACTTTGGACAGAGAATGTGGGATGGATGCGTTTGGAACACCGTAAAAAAATATGCCATGACATGACCATGACATTGACGGATATACAAGTGGCTGACTGTAAACGCATTATAGTTATAGGGTACATACAGTAAGTGAAATCTGCGCGTTGGTAATACCGCTACCATCCCACCTCTAGCAGCCCAGACAATGTAGTGTGCATTGGACTACCATAATACAAGAGCGCAAAACTGACATTCTTGACTCATTCTCAACGTTTTGGCAAGTTATGTAACTTTTTTAGGCCTTTTTAAGTTACAGCGGTTGTTTGGGATGATAAAAATGGAGATACAATTCGCGAAACATCAACTAGTCACCAATAAGCCTCGGTAGGGGCGCTTCATGACATTAGTCAGTTCGGACTACTTCGGACGTGCTCAGTCCAGTGCACTTGTATTATGGAGGTCAGAGGTTGTGTCCATTTCCGGCGGCCAGAGATACACTGCAGCTATTTCGAGAGCAGCTAAACGAAAACATAACTGAACGCGGAATGAAAGCTTAAACAAATTAACACTGTATCCGGTTCTCGATCAATGTACCGCTGCCAGCCGAAAATGCGCTCTATTGTGAGCGTGCGTGCGGACGCGGATAATTACCGGCTGCTTTCTTGGCGGCGTACAGGTTGGCCTCCTCCTGCGCCTTGCCGATGTTCTTCTTGTAGCGAATGCGCTTGTTGCCAAACCAATTGGACACCTGTGCAAACGACACTAGGTTTAGTTTCATACGGCCTTGTGATCATTTACGGAATTAAAGCAAGATCGAATGATCGGGAATTTGTATGACATTTGATCGTGTTGTCTCTCTCTTCCGTGGGTTTGAGTGCCTCTGAGTATGGAGTATCCGCCTTGGGGTGTGGGTCTACTTCTTTGGCCTGAGATGGCCCTGAGCATAACATCCTGGGTAACGTCAAGTCGAAAGTGAACAGGCAACATGTTGCCGTGGCACCTCCTAGGCCAGCATGTTGCATATTCCATATGCGAGCACATCGTCATTCACCATCAAGTCAAAGGCATTACTGCTTTCGTAATATGGAGGTAACTTTGTTTAATGATATACCGAACGTGTCTACGTAAAAACTACTACTCATAAAATGTAATGCATTGGAGTTGTCTGTCTCTAATATTACTTTTTATATGGAAATAAAGTAAGGTAAGTTAGGAGACACCTTGCGCGAGTAAGCTATACGGTTGGATACCTGCGACACAGTAATGCCACACTGCGCCGCCATCTCCGCTTTGACGTCCTCACTCGGGTAAGGGTTAGCCAGGTGCGAGTAGAAGTACTCGTTCAGTCGCTCCAGGGCTTGCTTGGTGAAGTTGCGGCGCTTGCGTCGACTGTCGAGGAAGCTGCAAGGGGAGGGGGGAGCGACGTTAGTCGGCCGGTTACCTGCGAGACAGTAATGCCGCATTTGCGGGCCAGCTCCTCTTTCGCCTCTTCACTGGGATACGGGTTGGAGAGATGCGAGTAGAAGTACTCGTTCAGGATCTCCGAGGCTTGCTTGCTGAAGTTGCGGCGCTTTCGGCGCGCGTCCAGGAAACTGCAAGCGGGAATGTTTGCTTTTTGATACGGTTGTCGAGGCCAAAGTTGAGCTGGTTTGGGGATTTTTGGTAGTGAACGCGAAGAGGCCAACTGTTATTAGTGGTTTGGAAAGTGCGAAACGCACGGTCTCTGAGTAAGATTGTACAGATAAACAAGAAACGGAAAATAGCTAAGAAAAACAATGGCCTCATCAAAAAGAGTACAAATTGGATCGCAAGCTTTCTGAATGAAAATCTGTACTCAATTTACATCATCTAATAAAAGGAATAAATTAAACCTTCAAATTAATATTCCACTTAACCCTAGCAATGTCAGTTATGGCTAGGAACACGAGTTTTACTACAACACCAACTGGAACAAGGCAGAATGGGGTCCCAACTCACCGAGAGCGCAGTATCATGACAGCTTCACATGTGGACTGCTTTAGCTGCATTTGGATGGAGCTGAATTTTTTGTGGATGATCTGCACCATGCGCTCAATCTCCTGCAGAGGCAGAATCAACGCTGTCAGTGTTTGCAGTGAATAGCAGAAGTAAAGATTAAATTCATTTGAAAAAATCGTATTTTTTTTTGTCAACTGTACTTGCGAGCAGTGTAGGTACATAATGGTACGTAGACCATCTAGGGCTAGTCATCTTTAGCACCTATGGTAGAAAATAGAAAGGCCAGAGGCCAAAGGCTAGCACAACTAATTATCTATCCTTAGTAACAAAGGAGACGCAGAGTTGCTCTCATGAAAATGTTTGAAAGCCCATCAAAGTCAAAGTCAAAACATTTACTGTAAGGTGCTAAAATTGCGCTTTTATAAGTCAAACACTTCAATCTAATTACCAAATAGAACCATAACGTCATCTCACGCATAACAGTTGAAACAACGACACAACATAGAAGGGTGAAGACAAACCTTGGGTGTAATAGGCCGGGTGCGGCTCTGCTCCCTGAGCAAATTCATAACGTGTGTGGTGAACTCGTTGCACGCGTTTTCATACTTGTCCAGCTCCTGGTGGTAGATCTGACGGATCTGCGCGAGCTTCGCGCGGTAGTCCGAGTGCTCGATGGCGTTATCTGCTTGGGCCACAGTGCCTTAAGTGCCGAGTGGACAGAAATCACAACTTGCAAGCTCCGTTGAGCAGTGGGTTGTGAAAGATAGAAGTTTTGGAAGATTTTATGGTTTTTGCGGTAGGCCGTCCCCATACATTTTTGGTTTAAAGTGTTATAAACAATAATTGTGTTTTCAACAATTTAAAACTGAATTTGACAAACTTTATATTTCCTTCAGTTTGTGAGGTTTACGCTTTTGACAGTTTCAACACTTGTAATCTGGTTTCGTTTTCACACAACTTATTTAAGAGTGCTAAGCTAAATTGTTTCCAGTAAGCAGTTTATATAACAGAATAAACACTCATGTTTGTTTTACTTTTACCATTCTATGTGCTTTTGATAAAATGGCAGAAAAATCCTGTTTTTAAATAACCAATAATGTTTGGAGACATCCTGTACTGTATGCATCCTCTTTTCTGCTACCATACACATGAGACTGACTAGTAAAATGGAGCTACTTGATGTATCTACATTAATACACATTGTATTTTATTTAAATAACTATTTTCATGAATGCCAAATTTATCAGCATGTGCATGGTGTCAGTAAGTTGCTGAACTATAATGTTTGTGATAATAAAAGATCATAATAAAGCTGATAGAAGAATAAGCTTAAAAACATTAGAGATGCACCAAAATTCAGTTCACATTCGGTCATACAGAAGTTAGCAGCTTTTACTGATTTAGTCAAACTTTAATATTGACATTTTTTATATCGACAAGTGGTATAGATTGAATTATATGCATTAACTACACGGAAAACTAGATGAGACTTCTAGGGAGCATAGATTTGAAGACAATTTTAAGTGAACTTATTTCTGAACATGCTTTGTGTGCATCACTAGAATACATTATCATGCTACCATAACTTCGGTAATACCTTACTTTTTAGCAATATTTAGTAACAAAAGCAATTGAATAGATAAATAAATCATACTAATTAAATACATGATAAAGCATGTGTTAGTTGGACCTTTGTGGCTAAACGAGCATTTTTATGTTACAAAACGTCTGCTACCCATCAAATAACATGACAGTATACAATTTGATACAATGGGAGCGCAGTTCTAATACTTTAATTCAACATATAAAATGCCAATCCACTACAGAGTCAACGGGAGTGGGATGGCTTGGGTAAGGCTGGCGGGGAATTGCACAATACACCCCAAGCGGGAAGTCAGCGCTGGCCTTACCGCCCCCATCTAGAATAAGAATAATAATTTTTTACACCTCTTCCGATCAAATACAATTGAATGACAACCATTATCATTAAATTGTATCTTACCCCATTCACCAGCGGCGGCAGAGGCGGACGCCGCGGCGCCAGCTCCGCCGCCCTTCTCCGGGCCGGCAACGCCCTCCGCAATCAGCATGTTGTCCAGCCGCATAAGCTGCGGGTCCGGAGGCTCCTCCTCTTGGGTGTTGCGCAGTGACAGAACTGTGGACACAATGTACTTATGGATTTTCCTTCACTGATCAAAATGTATATATTGTTAATGATGGCTCTAACTAAGAATGATGACCAATCATTGTTATATCCAGTCAAAATATTTTCATTACATGCAACCTGAATCAGCACTGACCTGAAGGTAACATAGACTCTGAACTCTAATATATATGCCATGTATAAGATGTTTACTGTTTTGGGGTGTGTGTGTGTATAAGAAATACTTACATCCAAAACCAGTTTGACTACTTTGATACTGCAGGTCAGATATTAACTTCTTTTTTTTTGGACATCATCAAGAGAATTACAACTTACAAGAATCGATAAAGAATGCTTACCTGTTTTCTCTTTGATTTCACACAACACTGAAAATAGGGCAGGCTTCATTCTGTGACAGTTGAGTGTGTGTTTTCGAGCCTGCGCTTCGTCCAGGCTCTGATCGGTGATATTCATGATCTGCTGCAGGATCTCGCCAATATCCTGTTTGCGCGCCTCGCCATCGCCCGCAGCCGGCGTGCCTTCGCCCCCGGGCAAGCCGTAGCCTTGCGGCCCCATCAGCCCGCCGCTGTGCGCCATCATTCTATTCGGATCATCCATTTCTGCTACGCCTCAATGCATAAATACTCTTGAACTTACACTAAGACCGTATACTGTTTTGTACGTGGTTGAAAACGGATACATAAAAAATATAATCCAATACATAAAAATACAACAACAACGTTTGTCCAGGGCGAAAAACCACAGCTGCACCCCCGTTCGCTAACCAGCAATAAAATGGCCGCCTCCTTCTTTGTGCTGTCAAATCTAAATTATTTGAAAAGAAAATAAATAAATTAAACTATATCTGTCACGCTTTATCTCGTAACTTTTGCGTTGTGATTTAACAGGGTGAAAGAGATAGTATAAGTTAAGTGTTGCCATACTTTATTTATTCACCCAAAGCTTATGCCCAAAGCTACGCTCGACTCATAGCAGAAAAGCATACGGTCAATCAAGCTCATGATCAAGCCAAAAGCCAGAAGTAAGTAGGTAGGTATACAGAGAACTTCAAACTTCCAAGAATTTCATTGTTTCTGAACGCATCGCTAATCAAGCTACAGTCAACCAGCTGTCAAGTAAGACTGAGCTTCATTCATTCATTTCATTCAGGCCGTTATCACAGAGCACAGATACACATTCATTATACACATTCAAATTGCGTGATCGGTTATATACTATACTTTTCACTTTGCCCTTTTTGTACATTTATAAATCTCCCAAGCACGTCTCGTTCTCATGTCCACGATTATACTTCAGACCTCATCCTTCCATGATTAATTATGTAGTATCGATCTCCATACGCGCCAATTACACGAATTTCAAAGCCAAAACAAAATTTATTAAAATTTATATATTTAATATAAAATTTGTCTATGTCATAGACAATACCCCAATGGCAGCCCTTCAATCATGTCATTCGTTCTTTCGTGCGCGCCATTGCACGTCGCGTTTTTTAATAATTTTGTAAACCATAATCTAATATAATTTTATTTTCAGGAAATTGGGAAGATGATAGGCGGAGATGAAGATTTCTTTGGGGAATATTGCGAAATTATGGAAGAAAATAAGGGAATGGACGACGATGCAGAAGGATGTCAATGTGGTCGTCGAGATTCAGCTACTCAATCCTAGAGCTTTCCTGTGGGGTCTGCCAGTGATTGGTCTTCCATGACTAGAGCTTTCCTGTGGGGTCTGCCATGTCAAAGGTGCCTAGATTTCTAGGCTGAGAAAGTGAATCCTTGAGCTTTCCTGTGGGATCTGACAGTGATTGGTCTTCCATGACTAGAGCATACCTATAGGGTCTGCCATGTCAAAGGTGCCTAGATTTCTAGGCTGAGAAACTAAATCCTTGAGCTTTCCTATAGGGTCAGCCAGGGATAAATCTTCCTTGACTAGGGAGAGGAGAAGTATACAGTAAATCTGGTTAAGTTGTCACGATGTATGTAGACAGTGACCTACTTCCTTGACTAGAACTTTCCTGTGGGGACTGGCATGTCAAAGGTGCCTAGACTACTATGCTGAAAAGTGGCTTAGGATGGAGCAGAGAAGTATATATTAATCTGGTGTTGTCACCATATTGTATGTAGACAGTGACCTACTTCCTTGACTAGAACTTTCCTGTGGGGTCTGACATGTCAAAGGTGCCTAGACTACTATGCTGAAAAGTGGCTTAGGATGGAGCAGAGAAGTATAATATAGTAAATTTGGTTAAGTTGTCACGATGTATGTAGACAGTGACCTACTTTGTCACAGAACAGTAATACCACTTGGGTTACTCGGCTCTTCTTGTGCTATAGTTATGCTGGGATATTGACCAATGTCAAGTACCTACTGAGGGTCCAACCCTGATATTTTTTGTAATACAGATTTACAAAACGATATAATAGTAAAAGTTGAAACATTTATTGTAAATAGGCAATTAAATCGCACTTTTACAAGTGAAACAGCTAGGTAATTCTCGCTAACAAAGAGAATCATACAAACATAACAACAACAATATTTATATATTGATTGATTTGAATATGACAACATTGACAACAATATCTTGTTCATTCAGAATTCAGAATTGGGGAAGGTTGGCAAAACATCCTTCAGTTGGGTTGGAGAAAGATGAAAGAAAGGAAACTGGTAGGGAATTATCCTCCAAATGTAAATGTGTTACTCCTAGTTTAAACCCAGAAGCCGCATTCACTCTAAGTGACAGTACCTATTAAGAATAATTTGACTGAGGCAATAAAAACAGCTAAGGCAGTGACAATAGCCGGTCAAGATTTTTAGACCCAAAAATGGGCTCTTAAACTTAATATTATTATAACAAGGCTGCTTTATCCCATCAAGAACACTGGTACAACAACATCTACACCGGTGCAACAATGAGCGGCTCCTTCAAGAAGTACCGACGCACACCCAACCTCAACATCCCTGGCGGAATGTAAATAAACTGAGGGAATGCTCTTCCTTGGGATTATCACAGCTACACCCACCACAGGTGGGCTTAAACTACACTAAGGTATTTCTTCAATTCATTGCTTAATATAGCGAGTAAGGATACCCCTATTCTCTCGGGGTTAAAAGTTACAAAATACTTTTGAGACAAAACCCTTTCAGTATGATGAAACTTCAAGCGGTAACATCAAAAATGGAATTGGGCATTTATAGCAAAGTGATTGTGTCATCAGTCTTAGGGGCGATTGAACTAGGTAAAGAAGAACAATTATTTCCAGTACCAATGGGGTTTATTAAAAGTCCGAATGGCTCTTCTAGGATTATTATCATTTATATTTATCATTAATATTATCATTTAGAACAGTTGAATAAATTCATAAGTATAATAATATATGCAACATGTTCAACTAGAAGTTACAGCTTGTACGCATTGTTTCCTAGCAAAATGGACCTCAAAGAGGCATACTAATGGCCCCTATATTTGAACATCTTAAAAGATGGTTGCAATGTCTGGTTTGTAGGAAAACCTAGCAATTTAATTTCTTACCATTTGGGGCGTGCTTCATCACCCCTTATGTTTGCAAATATCTTGAAGCCAGAGGTGATGGCTCAGGAGAAGAGGGTTTTTTATATGAACTATATTATTATAGAAAACACATTTGAAGTCTGTTCGAAAGATTAGAATTCGTTATAAAGGGAGAAAAATGTTGTTTAATAACATCGAACATAGAATACTTCATTCATCCAAGAGGAACTTCAAACTTTCTCAGTAGAAGAAGAATTCAATTAAATGATAGGTATTGTGTCTATTAAAACTGTAATCTTACAGCATTATGTTCAGGGCCCTGGTTTAGGCATACTGACATTGTCATGTCCGACAGTATTGTATGGATTTCTTACAAAGCAGTGTTTCTTATTACCTATAACAATATAATGTAGGTACTTACCTATGTATGAAGTATTATTATAGATACTCCACCCTCTAGCATAAGAGATTTGAGGTGGTGGAGAGACCATACTTTAACTGTTTACACAGTTTTATATTAAATAAATAAATAGGTACCTAGGTAGGTACCTATTGAAGTATAGATTGATCGTATAACCCAATAAGATATAGTATTCGGTAATAAGTTTATCTTAGAATCTTCTCGGGCTCTTTAAAGGTGGGTTCAGGAGCATGTTGGGGGCACGAGATAGCCAAGGGGACATGGAAGGAGGAACGGCAACTTTAAACCTAGCAATGTTAAAGGTTTTTTTATTATTATCATAACATCAGCTTCTTAGCATTGAAATGTTTCGCGAGAAATAGTAAGAATACAGAGGTCTTACTAAGAATAGAGAATAGAACTCTGATATCCTAGATTTATAGGTCAGGTGGTACCAATACCTGTGTACAGGTTCCACACTTTCACTCTATTGCAGAGAGCATTTGTAAAGGAAGTGGTTAACTATGGTTATATGCTTAGATTAGCTATGGTGTTATGCATCCTACGGTTCTTCAAAATAAACTTTTGAGGCTAATGTTCAGTTCAGGCTCACTACTGTAGAGTCAGGGGAGAATTATCCTCCATAACATTATATTAACACAAGAATCTTTTCGCATCCAGAATTCCAGGTGTAATAAGTACCTAGTTATGGGTAATTCTCATTTTAGCAGAAAAATACTGTGACAGTCAATTTTCTAACCTGTGGTAACTAAATATCGGAATCATGCTGTGTGTAAGTAAAGTATAGGTAAAATACTATAAGTTTAGAAAATAAAAACATATATTTAATGCATAGTTTTTTTTAAATTAATTTTAACATCATCAATAATGTCCCTTCCGTGGGTGTGATCACTATGGCAAATTAAACAAAAAAAATAATTGTGTGTTATCTGACAGAATAAATGAATAAAAAAGACTGCCAATATTCATTAGAATATATTTACTCTATAAATACAAAAGCCATTGCATCTTAACCTACTAGAAATTATTGAACTGCCTGTATAAAGTTTGTGATCTGATTTCCTTGTCACTTCCATGGTTGTATGTCACACTGTCGTAAAATGAAAAAATATGGTGGGTGTATCGGAACAGAGCTGGTCATAGACAAGAATTGATCCGCCATCTTTTGACTCAGTTGTTAGTTTTTGCCGGCGGTGCAACGTCTTCGAGATAAAACTAATTCATTTTCTATTCTCACAACTCGTCGAGCATAAGTGGTCACAACCGTGTCGATCGTCAAAGGTATGTACATTTCAAAGATGCACTTCGGTTTTGTGATTTTAACGCGTTTTTGTATTAAAAATACTTGGCTAAATTTGCATGTTCATTTATAATTTTGGGGTTATGTTATTAAGTTTGTAATGGCAAAATGTCACTTCCGTGGACGTCACTTCTATGGATCCGTGGATGAAAATATACCCATGGATGTGACCATTGATCCATGGAAGTGATTATCGTACAGATAAAGGGTTATTGGGGATTATTATATAGGTATGGGTTTGTGCGGTTTGTCGGATAGGATTGGGTTTGTGTTTGAGGATGCATGGCTTCATTTATTTATATTTAATTTTAGATGGTCAAACCGATAAAACGTCCTAAAACTGCTGAAGAGATACGAACACAAAAAAGATTGTGTGAACAAAGACGAAGAGCACGCATAAAAGAAAACGCTGCTTTATATGAGGCTGCTAAAGAAAAAGATAGAGCAAGATATGCAGAAAAAAAGAAGAAAAAGCAAGTGTTACTTGTTGCTGATATGACACCGAGACAACTCAGGCACCAACGCAAAGAGTGGAAAGAACGCAAATCACGGAGTCGACTACAACAAAAGCGTAATAAAAGACTCTTGACTCATTTGAGAGAAAACACTCCTGAGACTACAGACGATAAGCGTGCCCCCATTCGCCCTCAATCACCATCTGTCTTGGTTAATCACGAAGAAGTTGCAGCACGTCTTCTGTATCGTTGCACCAGTGTTTTGTCCACCCGCTCTGCCTCTTTAAGATCGACGCCTACGATGCTATCAGATAATATTCCAGGCTCTTCCGAATGTAGTACTCCAAGTCGACAAAAGAAAAAAGGTGTCCAAACATCAAGGGCAAGACGTGAGCTATCGAATCTAATTATAAAAAAACAAAGAGGAAATACAAGCTATGAAACGAAAACTACATACAAAAGTGCAATTATCAAGAGCAGCCTACACCTGGTCGTCGCGGAGAGCTATTGTTTAACAATATTGCTGTTAAAAAATTTAAAAACATTCAGTAAATTTTGTATGTACCTATGCGTGGCATAAACACTAGTTCTTAGGTGGTAATTATAACACGAAACATGACTGATTTAATTAATAACGTAGCTGTTAAATAATTGCTAAATGCTTACTCTTATTTTAAGTTGATTTTTTGTTAAAGACTGTTTGAGACCCTTAAGAGTCTTTCAGGGTGCATTTATTAAGTAAATACATAGACATGTGGCAAGAATAATTATTGTATCTCAGTGCCTATAGTTTACAAGTTGATTTATTAAAGATAATTATTATAAGTAATTTAAGACTGAATCTGGCTGTTGATTAGGTACACGCTTTATATTATAATATTAAATAAGTTTTAAGTAAGATTGGGAAGTTAACCTGCCTGTGTTGCTACTCGTTAATTAATAAAGATGTAAGAATAATTATTATTCGTATTATTTGTGCTAAAAGTGTCACTACAGTTAATGTAGTGTAGGTAGGGAAAGTCACTTCTGTGGATTTGCGGTCACTACCATGGCGGTCCTTTTTTTTCATATGCCTATAATTCAGTCCTTAAAGGACTGCAAGCTTGGCGAGTATTTTTCCCTTAGATATCAAGACCAAAACTAATCAATTCCATCCAAAACTATATCGGAAAGAAGATTTAACTAGTTAATTTATTTTTGTCATAAGAAATGAGAATTACCCTTATAGGAAGGTACCTATACTTATGTTTGTTCACACTAGTTCAACTCATGTGTTCTGTACGTACCTTGGCACAGATATTGGGAGATAGATACATTTATTTACAGTGTAAAGCAGCTTTTTACTAGTTATGTGTAAAGAATGAAATATTACTTACCTACTAGTTATTTTTTACCGCTTAGTATATGATATGGAAGTGGTTGACGAAAATCATCAATGGAAAAGCAACAGACATAATGGTTGTTCCCTACTGGGATGGCCAACCTTGGTTCCCGTTGTGAGCCATACATATATACTTATGTCAAGTATCCTGGCCCCTACTAAAACTTTGCCTTTGTCAGGTTCTGGAGCACCTCATCCACTGCACAAAGATGAGATGAAGATGCCTGAATGCAGATATATTGTCTGGGAAACTTGTTCAAGACAGGGATTGTCGGATGAAACATCAGAAATATGCCTGGCATCTTTTCAAGTAACACTTTAAAGCAGTATATATTATACTTAATTAAATCAGGTACATATTTTGAATTGCAGGTTGCCTTTTGCAACTTACACAATAGAGATTAGGTATGTTGAGACAAGAGCTTTGGCTATAGGTACTCTTACAGTTCTTAATGAGAAATTATAAAAGAGGGGCAGCATACAGGACCTCAGCCTGAAAGCAGCTGTTGTAGCTCTAGATATACATATAGGTTGACATATTTGTTCTAATGTTATTGTCAAACGATTGTTAGAGGCATATGGAAACAAGGCCTTGTTACTTACTTGAGCTCAGTAGAAAATCCATTATATACCTAAGTACCTTTAATAGCATTAATAACAGGACACCATCCAGACTTAATAGGACAATCTAACTTGGAAAAAGATAGTCTGAGTGTAAAATTAAAAATCCCTGAAATAGTAAAATTTTCAGGTCCAGGTAGACATACCAACCGGTGGTAGAGATTTCTTTCTTCCAAGATCAACCTGATGTCTGTCCAGCAAGTACATAGTGTGCATTATTATTTTTATGTTAGCTTCTAAAACCCTCTTTCATCTGTTTTGACATTAGGCCGTTGGGTTAAGGGAACCAAAGCAAGTGGCATTAACGCAGTCATGTTATGGCACATAAATAGTACAAGGCATGCTTCTTCTGCAGTTTAAGAGATAGTTGCTGGAGTAAGTTCCGGAGGGTTACAAAGAATATGGAGGTACCTACCTATGTAGGTAGGTTTATTGTAATTTTCGTATGACCCAGTGAGATGGACCAGTAATATTATAGGTAATATTGTTGTATAATAATTGTACCTTTTCCTCTTATTTATCACTAAACTAGATTGTTATGATGTCATCGGCCCCTCTAGTAGGAGACCTACAACATCAAAAGAGTCGCAGGCAACAGGTGGATGCAAGTGGCAAATTGTTGTTCGGTGTGGCGAGGCTGATGATGATGAGATTGTTATGTATAGTTAAAGCACTGCTTAACAGTTGGGGCTATATATTACCTTAAAATAATTAGGTACTTATACCTACCTTTGATATGATTAATATTAACTACATTAAGGTTTTGTAAATACCTAGATGACAGTGGTATGGTATGGTTATGTTCACACTTTTTAATACCTACCTAGGATGTGTAATAATGAGAATTAAATTGGACTGAATTGGATAGAGTAACAATTACTTATGGAAGTAATTTAGAAATGATTCTTGTCGTAAAGACATCTATAAGAGGTATATCTTATAGACATAGGGGATATTGTCAGAATTAAATTTCTATATACAACCTTTTATGCTTTAAACATCCTACATAGTTAATCATGGAAGGATGAGGTCTGAAGTATAATTGGTGATCAAACGAACTTACCTGTAAGTGATGTTCGATCATAATTATATGAAGACCTCATCCTTCCATGATCGGTCCCACCCGAGTTTCTCTCCCCAGGTAACTCATATACTCATTCATAAGATAAGAGTCACATTGGCCCAAAGAGATATAGAAATTCGGAACTGGCGGGCTTTGAACTAAATGACATGATTGAAGGGCTGCCATTGGGGTATTGTCTATGACATAGACAAAATAGGCTAAAATTTTAATAAATTTTGTTTTGGCTTTGAAATTCGTGTAATTGGCGCGTATGGAGATCGATACTACATAGTTAATCATGGAAGGATGAGGTCTTCATATAATTATGATCGAACATCACTTACAGGTAAGTTCGTTTGATCACCAATTATTTACGAAGAATCGCCAGCTGCAGGCTGTGTGTGTTGCTATCCTGTCACTCCGGTCAGCTATGTCACTGTCAGTTTGCAACTTGTTTGTGAAGACGTGCAACGTGCAGTCAGACAGACAACCGTGTCGTCATATTTCACCAAGTTTCACCACGAGTTCAAAAACGCTAATTACCGGTAATAGTTTAGGCCAGCTGTTTCCATCTCACAGTTAAATGAGACACATTTTCACCTTAGTAGTTAAGTGTAGTGTACGTAGTTATCGAAGTCTCGGCGTCTGCACTCAACTAAGACTATCCCACACACAATATTGGGGAACCAATAAGCTTCACAGAAAGATCAAGATCCCTAATCCTTTACGAGAAATAATCATGGCTGATCCCAAGATTGAAGAAGTACTCGCGCCGCTGCGCGCCCTCGTGAAGGAGCAAGGGGATCTAGTCAGGAAATTGAAAGTAGAGAAAGCTCCAGAAATAGACATAAAGAAGGCCGTCGCTGAATTAAAGACTCGGAAGAAAGTACTCGAAGACAAGGAGCTGAGCCTCGCGCCCACTGAGGAGCTGTTCGACCGCGCGAAGATGGAAGATCTCATCAAGAGAAGGTTCTTCTATGATCAGTCGTTTGCCATCTACGGAGGCATCACTGGACAGTTTGATTTCGGCCCCATGGGATGTGCGCTCAAAAGCAACATGATCCAGCTGTGGAGAAAGTATTTCATACTCCAAGAGCAGATGTTGGAGGTGGACTGCTCAATATTGACGCCTGAGCCGGTACTCAAAGCTTCCGGCCATGTGGAGAGGTTCGCCGACCTCATGACTAAAGATGTGAAGTCAGGAGAATGCTTCAGGTTAGACCACTTAATTAAGGCACATCTTGAGAAAATCAAAAGCGAGAAGAACACCAAAGCGGAATTGAAGGTTGAAATAGAAGATATTCTTGTAAAGCTGGACGGCATGGATGCCGATGAGATGTCTGCATTGATGAAGAGGTTTGATATGAAGTCCCCTGTCAGTGGCAACGAGCTAACACCACCCATTGAGTTTAATCTAATGTTCAACACACAGATTGGTCCATCTGGCTTAGTGAAGGGTTTTTTGAGGCCGGAGACAGCTCAGGGAATCTTTGTGAACTTCAAGAGGTTGCTGGAGTTCAACCAGGGCCGCTTACCATTTGCCGCTGCTCAAATAGGCAACTCCTTCAGAAACGAAATCTCTCCTAGATCTGGCTTGCTCAGAGTGCGAGAATTCACAATGTGTGAAATTGAACACTTCTGCGATAACAAAGAACATCCTAAATTCGATTCTGTGAAGGACACTCAAATGTTGTTCTATTCTGCTGATAACCAGGAACAGGGTAAAGCTGCAGAGATCACGACCATTGGGGAATATGTTTCCAAAGGAATTGTAAACAATGAGACCCTAGGCTACTTCATGGCTCGTATCTACTTGTACCTGATAGCGATCGGTATTGACCCCAAGAAGCTGAGGTTCCGGCAGCACATGGGCAACGAGATGGCTCACTATGCCTGTGATTGCTGGGATGCTGAAATCCTGTGCAGTTACGGCTGGATAGAATGTGTAGGTTGCGCTGACCGGTCTGCTTACGATCTCACTCAGCATACAAAGGCGACTGGCATTAGACTAGCTGCTGAGAAGAAATTACCTGCCCCTAAGCAGATTGAAGTAGTAGAACCCGTCCCCAACAAGGCAGCCATCGGCAAGGAGTTCAAGAAAGACGCCAAAGTGATCAATGATGCTCTAGCAGCTTTGGACAACATGGGCTTAGAAGAATTGCAAAGTAAACTGGACAGTGATGCAGAGTATCTGCTGTCCACAGCCAATGGAGAGTTCAAACTGACGCCGGCTCTTGTTACCGTAAAGAAAACCCAGAAGACGGTACATGTTGAGGAAATTATCCCAAGTGTCATCGAACCATCATTTGGTATTGGTAGAATTCTGTACTGCATTCTTGAACACAGCTTCAAGATGAGGGAGGGTGATGAACAAAGGACATACTTTTCCCTGTCTCCCACTGTGGCTCCTATGAAATGTGCAGTCTTGCCATTGAGTGGAAATGCAGAGTTTCTTCCATTTGTGAGGAAGCTGAATCAAGAGCTGACATCGGTTGATGTGTCCCACAAAGTGGATGATTCCTCTGGCTCTATTGGGCGGCGATACGCGAGAACGGATGAACTGGGTGTCCCGTATGCTATTACTGTTGATTTTGACACCATGAAAGAGCCCCATACAGTGACACTTAGAGAAAGAGACAGTATGGGTCAAGTGAGGCTTCCTTTGACCGAAGTGCCTGTAGTGGTGAGAGACCTCTCGAATAGCAAGATGTCTTGGGCTGATGTAGAAAACAAATACCCCAAGTTTGAGCAGCAGGAGGCAGTGAAAGGTTGCGCCGCATAAAACTATGATCTTTTATTTGTACAACTGCTTCACAGCTTTGTTTCCATTGAAAACATGTATTTATTTATTTGCTATGCTTGATCAATAATAATTCATAATGGAAATGTTCAAATGACAAGTAGGTAGGGTATCTAGATGAAACATTTTATTTATGAAATAAAATTATTTCTATGACATTTTACTTTGATTTCACAAGCAGCATTTATTATTATCTTATCTAGGTATCTTATTGTTAGGTAATTTGAATAAAAAAATCACGATGTTGCATTGACGAAATATCTCAATGTAGGTATGTAATTATTAATCGTATTTTTTGTGGTCGTTGCTTCATTTGACGCCAATTAGAAGGCATGGTTAAAATTTATTTTTTGTTCTATGAACACTTGTGCCCTGCAAGATCGGCCATTCAAAGGTTAATCAGCGATTGCTGAACTTCGTGTCATCCTTTACTCGCCGTGTATGTTACCCCTACATCGAGATTCCATGTTTTTATCTTACTAGTTCAATAGACTCCTGCATGCTCCATTATTACAGGTAAATGATAAAGAAAAACACCAGTTTACAAACATTATTATTTATTCTGAAGACACTTCAATCAACCCCTTCCAGTACACGTGACATTATCTATACCGACGGTCTCGTGAGCGCGACCGGTGGCGAGTGCGTTCGCGCGAGCGGGACCGGTCGCGGTTGCGGTCGCGGCGGTCTCGCTCGCGGTCTCTCCGGTCGCGGTCTCCGCGGTCACGGTCCCGCTCGCGATCTCTGTCTCGGTCGTCACGTTTCGGTCTGTCTTTAGGGTACCTATAAAGAACGAAACAAGATTCTAAAAACCTATCAATGTCATTGCCCGTTTTTCTTCAGTTGGTTTATTAGAAGCATTCAATAAGAGTTTAATGATTTTCAGGTGCTGTGGCTTCCGTTGCGGTTTGTTCAACATACCTCTCATCTCCGTAATCGCGCTTGTCTCTGTCGTCATGCTCGCGTCTATCCGCGTCCATCCGACCCGGGTTGTAGTTGCTGACAGCGCCTCCGCCGCCGCCAGCGGAGTTCCCACGGAAGTTATTAGGCTGTGGGGCCATGGGCGCCTTTTGTCTGTTGTGCTCTGCTAACCTAGTTTTTGTAACAAAGAGTATATTATTGACAGAAAACCGTATTTTTTTAAATTTCGTTTTGAATGCAGAGTATACAATCTTTGAAAAGTATCATTATTTCCTGATAACCTCGGCAAATTATGAACTTTTATGTAATTTTAATCATTTTTATTGAAAGTATGCAAATTCATGTCCTGCTATTGTTTGAAAGTCTGAAACAGAAGACATTAGGATTACAGAAGACCTGCGAAAATTGTAGGAAATGCTACTGGAGTGTAGTTAGAAAGAATTTGAGAAGCGCTTCATAGGCACATTACACGAACACAGATATACTTACACCATTTTCAGAAAGTTATATTTTTGTTCAGTACCTTACTGTGAGACTCCATAATAATATTTTTTAAATAAGTTTATCTTCCATCTACACACTTTTTATCTGTAACATTGCTATTTTTTTTTACAAAGTAAATTTAAACTTTTGATTAGATGTGCATTAAAGTCACCTCTGTTCAATCTGCTTTTGTATGGGCACTGGTATTCTAGGGAAGAGGGTGCTGAACCAGTCCAGCTTGATGAGCATCTGTCGCACGAGCGCGCCCACGGTGGTGGGGCCTCCGCCCCCGGCGCGGGGGTCCACCTCCTCCTCGTCATCCAGGTACTCGGCGTACCAGTCGAACAGGTCTGCGGGGGGCTGTGTGTAGCGGATGTACATGAAACCTGGAGAAATGGATGACAGTAAGAAGCCGATCTCCTACAAAACACTTTTTTTTTAATAAAAGCGTACAGACATAATTTCACATAACACCCAGACCAGAAACAAATATTTGTGGATCACACAAATATTTATACATTCCCAACGGCCCCCTTAACCGGGAGGTTAGGGGGTCGTTGGGCAGTTGGGAATTAAAAGTCCCATGTGCCCCCTTGGCGTAAGAGAGCAAATGGGAATTTTAATTCCCATCTGCCACCTTGGCCTGGAGTAAGGGGGCAGATGAGAATTTTAATTCCCATCAGCCCCATTGCTTTTTTCATAAAGGGTTTGCATTAGCGTTGCTTGTTGTTAGTTCCGGGCGGGAATCGAACCCGCGTAGCAGTCCGACTGCACCAACGCTTCGCCAAATTTTTGAATAAATAAGGGAAACTATAAAACATAATTGTTGATAAGTCCACCAAAAAGAAAGTCATATCGGTGGAAGTATAAGGTGGAAATAAAATAGTTATGATACAATAACCCAACTGAAATTATAGATAACTAGAAGCACCTCGCGGTTTCACGCGCATTAACTACTATCCCGCGGGAACCATTATTTTTTACGGGATAAAAGGTAGCCTATGTGTACCGGGATAGCATAGCTTCCCAACAGTGAAAGAATTTTTAAAATCGGTCATTAGTTTCAGAGCCTATTCATTACAACCAAACAAACAAAGTATTCCTCTTTATAATATTAGTGTAGATATGGACTCATTCATTTTTCTTGATCTCCGACTGTCTTCATAACACAACAAATTACAAGTCTTATAAAAGGATTGTAAAGAAAATGTAATAATCATACCTACCAAGCGCTCTTATGTACGGAGAATCTGAGTGTGTGAGTAGACCATTGACCTGCTTGCGTGTGAGGCGCAGCGTGTATAGCTTATAGAGGAGACAGAACGCTGTGGAGACGATGCCGCCGGCGCCCACGCCGCGCACCTGTCCATTGGAGGTGTTTACAAATTAAATAAAACCAATGAAAAACTATTTCAAACATGAATGGCCAATATGTGACATCACATAAAATACAAAAATATTGATAAACATAAAAAGCATTTTATTTATTAAAAGAGAACAGAGGTTAATAATTAATAATTCCTCACCTCACTTTTGAAGGCAGGATAAAAGGTTTAAAATTAAATAAAAACTTAATTCTCAGTAAAACTAAGCCCTAAAAATGTAAAACTAACAAACTATTATGTACTTAATAACAGTTAAATATGTACACAAGGACATAAAAATATATATTCATTACACTTGGCGTTTCATTTTTCTTAAGCGCAAAGTGTTTAATTAATCCCTTTATAATAATATTAATTTTGTAATGAAGAACAAGAAGCATGCAACATGTAAATGAGGTGAGGGAACATACTCACGCCACCACACATGCCAGTCTGGCCGGCCGTCTTGCGGCTGCCGCGCTCCCACGGCTCCAGGTGCTTCACCTGGTAGTAGATCTCGTCTACAACCTCGTGGTATGTCTTCAATTTGAACAGGTGCACTGTCGACAACAGACACCCATTTAGGATTGTGTGTTATTGTTTCACAATAAATGTGTATGTTTACACCCCCATTATGGGTGTAGTAAAGATTTTTAAAAATAAAAACTTGGGTACTTGGTTGAAATGTAAATACAAAGTGTTTTCTGGGTATTTTAACAGTAGAATGTGTAATTATCATAAGATTTAGGAACAGTAGGCACCTACAGTTTTTTAAGATATAACCAAGGAAGCAAATAACAAGGAACAAATATACTAAGTTTGAATATACAATGATGTTGACTGGGGCATTCAAGATTGAAATGCACTAATGCAGCAAATGATTAGGACTGGGGTTATGTGAATGAACGGGTGTGATATGTGAAATAATCGTGATAAAACTGATATCCAAGTTCCGCAGCGTTGTTACGTTTGCTTACCTACCTTTGAAGTAGCTAGAGCCCTGAATATTCGCTAAGATTAGAGGGTTCAGGTTCATAGTCTGTTCATTACCCCATATCGGTAATACGTTGTGCTGTTTGCCCGTCTTGGCTGGCTTTTGCTGGTTGTACTCTGAAAACCCAGATGCATCAGCGACAGTTCCATTGAAGATCATCAGAAAATTGGCACAACACATACCTTCAACTTCAGCCATTATGATATACTTATCGTGTAACTAATAATTCAATGCTAATAGCACCGTTATCGTCAAAGTATGAAAGTAACAGAGATATAGATTTTCATATAGTTGGGTTATAAATGAAAATAAACGTAATTGGAATGAAAACGAAAACAACGCAGACCACAATGGCGGCAGTGAATGAGGAGTGAACATGTGAACTAAATGAACGATGAAAGAGCGGATGCGTCAGTCACAAACAACAGCAATCAAACCGGAAACTAAAAAGAATGAGCGATCCAATGTTGCCACTACATAAAAAATGGATAAAGCAAAGCAAGCACGACCACAGATCTGATAGACGTAGTAGTACATAACAGTAGAACCTATCGGCCCCTTTCCTTTCGTCAATGGGAAGTAAGTACCTACCTGGAGTTTTGGCGGGAATCCGATAGTGAGACGTTGTTGGTTATGTATTATTAGCTCAAACTTGTGTTTCTTCGAGTGTTAATGTGTAATATTGGTGGAATATTAATCATTAAGTGTTCGTTAACGTGCATGAGTGTAGGCAAATGATATAAACTCAAAAAACGTGTCATTTCGCATTTTTTCCAAAACTCCCAGGAGGAGTCAGTAAAGCATCCACTACTTTACTGAATCATGACTGACGATGTAAATAATTGACTTGACTACTTGACCACGATTGCTATAACATTGCTGTGACTTTCTTAATGTGAAATTAAGAAATACTTAAAATAAAATACTTGACACTGGCTATATGCACAAACCGTGCGAAGCCATAACTAAAACAAAAAAAAAAAAAAAAGTACCTACCTATCGACTATTTACGTTAGTCTAGTACGTTGTAGATACCTACTATAAGTTTTAAATTCTGTGGCAGACATTTTTAGGAGAGTACTAATTCGTCATTCATTCTATTGAATATTTTTCCAAAATTTTACCTACAATAATAATTACGGATCATGATGGCTCTAGCCTCAAAAATGTTTATTTGAAGCTATTATTATGCTCAGCTCAGCATCTCATCCTTGGGACTAACACCCGGTTTCTGCAACGACAGCCAACGTTGACTACAGGATTATATTGCCAACCTTGTCATTTGTTTAGTGTCAGATAGAGACAACGATAGTTTTAATCTACTGTCAAAGCCAACAAACGTTCCAAAAACATCAAAGGGGGAGGGGGGGAGGGGTAAGTAACCCCTACCAACTTTTATATAGGTACCTACTAAATATTTTACATAGATACTTAGAAATGTATTCTATGCAATTCTATGCATAGATATAAATAATTAATTATTATTTACTTATTGATAAAAGCCAGGCCCATGCTAGGCCTAGAACAGAGAAAGCAATGTCATAGTAGGTTCATCAAAGCAACAAATAAAAGACAGTACTTTACTAAAAATAATTTACTTAATAAAATAATATAAAATTAATTTTTCATTGATAGTACAGTTCCAGGTTCATTCCATCGTGAATTTCATCTGTAATCGAGTTATGGAAACATATAAGGAGAAAATTATATACATAGTTTTAAAATGGTATGGAAAGGAATGTAACAGACATAGCGAAATTCTGATTACCACAATACAGATAGAAGCCATATCACATTTTTAAATAAGGTAAAATAACAAACAAAAGGAGTATTAGGGACTCATTTATATTATGCTACATGTTGAAAAACTTATTGTTAAATTAAAAATGTAATAATTTTCCAATGGAAATGCTTTTTTCTAAACTAATGCAAAACCAATGTCACTGTATTGGCTGATTTTGGCTCAAAACTGAAACTGTGCATAAATAGTAAGTACCAGAAGAAACGGTCCTAATTCGATTCTTAGGTCAGTCATATCGATTTTAGATAGGTATGATTGCGAACGAGCTCAGCAATGGAAACTGAGATTGGCGTTGGTGCCGCTGTCGCGTACCATCGGTCTCACCTGCGCAATTATCTGTTGATGATACATATAGGCAATTTTAAAAGGATACAGTCAGATAGTTTGATGTGATCTTTGAAAACAGTGTACCACTTTTTCAACACTATTTTATCGTATCGTGTTCCGGTTTGTGCCGCTATTAATTTTTTCAGATCTCCAACTGTGTCATCTGGATTGCATTTTACTCTCACCTTTTTGCCCAGACGGTCATTGCAAGTAACTTCTAGCATTTTCTGTCTGAAAGAAATGTGGGTGAGGTTATGAATAATATTGTGCTCCTTCATGTAGGTTTTAGTTAGCAGACAATACCTAGAAACTTACAATAACGTTATCTTTAACACTAGATTATTATAAACGGTAAATATGTAAAGCAACAATGCACTATCGCATAAACAAACAGTAAACAAATTACAATTCGCGACCAATCGTGACAGGCAGCCTGGCAGTCAAAGAGAATACAAACGCCTGGCAGTGGCAGCCATTCTTTTTTATTTTTTGTTTTAGATAGTTATGGCTTCGCATCGCACGGCTTGTGCATATAGCCAGTGTCACGTATTTTATTATTTAAGTATTTCTTAATTTCACATTATGAAAGTCACAGCAATATAGCAATCGTGGTCAAGTAGTCAAGTCAATTATTTACATCGTCAAAGTCACGATTCAGTAAAGTAGTGGATGTTTTATGTACTGAAACTTCCTGGGAGTTTTGGAAAAAATGCGAAATGACACGTTTTTTGAGTTTATATCATTCGCCTACACTCGTGCACGTTAACGAACACTATTAATATTCAACGAATATTACACATTAACACTCGAAGAAACACATGTTTGAGAAAATAATACAAAACCAACAACGTCTCACTATCGGATTCCCGCCAAAACTCATCAGCCATTCAGTAGGTAAGCGACTAAGCGTTTATAAATTTATCCTAAAAACTGACAGGCAGGGACAATTGACATTTGTCATTTGTCACTGTCACTCACGCTCACCTGCTACGTCATGTACACAAATCATGCGAAGCCAAAACCTACTCAAATGTCAATTTGACATTTTGTGGGTAGGTATCTTGCAGTGCTTGTGACCTAGCATCCGGTAAACTAGAGAACCTTTAAAAATAACAAGTATTCTTTGTAACCACTTAAAGTTTGCTCAAATTGATATTGCAGTTTTTTATTTTATTTTAGAAATAAGAATATACAAACGTATATCTACTCATATTTACCAATAGTTTGGAATTAATAAGATACAAATTGACAGGAAAAGTATTCCAACTGTCCACACGTCATTTGACAGCGTTAGCGAGCCGTCCACTGACGTGACGACTTCGCGGCCGAATTTAGTGAAATTTCATTTTTAGTGAATGCGCTTGTGATTGTATAGTGTAAAATGTTAATTCCAAATGAATATGTGTCTACTGCCGAAGATATTGCAGATCAGGTAAAAATCTTTATACTGGACATTATTCAATGCAGGATTTTGTTTGTAATATGTAATTTGGCTACGTACTTTGGATGGGGTTTGTCACGTCACCGAACTTTCTTGTTGGGGCATAATAAATGATAAAGGCAACAAAATAAAGTATTTAAATAGATCTGCATCGCTGCCAAACGGGAAATAAAATGTAATGTCATTTTAATTCACTTTTGTTTACACCTGTAGATACGCACTTGGAACATAACGCTAAAGTTGTTTTAGAGCTCTGTTTCTTCCTGTAACCTGCAACCTGCCTATCTATGCATGAGATTAGTTAATTAATTATGCAGATACGAGGGTGAATCAAAAAGTTCTTAGAAGTGCATATATATGAAACCTTTTTGGATCAAGTTCGATATTCAAATTAAAGAGTGTCTATCACACTATATTTATGCAGACTGTCACTTGTTTTTGTCAGTTCGTTCGCATGTAATAAATTTTTTTGTGCAACGAGTTGCTAAAAAGTCAAAATTATGGATAAAAGTGAGTTACGTGCGGTGATAAAATATCTCAGTTTGAAAAAAATGTCTACGAAGGAAATTTTTTTGGACATTCAGCAGACATTAGGGGGTGATGCTGTACCCTATTCTACGGTTGCGTACTGGGTGGCTGAATTTAAAAGAGGTAGATCAAGCTGTAAAGATGACCCGCGTTCTGGGCGGCCTTCAACCTCCGTTACAGAAGAAAATGTCAAAAAGGTTGAGAATCTGGTTTTGGAAGACAGAAGAATGACTATAAAACATATAGCTGAGATCCTAAAGATATCTTTTGGTAGCGTTCAATCCATTTTAATTGATTCACTGGGGTTCAAAAAAGTGTCTGCAAGATGGGTGCCACGAATGTTAACCGACGAAAACAAAAAGCGACGTTTGGAAATTTCCAAGCGTAATCTCGAAATGTTCCAGCGTGATTCGGATAATTTTTGCCGTCGTCTTGTCACCATGGATGAAACGTGGGTCCACCATTTTGATCCTGAAACTAAAAGACAAAGCATGTCTTGGAAACGACCATCCTCTCCATCCATTAAGAAATTTCGAGTTGCTCCTACCGCTGGCAAAGTTATGGCCTCTGTGTTCTGGGATAGTGAAGGAATCCTTTTTATTGATTACATGCCAAAAGGCCAGACGATTACTGGACCCTATTATGCAAATTTAATCCCGAAAGTGCGTGAAGCGATTAAAGAAAAACGTCGTGGAAAACTGTCGTTGGGCGTGTTGTTCCTTCAAGATAACGCTCCTGCTCATCGATCGGAAGTTGCGCTCAACGCAATCCGCTGTGCTGGCTTCAATCTCCTTGACCACCCACCATATTCTCCGGACTTAGCCCCAAGTGATTTTCACTTATTTCCAAAATTAAAAGAGGAAATTCGTGGAACAAAATTTCACGATAATGACGCGGTTATAGCTGCCGTAGAGGACTTTTTCGAGAGTCAAGAAAATAATTTTTTTTCACAAGGAATAAGGAAGTTAGAAACGCGTTATTCTAAATGCATTGCATTGGAGGGAGATTATGTAGAAAAATAAAATATTATTATTTAAATCTTTGCATTTTTTAATATTGATTCCAAGAATTTTTTGATTCACCCTCGTACGTACAGCTAAAACTAAAACATCACACTAACAAATTTAAAAGCATAAAATGTAATGATCTAAAAATATACTTAAAACTGTACAAAGTTTGTCTAATAATTTACTGAACCATTCATCACTTCTATGGCATGTCATAACTATGAACATGTATTTGGGCTAGTCATGTTGATGCCACATAATCAATATTGAATAACCTACATCATTTGTATACTTTATTGGCTAGTTTTTTTAATTGTTGTAATCTCCAAATAAGTATTAGTATTAACTACATAATATATTAAGTATTTGGTGCTAACAACTAATGCATATTATACAAATATAAATTGCTTGCTGTCCAAAAGAAGAAAACTTTTAGTGACAGTTCAATGTTTATTAAATAGGTCCTTATACTAAGATCTTGGTATCGGTGTTTATGGCTCTATAGTGCCTGATTCCTAGACACATAATCTTAGTTAGGCTTCAGTATTTATGTCTATGACAGAAGCTTTATTTAATCAAATTATACATATTATAGTTGAGGAAGCCACCCATGGCCGCACAAATTGTTTTTATTCTTTTTTGTCCTAAAACTGTCACTTATAGAAGTACTAATTACATTTTAATTGCATTAATTGTGTAGTTGTACTCAATTTGATCATTTGATCGGGGTTCTAGTTGTTCTTATCTTTCTCAAATCATTAGTTATGGTAATGCTCATTATTAACAACAATTAAGTTTAGGTAACAGCCAATAGAATAACAAACACAACTTGTAACGAAGCACCCTTTCAATGCAAGCTAGAACTAGACCACTATTTTCACTTTTAGGATTTGCTTACATTTGTGTATGTGTGTGTGTTGGACTTTCACTTTTTCTCTCTACTCTACCTTCCATTTTAACGGCTCGAAGTATTGTTAACAGATATTTGTGTTATATACAGTTTGTATATATAATTAACTTAACTTCTTTAAATGGCATTATGTGAAAAACAGTTATTGTGTGTTGTTTTTCTAGTAGATTATACATCTCAGTCACATAAATACATACATACACAGATCCTGTTTTCACCCCTAGGTTTCCATGTATCTATGGGACCAGAAACTATGATCACCATGATCTCACAAACAACTGGACTCGAAGCAAATACCTAATTGTGATTCACACAAATATTTGCCCTGTGCTGGAATCGAACCCGCAGTCTTACGCCACACTGTCGGCTCATCATCGGCTTACGCCACGGCGGCCCGTGTCTGAATTCCATCTATTAACTAAATAACAAAAAGAGGGGAAAAAAGAAGGCATATGTTGCTTTTAAGCATAATTATATATACATGTGACTCAGTAATATGGGGTAGTTTGTTTTCTGGGCGTGATACTCAAGGGGCCTATTCAAGGGTAGTACTGTGAAATTTAAACACAAATTGATAATTAATGTTATTACATAGGTTCACTTAAATTTTCGATGGCATTTATTTGGTGCAATTATAAAGCTAGTTACAAACTGTATTACCATCTATGAATTATGAGCTGTTTGAATAATTTCACAACACATAAAGATAATGAAAAAAGAAAGTATTTTCTAAGTATTTAATAACAATTTAAGTTTTGTAATCAAATGCAATTTTTGTGTCATAATCTACACATTTGTAACCACTCGTGTTACTTATGTAACAAATTAATCATATCTTTATCATTATTCAATATATTATCTAGTTATATCTGAATTAACATGTAACCAGTAGTTTCTTGATAATAATTGGTAATGAAACATTGATATTGATGGAATTAGTATGGAAGTGGCATCCTCTGGTGTAGAGTTTTTGGGTAACAAAAGGGTCTAGGCATACCGAGGACTGATGGCTTAAAGTACCCTCCGAACCAAAGCTCAGGGGTTCTCGACCGGCTGTATAGTACCTATTGACGGCTCGTTTGGCGTATTGGCTGAGCAATCGGACTGCTGCGCTAGGGGTTGCGGGTTCGATTCCCGCCTGGGACAAATATTTGTGCGATCCACAAACATTTGTCTCTGGTCTGGGTGTGATGTGATGTGAAATTATATGTCTGTAAGCGGTACCCACGATACAGGAGCAATCCTAGTGTGGGGCTACGTTTTTTAAAAAAAGAGAAAGAGAATATTTCGATATATCGAAATATTGCATATATTTTTTTGGTGATTCTGATGATGTACCTATGTGAATTCTATATAACAAAAGCGGTAACTTTATACGGTTGCTAAACAACGGTCGAGGGCTGAATAACGGTTGTGCAGTATCTCATACGATTTAAACATCGGTTATACCAGATGTGTACCTACCACTGCACTGCTAAACAGTGTTTATTCGTAACATTGATGTTACAACTCAGGTATACGTCGTGTATAAACATTTATTAGTAAGGCCGTAGTCTGCTTCCCATCGCACACTGATTTAGGCTGATACAGACGACACTGGCAATAATCCATTTTAGAAGAGTACCATTCGAGACGTAGTGACTGCAACTCTATTTTGACAAGTTTGTGTTACGCAGGTGATCCGCAAAGGCAAGAATGTCCTGCCGACGGTGGCGCGGCTGTGCCTCATCTCCACATTCCTCGAGGACGGACTCCGGATGTGGTTCCAGTGGTCGGAGCAGCGCGACTACATGGACATCTCGTGGGGCTGCGGCAAGTTCCTCGCCACCATGTTTGTGGTGAGTGCTGTTAGGCCTATAGGAGGGTTCATCTCAGTGGAAATAGAGTTCAAAATGGCAAAGGACTAAGCTGTTCTGTCGGGTAGAGAGATACTGGAAGTGTCTGTAGTGATTAGTTCGGCTTAGTTAGTCGACTTAGTTCGATTAGTGTTGGTTGGAAGTTCCGTTTGAGGCATTCTTTAAAAGTGACCTTGACCTACTCACTGGACGTCTGACTTTCGCTTTCATCTCTATTCAAGTATAGGCTAAGAGCTTCAGTTTTCGAATGAGACTGCGACAGTGTGACAATTTGCGCATGGAACATTCTGCGAGTAAACCCTTTCATTCATTTACATTGCATGGCTTCTGTATTTAATTTACTTACTGATTATAAAATGAATTACTGTTTTTGTAGTATAATTAATTGTTAGTTTTATCGATGTTTTGTAAATACGCTTTTTGTGCTTCAAGATAATATTTTTTATCGTAAATTGCTGTACCTACTTATATAAATCTGAAAATATTGTCTTATCTGAAATTATGGAGAAATACAGAAAATGTACCCAAGCGAGATTCCCAGCAGTGTTTACGTGAACCTCTATTCAGTATACAGTAAACATAAAGTTATATACCTACCCTTCTCGGTACTCCGGTCAACAATAAATACATTACCTTCTCTACGTCCGTACGTAAATAAATTTGGCATCTAAATATAGTAAAAAACCGAGTATACAATTCAGCGCTTAGATTTGACGTATTTTAACAGTTGTTCACAAAAGTACAATCACATAATCCAGAGTGTATTTATAATTAAAATGCGTATGTTATTTATGTGCAGACAATATGTAAAGTGCATTAACGTTGCGCTTTTGATTTGGCACAATATACTCTTTTAGTTCCACGTGTCGTCTGCGTGAATTTCGCACATCTGTGGGATATTATTAAAATTGCATTATGTCCGAATCGGCAAGGATTCCGCTGTTTGATATTTGGAACGAAATGAAGTAAAGGATATAAGCGTGTTTGGATGGCGTTAGTATCCACAAAAGTGTGGCAATAATAATTATAGCCGTGACCTTCTTATACATACTTACCATACGTCGAACGACACGTCAGGCATGCGCTAGGCGCCGCTGCCGCCGCGGCGCGGGGCGGGCCGTTGTAATTCGGATTTGTATAGATTATGGATTTTATTGATTGTCAACACAAGAAAAAATCGACCAAGTGCGAGACTGACTAATGCGCTCATTCTCTGACATTCGTTCTTCCATACACCCAGTCATTTCGCTGGAAACAGTGCCCTACAATACAAACTGGAACGGGTATATAACGCGATAGATAATGAATATTATCCTGCGCACTTTTTTCCGTCGGTTAGTAAGCACAAGTTAGACAATTTGATGGAAATCACAGACTATCTATGCGACAAAAACTCGTCGTAGAGCTATGAAATCTAGACTAAACTACGCAGAAAAATCTGACGATTCGAATGGTATTTATTATATAACTCATTTTACGTATTACTGTCGGTTAGTAAGTTTTGCCTTTCAATCGTCGATATTATATTGAACCTTGTTGCTTGCAGATAATAAACTTATTCGGCCAGCTGGGCGGCTGCGTGATGGTCCTGGGAAGGCTGAAGGTGGACATAGCCTGCGGAATGCTGTTCTTCATCGTCGTACTTCAGGTATGCGCTGTAACTGACAATAATATAAATAACTAGCAGACACGGCCACGCGTTGCTGCGGCTAAGGTTCTTGTTATTGCGACTATAAATTCAGATGTAAACTATCCTATCTTTTAAGTTAGATTTAACTGCACACGGTGTGCAAATTTGATTAAAATCACTTAAGTAGTTTAGGGAGTCCATCGCGTACAAACAACGTGACGTGTAATTTATATAAATATATGAAGATATTCCAGAAGTTGCACGACGCCTACAAGACTTTTCAAAGGTCCTCTAATGAATCAGGGGTCATGATAAACACTCAAACTCGGCGCAAATACATGTGGGCGCAAATGTTTGGTAGGCGCGGGAAACGAAGCTGGATTTCCACGCTTCCCGGTTGGCTAGTCACCAACTAAGCTGCGGCGGGTGTTTAGCAAGCGCAGTTCCATCCTGGTTATAATTATATTAGCAGTAGAACCGGCAATTGGTGTTGTTCCACTGCATAATATTATGGTTGTTTTCTGTGACATTGTATTCATAAAGGAAGGGATAACTCATGCTTCGAAATTGGTTATTTCTGTTCTGAATACATGGCGGTCGTATAGCAATAAATAGCATTGTTACCCACTTCCCAGTCTGGATTTATATGTGCCTTTTCGTAGCAACAAACAAAATTTTATTTTATGTAATAATGCTTTAAGTTAAATATTTGACAGCGACAAAGTACTGTTTTCATATTGATTGAGTATTGAGCTACATTAATGTTACTGGGTAAAGTAAATATTATTGGTTAATACTATCGATATTGATAAATATCGATATTGATTGACAAGTTAATTTGAAACTTAACTGTTATGAAATAAGAGGGAAATACAATTACTCCAATCTTGTTATTCAATGTGCAGTTCTGAAATCCGCACACTGTTATCAGCATTGATTCTTTTATGACCCTCAAGGCGTGGTTAAATTACAATATACAATTTTTATTTCATATCATGGCGATTTCATATAGTTATAGGAATTGCCCGCTCATATATTATAATAAACGATTTTATGGAATACCGAATAGTGTCAGATTTTCCATTGATTTTCATAAATGCCAAGACTCAATAAAAAAAATTGAATTTGGGCCATCGTAAACTACCACCTAATACTACGCATGTACTAATGTCTGCTTGTAAAAACATAATGTACATACGTAATTATTACTCGCCTCTGTGAAGGAAAACATTGTGAGGGAACCGTAAGGTTCGAGAATTATTTCGGAGGTAGGTAATTAGGTATGTGGTCATGTGGTACCCCCCCATCTGGGCCGCAATTCGTGGCAAGGCGAGACCCGAGCAGCCCGAGCTCAACAACAGTGGATGTATAGGAGTTGTGATGATGGTGATGATGATTGTAATAGGTACTGTATTATTTTTTATAGAGTAACCTACCTATAATTGTCCATCTTTTGGAATAGAATGGAATACGTAACACTTTATGGACACCAAAATTATAAAATAGAGAAAAACTAAACTTAATAACAGGTACAATGGATGGTCTTGTCGATTAAAGTAATCTGTACCAGACGAGAGTTCTAGAAGAGTTGAAGTTTTCAATATAATACACTAGCTGTGCTTCGCGGTGTTACCCGCCGTTTACGGAACAAAAAGTAGCCTATGTGTTAATCCAGGATGTGGCTATCTCCATATCAAATTTCATCAATATCAGTCTTAGCCGTTTGACAAACATTCGCATTTATAGTATTCGTAAGATATATTGAACATTTCTCCTGCAGACGTTCGCGTACAGCATACTGTGGGACATGCAGTTCCTGCTCCGCAACCTGGCGCTGATCGGCGCGCTGCTGCTGGTGCTGGCGGAGGCGCGGGCGGAGGGCCGCAGCCTGTTCGCCGGCGTGCCCTCGCTCGGGGAGAACACGCCCAAGACTTACCTGCAGCTGGCCGGACGGATCCTGCTCGCGTTCATGTTCATCACTCTGCTCCGGTTCGAGGTCTCCTTCTTGCAGGTGAGTCTGCTTATTATATGACCCTTTTTCTTTAGACTATAGATTGGTATAAATAGATACATAAATAGATTCAATTACTCTTTCTTTATTGAAACATAACAGAGCAATCTTGCAGTTTGCGGGGCTGATCTATACGATGTGGAATTTAATAGAATTAAAGAAAAAAATATAGAAGACGCAACCCTAGCTATTAGTAACCCCTGAAACTAGGTTTAGGGGTTAGTTACCTTAGGGAATGTGAATACTATCCGGACTACTGCCTGATTGTATCAAGTATCACGAAAATGCCTACATACATACCGGCCGAATAGGCCGCGCCACCGCCTGTTACATTTACCGTCACACCAACGCCGCCAATGCTTTCCATCCACGTGATAAGTCACAGACTTATATAATAGTTAGATCAGGATTTCCCCACCGGTGGGGCGTGCCCCCCTTGGGGGGCATGAAGTATTTGGATATTTTAATCTAATTACTTATCATTGTTTATTATTTAAAACACACACGGATTTAGTCGCGCATCCTAGTTCCAATCGGCCGAACAACTACTACGCTTTACCACTATTTTGTTCTATCACGCACTTGAAACAAAATAAAACAATTCCTCAATAAACCTATCAATGCTGTCAATGCCAATAGACAATGATGAACAATAGTGCGCTGAAGAAAAATATAGGGGGGCATGAAATTTTTCTTTATAATCCGGGGGGCGCCATGCAAAAAATGTTGGGACACTCTGAGCTAGATAGTGGCAGGGTAGACATAATCGGCACAGACATAACGCCTCTCACGCACGAGCCGCCGCTACCTATTCAATATTCATCGAGTTATGTAAATCTCACGTCGTTATGACATCGTGGTTGACGCATAACCCACATTGGGTCGTATTTTGTATAAACGGATTGCTTCGAAATATCTAGTTTTTTTAATTGATCCTCTTGTGTCAGGGGGACATATCGTCCCTCTTATGACTAACTGTCGTAACTAGTATTGACATTATTTATAGCACCGTGCGACCTAAACCCGCACTTAGGTCACACTTTGCGCTGTTCAAAGTAGCACATTTTTAAACGGCCTGATGTTCACTAACTTCACACCGTTTAAGAATATACCCATCATTGCGAGTGTCATACTGAACCAAAGCTAATCAGTCACACATTTTTACACCACTCACAAACTCATAGTAAGCAAGAGAAGATACGTATAACATGTAACGTGTGGGACCGAAACGCCAATGTCTTTGGCGCCATATTTCTGCATGTTTTCATTTTGGTCTTCGTCGTACAATATTACTTATTACGTTGAAACGCTATACCTAAGTTAGCGATATTAACCGTACTCTGTACCTTTGTTATAAAATTTCTTATCCGATTATCCTTCTTTCCTTCTTTTTTTTTACGTAGTCCCACACTAGGATTGCTCCTGTATCGTGGGTACCGCTTACAGACATATAATTTCACATACACATCACACCCATACCAGAAACTAATATTTGTGGATCGCACAAATATTTGTCCCAGGCGGGAATCGAACCCGCAACCCCTAGCGCAGCAGTCCGATTGCTCAGCCCAGTGGCGGATCCAGGGGGGGGGCCATGGGGGCCATGGCCCCCCCCAGAAGACCCAGGAATTACATCACATTTTCGACTCATCTTCAGGTGTACTTTTTTTTACACAGCATACATACCTACTCACTCATGAAGTGAAGTCGAAAATGCCGAATGTCTTTATTATAAACTAAAATAAAGAATGAAGTTAGTAGGTAATAATAATAATGACGCGACGGTGTCCAAGCAGGTAGTAGCGGCGCGCGCGGGCCGCGGCGATAGGCCTGCTGCCCTGCAATTAGAACGCTAATACATAATTATTTTAGCTACATTGCCAGTGAGAGTTGCCACTTCCGAAAGGTCCTTTTCCACTTTACGCCGCTTAAAAACATGGCTGCGTACGTACAGTGCCGTAAATAGGGCGGTGCCGCCGGTGCCCAGGCACAGGGGGTAGACTCTGGGGGGCACAAGAATTAAATGGGCAGTCTAGGCAGGACTATTATTTTTTCGGTTTGCTCCTGATAAGTTCCCGCTGCGCCCCTAGTGCAGCACTAGGGGCACAACTTATCACACTGATAAATACCCCAAAAAAAATTCAGCGCTCGCTGCGCTCGCGCATTTATATTTGGATTTGTATTTCATTCAGCACACTGATAAAAACCCTAAAAAAATTTCAGCGCTCGCTACGCTTACGCATTTATACTTGGAATTGTTTTTCATTCAGCACACTGATAAATACCCAAAAAAAATTCAGCGCTCGCTACGCTCGCGCATTTATATTTGGGATTGTATTTCATTCAGCACACTGATAAATACCCCTTAAAATTTTTCGCGTTTAGTGTGTTGGATGTATGTTGTTCACTTTTAATTTTAGCCTAAATATAAAACTAGATCAGGATAGTACATACAATTAGAGAGGAATGATAATGTGTTTCGAAATAAATATTTTTCGTTACGTTTTTGCTCACTAACACCAACATTATAATTTTAACAAAAGGGCGGCAAATTATAACTCCGCTCCGGGCGACAGTGACTCAAGCTACGCCACTGAGTAGGCCTATACAGTATACATAGCAATGATCTAGCTAAGGCACCTATAATATCTAAAAAAAACAAGGGCGCTGTTATAGAAGCTCGCACAGGGCGCAGAAAAGGCTATTGACGGCACTGCCGTACGTACGCGGACAGGGGAAGAGCGGCTGAGCAGGCTTGCACTACTACACATCCACAGGGATGTCCGAGTTGATGTTGACAAAATTATTGATAGGTTTGCTAAAAGCGGCACTAGGCGAGTAAACATTATTTTGTAAACATACAAGGTAATTAACTTCTTTTTTTGTTCCCTTGTGATTTTAACCTTCGAACCTTGTCAAAATAGCCCCCCCCAAAATGAAATCCTGGATCCGCCCCTGGCTCAGCCACTACGCCAAACGAGCCGATTATATATAATTATTGAAACATAAGAATACCTACTTGGTTTAGAAATGTTGCATTTTCACTGAATACACACACTTTATTATACACCATATCTAATATTATAAAATATAGTCTCATAGTGAATACATTTATGCACAAACCAGATCAATCACAGATTCCTATATTACTACTTAATATATTCACGTTACGATAAAGATTTGGTTACAAAATGAAGCCCTACAATATTGATATTTTTCACTGTTTTTAATTGAAACCTGTTTGACTATTATTTAAAGTGAACAATATTAAATCTAAAACAATATCACATTAAGCAATCCACGAACAATAGATATGCATCCAAAAATACTAATAACCTAAAATAACAAATCTAGAAGTGATACGGGTAGGCGTAAATTGTGTTTTCCCGTTCTCTACTGGTGGAATGTCAACCTACCTACATTAAAACTTGTGTGTTTATTACTAAGAGTCAAATGAACATCTTTTCATTGCATTAATTAGGAGATTATTTTTAAATAAATTAAATAGTTGGCGGGTTTATGTCGCACGTGCTATAAAATAGTATACGATAATCGCTGCGTAAGTAAGTCTATTAAATACACGGCGGTTAGCACCCTCGCTTCGCTCGGGCGCTAACTTCACGCCGCCGTGTATTAATATACTACTTAGACAGCACGTATCGTAATGTACTATTTACAGGGCAACGTATTTTCAGTTGAGACCTTTACATTTTGTATCGCAGTACACGCCAATCGTGTCCTATCCATAGGTTTTATGCCTCTATGTGGAGAACAAAGCTTTTACTTTCATGTAGTTGATATAATTTCAATATAATTGCGTAAATACATGCAGTATATACATTTAAAACTGTTACGACACTTTGTGATAACTTTGTTTTTGTATACTCGTATATCAGTTTTAAATGCTAGATACGGCGTTTTTATTACAAGATGATGGCAAAATCAATTATAAAAAAGAAATAAATAAGCGTCTTATTAATTGAACTAAAATCTGAATACAAACACTTACCTAACTAAGAAAGGATTTATGTGAATTCCGGACACCATACAATTTTGGAATCCGTTTGTAAGCTATTCAAAGGGTAAAAGGCATTCGTTCAGAACATGTCGGCCTTCTTCTCTTTCTTTCACAGCCGAAAGACACCCACCGCTGGGCATAGGCTTCCCCCAATGACTTCCACGATTACCAGTCTTGTGCTTTCCTCCCTCAGCTGTTTCCCGCGTCCTACACCAGGTCGTCGGTCCACCGTATTAGGGGCCTGCTTATGCTGCGTTTGCCGGTACGCGGTCGCCACTAGATAACCTATTCAGCTCCATCGGCCATCATTTCTGCGTGCAATGTGCCACGGCCAACTGCCACTAGAGTTTAGCAATTCATCGAGCTACGTCAGTTACTTTGGTTTTCCTACGGATCTCCTCATTTCTGATTTGATCACGTAGTGAAACTTCGAGTGTTGCTCTCGCCATCGCCCTCTGGGTGATTCTGAGCCTTCTGATAAGGCCCATGGTGGGCGACCACGTTTCGGTGCCATAAGTCATCACTGGCAACACACACTGGTTATAGGCTTTCGTCTTCAGGCATTGTGGTGTCTGTCAGAAAAGATTTTGCGTAGCTTCCCGAACGCAGTCTAGCCGAGTTGGATTCGCCGATTGACCTCTTTCTCAAAGTTGAACTTACCAAGCTGGATAGTGTCCGATTTTCATGGGAGACGGTACAACATGGGTGCCTATTCAGCATAATTTTAGTCTTACCCATGTCAATTTCAAGACCGACTTGTGCGGAAGCTCTGTTGAGGTCATCGAGCATAGCACTCAGTTCATCATGTCGGTAAGTTCAAAGAAAAAAGAGGGATACCTGACTTGCAAATAAACTGTCATAAGCATATTTTATTTCTATGATTTATTTCCTTACTGGTTACTCGCGTAAAAGGCACCTTTATATTAACATAATAATATATAAGGACTCAACAATGGAATCGGCCATTGCTATTTCAAAATATTAGCGTTGCCTTGTGGCTTGTAAACTTTTTATATTCAATGCACGTAACGACAACAACAACAATGCACATAAAATAGAATGACATTCTTCTTATTGAATTCTTTAAAAAAAGCTTATTTATGACAGTTCAGTTGCAAGTCATATGCGTCTTTATCCTTTGAAAAAAACCGGCGATGTGTTCTGAAATGAATGCCCTTTACCATTTGATTTTTCGTAGCATGATCCTTATCTACACGAAATAGAGCTTTCGAGCATTACTATATTTTTGCAAATTGCAACTGTAAGGACGTGTATAGATGTAAATATTGAAACAAAAATATTTCACTGTGTCGTATATAGTACAGGTACGTCTCTACAAAAATGAATGCAACTAATAAAAAATTTCACTAGTAGTCGTATGTTATACTTACTTCAGTTAGTGATATGTTTTTTTGGTGTTTTATAACATACGTCAACGCTGTTTATTGTGATAGCTCCTCACTGGTATAAGATACAGTTACGACAGTTGGTGGATAGTGTTTGGAATTGGATTTTGAGTACGTAGGTCAAAAAAAGTCGATTACGACAATTTTGTCAGATACGACAGTTAGTCATGAGAGGGACGATATGCCACAGAATACTTTATACCTACTATAAAGTTATAGTATACAGTTAATACACATATTTTAATATTTAGAATAACTCCATGAGATGATATCACCATCATCATCAGCCTGAAGACGTCCACTGCTGAACATAGGCCTCCCCCTTAGACCGCCACACCGAACGACAATTTGTCACTTGCATCCACCGGTTGCCTGCGACTCTTTTGATGTCGTCGGCCCATGAGATGATATTATTATGTGTTTACATAATACTAGAATTCTAGAATGGAATACATTCAAAGATACTTACATGAATTTATAATAGCATTTTGATAAAATAATAAAGTGGTGAGCTTTAGATTTGGCAGAAATCTATCAATAAACAAAGCTAATGTATAAGTTTGATGAATGACGTAGTGCCGGCCTTTGGCGTCATTGTTTGTCAGGCCTCTATATCGATCTGTTATAGGACGTTTGTTAAATGTCTTTTTAAAAAAAGATTATTTACTTTAAAACCTATTTATTAGGATAATCGTTAAATAGGTTATTTAACAATAATTTAATTACGACCCGTGGACAACCAGTCGTTACGAATGTCAAAACGAGACTGGCGCTGGACAGCAGGTTTCCGACTAAGAGGCCAAGATGGGGGCTGACACAGCATGAATCGTCAGCACTATCCCTTACTGGTCACGGGTATAACAGATCGATAACATCTCGATGGAAATTTAGACTACACTTAACACTTCTGACTCTGACCTCTGCATTCTGCTGACTGCCTGGGATTCGACATCTGGACTACAATAAGTCTTAACACTGGCACATGGTGGACACTCCATACAAACGGCTGAATCGGACAAAACGCGAGCGAAACTGCATGCGAAGAATAGCGTCGTCCGCGTTGATACTGCGTTGGCACACAATTCGATAGATCACTCAACACGCTCAAAATGTCATACGGGATCCCAACCGTGATATCTCGCTTTACTTTAAAAATATAGTGTCCCTTCTAGGTATTCTATGACACTGCCTCAATACACAGGAACGTAAAGTCACTCTTCAACCTGTTCCAGATCATCCAAGACCTGCTCGGCAGCATCCTCATGGTGCTGGTGACCGTGGGCTACCGCACCAAGCTGTCGGCGCTGATGCTGGTGCTGGTGCTCTCGGTCCTCAACCTGTACCACAACGCGTGGTGGAGCGTGCCCTCGTACAAGCCGCTCAGGGACTTCTTGAAATACGACTTCTTCCAGGTAAGCGTCGGAGGCGTGATTACCAGATATCACCGCATATGGAAATGGAGGTCATTCTCAATTCAACTGTTGTTTGTGTTATGTTATCGGTTATCATGTCTCTAGGGTTTTTTTTAACCGATTTGGATGAGTCATATTTTTTGGTAAATCTAACTGGAGTGTGATTTTGATTCAAAGAATGATTCATGTGTGACGTAATGGGGTCAGGGGGCTATCCACATCTATGTGGGTGATTCCCTATAATATGTCAATAGATTAATTCCAAGATTTTCCTTACCCAGGCAGGCACTGACACTTTGATATCGATTAACCTATTATTTTTTTCAATTTCAGACGTTATCCGTGGTCGGCGGTCTGCTCATGATAGTGTCCTTAGGTCCCGGGGGCGTCAGTATGGACGAGCACAAGAAGAAGTGGTAGGGGCCCGCGGGACCCCACCAGTCAAGGCAGTGCACAGACTCTTGATATTAGTTGACGTGGTGCGGACGGCTGCCCGCTCAATAGTGCACAGTGTTTCAAGTGACATTCGACGTCAGTTATACCACGATGGGGGTCTTATGAACGTACGAGGTGCGAGCGTCAAACAAATAAATTAAAATATATGTTTCTAATAAAAAGTTGGTTTCTTTTGTCCATGTTCATAATCGTATGTCGGGGTATACTGACTCGATATTCTGTAAAGCCTCGCTCAAGTTGAACGACGCGCTTAGGGTTGACACTAGCTCGAAAGTATAAATGAGACGCTTCGAAAAAACGACAATTTAAATTGGGGAATTGTGTGGCTTCACAGTAGGATACCATGTGAATGTGACAAGGGCAGAGGGGACAAAATCTATGAAAGTGTGATGTATAGGGTTGTTAGTTATTTCTTATGTAAAATGCGCGTTACGTTTTCGTTACGGAATATGTCTCTAAAACACTGTGCACTATTCCCGGGCGGCTTGTACACAATCGGTGTTAAGACTAGTCGGAAACAGATTTGCGACCGCACTTCCATATCCATGAACTTTTTATACACAGGCGAAGTTGTATGCGCGTGCGTCGCATTCCTAGCAGACTATGGTCTTTTGTTTTTTACGTAACTATTGCTTTAGGTTTGCGCTGTGCACGCATATTGCTTTGTCGACGGTGATTTTTAAGGCTGTTTTTAGATGGCAAAGCGTAATGCGAAATCCATAGACTAAGTTTATGTATCCAAACGCGTGTCTCGCTAGCCGTACTCGTTGCAGCCTGACTAGACGAGTCTTCGTTTAGACTGTACCTTTTTGTAATTAATTACTGAAACGAAACAAGCCTATAAATAAATAATCAGTGTCGTCAATTTTGTAATACATGGGTACATGCATCATTCTAAAGAGAAATGTAATATCGTAACATTTTGTATTACGTACGTGTTGTGAACTTAGTATCTCTGTATTGCATAGCTGCATTATGACATGGGATTATTTTGAAGCCAGCTATTTGGTTCCTTATTTGACAATCTCACTGTAAGTGAGCCACGGCCACACGGCACCTAGCTCCAACACAGAAATGCAATGAATGCAGTCAGAGTAACTCAGAAAAAAAACCCCATCACAATTTGTCGTTATTTTTATCCTGTTAATCGAGATGTTATTATGGTTTATCTCTATGCAATGGTAGTCTTGGTTATTTCATAAAATCCCCTAATTGAGAGTTCAGGTTAGATGGAAGAGGTTTTACTGTGAAACAAAATGTTGTGATTGTGTTGTGTTCCATCTATATGTGTCCGACCATTATTTTGAGCGTATTTTCGTCCTACCCGCATAAGTGATATATTTTTTTACGGCGGAGTGTAGTTTTCTTGTAAGTTTACGGACGCGACTGAGGTTTTTCGTTTCTCTATTGTTCTCTTTCTATCAAATGTTAAGTTTCATTCCGAATTTGTTCTGTTGTGATGTCAATGTAAATTATTATATTTTGTACTTACTGACTGAGGAACAAAACGTCGCGAAGATTTCCGCTAGATTTATGGCCATTTAGAATTTTGTATTATTTTTACTTGTAGCTATGTACACAATATATTATTATATAGCTCGTTTTTCGAACTAGCAATCAGCCTCTTCCTTGCTTTACATTTTATTTTTTTATTAAAGAAATCTATAGGTACTGATAGTATTTAAAAGACAAATATTTTTGTATTACTAATATTTTTTTTATTTACTTCCATAAGTTGCAGTTTGGTCATAAAGATAAGAAGTGCCCAATAAATTTTATTCTCTATTAAAATAAGCATCGTTTATTTTCACCATATTCCTAGATGATAAAACTATTGTATTGAGACCGCTTGACTGAAAGTAAATAAAGTCGGAGGTTGACGACGGCGACGCCGCGGCCGCGCTCTAACCGGATGTGCTTATTAATTTTGAGCCGACACCAAAAGTGGATATCAAATAACCGCGTACGCGACGCGTTCGCAGCATCGTCTGATTGCGGCCTAAGGGTAAATCTTATAACATTATTTATTTGTTAACTTATTGTGAATTAATATATCCTACTAATATTATAAACGCGAAAGTTTGTATGTATGGATGGATGGATGTTTGTTACTCTTTCACGCAATAACTACTGAATCGATTTTGATGAAACTTTACAATAATATAATTTATACATCAGAATAACACACAGGCTACAATTCATAAAGATATATCGTATATTATCCAAATGCGAGTGAAACCGCGGGGCGCAGCTAGTAACTTATAAATTATATAATTATTAGTAACAACTACATCACATATACAACGCTTCGTGCACCCCTACTCTTTCGCTTCAGCCGTCTTTTTATCCTTAGTCTCTATAAATTTGAACACTTTATTAGCTAACACTCTGTATTTGTCCGCGAGCACGCTGTCCGGCAGCGCGTAGATCGCCGGCTTCCCACTGTTTATACACTCAGACATGTTTTGGTCGACTTCGAAGCTCTGGATTATTTCGAGGCCCATTTGTTCCGCTGTCTTTTTGGTCTCGTTCCCGAATACGAAGTTTTTGGTGCCGCAGCTTTGGCAGATGGCGTGCGACATATTCTCTACCAAGCCGATGATGGGCACTTTGAGTTTCTCGAACATGTTGACTCCTCGCCTTGTGACTTGCAGGGCTGCTGACTGAGGCGTCGTCACAACTAATGCTCCTGTTAAAAGATAATATTATATTAATAACTTCTATAACTCTATAATCTGTATGTAATTATAAAAATGGAGTGTCTACAATGGCTTTTATTTGAGTATGTTCATGCAATATCTGGATTTTCCGAATCAAACTGTATGATTATTTACATTACATAGAAATATAACACTGTTCAATGATTTTGTTTATAATTCTATTTGGAAGGTAAGACTTCAGGGTAGTATTATATAATCATATAATGTGACATTCTTTGAACTTTCTACAGTTTCGTTTCTTCGAGCCTTTGTCATACAGTTTAGATAAACATACATATGCATAGACTAGTTTTGATATAATTATTTCTTCATTTATAAAATGTCTGGGCAATTCTCATAAATGTCTGAGTAAATCAACTGATCTTTCTTACCGTCAATAGGCAAGTTCTGTGCGAGCGACAGGTGCGTGTCCCCGGTCCCCGGCGGCGTGTCCACTACAAGGCAGTCGAGCGGGCCCCACGCCACGTGCCGCGTCAGCCGCTCCAGCGCCTGCATCACCATCAGCCCGCGCCACACCACGGCGTTCTCGCCGGACACCAGGAGGCCCATTGACATACTGGAACAGGCATAACAGAATACAATAACATCATCCATAGAGAACTGGTGACCAAGCAGTGTCCTGTGGTTTGGTCTTTGGCCGCAGTCAATCTTATCAACAATGACTTCCAGTAAGGTACGATGTCCAGACTGCTCACCATTTGACTCCGTAGTTTAACAGTGGTTCGATGAGATTGTCATCATTCAGCATGGGGTCCCCGCTGATGTTCATCATCAGAGGCACAGAGGGTCCGAATACGTCTGCATCCAGCAGCCCTATCTCCTTATCCGGCTCTATTACTTTCATGGCACATGCGAGATTCACTGCAAACAATTCTGAGATCACTATGTTTAATAATACCAATAAGCCATCCCTTTAGTTGTCTACAAAAGTCGAGTTTCATAACTGGTTTTGATAGAGTTGTTTTACACTATAAATTAAAATTTAAACAAAACTATTTGTTTGAGTGTTTTTAGCTAAAGATTGTGAGTCTTATAAACAACGAACCAGCTGTAGTAGTCTTCCCAACTCCTCCCTTTCCCGACGCAACCAGAATAATGCTTTTGACTCCTGGCAGAGGCTTCTTCTCAGGCAGTCCTCGGCCCATAACCTTGGCTCTGTGCTCATTCACTTCACTGGTGCTATGTTTCAGTCTGATGGAGGTAAAGCATGAAGTCTGGAAGTTTTAAAAATGAATAATAATAATTTATATTTATAAATATTTATACATAATCATTTATCTTTCTATGTTTGTTTACATAGGTTTTTATTTTCTTAGGCTTCATAATATTGTTTACATACTTTTCGTAATAGAGATAAAAACCGTCAAGTTGTACAAAATGTTACACCATTCTCATTTGAGGGTACGTATACAAATAAATTGCAGTATTTTATCAAAGTATTGTCTGCATGTAGGTAACAAACGGGAGATCCATTATAATTCATTGGAAAGGTCAAGAACCCTGTTAGTTTTTAAGAAATACATACGGCGGCGGTGACCTGAGCAGCTATAATATGGCTGTAAGCCCGCTGAAACACTCTTTGAACGTTCATGTTTAAAAAGCTCCTAAAACTAACACCCAGACGAAATCGAAGTTACCGCAAATTATAAATGTAGTAAATAGGTAATTAATTAGCCGCCTGCCTGTACCTCCCTCCATAGGTTCGTTCTAAAACCAAAGAGTAAAAGTAATAGTAGGTATATGTACTCTAAAACCAACTACTAACTAACTGTCAGTCAGTACAACAAAAACAAATTGCAATATCATGTGTTTTTGACAGTAGGTAGGACCTAGCCTAGGTACTATTGAACTATTATTTTTTTGATTGCCTTCGTATGGTTTGTGCATTTAGCCAGTGTCATGACTGTGTATTTTAAATGTTTCATTTTAGTCATAGGATTATAGCAATCTACGTGGTCAAGTAACTAGTCAAATCAATGTACAGCCTTATACGATAAAGAAGTCGATGCTTTACTGAATTTTTCTGGGAGATTTAGAAACAATGCGAAATGACACATTTTTAGGCTTATATCATTCGCCCACACTCGTGCACTCTTGAACTCAACGATTTATGATATACTCCACCAAATTAACCCTCGAAGAAACACAATTTTAAGAAAAAAATACAAGTTCAACGTCTCACTTTCGGAAACCCGCCAAAACTCCAATATTGAAGTTGTATTGATGGAGATTGATGGTCTGTCAATCAATCAATAGATGCTCGAAAAATATTTGGAGCTTAGTTTTATACTCTGGGTATTTCATTTCAATACGTATTTTGACAGTTTTGACGTCAGAAACACATTGATGACATTGATTGTCTGTCACAAAATAAAATACAGCTGTCTGTTTCAGAGCGATGTCGGGATATTTTTGCGACACATTTTCTAAATATTGGAGATTTCCTTGCGCTGAAAAGTGATTCTGTTGCATGTTAACATGGCTATTTGTCTGCGTACGTTCACGCATAAAATATTGCCTATAAATGGAATCGTTTCCACCAAAAACCACTCGAACCGGTTGTCTAGAAAAATCCCGATGAGAACACAATTTCTGGAAGAAGTGAGTAATAGCCCTGATTCCTTATTATTTGTAGACAAATAGGTTTTAATTTTAAATAATTTAGTTAGTAAAAACTTACTCAATCGAGACATCCTAGATTTTTTTCTCTTGACATTGAACCAATTAGAGGTGTGTAGATTATTGCGAACACATTCACGTGTTGTTCCTCTGTTGATACATAAATATACACCGTAATTTTATGCAGGCACGGCTTAATATTGCATACGGAAGTTTTGCGGATATTTTGCATGACAGTTGGCATAGTAGGTAACTATCATTGCAACTGATTGATGATATAACCACAAATGTTGTTTCAGTTCCTCAACCAGCGTCGCATATCCAGTTGTCAACTAGCGCCAAGGAGTCTCGCCGAGAGCAACATCGATGATATCTGCCTTCACAAAGTCCTGAACACTGAGCATGTAGTCAGCAAAAGCCATAGACAGTTGTCTCTGAGCAACATTGATCAGTTTGAAAACACAAATGATATCAGACAAAAGTATTACAAAGACGGATTGGAGATAAAGCGCCTCAGCTTGACCAGTGATGACTATATTGAACAAAGATTGCCAGCGTACAATTTTGATATACCATGCACCAATATTAGTGATATAGATTTAATTAAATTTAACAATGTTGTAAGTGTACTTACACCTATTTACCTGCTTGTTGCTGTTTAAATGTGTTATAAATTAGTCACTGATCTAAATTGTGTGGTAGTTTAAGAGAATACTGAATGTATTTCAGAATATAGAACCAACCTGCTTGTCAGACTTTGAGCGCAGTGCAGTAGCTTACTGCCGGGGGGGCAATATGCCGGCAACAGAGAGAGCTGCAAGTGAACCCAACCACGACGGCAGGCCCAGTGAGGAACAGATGCAGAAAGTCTTCAAAGTGTTGTCTGAAACTGTATGTTTACTGTATATTTATTAATTCTTATCTTACCATCTTAATATATATAAATTATGCGTCACATTGTTTGTCCGCAATGGACTCCTAAAGTACTAAACCGATTATGATCAAATTTGCACACCGTGTGCAGTTTGATCTAACTTAATAGATAGGATGCTTACATCTCAATTTATAGTCGAAATAACAAAAACCTTAGCCACAGCAATGCGTGGCCGTGTCTGCTAGTATTATTATAATAATATTTCATAGGTGTAGGTAAGAAACATACGAGGGTTTGTTTAATGTTTCAGATGCCTAATTTATTCATACACACCCTGGATTACTCCATCTACAATCCGAATTTGGTGTTTGTTAACAACATTAGGGGAAAAACCACTGTGTAAGTTATAGTCATTAAATTAATCTTGAATTTAAAAGCTTGAATGCTCAAGCATAAACTTTTTTTTGATAATAAGATGTCTGTGATAATGTTTCTTCTAAAAAGTCCTCGCTAGCCACCAGCACTGATTTCTTTATTCTTTTAACATTAAAAAAATTATATGATACATACATAAATAGTTTTTTTTTCTTTTTTTTTTTATATTTATAGTTATAATATTTTTACAGTAAATGTCCTCGAATAACTTTGATTTATTTCCCTACAGTGGCCTTTTCCCGTATGTGAGGCAAATTGCATTGCTGCGGACCATTGGACACTTAAAGTTTGCCTATGTCAAAATGGATGTTATTAAGATCACGCTACACCCCGAGGATTCATCCATCAAGTATGTTAAACAATTACCTAAAGCATAAAGCCCTCCGTATGCAGGCTCCTTAGAAACGACACGTTTGGCATAATGGCTGAGCAATCGTACTGCTGTGTTTGGTGCTTTGGGTTCAATTCCCGCCCGGAACAAATTTTAATATATCGATACCGGAAGTATGAAATAACGTAAGGGACATTTTGGCCAAAATTCACATGATTCACAGATATTTCTTTCTAGTCTGGGTGTTTTCTGTATATCTTAATATATATAAATCTCGTGTCACAATGTTTGTCCTCAATGGACTCCTAAACTACTTGACCGATTTTAATCGAATTTGCACAGCGCGTGCAGTTTGATCTAACTTGAAAGATAGGGTAGCTTACATCTCAATTTATAGTCGCAATAACAAAAACGCGTGGCCGTGTCTGCTAGTAATATATAAATTACGCGTCACGTTGTTCGTCCGCGATGGACTCCTAAACTACTTAACTGATTTTAATCAAATTTGCACACCGTGTGCAGTTTGATCTAACTTGAAAGATAGGGTAGCTTACATCTCAATTTATAGTTGCAATAACAAAAACCTTAGCCACAGCAACGCGTGGCCGTGTCTACTAGTAAAATTATATATCTGTAAATGGTACCCACGACTCGGGAGAAATTTTAGTGTCCATCTATAAACTATAAAAAAAAGCTACACCTGAAATTTTATACCTACATTTAATTCCTTGAATAATTTTCAGAATGAGATGGCGCATCCGAGGCATTTCTGGCTTCAAAGTGTTCTTCATGTTTTGGAAGTATAAACTGTGGGACCTAAAAAAGGTCTTCAAGGATCAAGAATTGTAAGTTTAAATTCTATTTTGTATACCTACCGAGTTACCAACTACCAAGGAAGGAAAAACACATAACATTTTTTAAGAAATTACTTGAGTATTTTGACTTAAGGTCCCGGGAGAAAGGTATTTGGTACCGCACGATTCAGCCACACCCCTTGAATTATCCATGGATAGATAACAGCTTTATGAACCGATCAGAAACCGTCACAGCTTTGAGACTTCGGTCTGGACACATTCCATGCAACAAATTCCTATTCTTAATGAAAATCAGCACAACACCCAATTGCCTTGACTGTAACGTTATTGATGACGTTTATCATATATTGATGGAATGTGTCCGGAACGAGGGACTAAGAAATACATGCAATTTAGATATCCATCAGGTGGGTGGTTGTAACAGCATTCTGGCTGACCCGCTATCGGACTCAGCCAGAATGTTGTACAAGCTGGTTAATAGAGATTAAGGTTACGTAATAGTAAGAGTAAAGTTAAGTAATACTGTTAAACCTACCAGGGCGGCATATTCGAGTAAATCGAAAAAGCCCTTTATTGTTGATTAAAAAAAAAAAAAAAAAAAAAAGAAATTACTTTGTTAAAACTTGCCAAGGAACATAGGCACTAACATGTAAATTTTATTTTTATTTGTTTAGTTAATATTTCTCAGATTCTAATTTTGACATTATAGTCTACATGCATTATTGTGTTTGCAGGTGGTATGATGGATTCTCGACTTTTTACGTGGGAGGAGATGGACTTATCGGGAAACATATTTGCGACAAGGTGTGTAGAAATTCACTCACAATTTTTTAATGAAAGTTTGTAATTAATATTCATTGTCCTTTTCCAGGTAATGCCAGACCAAGATACAATCATAGATGATACGGAGAAGGCTCCTATTGCAGCGAAGATCGCACTCCTCATAGGCATCATACCCAGGAACTATCTGTCCGACGTATCACCCTTCTTCAGCGCATCTCCGGGCACCGCTGAATTGACGGTGCTCCCTTTCAAAGTCTTGGAATAGGGCTGCGCATTGAAATCATCAAAACTCGCTCTAAAGATGAAGCTTCTATAAAGAACGCTCCCTGAAACCGAAATGCCGTTATGCGATTGCGGGTAGATTGTTAGTGTTGCCAGTTTACATGAATATCACCATTATGGCATAATTTTTACACAAGATTAAATAATAATACTTGTTATTCCCTCTGGGAGCACTATTCAAATTACTGTTCTCGTCGTTATGCGCATCGGCAATGTAGATTTTAGAATTAAACGAAACGTGCAAACAAGCTAACTTTATTCAAAAGTATTCTATAAACGGTGGACAAGTTGGCATGTACATTTTGATAGGTATTAAATTATTTATTATTCGTTCGATTTTTTCTTGTATACCATGCAACTGTTAAAAGCGAAATAGGTCGGCCGATATTGCTTCGGAACTAATTTTGTAAAGTACCTACTACGTGTATACATTATAGTAACAGTTAGTGAGACTTTTGGTAAAACTGTGAATGCCTCGTGTATTGAATGTTATGTATTGCTCTAATACAATAAAGAAAATTATGTCATTATATATTTGGGTTTATCTTTAGCACAATATTATGCTCTCATCACGCCGTAAAGAAACGCGACCGATTTTCGACAGCACTGAATACAACGGGAAACTTCCAATTTCATTCAGGTTGGATTTACAATCTTATTTAAGTACTTTATTGCCTAACGCCACTTCTTTGACTCATTTACATTTACGCACGTACTTACTTTTCTAACATCGATCGGCGTTTGCAGACATCAATTAGTTCTAGATGAACATGTAGTGAAGTCATACCAAAATGTTATTTTACGAATGGTTGGTAATTTGGTAGGTTACCTATTTTCCTAAGCCTGGCAATTCATTTGACATTCATTCATTCAATTTCATACCTAAATTCATGGAGTTTTGGCGGGAATCCGATAGTGAGACGTTGGTTTTGTATTATTTTCTCAAACTTGTGTTTCTTCGAGTGTTAATGTGTAATATTGGTGGAATATTAATCATGAAGTGTTCGTTAACGTGCACGAGTGTAGGCGAATGATTATAAACTCAAAAAACGTGTCATTTCGCATTTTTTCCAAAACTCCCAGGAAGTTTCAGTAAAGCATCCACTACTTTACTAAATCGTGACATTGACGATGTAAATAATTGACTTGACTACTTGACCACGATTGCTATAATATAGCTGTGACTTTCATAATGTGGAATTATGAAATATTAAAAATTAAATACTTGACACTGGCTATATGCACAAACCATGCGAAGCCATAACTAAAAAAAAACCTAATTCATGACAAATGAAAAGAATGGATGGAGTTTTGGCGGGAATCCGATAGTGAGACGTTTTGTAACGTTGCTCAAACTTGTGTTTCTTCGAGTTGTAATGTGTGTAATATTGGTGGAATAATTAGTCATTGAGTGTAGGCAAATGATATAAACCCAAAAAGCGTGTCATTTCGAATACATTCCAAAACTTCCACGAAGTTTCAGTAAAGCATCCACCACATTACTGAATTTTGACTTTGACTACGTAATTAATTGACTTGACTACCAGGATTGCATACCTAATAGGTACTATGATTTTCCTGTTGTGAAAATAAGAAATATAATATAATAACAAGTTACTATAATACTTGACACTGGCTAAATGCACAAACCGTGCGAAACCATAACTAAAACCAAAAAAAATGAATGTCATGAATATAATGTCAATAATGCCAAAGGGACGCATTTCATTCATTCTCTTGATTCTCTTTGATCTCTTTCATTCGCTCGCTCGTAGGTAACTTTTGCTTTGCGATTTTTGTCGTCAAGCAAGATGTTTTCAATAGGTTTTGTTGCTAAATGTTTTTATTAGTACAGAAATTCGAAAGTTATGAATAAAAAAGAGTGTATTACGCTCACTCTTTAAATACTAAAGCATTCCTATACTACACCAGTTTAATGTTTTTGAGGATTTCTGTGCCCTAATCTTGTGTTTGTGTTCGTGACTTCATTCGATCGGAGATTTCAATTTTCATTGTTTCTGCAAGAGAATGAGGTCTAGGCTCCGGCAGGGCGTAATCGTGTGATGTCATGACCACGGTGAGCCATTATTATTGTGTTTTGCTACTTAACAGTTCCTTGAAACGATCAAGTCTGGAGGGGGTCATTGTTCGGCTGTAGGCCGTCGGATTTAATTCCAATTAATTTGTCGCGTATCGCGGGCGGTGCACGACGCGCCGTAAGTACTCACTCGCCCGGTGGAACGGTGCCAAGTCGGTCGCCTGCGTAACCAGTGCATTCATACACCCAGAATAGTCTTGGATTATTTTCATTGTGGATATTTAGGTTGATGCATTGTTAAATATAACCATTTGAGTGCAGCCAGTGCATTACTCTTATATCATCTCACTTGTGATCTGTGTTTGTGTTTGTTTGGTTCCTCTATAACTTACTTGCAGCAGTTGTTATAAAGGTGTGTTTGTATTTTCTATAGAGCTTGTATTCTTCTCTATTCTCTAGCTAAAAGGTGACTCATTTGCAGAGGTGTTAATCATTTATGACGTCCCTATATTTACTTCACAGTCAATCTATTAGAAATGCCTACACTGGACAGGTTTTTAGAAGTTATTTTTATGAGATAAAATTCCTAGGTTCTTTATGTTATACCTACTTCAAGTCAAAGTTTGATTTAGCTGTAAGTATACTTTATCAGCCAAACATTACATTTCTGATCAATTTGTGACTACAGTCTAATGAATGTGTCATGGAGAGATGAATATTGGAGTAAATAATAAAATACCTGGTCTCCATTATTCTTGACTGTCCAATTAACACATGCCTACACTGTATCTGGTCATCCTGTACAGTTAGAGCTGAGCACCAACATTGGGCCAGTGAACTGGTGTAGGTATAGTCAGTACTACTGTACTGACTATACCCAATGATAATGTAGCATTCTCCGATGTCACAATATGTCAGGGTAGCCAGGCCTCTGAGACCTAAACACTAAAAAATTTAAAATATTTAATCCTATTCTATGTAATACTGTTTGTTTATGCACAAGTTTGTGTATAGGTATGTTTGTTGGTGGTCAGAGCTGAAACGCCTGAATGAATTTTCATGATATTTGGTATTGTTTTTTTAATAACACAATACTTATCATCGTAATGTTAGTGTTTGATAAGCATAGATAAGCATACTATTATAAACTTACCTTTTCACCAACAATATTTCATACTGAGATGGTATGATTGATTCATTATAAAGACCTCATCATACCTATTTCACGAACAAATTAATAAAAGAGCATAGAAAATACATAAAATAATAATAATGAGTAGTTTTAGTCATCCTCACATACAAGTGGGCTGTAACTAGGTCAGTGAACAATTAGTGTGTTTGTGGATGCAAGAAGCTCAGCAGGTGCATGGTCTACGTAAACTGAATTGGCTTTGTTCCTTTGTCCATTTCTCATAACTGTTATGTACACTTGCAACGACACACATCTTCTGCCCTACTTTATTTGTAGATGCTTACATTGAACTAGAGGACTTAAAGATAGTGTTATCACTGCAAAACTATTGATTTTGACAATGTTTTGTAAAAAAAAACGTCATGCATAGTTACTTACTCTAAATCTCTGTCCACAAGGCACAAATGAAATCAGGAAACCTAATTGTAATCAAATTATAACTGTAATGTTATGTCATCTTAATCTTCTTAATATATATTATATAAATTACGCGTCATGTTGTTTGTCCGCGATGGACTCCTAAACTACTGAACCAATTTAAATCAAATTTGCACACCGTGTGCAGTTTGGTTTAACTTAAATGATAGGATAGCTTACATCTCAATTCACAGTCGCAATAACAAAAACCTTAGCCACAGCAACGCGTGGCCGTGTCTGCTAGTGTTATATAAATATCTTTGTTATTTATTATCCTCAATAATACCAGGTAGCATTCACTTTCAACTGAAATAGCTGTGCAGATTTATTCATTAATTTAGAATGAGATGATTTCTAAAATTTACTAACAACTACAATGACCCTCCGCGTACCGGCGCGGCGTCGCCGAATCGCGATATTACAACAATTATTGCAAGTAACATTGGCTAAAGTAGATAGTGACCAATTAATATGGTCTTCTTATTGCAAGTAACATTGGGTAAAGTATTCTCGGTAAGTGACCAATTAATATGGTGTTCTTGAGTAGATGTGGTCCAAATCCAGTGGCAGATTCGATTACCTTACAATATGCCTCTAGTACCCCTGTTTAATAAAGATATTTACACCTTGACCATCTCTGACTGCAGCGGGCAACCTTATTTTTGATCCTAACACCATCTCCCTTGTTGCAGGTGCTACCTATAAAGAGACTGAGCAACTAAGCCAAACCCGTGCAACACCGGCAAGACTGACCGACTGAACAATGAGCTGAGTTGCCAGTTTGCCATGTCAAAGGTTCTGAGCGCGCTCGGCGGCGCGCTCCCAGACGAGCGGCCCCTGCTGTCGCTGCAGATAGTGGACAGCGTGGCCAAGTGCCCCACCGGGTACTGGGCCGTCAGCCGGACCTACGACGAAGACGCCGACGCGGGCCTGCTGCGCCAGAATGGACTCTTCGGCAAGAAGCCTAGCCATTACATTTGCCTGTCCAAATCTGAGGGTGAGTCTTCATCACATGATTAATCTACGGTTAAAATTTGAGGTAGTTTAGTATGGTTTACTTTCAGCAGATAATATGTATGACATACTTTTGTCACACAATTGGAGTCGTAGTATTTTTTAAAACGACCTATGTAATTCTTATCTTCAAAACGTTACTAGGCAGTGGATGAAGCCTTCATATAAATGTCGAATTTAGTCAGAACTCTGAAACTAAAGTGCCTCTGCTCAACCGGCTAGGGCGTTCAACTAAGTCTAGCCGTCGCGTCCCGGGCGGGCAGGAGAGCACAGAGGACGTCCCACCTCGAAACCTGGGGTCGTCTAGCTCAAGGGCACCTACACAGGACACCTAGGACCAAACACCTGAGGTCGTTGCGCTGCCTAGACGAAGTCAGATAGGACGCTGGGAGATACAAACAGCTTAGGTCGTTGCGCCGCGCCGCCTAGACGGAGTCGAGAGAAAGCACCGACTCCAAATAAATGGACAAAAAATATGTAGAGCTATCATAATGAAAGTATCATTACACGTGAACAAACTAAAATAAACCAAATTAATAATGAATACTTCTTTCGTCTCGATGTTTCAAGCATCGTGGAATAGGTCTGTAAATATCCCACATATACCTATGTAGGGCTCTGAAAAAAGTATGATGGAAAACCGCGTACAAACCGCGATGACAGCCAGCTGCTTATAAACGCCCTTAAAAGCCCTTATAAATTTAAATAGTAATTTTACATAGGAAATTCCCAAACACGCTCGGTTTTAACGTCGTAGGTAAGTAAGTATCCTTATTCAAGTCAAAAATATCGCAATGGTCACATCACCTAAAACTAAAATATAGATCAAAAGTCTCTATAAGCTCGGTATAAGTAAAGATCTGCGATTGGTGTTCCACGCCCATGGAGAAGGTGGCCGGTAACCCGAGCTCATTGATTTTCTACCTGATTAGACAGTTCTAATTCGAGATCCGGAGCTTCGTGATAATCCGTCATGTGCTATGTACTGAGTATACAGAGGGTTAACAGAATTGTAGGGCTTCTCGTGATACTATGGGTGAGATATATAAACGGTATTACAATCATCTATTTTATCTAAAATCTTTCTATTTTTTAAATTAAATACAGGATTTTTTGAAAAAAGATTGGGAAGAGGATAGAAGGCACATCCATTATTATAGCGCCGCATAACTGACCAAAAGCTTGTAGTGGTAGATTTAAATTAAATTGGGATAGATTTTCAGCTTGGTTTGAATTTTCAATGATGAAAGTGCCTAACGCGTGCCTTCTCCAGCGCCTCAAACGCATAACATCCTACGTGCTAACATGCACTTTCGATAACATAATTAACATTTTAAAGATAAGACATCTTTAAAGTTTGTAGGTATACCTTCATAGAGACGTGACTCTTATCAAAAGAAAGCGTAATCGACTTGCAATAATGCAAAAAATCAAAGTATTTAATGAAAAGTTCGCAAAATAATAGCCATTTTACAAGTCAAACGCAAATCTCAAGATCAAAAGAAAAATTAAAGATTGTGAAATAAAGTACTGACTTGACTAACTCTACTCGAAAACTATTTCCTTTTGATGTGGAATGTGGAGATTCAGGATACAACTCATTTAGGGAAGAACTGGAATGGCATAGGTGGTACATCTATCATTCTAGCTTTCCGATCAACTCTGAATACCATTTTTCGAATGCGTCGGCTCGGAAATGAATTCAGTTTTCCAGAATAGATATCTAACTTTCCGAGATTTGTGAATTACGGTGCAGGATGTCCTTTTTGAAATCTACCATTCGTTAAATGGAAATGGGTCGTCTTAACAGATAATGATTTTCATCAAGGCATCATCGCTTTGTCTAATGGTCACTGGTCACAAATACAATGCCGACTAAATCGTGTCTTTACATTACGAACCGGCAGTCTTGACTGTTTCATAAAACCGTATCAGCAGTACCGTTACTTGGACATTGTCTCGCTTCAAGCGTCTCGACGTAGGTACATTCACGAACAAAATTCCTTAAACATCTCCGTCTTCCAATTTAGCTTTATAACAACAAAATACTCAAATGCAAAGAATCTGATATGAAAATTGCGAAAGTATGTGAATATTGTTACCACTTAGCTCTGAAATACGGAATCGGATCTGATGAAAGAACATCATGGAATTACCACATACAAATACCGTAATGGATACTTCTCATCATCATCCATGGGCCATTTCATGTCATCATAATCACCCGGGATGTAGTCACGGTGCGAAAAAATGAGATGTTGGCGACGTTCAGAGACTTTTATCGCCGCTTGTACAAATATCTAACTCGACACGAGTGGGTCAACATTAAGATAAATATCAACGGCATGAAAGCAGCTCAATATGATGTCTGAAGTTCAAAGCCCTTTGCGTCGAGACTGGCGTGTATGTCCTGCTTAATGTGCTGAGGGTCTTAATTAATTATCTCCACGGATTAAGCGTGAATCAGACTGTCAAGTTACATGTTGGTAGAGATCTAAAAATGTACATGTAATTGTCTTTGCCTTAATTGATCTATTTATTCAATAAATTATTATAGAAAGTTAAAGGTAAACACCAAGCGATAACTTTACCTTAGATAAGTTAAATACAAACGTATAGAAACTCATGCGTGAATGCGTTCAAGACACCTTAAGGTCGGTAATTATAACAAAATCCAACTGGTTCTGCGTTGCTAAGGTACACTTTGTGCAACTTTCACCAAGAACAAAACGAAAGCTATTAGGTCGTACTATTAGTAGGTCGATCAAGATACGGCTATACGATCAGTTAAGGACAGGTTGACGTCACTGTTCGACACAGACATGACACAGGCGCTAGTTGTCACCACACACACTAACACGGACCCAGTTATAAGCAAAAATATCTACTTTCGAAAAGGAAATGTTGAAAAATGTACCAACAAATTGTAATTCCTGTCTGTGACATGGTTTTGAAAGGATACTTCAAATGCGGTCGCTAACAACGGCGTACCTGAATATCCTTGCGCGTTCACTTTCGTTGAACCTCGTCGAAGGTCGCAGCGCTCGTCAATCAATGCAACCGGTCCAATCATTACGTCTATTACTCAATGGGCGTTTCCAACGGGTCAATTCAATTGAGACGTGGCCGCGTCAAGGCCTGGATATAATTTTGGCCGTGGCAACCATGCTGAAGACTTAGAAGAATAACACATAGAAGCCAAGTACCCGCAAGCGCCGTGAAGCCATTTTTATTGAGATATTTTGGGCCTAGTTCGGACTCGCTATTGCTAGAAATTGAAGCTTTTATGGTAAATATTTATTATATTTATTTTTCCTGTTTTTGGACAAAATACCAACACGCATGCGACATTTTCATTGCGCTTGTGTGCGTTTTGAAGAAGATAATTACATGGCACTCACGCACACATTGATAAAAAAGTGGCTTCACTTTTGAGTGAAACTACGCAAGGAACTATCCTGCTCTGCGTTATTATTCTAAGGCTAAAGATATTTTCACGCCGTTAACAAAAGTGAAACGTAAATGTCTCCGAGGAGTTTCTTTGTCGAGTATTTCCCAAGCATTGAATACAGGACTAACGTTGAATTCTAGTATTTATGTTCAATAAGTTTGCCAAGTTGAGTTCTAAATCTTGAGGTAACTTGAGAGTGCCAATTGTTTAGTCTAGCTCTAGAGTTATTAAAACTCTGGGGCCAATTTATAAACTAAACTCAAATCACAGAAGACTATTTATTTAATTTTTATATCAGAAACTGAGGGCTATCAATACTTTTAGAGCTGTCGTATTTAGTTTGGTTCACTTTAGAGCCGACATCATTGCCTACTTACAGTAATCCGTTGGAGTTATTTCATGGTGTGAGTTATAAGCGTGAAGCTTATCGCAGCTCGGCTAGTCTTGCGTCAGTAAACACGTAATCTTTTGACTAAAACGTCATTGCGTCTGACGTAAAGTATAGTATGCATTATTCTGGACAAGGTTATAAACATAGACGTAGTATCAAGAAATATGAAGTACATAATATGTAGTCAGTACTGCGCGCTGATCAAAATGAATTCAAACACCTCAATTGAGGAGGTTCGTTGCGAACCTTAAGACTTTATCACATGAGATCAGCTACGCTGTTGTCATCGACAACTTCACAGCCATGCAAATTTTCACCTCAATTGAACAACGGAAACTGACTTGCATGATTAAAAAAAATAATAACTTTACCAGGTTACATCGCCTGGATGAAATGACGATACTTATTTTTCCACTTTTATTTACCTTGGTGTGTACCAAGGTAAACAAAGTGGAATTGAACCAAATAGGTATAGCCAGATTAGCCAGTGCATTTGGCAGAGCCGATGACTAATAATCGGGGGAATTTTGGTATCTTTTATGATGTCATCAACTATTATAATTTAGTTTGAACAATAATGACTAAATCACGACCGGTCTTACCGAAAAAGATTTAAACAAGAGTTGAACAGATGAGTCGAAATATTTTCTCCACAAATCGACGTCTAACGCTCGCTTTTTCTAACTCAATAACAAATTCACAAGTAAAATAATCAGGAATGCCAGGAAGGAGTAGGACAACGCAAGTGATATCTACACGGTGATTTTGTGGGAAGATATTTTAAAAACATCTGTTTAACTCTGGTTTAAAATTTTGTGGTCAGACGGGACAAGTTTACAAAAAATCGACCGAGCATGAGTCCAGAAAACCCCACCCTAGCTTTGTCGCGATACAGACATAAATATTCAAATACACATGAGATAAGAACGCCTTCTCTAACCCTAGTTATCAGTTTGAGATGTTGTAACAGTATTAGAAGAAACAATTCACAAGAATCACAGGAACTTTTGAAATGTAAACTTATTTGGTTTCCTTTGCTGTACATGTTCCATCCATTACGCGCGAAGAATAAAGGGAATACATCAGGTGATACAGGGCAGTTTCGGGCGATAGTTTGATTAGTGGATTAGCCGGGTACATTGCGACAATGCAGTCTAGAGAATAGTCTAATTTATGTTGCTACCCAACTATTACGGCCTTACCACAAGTTGGAACCGATGAGCCTAAATATTTTCTCTACAAATCGACGTGTAACCCTCGCTATTTCTAACTCATTAACAAATTCACAAGTAAATTAATTAGGAATAGCAGGATTGAGTAAGAAAACGCGAGTGATAGCCGTCGATTTTGTGGAACGAAATTTTAGAAACATCTGTTTAACTCTGGTCTAACTAAACATTTGTGGTAAGACGGTTAATGCTCGGTTTCTAAGTTTGACTACCCAAAACTATCGTTGTCTCTATCTGGCACTTAATAAATGACAAAGACAGCAACATAGACTGGGGGTACAGAAACCTGAGATAAGCGATCGTGTCCCGCAGGTGTCCCCGGGTACGTGATGGACGGCGTGGTGGTGGTGGGGGACCGCGAGGCGGCGCCGGCGGGGTTCAGCGTGGCGGGGCGCGCGGGCAAGCGGCGGCTGTGCACGCGCGTGTCGCGGCCGGCCGCCGCGCCCGCCGCCGCGCCGCCCGTCACCGACGTCATCGTGTGCTCCCGCATGCGGAGCGCGCCGCAGGGCTTCCTGCTGGCCGGGTGAGTGCAGGGCGGTGCCGGCGAGCCGTTCAAATGATAGATCTTCTGTCCTGAGTGACTTTATACATCTTTATATTATGTAATTCTACTGTATGTGGGTATGTCACTGAACTCCTAAACGGCTGGACCGATTTGTATGCGCATAGGTGGCGCCCTGTGTGGTTAGGTTCGATTCACAAACCAGCCCGGCAGATGGCGCTGGAGTCGGTATCTAGGTTATTTATCACTTGAAATATCCAGGACAACCAATTTTATAAACACTTGTCTAACAAAACATATCGTTCAACAAACGAGTTTTAATTGTACTGTGTCGTTCCAGCGAAATAAACGGCAAAGTGGTGTGCTACAAGGTGAGCGGCGGCAGCGCCGACTCGTCGCCCACGCACAAGCACGCGGAGTATGAGAACGTGGCCGTGGTCGGGGGCACGCCGGACGCCGGCCGCAGGTCAGAGGGACTGTATACATTTCAGTGGAATTCCAGCGCTGGATTCGGTCGCTGGACTGGAATGCTACAATGTGACTCGATCATTATGTGAGGATTCCCTCCGTTTAGGTGGGCACGTCCAAGCTTTTACAAGCTTTATGTTTTCACCTGTCCCAGTGGCTGTAATCAAATCTTGTAAGTTTTTCATAGTCAATGCATTTAATGGAAATCGGTAATAAAATACCACTTTTACAAGTCAACCACTCAAGAACCATAAAACATAAAATATGATAAATAAAATTAAGGAGTATAGTATATACATAATTAATTATGGTTTCAGTTTGAAAAAGAATGTATCCATTTCATGCGCTAATCCATAATTGAATTACTTATTCATGCAAACACAGGCGTGCAATCGACATTTTAGTCTCAATTAACGCATAACACAAGTAATGTCAATTATGCCGTATGTTTACGTATGCATGACAACAATATAATACGATACGCAATATGAATCAAAACCTTACTTATGAATTACATAACAATACCCGAGTGTTTATACAACACCGCGATTTTAATAAACGCCTCATTGCTTCTGCGCGGCAATTGATAAAAAGTATCCTATATTATGACGACCGTATCGCGGGTGGTCAATGATTTGTTGACTATTCAAATAAATCTATTATTAGGAGACACCAACGAATAATATAGCTATCAAGTTTTATATTCTGGCTAACAATTTATCACTGCATGGATATACATACATACATACTGTGTTGCTCCACCTGTCTGTTAGGAAGTAGACATCTCAAGAGTATCGCATTACTCTGAATGTAGGAGAAATTTGATATATGAAAAGTGAAGAGTAATGTGACCTACATTTTCCTGTTATTTTTAACTGCGTAGGTATTGACTTTGTTAGAAAACGTTATATGATGTTGGAAACGAATTTAAGGAAAATGTTGGTTATAGTATAGGGAAAACACGCTGCCTGCGACTATTATAGGCTCGTAAAAGTGGTACTGTATTGCCTATTTACAGTAGAATGTTTTTAGAATTTATTAAAATAATAATAATAATTTATAAATATTAATTCGGCCTGTAACTGTCCCACTGTTTGGCAAAGGCTTCCCTTAGTGAGGAGGATTAGGCCATTATCCACCAAGGGGGCCTAGTCCGGGTGGGTGGATAACATGCCTCCGAAATTATTTTCGGGCATGTTGGTTTACTCACGATGTTTTCCTTCACTGAAAAGCGAGTGATAATTACGTACATAGCATGTTTAACAAGTAACACATTGGTACGTGCCCGCACTGGGATTTGAACTCGCCACCCCCGCTTTGGAAGGCGGACGTTCGCACACTAGGCTACCACCGCTTGTCGCGCTTAGAATTTATTATTGAACTATAATTTTATTCATTGTATTTTATATGTTTCAATGTCTTAGTTTTTATCGTGATACTATGATTTCCCCCGTGGACTAAGTCGCCATTGAAACTTTTATGAAGAAAAAAAAATATTATCCTCCAGACTGCGCCAAGTCCCGGAGCGGCCGCCGAAGCTGTCCCCGCTGGTGTCCGAGCTGAACCAGCTCAACCTGCAGTCCCCCGGGTACCCCAAGATCGAGGAGTTCGCCTCCGACCACGACTACGAGGCGCTCAGCCCTTCCTACAACATCAAGCCTTCCAGGCCCGCCCCTAGGTAACTATATCCATTCATCGGTGGTGACAATCATCATCGTCATCGCCCGTCCTCCGTTATACAAACCCCCTTTAAAGAGAATAGAACTTTATGACAATAGTGTTACAGTGTAATTTCCGTATTGCAGACCGCCGTCGGTCATATCGCCGGTCCCCGGGAGCCCGGCGGCGGCGTCCCCCGCGGCGCCGGCGCGCAGGAAGCAGCCGGCGCCGCTGCCGCGGAACACGGTGTACCAGACGCTGGGCGGCTACAACGGCCTGGAGGGGGTTCCCTTCGTGCTCAACCCGAAGCTGCGCGGGCTGCCCAGCGACGCGCTGGTTAGTGCTGATCTTTATTCGTTTGTATACTTTATAGCTTAGGCCAGCATTTCACCACTATATCGCTCGGTCTTCCAAGAAGGTGGTAAACGTGGTCAGGCTAGAATAGCACTGGCTCTCGAGGACGGCTGCCGAATCGTCTCCATACAGGGCTTGGGCGACTGATTTTGTACTAGCATCTAGCAGCTAGCGAGGCAGGCACTTTGGTATCTTTAGGAAATGCTCATGAAATGTTTGTGGCTCGTTACTAACTTCATTTTCAAGTTTTTTAACATCAGCGTCTGTTTTAGAAAGTTGTAAGAAATCATCCAAAGGGATCAATTGGATCACGTCTAGCTATGACAACCATCGTATTTAAATCAGTTTCACATCTTCAAGATACATATGCTATTTATATATTTCGCCCGTTAATTCATATAAATAGGATCAATGTGAGCTTATAATTCCAATTCAAATGTGCCATAATATTCGGTTTACATTGATCGAATGAACAATAATCTCTCATGACTGATGACATTTCCGTTTCGTTACAGAAACAATTGCCGTCGATCAAGCGGCGCTCGCGCTTTGATCTCGATCGAGACTATTCCTACAACTTCTCAGTGGAGCGACAGACGTGAGACCGAAACAGCACCCTGACGACTTTGCCATAAGGTATAGATTAGCACGTTACAGTCATGCCGTTATCACCTCAGCCGTGACCGAGTTAGTCTAGCGATAAATGAATTAATTGATCACCTTCATGATGCGATTTAGTTGTACGAAATTGGCTGAAAAATTGCTAGTTAAGATACAAAAGTAACAATCTAAAGAATGAGGTGTCTTGATCTAAAGAATAATGTAAAGAAAGATGTCTTCTGTATTAACATCAACTAATATTATATTAAACAAAGTTTAAACATTCTTATGTATTACAATTTCCAATAATTATAATCAAATCTTATGATTTGTAATAATATAAAATATGCATGAATACAAATATAAATTACCGCATGTCTGTTTAGATTAGACCATAAAAACAAATTGACTACAATAATTTTAAGAGCTATCATGTCAGTTCTATCAACTTGGTCAGATAATATATTCTATTAATTTTGTTTTATGTTTGTAAAGGGAACAACGATCACTATAAATAATCTAGGTAGTTATTTGAATTTGTTATGCAACATCTATTCATTTTGGTTTTACAATTTCTATAAGCGGTGGTAGCCTAGTGGGCGACGTCTGCCTGCCAATGCGGGGGTGGCGAGTTCAAATAAAATATATTGCCATTATTTATATTAAAATTCTAAACAATATATAATTATGTAGATTACCTTAATGAGATTACCGTCATTAAAATTGTTTGTGCACACAATTACGGTGAACTACAACACATACAAATTTATTATCTACATAGTCATAATTTCAACGATAAGTAATTTAAATTATTAACGAAATGCGTAGCGAGTACGTAATGACACGGCGCGCCTGCGGTATGGTTTATATGGAACGAATGGCAAAGGTGGACATATTTTGATTTAATTTAATGATAGTATGTTGAGCTCCTTACCATGTATGAGCATTACCAACATTTTGCTGTTATGTATGAAAATACCGATAGAAAAAGCATGTGTATCAAAATGGTGTGACTACGAGTCTGCAGCTCAAAAATATGACCCTAAAATTATAAAATGAGCTTAGTAATACGACACAATTTATTGTAAGGTTGTTAGTACCATGGTAAGGAATATTAGTAGGAGTATGTGTAGAAATTGGTGCGTCGCTGAGGCCTTGACTGAAATGCACGATGTGTACATGTATTGTCACCTATATCGTAGTTTTTTACCCTAAAAGTCTTTATTAATTTTAGTATAATCTGTAGTATGTAATGGTAGTAGTATACTAGTACCCAACTTATAAGGCGCGTCGTGAATCTTCGTTCGCGCAGAAAAGAAAGTATGGTCCGAAGATTAACGAAAGAATGCTTAAAACTTACAACCAACCTAAGATCACTATTATAAGGTTCATAATACACTGCAGCTGTTAGTTCCATCTCACTCTAAGCTCGCTAAGATGGCGGCGGCTGCCGACCAATAGCAGTCAATAGCATTTCCCGCGCTTTGAAAATTCATCTTCTGCGCAGGTACATCGGTAAGCCATATCAGTTGGGTACTACTATACCATGTTCAAATCTTGATTAATTAATTACAAAGCGCAACTGCCTGATGATCGTTGATGAGGTCTACCTTTTGAGTAATAATTGAATTGTGCCAAGAGTTTGTTATTTTTTATATTTCTACAACAGGTTACCCGGCGCAAGCCAGCCACGTAAGCTAGTCAAAACTAATGAGTGGAGAAAATACAATCTCACTTGTGAAATCAATACGAAACAAAACTATGCTCACACAAAAGTATACAAGGTTTTAAAGACTATTTGTCATTCGATTCTAATTTCATTAGGTGTAAAGGAATCATCGACTTTATGATTATTGTATTCAGTAACATAGGAATTAAAACTTTACTTGTTGGAAGTATGAGGAAGTATTCATGAGTGTACCTACAAATGACTTATAAAAATATATAGAGAAAACGCGTTGTTGAATGTCAGTGGTGTAACTATACCTTACAATATGCCGCCCAATGTCTTGCACCCTGTGTTTGTCAATTCTTTGTACATATCCATTTTATCTAAGTTCCACGCCCGTTGATGTATTTGGGATGGCAGTCAGCGCCGATGAAAGAAGTCTGTAGAATTTAAGATAAGAGAGAAAGTTATATTGTAAAAAATTCTACTTGGTCCCGGTCCCTACTTCTTTGATGGCGCTGGCTCTGAGGTAGATAATTTTATTTTTTAATAGTGCCTATGTATAATGAAGATCTTTAATAATTATAGAAAGGATATTGTTTTACAGTGTAAATATTGCCTTGAATTAACAATAATACTTGAAAGATTGCTTGGGTTGCAGCGGTGTAGCGGGTCATTTCGCCAGACCCGTACTATTTGATTATTAGGGCCGCTTTGATGCAGAAAATAGTAGCTATTGTTGTAGCACCATCAGTTTCCTGCAGTTTCAAGTATTGTTGTGGTATCGGCCATTAGCGTCCGAGGAATTCCGTTGTTCCTTATTGTAAGAACTACTAGAAAATGGTTTTATAGTTAAATATTTGTAACTGAATAGTATTGTTCCATGTCTCAAATGTTTGTCATCATTACGCTTCAAATAATATATATTATTATCGAATCTTATTGTAAATAATCATTGTATTATGCAATTAGGTAAATTAGTACGCTTTTTTACGCACTAGAGATTGAATGATAATTATGTTTAGAGCGATTATGGAGGAATAAATTTTAAATTATTGACTGAACTAAGGAATTTCATTTATGATGTATTCTGTCAAAGTTTGCATGAAACAAATCAATAAATTAACAAAAATAATTTTATTACGTAAAAAATCGTCGCACCAAAATTATTGCAATTTATTTTCACTTAAAATCACAACAAAAAGTCTTAAAATAAATAATATATTAATAAATATCGAACCCTGACACTAATTGCCAGAAATGTATACATACACCCCATTTGTCGCCGCTATTTTCGTCCCCGCTCGTAACAAATGGGAAAAGTTTTCCCGGGCGACAAATAAATATTAGCCAATTATTTAAATAGCGCAAAATATTTTTTTATCGTGAACATAATATTGCGCAAAGGATTAAATTTCAAAGCTTTTTGGCACACTTATAGCAACACAGTTCGATACTTACTAGTCTCACAAATGTTTATGTCGTTATTGTTATTATGAATACATAATTTTTATTTATACAAAACTTTCATTTTACTGAAGACTTTAATGATTAATGTCTGTCTACTAACAATTTTAAAACGCTAGCAAAACTATTCATTGAGAGATTACAACATTTACAAGATTTATACAAAAAATACTACAACCACAACATTATTTATATGAAAGTATAAAGTCAACACTGCCTCGTGTAAATTATACACAATAATTATTATTTTTAGTTTACAACTACATAATTTATACGTATTGTATTTATTTGTCTTTTTCGCAGTTGAAGCTTATACTTTTTACTGTACATAGAAACATATTTGTATTAAATTCATATTAGTATTAATATAAACTCACACTTATATTAAAAAATTGCATTTTTATTAAAAGTTGGCTGGTCTGTACCGATAGACTAATGAATAAAATTTAATGCCGCATCTGGCATTGCAAAAAATACGACCGGCATTTGCTATTGATGAAAAACACTCCGTTATTGTCAGTAAAGGAAACGAGTCATCACAACACTTCCCCGATTTCTTTGGCTATATAATAAATATAGTAGAAAGTTCTAAGGAATGCTCACAATACCCACACTCCAATCTATTAACCAAGGAAATCGAGCAAACGGAGTGGGAACTAGATCGGATTACTGTGAATGAGTTCGGACCATCGACACGAATGTTTGTCTAGCTCCGAGTCAGACTAGGGTTACCACAATTTTGCAGGACCATCCGTCGCCACAAGGTAGTTATTGTCCAAATAAGGCATGCGCTAGTCGGCGCGCACGCGTCACTGCGGCGCGGGCGGCTGGCTCATTTGCTTCTGCTGCTCCAGCAGGCGCTCGAGGGGCGAAGGCCCAGGCCCCGACCATAGGGACTGGAAGGTAAATGGATCATTAATATAAACTTCATAATAGTACCTAGTTATACAAAAATAATTAGTTCCCTGAGATTCGGAGTAAGTGTTTTTTACGTTAGTTACCCCCAGTTTCTGAAACGTCAGTCAACGTTGACAACAGATTAATTCTATTGCCATCCTTGTCATTTGTTTAGTGTTAGATAGAGACAACGATAGTTTTAATCTACTGTCAACGCCAACTAGCGTTCTAGAAACCGGGGGTTATTAGTTGTCTAGCAAGTTACTTAGAAACATATTCCTATTTATTAATTACTAATACAGTATGCATTGTAGAGTTGGTTGACTACATAAAATCGATAGCTAACAATACAGGCGATAAGGGTATGCAGCAGTATATATTACAACATAATATTTAATAGAGTTTTTGCCATCTTTGTCATTTAACAGCAGAGTAGACTAGTCAAACATTACCTGTGGATGTCGATTTTGCGCAGACCCCCAAGAAGCAGTGTTCGGTGCACCGCTGAATAACGAATACGTGTTGCCGCCCGTTTCTCCGTTAATCACATCAATCTGAAAAAGGTAACGTTATAAATACGCTACAAGGTCGAGCCTTGAAAAACGTAAAGAAAGATACAAAGTGGCAGAAAGGCTTGACATTCCTATCCTATTTAAAATTATAAAGGCGAAAGTTAGTGAGCGTGTTTGTATGTTTGTTACTTCTTGACGCTCAAACGACAGGACCAATTTTGATGAAATTTGGTATGGCGGTAGCTAACACCCTGGATAGACACATAGGCTACTTTTTATTCCGAAAACAGCGAGCAACACTGCGGGGCGCAGCTAGTAGAATATCACTACGCAACACACCTTATTACGTTCAAATTTATTCCCATCCATATCGCTCTTAGGCTCGTTAAAGCTCAAGTTCCTCTGCATGTCCACATTCCCGTAGCTCGCGCCCAGCTCCAGCAGATCCTTCTCCTGGAAGCCGGCCGGCTTCTGCGCCGGCAGCGCGCGGAGCCCCACGCTGCCGAACTGCGGGTACATGCCGGCGTCGTACGGCACCGCCGCGGGGTACGAGCCGAAGCTGCCCAGCGAGGAGCCGAAGCCGGGGGCCGCCACCAGGCTCTGCAGCGCCTGCATCGGCTGCCCGATCGTCGACGGCAGGTACGGCCGGCTCGGGCTCTCCGGCGGCGGCCGCTGCTGCATCTGACCGAACGGCGGCATGTTCTGGTAGGGGTTCGGGTTGTTGTTCATCGGCGCAAAGTAGTTCGGCTTCATCTGGTTCACGGGCGCGGAGTAGTTGAAGTTCGGGGACGGGCTGTCCGGGTTCCACCAGGGGTTGGGCCGGTAGTCGTCCGGGGCCCGCGGCCGGGTCCACCCGGTCCGCGGCGGGTTGAAGTTGGCCGGCGGCGTGAAGCTGTCGTCCCGGAACTTGTTGTCGTTGAACTGCGTCTCCTGCGCCGCCTGCCAGTACCGGTACTGGTTCGCGAACCGCGGCGGCAGGTCGTCGAGGAAGTTCTTCTTGTCCCCGGACGTCTGGTAGCCGCGGTCGAACTTGTGCCCGTCCTGGAACAGCTCGTGGCGCGAGCTCTGCTTCTGCAGCGCCGCGGTGCGCACGTCGATCTCCTTCGGGTTGACGACCGGCAGCCGGATGCCCGGGCCGGGGCCGGCCGGGTGCTGGGAGCTCCCGCGCGGCTCGCCGGCCGGCCGCGGGGGCGCCGGCGGCGGCTCCCCGTTCCCTTGGCCCAGCTTGGGCTCCTCCTTCTCCTTCTTGGGCTCCGGCTCCAGGTTGACCAGGTGCGGGTACCCGGACTTGTCCTTGAGCGACAGGATGCCGCCGGTCTTGCGGCCCAGCGGCAGGTTGGCGAGAGATTTCATCGCTTTCGGATGAATCACTTTCGACTCGGCGCCGTCGGCGGTCGACTCGGTCGTCGGCGGTGGGGTGACGAATTTCACCTGCAATTTCAGATAATTTGTGAAATTTAGAACACTTCTCAAGGCAAGGGTTAGAGTTAGCGTGTTCCATTGATTTATAACTTGTAACTATGAAATGATCTGTGGCATCACAATTCGTCACGCGTGCAGCGCGACCGTGCCGATACGTCATTACGTCTCCACTAACGCAACAACCTACAAACTAGTGCGCTACCCGCGCAGTAGAACGGAGAACTACCCTCCTCTTCATTAGTTGAGCTACTCAGTTATGCACTACCCCCCGTGCAGTTGAACAGAACTGCCTCCCTGTTCATCAGCTATGCGCTACCCGCGCAGTAGGACGGAGAACTACCATCCTGTTAGTTCACCTGTTTATTAGTTTCCTCCTGTTTCCGCATGATGGCAGCCATGGCGATGTTGACGCGAGGCTTGCGCAGCTCCCTCTTGTCCTCGCCCTTGCCGCCGTCCTCGCTGCCTTCGTCCTGCAAACACCACTATTCATAACCATCAGATTGACAGACTAATTTTTATCCCACAAAATAAGCCGGTCCAGTGAGACTAAAATTAAAACCAATAATGTAAAAAATGCATTGTGCATATTCTATTATGTATGTTAGTGTACTTTGATTATCACATAAATCTATCGCTATCTCTATCTGGCACTACACAAATGACAAAGACAGCATCACACTTATCAGCCGGTCAAAGTTAACTAGGGGTGCAGAAACCGGGCATTAAGCTAGCATTTGACCACTGTCTCACCCGGTCCAAAGTGACGATGTGGTCGAAGGTTATAAACACGCCCAGCTTAGAACGAGACCCCTATAGGAGGTTGGCGATAGATTTAAGGGTGCATTTCGAATAAATTTACAGTGATGTTCACCTGTTCGTCTTGAGTCAGCATGGCGCGTTCCTCCCGAGCCCGCTCCAGCGACCCCTGCGGCTTCAGTATACCGGCGCGCTTCTCGCGAACTGTCAAACGAATATAACTTCTAAGACACTCGCGAATAGAGATCGAAACGCACTGAGACGACGTAAGAGCGGTGGTGACCGAGCGGGTAATCTATGAGCTTTGCGACTCACGGACACTGTTGGAAACCTCAATCCCCACTGATGACTTCGTAAGTTATGCGCGGAATGCCATCGCTCCGTGCGTCGTTAGCGAGCCGTGAGCCGTCGGTCCCGGTCGTTATCGATATAGCAAACGTTAAGCCACGCCCCTTGGGCGGCCTAAGAGGCCGACACCATCTCATTCGACAAACAAACAAGAGGGCAAACTTAGCTTTCGTGTCGCGCCCGGTCGGGTGCTCCGACAAAACTGACACAAGCGCGCTGATTTGAACCTAACTACTAATTAGGAACTAAACGTAATGACGTAATCATTTAATTATTACAATGTCCAGTCAGCGGAAAAAATAGCTCTATACGTCCAACTTTCAATTACGTATTCTAAACAAACATTACGAATTAGACCCGTTTAAATACTAATTAACATATTTTATTCAGTTCGCAAAAGTTTAAGAACTTCTAAACAAACTGTTAGTACAAATAGGGCAATAAATGAATATTTACGTACTTGTGTATTTGTTTATCTACAGTCTACACTTTTTCCCTTATATTGCAATAGATGAGATGTTCGTTTGTGAGTTTGTATGTTTGCAGGCGGTAATTTCCAGAACTACTAAGTACTATTAACTAGCTAAAAACGGGTCTAATTCGCGCACAAACAAATATCAAAATATATAATTTTGACATACCTCGACGTTTCGACCAAGTTACATCGGCCGTGGTCACTAAGTACTAAGTACTAACCCGAATCTGATAAACCACACGCGATATGGAACATAATGAAACAAACAATCCATTGTATACTGTCGCTTTGTATCGTGTATAACAACGCTCTCTTTCGCTCCACTTCCGTACCTGCTGTATATAAATATACTCAGCTATATATAGTAAACTAGAAGCACCTCGCGGTTTCACCCGCGTTAACTACTATCCCGCGGGAACCATTAATTTTTACGTGATAAAAGGTAGCCTATGTGTACCGGGGATAGCATAGCTTCCCAACAGTGAAAGAATTTTTCAAATCGGTTCAGTAGTTTCGGTGCCTATTCATTACAACCAAACAAACAAAGTTTTCCTCTTTATAATATTAGTATAGATATATATATATATTATATACTCTCCACGCACATAATCGTATCTTTCTTCCCTATCATGTAAAAAAAAAATGCCTTTAAAACTTTAGTCTCAATTATCGTCTACTTACGATGATGATTTTACGAATCGCCCCGCCTAAGTTCACTACGAAACTAACCGCATCGCGTATGCATTAGAATGCCTATCAATATCCTAGCTTGATGAAGAGTACTCTCTACTTTTATAGAGAGAGATAGCATGATCGTGATTTACAGCCGAAATTAATATTGTATCTCCTATCCAAGATTAAAATCGATCTTAGATTGCTGCCTATCGATCGATCGATTTCCAATCTGCGTGCCTTTATAAACCAATCCACGGATCGGTTATTGGCACATTTGACCCTAAAAATGGATTGTGATAACAAATTTGGATTGGATTGATTATTAATTTCGGCCGTTAGTATGTCATTTTGAGCGAGTTGGGTCACCTATTGAGTACCTACGAACGCGGACGGCTCATACAGTTTCGCTCGTCTTTAGTTCGATTCAGCCGTTAGTATGGAGTGTCCATCATGTGCCGCACCTTTCTCCCTGAAGTCAGCCTCGGAGATGACGACGGGCGGTTTCAGCGCGGGGGCGTCCTCGTCACTGTCGTCCCCCTCCTCGTCCTCGTCCACGCCCCCCACCACGCCCCCGACGCCCCCCGCCGCCGACAGCTCCGCCAGCGCCACGGACAGCTGCTCGCCGCCCACCGACGCCGCCGTGAACCTTATCTGGTCATCTTCTTCACTGAGGACAGATACTTCTATTGCATATTACTACAGTAATCAAATGTACAAGTTTACATTGTGATAACATATTTTCTTTGTCTCGAGAAAACTCTATATCGTCCAAAATGACAGAATCAATTCAATTTTGTTAGTTATGTCGTTTTATGTTTGAAAAACTATGTTTTTGTAATAGTACACTTTATTTTATTTAGTCTTATACACAAACAATATTTACTTTTAGATATTTCAGTATAGAATGCTAATTTACCGACGGAGTGTAAGACAAAACAAAACATCGGTTTACTTAGAAAAAGTACAGTCATTGTCATTAGCAGAAATTATTAGTTATTATTGTGTATTGGATGGAATCTGTCGTTTTCATTTAATTAACTAATGAGAAGTAATTAAACGTATCATCGTTGAAATATTCGATTAGAAAAGACTAGGTACCTATTAAATAATTATGGTGAAGCATGTTAACAATATAGTAATATAGGCATGTTCTTGCCGACAATGAAACAGTCAGGTAGATAAGTGTTAATTTTTTTTATAGCGTAACTTGATAGAAAACCGCCACGTGTGCCCATAAGTTGTCAATTACACATGCTATCCAGAACTTTGCATTACTAAATCATATGTGGCACTGCACTGTACCCGGTGCGTGTGAAACAATTCTGTTTAGGCCCTCAATTGGATCGCAATAAGACCTCATGGCAAGCCCCAGTATGCACCACGCGATCTTGAAGATATCCTAATTTTAATTTTGTATTTGTTTTTGCTCATCGAGCATCCATGGCAACGCAACATGTATACATCGGAATATTTCTCATGTAAAGAGATTCAGCACTTGTGCTAATGTGTTTGATGTGGCTGTACTATTTTAATAAATAAAATAAAAAAGTAAAGTACTGAATAATTCAGTTATTAGATTCAATCAATCACTTTTAATCATAGAAATAATCGATAGTAGTGTCAACGCTATGACTATGATGGCGTTAGAGCGACAGTCGTAAAATGCGGAGACGCAGAAACATGTTATTTGTACGTACAATACTCTTTGTTAGTTGCGGAACTCACGTGAAAGAGAACTGGTCCGGTATGATGGCGGCGAGCCTTTGTCCGAGTTGCACCAGGCGGTGCGCGCGGAGCCGGCGCTGCAGCTCCGGCGCCTCCAGCGAGCACGCCGGGGGCTCCGCCGGGGACCTGCAGGCGGTAAAACTATTTCAAACAAACAAGAACCAACCGATAAGTATATCGTTGTCTCTATCTGGCACTAAACAAACGACAAAGATAGCAATACACTGATGGTTGAACTAGGGGTTCGGAAACCAGGCATTAGACCACTTTGGGTCCCAGTCCTCTATCTAAACTCTAGCACAGGGTAGACACTCCGTACTGAATAGGTCCTCTACACCCACTGAAGAGAGACAACACGTTCAAAATATCAAACAACATCGTGATCATGCCATCTCGCTTTGATTTTGTCTCTTGTTCTGGGGTATCAAAAGGGGTGCACTCACTCGCCCTCGGCCTCGTCGGGCTCCGCCGCGGGCACGCGCGCCCCGTACGTGTCCCACGCGGCGTGGCCGGGGAACCGCAGCCGCGCCAGGTACCCCTCCAGGGGGAGGAACCCGTGCAGCTCCTCGTCCTCCGGCAGCGGCACCGTCGCGTCTGGGGAGGGACCGAGCTCAGTCGCCGACGGTACTACCAAGGGGGAGTGTATAGTCCAAGACTAAAATGTCTAAAGTAGACGGTAGTCGTCTTAAAATACCACTAAAGTTTAAACCAGAGTTAAACACATGTTTCTAAAATTTCGTTCCACAAAATCGACGTGTAGGTATCACTCGCGTTCTCTTACTCAATCATCTGATTATTTTATTTGTAAATTTGTTACCGAGTTAGAAAAAGCGAGGGTTAGACGTCGAATTGTGGATTAAATAATTAGACTCATCTGTTCGACTTTGATCTGATAACCACTGACACCAAAGGCCGGCCCCACCTCATTCGACAGTGAACCTACGCGGCGGAAGCACACGGTGTAGATTCGCTCTCGCTCGGCGGCGCGGCGGTACTCACAGAGCGGGCGCGGCTCGCGGGCGCCGGCGAGCGCGTTGAGCGTGTGCGCCAGCGCGTGGTAGAGCGCGGGGCGCGCGCGCCACGCCGCCGCCGCCAGCGCGCCGGGGTGCGCCACGCACCACTCCAGCCACACTTTCACTGGGAACACGGAAATTATATTATTTTTTAATGTTTAGTTATGACTTCGCATGGTTTTTGCATTTAGCCAACTGATTCTTTTTTTTTTTGCTCCGCGCAGTTTGTGCATTTAGCCAGTGTCCAGTATTATAATATTTAAGTATTTCTTATTTTCACAATTGGAAAGCCATAGCATTATAGCGATCCTCGTGGTCAAGTAGTTAAGTTAGATTGAAAAATCCGACTATACAATGACGTATTATAATATAGAGTAGTGCAGTAGAGCCGGCAATGCCGCGGACCTGCAGGCAGCGCGCGCTCCCTCGGCGCCGGCGCCGTGTAGTTGGGCAGCAGCAGCGCCAGCAGCGCGCCGGCCGCCAGCGCCAGGCTCAGCGCCGCCGCCCGGGCTTCGCCCTCCGTCGCGGCGCCCGCCTCCACCGTCAGCTCCTCCGTCGCGGAGTGCACGATCCATATCAGCACGCATGTCATCTGGTGCAAAACAACTATTTAGATCTCACTGGCACACCTCTGTTTTCAGAATAAAATATAGCCTCCGCACGCCACACGGCACCGGCGCGCTCGGCGTGTGACTTGAGCTTTACATGTACCTTTATAAGCGTCATGGACTCGAAGCTGTCCGTAGCTATGAGGGTCGACAGAGACGAGTTTAATGAATTCACTAGAGCTTCCGCCGTGTCCAACCTGTCACAGACAAATATATTAATGATGGTAGAGAAGCTACTGCCCGCAGCTCCCACGCCGCGCTTACTACATAAAAATTAACGTAAAGAACACGTCAAATGAGAAAAAAAATCAAAAGAGTCGCAGACAACCGGTGGATGCAAGTGGCAAATTGTCGTTTGGTGTGGCGGTCTGAGGGGGAGGCCTATGTTCAGCAGTGGGCGTCTCAGGCTAATGCTAATGATGATGATGATGATGAAGGAACACGTTTTGTGTTGTCATGTATCGATGACGTCCAACAGGTTAAGCGGTACTCACTCATCTCCGGTGTGTATTAGGTGCAGTGCGCGGATCAGCTCGGTGATGTAAGAGTGCGCGTCGAGCCGCCGCAGCGCCGTCGGAGCACCCGGGGCTCCGCTCTCGGCCGCGGCGCCCGTAGTCACGCCCGGTAGCACCGGGAGGTTACTTTCACTCCTGGGATATTGGAAAGGGAGTGTTACAATGAAGATAGAAGTTTCATTGTCATCAACCCTTATTTGTACACTGTTGAGGATGGCTAAGTTCCGTTAGGAGGATTAGTCCCCTTTCTTTTTTTTGAGGGGAGGGGCCGGGGGGCTTTCGCACTATCCCTTCCGCCACGGGGGTGGCGAAAGGGGGGCGTGTGGGACTTGAGCCTACTAAAGGCTGACCCCACCGTTATGTGCGACACTATAGCCAGGAAAGAAGAGACAGTTATAGAGAAAGATTCGAGATTTCTGGTGAAAATAGACTCTGGTTGAAATCTTTTGTAGTAAAACCGATAAAGTTTATTTTTATGAAGTACCACTGTACTTCATAAAAAGAGAGAATAAAAAAGTGAGATTGTAAGCTTGCACTGACTGCGTTGAGTGGGCGGCGGCGCGGAGCGTGCGCGCCAGGTTGGGCGGCGCGGGGGGGAAGGGCGCGCGCACCAGCAGCGACCGCACGTGCCAGTACAGCGCCGCCAGCCGCCGCGCGCGCCGCCACGCCACCAGCGCCAGCTGGTTGTACGGCTGCCCCGAGTGCACCGACACCACCAGCGCGTGTCTGCAAGTACCACGGTTACTGGTGAGTAACTCACGTTTCTGTATAGCAGTAGGGCGAACAGGAACCTCTATCGAGAAAGTTAAATGTCAATTTTATTTTAGATTTTATCAGCGGCTTACAAGATCGTCGCTCGACAAGATGCGTTCGCGAAAGGTACTACTAGTATGTACTAGCTCGACATAGTACGCGTCAACTAGCGCTTTTATATGAAGATCCTGTACAGCGCCCCTACCGGCGCGTATATGAACGTAAAATCTTCTTCATCGTAACCTTATCGCGTTAACTACTATTTTATTAAACCTAATAAATAAACAATTTACTGTTCTACTCTAATCACGCGTGGAACAACGAAACAAAAGATAAACGAAAATGATAAAATGGAAGCCATTTTGTTTATTTTTTTGCTATAGATTTACAAGTTTCTCATAATAGATACCTGTAGAAGGTATGCGCCACTCGCAGCTGCTGGCGGTAGCGCGCCAGGTCCCCGAGGTGCACCAGGCAGTGCTGGCAGATGTACCGCGCCGCCGCCGGGGCCGCCGGCCGCGCGCCGCCGCCCGCGCCCCCCGCGCCCCACCCCTCCACCCAGCCCAGGAGGGATGCGCGACGTCTGACAACAACCAATTATCTTCCAGTCACATGGCACTTGAACATTATAATAATATTACCTATTCACAATAAATTTTGACTACTAAAAAGAATTGAAGTTTAACTAGTGGTATTAAGTAATGGCAAAAGTATGACTGTCTGTTTGTTTCGTTTTAAGGTCTAAACCGCTATACTAATATAGATTAATTTTGGTATAGGATAGATTGGGACTTGAGAAAAGATAAAAATTACAGGTAAGGAAATATAATATAAAGGTTTCACAAAGGTACCTAAATGGTAAGTCCAATTGGAATGTGGTACAGATCTGATGCAGCAGACACAGGTAGAATCCGGCAGCCGCTTGTAGGACCCAAGACAGCATCGCCTGCCCCTCGCTTCTCAGGGGATTCTGGACAAAAAAGACAATTATTATGGTACATAATATTCTCACTATAATAATAAAAATTACAAATGACATCCAACTAATATAGCTCAACCGATTTAGTAATTACTAAAAGCGCCTCGCGATTTCACCTGCGTTGACTACTATCCAGCGGGAACCATTATTTTTAACAGGATAAAAAGTAGCCTATGTCATCCAGGGATAGTGTAGCTTCACAATGGTGACATAATTTTTCAAATCAGTTCAGTAGTTTCAGAGCCTATTCAATGCAAACAAACAAACAAACAATCAAATCTTTCCTCTATATAATATTAGCATGTATAGATTTGTTGTGTGATACTTTGAACCCTGGTGATGGACATAAGGTTATTTACATCGCAATAAGCTTTAGTCTACATGGACAATGTCATGTGTAATAGCTATTAAATTATATTATTTAATAATAAGTGACTCATGCACCAATGGTGTGGGGACAACTAGTTAATTGTAGGTGTGGGTTGGATGACCGCCCCGTATCTTCTAAATGTATTTAATAGATTAACAGGTGAGCTGCACAATTAATATTTTGTTTGTTTTATTTATTAATGGAATGGCCTAGAATGGGATAGAGGGTTAGAGGCAGACCTCCTGCCCAATGGTCAGATGACATTGTCAAAGTGGCAGGGAGACAATGGATTCTCCTGGCACAGGAACGTAAAGAGTAGGGTGCACATAAGAAGACCTATGCCCAGTAGTGGGTTGATATAGATAGATAGTTTTATATATGGGACATTCATAAAGCATTACATGGCAGTCTCATTGTATATGCAACAAATATCAACCAATGTCAAAAAACTTGAACTACCAAATGTAGATATTTAAGTATATAATATATCTGTGATATCACAGTGGTATCTCATCGGCATACCTTCCTGTCCTTCGATATGGCCTGCAGTGCCTCAATCTGCTGCTTAAAGCCAATATTCCATAGGTCCTGCTCCACCTTCTTGTCCAAGGCATAATCAAGGTCCAAGACTAGTACTTTCTGATAAATCTGGAGCAGAAACATAACAGTGACGTATTTAACACACACATATTTTAATATAGCTACTATAGAAAATACAATCTGCATAATTCTACCGTACTATTGTCAATTTTTTGATGGGTATCGATATGTGCTGGTTACACAGGCTACTTATAGTCCTGGAGATCTCAGGTGAAACAGAACAGCTAGTGAAAAGGAGTAAGAACAGGTTCAGTTACATCTGACACTGGCTACCATTCACAGTGTTCTGCATTGTTACCTTCTGCAGTTGCTGCTGCGTGGCCCAGAGGGTGCGCTCCTGCAGCATAGAAGTCCCACTTTTGAATTTCGATATAGTTTCCTTCAGCTCATCTGCCTCCCTGGTGATGTTAACATAAATTATTAACATTCCATTTGTATTGTGTAGATGTTGAATGACATTGAACCCCAGTGAAAACTCCAATGAAATTGATGCAGTGAAGGTGAACCTCCAAAATCATGGGTATAAAACACGATGGTAAAATTAATGATTCTATATCCTATTTTGTGAAAATTTAAGGTAATCATAAATGTGTAATGGATAAATAATAATAGAATTTTCAAAATAATGACTCAAATTAAAATTTAGGTTACAGGATGTAAACAAAAATATATTACCTTAACATCTGCACAGCGGCATTTAAAACCATATTGATAGAGGCTCAGAGCCTCAGCAATTGTCATAGCATTGGGAAATAATTTAGGAAAAATAAAAAATCACGGAAAAACTATGTAAGAGTAATTGAAAAATTTTAGAAAACAATCGAGATTCGAGCGGAGGACCATCGCATCGTGTGTCAACTGTCAAGTATATGAAAGATTAATCAAAAGTCAAAATAACATATGATAATGATAGTTTTTTTTTTGGTTTTGATAATGGCCTCGCACGATTTGTTAAGTATTTCTTATTTACCCAATAGGAAAGCCATATCAATCCTCGTAGTCAAGTAGTCAAGTCTGTAATATTATTTACATATTCAAAGTCACGATTCAGTAAAGTTTAGATGGTACCTATGACTAAATAGTGGTGGACGTTCATCGACCCGCGGGCCGCGTTCCGAAATGCGCTTAAACTGAACACGACGTATACGTATACACTGCTAACATGAGGTCTAATAACCAATTTGTGAGCGTGCTCAAGGCCGTTCGCAGTATGTAATTCGGACCACTCGTAAGTATGCTCACAGTGCTGCCAACAGTCAAACAAGAAAAAGTCCGTAATCAAATCAAAAATTACCCGAAATCACCCATTTATCATATAACTAATTTGATACATAGAAAATTTAGAAGCATATTCCTTTTGTATGTATGTGTACATACAAGTCTTTCAATAGCGTGAGCCTAGGAAGTGCTAATAATATTTCAGTTTAGCAGGTATTCAGCGGTTTACATAAAACTAACCTCGTGAAATATTTTCATTGACTAGTAGGTAATATCTGATTTTGACGGAACTTTCAATGGCACCAAATACAGACGAATAACCCTTAGATTCACGCCAAAACCCACCATCAAGCCGAGAGCGGCTAAGTATTCGGTCCAAGTAGCCAGGGAGCTACTCTACTTAGCTAAAATATTAAGCGAATTACTTATTGAATTGGACCACACGTGTGTGCGCTGTAAACGCTTTAAGCGTAATTCGGAACGCTGGATTGTCATTACCATCATACTGTTATCAGTCAGTCAGTAAATGTATGTCATCATTTACTTGACCACGATTGCTATAATATTGCTGTGACTTTCTTAATATGAAATTAAGAAATACTTAAAATAAAATACTTGACACTGGCTAAATGCACTAACCGTGCGAAGCCATAACTAAAACAAAAAAAAATGTATGTCATCATAGCAGTAAGTATTGTCAATGTCAACTCAATCCTCAGTAGCAGACAGCTGACAGAAGTTGCGTTGAACCGGGATTTGCGAAAAACATATTATTGTACTTGATTACAAATTTTCCGAGAAAACGATCTATTATTATTACTCTTCCGTTCCGTCTGAACTGTAACTTTTAACGTTTCGGCCATGGATGATACCATGGATACCGACATGCCAGCTGTGAAACATAAAACTGAAGTAAGTATGTATCTATACTACTTGTTTGGTTTTTACTATTCTCTTTGGTTTTTACATCTAAAGTAGGTACATATCTTGAATCGCCGCACTTGATGAGTTAGATAGGAAAATAATCATGATGTAATATGTGTGTTCTGTTCTTCCAGGAAGATCCAGATGTTATTTATGGCCACCGCAACTGCCAAACGACTGATGTCAAATGGCTCTGTTTAGATAATATCTATGAGAAGTTCCATCGCAGCAGTATCTACGACATCGGCGGGACCTACATACGGGACGTGCCGGACTACTGGTTCACGTACAAAACGGCACAGTCAGGCAACGTCTTCCTCCTCCAAATTTTCGCCGGCAACAACCACGAAGGCACTTACACTATTGGCCTCAGCAGCGAAAATAGGCTACATTGCAAGAAAAATAATGTAGCCTACCTCTCGGACGCTCTCAAATTCCATACATACAAGATTAAAGACAAGAAATGTCATGTGTATATTACCACCTATAGTTTCACCGACTTAGATGTAGACCATATGAAGGATAAGAAGTTATATATTGCATTGCAACTTGAATCCCACGCCTTTATCAGATTGCGTGGTGATGAAATAGACAATGTCACATTGCAGCATAACTGTCAAGCTCTATTCACCGACCCAGTTGGATCAGACTTTATCATAGAGAGTGAGGAAAGGGTCCAGTTTAAAGTTCATAAAATCATACTGATGAGTCACAGTGACGTATTCAAAGCCATGCTGAAGGATGACACTGCGGAGAGTCAAAACAACCTCGTACGACTGGTGGATGTTGCCACTGAAGACACCCGAGCTATGCTTGAATACATATACACAGGAAGTATTAATGCCACTGAGAATGTGAACTATAGTAATATCCTGATGCTGTCAGATCGCTACAATCTCGAGGGTATGAGAGAGCTATGCAACCATGCTCTGTCTCAACAGCTCACACCTGACAATGCTCTGGACATTTTCTTGCTCGCAGACAGGCATGATTCGGACAATCTCAAACTTACTGCACTCAAGTACATCAAGAGTAATCGGGACGCTTTACAAAGCAGCACTTTTAAAGAAATTAACGATGCGCATCTGTTGAGGGAGCTGTGTGCTTATCTGGCTTCATAATTTTATGTGACATTGCTTATAATTGCAAGTAATTATGTAGGTCCTTTAGAATGTAAGAATATAATATTATAAGGCAAGTCCAAACTTATGATCTGTAAGGGTTTGCAGTTAAGTCTGCACTTCTACATACAAAAACATCTAAAAAAAATTATAATAAAAAGTACAAGTAGTACCCAACTTATATGGCGCGTCGTGAATCTTCGTTCGCGCAGAAAAGAAAGTATGGTCCGAAGATTAACGAAAGAATGCTTAAAACTTACAATCAACCTAAGATCACTATTATAAGGTTCATAATACACTGCAGCTGTTAGTTCCATCTCGCTCATGCCACGTGGCGATCGCTAAGATGGCGGCGGCTGCCGACCAATAGCGGTCAATAGCATTTCCCGCGCTTTGAAAATTCATCTTCTGCGCAGGTACATCGGTAAGCCATATAAGTTGGGTACTACTGTACCTACCTATGTATCATGAAAAAGAAGTGTTAGTCTAAACTATTGGAATTTTTATAAAAACAGTCTTTTATAATCATTTTTACTATAATATTCGGACCAATATTTTTTATTTGTTTTTACAGTTATTTAAATAAGCTTTACTGTTATTATATAACATCTATTTGATGTAGTGTATGTTAAACATTGATAAATCTATAGTGTTTTTACCATAAATGTACTTACCTATTTATTATTTTGTACTATTGATCTATTCTATACTAGGTATGTCTTAGGAGATACCACTGCTGCAACTTTGCCTATCATGAAACATTTGTACAATATTTTTTTTACTTTAGTTTTCATTTTATTCACATGATAGGTTACGTTTATCTACAGCCAACGATTCTTCGCCATCAACACTGGACGACTGGACGTACGAATTTAATTTTTCAATTATATCGCCAGTGGTGACAAATGAACACAATTCCCATTTGTCAGCAGTCGGCCGTAATCAGTAGTGACAATAGTGACACATTCTAAAAATAATTCGTAGTTGTCACCACTGGGGATATTAATGGGGGTCACAACTGGGAATGACCCCAATTTGTCACCAGTGGTGACAATAGGGAAACGTTCTAAAAATAATTCCCATTTGTCACCACTGGGGACATTAATGGGGGTGCCGGGTGACATCGGGGAATGATCCTCAAAGATGAAATAAAAACTATCGATGTTAAACATTCACTAATTAAAAGTCTAATAAATTTATATTTCAATTATAATTACTAAGTATATACCTATTTTAAAAAGTTTTATGTTTGCTATGTTGTATATTTTATTTTTGGATAAGTATACATATAATTATGTTTATCTTATTGCTTTTAATGTTTGCAGACCCTGTTTTATTTGCATAATCAAATGAAAAACATAATACAGAAAACGTAAAAATAAACTTTATTTAATTTAAAAACATAACTGCTCAGTTAAATAGAAGTGAGTCGATTGAATAATAAATATTATTTTTAGTAATTAGTCGTGTGGTTGTCGGATGTTTATAGTATAGTTGCGGCGGCGCGCCGGCCGCTCGGCGGCGGCGCCGCGGGCCGCCCGCAGCGCACGCCTCGCGCTACTAAATCATTTTGGAATGTTACTGGAAGTCTTCGTTTCTGCGGCAAACAAACATTTTACTCCATTAAAATGTTAGTTCACGTTATAGCGTCACGGGAGAGGCTTAACCAACCAGTTCCACGGAATCGGCCGTGGCTCGCCTCGTGTCAAAGCAAGTCGCTAAGGAAGCCTTCAACTTCGCTAAGTACTTTATCGACTTCTAAACGTACTTAGCATGAAACAATTAGCATTTCTACCATGATATTTAGCGATTATGTGTATGTACAGAACTATAGCTAGATAATGCAAGTAATGGGGCTACTCATTGGATCCGCCTGGCTCGCGCGGGGCCTCCGGGCCCGGCCCGCGCATCCTGCCGACATGAACACTCAGCGGGGAATCGGTTCACATGCAGGAGAAGCAAGAAAAGGCCGATATTTCTCTTAACATTTATTAATATTAGTGGAACCCTTACAAGAACGAGTTAAGTATAATTTTCTTGGAGAAAGGAAAACGCGTAAAATGTGAAACGATCCTAATGAATTACTTGGATATAAAAATAAAAACATAAGACCCTTACAATTTAAGTTTGTATTTCATGTGCTACAGTTACATTGGATAAACGATACCATAATGCAATACGAATGTGTTACTACAATACTCTTATGAATCGAAAACACCATAGTTTCACTGCCAATCTAAAATCATGTGAATTCACTGAATCTACTAATATCAAATATTTTACGGTTGGCAACAATATTACTGTCTAGGAGCAGCTGCAGTTGCTGAAAATAATACGATTACAGTAGCTACTCCGGCTACTAATTTGAAAAATCTAACTTTACTGTTACTTACTAAGTTAATTATCTAATATACATGTAATAGGTATATAATGAATAAAATTTTATTTATAGAAATACAGTAAAAGTATGACTGCCATGTTTATTTGCAAGGGAGTGCCATTTTACTTCATTTGACAGACGTCATGTTCTGACATTCTACATAATCTGGCAACATTCGATTCAGTAAAACAGCATCAGCTATTAAAGTGACAAGTTTTATGAAGATCTGTTCAGCCGCGACCTAACATTCTAGCCACTGATTTTGGCATGTCCATAAATTCACCAAAATGTTATTGATACAGACCCGCCCCCGCATCCACAGGGTACATTAGTACGAGCATAGGGAAACACTTCAGACAAAAGCTTATTACAAGCATGAAGATCACAAACGGTTACAGAATAGAAACATTCATAATGCGAGATGAATAATTAGCGTACTGGATATTAGTGACGATATTAGTAGAGGAATTTGTTACCAAAAACAGAAGGGCCTATTATTGCTGACATACATGCTACACTGAAATTCATCACCGCACTATGAAGTGTTAGTGGAACATGCTGCACCAGAGCGGAGCGAGCATGTGCACTATGGGATAGGTACACATTTATCTAATTGCATCGGTGCTTCATATCTCTTGGAGACTCACCTGCCAATGCCTACGACAAATGGTATAAAAAGCGTAAGTGTATGACGCCTACCTAGCTCATGAAATGAAATGATACATCCGAAGAGTTCGACTTAATGAAGTATAGGATGAGATTTGAAAACATCCAATTACTAGACAGCATAAGCTGAAACGGTTGGTGCTGTGCTCAGGATATTTCGACGTAAAGTGATGTGTAAGTTGGACGACTTGTCATACTATACTATTCACACATCTATTTGGGTGATGTCAAAACTTTGCCATAGTGATAGATTTTTTATTCAAAGAATTTTTACACCAACTTGTCACTAGCAGTGAACAATCGGTCGGAATGAGATGAGAGATCGAAATGAGAGTTGGATGAGTGAAACTGTTTGCTCGCACTTCATGCTATTTCCTGAGCAGGTCGGGGATGGGGGCGCGGCGCGCGATGTGGTGCGCGGTGTGGGGGCCGCGGACACGGGCGCGTCTGTACCGGGCGGGAGAGGGGTCGCGCGCGCTGCCCTAGCGTTTACCGTTGTTGTACGAGAGACTCCGCAGCGGCGCCTTGAAGTTGGCCGCCGCCTGTTGCTGGATCTGGTAGGCGAGGGGGTGGATCTTGAACCCGTACAACCTGTGAAAGGATACAGCACTCGCATAAGTAGCCGTGGACACCCTCCATGGAGTAAGTTGCGGACGCGACTGCAAATGGTGCAGTCTGTGTTATTGTGTGAATGTTTATTGGTGCCATTCTAATAATAATCAAGGTTAGTTTTATAAAGTGTAAGTGCTCACCTCATGGCCAGATGTGGCCTAGATTACAAGGCCGATTGTCTATTATTTAATTTAGTTCAGACATGTGAACTAGATCTATAGACATATGAAACAACAATAATAATTAACTTATAACAAATTGATCAATATAGCCAGGAAGAATGAGACGAAGAATAATCGTTACCTAGGCACAAACTGCGAGGCTGGTCTCTTGGGACGGTACTCCGGGTGCACCATGAACACCATGTGCGGGAAGCCTGTGCCGAAGTAGGCCCCGTCAGTGTGGTGATGCCGCGTGGACTTGGGCGTGTATACGTCCGTGCAGCGTGGGCAGTACAGCTTGACCATCGCCTCGCCGGGCACGTCCGAGAGACCTGCATACAAACAGACAGGCTGACGATAAAGACATATTCATAATAATCTCACTTATATAATTCATGTTAGGTGGCCATTGGTGTTAATAACTGATGTGGGTGGATTCACACAAACTACATCAATTTAAAACTAGTTCATTTCTTGACTCTGGAATATGGTGTATGTTTTTTTACAGTTATCTTACCGAGTGGAAGCATGGGTTGACACTCGCAGTATACGCGGGGGCAGTGTCCGAAGTCACCGGCTTGGAATTTCTCTAACATTTGTCCTATACCGCTGTAAAGAAAAAAACAATATTCAGTCACCATTCTCATCACATACCTATTAAATCCTCACATTATTTTATTATAATAAAAAAACTTTTATATTTATGAGTAGTCCAATTAGCTTATTTATATAGATTGGCAGGGGTCTGGGATCTCTTCTCAAGGTCTCATGTATGGAAAAAGAATTGTCCTACCTATAGTAGCTATTATAGTACCATATTCAATGTATGGTAAAAAAATATCCTTACCGATTAGTGAGGATGTAGCGAGCATGGATCAAACCATATAGTATCTCGGAAGCCTGCTCCACAAGATCAGACTGGTTGGGGTTGTCATCTAGGTCATCGTCTGCAAGTTGGTAAAGTTTGTTTCAAAACAATTTGTACACACACGGAGTGATTTCTTCGTATACAATTCTCCAATAGCATAACATGCCCTCTGAAGCACATACTGGTGAAACGCCATAGGTATCTTATGAAAATATGCCATTAGTCAAGGCTAAAACCCCATGATGTTGAGTTGCAATTGAAACTGGACAAGTTTCAATTGCAACCTAAGCTCCGCTACCTTCTCTCAGATAAATTATAGGTACTCATTCGATGCCACATCACTAACTTTTGATTCACTAAGATGTACCATTCCGTCTACAATTCTCCCGGTCAACATAAACCTGCGTTATTATATCGTAAACAATTGATAAATCATTCTATCTAGGTACACTAGATTGTGGACTAATGTTGCTGGAACAAGAAATTGTCACAAAAACAACCACTGATGATTATTATTTATGTAGCAAATATCAATCATATTAATTTGATAAATCTTGATGATTGTTCTATCTATGTCCTACACAAGCATTTAATATTTCCAGTCTGTTTGGACTGCTTTTCATATTATTATTATCATCTCATAATGTAAATAGCACTTCATTTTGGAAAGTAACTCTACATACACACCATGTATCTTTGTGTAGTTACCTATGTGACACTGCTAACAAATTAGTCACACATACAATAGATAAATCAAGTTAAAATTTTGCAGGGTGTTCCAACTCACCAGGTTCCAGATCTAAGATCATATCTAGGGCTTGTCTGTAATGCGGCACTTGTTCGTTGAGTCCCGTCAAGTTAAACTTATCATTTATATAATCTTCGTCCACCTAAAACAGAACAATTATTTAGATCAATAACATGGCAATTGACATTACAAATTCAACACAACTCAAGTACATAGATAGTGTGCATTACCTCGCAGAAAAACTCATTCCCCCTGAGTCCGCAAAACCAGGAAATCCATGATACTTCTTCTGAGCTGCTCATTTTTCTAAAATCACAAACACGTAAAAAGATTCAGGCATATAAATATATAACGCCTTCCGACGTTCCCATTCACGAATTGTTGCAAAAAAATACGATTTTAGTGAGTTATCACCTGTTTAATTAATCTTTTGGACTATAATGCCTCGTATATATTCACGGAGCCAAAACTGTTAACAATAATCCGCATGAATTTTGCCAATAAACGAAAATAACGCTTGTAAAATGAAGGCAAACCTCACCTTTTCGTACCTACCTTGATTAGCCAGAGCCACGCTTGACGGGTGGGGGAGGGAAGGAGGGATCGATTCGATGTTCGGTCGGTCACCCACGACCACAGATTATCTTACAAAACCGTAAAACTTTTGAACGAAAGGACAAACACCTATTGTCTATGACTACATATGACTTTTTTTTTTTTTTTTTTGTTTGAGTTATGGCTTCGCACGGTTTGTGCATATTTTTTTTTTTTTTTTTTTTATAGTAGCGCAGCATATTGACCTCCCTCCGCCTGATGGTAAGCCAGAGCGAGGCCCAAGTCACTATGCTAAACTGGCAGAGGACACCGGTCATCGGTCAGTTAGCACAGCCATGCTGGCCCGCGAGATGCTTTTTCACGCTTCGTTTAAAGGATCCTAGGTTGTAGGATGGGGGAAATACATGAGCCGGCAATGAGTTCCACAGCTTAACTGTGCGACAAAGAAAGGAGTTGCCGAACTTCTTAGTACGCGTCGGGATATTTTCGACGGTAAAACTGTGACAACGCATACCAGCACGCGTAGTCCTAAGGCGGAAAAGGGAGGGTGGGATAATGGAAAATAGTTCTTCAGAACACTCCCCATGATAAAGGCGATAAAATACACTGAGCGAAGCAATGTCTCGACGTAGTTGAAGAGGCTCCAAATGTTTTGTCACCTGTTTATCGCCTATTATGCGAATGGCCCTACGCTGCAATACATCGAGGGCGTCGAGAAGGTACCTGGCAGACCCATCCCAGAGATGCGAGCAGTATTCCACGCAAGGGCGTACTTGTGTCTTATATAAATTACAAAGCTGCTCGGGCACGAAAAACCGGCGCACCCTGTTCAGGATCCCCAGTTTTCGTGACGCAGTGGTGATAACAGACTCAATGTAATTGCGCTGGTTGAGGTCGCTGCTAATGTCAACACCCAACATGTTCAGGCTCCGTCGCATATCAAGGGGGGTGCTCTGCAGACTGGGAATAGGAAGGAAAGGTGAAGTTTTCGCCGTGAACGCGCACACTTGGGTTTTTTTGGCATTGAACTGAACCAGGTTGTTAGTACCCCATTTATTAATAAGATCCAACGTCTGATTCAGTTCAACAACAAGATTCTCACGCTTATTTAAAGTTTCCGCCTTTCCAGCTGCTGGACGTCCAAGATATCGCCCATGGACCGTACTATCATCTGCATAGCAATGGATGTCACCGAGATGCAGCATGTCATTGATATGCAGAAGAAAGAGGGTGGGCGATAAAACGGAGCCTTGTGGGACTCCGGCATTCACAGTCATGAGCCGCGAAGCGCATCCGTCAACGAGGACACGGATTCTACGCTCATGAAGGAAGCCGGCTATCCAATTACACAGCTGGACGGGCAGGCCGTATGCCGGAAGCTTGGAAAGTAGTGCTTTGTGCCAGACCCGATCAAACGCCTTGGCGATATCCAGGCTAACAGCCAGGGATTCGCCATGTTTGTCCATCGCCTCCCCCCAGAGGTGCGTTACATAGGCTAGAAGATCACCCGTTGACCGTTTCGGCCTGAAGCCATATTGACGATCATGGATTAAGGAGTGATCTTCTAGATGGCGGACCAGCTGTGAGTTAATGATCCGCTCCATGATCTTGCACAGCACTGAGGTTACGGCAATAGGACGGTAATTGATCGGGTCAGATCGGTCTCCCTTTTTAGGGACCGGCTGCACATTTACCTCTCTCCAAGCCTCAGGAACACAGCCTGTGGAATAGGAGAGATTGTATAGGCGCGCTAACGGTGGAGACAACTCCGCTGCACATTTCTTTAGCACAAGCGCTGGGATACCATCAGGCCCGCTGGCTTTCCGGACGTCGAGCAACTGTAGCTCAAAGCGCACGTCACGATGTCTGATATGAATATCAGGCATCGCGAGGCCACAAGATGGTAAGGTTGGCGGTGGAGCGCCACAGTCATCGATTCGGGAGTTTGCCGCAAAGAGATCCGCCAAGAGATCGGCCTTCTCCTGCGGCTGGTGAGCCAGCGAACCATCAGGGTATCTCAGCGGTGGCAGCGAAGGCTGGCAGAAGTTAGCTTGCACGGTCTTGGCCAAGCGCCAGTAACTTCGCGATCCCGTAGGATGCGACACTAACTCAGCCCCAACTCGTGCAACGCGCTGGGCGTCCGCTCTTATATATGCCCTCTTGCACTCCTTGGTGGCAGAGTTGTAGGCTAATTTCAGGGAGTCGATATTAGGATCTTTAAGGGCGCGACCCCTGGTCCAAGCACGATATGCCGACTGCTTCTTAGAAACAGCATCAGCACATTCGCGATTAAACCAAGGGCGTCTTCGGCCTTTGCTGACGATATCGGAATACGGTATGTAGTACTCCATACCCAAACCAATCTCGCCAGCAACGGCCGCAGCACTCGCCGAAAGATCTTTCCCCCTGAAACAGCGCTGCCCCCACGGAACGGAAGCGAAGTAGTCGCGCATTCCGTCCCAGTCAGCTGATGAGTAGTGCCACACTCGGCGTTTGGCCACCGCAGGTTGCGATGGGACTGCGCATGGCACTGTGCTGGAAACAAGGCAATGGTCAGAGGACCCTAGAGGTGTTCCAACTACTACCCGGTATCCAGCAGGGTGACTCGTCAGGAGAAGGTCCAGCAAAGAGGTCCAGCAAACCAACAACGTCTCACTATCGAATTCCCGCCAAAAACTCCTGAGATAATATTATGTAATACAAAACCAACAACGTCTCACTACCTATCGGATTCCCGCCAAAACTCCGCTTGCTTGGTTTGATTGATTGATTGAATGAGCAAGTGGGTAACCACAGAGTAGAGTTTTGGCGGGAATCCGATAGTGGGACGTTGTTGGTTTTGTATTATTATCTCAAACTTGTGTTTCTTCGAGTGTTAATGTGTAATATTGGTGGAATGTTAACCATTAAGTTTTCGTTAACGTGCACGAGTGTAGGCGAATGATATAAACTCAAAAAGCGTGTCATTTCGCATTTTTTCCAAAACTCCCAGGAAGTTTCAGTAAAGCATCCACTACTTTACTGAATCGTGACTTTGACGATGTAAATAATTGACTTGACTACTTGACCACGATTGCTATAACATTGCTGTGACTTTCTTAATGTGAAATTAAGAAATACTTATAATAAAATACTTGACACTGGCTATATGCACAAACCGTGCGAAGCCATAACTAAAACTAAAAAAAAAAAAAAAAAAACCACAGAGTAATCTACGGTTGCACCCTGGATAATATATTTTTTGACTTTTTAATACCTTGACGCATAAATTGTGCAAAGCAAAAGCAAAATACTAATTGTAACGTATTTTCAGTTTTCAGGGACCGAAAGTATTATGTAGCCTAGAGTAACTTTTTATATAGGTAGGTAGTAGTATCATACATAGTGGAAATAAATATGCTAACATGAAGGAAATAAATAGGAAGGTACTACTTTCATACTACCCTAGTAGGTAGGTACCTACCTATCTATACTATTCATATTCTTATTACTATGACTATACAACTACACCACTACCTCGTCGGGTTGGCGGAACATAAATGCGAAGCTCTGTTGTGGCCATCCTTGTCGACACGTTTTTTTATGCAGTAGGTACCTACCTACCTCAATCCTTTTGGGTAGTATACATCCATGAGACAAACAAACAAAACAAACTAAACCTCACAAGTAAAAAATCTACAGGTTTTGTCACGCAGTAGCATCGACGTCAGCATGCTAAACCTTAAAAATTGTTTAATGAAATAACCATCCCGTGGATAGTTAAAATATTCAAATCAGTTTCTTAAAATGGCCTATATTTTAAGAAAATGATATAAAAACTATGTCTGAAAATTTAAACAATGCCCATTATTCCCACATGCGGATCAATTCTGCTAATTATAAGAACGCTTCAATCGAATCTCAATGGAGTGGCTTCGGAATGTTTTTATTTGACTTGCAGACTGATTATAAAAAAAAATATCAGTCTTCCAGCACCCTTATTCACAAGTTTCGGAAACTATCGGATTCGATAAGTTTCCGATTAGATTCGAAATCGCGATTCACAAATCCGAAATCGATAACTTTTGACAGATCACAGCTGATCCTAATCGAAAACTCTTCCGACAGCTATTGAGTCACGGAAAGCCGTCTTTCTTGGAAAAGATTGAGGTTATACTTGAAGAAATAGTTATTTGCTATTTTATTGAAATTATATTAAGTATGTAGGTGCATATATTGTTTATATATTGTTCATATTGGTTCACACAGCTACACACCGGTGTGAAGGGGCGTGATATTATAGTCGCGCTATTGCCCTGGGTGTGTTAGAAAGCTAGCAAATAATACAAAATGATGTAGGTATTGAGTAGGTAATGAAAGTTATATTAAATAAGTACCTAACATAAATAGTAATATGTACCTACTATTATTATAATAATGAATGATATCAAACACACAGCTTTACTTGATATTAGGTGGTAGGTAAGTAATAAGTACTACATTTCCGAACTCACTTTCTCAATGTAATTAGGTAGATACTAGGTACTAAATAAAAGGTATATGAGTTCACAGTAAATATTTATTTTGGTAATGAAACTGCATGAGCATTAAAATTATGGTAAGTACCTAATTATAATATATATTATTAACAAAACTTCAATGTTCATTTATGTTAAGTAAGTATAGGTATATTATTCATTTTAAATTAAACCATATCTATCACATATAAATAGTAATTGGCTGATGATAAAAAAAATTCTTTGAGTAAGTACTACCTATCTAAATTATTCTCTGTGGCTTTAGGTATGTGACAGCAATTGGATAATTATATTATATTTATTGGCCTGCTACCCAGGAAGCACACATGACGCCTTCATTTGAAGGAGTAGGCTGTTAAGAAAAAAGATGAAGGGGTTTACGGAGGCAACATCTTGCTGTCTTGGTTTCTAAACACTATTAACTCCAAGGGATCTTGCACGTCTGGCACGGATTTGTGACAGTTGCAGACTAGTGAAGTTACCTGGAACAATTCATAATAATATATTAACTTGTTGTAAGTAATAACAATATTTCATTTTTTAGGTGATTCAGGGTACCCCTTGGACCCAAGTATTTTCACACCAATACTGGCGAGCCAAACAGCCCAGAGGCACACTACACAGAGTTGCACATTCAGTCCCACAATTGTATCTAGCATTGTTTAAGGGTTTTGAACGCTTTAGATAATAAGCATCACATGCTGGAATATACCTCAACAAAGCTCTAAATGCTGACACTGAGAACTAGCAAAACTTATGCAACAAAGTGTTCATAGTTAAGAAATAAGACTGTATGCAATAAATAGATTAAGTATGTTTAAAAAGATTGTAACATAAAAGTAATACATCATATTATTATTTTCCCGATCCAATCATTCCAACCAAAAAAAGTAACGAGGAAAACTTTACCGTACCTACTTAGTTCTGGCAAATTTCCCAAGTCTCTAGCGATTTCACGCAACTCGGAGGCTTTTAATGTAAACCTACAGCCACTTGCTCAATAGCTTCTACCTTCTCCTCTCGGGCCACTTGCAAGCCTCCTGTAAATATAATAAAACATAATGTATTAAAACTAAGTTATTGTAAGTTGCTGATGGCCAATCACCATTATTATCTGTCTTCGATTTTATTACTACAGTACCTATACTAAGTAGAAAAAACAATGAGCTCTCAAAATTACCTACGATAGCAAAACTGAAATACTTAAGAGTTTATACAACAAGTTACATGTTAACTGAGACCACATAATTATTTATACTAAACAAATCAATAGAACTTTATTTACCTCCAAAGGATTTGTAAACAAGAATATATATGGGTGACATAATCATTGAGGTATAATACTTACCTATGTACGTACAGTTAATTTGGATATATTATACTCACTATGCTCATCTTATTTACGCGCGAAGTTCTTCCAACAAGACAAAACAAAAGTTGAAGTGTCTCAAGACGCCTCACAGTTCACAAACAAAACAAGTCGCATAGAAATACGATACATCCAAGCCCAGCTTCTTTTAGTTCAAGTTTGTGACAAAGTCAAAGTCAAAGCATTTATTGTAAATAGGCAATTAAATCGCACTTTTACAAGTCAAACAAAAGTTACAAGAGAATCATAAAAACATAAAGTATGAAACATAAACATAAAGTATGACAATTTGACATCTATTGACATGACATTTACAAAGCGAATTTACACTACAAACAAATCTTATAAAATTATTTGTTTCTTTCGTTAAACGCTGATTTTAAAATATGTAATACATGTTTAAAAATTTACATACACATAATATTGTAAGTCTGCATATAATATTGTTGTGAAATTATGGGATTCATAGTTTTTATTAACAACTAAAATAATTCTACCAAGATAATTACTTTCTACCATACCGTTTAGTCTTCGTAAACGCACAACTAACGTCAAACTACATAGAACAACAAGAGTTTCCTTAATTACCGGTATTGTCTATGTTTCAGACACGGCAATCTTTCGGAAACGCCTGTCGATCGGATCTTCTCGGATCTCTGAATCGCATATTTCGAATGCGTCGGATCGGATATGAATTCTGCTTTTTCGGAATCGATAGCTTTCCGAGATTTGTGAATAGGCCTACAGATTCCATTTTTGTCGCACACTATTCTGAAACCAATCCATTGAGATTCAATCGAAACATTCTTAAATTAGCAGAATTGACCCCGGGCGTTTGTCAATTTCCAAAAAGGCCTCCTATCGGTTTATCCCCATAATTTCCAATAAGTTGTCTCCAACAAGGGAGATTATTTATCCCAATCATGTTCCTTTAATGTGCTCCCTTAATCCCTAATTGTTTTTAATGTTTGGTGGGGGTTATGGGAGCCTGTTTTTGGCAAGTGTCATAGTCCTCTCCCGATGAGATCTCACCTCTTGAGCTGCCCAGTATGACCGCGTTTTGGACAATATCATAAATGTATAATATGTACCTACTTAGCATAGGATACAAGGAAGTCTCTCATCTCTTTTTGTTCAGTTAATTCCCAACGCCCCCTCTAATGCCAACACTGGTGATGACTAGGTACTGCATTTTAGAGCTAACATAATATTCTTCCCTCTTGTCCCATCCAGTATTACTATGTTTTTAACTTCCAAAGCCGAAAGAGGGGGTCTATAAATTTAATGTGTGTACTTTATGTATAAAAACAATTATGTGTTAATGTATAAAAAAATATATTTAGCATAATAATATTTTGCGCATGAGACATTTAGGTACATATTATTATAAACAGTAGGGTTACAATCCTTTGTGAACAGCACAATATTGGTCTGTATGGGGTCATTACCTACCTAGGTATTTAAAGCCTATTTTCACTAACCACAAACAAGATGACACTTAAAGTGTAAGCTGAAGTGCTTGCAAGACACATTTAGGTGGAGAATGTTTATCGCACTTGAGGCATGGACGTCACCGCCATTAGGTAGTTTATCCATTAGCACAGAATACCTATTAATACCCTAGCCTAGAAAGGACACTCTCGCTATTTTTAAATTAGAGCGAGATAGCACGATCAGGAGTTTGTTTGACATTTTGAATGAGGTTGAGTCATAGATCTACTACCTTTCTTCTAAAGGTAGTAAATCTATGGGTTGAGTAACTTTAAAGTACACACGCAGTACAACGTGGACGATGCATAGTTTCGCTTGTCTTTTGTTCGATTCAGCTATTTGTATGGAGTGTCCACCCTGTGCCATTAGTATCGCCAGTAGATACTCTTGTGTTTCAACAATAGATTTCCACTACAACTCCTAAGCTACATTTTTGAGACCTATTCATGATTTCGTTTCTAATGGTGACTCCAAAATATTGCCCTACCGTCCATGTGTAGACTGATGGTGGGCGCACATTCACCAGGGTTCCATTTGTTAGGTTGTCAACTTGCCGTCTTTCATCATATTTTCATAATTTTCATAAAATACATATATATTGTTCAAACACCTGTTCACCTTTTAATTGGTTCCCTCCCACCAATGCTGTATAACCAACCATAGTACTTTGGTCATGTAGTATTATCCAATGTTGAAAGTGATCCATGCAAATTCTAATGTTAGATTAGAATTAGAGTTAATTTTTCGAGATCAGCTTATAGCAACTTCTATAGTTGACAGGTCAGTCGACAGGCTGGGCACTAGAAGGATGGATATGTTTCATTATCTTCTTCAGCAAATCGACATCCTCCAAGCCATGCCAGCTGTCAGTCGTCAACACTTCAGGATAACTTTTTATAAACTCAAATACTTGCAAAGTTAGATTATCAAATCCATATTTCTTGGCTATTACAGCTACGTTTATGGCATTTTGGACATTGATGTCTTCACCTATTAGTATTTGTGCTAGAGAAAACAGCTGCTTGAGCTGTAATTTCTCGGCGATTGCCAGCAGCATCACATAATCTTGTTTAAACAGGTTTTTCAAAGTGCCAGTGTATAAAAACTCTATGATGATGTCCATGGCTTCATCTGATACGTCTAGGGCTAGGGATCGCTCTTCATTTCTCACACAATTTCTCCCGACCAGGCTGTGAGCTGCAAGCACCACTTTATGCACTGGATATTTAGTTCCGGAGCATGATACAAGAGTGAAATCTGCATTATCCCTTTGTGTCATCAAACTGCTGAGATTGTGCCTCAGTTTGATAGCACACACAATATTCGGATCGAGTTGGAGCTTGGAGTGGCGTTGGAATGTCAACGGCACTAGTAACATACACTTTTCCAAATTGCCGACATCCATTTCATCAAATGAAAAAGTTGTTACATACAACTGTTCATCTTTCTTAGTTGTTCTAAAAGTGAACTGTGTTCGGGGACCGCATGTCATGAACAGGTTCACATCATTGGTTTTAATTAGACTGCTCAATTTGGTCGACTTGGGTAGATAGAGAGAGAAACAGCCCGGTTTCCGAGGTAAGACAAACAAGTTTAGCAGAAAGTTGTAGCCGTGACACACAGATGTAGTGTAGTAGAACCAGAAGTCTGGTTCGTCTCCAGTATATGTTCCTCCGATGTCATAGGTACAGTTGGTTTTCAGTTTGTCGGCGATATCGTATATACACAAGTCGGTAGCTTTATCAGTTTGGCAGTGGTAGAGGGGTGATACATAGCCCGCATTGTCCTGAAAATTAAATACATTCGTTAATTTAATTTAATATTAGAATCGTGGGTAACAACTAGGATTACATATTATAATGCCATACCTATTACCTCTCCAGACTCTCCACTGCTGCAATACCAGAGATACAATACATTTTAGATTTGTATCCTTGATACTAGACAAAGAATTTTTTTTCTTCTTTTTTTTTGGTGTTTGGTGTTTACTTCGGATACATTCCATCAGAAAATGATACCTCTCATGGAAATGATGTCATCCTCTGTTACACCACAAAAGGTACCTAAGGGCTCTACATTCTTCATTTGTTGAATTGAAGAAGTTGAATTTACGTGGCCATGTGACCAGAGCGCAGTCTGACAAAGCATGGGAGAGAATATTGCTAATGTTGTATAGCAAATAACTGTAATCGAAGAAGAATTTATGGTTATTTACGTACCTTATGGTGCCATTGGCGCAAATTTACGGGCTCCATTGGGTGGCTGGGAAGTCGCCAGTAATCTCCTGTTGCTGTGCTGTTAGTTAGCTCGTATCTGTCGAAGGATAGGTCATAGGTCACCACAGAAGGATACCACCAGTATTAGGTCACCGGTTTAGAACTCAACTCAGGCCGCGTTCCGAATTTTTTTTTTTTTTTTGTTTTAGTAATGGCTTTGCACAGTTTGTGCATATAGCCAGTGTCAAGTTTTTTATTATAATTTAGTATTTCACAGCAATATAGCAATCGTGGTCAAGTAGTCAAGTCAATTATTTACATCGTCAAAGTCACGATTCAGTAAAGTAGTGGATGCTTTACTGAAACTTCCTGGGAGTTTTGGAAAAAATGCGAAATGACACGTTTTTTGAGTTTATATCATTCGCCTACACTCGTGCACGTTAACGAACACTCAATGATTAATATTCCACCAATATTACACATTAACACTCGAAGAAACACAAGTTTGAGAAAATAATATAAAACCAACAACGTCCCACTATCGGATTCCCGCCAAAACTCCGCGTTCCGAATTGCGCTCCGATTTCCGAACAGCACACACGTCAGTGTGACCAACTTTAAAATGCCAAATTATCTATTGTAATAACCTACCAAATTCTACTAACAATATGCTGGAATCTACTAAAAAACTACTGTAAATTATCTGCGCTATTAATGAATTAAACACCAAAAATCAGTTACAATCACAGGTAGGGACATTTATTTAATTTACATTACTATATCTACTAATCCTGAAGTACCTACCTAGTCTGAATCATCATTTACAGTTTAGCATGATGACATAATGCGATATTTTGTAGTGATGATAGCTCAGTTGGTTCTGTTTTTGGATCACACGCCACTAGACGTGAGTTAGTAGACTACTACTACACTAGACGTGACGTAGTGAGACAATAACCCCTTAAACTAATCTTGAGCTTCCGATGAAGGAAAACATCTTTAAAAACCTTATTGGCAGGCGGAGTAGGTACATAGGTACATACTAAAGTGCCTGGCTTGCTAGCTATACATACCTTCAAATAGAAAAATCTGCTGTCAAATCCCTAAGCTATATAGGGGTATTCCAGCAGCGGTCCTTGAGCGCCAGTCCCTTTCTAGACTAACCTCCTCCAATGTGAAAATAATCTGTGCGTATAAGACGTCATAGCCTGTGTATTCCCCGAATCAGCCGGCTGAAATAAATACTATAATAATCTGTGATGTGTGTAGGTGGTAGGTATGAATTATATTGGCTTCGTATTCAGATTACTCAGATTAGTATATATATGTAGATAAATAAATGACTTATTCGCAAAATGACTCACATGCGTTTTTGGACCTATTCGCGGTATATAATAATTAATATGTAGGTATGTATACCTTAGGTATTCTGAAAATGCCCTATTCGGGAAATACCTTTATCTAAGTAGGTTCCTACCTACTAAGGACTTATTCGCACAAAGACTTATAGGTACCTATTCTTAAAATGGCTCATTCTCTATTTGCCTCATTTTTAACCCACGACGAAAAACGAGGGGTGTTATAAGTTTGAGGTGTGTGGTCTGTGTGTGAACTTTCTGTGTCACAATATGTAGGTACCTACCTAATAGTCGGTCGGTCGGTCAGTCGTTCGGTTGGTCGGTTGGTCAACCCAGGGGTCGTATTATGAACTCAGACAAATAACACTGTAAGCTGAACTGCAATGCCTAGCTAGGTATTTCATATTATAAACTCCTAATGTCAGCCAGTATATAGCCACGTGACACTCAAACCTACTTCTGACTTAACAGGCTGACAATTTCGTATTACGAGCTTTAATTTGACATGATGTAGTCAAGAAAAAGAACAAGCCAGTTTCCGGATAAAAAGAATTGTCTGGAACTTGCCTGGTTTTAAATAAGTTCATAATACCCTACTCCACCTAGTTACGAGTAGTAGGTATATTATTAGTAAGTACGTACCTACCGGTAGAAGTCCAAAGGATCCATGTCCCTAAAGTTGGCAATACTGATAAGGACTAGCATCCTTATTACCTACATAATATTCTGCTGGATACCTTTCTGAAAACAGAAACAAATGTGCTATCAAAGTCATTTGCCTAGTGTTCGTTGATGTATATTATTCAAGCACTATAAAACTTATGCATGGTATTATTATTATTTAACAATATATAAAATGACTGTCTGACCTTATGAAATAGGTATCTATATACTTACCTTACTTATGTAATAATACGTAGGATTACAAGTCACGAGAGCAGTACGAAAATGTAGGTAGGTACCTACCTACATATTATTTCGAACTATTCAATCAATAGCATCCGACTCTTTGCACTTTAGTTCCTATACGTAGGTACTTAGCATACGTACTTTTAAAATTAGTAAACTTACTGTTACTGGTGATTAGTGAGGTACCTAAAACAAAGAGTAAAGTATACTGAAAATCTAAATGTTACTTTACCAACACGTTCCCACATAAACTCGCGTCAGACCAAGGGGTGATAGCAGGGGGCAGGGTTCCGTGAAGATGCGCAGAGCAGCACGCATGCGCGCGCCGGCGGAACCCGGGACCGGGACTCGCTCCGGGATCCACTAACAACCGGCTAGTGATGTACCCTTTGGAATTATGTTTTTTTTGCCGTTTTAACAAAATAAGGAAATTATTTCAATGAAGACTAAGTATAGGTAGTTAGGTACCTACTTACTTTCAGTTTAATGCAGAAACCACTGCTAATTAATAAGAATAAGAATAACAACATGGTGTAAAGTATTTACAAGTACCTAATAGTAGGTAGGTAGATACTCTTATTTTATACTCACGAGTACATAACTATCCACCTTAAAAACTTGGTAGGCGCTCACTCCGTAGCCTTGATAAAGTTATGTAATAGGTACATGATAATCACAGAAATTTAAAAAGTACCCAGCTATCGGCTGTCACATGATATCCCAGCCCTACGCTGCAGCATTTTCAAGGGCAGATCTCAGTGGGCTGCAGGCGGGCGTAGCGACCGCACGATGCCACTCGTACCATGACCGCGCCACGCGACCGTCGCCCGGACGCCGTCGAACTCCTACCCCTAAAGTCGGCTCTGGTCAACAACAACTACAGGGATGACGAGGCTTACTACCCCCCCGCCCCGGTCTTCAGCAACCCCTCCACTTCCAGCCTGTACGACTACACGCTGCTCTCGAAAAGAACGCCGGCCTCCAAAAGGTATCACAGTGTTTTGTTTGTTTTTATGACCGTACCTGGAGTGCATTTTCGTAATCGGTCACAGAGAATATGTTTTTTGAGTAGTTTTTTTGGTTTTGGTGGAATGTTAGATTTGTCATCTGTTGGATGTGTTGGTGGATTATTGTGTAAGGTATACTGCTGCACCGGGCTAGGTAGAACAACGTTTCTGGTATTGGTATCGTATCTGGTTCAAGATGCACTATATTTTAGTAATATTATTTAGCTATAAAGAAGTTCAAGTCACATTTAAATAATTATATTTTTTACATCTGATGCTCGAAAAGTGTGTCATAATTAGCTCAGCTTAGCGGAGCGAAAAGTGATTGTTGAACCCAAGTGAGTAAAAGTAGTTTTTTCGGTTCCGTACCCAAAGGGTAAAACGGGACCCTAATACTAAGACTCCGCTGTCCGTCCGTCTGTCTGTCTGCGTGTTTGTCTGTCTGTCTTTCTGTCTGTCAGTCACCACTAGGCTGTATCTCATGAACCGTGATAGTAAGACACTTGAAATATTTACAGATAATGTATTTCTGCTGCCGCTATAACAACAAATACTAAAAAACAGAATAATATAAATATTTTAGTGGGCTACCATACAACAAACATGTTTCTTTGCCGTTTTAATAGATAATGATATGGAACCCTTCGTTCGTTTGTAAATTTGATCTCGCTATTATCAACAGGCTGAAGATTCGACTTTTGAATTTTCCATTTTGCCATATTTTCTATGAAAAAAAAAAGAATGGCATCTTAATGCACAAACCGTGCTAAGCCAAAACAATTTATTTCGTATTGATTTTATTCGAGGATTTCTCTGCTACGAATTTCCGTAAATATTATCTACAAAAATGTACGTGGACGTATATAGAATACCTATTATTATATACCCTATGAGGAGGATAAACACTAAACATTAACATGTCTGCTACGTCCAGTCCTACGCAACGAGTGCATTTTCCTTCGACGCGTAAATTGTACGTACGTAGGCTCCTGCCTACGGTAACATCTCCGATGCTACGGCGTAGTCATTGTCTACGCCGTAGCATTCAATCGTAACAACGCGGGGCGGTAACAGAATGCTACGGCGTAGACATAGCGGCCGTAGCAAATCTGCTACGAGAACGAGTTCGTTTGCCTCGACTATGTACAAATCCTACAACACGTGTTTTTGTGTATTCCTTCCTTTACAGCTACTTGTAAATATTGCTACGTATATTCTCCTCATCTCTTTATATTGACGTACTTTAGATATGAATCACTCACTATTAGAAAAAAAAAACATCTTATTCATAATATTAAACAATTTTAACGTGTCTTGAACACCCAGTTTATGTAGGTGTCAAATTTTGCCCACTGTGATATGATCAATTAAATTGTTTGTTTTCTTTTATCTTTACGAAATACTGCGGTAATTATTTTGCTACCAATTGCCCGCAAAGCTCGTATTCTGCAGTGGTACCTACGTCTGTTTTCTATGGGTGCGCCTCATTTTCACTCTTGACCCAAATAGCTTCGATAAGCGATAGCGCTCGACAGCTTGACATCGGGTTTTCCTATAGTTCGATTCAATTTCAAACATGTCATTGTATTTATTCCAATTGGATCAACGAAGCAGAGCTTGGAAGTGAAGAGGGTATTCTGCAACAGGCAGACCTGCCTGACACAACTGAATATACCTTTTTAGTTTTGAATTTAGTTATGTGGAATTGAACTTATCTTATCTCAGAACAAGTTTGGATAGATAGGGTAAACGAGTAGACGTACGTACTACGAAGAAGGGAAGTAGAGGCACTTAAATAGATTTAATAGAAAATAGGCAATTACTGAAAACAAATCGGCACGCATTGCGTGTTTCGCGCCGAAACCGACACGGCAGAACAATTTTGACGTTTCGCCCGGAACTTAGCGTCTTTCGCGCTCCCAATAGGCTGGGCTTACTCCGAGGTGCTTCTGGTTTGGTTGATGTCTCTAAGGCAACGTAAGTCAAGCTTCGGATGTCATATACGATAAAAGAGGATCGTAGAAACTGGCATAAGCGATACCCAGCAGTGGGTGCATTAAGGTCCTTGCTCAGTAACATACCAACTTGTCCAGGCGGTGCAATAATGCTGATGAGGTCCTTGCTCAGTGACACCACTTTCCCCAGGCTCCTGTCTCGCACCACGCAGCCCGCGCCGACACCGCTGCTGACCCTGTGTGGGGCGCCGCCCCCGTCCCGGAAGCGGGAAGAACTAGAAACGCTCGCAAACTTGAGGAAAAAGGTTTCACCAGCTCTACTGAACCCTGATAAGTGAGTAACCCGCAAGATGAATGTCAGCCGAATGAGGGACAGGAGTGGAAAGCATAGCTATCGGCTAATAGCTATTGGCTAACCAACTTCAAATAAACTTGTATCATTTTCCAAGCATGAGCTCGAGTTGTAATTTTCAGCTGTTTACTCTCACTTATTGTCAATGAAAACGCCATTGGACACGATGGAAAAGTGAGTTCTGATAATCGGATAGTTATACAAAATGCAATAGGCAGAGGTTACATAAAACGTTTATTGTTACTCCAAAAATCAACATTCAACGATGTCAATCTATGTAACAATCGCTCCGAAGTGCCTCATTATGACGGCGATAAGGTCGTGATGACACTTCACTCACATCGACTCGATTTACTGCAATAAACTTGAGTTATCTGTCCCAGAAATGGCAATTCTGCATATTACGGTGACGTCACGATTTTGGTCTTTCGAGGGCCGTCAGTTTAGCCCTTTATTCCTCATCCGGCCTTGAACTGAATTGCCGACACAATCGGTATTGGAACGGGTCTAGGCACGCAACTGTACGTGCGAAACGGCCGAATTGCCAATTTGTTTCTTAACCTTACTTTGCAAAGTAGTTTGTCGGTCTACATTGTGATTACAATAATTTTGTGTAGGTACATTAGGCAAGCTTCTGTTAGAGTTATAATGTTGGGTGTTATTACAGGAACGCAAACAGAGCCAACAACAACGAGTCGACGAGCAAGGAGGACGCCGTGAGTGAGGAGCTCGATAACAGACCAAAACTTCTGCAAAAGGTAATTTCAATAGGTATATATTATCTTATTTATAGGAGAATAGGATGTCGGAATATTAAAAACGGATGGCATAATGGCACAATAAATTTCGTATTGCGTGATGACGCAGCATAAGCATGCGGCATGCCCGTGACATACTGTTCCGAAAAATCGAAAACACCATAGTAGTACCTACATGTTTTTTAGCTCTAATGGGTTGAGAATAATACATTTGTGTTGTCTACGGCTCTTTCGTATAGTAAGTACTTATATATATAGTTCTTCTTTCGGTATAGTATATTGGTAAGGATAACAGAGATCCTAACGTTACCTCCCTTTCTGCCAAGATCGTGTCAGGCTCAGGCTCCACGATATTAGGAGCTACCCTTGTCATAATAATATTCAAGTTTCAATGCAAAATTATAATTTTCCAGAGCTCGTGGGTATCCATATGGGTACGGGCGGCAAGGCCTGAGTTTCCACTCAGTCGTTTAGATAACAAAAATTACCATTGGGTGGAAGCGAATCCGCTCGGGGAATTACCCTTGGCCGTATTTAATTGTACTGACTTGCCTAATAATATAATTTGCGGCTTTCCGTCCGTCTGTCAACTTCAATTACACAGAGAGGTAATCTACATTTGCAACGTTAGCTCCCTTGGATATACCTACACACAGACACAGAGCCGTTGAGTGGTTAACCTTGCTTCTTGGATAGTTCGTTGTATTCCAAAATCTAAGGTAGAGTCAATTAATTTATGAGTGAATAACCCATAGGTAGGTACCTAATACATAATTATTTAAAAAAAAAAAACCATTCGACGGCTACAGATTATGTTGGTAGATATGGGGATATGGGGTATTCTTCATTGATATATACATATTTTAGTTAAATATACAAAAGATATTAAAAATAGATCTCTAGTTTCTCCGGAATAGAAAAGAGAGAAAGTGAGAGACTTTTAAGCTTTGTGATGTAAAATATTATTATGTAGCTTGTAGTTTATATTTTCCTAAGAACATAAATTGTTATAATATAACAGGGAGCCATTCGAAGAAAAATAATTTCCAAGAAAAATATCAGTAGGTACCAAATACTTCCAGTAATAATATGCCTCAAGGTCTTAACCCGGGAAAATATGACTGCCAAATATATCTTCGTCGCCTACAAAGTTATTTTGATCTGTAAATAGGCCAACCTTATCTGCGATACGTCGCACTTCGAGTTCCAGGAGACGAATGAAACGTCAGAACTAAGTATAAATAAAGATTATGTAAATCATCTCCAAACAGTAGCAACGCTCGGTCCTCTACTGCGGTGGGCTTTTGATAAGATCCCCGTAGTCCCGTTGTCCCTGTTACGGGAACAATGGGACGTCACCGTTGTCCCCATAAAAATATTTACGGATTTACACAATGATATACCTACCGTTGTTTATTTTTTATGTCATAGCTGGTCTGAGCGTTTGTCCTCAAATTCCACAATCTCACCTGATGGGAAGCAACGATGTGGCCGAAAGTGTATCACGCATGCTTGTAACAGTTTACAGACGCCTGCCTTTCAATTATGTAGTGTAGTGTCCTCATTATATCCTCAAAATAAAAAATACGACGAACGTAGGCGTAGGTACAGACGTGAACAAAAAATTTGGTTACAGAACTAAAAAAAAAGTATCTGCAGCAATATTTTCGCCAAGATAGGAAAACGTCCTGCATTATACATCGACTAAACCAACGATTCCCTCATTTTTGTTCGCATTTCGCATTCATCTCACCTTTATAAAACAACAAACGGCGGAAGGCGAGTCCTTGACCCGCTTGCTTGTTTTTGTGACCTTCAAGCTGCGAGGTCTCGAGCCTGCCTGACGGCTTCATTCTCTTCCCGCTTATTTCAAACGAAGGATTCAAACGAACCTTGGAGGAGGACCAATATTTTGATTTTGATTACATAAAATGGCTTTGAAACCCAGTTGAATCATAATTTCTAACATAAAGCGAAAACCTTTACAGAAACGTTGTCTGTTTGTTTGTGTGATTTTCACACGCTATTGTCTGAATTGATTTTGATTGAAATTAGCACAATACAGCGTTCCGCAGCTAGTATAGATACGTACACTCAGCGTTGAAAGTCGTTGAGTGTGTCAAATCTTTTGGGTTTGTAACTCCAAACTTTTCATTTTAAATTCTGGGCAAAAGTATTTTGCGTAAGTAAAGCTAAATTAGAAGTTAGGTCATAATGTTGGGTGACTGTCGCCGACTGTACAATAAAATTTGCAAGTCAATGAGGAATGCCACCAGTCAGCATAATATTTGTTAGGTTATTATTACCTACGAAATAATATTTCGTGTTGTGTCTATTATTAAGTATTAGAAATGATTTCATTTCTTTCGTTTAAATGGACCCAGAGTCCGGACACATTAGGTACATATACCTACATAATAAAAATTAGCTAAACCCAAAAGAATGTAAGTAATTAATCATAAAATAGGGGTACCAACTACCCTTTCATAACCTTGATGGATGGTTTTGGGCTCGTCTACTCTGTCTCAATTAGTTAGTCATACCTATTTGGAAATGAAGGAGCACTTCGCACTATTTGACTATCCCTCTCTGATTTCCCTTTACTATACCTACTTAGGTAATTATTTATAATCTAAACTTCTAATAAATCAGTATAAAGCAAATATTACGTGGAAGATTCTAGACTTAAAATAAAGCAGCTATACCTACTGAACCAGAATGTGATGTGTGTGTCGGTCTGTCGCACTAGGTCGCGCTTTTCCCTGTTTGTCTTATAAGCAATGTGCATTTTGATGCGTACAAATACCTACATCTAAATCCAGCGGGTAGAAATAGAAACCGATCTATGCATAACAATCGGATTGAATGGCGACGTGGCGTGCCAGGCTAGGCCACCGAATATGAAATAGAAATGCGAACGGAATCGCGGGTAACTCTAGTCAACCTAATAAATAATAAAATAATCGTTATTTTACCGTTTGTTTTGAACATAGGTATACCTATAGAATATGCATAGGTATTGCTATACGTAATCTTCTGTCCATCATCTCTTTACTGGCATCTCGCCACTTGAGACTAATTGCTCTCTCTTCCTTGCAAGTAGGTATAGCAGCCTCCTTTCATTCTATTGTACCACCATATTATGTGAAATAGAGGGCCGCAATATAAAAAGCGAGTGAATATTTCATGCAAAAGCGAATCAATAAATGGGAATACATGTAAAAGATTCGAGTGCCACTCTTTGACGACCTCATTAAAGTCGCGGCCCGTGAGGCTTGCCAATTTCTTTTGAGACAGTCCATATAAAGTTGCGTATATTTTACGTACCTACCTACTACATCATTATTATTACATTAGACGCCGCAGTTCCTGGAGTCAAGACATTGTTGTAAGCGACTGTCCCTTTTCAACGTTTTCCGGTAATAAGGTAGACACGCTTTTGCTTTCAAAGTTTTTTTCATGACTCTCAAGGCGTTGTATACTTTCTTGGCTTCTGGAAGTAAGATGGTGTAAGTATTATTCTATTTTATATACTTAGAGCGATTTGAAGTTTTTACCCTCGATATAAAAGATATAGGTACCTATTTGTAAATGAAGACATATTATATTTATATACCTAGTTATCTACGTGCGGAAATCTGTCGTTTTATCTTAGTCTAATATTAAATTTTGTAATTGGCTATTGAATCGTTAGGTTAAATATTATTATATTTTATGGCAACTCTATTTAGATTAATATGAGGGGTTATTTTCAATATAACAAAAACAAGATAGTAGGTAAATCTTACTTAGGTACCTACTCTATTTTAAAGATATGTATTAGTATCTAACGTTATAGTAATGTAATAGTTTATATAAATTAGCTACAACAACAATAATAATATCTTTAAAAACGTTGTCCGTCTGTTTGTTTGTTATCGCATCACGTATAAACTACCTAAACTGAATGCAATGTGTTTTTCATTATTTGGTAGCTTGGAATCTGACTTTGTGCAATTATAAAAAAGTACTATAAATATGTAAAAAAATACATACTATGTAAATGAAGTCACAGTTAGAGTTTTAGTAATATTATAACTTTTAAGTACGATAGACGAAGATTATATACAGAGTGGGTTCCTTTAGATAGATTTCCCGTGTGTGAAGGTGTAGTTCCCGGCGAGTGACTCCGGCTTTTACCGTAATGAGGTCAAGCGACTCCACAACTTCGCGACTCGAGACGACCGCAGTCTTCCTTGCGAGCTCTTGTGGTTTTTCTCTGAACTTTTCCAATTATGTTGTGAGATACCCTCGGATTTATTTGAGCTCTCTCGAACTTTGCGGTTTGAGTGAAATGTAAAAGGTCGGTGGGAATCTGAGGTTTAATTAGAGAGGGTTGAATAGCTCGCAACGTGGCTTGTTGCTTCCGACCTTAGATCAAAGAAGTGTGATGACTATACAGTCAAAAAGTATGTAGCTTATTTGTATGTCCAGTCAAGTGAAAAACAGATCAGCGTGCGAACGTATATACAGGGAAAGCAATCACATAATTATCAATAAACTAGGCATAATAGTTCCAAGATAACCTACGCCAAATTAGTGATCTACGTAGGTACTTTTCTAATTTTTTTCAGACTAAGTATATACAATAACAAAGTGTCTTCAAAGTGCTTTGTCCTACACTTATGTCAACTGTTCTATAGGTTCCTACCTCAGATACCTGTGTGGCAACTTAGTGTGTAGGTACATAGCCTCGGATGCACTCCAAGGAATACAGAATAGTATGTCTTCAGAATGGTAAAGTACCGCTCCCATTGGGAGTTTCTTACGTGTAGCTGCAAGTTTTAACTAAGTTACCAACTTGCAAGGTTTCTTGACATTTGCGTCACATGCATTTTATATATAGGTACCTATACCTACCTATACATTATACCTACAGAGAAAAGTGTACCTCTACTGTAGCTCGAGAATTAAGTAATAATATTTCTGCTTAGAGTTAACAAAACACTACCTTCGAGAGGAATGACAATATTTTCATTAGAATGCTCGCTTTTCTTCATCACCCACACAAGTGTGCTCGCGGGCTAGGATATTGAAACATACATTATGTATCTACAAGATATACCAATACCACTCTAGCTTAGTGGGTAGAAGCAAGTTCCTAACAGTTTATGTAATGCTGCATCAAATTGATACTGCAGAGGCACTTACCCAAATGGACCTCGCACGTAATTGGGACTAACTTTGTGCAATACAATTGGCGCAGTCGTTATAGAATCAAGGATAAAAAAAAATATTATCTTTCAATGGAATAGTCTACGTAAAAGTTACGTCAGAATTCTGTGATAAAAATCTCCACTCCACTGTTTACTAGGTACCTACCTACGAAACGTTTCCGCGTCGCGTGCCATAAACCACTTGGCTTATAGGTATTTGTATACACTGCATATTTGCATCGAGCCAGGGTTGTGAATGGAGCTGACTAATGAGTATTTAATGGTGCTATAAATATATTTCATTGCTCTTTACGTACCGCCTACTTCAGTGTTAAAGTGTGAGCTTTACTGTGCTTTGGTTAATTTAGCTTTGGGATTTAAACAAGTTTGATGTTGGCAGATAGAGTTCAGAATCTGGGATCTTTATGCAATGTGAATCTTGGGACAAACTCTCTGAAGCTACGCCGCAATGTTAACTGTAAAACCCGGCCAAGTGCGTATCAGACTCGCGCACGAAGGGTTCTGTACCATTATCTATAAAAACGGTAAAAACTGTGGTTGGTTGTACAGTATAGGTACATGGGAGCCTTCTTAAACATTTATATTTTACTAGTTGGTGCCCGCGACTTCGTCTGCGCAGGATTCGTATTTTGAGTAGCTATTTTGGCATAATGGCTTACACATAAGATATACTAGACACATACTGTGCCGGGCTTTTTTGAAGGACTATCTAAGATAAACATTTCCATCATACATTACATGTGTGTAACTCAAACGGTTTTGGCAGCGCACGCCTAAATAGCTCGAAGATGGTAGATTTTTTCCTTCTTTCTTGACACTTATCGTCATATTTTGGACAATACACACAATATCTTTATAAATTGTAGCCTATGTGTTATTCTGATATATAAGCTACATTATTGTTAAGTTTCATTAAAATCCATTCAGTAGTTTTTACGTGAAAGAGTAACAAACATCCATCCATCCATCCATACTTACAAACTTTCGCGTTTATAATATTAGTAGGATTCTGTTTTTTAGAATTTGTTATTATAGCTGCAACAGAAATACATCATCTGTGAGAATGGCAACTATCTAACACGGTTCATGAGGTATAGCCTGGTGACAGACGGACAGACAAACACGCGGACAGCGGAGTCTTAGTTAATATGATCCAGTTTTACCCTTTGGGTAGGTACGGAACCCTAAAAATTATGTAAGTTATATTATAATCAGCACAAAGTAGAGTAGGTACCTAACCTACTCTAAGGATCAGCAGGCCTTCAACTATTCTTATGTATTACATAGATTATAGTAAATATCGACGTATATAACGAATTACGACAAACTTCACAAACAAAAGCGACAGCTTGGCAATAGGTTCATAAGTCCAGCCTAGCTCTCTAATACGCTAGACTGGCTACATAAAACTAGCTACCGAATTTCAATTTCGGCCGATGCCGGTAAGTTATGCTTTTGGCACGGACCCAGATGCGTCACAGAAGGTAGGTAGAGGTACCTACAATAGGGGAAAACAGGGTGGCTCCGTACAGAGGGAGCCTTCGTACAGTACGTATATCTCCACTATTAGTTATTTAGGCGCGTTCATCTTTTTATGCCTGATTGCCACTCGTATGCAGCTACTAATTAGCGGGACAAAACATCAGTATGGCTGCCGGGTCCGTTGAAATAAATTCAAATGTGTTTTCGCGCCGTGAAAGTAATATTTGGACTTGAATTCAAACTCATGTAGCTCTAGTAAGTGTTACTGAAATTGTGTAAGTAATTCATTGTAATTAAGGAACATATCCATTAGTTTATTATGTATTCGTAAATTTTGGGATGCAGCTTAATGCATATTTATTTTTATTAGAATTATGTAATTATTTGGTTTGGGGTACCTTCGTACACATGTATGTGGGGTACATTCGTACTATATACATGCTTCGTGAAAATATTTTTCAGCCTGCAATGTCCATATTAATATTTGATTACCACGATTATATCATGTTATCGTTATTATTTATGTTGATTCTTACTAAGTAGACTATTTTAAGTGACTTTTTAATTAAAAAGAAGATTTTTTTGTGATATACTGCTGCATTAGTACTACATTATCTAAAGGCTAATAATTACTCCATTATATGTTATTTGAAAATCAAACTGTTAAATGTTTATAGTTATTTGATGATAAACGTATTTATTTTTATTTTAAATAACTTTTCTTATTGTGTTAGCTGTGTACGAAGGTACCCCACGTCTGGGGTGCCTTCGTACGTTTTAAATTTTTTAGTAAATCCGTCATTAGTCAGTCAATTATACTGTATCGATACTAATCCACACTACATTTTATAGCCAGATATGTGTGTAACATACCAGCATTGAAATGAGTTTGAAATAGCTGTTAGTAATTTTATTACAAGGCCTAATGTAAAAACTGTACGAAGCCACCCTGTTTTCCCCTATATACATACTGGCCGTACCCCCATTTTATGTAAGCTCCGTAGAATATATTGCCTGCGCGATGCGGGGCCGGCTAGCTGATACGGGCCCAGGTAAACAGTCAAGTTTTATGAGTCGACGTGCTCTCGAATAATGTAGGTGAATTACTAGGTACCTACTTAGCGTGGATGTGTAGGTTGATAACGTAACGTACCTTATGTGGGTTTGCCTGTGACACTACGAGTAGGTAGGTATATATTGGAGTCATTTGGAGTTAATCTCAATGAAATTTAACTTTAATATAGTAATTTGAGAGGGAGCTTCATTTACAAAGCTTCACACATTGAACAGTAGGTAATTCTTTTGAGAAGCCACCTACAATGCGAAAAATAAAAAATAATAATTACGGAGTACTCTCGAAGAAGCCTAAAAATGTTCTAGTTATTATTTAAATTCTTCTAAATGAATAGTAAAAATAATTTATTAACACTGCTACTATTTTCTACTTCAATTTAATTACAATTCATCCCATTAATTCCTCTCAAAATATTAGTTCAGCTATTGGGTACAAAATGTTCATAATTAAGGCACAGCGTTCAACTATTGGGATAAAACGCAATTTTTTTCACATAATGATTTTTTATAAAATTCCTGGTAGATATACCTAGGAAGTATTTTGATTCTTGAGGATATACTGACTCTTATAAAAATACCAGGAAACGTCAATACCACGAGATAACTGAGTAAAAGTGGTTCAAAGTTGACGAAAACGCTTAAACGTTCATTTATTGGTTCCACTACCCTATAATTTTTGTATACGAGGTCGGGTAATGACGGGGCACGCCGCATGATGGAAGAGCACTCAACCAAATTTTGACTTTATTTACCTAACCATGAGTGGAGTAAACAATAAAGGTTTCCTTTTTCATTATTTGTTTACATAAACTAAAAAGGTTTACGTTCCGAGGTCGCGTATTTTAAAGCTACGCGTAGCCTAACCTATATTATTGAAAGCCTGCACATGTTCAAAGACTTCTGTAGCTAACAAAACAAGTACTCCAACTAACAGGTGCTCCAGAACCGTCCGGTGAGCATGGTGGTGCAGTGGAGCGAGGTGCGCACCGCGTGGCAGGACAGCGACTTCATCACGGAGTGCCTGTGTTGGCACAACGTGTACCGACAGAGGCATGGCGCTCCTCAACTGTACATGGCGCCAGAGGTATGGTATACAACGCGCTCGCCACGGGACACTCTTCGGCAGACATGGAGGAATAAAAGAGCCATAAGCCCTTGTGGTACCTTGTGGCACTCTGAAATCTAAAACCCTGCGCCTAAATACAATTGTCCTTTCAGAAAGATCATCGGATCTTCTTCCTCCTTCCCTGAACCCCATCATTTGGGGTCGGGTCTCCTCACTTTCCTGCGCCAATTCATACGATGTTGGGTTGTCGGTTCTGGCAATTGGGCTTTCTTGAGGTCTCGTTCTATGTTGGACCACCAGGTCGATGGCGGGTGGCCTCAGAAAGATCATCGAATCATATCTTAATTAATAAAAGAAGCATCCAAATTGCATCTTGGTCACACACCTCACAATGTAAATGAATATTTTTCAGTTGTGCGACTACGCCCAGGCGTGGGCCAACCACCTGGCACACACCAACAAGTTCCGCTACAGGAATGACAGGGATGTCGGGCAGAACCTCTACCAGCGGCCCGTCAGCGCCATCCAGCCGGATGTTACAGGTATAAACTGACTCCTCCGAATGAATTGAGTGAGTTTTATACCTACCTTAAAAAGTTCTTGCTTGGTATGATTTATATCTTATACAAGTCACCCTCTGTGGTGTTGTATGGTAAAGTATTTAAAACTAATCATAGTGAGCGTCATCCGGATGTGGTAAAGGAATCATCGGTTCATTTATAGAGAACCTTTATTAAGTATATCGTATGCCTACTTAGGTAGGTACTGAGACCATACAATATTTTCTCTCCCGTTTGATGCTTTATGATTCGATGCTTCTGATAACATAAACAGTTTTAGGCTGATATATCAATCTTGGAATGATATTCCAGGCCAGGAAGTGTCCTCGTACTGGTACGCAGCGGTTCGGCAGTACGGCTTCTTCAAGGAGCCTGATGTTCTTCACGCTAATGTAAATGCAGGTAAGTATCTATAATATCTATACCTACAGTAGATATACCTACTGTGTAAAACAAACATTGGCACCAACGTCTTGACTCCAACAGTCAATATTACACGTTTGGAGCTGGGAAGGCTACTAGATTATAAATTCAACATAATGAGGCCATTTTTACCTTCCAGGTCACTTTACACAAATGGTGTGGGCAGCGACGCGCCTTTTCGGAGTCGGTAAGGCTCGCTCCCGCGCCGGGAAGATAATCGTGGTAGCGAACTACTCGCCCCCAGGGAACCTGTCGGGGCGGTTCGAGACGAACGTCCTGCCCCCCCTTCCGGAGAGCTTCCCGGACCTCCCCCCACCGCCGGAACACTGACGGTTCTCATTCCGTGGCAGGCGAGTGAGGATAGACGGCACGTTCCTTAGGTAAAGTGGAACTACTTCTGGAACGCGCCGTGCAGAATTGCTCTGAAAGAATGGAAAACGCGATTGCTTGGGACGCAGACGTGAAGACTGTGACGAAGAACTAGAGAACGCTACAAAGCATAATGCCGATCGTTTTGTCGCTTAATAAGTAGCGTGGTTCAGATACCAAAAACGCAGTAAGATAAAGCGAAGTCGGGTTTACAGTGTTTGTTTGGGAACTTAAGTGCAGTTTTATTGAATGTTTTGACGAAAGTTTCAGGGTTGCCACGGTGAACAATGAACAATGATTATATGCTTCAGCCTTTTAGATCAGTGCAAACCTAATTTATTGATAGGTACCTAGGACGCCCATGCTGTTTGGCCTAATAGGAGAACGCTAGTATCTTTTAGAAAAATAGGTACCTACCTAATAGTTGTTTAGTTTAGGTTTGAGATGGAGAAATGTTGAGACACACATCGTAAAACTGAAAATGTTTCGAAGTACTTGGGCCTAATCTACAAACAAAGTGTAGTAAATTATTAGTTTATGTAAAATAATATCAACAACTTTTAAAAATTATGCGAATTGAAGTAGATAATCGATATTATTTTACGAATTTTTTTATCAAAGTTGCGGCATCGACCTTTGTCGCGTGTCTTACAAACACTAGCCAGATAAATACCGACCTACCGACGGAGTGAAGTTTGTGGGTGGCCGTTCGTTTATGTAGAGTCATTTTAACGTAATTTCACGAGTCATACCTAGTCCATTAAATTGTTAATATTTTTCCTCTCCGCCAGTTTGATCCCATCAACAATAATTTGATCAAATCTCTTTGAACTTTGTGAATTCAAAATCGCTTTCAATATAACAAAAGTCTAAATATAGGAATACTACCTATTCGCATCCATTTTTATCTAAACGTACCTACTATTTTAATATTTAAGTCAGTCGCGAAAACGTAAGCAAGTTTGTCCACAACAATGTCCAATTTATATAGCTTCGAGCATAGTCTAATAATTGTTAAAATAAAAGGTTGTTTTCCCGAGCTTGGATTTTATAGTATTTTTATTTTAGGTAATAGAAGCAAGCAAATACCTACCGTTACGACGCACATTGTGAAGTTTAAGAAATGTTGTTAATTAGGATTACCTTAAAGTGCCATAGAAGAATAAACCTACTTATAATGTTCAAAATAGTTGGTGCTTTGCAACTCAATGTTAATATAACCTACCTTTAGATTTATCAATATAAAATTGATCTATAATTAACTAGCCGTGCTCCGCGGTATTACCCGCTGTTTCGGAATAAAAAGTAGCCTATGTGTTAATCCAGGGTGTTGGCTATCTCCATATCAAATTTCATCAAAATCGGTGCAGCCGTGAGCGTGAAGATTAGTGAAGAACAACAAACACATAAACACAAAAATTTTCGCATTCATGATATTAGTAAGATTGAAGATTGAGCAGTTTGCTATTGATACATTTGGAAAGATAAAATAATAAACAATTTGAAAAATAATGATTGTACACGTTTTGGATCCCAATATGGCACTTTTTACCATTGTTTTTTTAGTATTTAAGGTCGATAATCGATGGGTAATTGTTTAGTCTGGCTCTTCCTTTTAATTTAGTAACTCCGTCTTCCTAAAGGTTGATGAAATGTACAATTGTTAAATGTTACCCATGTTATTGTAAAATATACCTAAGTAAAATGTTGTGAAGATCTGTTTTAATTTATCTTGAATTCATGTACCTACCTAATTAAAGATAAATTAAATCTGGATTAAAATTAGTGTAGTTATTAATTGAGGGCATACATAATGGATGTTTAATGTCTTGGAATGTGGTTCAAGACTTGGTTAACACAAAATGTTCTTAATTATTTATGAACTATAACTGCAGCCATCATACATTAATTTATAATGCTTGGGTATTGAAATGAGAGAAAATATTATGTGGGCACTTACTTAATTATTGTATTAATTAAAAATAATAAATAAGCATAAGAGTAAGAAAAATATACAAGTTAATTGTTTTATTTCAGTGGCTAATTTTACTCTTAACATAGAAAATGTTAAGGGAAACAATGTTAAAAGTCTGAAACTAAAAAAATATTTATAACATATAACATCATAACAACGAATATTTGACTATTACAGATAAAGTAGAAACAGTACAAAAAATCTCGATTACTAATATAATAAAAAAAACAGAATATGAAAAATAATTTTCTAACCAATATTTATTTGAGAATTACTTCAGATATGATTGGTGTTTCAAGAAAATTGTAAGTCATGCCTTGTCAATTGTATGCATCCATAATCATTTTTAATTATGTATAACCCAGATAAGTAACTAACTAAATGCCTACAAGAAACATAGGTAGAGAGTTACCCATTTAAGGAACTAATAAGTTTAATCTAGTATTAAAATGTCTATGCAGGCTTCTTATAGAACTTTTAAACTTTGCACGCTTTTAGAGCATTTAGATTTACTAATCTATTCTCTTATAAGCTAGATTAGGTCTGCCTGATTGTATGTAATTTTAGTTTTTACCATTCTATTGTTTCTTTGTGTATCTGTACTACCTATAAGTGATGTTAGATTTTAAGGTGTCATTAATTTAAGGCTGGTTCTGTAGAAGATATATTTTTTTATATTTAAATACCTTATTTGTTTGAAACCAGTTTGCCTATCCATTAGAAAGTTGCTAATTACCTCTTTATACTGAGCTAATAACACTTAACAAAACATTGCTTACTCTTGCACTGTAGGCACCTCTATGTATTCTAATAACTCTTAACAAACAAATAAAGCTTTTACGATTCAGTAACTTCCAGGGTTCGAGAATATATATCAATGGATATATTATATCAAGATATATATCCGATATATCCAATGGTTTTTTGTGATATATATATCAATACAAAAAAATGTTTGAAATTTTTATAATATTAAGTAAACTTTGGCAGTTTGCTATGTACTCTACTTCCCAAATGTAGATGGTGTTGGAATAGAGTTAAAATATACTCCCTAATAGTAAGTTTACATGCTTAAATATCAACACTGAATAGCAGCATCTCACCGACGATTGATAGTTCCATCGGCATCAATAGCGTTTGTCTCGCCATTGGACTACGTAAAAAATTTCATCACGAAAAAATTAGCTTTCGTGTGTTTATTCAAAGTACCTAGGTACTTGATTTTATTAGATGATCTATTAGGTGATTTTTCCTGATTTATAAGAAGATTTTGTCTTAACGTTGATTTTTCTGCTTTTAAATATATTTTTAACCAGTAAAACAATAAAACATTGTAGTTTTATGTTTTAAGTAACATTGATGCTTCTAAAACACATATGCAAACAGTATACATACATAATACAATAAAATAATAATATGGCTTTCATACAAAATGGATATATATCCAATTTTTTATATATATCGGATATATATCATAAATATCCGATATCTTGATATTTATTATAAATATCGGATATTTTCGAACCCAGTAACTTCTAACTATGGCGATTCAGTAACTTCTAACTTTAAACTGTTGATTGGTTTCAGTTTCGCTTCAATCAGCAACTAATAGAAATTTAAATAAATTAAAATGTTAGTCCAATAATGTTCAGTGAATTGGTGTAAATTAACATAAGATGTTGTTAGGTTCTGTAGTGAGACGACGTTCAATGTTCATTATAATTGATCAATGGCTGTGAATTGTTACTGTTATATTAGATCAAGTATGGCTTCGCAAATTTTTAAGAAAATAAATAATTGAAAACCAATATTTTTGTTTCATTCAAGGCCAAGGTGTCTACATGTATAACTTATTAGTCTGGAGGTACCATATTTGTAGGAATGAAGAGTGTATAACCACAAAAACAAGATTTATCTAGGTACATAAAAACCTACAACTCTGTATAATGGTAAAAAATTAATCTGCTCCTCAAATGCCAATGCACATCTGAATAGTAAACACTTTAAATTTAAGATCAACCCATAAAAAATCCAAAATGAAGACTTTCAACTTGTGACCATCCTAGTCTAGTGTCTAGTGGTTCAATAGCAATACAGATTAAAAAACTTTACAGGTCAGGCCAGTATGAAAAAAAATAATGCGGTGAGCATGAAATTGTTGCTACAGTTCCAGTATAAGTCTGTAGGTGTAAGACGAAAACCCAATTCAATTCCACAGAATTTATTGTATTTATCTTAAAAACAAATAGTTCAGAGCATTCGCGGATTCACTCCGTCCATCTGTGCTTGCAGCTTGTGCATACGTAATACAGTCTCATCTCTTCTTCAGCGCGGCGGGTCTGCCCCTGGAAGAACACGGCCTCGCGGTGGTTGCACTTCGGGCACATGTGATCCTTGGTGCGCGGCAGAGTAGGGTCGCTCACCACGTCAGGGTTTATGTGCGTCAATTCATCGACTTCGTGCATAATTTTGTTCACGTAAACGCAGTTGGAGTCCGCTAGTTGCTTGTAGTCGCAATTCCTGCAAGCGTACAGGAGAACTTTGTTGTTTTTGTCTTCGCGCGGGTAAAGCATGTTGTTACACTCTTGACAAAACTGTATACCGACGTAGCCTGGACCACCGTCTTTTCTGGCTAAATTCACAGTCATGATCACTTTCAGATTATGGTTAATTCATGTAATTTATAAAAAAATCAGGTATGGACAACAAGGGTTTCAGTTGGAGGAAATCACTTGCAAAATAATAATTCGTTCGTAAAATGCAAACGAACGCAACACAACAAACATGTAGGTAAATAAAAGAAACTTCAAAATGACATGCACGGTTACATTACAACTTTATAAATGTCAATGTCAGCAGAAAGACGATATGTCAAAATTACATTGAACTGAACAAAATTGAACGGTTGATTCCAACATCCGGTTTTTACAAGTTGTCAAATGTCAGATTTATGACAATGGCAGCACCAAAATTAGTTTTTTTTCTGTTGGCAGTCATGTCGCATTGAAGCCCGTGGTTGGCCAGTCGGCTGACAAATTTCTTTTCCCACCCGTAGCCGATTCGTGTCGTGCTATCGCAATGGGTAAGGAATAGTTTTGTGCCAAAATTGTTTTATTTCATATTATAAAATATCTTCGGAGTGCGGAATAGTGCAATAATCGCAGACAAAATGTAGGAGTGTTTTTCTACGATCACTAAACGCTAAAAAATCGCGACGTATATGTGCATGCATAGGTGTCAGCCATGGCGGAGACATGTTTTTCTCGTGGTGTAAAATGAATCTCTTTCCATCCAGCGCCGACTGAGCCGGTTGTGAGGTGTTTTAAAAGTTTCCCCATTCATGATATGGCGGGAAGAGTATTGTGTGTCGATTTCAGTGAATTGTAAACATAAGTGGTAACCGGCGACATCGTTATTTCAGGCAAACCCCGTGGTATCCGCACCGCGCGGAAGCACGTGAATCACCGCCGTGAGCAGAGATGGGCGGACAAAGAGTTCAAAAAAGCCCACATGGGAACGAGATGGAAGGCCAACCCCTTCGGAGGAGCATCTCACGCTAAGGGCATCGTCCTGGAGAAAGTGTAAGTACGTTTCTCCAATTTCCCATACAAGTTCGATGTGTACAGTGTTCAGCTTTATCGATAAACGAGTGTACGTCTAGGAGTGGCTAGAGTGCACCGCCTAAACCCAGCCAGCGCGCTCCAGACAAGTGATAAGTCGCCGTGAGAAGAGAAGTCAGTTGGCGTCCCACCGCACGTGGTATTATGCCTGTGAATGTGTTCTCACTACAATCACAGGATAATACTGCGAGTGGCGGCTTCGCCCCCGCGTCCCGCGATTTCATCCGAACAAGAAGAACACTCGAGGTGAATACTAATTGCGTGCCAGCCGAGTCCCGCCCGCAACAGCGTCGTTTGTATCGATTTTACGCGCTTAGAAAACAACACATGGGTCAATGAACTCCGATTGAGGTTATGGGCATGTATGGTGTTTACATTGGGACTGGTTTACTCAAAAGAAAGCTAGTCTTCAGTTCTTGAACTGCTAATTTGAGTGAATGATGCACTTTGTAATGTGTTTGTATAATAACATTGACATGGCTTACCTACTCACATTTCACTAATAACTAACTATGATTTGTGTAGTAATTGAACAACCTTTCGATTAATAAGTAGCAATGACATAGTTTCATAAAGATGATGATGAGGATGAGGATGAAGTTCATAACTAATGACATAACTTCGTCCATAACCTGCAAGGCTTGCATACTTTAAGTGACATGGTATAACTTTGTTTGGCAGTGGTGTGGAAGCCAAGCAGCCCAACTCCGCCATCCGCAAGTGTGTCCGTGTCCAGCTGATCAAGAACGGCAAGAAGGTGACCGCCTTCGTGCCCCGCGACGGTTGCCTCAACCACATTGAGGAGAACGACGAAGTGCTAGTGGCAGGGTTCGGTCGTAAAGGGCACGCTGTTGGTGACATTCCCGGAGTCAGATTCAAGGCAAGTTTGAAAAGTTGTTTTATGGAATTTGAAGCTGATTATGTTTGTAGTGAAAAGTTCTGTAGACAAGACAGATAAAGTAACACATAATTAATACATTGGTGCATATCGTCAGTGGAAAGGCTACTTTGCTTAACCGCCAAATGGGCCAAAATGAGTTATATATATTGTTGGATTGCATTTTTTTTTCTGCGTCGATCTGTATAACTTTCAAGGCATTCTGAGCAAATTTTTGGCAGTTAAGCATTTTTAAAAAGCGGAAAATTTGAGGAATATTCCGGTCTTCAATGTCTCAAGCGACGTATTTACGATGTTTTTTAAAGTGATGTCGCATAAGTATCACATTTTTTCTGTGCAAGCCTCTTAAGAACTTTTAACATTTTAACATTTTTCTAATTTCAGCAACATAAGCATATTTTCATTTCTTTTATTTCGATGACATTATGGCATTAGCAATTTCAGCTTTTTGCTTTTTAATGTGTAGCTGTTTGTTAGCCATTTTTCATTTCTGTTGTTAGAAACTGTTTGAAGTATCAGCATAACTGTTCGCATAAGATTTGATAACGGGTGGCGCTTAAGCAATTTGTGTTTATTATATATTTTACCTTTTCATTACGTTAGTGAAAACGATATCTTAAAAACTATTTAGTAAAATGTATGTTAGAAAAAGCAGAGCCATTATTGTAAAGTTGAGCGATATTTTAGCAATAAGCCATTTATAAATTAGGGCTAGTTTAATGTTAAAAATAAAAGGTATACATGGCCGGCATGGCACAATCTGATAGGTACTGTTGGAACGTGTCATGACATGACGTCTCTCTTCATTCAATCCCCGAGCGTCCCGAGTTTCACCCCGCTCCACCCCGCACCCTCCGGTCGAAAAATTGAGTGACGAGCGTTCAGTTTGCGCTTGTGTTTCTGTGAGGTTAGCGGCTTGCAAATTATAAGGAACCTTGTGTAAATGAGTGTTTTATTGTTGTGATCTGTAAATTTGGTAAATAAAGGGTTAGTATATTATTATGTTAACTTCATAACAAATTATTAATACTTAATACTAGCAAATACCTACTGGGAAAGCAATAGCTTTAAGTAGATACTGTTTATTTTGTATTCATGCCCTAGAATAAACTAATGTTTACTTTTTAAGTAAACTGTACAGGATTACCAACACCACAACTAGAATTGTAAAGAGGTAGGTAGATAGTTTTCTAGTGGGCTTGTTTCTTTTTACCTAAACTGATGAAACGCGGGCACAGTATAAAAGTAGGCAGGTACGTACCTACTTATAGAAAAAAGAAGATTTAATCGTAGATGGTAAAGTGTAATGTTTTAAATTAAAATTAAGTGATACATTTCTGTCTGTTTTAGGTCTTCATGGATAGCAAACGCAATGCATTTTACAAAGAGTACGTCAAAACCAGGGGAGAAAAAGAAAACAAAACAAATGCGAGCCACGATGCCTACTGTAATATGCAACTAAGTTCTGAAGAGCACGCTCAGCAACCAGATACAGATAGTGCATGTATTAGTAAGAAAAGGCGAAAACTGAACAATCCAGAATTTGTAACAAAGCTACGGCGAGCGAATACATCAGATTATGTAGATATACATGCTCATATATACAATAGCTGTTACTCAGGTAAAAACGCTCTGGCTCATGAGCCCCTATCACCTACCTCCGACATCGGCTGCCGCGAGATGACTGCTCAGCACAGCTCTGCGCCTGAAGCCCTACCACCTACCTCCGACATCGGCAGCCGCGAGATGACTGCTCAGCACAGCTCTGCGCCTGAAGCCCTACCACCTACCTCCGACATCGGCTGCCGCGAGATGACTGCTCAGCACAGCTCTGCGCCTGAAGCCCTACCACCTACCTCCGACATCGGCTGCCGCGAGATGACTGCTCAGCACAGCTCTGCGCCTGAAGCCCTACCACCTACCTCCGACATCGGCTGCCGCGAGATGACTGCTCAGCACAGCTCTGCGCCTGAAGCCCTACCACCTACCTCCGACATCGGCTGCCGCGAGATGACTGCTCAGCACAGCTCTGCGCCTGAAGCCCTACCACCTACCTCCGACATCGGCTGCCGCGAGATGACTGCTCAGCACAGCTCTGCGCCTGAATCCCTACCACCTACCTCCGACATCGGCTGCCGCGAGATGACTGCTCAGCACAGCTCTGCGCCTGAAGCCCTACCACCTACCTCCGACATCGGCTGCCGCGAGATGACTGCTCAGCACAGCTCTGCGCCTGAAGCCCTACCACCTACCTCCGACATCGGCTGCCGCGAGATGACTGCTCAGCACAGCTCTGCGCCTGAAGCCCTACCACCTACCTCCGACATCGGCTGCCGCGAGATGACTGCTCAGCACAGCTCTGCGCCTGAAGCCCTACCACCTACCTCCGACATCGGCTGCCGCGAGATGACTGCTCAGCACAGCTCTGCGCCTGAAGCCCTACCACCTACCTCCGACATCGGCTGCCGCGAGATGACTGCTCAGCACAGCTCTGCGCCTGAAGCCCTACCACCTACCTCCGACATCGGCTGCCGCGAGATGACTGCTCAGCACAGCTCTGCGCCTGAAGCCCTACCACCTACCTCCGACATCGGCTGCCGCGAGATGATCGCTCAGCACAGCCCTGCGCCTGAGCCCTTACAATCTACTTTAAAGAGCAGCAGCTGTCGTGAAATAAATAATCAAGTTGCTTTGGCTTCTCAATTTCTTTCTTTATCTCGAGAAGAGGAAATTGAAATATGTTTGCAGCAAATAAAGTCTGATCATGCAGATATTACTACTGATACCAAAGTCCACATTATCAGGGTCGAGTTGCAAGAAGAGATAGATAAATTGTCTGAAAATAGAGATTACAAAAACTTTGAAATGGAAACCCTTGAAAATAACAAACAAATCTCAGGATGTAGCAAAGAGAAACCTGGAAGTAGAAAAGGAGCCCCTGAAAGAAGCAAAGAAAAACCTGCATGTAGCAAAGAAAAACATGGAAGTAGCAAAGAAAAACCTGGAAGTCTCGCAGAAAAACCTAGATGTAGCAAAGAAATCCCTGGGAGAAGCAAAGAAAAAACTGAAGATAGCAAAGAAAGACCTAGAAGTAGCAAAGAAAAACCTGTAAGTAGCATAGAAACCCCTGGATGTAGCAATGAAAAACCTGGAAGTAGACAAGAAAAACCTGGAAGCAGCAAATATAAACCTGGAAATAGCAAAGAAAAACCTGAAAGTAGCAAGGAAAAACCTAAATCTGGCATTGAAAGACCTGAAAGAAATAAGAAATTTATTCTAAAGCACGTTGACTTTCTTTCTGACGAAGAAGTTTTTACATTGAGCTCTTCGTCTTGGGAAGGAGACGACGAGACGGACTCAAACTCATCCAAAAACGACACAAAAAAGAAATATAGTAACACCGGCAAACGCAACAAGCAGAAAAAGAATCGTAGTAGGAAAAAGCATAAAAAACCCACTGACCAATTAGCCCCAAGTAATGAAATAATTGATACAGAACACGAAAAAGAAACTGAAGGAAACTCAACCGACACTGAGATGACCACAGAAGAAACCGATATTAGAAAGAAACAAAAGCGAATTAATAAAGCCAAAGAGAGATTGTACTTGAAAAGAGCTGGAAAAGAATATATTACAAAAACAGGAAGAATAGTTGACGCAAAATCTTTGAAAGAAAACCCTTGCAAACCTGAAAGTTGTCCAAATAAGTGTCATGAGATATCTGAAGAGAGGCGAAAAGGAATATTTGATCATTTTTGGTCTTTAAGTAATGATAGACGACGCGACTGGATTGTCAGTCATACTAAAAGGGAAAGCGTAAAACGAAAAAGAACGAAAGATATTGAGAGCCGAAGGCAATTTTCACATTCATATTTCATTAATGAAGGAGAAGGGCAAAACCCTGTTTGTTTGCAATTTATTTTAAATACTTTGGATATTAAACAAAGATTTGTACATGTATTGGTCAGCTCTTCAAACGAGGGATGCTCTAAAACAGATAGAAGAGGTAGAGCAGCACCAGCAAACAAAACACCCCCGTCTTTGTTGCAATCAGTGAAAGACTATATTCAAGAGTTACCAGCAGTTCCCTCTCATTATTGCCGAAAAAACTCCAAAAAATGTTATCTGCCCCAAGAGTTTAGAAACTTAACCAATCTATACAAAATTTATAGACAAAAAAACATGAACGAAGGCAGAAGTTTTGTCGGTGAAAAAGTTTTTAAGAACATTTTTTTGACAGATTTTAACATTTCATTTCATGTGCCCCGAAAAGATAAATGTGTGAAATGTATTAAATACAAAAACAGCCCCGGAGAGAACGAAGAAGAAAAGAAAAAACACATGGTAGACAAAGAAGAAACATACTCGAGGTTTCAAATACATCAAGACCTTCACAAACACGATAGTAATGTACTATGTACGACGTTCGATCTCCAGAAAGTGCTAAATACTCCTTATGGACAGAGCATGTTGCTTTATTACAGCAGAAAGATCGCCACGTATAATTTGACTTTTTACGAGTCCGTGACAAGACGAGGCTTCTGTTTCCTGTGGAACGAGGTCGAAGGTAAGCGTGGTGCGAATGAAGTTTGTACCATCCTTGCGAAGTATATAGAAAATGTTGACGAACGTGGATCGATAAAACATTTGCTTTTATACTGCGATTCCTGTCCAGGGCAGAATCGAAATAAAACTGTTCTGGCCTGCATCCATAAGCTTTTACAAAAATGCAAGTATATTGCAACCATTCAAATAAACTATCTTCTCCCGGGCCATACCTTCATGCCAGTTGATTCTATGCACTCGGTCATCGAAAAAAGTGTTACAAACACCATTATATGGGCACCATCTCAATGGCCTACTGTATGTGCTCTAGCGAGAAAAGTTCCTGGCCCATACGAGGTTGAGGTTTTATCTCACGAAGACTTTGAGGGCTGGGATAGAACATCAGAAAAATACTTCAAAGGCAATCTTACGGGTAAAATAAGCAAGATTCGCACAGCTACTTTCAAAAAACCCCATGCAGATCATATCGAAGTCAAATACTCCATGAATGTCGAAGCTAAGCCCGAAAACGTCCAGGTAATTGGCTTATACGAACAAATGCCAAATAAAATTTACAAATCGAGACTGCCTATTTCAAAGAAGAAATATTCAGATTTGGAAAAACTTTGCAAAAATAAAACAATTCCTTCAATGTTTATTGCAGAATACCAATCGATACCTCATGCAGCTAACGTTCAAGATGTTTTGATAGATACAGACATTGAGGATAATATTGAAGAATAATACTTTGATATAATAATTTACTACTTACTTGTATTGAAATAATTACCTTTTTGTCGAGAGAATTGAGAGAATTGCGAATTTGTCTCTGTTTAATTATTAAAGTAAGAAAAAAGTGCCTATTATGCATATTTACGTTATTTAAGTTAGGTGTACAATGTTTTGTTGATTGTTTTTAACTACACCTAATATCCAAGTTATTCTTTATTTAATAATTAAAACTGTCTGATTACAGAATAATGGCTTTTATTCTAATGCAAAAACTTACCTACATAGTACATACTAACTTTATGTTTTGACGGGATCTTCGTATTATTATGCCATCCTATACAAAATATTAATATAATGGTTAAATATGATAATTAGGTAACTTTATTGTACTAAAATAACTTTTTAGTAAAAGATTTTGTCAAAGAACATCATTTAAAATTATTGCAGTCATAATTATTAATATTTTTTGTCTAATTTTATTAATAAGGGTGAATTAGCACAATTTTTTACAAGTAGGTTATCTCCTTATAAGGATAAGTAGTGTGGTCGAAAATAGTTTTGGTTATTCTATATCTGTTAGGTAACATTTGCTTGCATATTATTCGATAAGTTTGGACAAGTTAGCAAGTTGGGCTTATAAAATTATAGAGCTTATTGTTTCTTAAGCTATTCTTCTTTATGGCATGCAACGACCTAGCATTCGATAAGTTTTTTTTCTGTACAAGACTCATAAAAGTTTAAGTTCTTAAGTATTTTTGTTGTCTAGTTAGAAGCTTATTTCCATTTATTAGCAATTTTAAATTAAAGATACTCGTAACGGTAACGGCAGTTTAGCGTTTTTTTCCTGGATTAACTTTTTCTTAAAACCGGAATACTTTTGCTTAAGCGACTACTATTTTGCGATCTAAAAGGGCTACAATAATGTGAATGTATTGTAAATATGAAGAAAAAAATATAAATATATTTTGCATTTAAATATTCTAATTTCCTTAAAAAACAAGGGAGATATGATTTTTTTTCTAAAAAAAAAAACTTTAAATCCATTTTCCCGAAAGTACCGTTTTGGCGGTTAAGCAAAGTAGCCTTTCCACTGACGATATAATTTTTGTATCATTCATGTTCTAACATCTTTCTGCTATAAAGAGAGCTGAATTAGTTAATCCTGGAGAGCTTTCCAAGCCATAAAAGTGCTTTAATCCAATTTTCAAAGTAGCCGTTATTCTCTACTGCATAATAAGTTGAGGATTTAATTAATTACCGGAGTTTTGTTGTTTATAGGTGGTGAAGGTGGCCAACGTATCCCTTCTTGCTCTGTACAAAGAAAAGAAGGAGAGGCCACGATCATAGACCACTAGCCACACTGTGATAAGGTAATTACAATGTTATTACAATACTGGACAAGTATGTTTTTTATTTGTAATCATGCAACCAGAAGTGCTTGCAAGCAGATCCGTGAAGCAGATCCAGAACTGTATGTTTCTCTCGAGCCTTATTTGAAATGATGTGAAATAATTTGCTACTCCTGATTGCCATGACGTTATCACTTTCTGATTTATCAATGACTGATCATTTCATATTTTATTGGTAAAAACCAATGTATGACGCATGGTTTGTTTGTTACAGTGACCTGCTGCTGGGAAGCGTGTTGTTTTTAAGTGTACATTTACAAAATGTAAAAATTAGTACATAATAAAAAGTGTACAACCAATTTTCATGTTTTCGTTTTTCACCCAAAACCAGGATAGGAGTTTCCTCAGTTGAACAATCTTGAACATTCTAGGTGCGGCTTATCATCAATCTCTAATCGTACTACCTACATAACTGTATTTGGTTTTGCGAATTGTTGCAACAAAGACAAAATACAGTAATGTAGTACGCAACCATTGAAATAATCTTCATAATGGTCAGGATTTCAAACACTAAGATAGCTTGTAAAACTGTCCTTTACTGTTCACGACCAAAATTCATAATTTACACAAAAAAATAATTTTGTAATAGAGTGAAGCACCAACGCCATAATATGTAGGAAAGACGTAGGCAGGTGGGTGCGTACCGGTTATACATGATCCATGCTATAGGTACTTACTGTAATCGGCACGCACGCGTCACCCACGCCGCCGCGCCGGCACGTAGGCATGCGGACCACGTGGCGCCCGACCCTTCGCCACAGAATAAGTAACAGTACTCCCACCCGGCGTCCCCCGGTATATTGTGCGACGCGCCACCCACCCCTACCCTGGCAGGTGACACGCAGCACGCGCTGCAGACTATTTGTGACTTTCTTACATCTGAGCAAAGTAACATTTTCTAAAATCCGTGCTTGGAATTCCGAAACTGCCGCGCTCCCTAACTTCCGTGAATGAATAATGAGATGTGGGACGTTGCCTCAGGAGAGGGGTTCAATGATTAATGCATCACTCGGTCGAAGGTAGGAAGATTCGTTTTTGGATTTGTTATAATTTTTAAAGTTGTCTTTGACTTGGGCCGCAGTAAGTGCTAAAAACGTTATATGGGTTACATTTGCACTTGAGTTCGAGTGATGTTGCCCTGGATATTAACTGGGGTAATTAATTATCCAAAAAATAACTTATCATTTGGGGCTTGTCTGTCAGTGCAGATTAGGTACCTACCTATTATGTATATATTTGCTTGCGCGAGAATCGAACCGCACCATCACGAATGTTGACATCTGCGTTTCGCTGAGAGCTAGTTCGGAAATGTTCCGTTGTAATAAGGTTAAGGGAATAGGTTATACAATAAAAGAACCATGATTTATTGCTCAATATAATTTCATTGCTCTGATTACATACATTAGGTAGGTACATTCTGAAAATAACGCTAAGATTAACAGTGAGTAAAATACGATATTCCTCTGCCACCATACGGGATCGCGTCTATCTACAAGGTGAGAACAATTCGTGATATAGATGTTTCTTGCGTGTATATTATGAACTAGCTGCGCCCGGCGGTTTCACCCGCGTTACATATACAACACCTATTTGAAAGGCTGGCGTAACATTTTTATTTATGAACCGATTGATATGAACCAAACACTAAATGTTAAGTGAAGCTTACCACAATATATGTATTAGTGAAAACCACACCTAAATCGGATAAGCCGTTTTTGAGAGATTAGCGTGCACAAACGCACAAGACAAACAGACTATTTTTTGGGTGCTTTGCGTTGATAAAGGTCCCAATAATATTTATTCTCATATATCTTCCATGTACAGACAGCGATCCGTTACATTTTTATTATATGTATAGATTATTGGTTTAGATTTCATGTTTGCGTTTTTAGACTAACGACAGGTTTCCGGCTTCGAACCCCCTCACCTTAGATTTTTGTAAATTATGCACTTACATCGCTCTGTTCTCCGGGAGGCGGGCAAACAGGCCGTCGGTTCTAGTTGTTATCTATTGATAGTATGTTATAGTTGCCACATAAAAAGCTATGCTGGCACTAAGTACCAAATACGTACAAAAAAAAAGGTTTAGTATTCACAATAAATGTATGAAAATGCATTGTATGACTTTTAATTATGTTACTTCTTTACTATATTAATATTATTCTACACTTAGGTACATGTCGATAGTGTCTTTTAGGTTTTAGGGTGCGAAATAAACTGGTGCTTAACAAAGAATAAAGCTATATTACTTATTCTATTAATTACAAAGTTATATTATGTAGTAAGTAGAATATTTCCTTTCGAGTATATTTTTAGTTGCATTATTTTTGTAACATGTAGGTAGGTACTGTCTTCAGTCTAAACTTTTAGCTCCCATGGCATATATACACATGCGTAAAGAACAAAGCTCGTTATGCAACCTTCCACACCGTCGTCGGTTAAATGTAAACAACTGCTCGGCTGACTCGAATTCGTCGCCAGACAGTACTCTTTTATATTATAGCTTTATGAAAGCAACTTAGTGTTAGTAACTGTTTCGCTGACTGTGCGTCGTCGTTGAACAGTGCTCCTTTGTACTTAATGTAACTGTTAAAATGTATCCTGCTGTTTTTGTAACTTAAATTTAATCAGAATAAATCTGGCCTCGAAATCGGCTAGACGTATTTCATCTTTTATTTTTAGTTATAAAAAATCCATTTCCCAAAGAGGAAGCTTGACTGGCGCAGCCGGTAGGATCGTTTCGTAAAGGCTGTGCCGTCTTTCGTTATAATTCGCTGAGATAACGCGAGCGCGGCGCGAATAGCTGTGGAACGATCCACGAACCAAACAAACAAATTCGTCATCTTCGCAACGGGTCTGAGTATGGGAGTAGCGGTCGGTTGGTGAGTAAAACTTTTTGCCTTCCTTGCCATTATCTCTCCCGTATTTTTCATAAATGGTTTTTTATTAAATGTTATTTTTGAGATCGAACCTCTCTCATTAGAACGTGTCTGGTTGTGCGGTATGAAACTCTACCAATCGCCTATTATTAGTAATTGTAAAGTGATAAGTTGAAAATCTAAGTGAACTGAAATATTAATTTTCTTTTTATTGTTTTATGTTTTTAGTGTGTTTTATTTTACGGTGTTATTTTATTGTTTTCGTATTTTAATTGTGTGTGTTATTTGGGTAAACATTTTGCCTTAAATTATTGTGCGCCTATTTTAAAATGGAATCACGCCCACTTGAAATTCCTTTACCTGAGCCAGTTGCAATGGTTCAAGTAGTGCCCATTCCAAACGATGTGTTAAGGCTCATACCTATTTTCGGTGGTGATAAGCGGCAATTAAATTTGTTTTTGAGAAAGTGCGAATATGTGATTGACAGATATAGCGGTCATGAAGAACAGAATATTTATGTGTTTCACGCTATTACGAGTCGGTTAATTGATAATGCAGCTTCACTATTATCAGAAAGAGAGGACATTTTGAACTGGCCTGCTCTAAAGGAGCTTTTACAACGACATTTTGGTGATCCGCGAAGCGAGGCATGCATAAATATAGAGTTGGAGTCTTGTAAAATAAAGTCGGGAGAGTCGTATTTAGACTTTTGCAATAGAATTCAAAATATTCGTTCGCTTCTTATCTCAAAGGTAAATTTATTAAATGATACTGATCTCAAACGCGCGAAAATTTCCATCTATAACAACACCGCATTAAATGTGTTCCTGTTCAATTTGCCTGAGAATATGGTTCGTGTTGTTCGCCTTAAATCTCCTGCCACGTTAGAAGACGCCTTAAGCGTAGTGCTTGAAGAGGTGAATTTCCACGAACAATATATGATGCGAAATAGGATTCACGGCAATAACTCTTCCATTTCAAGACAACTCGTTAGCCCTGGCCTAGGGTTTCAATTTGGGAACACCCAACAAATGACGTCGGCAGCGAATTCACAACCTCAAATCGGTTATAAACATTTTGTGCCACAACAAAAACATCTGGGTTTCAGGCCTCAATTAGACAACCGTCCCCCGCAGTTAGGCTATCGCCCTCCATATAGCCCTGCACAACCGCTTGGTTCCAAGCCACCTCAATTTGGATACAGGCCACCACAGTTCGGATATAGGACGCCACAATTCAATAATAACCCTCAACAAACTATCGGTATGAACCCACAACAATTTGGTTACAAGCCACCCCAGGTCCAAAGGCCTCAATTTAAGTCGACCGACGTATCTATGAGGACATTGCCTCCAAGGGCACCAGCACAGGTACCTCAACAAGGCTTTAGGTTGAATGAGCTCACCCTGGAAAATCACGACGTACAAGACTATGAATGTGACTATGAATATGACACTAATGACGTATACCCTATCAATGACGTAGAGTGGACACCCACTCCAGACACACACTCATTGTATGACGGAGGTAACATTTCGGGTGAGAGTGGCGTACCCCAGACTGAAACAAAAAAAATTTCAGATACAAGCCTCGTTCAAAAACCACAAATCATAGAAGTAAACTGTGACCCCAACTTAAAGTTACCGTTCATTTATATACCGGAAATCAATGCTAAACTTATGATAGACACAGGAAGCACTCGTTCGTTTATTAGTCCACGAGTAGCTTATCATTATTTCTCAGCATATGTTAAGTATGAGCCATTCCAAGTGGTGAGCACTCACGCAAGTAGTCAGCATAGCGAGGTTATAGAAATCCCCTTGCTACCCACATTTAATAGTAATGACTACCACAAGTTCTACTTATATGACGTCGACCAACGATATGAAGGACTAATAGGTAACGACTTACTTAAACAATTGGAAGCGATTATCGACCTTAAGGCCTTGACATTGAGAACTAAAACAACTTGTATTCCGATTGTGAACAATTTAAATTACATCATCGAACTGCCACCACGATGCGAACTTCGTGTTAAGATTCCGACAGATCAACACTCAGGTGAAGCAATTCTTGATTATCAGGAATTTAAATCGGGTGTGCGAATGCCTAGTGCATTGGTCAATTGTACAAACGGATATGCAACAACAATTATTCAGAACACCTTAGAACAACCTATGACCTTAAAAATAACGCGACCTTTCACAGTTACTAAATTTGATACGCCTGATTGTGAATTAAACTATACAGCAAATACAACTGTTATAGAAACAGACAAATTATTAGAAGATAATTTACAAAAGCTTAGGCTCAACCATACAAATAACGAAGAACGAGACCGAATACTGAGGCTTTGCCATGAATATAAAGACATTTTTTACTGTGACCAAATCCCTTTGAGTTTTACAAATCAGGTCAAACACAAGATCCGTACTAATAACGACGACCCAATTTTTATCAGACCCTATAGACAAGCCCCTGCACAGATAGACGAAATTAACCGGCAGGTAGAAAAACTTTTAAACGACAACGTCATCCAAGAGTCTCACTCTCCGTGGAACGCACCAGTGCACCTGGTTCCAAAGAAGATGGATGCGTCCGGAGAATGCAAATGGCGAATGGTCATAGACTTTAGACGATTGAATGACATCACAGTTGACGACCGATACCCTCTTCCGAATATTAACGACTTGTTTGACAAATTAGGAAAGAGTTCATACTTCAGCACACTTGATTTAGCAAGCGGATACCATCAAATAGAGGTTGAAAAGCAGGACAGAAAGAAGACCGCCTTCACCGTTCAAAATGGCCATTACGAATTTTTGAGAATGCCGTTTGGACTTAAGACAGCACCAGCAACATTTCAACGAGCCATGGACAATGTTCTCAGAGGGTTACACGGAATACATTGCATGGTATATTTGGATGACGTCATCGTATTCTCTTCAAGCTTAGAGGAACATATTGACAAATTACGTATTATATTTGACAGGCTGAGAACGACCAACTTAAAAATACAACTTGATAAGTCCGAATTCTTAAGAAAAGAGGTTCTTTACCTAGGGCACACCATAACTAAAGACGGGCTCAAACCCAATGACGACAAAGTTGCAGCAGTATTAAACTACCCCTTACCAAAAACAACAACTGAAATAAAGAGTTTCCTCGGGCTCATTGGTTATTATAGACGCTTCATCAAAGATTTTGCACAAGTGACAAAACCGTTAACAGCTTGCCTCAAAAAGCGTAATAAAATAGTTACTGACCAAAATTATATTGACGCATTCAACAAATGTAAAGAACTCCTGACAAACGCACCACTTTTACAGTACCCTGACTTTGACAAAACATTCGTACTGACGACAGACGCTTCTAACGTCGCTCTGGGCGCAGTGCTATCTCAAGGACCAATAGGTAGCGATCAACCAATCGCATACGCTAGTCGCACCTTAAGTGACACCGAATCACGTTACAGCACTATAGAGCGTGAATGTTTAGCCATTATTTGGGCCGTTAAACATTTTCGTCCGTACCTATACGGTCGTAAATTTACGATTTATACTGACCACATGCCCTTATCATGGCTTGAAGCGCAACAAGACTCCAGTAGTAAACTTACCCGTTGGAGGTTAAGACTATTAGACTTTGACTACGACATCGTTTACAAAAAGGGTAAGCAAAACACTAACGCGGACGCGTTGTCAAGGATAAAGGTCAATGCCCTTTCTGAGACTGAAGACGAAGGACAATCGATGAAGGTTAACATTGACAGTAAAGAAGAAAGACTTAGAAAACCACTAGACCAAGACGTAGTAAATGACATTGTAAGACTGACCTCTGACAGGAAAGAACCAAGTAATGACTCTTCGACTATCACAGTATCGGATTCCAGCGCTACAATGACAGCAAGTAATATCTCTGACACATTGTCGATCTTAAGTGTGGATAATAATCCTGAACATCCTATCAGAGAACCATTAGAGACTTCAAAGGACGAAACTATACATTCAGCTATGGACGTAGACATAACTGACATACCAATTTTAAAAGAAGCAGTGGACACTAAACCCAATCAAATCCTTGTATTTACTTGGCTTAAAAATGACATACAAGTTCAAGACATTTCCCACGCAAAACAGAAGGTTTTAAAAGTGTTTTTGCCCATAGACCGCCCAGATTTGATAAATACATTTTTGAAAGAGTATATCAGGCCAAAACTGAAATATTTCATATATTTCGAGCACGAAGAACACCGTCGTCAGTTTAGCCGGATAGTGATGGAAATATTCAGAAAAGGAACGGTACAGTTAATCGAATGTACTGAGCGTGTTGTATATGTGGAAGATGAAGAAGAACAGAGAGCCATAGTCATGAAGTACCATAATGGAAAAACGTGCCATAGGGGAGTCAAGGAAACATTAACTAGCATACGAAGAACTTACTTTTGGAACAACATGCAGGAAACCATAGCAGCAATAATTAACGCTTGTGAAGTATGTCGTCAAATGAAATATGATAGAAAACCTATTAAACCTGTCCTACAGTTAACCCAAACTCAAGATGCCCCTTTTCAAGAACTATTCATCGATCTTTTTCAAATTGAAGGACAATATTTCTTAACAGTCATAGATGCCTTCAGTAAATTAGGCCAAGCCATTCCAATTTCGAATAGATCCACTCCCGAAGTAGTTCGAGGTCTTATGAAATACTTTTCGTTCTACGGCGTCCCTAAAAGGATCAGTTCAGATCCAGGATCTGAGTTCAATAACGAATTGATGAAAGAGTTTGTAGGTTTACATAAAATAGATCTTCATATTGGTACGCCTAATAATCCGAACTCAATGGGTTTAATAGAAAGATTGCATTCAACTATCAGTGAAATCTATAGGTGCGCTAAATATGAAAAAAAATGTACAGATGCTGCATCTGTCATGACGTATTCAATAATGGCGTACAACCATTCCATCCATTCAGTCACAGGACTGACACCATTCGAAACAGTGTTCGGTCATACTGACTCGGGCAGTCCATTTGGTATAGATGCAGAAAAACAATATATGCAACAGTTAGTAAAAGATCATGCTAATCGAACAAAATTCTTATACAAACTATTGGCAGATAAGATGATAGGAAACAAAGAAAAGATTAGAGAGAAGAAAGGTGGCGAGAAGAAAATAGACTTTCCAGAAGGAAATACTATTTTTGCCAAGGACGTTAATAAGAGGATAAGTAAAGATAAGCCCCGATATATTAAAGCAAAGGTTATTGGTCAAACGGAAAAAAATGTAGTGCCAATAAAAGTAAGAGAACGTTTAACAAAGGTTCCAATAAAAAATATCAAACGCCCTCCGCTAGTACAGAGTTCTGACGGTAGAGATGCCGGGGCTGGCCCTTCATCTGCGATCCTTTGAGGGAAATACAGGCATTCTTCCAGTTAAACAGGCCATGTTTATTCAAACAGATCATTATACACTATTAATAAGAGACAAAAAAAAAATAATCAGATAGTTCATACACGATTTCAATGTTTGTAATACTTTCATAATTATTATAGTTACCAATGATGAATTTAACAATTTAATAAACGAAACGGATCATATTCTCGTGACTTAGGAACTTCAAAATGTGCATTCCAAATACGAGTACATACTTACAAGTATTTATTATTTGTCTCGCAACTATGATTTAAGATACGTATCATTAACCCGTCAAAGGTATCACCGAAAATATGAGACATGCTGACGTAATAAAATAAGATGACTTACTTATTTCAAACTTTTATTAATGTTACATTCCAATTATTTTGACTAACGATGGAATAAACCGGTATCATTGTGTCTTACATTAAGCATAACCAGATTACGTTTAAATGAGAGATAGTTAACAATTATCGAAAAAATTAATTAAAACCATTATTCCTTAATACCCCTTACCAATGTACCTTATGGCAAAAAGGATGAAATACCTACCGATTGATAAACCATGTCGACCCGTCGCCGCCGGAGACTACTGCCTCTACGCCGACGACCATCGCGCCAGGGCTTCAAATACCGCCCTGCACCGCGCTCTATCCTGAGCCTCCTGCATCGACCAACTCACCAGGCTCGATCACAACCTCACAAACTTGCTGCGTGCAACGCTGATCGACATCCGCAGTGTTCGAGTCCAAAGTATAACTATGACAAGCTCAATTTTAAACACAAAATTGAAATCAACGGCACCACATAATAATAGTGACGCTGGGGTGACTACAGGCATTCAGTCTTCGGGACCTACAACTTGACCTTCAGCAAGCCATGAGACTTCGAAATCCATAGCATTCGAACTGGACATCGTCGTGCTAACACCGATATCGGCCTTGTATAGTCGATCCCTGTCGACGACCTGCCTTGGTTCAACGCGAGTACTAAAATATAGGAATGTGCCCCTATCCAGTAAGTACACGCTTACTGGACATATACTTCTGGACACGAATAAAGTGAGACAAAGTGAAGTAATAAGCCCTATACGTTAAAGTACAGTGAAGGTGAATGATAACTACTGTTTTGAGAAAACCAGACTCTAACTTCAGTGTAGTTTTAGACGTAATTTGATGTTTACTTAGTTCTTAGTTTTTGTCATGTACTCGTATTGTGTTATAATAAGGTCCTTTTATTTAGTTTAGAAAATTATCGTAACGTTATTTAAAATGAACGCAACGATAATTTCCTTCTTAAGGAGGGAGGCGTTATGCAACCTTCCACACCGTCGTCGGTTAAATGTAAACAACTGCTCGGCTGACTCGAATTCGTCGCCAGACAGTACTCTTTTATATTATAGCTTTATGAAAGCAACTTAGTGTTAGTAACTGTTTCGCTGACTGTGCGTCGTCGTTGAACAGTGCTCCTTTGTACTTAATGTAACTGTTAAAATGTATCCTGCTGTTTTTGTAACTTAAATTTAATCAGAATAAATCGGGCCTCGAAATCGGCTAGACGTATTTCATCTTTTATTTTTAGTTATAAAAAATCCATTTCCCAAAGAGGAAGCTTGACTAGCTACAAGAATACAATAATTATATAAACAAAGTTTCATGATTAGTTTGTTTAGAATTCATGATTAGACAGCGCGGCGGTGATGATTATTCTAAAAGATATCGAGAGCAGCCAGGAATCAGAGTAAGGCCACCGATCTACGGATCTACAAGAAATGCCGCTGGCGTTTCTAATTATTATCAGAAGCATGACGATGCCGTCACATCCTAAGGATACCTTATTAGGTATGCTTCGAATCTTACTCGTAGTCGCAGCTGTGCGTCAGAAAACCTAGGCAGCGTTAACCTTATGACGCCAAGATTTTAGTTAGAAGCAAAACGAGCCCCTCACGCCACAAAGAACAAGTCATTTCATGACGACACTTGAACTAGTACAGACACCTTTTTGTGTTCACATTAATATTGATGACAAAAAACGTACTGGTGTCGTTACAAGAATTCTAGTATTGTTTGTTTCTATTCCCCTCCATGTTATGTAGTTTTAACTCGATTATTAATTTGAAGCTATCACAAAATTTACAACATGACAATATCTCTCCAAAAATACAAATCCTCGAGTATTGATCCAGCCCACCATACAGATAACATCACAGTCAGTAGAGCATATTTTAGTGCAAATTCAAAGTATTTACAAAATATATAATGCTTGATGGGGTATTCATTATTAGGGTATGTTCACACAGACCGGCTCGGAGAAGAGATCAATTTTTTGTCGCATTACAGTTTTAAATAATTGTGATAAGGTTTATTTCTACATGTCACTTCTTTTATTATTGAAAATGTAATAATAAAAGAAGTGACATGTAGAAATCAACCTTAACACAATGATTAAAAACTCTGTTTGAAACGTGACAACAATCTGCTCTCCCCTCTGAGCCGGTCTGTGTGAACGGACCCTTAGTTCGTGTAACTACCTAATTAAACATTCAAGCATTAATTTGTACATCATGATTTTTAAACACAAACCATACATGATTGTAGGATTATTGAACAGTGTACATACGAGTACGTAAACATAGTGAAGTCTGCACTTTGCTATCGGCCCAGGCTAGACACTCCGTACTCAAAAGGTAGGTACTCAATCCCACGAAAGAAAAAGACAACACTCTAAAATATTATACAAAATCTCGATCATGCTATCTCGCTTTGATTGAGTGTCCCTTCTAGGGTATTATTATAGGTATTCTGAGCTATCGGCCCACCGGGGAGCAGCGGTGAGCTAAGTACACACGAACTTTTTGCAAAATATCTGTGTCAAAAGAAAATATGGAAAAGTTGGTATTTTATACTAAACTTGAGGCAGCCCGGTGGACGTCACGGTTTACATTAGTGTAACTCATAGATTCTCAAACTCATTTCATCAACCGCCCACTTTGAATATTCTTTTTCAGTCCCGCCCCCCTCCTGATTTAATTTTGCAATATTACGCAGATGTAATTACAAATCAGCCATCGCCCCCTTACCGGCCCTCTAAGCCTCCAGCGCCCACAAAGGGGCGTTATCGCCCGCTTTGAGAACCTCTGGTGTAACTATAACATTGAGGACGCAGACCGGCCTTATATTCCTACATTACTAGTAATTTATTCTTAGTACAAATCACAATAATTTAAACAGTATTTCAATAATACCTTAACTTTTATGTGCAAAATATATTTTTCTTATACTATAGCAGAAAATGTTATATATAAAGGCTAGATTTAAAAAGCCTGGTAAAGTAAGTTTGCACTATAGATCTCACCTTACATTTTCCAATATAACTATTTACTGCAAGTTGATTATTTTATGTACATAATATTATATTTACTTCTTTATACAAGTCTATGTGAGTAACGTCGAAGAAATATCGCTTTGTAATCGCTAAGAGCCACTAGTGTCGTGATTTCAACAACTTCAGATGTCGTTTTACACAAAATTAGTGAGGTAATTATGTATTCAATTACAGATATTGATCGTAGATATAATTGTTTCTACCTTGATTATTATAGCATTATCACTTCATGCGACATCAAGTCGATAGCCGAGATAATTTTCTACAAGCGTTATCGCTAGACGTAGCGTGAACTAGTAACGTCTTCGATTCTTCTCCAAAACGGACTTTTATACATTTATCTTTCATTATATATAGTTATTTATCGATTAGCATAAATAAACACTATAAATATTGTTAATTGATTACTTAGTTCAACAATTTTATTAACATTTTTGACACCATATTGTCGAAGTTCCGTGTTCACTGCATTACCTACGAACGTCTACACTGATAGCGAGTGCTGTATCGTTTTTGAGTATGTTTACATTGTATGGCGCCGGTCGCGGGGGAGGGGCCACGGGCTTGTTTCCAATATAGAACCGTAGACACGCGCTGTAATCTGAAAGAGATAGACAGATGCATAAGAAGGAGGTATAGTTTGAACTAACGACCCAAAGCAACCAACGGCGCGCGGGGCGGTCTGAACTAACACGCCAGAACCATGTTTCGCAATGCAAAGTGCTGCGGGGACACTGCACTGATGTTTTGGGCAAGCGATGCGCTTACCATACCACATTATAGCATTAAAAATATAATATAAACATGATCTTTAGTGTTTACTGTGTATTTTGGCTACCCTAGTCTTAGAAAAGCATAGATAACTCTTTATTTACACCAAAATGTATAGACCATACACAGGAAAAACTTAATAATAAGTACAATGAGCGGTCTTATGGCTCAAAGCTCTCTACCAAACAACCTTTGGATGGAATAGACAGCAGGAATAGGGTGGGATCGATTGACATCACAGTGTCAAATTATGAATATATTTATTTGCCATTTATATTTTCATCATAAACCTAAAGAAGACACAACTTTATTAATTACTAGCTGATACCCGCAACTTCGTCCGCATTTTTATATAAAACTAATTCACCCGCGTTTGGATAATATACGATAATAATCTTTATGAATTGTAGCCTATGTGTTATTCTGATATGTAAGCTATATTATTGTGAAGTTTCATCAAAATCCATTCAGTAGTTTTTGCGTGAAAGATTAACAAACATCCATCCATCCATACATACAAACTTTCGCGTTTACAATATTAGTAGGATAGGATTTTATTTTTTACATAACTTTATTTTTTATGTATACTGTGTTCACTTCAAGAAGGACGTACACGTACTATAGTACGGTCATATAACCTGTTTTAAGCTTTGCCTATGTATATCCAGTTCAGTGGCACTAATAAACATAAAATATACATACCGTACATAGTAATGATAACACAAACAGTATGCACTGAGTACTGACCAGGCGCGTATGTGATCGCTAGGTCTGCGGCGGGTAGTCCATCGTCTTGATGTAGGCGACGGCCGCGCAGAACTGCGTCCACCAGTATAGGGCTTCGCCCTGCAGGGCTGCGCCGCCGAGCGCGTTCACCAGCTCGATGGTCGACAGGAGGGACGGCGGGTTCACCTGGGAAATGGAACGGTGGGGTTTGTACTTAGTCGGAACACACATGCACGAAATTTATTTCGGAGCTGTGTGATAATAATCTGGATCGAGTGAGGCGAGTCCCGTGCCTATAAGCTCTAAAGGCTGTCGCACAATGGGCGGGCCGCATCACATCGCATGGCATTACAAAAATCCTCTTACATCCCTTTCGTACATTTTATATGAACTATCGCATCACTACAGGCGGGCGGCGACTCGTATTTTCTTTGGCGCAATTTTGCAATGCGATGCGCTGCGGATGCAGTATGCGCCAGCCTCAAGGAAGTACTCGTGCAATTTGACTACGCCTTCGAATTTGGAATATATTAATTCGAGAACCTTCTTTGGGATTGTTTGACTTACTTTGATGATGACGAAGACGAGCACGGGTGTGAGGTCGTCCGCGGAGGGCGCGGAGCCCTCGTGCAGCCCCAGCACGGCCATGATCGACGTCACGCACCGCATTATGCACGACAGCTGCACACGAAACGGGACGGTTTAAGCTCAAGTCACACACCGAGCGCGATGTCGCGCCGCCGCGCCGCCGCGTACGGTGTCTGGCGTCGGCGATCATAAGATTCAGTATAATTAACTTTTTAAACTGACATGGTCAATTGACAGTCATGTAGAAATAAGTAACAACGCCTCATCCGAATAGTGCGTAAAACCGATTTCGTATTACGCGATTTTGGTACAATCGAATTCATAAGTGGAATCATATGTTTATCTCTGAAAGTCGTCATTATCTCGCTGTGGCGGGCGCCCACCTTGTCGCGCGGCGTGCGGTAGACGGGCAGGTGGCGCAGCAGCAGCTGCGCGCGCGGGAAGGGCGCGGCCCACAGGTGCGGCGCGGGCACGCCGGCGCGCCGCGCGCCCGTGCACGCCGCCAGCCGCCGGATGTGCTCGCTCAGCACCCTGCGCACAGCGACTAACTGTATACTGTACGAGGACTGGCACGAATCCTGCCGACTGCGCCAATCGGATATCTCATATCGTGCCAGCTCACTTTATTTGTTATCAAACGAAGGATTACAAGAACATGAGCATGTGACACGTGATCACATAATATGTTGCATGAGCATGTCAACGATCCTGCCGGGAGACAATTGAAAATCTATTGTGTCTCGAATTGCTGCAGCGAAGAAGTTACAAGGGTTTTTGTGATAAATCACGCAATAACTTAGACCAAACCGAATCTTTCTCGCACAGTCTCGGATTTGGGGGATTGACATGTGTTAGCCGGAAGCACTCACTGGTCCCGCGCGATGTCCCCGTCCCCGTTGGGGAACAGCACGTGCAGGTAGAGCCTGGCGAAGGCGGCGCGCTCCACCGTCACCTCCGCCATCTCCAGCACGGTGCTGGACGCGCCTGGAACACCACACTTATAGCTGCTTACAAGCCACGGTGAACAGAACAAGCGCCTGTCGTTTTTTTTTTAAGTAAAACTTCTTTAGGCGCGACTAGGGAGTAACTCAGATTTTTTTCTGACGGAAGTAACGCTTACTATAGTCTGTGTAGTTTTTCAAATAGCGGAACAAAATAGCGGAAAAGAAGTTTTACTTCAATCGCGCGTAAAGGTTACACGCACACACTTTTTTTTTTATTCTCCCATTATGTTATATTCTTTTGGTTACCTGTATTTAGTGGTTGCTGCATCGGAGCGTATTAACTATTAAAAAAGGTTACATTGACATGTTCATGTAACCTTTTTTAAATAGCTTACTATAGTCTGTGTAGTTTCCTCTATTTAAAAAAGGTTACATTGACATGTTAATGTAGTTTTACTTCAATCGCGCGTAAAGGTTACACGCACACACTTTTTTCTAGAATTATGTCATATTCTTTTGGGACCTGTATCTAGTGGTTGCTGCATCGGAGACTGTCAACTATCGATTATTGTAAGATGGCTGTACCGTTTTTTTATAATTTTATATTTGTTAAATGATTTATTTACTGGCTATGAATAGATTTTGAAAAAGATTAGATTAATTTCATTGTTTTGAGTCGACAATAGTTCATTGTGTGAAGACGATGCATAATAATATACAACACAAAGAGAGCCTAGACAAGCGGCGAAAGTTTCGAAGCGATTCGATTCGAATAGAATGTAAATGTATCTGGTGAATTTTATTGAGAGAAAATAATATAATGAATTTGGCTTTTACGAAGAACACTTTTGCTGATCGATTATTTTCTTTAAGTAGGCTCTTACCTTCCCAAGAGGGGTCGGCTTTCACCTCACTGGTGATGGCCTTTATACTAGCAGTCAGTCTCGTGGCCTTCTCGTCCATCAGCTCACCTGAAATATCAAACACTCGTTTATATGACCCGAGCGGTTCAGTGAAATATCGACGTTCTCCAATCCACGTAGAGCACGAATTAGTTTGTGCACCACGTAAGTACAATTTCATGGGACAAATGGCGGGTTTTTGAAGCCCCAGTTAACTTTGACGAACTTCAAGCCTCGTTGCCGGAACATCCTCTTAGGGAGTTGGCGACAGATTACCCCACTATCTCTGCTCCAGCACGCGCGTGGCGGCGGCGGCGCGCGCGCACTAGCTCTCCGTCTCTCACCGTGGTTGATGGCGTGGTTGTTGTTGGCGTGGTGGTGGCGCGCCAGGCGGCGCAGCGCGCTGCCGCGCTCCAGCTGCTCCAGCACGCGCGTGGCGGCGGCGGCGCGCGCGCACTAGCTCTCCGTCTCTCACCGTGGTTGATGGCGTGGTTGTTGTTGGCGTGGTGGTGGCGCGCCAGGCGGCGCAGCGCGCTGCCGCGCTCCAGCTGCTCCAGCACGCGCGTGGCGGCGGCGGCGCGCGCGCACTAGCTCTCCGTCTCTCACCGTGGTTGATGGCGTGGTTGTTGTTGGCGTGGTGGTGGCGCGCCAGGCGGCGCAGCGCGCTGCCGCGCTCCAGCTGCTCCAGCACGCGCGTGGCGGCGGCGGCGCGCGCGCACTAGCTCTCCGTCTCTCACCGTGGTTGATGGCGTGGTTGTTGTTGGCGTGGTGGTGGCGCGCCAGGCGGCGCAGCGCGCTGCCGCGCTCCAGCTGCTCCAGCACGCGCGTGGCGGCGGCGGCGCGCGCGCACTAGCTCTCCGTCTCTCACCGTGGTTGATGGCGTGGTTGTTGTTGGCGTGGTGGTGGCGCGCCAGGCGGCGCAGCGCGCTGCCGCGCTCCAGCTGCTCCAGCACGCGCGTGGCGGCGGCGGCGCGCGCGCACTAGCTCTCCGTCTCTCACCGTGGTTGATGGCGTGGTTGTTGTTGGCGTGGTGGTGGCGCGCCAGGCGGCGCAGCGCGCTGCCGCGCTCCAGCTGCTCCAGCACGCGCGTGGCGGCGGCGGCGCGCGCGCACTAGCTCTCCGTCTCTCACCGTGGTTGATGGCGTGGTTGTTGTTGGCGTGGTGGTGGCGCGCCAGGCGGCGCAGCGCGCTGCCGCGCTCCAGCTGCTCCAGCACGCGCGTGGCGGCGGCGGCGCGCGCGCACTAGCTCTCCGTCTCTCACCGTGGTTGATGGCGTGGTTGTTGTTGGCGTGGTGGTGGCGCGCCAGGCGGCGCAGCGCGCTGCCGCGCTCCAGTTGCTCCAGCACGCGCGTGGCGGCGGCGGCGCGCGCGCACTAGCTCTCCGTCTCTCACCGTGGTTGATGGCGTGGTTGTTGTTGGCGTGGTGGTGGCGCGCCAGGCGGCGCAGCGCGCTGCCGCGCTCCAGTTGCTCCAGCACGCGCGTGGCGGCGGCGGCGCGCGCGCACGCCACGCACTCCAGCCGCACCGCACGGATCTGCCTGCAACCGACACGCCTCGTATGAGTCGCTATTCACGCTCGCGATCGTAGCTCGACGCGACACGGGACGGCCCCGTGAGCGGAAGTGTATATAGACGTAGAAACTCACGCCAGCAGCGCGTGGTCGGTGTGCGTGAGCGCGGCGCGGCACGAGGCCAGGTAGGCGGCGTAGGGGCGGCGCGCGGCCAGGTCGGCGCGCAGGGCGGCCGCCAGGCGCGCCCCCAGCGCCCCGCCCCCGCCGCCGCCCCCGCCCAGCGCGCGCGCCAGCGCCCCCGCGTGCGCCGCCCCCGCCTCGCCGCCCGCGCGCGCGCCCGCCGCCCGCACCCACTCCACCAGCGACGTGCTCGTGCAGCGCTGCGGGGAGGACACGTGGTCATGCGACAGAGCTCATAAAATACAGAGGTATGAGTTTACCACCTAATAAAATCAAATTATTTTTTTGTAGGCATACTGCCTGAATTTGGCTGTTGATGATGACGATAGCCAATCAAATTTATAGCGATACAATAAGCAATACATTGATCTAATTTCCGCGTTGTTAAAAGCGATGTAGACCGTTGACGATGACGATACGTGTGGCCCGCGCACAACTCTCTCTCTCTCTCATCACATCTCTACTCATCTCATTTCAATTGTTCAATTTTATTCCATGAACATAGCATCCTTGGGCAACAAAACGCGGAAGCAACCACAGCCATAGCTGCTTTCTGTAGTAATCGTCTATAAACTCATAACCCTTCTGCAGTCGGGTGCTGTGTGAGCCCCGCTACGTACGTTGGGCGCGTACTCCGCGCAGTGCAGGTCGGGGTTGGACAGCACGAGGCGCAGCTTGCGCTTCATGCTGTTGAACACCTCGGGGTCGTCCAGGTCCACCACGCCCTCCGCCCTGAAACAACGTAACGTTCCAACATTTTATTTATTTAATCATTTAGAAGAACAACACCTTTCTAAACATAAACATACACGACATTGGTAGTGACAGGGAGCCATTTAAAGTTCCTCACGTTTAACAAACATTGTGTGTTTAAAGGGAATGAACACACATTCCTACGAACTAACCGACAATTTAATTACTTACTTAAATACATTACATTTATAGATTCAAGTACTCGTAATCGACACCATACACGGGGACCTAGCATCAGAGATGGACCTGACAAAAGCGTATACTAGAAAGGGACACACTTGGCTATATAACCCCTATACATGGGACAAATTTAATACAAGTTGTTCAGATGGTGCTAAAATCATTCGTGTGACATTCTACATTGTCAAGATTGGTTTGCTTCTGCAGCCAAGCAAAAATGAGTGCATACGCTAACAAAGAAAAAACATCATCGTACTATCCTACTTACTCCTTTGTCTATTTGTATACAGTCTCTTTTTCCCCCGGATCTTGAGTTAAAGTTGTCATAATATCTGTTAGATGATTAATCTGAGATACAATAGAATACCTAAAGGCGTGAAGAGAAAACAAACAGACACACACATACTATACACACACAATCTTTCGCGTTTATAATATCAGTAGGATTTTATTCGACAGATATCCCTTTCTCGTGCATACCTCTCCAGCTCTAGCGCCGGCACGTCGGACACGCGGCGCTGCGGACGACGCTGCCGCGCGGCGCCGGCAGTGCCCCCGGCGCCGGCAGTGCCGCAGTCGGCGGAGCACTTGCGCCGGTACTTGGCCAGGATCTCCTCCGAGGTCTCGGCGCTGCCGGCGTCCGCGCGCCCCGCCTCCGCCTCGGGCAGCTTCACGTCTGAGGAGGGTGGAGACGTTTCTTTTAACACTAATTCATCCTTTTTACACTATTAACGGCACCGGCTTGATTTTAACATTTCCGTGACCGATGATACTGGTGAGTTGACAGAAACGCAACGCGAAACTTTGAGCCGTCTACTTTACTGAAATTTAGCTAGATATACGGGATGGCTAAAGGCAGTCAAGAAAGTCGGTGAAAAACTTAGTCGATCGGTCCTTCATCACCCAACTGTGCGAGACTAACTTATTATGGCCGGTTCACATCATTCCAGCCCAGTGATCCAGCGAATCAAACCAGTCTATCGCTCAACCAGATTATATCGTTCACATTAAACAGACCAGGAAAAAAGGAAGCGGGCTCGATCCTGCACTGGAATAGGTACATTCCAGCGCCTGTTCACATTGTCAGTGGCATTCCAGCGCTGGATACGATAGCTGGACTGGAATGCTAGAGGTAAAGGTCCCAGAAGGTACATAGCCCCCGATGTGGCATCAGACGAGGCCGTACCGTGGTGGTGGGCGCGGCCCTTCTGGCGGAACATCTTGATCTTGTGCAGCAGGTTGCCCCCGGAGCGCCGGACGTTGTTCTTCAGCTCGTCCAGGTTGCCCGCCAGCCCCTCCTCGCCCAGACGCCGGCTGGGGGGGACAGTGCATTACAGACTAGCAGTTTAAATATTTCTACAAAAGCTTTATCTTGATAAAAAGTATTCCTATTTCCTATTTTAGGGACTAAAATAATTATATACCAAATTTATATAAAAATACGTCTGGCTGTTGCGGCGCGAAGGCCTCTCTTATAATCACGAAAACGTGATTGAATAATTCAATCGGGGGGTTTCAATTCCCCGTCAAAAAACCAATCACTCAGAGCGTCGCCGTCCAGTATAACCCCATTGATACCTGAGAACTTGGATAAGAAGACTACGCGAACTGATTAATTTATCAGAGGCTATTCAGCACTGAACAATAAACCTAAAAACCCACGATTTAGAGTATAAAGTAGCAACTGACCGTTGCGACTTCTCCGCGGTGGCGTCGAAGCTGATGCTCTTGGGTATGGCGCCCGTGGAGGGCGGCTTGGCGGGCGGCGGAGTGACGCGGCGCTCCGTCACGTTGTCGGAGTTGACGTCCTGGCTGGAGCTGCGGTCGGACGCGGACTCCGCGCTGTTCACGGACAGCGTGCTGAGCGACAGCTCGCCGCCGCCGTCCCGCCGCTTCTCTATGCGGGACGAGCTGATGCTGACGATGCTCGTGCGGATCTCCGACTTGACGATCCGCGCGGTGATGTTGTTCACCAGGTTGGTGGTGGATATGGTGGCGGAGCTCATGCGCGTCATCAGGTCGGTGATGGCGGAGCGCGCCTCGGGCTCCGGCCCGGGCTCGGGGCCGGCGTCGAAGCGCCGGTCGTACTGCGACACGGAGAGGGCGTTGAACGAGCTCTCGCTGGAGTTGAGGGAGCGGTCCATGTCGGCGTCCTCGTAGTTCTTGGAGGTGGAGGGGAGGTCGTACTTGGAGCCGGAGGGGTAGGGGCGGTGCGGGGAGTGGTGCGGAGGGGGGAAGCTGTCGTCCACCCACTGGGAGGTGGCGTCCGACTGGCTGTTCGCGTCCAGGGTGGAGTCCGTCTGCACGCTCTCGGCGGGGACTTGTCTGCGGGGGGACCGAGTGTTTGCCTCAAATGGTAAACTTTACTACAAGTAATTCTAACATATTGTCGGGTTTTTAATCTCATGTACATTGACAGAAATTGACAGAGTATCGAAAGAGAGAGAGAAAGAAACATTTTTACTTCATGAGATAAAATAAACCTACTCTATATCTGTTTATTTTCTCTCTAACATTGTTTTGTCTGGTGGAGTGGATCTCAGAAACCACGATATACCTTTAGATATTTGATGAAGTTTTTTCAAAGGATGCTTTAAAATGTGAATGCTCTTTACCTATCTTGTGGCACGAAGTCGAACACGTCGCTGGGCAGCGGCGCGGGCGCGGCCGTGCCGGGGCTCTCGGGCGCCGACGTGGCGTAACACGTCATCACCTATGGAAACCATCACACGCAATATAATTCACAACCGAGGTCTCAGAACGACTTTTAATAGGCACCGATTCTGTAGGTAATCGAAACAGACAGCTAAGTTATTGCTATCTCTTTTGTATTTATAAGGTTGAAGAGAGACAACGAGTTAGGATAGGAAGCGAAACACTTCAACGTAATGTTTTATTAGGACGAACTTAAATGTAGGCTAACGAGACCCGAGTAAGAAAATATCAAGATGAAAATTAATCAAGCAGAACCATGCCTTCCGTAGTAAAGAGCGAAAGAAAACCACAAATAATTTACGATATAACCCGGACTAGGCCCCCGTGGTGGATTATGGCCCCACCCTCCTCACGATAGTGAGGGGATGCCTTTGCCCAGCAGTGGGACAGTTACAGGCTGAATTATTATTTATTATTTTTATTTACGATATTTGATCATAATTATATTTTTTTACGAACTATTTAGCACAAAACATCAATAAAAATCAAAGTTAAAATGTTCATTCGCAGCGGGCCCTCGGCGTATAACCCCCCGCCGACTCACGGGGTATCCGTTGACCAGGATGCTCTTGCGGTTCTCCATGGGGTAGTGCGCGGCTCGCGGCGCCGGCGCCGGCAGGTCCAGCTCGCCGCCGCGGGACAGCGCCGCCGTCGCCGTCAGGTACCCGCCGCCCGACCTGCGGCGCCACGGACATTGCATTCTAGGATTGCTCCTGCATCGTGGGTACCGCTTACGGACATATCATTTCACACACACATCACATCCAGACCAGAAACAAATATTTCTGGATCGCGCAAATATTACATAAAGCGTATTATGCGGTGAAGGAATTTGTAGACGATAAACATTGAAAATGACATAATATAGGTAGTGGGTATAGTAGGCACATGTGTGAGAACTTGTGATCCTTCTTGTGATGTATAATATGACATTTAATTAGTAATCTGTTTTGAATTTGCTACGTACTATTTATTTTGACATTATTAATATTATTATTATGGACCTTATTAATATCAGTAGATGACATATTATATTATTTTGAATGTATAATACTTTGCAAGCTTTATCGGAGCAGAATATAGCAGGACAAATTAATTGTATAACACTACCGTATAATATTACCTATGTTCGCAAAAATAAATGATTTGATTTGATTTGTTCCGGGCGGGAATCCAATCTGCGACACCTAGCGCAGCAGTGCGATTGCTCAGCCACTACGCCAAACCTGGCGTTAAAGCTTTCTGTGCGGTTTCTAAACCTCTAGCACAGGGCGGCACTCGATACAAACGGCTGAATCGAACAAAAGACGAGCGAAACTCTAAACGTCGTCAGCAATGAAAAGGAAAAATGTATTTGCAGCACTGCTACAAATTAAATTTAAAAATTGGTTATCAATCTATAGCAGGACTGACCTGTTATGTAATATGGGCCTCGAAGTGTGCCTCGGGCTGCCTAGGTCCGGTCTCCTTACATTACCATTCTGTGAAAAAAAGAAATGTTAAGTTATCGTCGGTTTATTGTACGTCATAATAGAAAATAGTCTCTGGTCATGCTTCTTTCGGACTATGGCATTACAATTTCAAACTTTCTTTTGATGAATTTGAACTTTGATTTTCTACAAAAGTATTCAAACATGCAATTTCAGGCTTCTAAACTACTAATACTAGTATTAAACAAACGAAAGAAGCTTTGTTTGTTTATTTGTTAGTTCGTTACCTTTAGACGACTGAACGGCAGAACCGATTTTGATTAATTAGGTATAGAGATTTGCGCTAGTTCAGACACGGCGGGAACCGCGCGATTATAGAATCGCATGGAAATCGAGCGGGTCTTATTTATATGAGTTAGTTAGTAATCGTTCAGACATAACCGCGCGGTTAATCAAGCCGCGCGGTTACCGCAGCCCAACCGTCAGAAAATAGAATCGCGCTGCTCCCGCGCGTTTCTATTACTATGGAGTCTTTACTTCGCGTTCAGTTGCGTTGCGGATACCGCGCGGTTCTTTTCTTTTTTTAAGGAGCAACCACAGTAAACACACTTCTTCGTCGACCTCCATTTTCAAACTGACGTTATCCCCGCACGAAATTCGCATAATAACCGCCGGTGTCTGAATAGCATCGCAATTTTGCGGGTTCAAACAGCGCGATTTGTAAACGCGCGGTTCCCGCATGTCTGAACTAGCGCTTAGAGATGAGTTGGATTTTGGAGAAGGCATGGGATATCTTTTATGTCGATAAAATGTAGTCGGACGCGGAAGAAGTCGCGGGAGAGCTAGTTCAGCATAGAGAGAGCGTCATTATAAATTATTTAATTCACCATTTTCAGGTGATTAAAAAATTCTGCGCATCATATAAATGGTTGCGAAATATCAGTGCGGTAAAATAAACGTAACACCGTGACTGTTTGAATATACCGCGCGCCACGCGCCCTCCGCGAACGAAGCACTTGCGTGTTTTAAGAGGCGACAACGCCATCTAGTTCCATTAGCCGTACTAAACGACGCGACAAAAAGGTACCTTCCGAAGTTTGATAGAGAATCCGAAAGTGAGACCATCGTTTTGTATTTTATTCTCAAACTTGTGTTTCTTCGAGTGTTAATGTGTAGTAGGTAATAGTGGAATATTAATCACTGAATGTTCCCAAAAAGTGTAATTACGCATGCTTCCCAAAACTCCCAGAATTGTGATGTTGACTGAAAATTTACCCCTGGATTAATTGAATGATGAGGATTTAAATTATCGAATTATATAACTTGACACTTGCACAAACTGTAAGAATCCTAAACAATAAATGAACCTTTGACGGGTGGGGTTTTTGTGTTGGTGGGGTTAAAATGGCAGTAGTGGACTGTTAGATAGAGGGCAATTTCCTCGCAATCATTTCTACGCATATTTATCATTGTGTCATTTATTGGTTCTCTATTCTTCACTCATGTTTTAATACTTGTTTGGGGTACTATGTTTGATACCACGGAATACAGAGCCAAGAGTGGAATTGACTTAACTTGAAATTTGTATCAGAATCGTTGTCGCCAAAAATATTGAAAGTTACTGTATCAATAAAAGTTTATAAGTCAACTGCCGTTTCTTTGAAAATGTGCCTTATTGTTTTAACTGATATGCTTCATTTTCATGGGCTCTAAAACTGCACACACTTTTTCAAAGTGTGGCAGTAATAAAAGCATGACATAGTATGTATGGCAAAACTGGCGTTGTTGAGCTACGAGTCATATGTTTGACACGCGCTCCGCCTACATCTCACTTCCACTTGCCTCTGTCTTCCGTGTTTGATAAACACATATCAACTTGCATTTTTTTTCATTGCCTACCTGCGTGGGCTGTCTGATTGGAGGAAAGTCTTCCTGTTGCGAAGGCCGCCTCGGCCAGGAGGTGTCGGACCGCGCCGCCACAGACACGCAGTCGTCCGTGTCCACCTGCAACATGGCACTACGTTATACTCCGATATTTTCTACTTCTAAGAAACATGATACCATAAGAATGCCATTGCGAGGGGTTTTCCAAGATATCCTGTTGGAATAAACTCCTGAAAAAGGGATTACTGGACGTTTACTCGCGGCTAACATGACCATAGCGAAAACACTTGTGAGTATTATTGAAAAATCAAAGCACGGGATCCGAAATATACTATGTTCATCTACTCGAGAAGATCCGTCAACTCGATGGGTAAGTAAATGATATCTACATAATTATACTGTCTAATGCCGGGTTCCTATATTTAACGATCCGTCATTGGTAACAGTAACCATTCGTTTTCTACTTACTACTAACGGATCATTACTAGGTGTTCCACAAGTTTTTTACGCCTCCTACCTGCGACGAGCATCCGTAGGTAGACCGCTTACCAATGGTCCTCCATGCGTTTCGTTACTTCAAGAAACAAAAATATAGTAAATAGAAAAAGAAGTTTTTTTTTCAATAATACTGGCGTTATTATTTGAAATGTATACAGTTTAGTAATTATGTAATGAATTAATCGTTAAAAGTAACTTTCTTCAGTCATAAACTGAAATAATCTTATGTAATAATATTTTGATTTTCGGTGCAGAAGGACGGAACGAAACGTCAAATGGCGCATGCGTAAAGACATGCCCGCCCACAGACTAGGATGTGACATTTAATTTTCTTCCCATTGTCTTCCTGATTTTTTATGATATTGAGAAATTATTGAGCACGTTCGCGATCTTAAATTAATATGAATCTTAGACATGTGCCATTTACCGCCTATAACGTAGAATCATGTGGAAACAATCGCGTTCTGAAAACGTTTTGAAGGCCGACCTCCTCGACGGCAAAATGAAACTCAAAAACTCGGAGAGTGTAACCCCGACCCAACCGTCCGCGTCAACCTCTCTCGCCTAGACAAGAATACGAAGGGCGGAGAAGTCGTGCTTTATATCCAGGAGAGATTATAGGCATGCACCGAAGTTCGCGTGAGGAGCCGATCGAGGTGTAGTTAGCACCTACGTGCTCCTGGTTCCAGCCGAGCACCTGGAGGTGTTCGCCAACCCTTACTTCTGGCCTACAGGGTAGTCTACCACCGAATTAGGAAATGTAGTCGAAAGCAGTTTCCTGTTAGAAGCTCTGTAATGTCGTGAGCTTTATTATGATATTATGTATATTATTCTGTAAGGAATATAATATGGGATGGGCCATAGAATACATTTTATTTTACTAATGTTATACGTAACTTGAAATAAAGAGTTATTATTATTATGAACCATATTTATTTTATTATCCTTTAACTAAATACCTAAATAGATATATTAAGACTACTATCTAAAGAATATATACCTACACATTCGACATTATAGAAGTAATTTATAAAATTGCAGCTGAAAATCGCCAAACTGGCCGAGCTCGAGATACTTTACCCGCCGAATTCTGCCGGTAGCGAAACGAACAACGGATCGTTACCTTGACAGTTAACTGACGTTTAATTTTTTTATAGGAACACCATTTTCTACTCTCTCCATACAATATGCTAACGGAGCGTAGCTATTAACCCTCCCATCCGTTAGTAACTAACTGTTGGTAACTTCCCTTACGAAGCGTTTTTTATAGGAACAGTTTCAGCTTACGTCTGGTTAAAAAAGTAACTGTTCGTTACCAAAACGGATCGTTTTGTAGATATAGGAACCGGGCTTAAATGGCTTTACTAACTAATAACTAACTAGTACAACATACAACTAACTCCTACATTTATTATAACGGTTGGTAAACCTATCAACCATCACAGGCATTTAGCAGCACATTCAACTTGCTACATCTTGCATTATTGGACGATCCTTTTTCATTTGAAAAAGTTCTGTGGAAAAAGTAGATCACTATAAATGGTAATGCCCTTATTATTATTATCATATACTAGCCGCGTCCTGCGTAATTTCCATTTTTTTGTAGGTAAATTTCATGTCACTCGGTGATAATTTGGATTTTATTTAGTGAATTTTTAATGATTTTTATCTGATCTATAGTTCCGAAGATTATATCCTACAAAACAAAATTTAATTCCTTATCATATTAAAGTTTATGGTATTTTAGTAGATTATGGCAAATCCAATGAACATTGGTTTATTAGTTTTTTAGTAAGTCTATTAGACATTATAGTTCCAAGTACGATTGTAGTAGGCACCTCAGTGTTCCGGTCGCTGTCCGAGGCGAGAACGTCCATGCTCCACGCGGACTCGCTCGCCGTCTCCGACACGTCCGGCACCTGGTTGCCGATGGTGCCGACACCTGCACACATTTACTTCCCATATATTATACAAGTATGTACTCGAAATACGGTCATTACTGTAGCGTGAACCTCGTAGTTCTTAATTATGATAAAATTCACATGCTAAAGAATAATTTCAGATGTGGGAATTATGTGATTGGTTAAATCCGGATTGGGCTTTCATGGTGGATTATGGCCCAACCCTTCTCACGAAAATGAGGCGAGCGCGAGAGCCGTGCTTAGCAGGTGGACATAGGTTGTGACTTAGAATAATAACGCTTAGAAGCCATTTTTACTGAGTCTATTTGGGCCTAGTTCGGACTTTAACACGCTATTGCTAGAAATTAAAACTTTTATGGTAAATATTTATGAACTTTTCCTGCTTTTGGACTAAATACCAACACGCATGCGACATTTTCATTGCGCTTGTGTGCGTTTCGGAGAAGATAATTAACATGGCACACATTGTTAAAAAAGTGGCTTCACTACGCAAGGAACTATCCTTCTCTGCGTGATTATTGCAAGGGTCGACACCGGCACTAGAGGCAGTGGCGCGGTACCTGCGCCGGCGGCGGCGGCGGGGTCGCAGGAGTCCCCGATGGTCTCGGAGTCGGAGGCGAGCACGTCGGTGCTCCAGGTGTCCGACATGATGCTGATCGTCTCGTCGCCCTCCAGCAGCTTCTGCAACAAGTCACAACCTCGTCTCAAAGTCAATGTCAAAGCATTTATTGTGAACAGGCAATAAAATCGCACTTACGCAAGTCAAACAGCTAATTCTCGTTTAACAAAGAGAATCATAAAACTTAAAATATGATCAATTAAATTTAACAGTAACTGATTATGGTTTGAGTTTGATAAAGGACGTTTCCCTTTCAAGCACTGTACCAAGATTTCTAGACAGGTAAAGGATGACTCTACCGGTGCTTCGGTGTGCCTAGTGTGAGTTTTGCCAATTTCTTTACGTGCTCGGTCCGGTTAGCGTAAACTTGAAATTGTATGGAATAAGAGCAGCGCCATCTAGCGTCAGTCAGTCAGTCACTAGGCACACGGAATACGCCAACCCCGACATTCAATTACTGGGCGATATCGGAATACAATACGCTAACTATACCTCAATAGTTTGTTAATGATCAGTGACAAAATATGTAATATTAAAACGGTAGCAATAAAAATGTAATACCTAGCAAATGCTATGCAAAGTAATAGTGACCGCAAATGCGTTTATAACGGTATAGGTGTACCTTGATTTCAAACTTGCAGAATTTATCTTCTATTTCGTTTCGCGTTTGCTTCAGCAGTTTCGCTTGTGCGCTGCCCACTTGTGGGATCGGGACGTTCTGTGGTAATCTACAAATATAAAACAGATTTGTTTAGTTGTAACTTAATTATGCCTGGTGTATAAACCCCTAAACAACTTGTGACCCACCGATAAATGTAGTCTTTGTCATTTGTTTAGTGCCAGATAGAGACAACAATAGACTTACAGCCGAAATTAATATTGTATCTCCTATCCAAGATTGAAATCGATCTTGGATTGCTGCCTATCGTTCGATCGATCTCAAATCTGCGTGCCTTTATAAACCAATCCACGGATCGGTTAACGTTTGACCCTCAAAATGGATTGTGATACCAATCCCAGATAGCAAAATTTGGATTGGATTGATTATTAATTTCGGCCGTTAGCGGTTGGTCAAAGTGAACTATAGCGACGCAACAAAACTACATTGGATAATGCAAAATTGATGCATAACCAATAGCAATGTCAATGCAAAAGATCCATAAATATGAAGACTGTGCTTATAGTCTGAAGACACTAGTCCCTTAGATATGTCTCAATACTTCAATCGTGTTAGCAGTTGGACCGCGTTATAGCTTTGTCAATTATTTGTTGGGAAATCTGAAAAATATTCGACTTAGACACCGATACGATTCCATAGCCATCAGACTCCGATCGCTCTCAGTAGATCCATCGTCCAGGGGCCTTACCATGACTTCTTATTGCGATCCAATTGAGGACCTAAACAGAATCGTTTTACTGCTTATTCGTACCATGACGTGTTGTTGTGACATGTTGACGCTCGATTTATGTTGATTTTAATTAATTTTAAATCTAAAGGGATCGACGCCTACCTAAACGATATCGAGCACAATGTATTACTGTTATACAATTCTGTTTAGGTCCTCAATTGGATCGCAATAAGACGTCATCGTAAGCCCCCCAGATCCGTCATGGATCTAGTGAGAAGCACACTAGGTCCCGGGTACCGACCTGCGAGGCGGGGCGTCCCCCGCGGCGTCCCCGTCCGTCACCTGCGAGGACGGAGTCTCGCGCCCCGAGATGTTGGGGCTGCCGCGCCCGCTCACGTTGGCCGACACCTGCCATCATGAAATACATATAAAAACTACATTTTGTGTTGTTAAAACTTTCGACAAGAATACATTGCCAAAAAATATATGTGCTGTAACGTATTATGCAGGGTATTATAGTTATTGGCATGTCAGAAATCGGGCTTCTCAAACTTAATATAATATGGTGTTACCACAAAAGTTTAAACTAGAGTTAAACAGATGTTTTTAAATATTCGTTCCACAAAATCGACGTGTATCATTCGCGTTGTCTTACTCAATCCTGGCATTCATAGAAGACGTAATAATAAAGCTGGCATTCCTCATTATTTCACTTGTGTATTTGTTATTGAGTAAGCAAAAGCGAGGGTTCGACGTCGATATGTGGAGAAAACATTTAGACACATCTGTTCAACTCTTGTTCAAATCTTTTGTGAGTAATACGGATAGATTATCCGAAGCAGTTCTGAGCGGCGGCGCAGCACAGCCCTAGCTCACCATGTCGGAGAGGTTGTCGTTCTGGTCCTCCGTCTCCAGCTCCAGGCTGGAGGTGACGCTGTGGTTGGAGGCGGCCTCCGACACCGCCTCCAGGTTGTCCGAGGTGTTGCCCAGGGACACCTCGTCGTGGGACACCGAGAACCTGGGACGATAATGGAACTGTTATGAACCAGCTGTGCTTCGCGGTTTCACTCGCCGTTCCCGGGTAGACTTGTGTTACTCCAGTGCCGACCTACCTTTCATCGAAAATAGTTTTGGTATGATCCCACTAATACCAAAGTTTGTATGTTTGTTACTTCTTCACGCTCAAACGGCTGCACCAATTTTGATGAAATTTGATGTGGATGTAGCTAACACCCTGGATTAACACATAGGCTACTTTTTATTCCAAAAACAGCGGGTACAACCGCGAGGCGCAGCTAGTTGATAAACAACCAACTTTCGCATACATGAAATTAGTAGGACAATAGAACTTGTAACGCGTTGGAATATTATACATAGAATAAAAAACTCTTTATTGTATATCAAAACGAAACAATACAGAACAAAAATTGGTTAGAAGGGGTAGTAAAATGTACGGTCTTATCGCTTGAAGCGATTTCTTCCAGACAAAAACATGATCGCGACGCGTTATGGCCTGCTATCGGCACCCTATATACCTAGTCAGGTCATAAATTCTGTCACATGTTTTATATAAAATAATTGAAACAAGTTTATTCATTATGTAACCATTTATATACCAAAATGAACTTAACAAAACATAGATTCTTATGACACTAAAGTTTATTCAAAATGACCTCCGTGATTTTGAATACAGGCCTTCAATCTGCGCGGCCAGTCGTCTATCGCAGCACGAACGAGGTCCATGTCAATATCGGCGGCTGCCTTAATCAAGGATGTCTTGAGTGACTCCAAATTGGGATGAGGCTTTGAGCACGCCTTTTTCTCCAAGTGTTGCCATATCTTGTAATCTAGCGGATTCAAATCTGGACTGGAGGAGGGCCAGTCTTCGTGCCGGATGAAGTCGATTTCACGCGCCGCCAGCCAGTCTTGTGTGCTCTTCGCTCTATGAGCTGGCGCCGAATCTTGTTGGAATACCCAGTGCCTGTTATTAAACATGGTATGAGAAACAGGTTCCACAAGGTTCGTCAGGACTGTATTTTGATACACAACTGCATTCGTTTTTACACCTTTCTCACAAAAATGTACCTCTGTTAAGCCCCAATAAGACACTCCCAACCATACCATGAGCGAGGATGGAAAATGACCTCATTGGACACGCGGAATACGGTTGCTCGCTTCTTCACTACTGTGTGCGTACACCTTATCATTTTGTTTGTTGTAGCTCTCTTCTACGGTAAAAATTTTTTCATCCGAAAAAAGAATTTCCCGATATTTTTTTTCCCGCGTACCGCTTCAACAAAGCGCGGCATCTCTTCAGTCTCAGGTCCATTAGACGAGCATTCAAATGATGTCCTGTTTTTCTTCGATATGCCCGAAGCCCTAAGTCTTCATTTAACACCCTTTTCACCGTGGTTCTGCTTAATCCCATCTGAAGGGCCAACAGTTTCTGCTTACGTTTGGGATTTCTTTGAATTCGCGCCTTCACAGCTTTTATCACTGCTGGAGTCCTAATAGACCGAGGGCGACCACTTCTTGACCTGTCATCTACACTAGAGTCTTCATTGTATCGTTTGATGGTACGATAAACGAATCTCTTGGTTATATTCAAATTTTTCAGTATGTCAAAAATTTGAATTGGCGCGTAACCGCAACGATGCAACGCAATAACTGCAACACGGTCTTCTTTAAGCGTCCACTCCATATTTAAAAATGAGTAAAATTCTAAAAAGTATACATTTTTATTTTCATGAACAATTCGAAATTCGAATTCAATAAACTTTTATGTGGCCAGCATTCTAAAAGAAAAGTTTTTACTGTGTGACAATACTTATGACCTGACTAAGTATATATACCTATATATATATATATACCCCTTGTGTGAGTTTTTACGAGCTCGATATAGTACGCGTCAACTAGCGCTTTGTATGAAGATTTTTCGTTCATAAACACACCGATAGGGGCGCTTTACAGTATCTTCATACAAAAGCGCTAGTTGACGCGTACTATGTCGAGCTCGTAAAAACTCATACTCAGGGCACCGGTTCTCATGAGCATGTTAGTATAGGTGTCGGCACCTGGTCCGCTTCTGCACGGGCGCCCCGGGGCCGGGCACGGCGAGGGCGGAGGCCGCGTCGTCCGCGTCGCCCGCCTCCGAGCCGCCGTAGTAGCACTCCAGCACTTTCCACTCGGGGACCAACCCTGCGAGGGAGACGCCCACTTTCAACATCATACTAGTGTAACATGAATAGTCTGTGGATATCTATGATATCGAGTGTTGTCAACTGTCAGTTATGATGTTATATCATAAAGTCACATCTTTGATTAAATGTCAGTGCTAGAGCGTTTGTCCAACGACAATATTGCAGTAATTCTGTCAGTCGGTCGGCCTTCCGGATCCTCTATGGTAGAGCCGACTAGAGAAAGATCGCCATTGATTGAGGTATGCAAATACGTTTTGTTTAAATATCATTGTGAAGTTGAGCAATATAACTGTGATAAGAGATATAAACGTTTCATTTATGATTCCTTTCAAACTTCAAAGAAACAAATTAAGGGACATATAGCAGCCATGACATGCTTGATGAACCAAAGTCGCAGCTGTGATAAATGCACAACAACCATTGACAGCATAGAAGACTCCAGCTTGCCTTCTGGAGTTTCTATAACACCTTCAGTGGAGAGTAGCCCCCCATGCCTGGTTCCGGAGCACAAGTCACCTATGCACGAACCTTTCTCCCATTGTCCAGATGTTTCTCCGGTGGACTCAGGTTGTTTAAAAATTCAGTCTGAGTGCACTGGGAAAACTGTGGTTTTCAGTGATCAATTGGGAGTAGGCATGGGCAGCCTAATACAAAACTGCCTAACACAATCAGTCTGCAACAACAGTTTCTCTGGCATGTCTATAAAAGAATTAGTATCAAAAATTCAAAACAATATATTATGATAAAAATACCAACATTGTGGTACTATTAGGAGATAGTTTAGCTATAAATAAATGTGATATTGTATGTCTTATTGAGACCCTCATAGACATAGAAAGGAAAGGTATAGGCAAGATAATTATCAGCTCACTTCCTTACTCAAACAAAATGAGTCCCACTCAAAATAGTCATGTTCATGACCTAAACCTGACATTGTATAATTTGACATGTCGTCAAAGTGACATTTTATATTTCGAAATTAACAATTTTACAAGTAGATTTATTTTGACAAAGAATACTTTGTATCTCTGCAAGAAAGACAAAATGACCATTGCTAAATTGTTAGCATTCAATATACATGATCCAGTTATACATAGTATAACTGATCACATTGACCAGCCCACAGCTAATAGCTGTAATAATCGGGATATAGGTAGGATGACTAGATCAGCCGATTTAAACTGACCGCTAAGACAATGGAAAGGCCCGGTACCATTCATATATTCCATCAGAATATTCTAGGCCTTTCCAGCAAAGCATTAGAATTAGAACTATTTTTAGACTTTTGTAAAATTCACGTTATGTGTGTAACTGAACATTGGTTCAGGAAAAATACTTTGTTACCGCCTATTAAGAATTACCAAATTGCAAGTTTTTTCACTAGGGAAAAAGCTATTCACGGCGGGTCATTAATTTATGTAGTAAACAATTGCCAATTTAAGGAGAGAAAGGACATAGTGTCCTTGTCTGTCGAACGAATTATAGAGTTATCATGTGTAGAGCTGGAGCAGCATATAATTGTTTGTGTATACAGACCCCCATCAGCTGATTTCAACGCATTTGAGTCCATTATGGAAGATGTTTTGAGAAAATCATTTAATACCTCAAAATACCTAGTTGTTTGTGGCGATTTTAATGTTAATATTCTTGATAAGTGCCCATTGAGCGATAAATTACTAAATTTATTTTTGTGCTTTGACTTAAAAAATCTTTTTTATCAGCCAACTAGAATCACAACCTCCTCTGCAACTTGCTTAGACAATGTTTTTTGTAACTGTGAACCACAAAGCATGGCTATATGTGACAAGCTTAGCTCGGATCATTGTGGCCAAAGCACTGTGTTTCCATGCAGATCAAATAAAATCTCCCCGGAGTTTACTTACAGACCCATTACCACCAACCGTATGGAACAGTTTTCAGAAAGCATTGTTAAGCAACTTACATATCTACCGTTCGTTGAGAATCCAGATGAACTTTGCAATTCCTTGTTCAATATGATAGATAAACAGTTCAACACTATATTTAAATTGAAAACATGTAGAGGTAAAATCAAGGCGAGATTTGATGGCGACTGGGCTACACCGGGTATCTATAAAAGCAGGAATAAATTGTATGACTTATATTCACAAAAAAGTATAAATGCAGATGACACTAAATTTTTAGACTATGTGAAACAATACTCAAAGACTTTCAAATCTGTATGCCGTACCGCGAAGTCTCTTCACTTGAGTAGAAAAATTAAGCAATCTGAAGACAAAATCAAAACGACGTGGAAAATAATCAACAATGAAACCGGCAAAATTAAGCCTCGGGACCGTAAATTTGTTTTAAATATAAACCAAAAATTAATTTCTAATGATTGCGAAGTAGCCAATGCGTTTGAATATTTTTTTACCAAAATACCTATAGTTACTACTCAGTCGTTACATTCATCCCCGGTTGAGGCTGCTTCCTTACTACAAAATAATGTTGAAAGGTGTAATGATGTATTTAAATTCAAACATATTAATGTAGACACGATTGTTAAGACTTTTAAATTGCTTAATATTAAAAACACCGAGGATCTTTGGGGAATATCAACAAAAATTTTAACTTGTATTGTTAGTTCAATTGCCCCATACTTGGTCGTTATTTTTAATATGAGTGTTGATGAAGGAGTTTTTCCCGACGTAATGAAATATAGTAAACTGATACCTTTGTATAAATCCGGCAATAAAAGTGATCCTACTAATTACAGACCAATCTCAATACTTCCCGCTCTTAGTAAAATCTTTGAAAAAATTATTCTTAATCAATTACTGACTCATTTGAATTTGAACGGTCTGCTTCACAGTGAACAATATGGCTTCACTAAAGGCCGTTCCACCACAGATGCAGGGATAAGGCTCTTAAAGCATATTTTCGATGCTTGGGAGAAGTCACAGGATGCTATTGGTGTTTTCTGTGACCTATCCAAAGCATTTGACTGCGTTAGTCACGAAACATTAATTTCTAAATTACAACATTACGGGGTTCATGGGAAAGCTCTCGATCTAGTCTTCTCGTATCTCAGTAACAGAATCCAGAAAGTGGATATAAATGGAGTTAAGTCATCTGGGTCTCTCATTACAATGGGTGTTCCTCAAGGTTCAATTCTGGGGCCATTCTTGTTCTTGGTGTATATTAACGATCTTGCCTTTTTTGTAAAGAACTTATGTGATATTGTTTTGTTCGCTGATGACACGTCACTTATTTTTAAGACTGACAGAACTAAGAACAATTTTGACGATGTTAACAAGGCAATCGAGCTAGTTCTTAAATGGTTCACGATCAATAATTTAGTGCTAAATTCTAAAAAAACTAAATGTGTCAAATTCTCGCTGCCCAATGTTAAAAGAGACCCCACAAATTCATGTATTTTAATTAATAATGAGGCTATAGACCAGGTAGATTCAACTATATTCCTGGGAATTAATTTAGATTCAAAATTACAGTGGGGTCCTCACATATCATCTTTAACTGGAAGATTGAGCTCTGCAGCTTTTGCTGTACGTAAAATCAGACAGTTTACTGATGAAGCCACTGCAAGATTAGTATATTTTAGTTACTTTCACAGCATTATGTCATATGGCATTCTGTTGTGGGGCAAAGCCGCGGATATTCAATCAGTGTTCGTGCTACAGAAGAGAGCAATTCGTTCGATATATAATATGAAAACCCGCGATTCTCTCCGGGAACGGTTTAAAGACATCAGCATTCTTACAGTGGCTTGCCAATATATATATGAAAACTTATTGTATGTTCGTAAAAATATTAACACGTTTACTAAAAATAGTGACGTGCACAATTTCAACACTAGAAATAAAAATAAACTGAATGTACCAAGATTTCGGTTGCAGAAGGTTAATGGTTCATTTATGGGGAACTGTATACGCTTTTATAATAAGTTACCAGAAGGAATAGATCAATTATCCATGCAAAGGTTTAAAATTTATATCAAGGTTAATCTCATCAAGAAAGCCTATTACACTGTTAATGACTATGTTAAAGATAAAAATGCATGGCCTCAATGTCCCCAGCTCCATGATAATAATAATTAACGTGAATTTTATGAATTATTTTGTTCGTGTGTGTTAATCTATGTATTGTATGTTTGTTAATTTATATGACTGAAAGTAGAATTTGAAAAATAATAAGTTAAAAAATGACATCCCCGTAGAGTTTCTTGGTGCTGTCTTCTCTAACGGGCGTATTCCGAAGCACTGGTAGAGTCAACGGAGTTTCCTTTTCCTGTCCAGAATCTTGGTACAGTGCTTGAAAAGGAAACATCCTTTTTTCAAAATCAAACCATAATCAATTACTGTTTAATTTAATGTATCATACTTTATGTTTTTATGATTCTCTTGTAACTTTTGTTTGACTTGTAAAAGTGCGATTTAATAATTGCCTATTTACAATAAATGCTTTGACTTTGACTTTGACTATGACTTTCTCGGGTAGTCTTACATAAGGTACTAGGTTCTTTTTGCGGGCATCCGAAAGTGAGGCGTTGATGGTTTTGTATTTATTTTCTCAGACTTGTGTTTCTTCGAGTTAATGTGTAATATTGGTTGAATATTAATCGTTTAGTGTTCGTAATTACTGTGCACGGGTGTGGGCAAATTACTATACATATAAACACAAAAAACGTGTCATTTGGCATTTTTTCCAAATCTTCCAGGGAGTTTTAGTAAGCTAGATACTTATGGAATCCACTTATGCCACTTTATAGAATCGTGACTGTGACTGTAAATTGACTTGACTACTTGGCCACGAGGATTGCTTTAATACTATGACTTTCCTATAATTGTGCAAATAAGAAATACTGAAACATTTTAATACTTGACCACATAGGTATACAAACGGCTGAATCGAACAAAAGACAAGCGCGAAACCATAGCGTCGGCCGCGTTCTACCTACTGCATGTGTAGTGTGTACTCAAAAGATACCCAATCTCGTTCAAAATATCAGACAAACTCTCAATCTGCCATCTCGCTCAAAATTGAAAATATAGAGTGTCCCTTCTTCTACGATATTAATAGGCATTCTATGCCATTGGTCAGTTTAGTAGGGGTTCAGAACCCAGGCATGAATTTTCCTAGACTCTGGAGAACTCCACCCTACACCTCCAGAAATAAAGCTCAAGTTGGCTCAGTCGACTCACCCACATAGTCGTGCTCCTCCACATTGGCCAGCTTGATGAGCAGCACTTCCAGTTGTTTTCCTAGACTCTGGAGAACTCCACCCTACACCTCCAGAAATAAAGCTCAAGTTGGCTCAGTCGACTCACCCACATAGTCGTGCTCCTCCACATTGGCCAGCTTGATGAGCAGCACTTCCAGTTGTTTTCCTAGACTCTGGAGAACTCCACCCTACACCTCCAGAAATAAAGCTGAAGTTGGCTAACTCGACTCACCCACATAGTCGTGCTCCTCCGCATTGGCCAGCTTGATGAGCAGCACTTCCAGATGTTCTAACGGCGCGTCCCCGGCGGCGGCGGCGGCGGCGGCGGCCGGCCGCTCCTCCGCCGGCAGCGCCAGCGAGGAGCTGGAGCTGGCGGAGCGCGGCAGCCGCGGCTTCGACACCTTCGACAGGATGCTCTTCTTCGCGTGCCCGTTCTCCAGGATCGCCTCCTTCACTTCCGGCGGGGGAGACGGTCTGGGGGCGAACAGTTTTTTTTAATTTTACGTCTAAAGGTCAAAGCAGTTTGTGTAACGCTCTACGCAGGTAGGTTAAAGTATTTTATTTTCTTAATTTTCATTCGTCTTCGCTGGCGTTTCGCCTGAGGCACTGTTGCATTAAATATCTAAACAGGTCCAGATAGCAAATAATGGGTTCGAAGATATGTATACACACTCCTAGCGAACAAAATGGCTGGGAATGGGAGCGGATGGGAATTGGAACAGATGGGAATAGGGGCGGATGGGAATTGGAGCGAATGGGAATTGGAGCGGATAGGAAGTGGTGCGGATAGGAAGTAGAGCGGATGGGAATTGGAGCGGATGGGAATTGGAGCGGAGGAGAATTGAAGCGGATAGGAATTGGAGCAAATGGGAAATGGAGCGGATGGGAATTGGAGCGGATGAGAATTGGAGAGGAAGGGAATTGGAGCGGATGGGAATTAGAGCAGAGGGGAATTGAAGCGGATGGGAATTGGTTTACGAACACACACAAGTTTACGAACGAGCACCGCTAGGGGCGCTGTAAGTAGGGGCGTTTCATACAAAGTGCGTGTAAACTGCAGCGAAATCTCACCACGGTTTTACACCGTACCTGTATTTACTGAGGTCCGGCATCTTTTTGAGCAGATCGTGCAGCCGGCTCCGGTAGTTGGGCTCCACGGTCTGCAGCACGGCGGCCAGGCGCGCCGCGCACGCCTCGCTGCTCGACGAGCCTTCGCTGCTGGACTCGCTGCTACTGCGGGGGACAAATCACACTTTACAAACCGAAAGTACCGGACTATTTTACAAATCAAAGAGATCACATTTGAAAACTATTACCTGAACGCTCCGGCCTCGGCGAGCGGCCCCGCCGAGCTGGGTTGTTCTTCGGCCGTCAAACTCGGCGTATTATTGTTGAGCTTCGACGAGATGCGCCGGAGGAAATTGATCTGAAATACAGTTAAAAAATGTGAGCATTAGTCTAGCACGGCTCGACATCTGTCCAGTACGGCTCGACATCAGTCCAGCACGGCTCGGCATTAGTCCAGCACGGCTCGACATCAGTCTACCACGGCTCAACATCAGCCCAGCACGGCTCGACATCAGCCTAGCACGGCTCGACACCAGTCTGGCACAGTGGCCCTCCCCGTCAGAGATACGCACGAGCAGCTGCGCGTCCCTCGGCGCCAGCAGCGCCACGGTGGTGTGCAGCGCGGCGTCGGTGCGGAGCGGCGCGTCGGGCGGGGGCGCCGCGGGCGCGGGCGCGCTCGCCTCCAGCGCCACGCTCTCCACCAGCGCCCACACGCACGAGCGCTCGAACTTCGTGTACAGGTCGCGCACCTTCGGCTCCACCTGGGAACGGACACGGTCATGTAGCCCCGGGGTTCTTGTGCGTTGTGAAGTACGTCCAGAACAAAGAATCTGTGTATCTAGTCCGCCGTGAAGTTAGCGGCGGACCGCGTTGCGATAGAGAAGTCTGTTGTTTGAGTCATTCTCTTACTCTTTCTCTCGTTCCGATTGGACGTGCGCGTTTATTAAAACCAGAAACCTCCGCGGTTCCTAATGACAGATATATTGACTCACACAGGACCCTCATTGTGGTAAAAACTTCCATTTGAAATTGTTGATATGTTCCAAAATGTTCCGCTTGGCACTTATAAAATTATCTTGAATACTTTTTTTTTATATACATAATTGAGTCTCATGCTAACCTCTTGATACTTGGCGAGGCACAGCATCTGCACGATCTGCGCAATCTGTATGAGGTTGAACCGTGCGATGTAGGACACGGGCACCTCCACCACGCCGTGCGCCTCGGGGTTCACGATGGCGGGGCAGATGAAGTGGTTCAACACCAGCTCCGTGCAGATGGCGTGCAGCTCGCGGTCAGACGTTCTGCGAGACAAGTGCATGCAGTCATTTATATTTATTTATGTTGGAAAACGCAGCATTTAAACTGATCTAGTAAAGGTACTAAAAAGGAAGCGAATCCACTGCTAATTCGCTATCTGTCTTACCTAATGCTAAATGCTGACGCAAGTACATAGTATATGCTAACCAATCTTTTTCCACCTATATTCTATTGTACATTATCTTCTTTATAACTCGTCACACTGTCGCTTCCGTATCCTCATTCTTCACTCATGAATAACACCTAACGCTACCTAAATAAAAAATCTTGCAGTGGCATAGGATAGTCTCTATGTGGCGGTATTAAGACACACAATTGTCATTTACATCAGCCACCCCTCTTCTCACTCCCACATGTTCCAACTCCGCTGCACGCTCCGTCCTTATCGCACTCACGCACCTGGAGTGTTGTTTGAGCAGGTGCACTATCTGCTGCACGACCCAGGCCAGCGTGGCGGGGAAGCAGGGCCAGTGCTCCCGCAGCGAGGCCACCAGCTTGCTGGCGAGGTTGTACAGCGACTGCACGGCCCACTTGCGGTAGCGCGCCACCTTGGCCGCGTACTCCGCGCTGTTGGGCGGACCGAACTTCTTCAGACGGTCCGATGTCGAGAACCTGCAGGCGAAGGTTATATAATAATAAATAAATAAGCCTTTTATTTCATGCTGAAAGTAGGGTACATACAAGTAAAAGCAAAATAATGATGTTATTTATACGTGTTTTTACATATAATAACGTCAATAATAATAATTAGAAGTTTGTTTGCATGAATCCCTCCTCAAGTGAATGTGGAGGCCTCCTTTAAAGAATACCATGTGTCTCTATCTTGAGCTATTTGACAGCATGAACCCAAGGAGGCGAAAGTTACACTACGTTTACTTTCAGTAGCCAGCGCAGACGCAGAGTGGCAACACAGCGACTTATGTAGTAACAATTTAAAATCAACTCATTTTAATTGTACATACAACTATAATTCGAATGGCAAAATCATATCCCGCTGGGAGGTCCTAAGTTGGAGCTCTGACGTGCCTTAACTACCGCTACCATCCTTAACAACAAGGACTTACGACTCAATTCGAATTCCGCACAAAACATACGTAATTAAATAATTAGTGGCAGAAGTTTTAAACCCAGCGGTCACTACTAGCAAAGTGCACACAGCTTGCCCACGCTTTCATATAAAATATAAGGCATTATTACGGATAATTACGGTTATTTTAAGTTTGACCTATCTGTGTTTTAAGTACATTTTGGTGTCAATAAAGAGTTATCTATATATATATATATATATATACGAGTATATATATATATCCGCAGATATATATATACGAGTATATATATATATCTGCGGATATATTGAAAACGTTTGACAAAAATATTTTCCTGCATTTTCATTTTCATGCACATTAGATAGATTCTATCTATTGCACTTCAAGGCTGCATTGTAAATGGCGACCGGTACATAACGGGACGGCACGCGACTATTGCTTCCACTTTAGTCAGTATTAGAAATCTAAAATGTCTGCGCGTTCCCGCTGCACGAATCTAGGCCTTATTGCAAAGAGCGAAGGGCATTATTTTATGATGTTTGCGTGGGTGGTTGTGTGAATTGGCGGATTTCGAGCTCTAATTGAATTTGAATTTATCAGTTCTTGAAATGCCAGATTCTGCACTCCATGACTTATGTAACTTTTGGTATCTATTAGGGTCATTGTGGCATTGTCTGCAAATTGTGATTCTATTGTAAAAGCATGTCAACAAGTCGTGCACAAAACTAAACATAACTCAATTGTGACAACCCTAAATTTATTGTTGTCACTAAACCAAACCACCAACCAAAAAGATAGCAATAGTCTTTACTGTAGTTTGTAAAACACAGATCAACGCCAGTGTTTGTGTAGGGTTCCACAGCTGCATTACTCAGAGGCTGGTTGTGAATGAAGACTCTTACGTCTTACCACAAAAGTTTAGACCAGAGTTAAACAGATGTTTCTTAAATTTCGTTCCACAAAAACGACGTCTATCAATCGCGTTTTATTCCTCAATCCTGGCATATCTAATTATTTCACTTGTGAATTTGCTAGAGTTAGAAAAAGCGAGGGGTAAACGTCGTTTTGCGGAGAAAATATTTAGACTCATCTTAAACGTTCAACTCTAGTTTAAATATTTCGTGGTAAGACCGTTTCAGTCTTCGCACATTGTTTGTGTGAAGTTACCTCTCCATAGACTTGTCGGGGTCGATGTCTAGGAAGAACTCGTCTTCGTGCAGCACCGCCATCACCGGGGCCTGCAGCGCCGCCACCAGGAACTGCCGCGCCGGCGCGTGCCCGTCGCGGAACACGGAGAACAGCGACGCCAGCGCACACTTCCCCGTGCGGAACAACCTGCAACATTCACGTTCAGTATGACTCTTTTGACAACCTGAACAATATTTGCGGTCTCAAAGTCATCAAGTCAAAGTGAGGAAAATAACAACTGTAAAGCGAGAGACGATGACGTAATGCACTTCATCTCTCTTGCATTGTACAGTGAAACTTGAATAACTCGATTTTCGAGAAAAGAAAGGATTTTACGACTTCAATAATTAATTATTGTGACTTACAATTTCCAAGTACATTTTTCGAGGTATATAAAGTAAAAATGTAACAAAATTAAAAAATCTGCTAAGTTTTTATTTCCATTTTGAAAGTTAAGCCCACTCCACACAGTCACCATATTGTCAGCCGACAATATCACGTTACATTTAACTCTTTAGTACATCTGTATACGGAGGCATACAATCTTACACACACCTACGTCATTATGACGCTATATAGGGCGCTAGAAACCGGAAGATAAAAACGCGGAAAACATTATCGGTATAACTTAGTTTTTTAATGCATTATAGGCTTTGACGACAAACATCTTACTTCCTAGGATCGCTCGAGGGCACCAAATGATGCTTGATCAGCGAGCGCATCACCGCCAGCAGCCGCGCGCGGTCCGCGTGCGAGCGGCAGCTGCCGTAGAGCCCCGCCACCAGCGCCGCCGGCAGCGAGGCCGGCATGTGCTCCTCCCCCAGCAGCAGGCACAGGGACACGAGGTGCGGGGAGTCGCGCAGCCATCCCAGCAACTCGCCGAGCGCTGCCGCTTCCTGGGGCAGAGAGTTCAATGTAGTTAGGTTTATATTTAATACAAAATATATATTAATAATATATTTATCATACTAGTATTAGAACATTAATGCTAATTTTTGTTTGTTTTTTGAGTGTTTTCTCCATGTTATTATCCCATAGTTATTCTGCTATTCGATGCGGAGACAAATCCAACAAAGCAAAGACCATGGAATGATGATGTATGATGTAACTAACACTTTGTTTTATATATGTATATATTATAAACGCGAAAGTTTGTAAGTATGGATGGATGGATGGATGGATGTTTGTTACTCTTTCACGTAAAAACTACTGAATGGATTTTAATGAAACTTTACAATAATGTAGCTACCATATTTATCAGAATAACATATAGGCTACAATTCATAAAGATGTATCGTATATTATCCAAACGCGGGTGAAACCGCGGGGCGCAGCTATTATATGTATAAATAAATAGATAGATTATATAGATTGCCCGCAACTTCGCAATAGCGATGGTAGCCAAGTGGTAACCGAAATATATTTTTTTCGTATGCATTTTGGTTAACGTTAGGCGCAGGATGCCTGAAATGTAAATTTCCCCTTGTCACACTAGTGCCAATGTAAGAATTTACAACCGTGAAAGTATGCAATCATTTGCCAGCTACTCATATGCATACAAAAGCAGGAACAATGAAGATGAATTACCATTGTTTTTGTGCATAGTGTGTTTCACTCATATTGTATTGTTAGAATATACATTTTAATATATTATACCATTACATGCCTGTTAGAATATAAGCGGCCAAGTGCGAGTCGGACTCGCGCACGAAGGGTTCCGTGCCATTATCTATATTATCGGCAAAAAATCACGTTTGCTGTATAAAAGCCCCCTTCAATATTTATTGTATTATGTTTTTTTAGCATTTTGATGTTATAGCAGCAACAGAAATACTTCATCTGTGTAAATTTCAACTGTCTAACTATCACGGTTCATGATACAACCTGAACAGACGGACGGATGGTCAATTGAACGTTAGTAAAGGGTCCCGTTTTACCCTTTGCGTACAGAACCCTAAAAATTGCAATATAGTGTTTAAAAGCTAAACTTACAGTGCTAAATTAAATACACTACAATGATACAAGGTGACATTTTATGTCCTATAGGATAACATGTACCTATCCTTTGGACATAAAATGCCAATAAGTATAAGCAGAAAATATCTGTAATATTTCATATTAGAGATTTCGGCCCACTTTCTCCAACACACAAACAAAATGCACAACTTTAAGCAATAACAGTTAATTCAGGGCACTAAACGTCACTATCTATTTACCTAATTACATGTCAACAGATTGCATGACTTGCTCGTTATTTTGAAATGTAACTATGCCCTTGAACTTTCTATTGTGCCTCGTTTATTGAATTGATTTGCCGGTAAGTCTCAGGGTTAACAGCGGCGATGCGACCTACTATGCAGTTTGTTAGCATATGACACTGTCAGACATTGCACATTGGTCAGTTCATAGACAGTACAGTCACTCGTTGTTGAAAACAGCTCTGGTGCTTCAGGCTCCATAACTTGCACACTGTTTTCGTGTCGCCGTTGTCTATTATGTCAGTTTTATATGTTACTATTGAAAGGTCTACTTAATCGTATGATGCCTTGTATGTAATGAGAGTTGTATTTATCTAACAGTGGGAGGCTATGCGCTGATTAGATACGTAATAAACAAAGTATAATCTACATGCAGTCTCTGCTCTCTAGCATTACTCTACAATATACAATGTAGTACTTTGTAATGATGGGCAATAATTTATCTGATGACAATCTTAATTGACATGTTAATTCTGCTAAGAAACTTATCCAACAAATAAATAGGATATTTTTGTTCCTCACATACAAACAGCAGAACATATTTAAATAAAAATAGATACAACACTATATATTTTGTATTCTACACAGGGTAAGTATACTTTTCATTCCAATAACCTACCCCTAAAGGGGAAAATAGGATTATAATAAGTATATTAGTTTATGTAGATCTGAAGAAAACTACAGATGAAATTGCAGGGTGCAGATACCTAATACAGTTGGTTAAGCTCTACCAACAAAATTTGAAGTACATTTTGCATACTGTTGCTATACTGATGTTGGTGTATAAGACTTACGCTACAACTCACCAGTCCATACTGTTGTTAACTATACTAACCATCCATACTGTTGTTTGTGAAGTGACAAAACACTCATGACACATGTGCAAGGAAATGACTCATTTAGATGATCAGGGCCATATCGCAACAGCAGCCTCCCCTATGGTATTTAATATTATCTCCATGATTTGTTTAAATGATCAGGGCCATATTTCAGTCTCCCCTATGGTATTTAATATCACCATGGTTCTAATAATTGACACAGCCTATCTGCTCATGGCTGATACAGTCAACAGAATGTGTCGACCCATCTCGGGACAACAGTTGAAACATTAAACAATAAAAATATAGAGAATTGACTAGCATTGTCTCACATAATTATATGGAAAATTTACTGTATGTATTACATTATTATTTACTCGTAATAGAGTCAGTAAGGAATCTAAGGCAAGCCACTCACTTTCATAGATTATTATTATGTGACTTTACAATAAAAATAATAATATATTCCCAACGGCCCCCTTAACCTCCCCATCAAGGGGCAGTAATAATTACATTTTGTAAATCACTACAATAAGTAGGTAGGTGAGCTCTCATACCCAGTTATCAGCCATATTTGGCATTTGGGGAGGAGTGTCCTCACAATGTAACATACATCCACACTACTGCTTGGTAGCAGAATACAACCAAACTAGTAATTCGGTACTATAGTAAATCTACAACATCATTTCATAGTGTATAAGTAGCTATTAAACTATTTCTATGCAGTAAAAGTCATCTAAAAAGTGGGCGGACATTGTGATGTGGCATAAAAATAATATTATTTATGTACTTAGAATGAGCATTCCATACAATATTATTATGTGAGGTGTCAATACTTTCAAACTAATATGTGTAGATGCTTTATAGAAAGTACTAACTGACTTTCACAACATTCAATACGAAACTGTCTTGACGTTATATTAAAGTAAATTTGGTTTCTGCATTATGCTAACATGCATAAGGAGAGTATTACATTGACCTACCCTTAGAATAATAACGCAGAAAATTTCCATTTCCATGCATTGTTTCACTCTCAAAAGTGCAGCAACTTTTTTATCAATGTGTGTGTGAGTGCTATGTAATTATGTTCTCTAAAATGCACTCGAGCTCAATGAAAATGTCCCATGCGTGCTGGTATTTAGTCCATAACCAGGGAAAAATAATAAACATTTAACATAAAAGCTTTGATTTCGAGCAATAAGTCCAAACTAGGCCCAAAAAGTCTCAGTAAAAATGGCTACATGGCTCTAGCAAGTGCTTGGTTTCTACGATTCTAAGGACCTACCTTAAACTTTAAGACCTTGTATACATCAACAAAGGTAGCCCTCTCCAGTTGACTGGCTCTTTGGCACGCCGCAATGGAATCTTGCTCGCATCTCGACGTGATCAGGTTCGTGAGGTTCTGCCGCTGCATGGAGCATGTCCACGACACCTGCAGCAGCTCCAGAGCTCGTTTCTCCACTTCTTCATTTAGTTTCTGCAACAGCTGCCTCTCGGAGTTTATGAAGATCTTCTCGCGACGAAGTTGGTTTGCCAACTCCGCAATGTTCATACAGCCCTCCGATGTTGACTGCATCATTTTTACACGCAATCAAACACTTTTACAACATATCTCGTGCGGGAAATGTTATGAGAAACAATATTTTCACGTCATTTCATTTTAGAAAAACAAGTTCTTGACACTTTATACTTTGTTGAATAACACTGGTATCACAAAATTGATAGTGTGTAAAGTTTTCAGTATTAATTAAATTGTAAACTACATAATCATAATAAATAAACAGCTAGGATGTAGACGCAAATCACTATAATTCCTTTTTTCAATTTTCTTAATTCTGAAATTCTGTCTCTCCTCACTCACTGTCGAGAATGTAGGTAGTGAAATGAATTGAATGAATGAAATTGATTGATAAAATATAATCTATGAAATATGAATATTCTATTGAATGAATAATGACAGAATAATGTTACCACTGTATGTGACTCAGTACCTACAACTGACTATGAACGAACGTATTATATCAATATACTCCGTGACTGGGACAATATTGCCAGACTTCCGAAGGATGGAAATGTTTTTTAACATGTAAAAACCAGAGTGCAAAGAAACACTAAAATAATAAAACAACAACAGGAAAAACTAAGGCACACACTGAACCTACTATTATTAATAATTACGAAAATAATGTATCAACTTACTGTAAACACAGACTTCGTCATGGCCGGAGACAAAACCTAGTAAATAATTGAGTAACTAACTATTCAGGACAATTTTCCCATAAACAGCTATTCCGTCAGTATCAAACCATGTCTGTTACAATCATGTATCTAATTAATTACGTATTTATGTGGCTATTGTTGCACAGTCATTTATGCACGCACAGTACACTAAATATATCAAACACTTACCAGGCAAAAGCGGGAGTATGCTTTGCACTGGCATCACACAGTGTCTCCAGATTGAGTATGTGAAATTTCCCCAGATCAGGTATAAATTTTCCCCAAAATGATACCTTCTTCTAAAGTTTTCCCCAAAATAATTTGTCCTTGTATTTTATTATTGTAGTTAGCTGCGTCCTGCGTATTCACCCGCGTAAATGAGCTTTTTCGTTTTATCCCAATGCTCCCGTGGGATTATCGGATTAAAAGTATCATATTATACGCCCGATGGTCTCAGCTATTTATTAATTAAAGTCCCGTAAAAATCGGTCCAGCTATTTCGGAGATTACCTAGATAGAACTAAAAGACAAATAGGCAAAAATTAAAAATAAATGTTCTACTATGGGTATCAGATATTATTATATTATACTCTCATAAATTTCAAAATAAGTACCTACCTAAGTATTGCAGGTTGATAATGTCTGACATTTCTAGACATGTTTCAACAAAAAGTATACAATTTAAATTTATGTTTTTCGACTACGCTCCTTGAACATACAATGGGCAGTGTCTAAATTTTCTGATTTTACATAATTTTCTTAAAATATAGAACACTTTAAGAAACTAATTAGAATATTTAAGTTTTCCACGGAATAGTTACAATAAACATAATATTTTAAAATTTAGCATGCTGACGTCATCATTAGCAGAATACCATACAGCGCCGTTGCCACTGCGTGAGATTAAAAACCTAAATATTTTTAATCTGTGAGATTTACTTTGTGTTGTTTGTTTATCTTTTTGATAATTGGTTAATCTATAGACACAGACACAGATTTAACTTTTTTTGGATGGGTAAGGCTATTCCTGGACATGGATTTTTAATCACTAACTTTAAAAAAAAATAGAAATGTCCATTACAATCATAATCAATAATAAGCTTCAGTCGGAATGAAGTTAGTAAACATTTCATTCCATGGCTAAAATAATAGTAAAGAAATGACATGTTTGACTTGCCATTGGCAGCGGTGCGACGCGCGGTTACGGGCATGTTATTGAAAGAATAATGTTGGCAGCATTGTATTGTTTTACGCGCGCAATTTCAATTACGACACAAGAAATATTAGCTAAAAGATGTATTTATTAGGTACGTATAACTGAATTAAAAATGTGTTCACATTTCTCCCCAAACTTTCGCCAAAATAAAATGCGTTCCCCAAAATTTTCCCCACAGTTTTCGTTTCCTCAAAAATTTCGCAAAAATTTTATTTTCCCCCAATATGGGGAAAAAAACCCCCAATCTGGAGACACTGGCATCACAAATGAAGAATGAAAGAATTTAGAATAGGGATTGATTGCACACCACAGATGAAATACGTGGAATTTTTTTTTTATACTACCAAACTATTTTCGCCAACGCTAAAGCGTTAACGTTTTTACGAATAGAATAGCTTCGAAGCGTTTGCAATTATTTACTTGTCTAGGCCCGCTGCTCGATTCTACGTCGTACGACGACGACTCGTTCTACAATTGTTATTTCGTTCAAAAATCAATCAATTATTTTTGTGTATTATTTATTTATTGATTTATTCTTCCAGTTATTATTAAACTTTCCTTAACTATTCGTAATTAAATATCAAAGTTTTTCAACATAGATACTTCTAAAGCTATGTGGTACGGACCTAGTAATCACAGGTTTTTTCTACGTTTCTTTTGTTTTTTATATTGATTGATTGTTGAACATGAGATTTTTGATTGAATAAAATTAAAAGAGGAGTTTTGGCGGGAATCCGATAGTGAGACGTTGTTGGTTTTGTATTATTAGCTCAAACTTGTGTTTCTTCGAGTGTTAATGTGTAATATTGGTGGAATATTAACCATTAAGTGTTCGTTAACGTGCACGAGTGTGGGCGAATGATATAAACTCAAAAAACGTGTCATTTCGCATTTTTTCCAAAACTCCCAGGAAGTTTCAGTAAAGCATCCACTACTTTACTGAATCGTGACTGACGATGTAAATAATTGACTTGACTACTTGACCACGATTGCTATAACATTGCTGTGATTTTATTAATGTGAAATTAAGAAATACTTAAAATAAAATACTTGACACTGGCTACATGCACAAACCGTGCGAAGCCATAACTAAAACAAACAAACAAACAAAATTGAAAGATTTTGTTTGACATTAGAGTTATACAGATTAACAAAGACCGAATGGAAATGGCTGGCGAAGGAAATTGAAGGAAATCCTTGGACTGCTGCGCTTTTCATTGTAATTTTGGTGTGTTTAAAATTATGGTGTTTGTTTTGTTATAAATGATATCAGTGAATCGTACTAGTGGCTATAATGACAAATAGTTCAATTGAAGGAAAACTGAAAGGTTTACAAGAACGTTTCGAAAATGAAATGCGTATTCGAAGAGATGGACATGGTGGCTTCAGCAATCCTGGTGGAATGGGAGCTCCTCGGCCAGGGAGCGGCCGGAGACACAGGCCTAGTGAGTGTCCATGGTACTATTTCAGTGAACAAGCCATTGGATCAGTAACAGACCATATATAACTGCATTCTATAGTCTGGTCTGGTACCCTAATATTATGATGCATATTTCGCTAAACGACTGTCGTTTACAATTCTCCCAAAGTTTATATTTACTTCTATAGTTTTTATGATAAACTGCAATGTAAGTTTTCTTTGGGAAATCATCAAATTTTACATAAATATTTGTCCATTCATTATCAGTGATTTCAAAGGTTATGCTAAATGTTCTAACAAAAGTTTTGTTTGTAATTCATGGTGGCAATTCCTCGTCGGCTGCATATTGTGTACAAATGATTTGCATACATTGGCATTGAGCCGTAGTGGGTTGCGTGAAGTCTGCAACCGCCAAACATTCATTTCATGATTTTGTGCTAATGTGTTTTGTTTCCATTCTGTGATTCGGCATTGTCTCGAATTAATATGTTCATGAGTTAAACATGCGCAGGCGTTTGCAGCTTATGTAATTTTCATTGTTAAATTTATGTTATGGTGATTATATCATTATGCGGCTGAGAGGTTGATGTATTTCAAATATTGATTAGGGTATTACTGATTTTTGCTCAGCAACTGGTTCCTAATAATATACAATTGCACAAATTGTTGGTAATGCTATGTATGTACTAAAATCATGACATAGTAGTGGATGCTTGCGTTTGCATAGTTGCTATTTTCTGGTAAACTATCGTTTTACTACATAAACTGTTATTCTAAAATAACATATCGAATTTTATCATTATTATTAAATTTACAATTTATTATCAGAATTGCTTCCCTATTTTAACTTCCATAAAAACATGTGTGGGGGTGCTCGTTACAAATATATAAAGTCTATACCTAGCCCCACAATCTATGGCGAGAGGGCGAATGTCTTTTAAATGAGAACTGCAGAAATACCGATTAATATTCACTTTTATTTCTACTCAATACATGACGTAGTGCACTGGACACTATACTGGAGACGACTGCCGGCGGAGGGGGGCACCCAGTCAGTCGCTCTACAAAATATGCAATTCTGCAAAACTGCATTTATACTGTCACTACACATGTGTTTAGATGATACAAATGGAATAGTGATGAAATATCAACAACTGAATTAATACAAAGTATGGTGAATAGTTATAGTAGGTGTATAATGGTTACATCAAATCTTGTGTAAAAAAACAACTCTACAAGCTTGTGATTGATGCATCAGCTAACATGTGCTCTGTATAAATAAATATCTCTTAATAAAGTGTAAAACTCTGATGGGATATTAGTCTTATCTATATTATTATACCTCAATAAAAATCTGTGTCATTTGAATTGCAGCATTGTTCACAAATAGAGAGATGCCGACATTTCCACAGAGGTCACCGCAAGCTACAGAGACCGAATATAGGATGCGGGAAGTCTATAAGGTATATTTACATTTAGTGTGTTTTGACACACCACATAAGTACTAAATCCTAGTCTCTAAGGCACAAGCCACTAGCAATCTGTACTTACTAACCATCACATACAAAAAACAATTAAAAAAATATGTTTTTTTTAAATTGATTTGTCTAAATTGCTATGTCAAAACTTATCACTGAACCAATTTTGATGTTTTCGGTATAGTGATGGTTTGGACCATGGGATACTTTTTATAATGATAAATGGTAGTCCGCATGAACACAGCTGCAAGCAAAAGTTATTAGTAGTAGTGGTTATTTGAGAAATCCATATACACTGGGTCGTCTCAGCCCCTGCTCTTGCTCCAACTGCTGCCGGGAATAATTCCCTCGAGAAAACTGCATTCTCAACTTCGCTATCACTTTCCAGACTGCACTATTGTGTTTACATTCTCGTCGTCCTCACTGCTGCTGAGAAATTAGGTGTTATAGATACAATAAGATAATATTCTCTATTGCTTCTTCAAATCACCACTTTTTGCCTGCACCGTCTCCAGTACACAATGCCCATAGCCGGTCAACACTAACATACCATATTCAACACTGGGCCGTAATTCCCCAATCCATAGGTGAGCGGCAAGCTCAACGTGGAAGGCGTGGAGTACCGGTCGCACATCGACGAGCTGCAACACATCGGGGAGCTGGGCAGCGGCACCTGCGGTCACGTGGTGAAGATGCTGCACCGCCCCTCGGCAGCTGTCATCGCTGTTAAAGTGAGATCATTTATATTAATGCTATAAGCTATGTATTATATACCTTCTCACATAATTAGGGATATTCTAGGGAACACAATCTCACTGGCAAGATAGACAACTCCAGGCTCGTTTTTCGAAAATCCAGTTTTTGCAGGAAAACGTGAATTACATTATTTTTTCTGCATTTAGTTTGACTTCAGGAAGTTTATTGTGAGTGACTTGTTATGGTAGAGTTTATCCTCCAGCGAGAACATCGCCTCATAATTTTGACACCGTTCCCTATTCATCGGGTAGTACTGTTTTCCTCTGTCTTGGCTTGTAACCTTGGTAGGTGTGTAAATTATATGTTGCCATTTTACATAAGGCCCTCTTTACAGCAAATGCGTCGCTCTGGCAATTCTGAAGAGACGAAACGGATTCTAATGGACCTGGACGTGGTGGTGCGCTCCCACGACTGTCCGTACATCGTGCGCTGCCTCGGCTGCTTCGTCACCGACGCCGACGTGTGGATCTGCATGGAGCTGATGGCCTCGTGCTTCGACAAGCTGCTGAAGAGGCTCGCCGCTCCCATACCGGAGGCCATACTTGGGAAGGTTACCGTTGCTGTGAGTAAAGTTTGTAGAAAGGTGGCTGTCATCAGTGCTATTTGTACCTTCACGAGATTCCAAACCTCCACTGGCTTTTCTCTCCAATTTTATTTTCTCTTTTGGCTCCAATTTTACAAGTTATGTGCATATAGCTCTGTACCTCTGGTGTTATCGATGAATACTGGAATCAATGGCCAAGGGTCTAACGAGGTTTAGCGATTGCACGTCATACGACGTCAGAGCTTCTAGGGTGACCTGACAAATCGACTCTGACACTTTATTCTACATATTGTTATAATGAATCGATCAATCAACACCCAAGATGCATTGTACTTGGGCAGACGTCAAGACGAAACTTTTGCTATTCTGTGTCCGGTGATAGTCGGACATAATCTTAATCTTAATATATATAAATCTCGTGTCACAATGTTTGTCCTCAATGGACTCCTAAACTACTTGACCGATTTTAATCAAATTTGCACAGTGCGTGCAGTTTGATCTAACTGGAAAGATAGGGTAGCTTACATCTCAATTTATAGTCGCAATAACAAAAACCTTAGCCACAGCAACGCGTGGCCGTGTCTGCTAGTATTAAATATTTATTCTCGCGTTGTCTATATAGACGGTGAACGCGCTGTCGTACCTGAAGGACACGCACGGCGTGATCCACCGCGACGTGAAGCCGAGCAACATCCTGCTGGACGAGCGCGGGAACGTGAAGCTGTGCGACTTCGGCATCAGCGGCCGCCTGGTGGACTCCAAGGCCAAGACCCGCAGCGCCGGCTGCGCCGCGTACATGGCGGTGAGTGCGGGGGCGGGGCGTCGCCACTCACACAGGAAGGAATGGGAAACAAACCTTATCAGTGTTACCGCAAGGGTTAAGGCCAGAGTTGAACCGATGAGTAATTTTTTTTTTAAACGTAGCCCCTCTCTATTATTGCTCCTGTATCGTGAGCACAAAGTCTATATTTTCTCCACAAATCGACGTCTAATCCTCGCCTTTTCGAATTAAATAACAAATTTACAAGTAAAATAATCAGGAATGCTCGGATTGAGTAGGAAAACGCGAGTGATAGTCGATTTTGTCGTACGTATTTTTAGAAACCTATGTTTAACTCTTGTCTAATCTTTTGTGGTAAGACAGTAAGTATTGACTAGGAATAAAACTAGCATGTGGTCGATGAACGGTGGCCGCACAGGCTGTGTATTGTGTACTTTGTAAAGAGACGCTGACGACAACTAAAATCATACAATTGTTCGTAGATTTGATATTATAAAGCCAGCACATGATTTAAAAGTTTTGTATATACCTATGTATTTTTTTAGTTCATTCTCTAATTTGGTGTAACAAACTTCTTACGAGGTTAAATATAGGAAAGAAAAGCATGCGACAACATTTCATCAGTTAGGTCAATCCACCCTAAAGCTGTAAGAAATTGCGCTTTATATCTTTTTATATCTTTATATATAACTTTACATGTATTTGTATATTATGTTTGACCAAGTCCTTGTCCGCAGCCCGAGAGGATAGACCCGCCGGACCCGACGCGGCCCGACTACGACATCCGCGCCGACGTGTGGTCGCTGGGCATATCGCTGGTGGAGCTGGCGACCGGCGTGTTCCCCTACAGAGACTGCCAGAACGACTTCGAGGTGCTCACCAGGGTGAGTGACGTCACACGAACTGAATACCGAGCTATATTTTTTTTTTCCGTAATAAGGGGCTAACTTTTATTACAGAAAAAAAACTAGGTTTTCACCTGTGTCATGGGTACCGCTTACAGACATATGATTTCACATTAACATCACACCCAGACCAGAAACAAACATTTGTGGATTGTGCACAAATATTTGTTCGATACCCGAACCGGCGACACCAAGCACAGCAGCCCGATTGCTCAGCCACTACGCCGACCGTGCCGTCGAAATTTCGTGATTCTGTAAAGGTTATTTCTTAGTTGGTTGTGTTCAGTCTACCGAGGAATAATGAAGAAAAATAATGAATAGGCATGAGCTTATGATGCAGAGAACGAGTCGCCTCTCGTTCTAGGCTTAGCATTGCCACCTTCGAACATATTTTCACAAGCCCCTACTTTTATATTGACGGAAATTAAGAAGTATTTTTTGTTGTTGTTTCAGGTAATAGTGGACGCACCGCCGAAGTTGCCCGAGGATAGTGACTTCTCCCCGGAATTTAAGTCGTTCGTTTCACAGTGGTACGTGTCGGAGACCTTTTAACATTTTTTGTAGTCTACAAACGGTTATAGGGAAATGTGAAATTTCTACGCTTGAGACTGTACCCAAAAACCACTTAGGATTGTAAGAAGGCATTCTTGATTTTGAGATGCATTTCTAGCTTTAATTCCGCCGGTAATTTGTCGGAACCATATGGGATAGGAAAAACGACAAATGACTTACAACCGAAATAAATATTGTATCTCCTATCCAAGATTGAAATCGATCTTGGATTGCTGCCTATCGTTCGATCGATTTCCAATCTGCGTGCCTTTATAAACCAATCCACGGATCGGTTATCGGCACGTTTGACCCTAAAAATGGATTGTGATATCAATCCCAGATAGCAAAATTTGGATTGGATTGATTATTAATTTCGGCCATTATTTAACTTCTATCGAACTATCCTATACTGAACAAAAAAACTTAGACCCTATTGTTATAATATTTTAAACCCTAAAAATTTACCTACATAATGGATTGAGTTTGTAATACACTTTATAAAGTAAATAGAGATAATTGCAGAACTTCTAGTTCAAAGATTTCCTTATTCCGAAACTTCAAGTAGGCTTGTTCTTGAAGATAAGTTGATACGTGTATAATATACAATAGAACTGAATTCATCGTCCAATTAAGCTTATTAATGTGGTTAACTAGTAAAAATAAGTAAGTTAAGGAAGCAAGTACCTATACCTTTGTGTGTACAATACATTATGATGTCAATAAAGAGTCATCTATATATTGAAAAATGATCTTTTCCAGCCTAACCAAGAACTACAGACAGCGTCCGAAGTACGCGAAGCTATTAGAGCACGAGTTCGTCGTGCGAGCCTCGCACAGCGCCGTGTCGGTGGGCGACTGGTACTCCACGCTGGCCCTCTCCCCCGGGGCGGGCGCGGCGGCCGCGGCGGGCGCCGGCAGCGGCCCGGAGCCCGCGCGGAACTTCGTCACCGCCGCGCAGCACTGGACGTCGGAGCAGGCCACGCCGACGCCCGGCCGGTGAGTGGGGCGCGCTGTTGTGCAGTTTTATTTTTAAGTTTCGCTTCGCCGGGTTTGTGCATTTAGCCAGTGTCAAGCACTCGATCACTCTAGTAGTCTAGGTAGTCTTTCCCAAAAGAAGGAGAAGAATATTGAAATATCACTAGTGATAGGAAAGGACAGATCCGCACTATTGGCATCCCTTAGCGCGTGCCGGTTTTTCAAGGTCATCTACATAGTACCTAAACAAATAAAGAAACTGTGAAACAAACGGCATTTATGCCTATCATGAGCCCGGTCTTCGACTATGACGTCATAGTCGGCTGTCTCACGTGGCCACGCTTAGTTTACTTTGTAAATGCTCTGTTCAAAGTGTTCAGCGACGTCCGCTAATCTGTAGGTAGAGTGTTATTATCAAGTAATGGCCCCACTAACGTAGCCGCTTGCAGCGCGCGGTGGGCGTCCGGCGGCAGCGCCGGCGGCAGCTGCTCGCAGCCCACCAGCCTGGAGGGGGACTTCTCCAACCACTCGCCCTACCCGCGCCGCAGGTACGGACCGATCGAATCAACATTGTTATAGAAATAAAATGCATTGCACGCTTATGAGTACAGTATATTATATAACTAGCTGCGCCCCGCGGTTTCCCCCGCGTTTGGATAATATACAATAATATATCTTTATGAATTGTAGCCTATGTGTTATTCTGATATGTAAGCTATATTATTGTGAAGTTTCATCAAAATCCATTGAGTAGTTTTTGCGTGGAAGAGTAACAAACATCCATCCATCCATCCATACTCACAAACTTTCGCGTTTATAATATTAGTAGTGTTCGTATAGCCAAGGATGATATACCTAAGTAGAAGTGATGAAAAAGGTCGAAGGTACCTTCATATACAACACGCTAGTTTCTGTGAGAGTAGCAGCCTACTTTTTTGTGTGATGATAATTACCCACTGCATATGCGAGGATAAACGTGTAATGCACTTTATTTCCATATGCTAGGAATTAAGTTTGAAACGTATACCTAAAGAGGGCACGACATTATTATTTATTTTCTAAGTATGCTGTGCTTATTCCAAGAAAGATGTACATACTGTATGATGATCATTATACAGGGTGTATCGGCAAGGTGTAGTAATATTGAAATGTGGGTATGTGTGGTGATGAATCATTTGCCAGGGTACTAAAACCTGAAATCGATATTCGATTTTTTCACTCAAATTGACAAAATATTACAACCCTAACATGATACGGATGACGTCACGTTACGCGGGTCACTGGCATTGAATTATTTCTGCCGCAAAGTGCGCCGCGCTCTTTGAATTTGCCGACAGTATTTTAGGGTTCAGTATTGTAACAAAGTTGAAAGCCTCTAAAATTCATTTCAGATACTTACCGCCTTAGAATAGAATTTTGGTAGGTACATTACACGGAGCAGATATCACTCAGCCGCCAAGAAATACTTTTGTCAGGTTGCATCTGTCCGGGTTGGTACAAATTGGTAAAAAACAAACGGAACCCTTAGTACTTTTACGAATTTTGTATTGACGGATTTGACGGCGGGCCTAGTTTTGTTTGAGTAATGCCGCCGGCTAGAGGTGTAAAAGTAACGAAACAAAGCGTACAGTCTTACCCAACTTATATGGTGCGTCGTGAATCTTCGTTCGCGCAGAAAATAAAGTATGGTCCGAAGATTAACGAAAGAATGCTTAACACTTACAATCAACCTAAGATCACTATTATAAGGTTCATAATACACTGCAGCTGTTAGTTCCATCTCACTCATGCCACGCGGCGATCGCTAAGATGGCGGCGCGGCTGCCGACCAATAGCGGTCAATAGCATTTCCCGCGCTTTGAAAATTCATCTTCTGCGCAGGTAGAACTGCGATGTGCAACAGCTGCAGTGTATTATGAACCTTATAATAGTGATCTTAGGTTGATTGTAAGTTTTAAGCATTCTTTCGTTAATCTTCGGACCATACTTTCTTTTCTGCGCGAACGAAGATTCACGACGCACCATATAAGTTGGGTACGACTGTACATGTTAGCCTATGCCTCAAGTTCACTGACATTGCCCAGCTGATAACTAGGGTTGAACGATGGTTAGTTTTGCAGTAAACTTTGACGTGTATTAATTCATTACCGTAACTACTTACAGATTTATAGTACCTCCAGACTACTTCGAAATATGTATGTGTATGCGTAGTTTCAGTATTACTACACCTTGCTGTTACACCTTGTATATGTTTTAAGCTTTGCATGTGTATATCCAGGTCAGTGAACCTGATAAATAAATTAATTAGTAAAAAAAGGTCGCACTCGCCGCTATTCGTTCGAAACAGTAACTGTGCATGGTGGCGCTGTTAAGCACTAACGGATTTATTTAACAACAAATTATTATGAACATTATCTTATTTCACAAATACCGACTTCTCAAATAAAATAAACTATCATGAGGGAAAAAAATATGAATACGAGATTTTTTTATTCATATTAGAAATAAAATAAAATTAAATTTATTATATTACATTTATCTCTACATATAAATGTAAGGGATCGCTGCAGCTGTCTTCACATGGAAGATATACGAGAAACAATATTATTGGGACCTTTATCAACGCACATAGCACCCAAAACAATGCTTTTGTCTGTGCGTTTGTGCACGCTAATCTCAGAAACGGCTTATCCGATTTATTGTGGTAAGCTTTACGTAACATTCAGTGTTCGTTTCATGTCAATCGGTTAGTAAATAAAAAAGTTACGCCAACCTTTCAAATAGCTAGAGGTGTTGTATATGTAACGCGGGTGAAATGAAACCGTATAATGTATAATTTCAGCATTATAGATGGTTTTCCGTGTTGCAGGACGATAGACGCGGGGGTGTCGCCGCCGCCGCCGCCCGTGCGCCGCGTCTCCGCAGACAACAGGTTCCGGCCCTCGCCGGCGGTCAGTGATTACATACAATATCTCTTTTAGTTAGTTAATTACATGTCATTTTTACCTACCTTGTTATCTGCATTGTACCGAAATGTAACTTTGTAATACTTTGTATGTATACTCGTATGTAGTTCAGATGACAATACTACACGTTGGTATCTTGGAGCCGATCTAATGATGGAGCCAGGAGGTGGTAGAATTCTTCAGTGGCTGCTAGCAAACTCCTCGACTTTGAACTTGAAGTTTCATACTCGACTATCTCACCTGGTGTTAGACGATGATGCGGTCTACGATGCTGCTCGCTAACCTAGACGCACTGTTCCTCCACAGAGCTCCGGCAACACGAGCCCTATAGTGCTGCAGAGGTTCCACCACCAGAACCAGCAGAGGAGGTCCAGGGTAGACCTACACGCCACGCCCAGGCATAGAAGGTTGGAGCCTGACATTGCTCAGATATTACATCGATCTCTACCAACTTCGGATGTACCAGTACCCCTAGTGTCAGTTTTTACTAGCTCGACATAGTACGCGTCAACTAGCGCCTTTGTATGAAAATTTATGAACGAACATTTATGTACGAAAAATCTTCGCGAATCTTCATCTTCGAGAAATTAACATGTTTTTGTGTATTTCAGTTTAAGCAGAGAACACAGCGCGGGGAGATCCCCGGAGCCTCCACCGCGGATGCACCGGCAACATCACATGTTAGGACACGAAGGTAACGGCAGCTTCAACCTTATCTCTTAGGGGATAAGGTCGGAAATCGGACAACTGTGTTACAAGTTATTCCCTTTAAGCAGTAGAATGGGAATGAGAAATAATTAGACACTACATAGTAAAGTGCAATGGGCGGACTTGTAGCTAAAAATGATCTATTCCATCAGTTGGATGGAGAGAAGTAATATAGCATCTGAGAACGTAATTTGGAAGGAAATAAAATATCCATAAGGCTAAGGACTCACGAAGCGGGTTTCACCCGTGCCCGCCGCGGTGGCGGAATGGAGTTTTATTTTCAAAACTCACGAGACCGGAGTTTTGTGCGGTTACGCAGCCGTCGCGGTTGCGATTATCGCTCGCAAACTTGGCGGTTGATAATCGCAAGACGGGCGGTTGCAAGACGGGCGGTTAAACGATCAGTTGAGTTCCCGCCAACCGACCGCAGAACGCGCGGGTGCAACCCGCCGCGGCTGCGGGACCGCGACCCGCGCCCGCCGGTACAAGATGACCGCCGGTGCAGCGGGACCCGCAAACAATCGCACACGCCGCGGGCGTAAAACGCGTCGTGAAATGTGCTTTAATTTTTTACATAAATATCTGTATTCTACAAAGGCTGCGGGCCCGCAACCGCGGCGGGCACGGGTGAAAACCGCTTCGTGAGTCCTTAGCCTTAGAGCTTAAGTAACAATTACAAAATACAGTAATACCATATAACATCATAATATTCATAATAATATAGGTAACTATGTATATAACATACATTACCAAAACGAAGTGTGTTTTGTTCCAGCCAACGGCAGTATGGAGTTTGAACCCCCGTCGCTACACGAGAGGTTGCATCCACCGTCTCCCTTGCTCCTAAACGATAGGTACGCATTCAGTAACTCAACTAACTTCCATAAGACAATTTAACTTTTTAATGCACCCATATATGAATAAGGTTAAATTATCCCAAAAACCGGCACGCACTAAGGAATGCAAGATGCAAATGTGTGTCTGTCCTTTTCCTTCACGTATAATAATCTTCTCATTCGTGCGGGAATGAGACCACCGATACCAGCGGCGTGTAGCGTTCTCTGTCCACTTCCAGGCTGTCGGAGCCGCGCAGCCGCAGCCTGACCCGCGCGGAGCTCCGCAGCGGGCTGCGCCCCCCGCCCCCCGCCCCCGCGCCCGCCCCCGCGCCCGCCCCCTCGCCGCATAAGCACCACGACGACCAAGGTACGCCGCGCGGCCGTACCGCGCTACGGTGGGGCAGTACGGTCACCGTAGTATACTCTAGTCTCGCCCCACTGACGGTAGGCGCGCCGACGGACGCCGGGCGATTTTGAAAGGTAATGTTCGCGCATGTGTTGACCTTAATTAAGACGGGGTGCTTTCTAGTTTCGGAGCAGACGAAGGTAGATTCAGAGTGTCTGTTTACTATTTAATAAGGTTAAGGCTGGGAACTTACGGAGCGCTTTTCACCCGCTGTCTGCGTTTGAAAGACGCCCGATGAGTCTAATGATCTTAAACCAGGTTTGTGTATTCCAACTGATACGTGAACAACGCTTCGTGAGTTCGTACCCTTACAAAAGTCAGAAGACGTCGTCTTACCATCATGTGAGTCTTTAAAAGACGTGTTCCGTTTAACGATTTTCTTTTAAAGGATCTCCAAACTTTACGATTCGATATCACGACCCATGTACGGTGTCCCATAGTCTCAGTTACGGCCTATGCAACTCCAAACGAAGCACGCTACTTTTTAAACTATGTAATTTTTTTGTAGAATCATAATACAGTCACCACAGAGGCATGAGCTACTTTCAGAATCGCCTAGTGTGTACATTATATTCCAGTTGAATCTATATCGCAAGTCACTTCTTTATGTCGAAGCAAAATATAATAATAATAATAATTCAGCCTGTATCTGTCCCACTGCTGGGCAAAGGCCTCCCCTCACTATCGTGAGGAGGGTTAGGCCATAATCATATCGAAGCAAAAACCTCCTTAAAATTTTGTAGGGGCATTGAACTTGATTTATATAGTATTTATTTCTCTTTTACTTCCAACAGATAGAACAGTCGATAGTTGACCTCTAGTCAGTAAATGTGTATGTTTGTAATGATATTTGCTATTGTACGTAACGAAGGGGGCAGCCAGCCTGCGACCGCGCCTTGGGGACGCTCGCGGGAGCTGCGCTTGCCACTCTGTCTCACTCGCACCCACTATATACTAGTATATACGTGTCTCATGTGAAATGATTGTATTGGACACTAATATCCTAGATATTTGTAAAGTGAATGAACGATACGGCGACTTGAAAAGGGTTGAAGTTCCTAAATGGGAACGCCTTCCCAAATAGTTGGTCCTTCGAGCCGGCAAGTACGTTGAACGCCCAACGCCCTAGTTAGTGAATTATCAGGAATACAATCGTTTCACTCCCTCCATCCATACACCATTCTCACTTATCTGTGGCCCTTCATTGTGTAAATATCCTGTCTAAAACACGAAATGTATGGGAAATATGTGCTTCAGACGCTATCCTCTGTGCTTCGCGGTTACGCTTTCGCTTCCGTCCGAAGCTCGTCACAACGAACCAAGCTATAGAAATAACTATGTATATGTACCTACTCTATTCGTATCCAAAAAATGGTGCGCATCGCTCAACGCAGAATTTCAACTGTGCCCCTAGTATGAGTTTTTACTAGCTCGACATAGTACGAAAGATCTTCATACAAAGCGCTAGTTGACGCGTACTATGTCGAGCGCGTAATAAGTTACACTAGGCACACGGTTGTCCAGTTTTTACGAGGCTAACCCCCGTATTCACAAACCTTACTTATCTAAGCGACGTAGCAAGTATGCAAAGTAAGACTTGCGTTTTTGATGGACACATAGCAGTTGACATGTTCATGAATGGGGTTTGATACTATGTGCTTTCGAGGGCACTGTGTGTCCGCATAGTAACGTTTCTGAATACGGGGCTAAAAGTTTTGCGCTGGAAGTATCACAAGAAAATAGAAATCTAACCTTCAACGTCTACCGCTTCTTACATTGATTTATTCTTCTTGAAACTCTGTACCTATGAATACACTTGATGTACATTTGTATTTTTGTTTGCATTCATAGAATTTCTCAGAGCTTTTCTGTCCGTAAGTGGAAATTCTATGAATGTATCGTTATACCTGTGCTTTGCTGTCCCTACGCCCACATCGCCTGCCCATTGACGCTCAGTCACATGCCTAGCTACACTAAACACGGCTCTAACACCTCGCTAATAAGGTCTGTTGTTGGTACCGCTTTTGAAGTTGCTCAAACGATGACATAATTAGAGTACGGATAGAGAAAGTCTTATTTTAACAGCTACGGAGTTTCAGTTTATTCATTGAGACGGTATTTGAGCCGGTATGACCAACTGATAAGTGTATTGTTGTCCTTATCATTTACTCAGTGCTAGATAGAGACAACGATAGATTTATCGGTTGGCCAAAGTTAACTAGGAGTTAGTACGCACAGCTTGGTAACAAGGCGTGTGATCTGACCAATAATGTTCACGCATATGCGCCTAGATCGCCTTGGCAACTTACGTATGCGTCAGACACACGGCAACTAAGGTGGGTATCAGCGAACAGTACGGCGACCAGGAATCTATCGAGAGAGCATTCGATACGTTAACTGTCGAAATTTGATTTAGATTTGTTCAGTGCCTTGCAATACCAACAAGATGCGTGCGCGAACGGTTACCTTGATCGATACGTTAACGATACGAACCAGTCAAATTTTCGTGCTTGTCCTATTGTAGGAGTACTGTGTGCCTAATGTGAGTTTTGCCAATTTCTTTACGTGCTCGGTCCGGTTAGCGTAAACTTGAAATTGTATGGAATAAGAGCAGCGCCATCTACCGTCAGTCAGTCAGTCAATAGATGGCGCTGCTCTTTTTCCATACAATTTCAAGTTTACGCTAACCAGATCGAGCACGTAAAGAAACTGGCAAAACTCACACTAGGCACCCTGATCAAATCTAAAAAAAATTTGACAGTTAACGTATCGAATAGTTTCTTGCTCGCCGTACAGTGGATAGCTTACCAATAGCGGACGGGTTAAGGTCTGAAGCTTGTAGCGAGGTGTTAGAGTAGATCACCACCACGGCCATCATCATGGCGGCTTCGCTCGGTGTCGCCGCGGCGGCGCGCGTGCTCTTCGCTTCTAACTCGGTCTCTGACACGCTCGTGGTACCTTGATCTGACGTGACGGTTCGGTTTACAAGGACTGTAATAGTTCTTTATGTTTTAAGCCTTTGATGTGTCAAAGTCAATGTTGTAGAATTTTAAATACACTTGATACGGGAGTCTAGTCAAAATCTCTCTGTACAGTCACATGAATATTGGCTGAAAAGATTTATACTTGAAATATTCTAATACATAGTATTTGAAACAGAACTATGGTTCTGTTACAATATTAATCAATATTATTATCTATTCGAAAATAATAAACATTAAATAACTAGTACAAAATAGCATTCACATTTTCCAATGAATAAAGTTCAGAATGCATTTCTCTCGTGACTATTCCCGCACGTCATCCTCAAGTAAAAAGACAGCACATTCACGGTCGCACGATCAAAAGCGGAGAGCACACGCCACGCCCCTCTTGGGAGGGCGACGCCCCCGGCGGGCGGGGCAGGGGCGCGGGCGGCGGTCAGTAAGGCGGGCGCGGTGTCGCAGGCTGGCTGCACTCGCTGGCTGGGCTCGTGAAGCGCCGGCTGAGCGGTTACGTGAAGTGGCATCACGTTGCAGCGCGCCGCGAGACGCCCCACAACCACCACTTGCGCCACAGGTGTGTATCCCGCTTTACTTTACTTTGGTGTCTTTCTATGGCGGTACGGTACGCGCGACGGATCTTAGCTGACGTGAGAGATAGATAGATAAACTATGCAATAGATTTTTTCTTATAACAACTATCTACATAATATATGTCTGCGTGGCACACGGTTAGAGGACTGTATCTTACGGCCGAAATTAATAATCAATCCAAACCAAATTTTGCTATCTGGGATTGATATCACAATCCATTTTTAGAGTCAAACGTGCCAATAACCGATCGTGGATTGGTTTATAAAGGCACGCAGATTGGAAATCGATCGAACGATAGGCAGCAATCCAAGATCGATTTCAATCTTGGATGGGAGATACAATATTAATTTCGGCCGTTAGACGGCCGCATTTCTATCTCCTTAAAAATATTCAGTTCAGTTTCGCTGGAGGCACCAATACTATAATAAATTTTATGGACTTTTTATGAAATTAGTCTTCGTGTCTAATTTTTGAGCGGCCACGATCCGTCGCGCTTACCGTGCTTTATGCATTGGGTTCGGAACTCGGCTTATTTAACTTTTTGAACTTGGGGCTTGGTGCTCAATACCTTTATAATTATTATATTCCTTTAAATTATCGCATGTACTTTATTTATAACTAATGTCGGGGGAGTAATCTACACATAATATAATATACTTATATTAAAGGAGTTAAGAACTAAAAGTCTACATTGCAAATATCTTGGAAAACTTATTATAAGCTGCCTACTGAATGTGAATATAAAATAAAAAAAAACAATATTAAAACGTCGCTCCAGGGGGTTTGTTTCACCTCCCGATGTAACGCACATGAGGTTAGAAGGAGACAAAACATCGCTTCGTTGAGGTCCGCCCCGAACTGTGTCCGCTTTACAGGACCACAAGAAAACCTTTGATATCTCGCATCATCGATTATTGTCGTGGATCTCATTAGTGAGTTCCCAACGAGTCACACCCGATCCGGTCACAGTGTGACTCATTGGGAGTTTTTTTTCCATCGAGTTACACTTTTACACTAGTGTAACACGTTGGGAACTCTTCTATAAAAAAATTTGCAACGAGTAACAGTGTGACTCAATGGGAGAAGAAAACAAAACCGCCCATCCCGACACGATAGGTTAGGTTGTTAGGTATTTTTTTATAACTACCTAGTAATCGCTATATAAATATATAGATATAATTTGAGTTGACCGAAACACTTTGTTGAGTCACACTGTTAATCGTTGCAACTTGTTATTTACGTGTTACAGTGTAACTGGATGGGAAATACTTTCCCAACGAGTCACTCTGTGACCGAATCTGGTGTGACTCGTTGGGAATCCACCGTCTTATTGTATGTGCTATGAAAAGTATGGAGATCCCTCGCGTGCGTTCCAGATGGGGCACCAGTGAGAGTTGGAGCGTCCCCGCGTCCCCCCTCCCGCCGCGCGCCCCCCCGCCGCGCCCCGCCGACTAGCGCCCGCCGCGCGCTCTCCTACGCCCGCGGGGACACCTCACTGCTCACCTCCGCGTAGTCGCCGCGCCCGTCGCACTCCCGCATCGTACCTATAGTGTGAGAGGGAGCGCGCTACTGCCTCCCCTCCCGCGCCCCGGCACTCGCATCGGGCCGTCACTATGACACTCGTTGTATACCGTTGTGTTTGTGAGAGCGTGTTTGTGTCGCAATTCGCTAGTCGTGTTCACGTGAAAAAAGAATTCAGAGGTTAGAGTTAGGAATTTTCAGTCAGCTCAAAAATATCCCTCTCTAATGTAATCTGAGCTTTGTAGACGGCAATATTTCTATAACACACATCGATAGAGATTGTTATATAATATATGTTATATGCAACTATATTTGAGTAAACTGTTCACGCGTCTCCTTACCCCGCCCACCTAAGATTTGCTACTACGCAGCACCTCCCCCCCCCCCCTAAAGTTCGAATCTGCTTCAACATGCGTAACAGTGAGATTCTTTCTTCTGTGATCCTTTTTTTTAACGTAGCCGGTCTCTAGGAGTTCTCCCGTGTCGTGGGTACCGTTTACAGACATACAATTTCACATACACAGCACCCATGAGATGTTAAAGATACGCGCGAAGCTTATGAGATTTGATTGTGACTCTTTTTATATAAAAGTGAAAATATGGCATGAGACCTTCATTTCTTTCTTTCTCTTCGTTCCATCTAATCAACTTTTCAGCTTTCATCGCCTCAAAATATAGTCCCTATGACATTTAGGAAGCACGTTCAATCTATCTTTGTTACACTATTGCGAGTTGAAAGGGATTAGAGAGAGATGCAATGATGTCAGACAATACTGTCTTTTAATCAAGAGTCACATATAATTTGTAATATCCTTCAGTTTGTTTTCAGTTTGTGCGTGATAACAGGGTTGACAACTATTTATAGCGATTTAATTAATTGACTAAAACATAAGGACAATAGTATTCAATATTTTTATCTCCTTTGTGTGAGTAGAACTTTATCAACGACGGAAACGCAAAGTGTTTGCATCCGAACTGAACTGCAAAAAGAAGTTTGGGGTCCATGCCATATATTTACTTCGACTATGTTATTGAGCGTTATTCTAACGATATAATATGTATAGATGGACATTTATGTGAGTATACTGTTTGTATATCATCCTCGGACATGATTAATTGTACATAGCGATGCTTTTGTAAATAGTTCAGCACAGCAGTATTACATATTTATATTACAAGCGTTGATATATTATACATATTTACAGTTGTGACAGTGACAGTTGTGAGAATTTATTCGGCATTATTCGCTGGTTTTTGTATCATGTTGGCTGTACGAAGAATATAATCGGTTCTGAAGAATGGAGCCTGTTTGAGAATTTTCCGATCGGAAACTTAATAAGATATTGTTCACACTAAAGGTTTTGTCAGTCGCCGAATGTGACGAATGGCGCAGGTTGGCGATGTTCTATTATCCACTACGCGTTCACACTAAACCGAAATGTCAATTCGCATTATATTATTACATTCAGTCGTTGACTGTAACGTTTTGTGTGAACATTGCCTGGTTCAGCTTACACTTGTCTATAATACATAGATTGACTAACATATCTGAATGAAAATTAAAATTATTACAAACATAATATTGACAACTCTACCGTAAACATAGCTTCACTGATAAACTGTTAAATATTTAGACAAATATAATATAAAGATTTTGCAATATGTTGGTCGATCTATAAACGCAAAGACATTTGACATTGTGTAGCCGATTGACATAACCAACACCGCATCGAAAGAAAATGTGAGATCCTCTTATGAAAGGTAATATTTTTAAATGTGGTAAACGAGCTAAATAGCTTTTATAAAATTGCCTTCTATTGAATATCTTATAAAATGTCTTACCTCACGACTGTTATTATGCTTATATATTTTAAGGATAAAGTTACAAATTAGTGAAGTCGTAACACGAGCAGTGTAGCTTTGACAATATTGTAGGTATTTACAAAGGAAAGCTGGATCGGTAGCTTGGGGCTGGCTGTCTCAACTGAATCAATATCAATTGGCTTTTGTATCTTAGCTTATATCTCTGGCATTTCTGAACAATTAATGACTCGTTGAACTAAGTACTTTATGAAAATCCTAGTTTCAGTGCATTAATATTGGATTTCATAGCACCCCATAGTTGTCATATTGTTACTCCTATTAACTATTTACCTATTTATCAATGGCATGACTAAAACATCGGACTATTAGAAGGCGCTTTGCAAGCCAAAGATACTGGGTTCAAACCCTCGGCCCCGCCCCAAAAACTTTGTACCCATTGTACCTTTACTTATTTATGTGCCTTTGTATTTTACCTGGAGAACAATAATGAGTTATTTCGCACCAGTTGCACCTCTACTACTATGTATTCTGATTTACGCAACCACTACAGAAAAACACTGTCTTTACATTCGCAGTGAGTGAGACGGCTGGCCCGAATAGTTAGTTTCGTGCAGTAATGTGATTGCAATTTATTCCTATTTGTAACTTTTTATAGTTCAAATACAATTTCGCGATTGTAAATATTGTATGATAAACATGTAAGTACTGTAAGTGACACGAATGCTAAACACCAATTTTACAACACAGAAAACGGTTTAGTTTTTTTCTTGTAACGGATAGTTTTTAGGGGGTCCGCTTATTTTTTTTTTATTATATAGTATTAATTGTACATTTTTTTTACTTTGACCAAATAAAATTTTAACGATTTTGTGTTGCGTAGTTTTGAGTGACGAGGGATTAGTGTTGGTCTTTGTAGTGGACAACTTTTTGTTGGACAACGTGTTGTTGGACTTTGTTTGTGTTTGTTGGTACTGGATAATGTTATTAAAATTGTAACGCAGAAACAAAACTGAACTCTAATTCATTCAGGATTGGTTGTTTTGAGAAAATAAACGGTGCTAACTTGGATTTGATATATTTTCCTACAGAGTTTTCGGTCTTGAGGTTTTGAATGCCACGGAAAATTATGTTTGAATGGAATATTTTGTATAGGTATTTTGTAATTTTCCATCGCAGATCACACACTCCATTCCGCCATTGCAGCCCTTTGTATCACCAAAGATGACAATAAAGAAATTGATGCGGTCGATTCAAAAGACGCGCGTGTCAGGACGGCGACGGGACGGGAGCTTTAGGGTGAACAGGAACCTTTATCGAGAAAGTATTCGATAAGTTAACTGTCAAATTTGTTTTAGATTCTATCATCGCCTTGCCATATCGAGGAGATGCGTACGCGAACGGTTACCTTGATCGCTGTGTTAACGATACGAACCGGTAACATTGTCGTGCTTACCCTATTGTAGGAGTACTGATCAAATCTAAAACCAATTTAACAGTTAACATATAGAGTAGTTTCTTGATATAGATTCCTGCTCACCCTACTCGATACATTAGGGACTGCTGATGTCCCGTCCCCGTCCTGACGCGCTCGGTTTTATTCGACACCTTACACAGACGAAAAACATTTCTCGTTACTCAAACTTACAGAAAGGGAACTCCTTCCACGTCGGATAGTTTCTGCGTTTTATCCTATTGTAATAATTATATTTTACGTGTAGAGATCGTAGTTATAGCACTAGCGCGCGTACAGCAACTGTCCGAGTGGAGGTTTGTGTTGTAAAAACGTTTGCGCAATGAAGCATCGCGCGTTTAGCGCTGGGCGACAGGGATCGTGAATTAAACACTGAATTAAATACAAGCATGCACTCTGACATGTGATTTCATAGACAAAGCGCGAAGAGTAGAATTGGCCTTAACAGTTAAAGATTTGTACAACTTGTTGGTGCCAATTCTGTTAACACTGCTCGGATTATTCTTGAGGACTGTCCACCTGACGGCTATTACCCCATTTATATTCAGCAGCAGTGGCCAGGGAAGTGGGCAGGTAGAGTATTCTAAACACGATACCTACTGCTCATGCTCCCGTTCATTTTCTCTAGTTCGACTCGTTTGTTCGACCGTCGAACTAGTGAAAGAAACAATTCTCAGCAGTTCGATCGTCGAACTATAATATTTTTTTTCTCATATTCTGTTCTGCCGCTGCTACGCATCCTGCCCGTCCCCGTGCCGTCGTGTGCAGCGAGGGCAGAATGTTAACACACATTCCGAGAGAGTCAATGCCGGTAGCGGCCGTAGCAGCGGCAGGGGGCTGAATGTAAATGGGGCATTTGAATTTGAGGAATAATCGCCAAACGTAATGTACCTACTGTTGTAATAGTATCAATCAATTGACGTCAATTTATTCATCTGTTTGTGGGCTCGACTTTGAATACCTGAACCTCTATCGAGTTACCGGCATGTTCTAGTAACTTGCGCGTACGCATAACTCGACTTGTATTGACGTTCCCGATACATATAAAGCGCCTCTAGTCCACGCGCCACGCTTCATGCAAACTATTAGGATATAAGATGAGAATTTTAAATAATTATTTAATAAACAACGATTAACTTGATTTATATTACATATTATTATTGAAATAATTATTATTTTTATGTGTACTGTAATAAATGCGGATCAAATTTTATGACTGTCGTTTTATTTTCGTCATTAGAGCTTACGTTTCCACTGCTGGGACACAGGTCTTCCCTCAAGATACTTTATTATAGGTAAGGAGGTATTTAAAAATTTAAAATAATGTTATGAATCAAAATAGCTTTATTTCAAAAATAAATAAATTAATAAATAACAATTTGTGTCAAGTAAACAAACTCTTAGGTATTATAAAAAAAACGGTGACAACATGGTATGTAAAAGTGTGAGATTGATATAAAAAGACTTATAATTATGCCGTGAATTGGGAGAGACGGTGCCAGAAGGTGTTCCTAATCTGCTTCTGCTATTAATATAATTATTTCATTTATGTCTTTCAACCTCTCACTAAAACTTATCTTTATCTAAAGTGACCCATAATCCATTATGATTTCTATATCAAACGTAGTAGAGATCAAAACCCCGCACGAAGTTGTAATGAAACGCAACCCTCCCAATTAGTGGCTCTACCGTGATTATTATAAGTGTGTGCATTGTTATAACTTCTATTTATAACAGTATAATAATGTGTCTTACAAAAAATTCACGTACAACTTCTATGTAGCTGTACGTGCAAACTAGTTAGGTACTGTTCATAAAGGTGCTACTACATTTTCAGAACTATAGTCTATTTACCAGTTGTTGAAAAATTCTTTAGGTAAAATAACTAGTTAGTTGTAACAGTAACCGGGTTTCTTGATGAATGTAACAATGTTCCATAAAAATATCGATAAATCCCGAATGTGGTAGCACCCTTACAGAGATTAGGTATATAATATGTAGGGATTTATTTAATATTTATCCTAAGAATTCTTTTATGAGATAAACCTTGTTATTATCAGGTAAAATAATATTTCAATTCCAATACATAACATTTTGATACATTTATAATGATAATCAAACTGGATGTGGCCATATTAAAAAAAAAAAAACAACATCGAATTCAGTAATCACCTTTTAGGCCGACATAATTATTAAGTATATGCATGTCTTATACAAATCTAAGGCTGCGACCACACTGCCGGGATTCGGCGTACAGTGGCAATATCGCAAACATTTATTTGCAAACTCAATTACGTTGCCAGCACTTGACAAATTGCACCACAGTTTACCAAAGCCTGGCGGTGTGGCCACATCATAGCAACATCTTTTAAAATGTCAAATGACTCGGGACACAACCATAAAATATACAAATTGAAATTCAACAGTACCTACGATTTTAATTTTCCACTAACATTAAATAAATAAGTACATTCTTTGGTTCAATAATAAAACAGGAGTCATGAACATAACATCATTCGTATAGAAACAAATAGGATCCTAACACATCTTAACAAAGTCTGGCATTTTAGTAAGAAGCGATGAAACATTTTAAAATAATTTGCGCATATAACAGAATAGAGAGTTGTTCTAATTAGTCATCAATAAATTATCTATAATCGACAATTCGCACGTAGCTATAGCCTTGTAGTCGTTTAACCAATCACAGCCCATTCTACATGCGTTCACGCTTGCCATTGGCTACTCGGAAACGGGCGCAGTCTACACTACACGGTTGATGCTACGTCGCATGCCTCTAAACACATGGGCCTAAGGCTCTTTATGACAGAATAAGGGCGGTAACAAATTTTCGCCATTTCATTCTGTCAGGAAATCCGACCTATAAATCTAGAGTGCCTGTCACCAATGTGAGCGCTGTAAATCAAATCTCCACTCCTAAACATTGGTCTCACAGGCACCCCCCAAAGCAGAAACTTCATAAAAAACGATAAACCATCGTCTCTAGCTTCCACAGCCAACCTCTTAAAACGTAGCCTTAAATCTAAAATAAATAATTCAATTATGTATTTAAAATCAACAGAAGAAAATATCGCGATTAAAAATATAAATATCGAATAAAATCTAACAGCCTCAAATCCTTACTAACACTCCCGTGAAACGTGTGACTAGTAACTTTGCCAGTTCTTGTTTCAATTTTTTTAATGCAAACTTTCGTTATCTTCTTAACAATTAAAACATACCCAAACGATAGTGTCGTCTCGCTTACACCGAGCGAGTCCGAATAATTGCTGTTTTATTTTGCTAGAGCGAGAGGCTCTCGGATTGTGCTATAGTGCCGCGTTTCTGTATTTCTCGCTCTAGTGAACGACGCCTCTGAGTAACAGAAAGAGATAGTGATATTTGATTTTGGAAAATTTGAGTAGAAGTGCTTTGATTCGCTAGTCACGATTTACGTCTCATTGAGTACTAAGTCCAAATATTACTTGGATAGAAATGCGACCATTTTAGCCTTCACACTAACACTACTTAGCACTGCTATCGTAGACAAGTAGCTCAGTAGACAGATTGACTTGTCTCTGCAACTCGGTCGGTGTAAACAAGACAAGACCATTCGTTATTCAAACAAGTACACAACTTTTCATCTCAATGTAAAAATTGCCAAAATAATTACGAAGCAATTGAGCGTGTAAAATTTCGTTTGACTAGTTACTAGAGCAGTTACATTAAAGGTACACAGTAGATATGTCGGTATTTGTAAGAATTTAATTTCAAAATACGAAATTTAAATAGAATAAAATGTAATGGCGATAACATGGCGGAGTGGCGTCGAAATGGCGTGTGCGTAACATCTGGATCCATTTCTAGGCGGTTCTAAATCATCGTTAGTACGGCAATGACTTATTTAACAAACTATTAGATTAAAATAGAATAAATAGCTGTTAAATCTACAAGTAGCTTATAATATAACTCTTAGACTATTGAGTAATGGTAACTATTAATTCTTAGAATATAACATTGCACTAATATTTCTAATAGCTACTGTAACTGCATGGCTACCAAGTGAAGTTAAGACTAGTGCGCCACTCCGCCAAATGTTCGCCATTCAGCGCTCGTGTGTCCGATCCTTAAATCACATTTTTAAATAATGTTTCCATCCACAGCTGGGAAATTCCATCTGCCGTTATTGCCGTCTCACTCCAATTCTATTACAACCTGAAACCTTCGAGCTACTACCTGAAACGGAGAAGTGATGTGTTATTAATCATTATTGACCGAGCGAAGAGCTCCTGGCATCTCATCGTATGTATCATAGAGGTAATAAACACTACGTGTATGTATGTTTGTTCGACGAACACTTTTAAAAGCAACGGTTGAATCCATCTTCAAGAATTTTAGAAGAAAGGCATTTGTGGTGAGTTTAAATAGGCCCCAAAATGTTGAAACTTAAAAAGTTAGGCCAAAAAAAGTGTAATAACTAACCCTAATAAAGTGCAGTTAGTGCGGGCGGCCGGCCTTGCCGCGCTGCGGGCTGCCCGGCGTCGACGCCACCAGCGGCGCGAGCGCCACCGCCTTGTCGCTCGGGCTGCGCTTCAGGTACTCGGAGATGTGCTGCACGATCAGATCTATCGCGACTGGGGACAAAGTCACAAACATTGAACTGGGTTACAGCGAAAATCCCTTAGATTTGCCTACTTTAGGCCCAATCCCCTTTCGATAGCCGGCTTGATCAATTTAGTATCAATGTCGCCCATTGATATTAAAACCCATGAGGTAGGCTCAAACTCTGGCAGGGGTTCAAAAAGGTTATACTTAAAAACCCTGATTACAGGATTTTTGGTCCAGCGACTCACCAACTCACTTGCTAGGTGACAATGGCTAACGTAACACCTCTATCGAGGATGTATTTCTTAAAACGTATCTGATGATAACTGAGATGCCGAGGATCGTGAGAACGAGTATCCAGATTGTAACATTATACCTACGGCCTCTAATAATCTACAGTATCTAAATGGTTTTGTTCCATCAATAAAACCAAAATGGGGATGCGAACACTTTAATAATTTATAATACACTTATATATGTGTCGCAAACAAGTCGTAACCGGTACGCCAGCGCCACCTGGTGGTGCTCGATGACGTCAGTGCCGTGCGCGCCTTCGGGTCGTGTCTCACTTCTCTGGCGGCAAGCGGCGCGTGCGGTAGTCACTGAACCATCGCGCGTACCAACCTAGCTATACGTACCTACAAAGTGTGTTGTTGATTATAATTTGATTGTCTACAAGTCTGTTTTCTTCATCCGACACTACCCACCGACGCCCACAGTTCAAGATGAGTACCAATGACGATGAACTAGGTCATCCTCCGTCATCAGATGTGGGATCAGTGTTGGATCAGAACAAGGAAACGAATATCTGGCGTGTCATGTTCGAGCAACAAAATAAGAATATGCGAGCATTGATTGAAGCGCTGCAATCGCCGAAGCCAACATACCGAGAAGAACTACCTGCATTCGATCCCGGCAAGCAAGATGCCGACGCAAGAGCATGGTGCGCGACAGCAGATTTGTGTTTCTCGGAAAATCCACCAAGCGGCGGTAGGCTTGTACTGGCGGTCAGCAAGGCGTTAAGAGGTGAAGCTTCAACATGGTTATCACAAGTAGCCTACGAAGGGATGACGTGGCACGAATTCAAGGTACTGTTCACAACAAGATTTATTTCAACTGAGACATTGGCGGGTACCCTCATTAAAATGAACGGCGAAAAACCAAATGACAATGAAACATTGCCCGCGTTCGCGAGTCGATTGATCACTTCGCTGACTAATTGTTGGAAAGATGTGAACAAAGAAGAAATCGCCGTAGCAACAGTACTCGCTCACATATCACAGTTTGACCCGCGACTTCAACGTATGGCGTTCACTACGAACATCGCATCGAGGGACAAATTGCAGCAAGAACTGAACGCGTTTTCACATTTGAAGCGTAAGATAAATAGCACCGGTGATTCATCGAATACAATCGATATCAAGCGAGCAAAAATAACCTCAATTAAGTGTTTTAATTGTGGAAAAACCGGTCATAAGCGTATTGAGTGCAGAAGCAAGCCGATCGACACGAGCAGAAGACCTCCGACATCTGCCTCAACATCAAATCAATCAGCGCAGCAGCCGGCAGCGAGACCCTTGACGTGCTACAGATGTGGCAAACCGGGCCACATAGCCGTCCGGTGTACGAGCGCCAGCGCCAGCAGCAGCGGGCCAGCCGACGGCGGAGCGCGGAGCGAGCGACGCATCGATGTCTGCAACGTTCAACCACCATCGGGCACGTTACAACACAAAGGTGAATTGATACGCTTTACTTATGATTCTGGTGCTGAATGCTCGTTGGTTAAAGAAAGTTTTGCTTCGAAATTTAGTGGTAAACGTGTTAGTAATGTGGTTGCTATGACAGGTATTGGTCAAACACGAGTAATCAGTACAGAGCAGATCTTATGTTGTGTAGTAATTAACGATCACCCTCTCGAAATTTTATTGCACGTTTTGCCCGACTATTATTTGCAAAGTGACGTCATGTTAGGGCGCGAGATTTTAAATCGGGGTTTTGCTGTCAACATGACGGCAACGGAGCTTTCGTTAACCAAAGTTCTTAGTGTAAATTCGGTGAGTCATGATGGTGATTACGCGCTTAAACCGGACTTAACTGCTATCGCGACGGATGTATCTGGCAATGACAAGTGTAGGCTTTTGCAAACGCTTAATCAGTTTTCTGAATTTTTCATTACTGGTTTACCTACAACGCGAGTAAACACAGGCGAGCTTAAAATAAAACTGATTGATCCGAATCGCACGGTGCAGCGTCGACCGTATAGGATGTCTGCAGATGAACGTAGCGTTATCCGCGACCGTGTGAAAGAACTGTTAGAAGCTAATATTATCAGACCTAGCTCCTCTCCGTTCGCAAGCCCAGCTCTATTAGTAAAGAAGCACGATGGTTCGGACCGCATGTGTATTGACTATCGCGAGCTTAATGGTAACACCGTCTCCGACCGTTACCCGCTTCCTCTAATCTCCGATCAAATTGCGCGTCTCCAGGGTGCCAATTATTTTTCAAAATTAGACTGTGCTAGTGGGTTTCATTTAATTCCCGTAAGCGAAGAGTCCATAGAGAGTACTGCGTTCATTACAGCCGAGGGTCAATATGAATTTTTGACTATGCCATTCGGGCTGAAAAATGCGATTAGCGTATTTCAGAGAGCTATCATGAATGCTTTAGGTGATCTAGCTCACGATTACGTAATTGTCTATGTCGATGACATTTTGATCGTCTCTCCCGATGTAGAGTCAGGTTTACAGCGGCTTCACACTGTATTGGAAGTTCTGACTAAAGCTGGTTTCTCTTTGAACCTCAAGAAATGCTCTTTCCTCAAAACGAAGGTAGAGTTCTTGGGATTTGAGGTAGAGTCTGGCCAGATCAGACCCAATCGTAGGAAAGTAGAGGCCTTAACAGCTCTACCACCTCCAGAAACAGTGACACAACTTAGGCAGTTTATCGGGCTAGCCTCATATTTTCGTCAATTTGTGCGAGATTTCTCTAGAATAATGGCCCCCTTGTACCGACTGACTTCACTGAAAGGCGAGTTGACATGGAAAGCGGAACATGAAGACATTCGTCAGAGAGTAATCTCTATCTTGACGAGTGACCCGGTATTGACGATCTATGACCCAGAGCTCCCGATAGAGCTACACACAGATGCGAGCAGTTTAGGTTATGGAGCAATCTTGTTCCAAGTTAAGGCTGATGGTAAGCGTTGCGTAGTAGCTTACTTCAGTAAGAGGACGTCTCCTGCAGAGAGCAAATATCATTCATATGAGCTCGAAACTCTCGCAGTTGTGAACTCTATTAAACATTTTCGGCAATATGTTCATGGCAGGAAGTTTACCGTCGTTACGGACTGTAATTCGTTAAAGTCTTCTCAAACCAAGCAGGAACTGACTCCACGGGCACATAGATGGTGGGCTTTTCTACAGTCTTTCGATTTTGAGGTGATGTATAGAGAGGGGAAACGTATGTCGCATGTAGATTTCTTTTCACGCAACCCTCTACCGCTTGATTCGAAATCAGTAGAGACCCGTGTAAGCCCGAAACGCATTGACATTGCTGAACTTTCTCCCAGTTGGCTTCAAGCCGAACAACAGCGTGATGTAGAGATTTCTAAACTGATAACCCGTTTAGAAAACAATGAACTAGATGAGCAACTTGCCAAAACTTATGTGCTACGGTCAGGCGTACTTCACCGTAATATCCAACGCAATGGTAGATCTAAATGCTTGCCATATTTACCGCGTGCTCTCCGATGGTCGGTAGTCAATAATTTCCACGACTCTATCGTTCATCTTGGTGCTGAAAAGACGACTGAAAAACTTTACGATTATTACTGGTTTCCGGGCATGACTCAGTATGTTAGGAAATTCGTAGATAGCTGCGTTACGTGCAAAGTCGCCAAGTCTCATTCCGGTAGAGTTCAAGCCGAATTGCATCCGATACCTAAGGTGACTAGCCCTTGGCACACTATTCATTTAGACGCGACGGGTAAACTTAGCGGAAAGAACGATAAGAAGGAATACATTTTCGTGTTAATTGATGCGTTTACGAAGTACGTGTTACTCTACCACACGACCAACATTGACTCTAAAAGTAGTATAAACGCGGTGACTCAAAGTGTAGCGCTCTTTGGTGCTCCGTCTCGCATAATAGCGGATCAAGGACGATGTTTTGCTAGTAGAGAGTTCCGCGAATTTTGCGTAAGCAAGAACATCGACTTGCATCTGATAGCGACAGGTTCATCCCGCGCTAATGGGCAGGTAGAACGCATAATGGGTGTCCTTAAATCGATGCTAACTGCGATAGAGACTAGCGATAACAGATCTTGGCAGGACTCTATAGGAGAGGTTCAACTAGCGTTAAATTGTACGATGAATCGAGTTACAAAAGCTTCGCCTCTGGAGCTATTAGTCGGGAAAGTTGCGAGACCATTGTCGTTAATGTGTAGCGATGTAGAGCCCGATGTAGACTTAGAGGAAATACGCGAGCGTGCGTCAGAAAGTATTGAGAAGTGTGCGGAATATGACAAGACGCGATTTGACAAAACGAAAGCGAAGATTCAAAATTTTTCGGTTGGTGATTTTGTGTTGTTAAAAAACGAGGAACGCAATCAAACTAAATTAGATCCGAAATATAAAGGTCCATTTCGAGTTATTGAGATTTTAGATGGTGATCGTTACACACTGAAAGCTTTCAATTCCAAGCGTACCTACAAATATGCACACGATAGGCTAAGGAAGATGCCAGCAGGTCACGTACCAGTCGATGTTGATGTTGATAATGATTCAGATAATGACGAGTAAGCTTAAGTTGTGGTATTCGTTCTAGTAAAAGGTTCTATCGGCCGTATTGTGTTCGACCGTACCAGTGGTTATTATGTAGTCGTAGCCCAGTAGAAATCGGTGTCTCTTGAGGTAACTCAAGTAGTCCGTGGGTGCGCGATGGGCATTTAACTCTGGCGGAGGTCGGGGTCTGTAGAGACCGTAGTGTGCAGTCAGTGGGTGATGCACACGGGCGATCCACTTGATGGATATGCGATTTGATCCATGCGCTGGATGTGTGAGAGCAATGCAATTGCTGGTCGGCTTGAGAGCCGTGGCGTTAGAGGTTTTACTAGAGAGTTTTGTAAGCATGGTAATCTCTGTTGCAGCAGAGTTTAAACGGTTGAGACGACTGTGGTACATGGCCTAAGCTTGCGGATGTTGTATTTTCGATTAGTTCCAATTTCCCCATGTTTAATTGAGTTAAAGAGTAAGATTTGGTTGAAATAAAACTGTACAGTAGTTCTAAAGTTTTATTATTCTCTACGCATCGATTCTATCTAGAGTTTGGTCAGGAGTGACCGAGTGGAACAAAGTTCTTCTGTGGAATATTTGTTCGCAGAGTAACCATCACACGAGGACGTGTGCAAGCAGAATGGCCGTGTCGCAAACAAGTCGTAACCGGTACGCCAGCGCCACCTGGTGGTGCTCGATGACGTCAGTGCCGTGCGCGCCTTCGGGTCGTGTCTCACTTCTCTGGCGGCAAGCGGCGCGTGCGGTAGTCACTGAACCATCGCGCGTACCAACCTAGCTATACGTACCTACAAAGTGTGTTGTTGATTATAATTTGATTGTCTACAAGTCTGTTTTCTTCATCCGACACTACCCACCGACGCCCACAGTTCAAGATGAGTACCAATGACGATGAACTAGGTCATCCTCCGTCATATGTAATATAACATTGGTTGAATACATCTTATTGGAACTATAGGAAATAATACAATACAATCATAAGACACATAGAAGTAATATTTGTGCACTAATATAAGTAAATTGGGGCAATTGCTTAGTATACCCTATATATAGTTATAGTAGGTTGGCCCTCTTTGCTCGCAGTTTATGAAGTTTTTTTTTCCTTTTCGGTTATTACGCGGTTTGCTACTTCTACCATCTTCAACAATCGTGTGATACATTTTCGTCTTTTCGCTTTACAAGTGAGATAATGGTTTTATTCTTTATCTGCTGCGGGCAAAAGAGGATCAAACCTTACAAAGACTACATTGAATGTTCCTTTTATACTTGGGGCTTGAAAATAAATGCTAATCAAATGCGGAAGCCTCGCACAGGCGATCCAGTCTATATAATTTTCTACATTCTCAAACAAACAAAACTTCAGTCTATTTCTGGATTTATCAGTAACACGACCTATATTATACTAAATTCATTACAAAATATACATGATGTGTTGTATATAAGTCAAGCACAGTCCAGATATAAAAGTAATACATAGATAATAAATACTTAAGTAGTGAAGTTTTGATTATGTAATTTATATGATAATTTCACGAATTTCACAAACATGTATGACACCACTGGTAGTTTACAATCGCGGTTACTATCTATCGGTATGCTCTATTTTATTTTTAAGCACCTGAATATAGAAATATGTAATTCATAACTAGTAAGTACCGTGCAAATAATGAAAATATTGTGCGTAACACAGCATCGAAACTATATTTCATATAATATATAAAAAAAACGGCACCGTCGCAAGAGATAAAACATAATATATACATACAAACAGAACAGCAATTAAAACTAAACAACTTGTGAAATAAGTACATACAAAGCATTGTGCAGAGCATAGGAAACAAGTGAACATTATGTGATTAAATAAAAAAATGGTAATTTATTTGCCACCAACTCATCTACCAAATATATTATGAAACAAAGGTAATACGGTCAACTTTACCAAAAACAGTTATGGTCGACACTAGCGACACCACCCTCATAATTATGTGGATGAAAACGGAACTAATATCGCTTTGTAGTACCAATGCAACGCCATCTGGTGGCTTTTAATGGACCTGTACTCAAATATACGAAATCTGTGTATTTGAGTGCCTGTAGTTTCGTAATAATAAAAAAATACCACTAATAAAATGTATTGGATATACTGAATCATTAACCGAGTGTTTATTTGATAGAACTAACCTTAATTCTTTTCAAATTTATTGATTTTAGTTTGCACAAGTAATGTTTTACAGTTAGTTCCTGGACTAGTTATTTCAATGCCCGAAAACATACTTTAAAATAAGCACAATTATTTTAAAATCCATTTTCCGAGTGCTATTTAACAAATTGTACCTCATTAACATTTGTATTAGTCTTAAAAGATTTACCAATTTCTCTTATTCTATATTGCTTTCTGAAGCGTCAGCCTTATTTAAAAGTAAATTTATAATAGCATAACGTTGGAATTTAATACATAGTAAGGAAATAAGTTCGTAGTAAAATATTGGAAGAATTATACAGTGCCCAGCAGTGGACATTTCACATCCCGAATTAAAAAAAAGATAATAATTATTTTAGTTACATGACGTAAATTGTATATCGTGTATGACAGTGAAAAATCTGACAGGGATTTGAGCGAAGTCTCTTTTTAACCCCGGTGTGCTATTTCAATGGCCGGGACTTGTAGTAAATCGGGCACAAAAGGTATAACCTTCATATCAGTAGATACAAAATCAGCAAGTATATACCTATTATACATATACAAAAACAAAGCAGGTTTATACTTAAAAATACATTACAAATTAAATCGGAATACAGGATTTTTAGTACATACATATATACATACATACTGTACATACATAGTACAGTGACATAATGTACGTTATTCTGAAAACCATGTTTGATTATAGAAATCAACTGATAACATAACAAACTAATCAAATTAACAACTTTTGAAAATACATTTATCGCCTATTTTATAGAAATACAGCAAGTCATAATGTGCGCGAACCAAAAAGGTGTGAGACATACACAAGTTTATACATAACTGTGGTAGCAGGACAACTCTGGTTGCGCCAAACTCCGTGACCAGTCTGAATGTAGGCGCAGGTTGCGACGCAGGAACGTACAAAACAATAATTATCTACTACTGAGTAATACCTTAGTTTGTTTGTTAGGTTTATATCATGGCATTTTTGAGCCAGTTACCTAGGCTTTGTTAATTTGAGTTGAAAGGCTGTCAAGTTTCAATACCATGATCCAGTAAGATGACCGGTTGATAGAGATTATGTAGACAATGGAACTGATCAGTTACTAACATAGATATAAGGTGTTTGAGTTCATTTGGGTCAGCTTGCAATATTAAATAATGTGTATTTTGTTTAATAAAAGTTTGTCTGTAAAATATACAGTCATACTTATTAACATCTGCCTATCCGCACTGGCCATGAAGTTAGGCGCGAGCCACTCCATCACTGGATCAGCTAGTGGCGCGTGGCTTTTGTGACAGTATAACACGGATTTACTGTGGCAGGTTGTAACAGATTATTTCCACGGAAGAAAAATATATATTCGAATAATATTGTCCAAAATGAACCGCCTTCACGAAATTAAACTTAAAAATAAACAGATCCAAAGCTAAGAACTATTACTGGAGATAATCTAAGAAGTGTTTGTTCACTGGAATTTGTCATTCTAGCCAATCTTTAGCCCAAGAGGATAAAATTAGATCTGTCACCCACATTTAACCCATGAAAATAAACTAAGAATTATTGAAGTTATACTTCTTTAGGCGCGTTATGAAAAAATGATGAGAGTGAAATTTTAAGATGCGCGCGCACCTGTAACGCAAAATTAACAGTATGAAGTTAGGCGCGTTATGAAAAAATGATGAGAGTGAAACTTTAAGATGCGCGCGCACCTGTGACACAAAATTAACAGTATGAAGTTAGGCGCGTTATGAAAAAATGATGAGAGAGAAATTTTAAGATGCGCGCGCACCTGTGACACAAAATTAACAGTATGAAGCCGTCTGCTTAACCGCTCATTAAGTCTCGAAAAAAAAGCTACCAACAAAATAGGAATTGAACCTCGATATTAGTCGCGCATGTTGGTACGATTGAATAAATAATAAATATTTATAAAAATAACTAAATAAATTTAATGAAAACTTTTTGATAAAAATGAAAAGTGAATATTAAATTAAGAAATCAATAAAAATATTTAAAAAATGACCAACCTTAAATTCGATTTTTGAATTTATTATTAAATTTATTTTTAAAATATTAAAGAAGTATAACTTCTCACGCGCGTACATAAGTACACGCACCCATTTTTTTTTTTTATTGTATTGTTTGTCATCTGAGCCAACCTCCATACGGTACATACTACATACCCAAATTGTCAAAATCTGACTCTGTTTAGCTCATGTTTACGTTTTTCTCATTACTTTTCATTTCAGACACCACCCATTTTAAGAAAAAAAAACCTAGATACCTAATAATACCGACAAACAACTTTACCTAATGCCATAGCAAATTAACTAAAACGAAGCTGACTAGCCTTTCGTAAAAGGGCGTCATGCGTCAGTCCCTAGCGGCGCACGGCCACGTACACGATTTGTAACTATAGTACCTACGTCTTTAGTATGAATTTCACTTAACGTATATTGCGTCAAACAAATACATGTCACAAAAGCCTCGCTAAAGCTGCCTTCACACAATCAAATACCACTGGACAAAGTACACTGATCCCTACTTGACGCTACTGCGACCGCGGCGACAGCTATCAAATCTCACTTGGACTACATCTAATCGAGGTTAGCTGGAATGCGCTCAATTGATTTCTCAATGGCAAAGACTATGGCATCACACCATAAAAGAAAGAGTGAGCAGGAATCTGTTAATGTCAATCTGATCCTACTGTCAACTGATATCCAAGTGAATGTTTAACAAAAGTACTTAGCTCGAGTGGTATTCGATTGTGTCAATGCAGACACATTACAACAGCCACTACCGGCTGAGTGTGTCTTCTGAGCTTCCCGACAGCCTCCTCCCGTTGGTATCTTCCAGCTCGTGGTGAGTCCCGTTGCAGATCCCGTTGGTCTTCGCAGGGGGCGGCGTTCTCTTCTTGTACATAATGTCCCATATGTGGTGCACGATTAGGTCAATAGCCACTGCAACAAGGGAAAACGGACTCTGAACACGGCACGGCACGGTCGCGTTTAGCAGCTACAAGGCCATAGCCGCTGCATGTTGGACTGGGGGTGGGGGAGGGGGCTAATTCGTTGCAGTGGCTATGACCTCGCGCTACTTACCTTGGAGTCGGAAATCTTCTCACAAATGGCGGAAACACAGAAGTGAACACCAAATTTTTTGACGATTTTTTTTATTAAATTGATAAATTATTTTTTTAACTTCTTTTTTTTAAATTGTCGTGACTATCATACTGAGACTAGGATAAATTCTGCTCTACACTTGTTGCATACTACTCCGCTAATCACGCTGCGTCACGACAGTGACGATTAACGTGCCGAAAAGACGACAGTCACCAGCCGGCGGCCATTCCTAGCCATTCGCATCGTAAGTAGTGTAGAGCGAGCTTTACATCTATCATTCAGAATAATAATTAACAATTGTTCCGACAACATAAATTGTACGCTTTTGTATAATGTTTGCTTGTTAAATAAATTTAACAAAATCTATTAATATTATGTATGTATACAGTTTTATCATCTAATCTGATGTTTACTAGTGGCGACTATGGAAGCACGTCATAAATAAATTATCATGGTCGATTGGTCGATCCATCTGGCGCCAAACACTATAAATAAATGGAATGACGCAATTCCCACATTATTGAAGCCAGTCATAATCAATTTGCTCCTGATATAACCAGAATATAGCTGCTACCGAAGTCAATTGGTGACGAAGTTGATGTTGGCGACTAAGAAGCCTGTGGTTTCGGCTTCTACTCCCACTGTAATATTTTAACCACTGTAGTATTTGTGTTACTGTGATCATAGTCTTTTAACACCAGATTTCTTAGATTAGGTGTCGGGATCTGTGTAATCCTGGACCAGTGCTTGAAAGGGAAACATCCTTTTTCAAAATCAAACCATAATCAATTAATGTAGTTTGTTTTCTTTTATGGTTTTATTAATTTGTTTATTAGATTGAAGTATTTGACTTGTAAAAGTGAGATTTTATTGCCTATTTACAATAAATGATTTGACTTTGACTTTGACTATGTATGTGATAGTAACTTAATGCGTAATTATGTTATTAATTATGTTAACTTACCTAAGTTGTCTGCACCTCTCGGTATGATCACATCAGCAAACTTCTTCGTCTGCAAGAAAGAACGAAAAAAGTTTAAGCCCAAACTTCCTTTATGACTAGCAAATAAATGTATTGATAAAATTGGTTCTGTTTCTTTGATTTTGGCAAAAAAATGATTCTGTCAACTTACAGGAAGGCAGAACTCTTCAAACGCCGGCTTCACAAAGTTCATGTACTGGTTGAGTACTTGTTCCAGGTCTCTGCCACGTTCCATGATGTCGCGAGGGACTGCGGAAATACAAGTAAAATAAAGTAATATTTGTTTTAGCTTTACACTTTAGTACATTTAGAAGTAAACACATTTATTTGTTACAATAATAAACAGGCTACAAATTCTTTTAAAAAGCACAACCCCAACATGTTAATAGTAAAATACATTTTTTTTATGAATTCTACTTTTTACAACCCATATGAAGTAAAAAAATGTAACTAAGACAAATTTTGAATTGAATTTATTTCTGTAAATGGAACTGAAATCTACTAGACTGCTTGGGTACAGGGGAAGATGGGTAGTTACCTCTCCTTGCTAGCCTGGTGTCGGAGTCTGTGTCAACAAACAGTTTCATGTGGAACAGCTCCCTTACTTCGGGGAAGTAGAACACCAGAATGCCTTCGATGAGCACCACGTCGGCCGGGTAGATAGTGTGTGAACGATGGGGACTGCCAAGCGAAAACATACTCAATGGTACATCTTTTAAAGCGCATAATGGAGATAAAACGTGTTCATAGTTCATTCTATGATGGAGGTGTTAATTGGTGATGAAGTGACTGTATAAAAAAAAATTCTAAAATAAAAAAATTGCGATTCTTATGGGATAACACAAACTACTTCAATGCACACAAGAAGTGGAATATCAAAGAGACTGGAAAAGTTGGAAGGAGGGTAGAGGCCTTTGCCCAACAGTGGGACAATACAGGGTCATAATAATAACGGGATAACAGCAAAGTGGGTGAAACTGCAGGGCGCAACAGCTAGTAGAACATAAAACCTTTATTCTTTAACAATCTTTATCTTCATTATCTAAGCCCGTATGTATCAGCTGTTCGGTATTATAGACTTCCATCTCCTACACTCCATTTCTTCCCTGTTAGTGTTTGACATAATTATGACATAATAATCTATTTTCCCGCCAATACTGTTCCACTGTCATCTAATCAACGGGCTAATGGTAACCATAACCATGGTGGTATCTATAAACATACAATAAATAACATTCACCTGATAGAATTTGTGATATAATCATATTCGGGCACGTCAACTTTCTTTCCCGCGAGGATACTTTTCAGTACGGCAAGCAGTTTCTTATCATCAAATGCGTCGGGGTGGTCGAAGTTGAACTGGCCACGCTCAGCCCGCAGCCTCTCGGTCGGTGTCAGTGTGCGGTAGAACGAGTCTTGGCTGATGCAGACTACTCGCCGTTCGGTTTGCTCCTTGTGCTGCTGGCCCAGCTTTTCCATTATCCGTTGGCATACTGTTGACTGTAAATGGGGATAGTACAGGGAATTTCTTAGCTAGCGGTTGTTTCTAATAAATTTAGAGAAATGGCGAAATTTAACATAAAAGAGAACTAAATTTTAGGTATAAGTATAAACTGAGGTATTTTTCATAACAATAAAATTTTAGTAGTTGAATCTGAACTGGACCTCGTAGCCCCTGACAATAAATTTCAACACGAGTACAAGTAAGGCCAGCAATACAAGTCTTGTTATTACTGGCCATACCTACTGTTTTGTTGTCAACTTCATGCAATGAGGTGCAATCTTGTAGGTTAGGCGAACATTGTACATATTATCCATACCCTTACTTAACTACCTATTGCTTTCATTCCCTCGACCCTGACCTTCACCGCACTGAATAAAACCAACCTAAGTAAGGGTCGCTTACGTAATTTCGTTTCAATAATGAAAATCAATAAAATTTCAGGCCCAGACAGAGCTGTAGTCACTAGTCATGCTCACCTTTCCGCTGGCTGTGCCGCCCGCCACGCCAATCAAGAAGGGAGTTTTACTCTCGAAGCCATTGGCAGATGAGTAATCTGCCGATTTCTCTGCCATTTTCTGCGTAAATACAGATCTAAACGTAAATTTTACAGTTAAAACTCCACTACGAATATTTGCACGGCACCGTTGCAAAACTGCTGACATTGACATTTGTTATGTGGTGCTGCCAGTGCTGTCGCTTGCCTAAAAGGCACAGAATATAAATACTTTACAAAATTACCCAGGGACGGATTAAGAAGTAACATTGATTCATTGATATTGTAGTATGAGGTTGTGTTGTAGCGGACTCTGGTGTCAGGCCGTTTAATCGTCTGACGTGGCGCAACAACAGTAATATTATAACATGAAAAGACATATATTTCGTAAAAGTTTATTAATTATAGGAATGTTAACAGTATAACAGTTTCAATGTTATCAAGCTCGTAGGATTGATCAATCAAAATTTACTTATGGAATAACAAAATACCTAATGTGTGATGCCTGTGTGCTTCTTACGAATCAAGTTAAACATTATACTTTTTCTATGGCACTAAACGTTCCGAAATGAAAGTAAAATACTGCGCGTTCGTACATGATTTTCACATTAGTTACACAAACTATATCAATAATTACAGACAAATAGTTTAGGCTCGATAAGCATTTAAAAGTCAGTAATTGCTATGATGCTTTCTTTAAACGATAACGTTCCTGAGTTTCTTATCAGCTTGTCTCAGAGAGGCAGCCATGTCGAGCTGCTTGACGCGTAAGCGCGCCCACACGAGGTAATCTTGTAAGCCGATGATCTGAGCTGCCATTAATGCAGCACTGTCTGGGTAGATGACCGTAGCGCAGCCCAACCCGGACGGGACTGAGAGGGATGACCAGATGTCCTGGAAGGATTTTTGATGTTATGTAGTAATACAATGATCCGGATGACGAGTGCCGTTGTTTGTGTACTAGCTAGTAATCGTACCTATAATGTATTATAATTTGTACGTGCTATGATTTGTTTTCTTTCGTTTCAGCTGTGCGAGTGACACGAGATTAAACAAAATCAAAAAGTAACTTATTAGTATTTGATGGAATCTTGGAAAGCAATGCATAACTACCTGAACCAGCTTGTCAGAGGGTGGTGGGCAGTTGATGACAGGGTAAGAGGTGTTCCCGGATAGCACGGGCCCGAGCCCGTTGGATCGGCCGGCGACGGCGATGAACACCAGCGATCCATGCGTGTCCTCGTACTGCTGCATGATGCGGAGAGTCTCCTCGGTAGCCTTGTGGGCTGACGTTACGCGCAGGTCCACATCAAGACCGAGCTCGCGAGCGGCTGTTAAAAACAAACACAAAGCGTCTCACTTATTATAACGTGCAACTTAATGAATGCAAGCTATAAGTATGTATTTAATTTATTGTTTTATGTACACATAATTAGGTATACATTTTATACGTACCTACCTACGTACATAAATCAGGATCATTATTACATACCTAATAATATATTGTTTACCTTTAGCAATCTTCTGGCAGTGCTCTTGATCAGCTGGGGAGCCCATAATAATAACAACCTTGTGGTGTATCGTGGGCTTTAGATGGTCAAGTTGGTCTTTGATCCAAGTGAAATTGCGCTTCACTGTGTCCAGGTCTGCAGCTGTCACTGTAGCAAGGTTTCTGTATACCTAATAAATTATAATGTTTTAACAGAAGCTCACCAATATTTCCGCTCCAATATTATTTTTAACCAACACAGACCATCTAAAATTGAAATTATTCCGTACGTACGTACTTTTTAGATTATGCAATATTTACCTGCTTGTCGACCATCAGTCTCTTGTCCCCAGAAGGCCACAACCTCCAGGAATCTGAGTCAATAACGTCGGCTAGAAGGATGTTTCCTAAAAATAAAGATAGATTTGGATCCTAAATTCATGTTTGAAGAACTGTCAAACACATAGGTAAATCAAATTATCAGGTATGTAGGTACTGACATGAACTACTGACATGAGTCTATGAACAACGTGTAGATTTGTCAAAAATTCTAAAAGCAAAATTACCTTCCGTATCAACTCCAAACTCAATTTTCATGTCAATGAGAGCGCAGTCGCGGAGTGCCCAAGCCTTCTCTAGGATTTCGAACACAAGAATTGTAGACCTCCTCATGAAGTCAATTTCATCTTGGCCTAGAAATAATAAGAGTTACGTTTGTGCCTCTACGACATAACATTTACAAAATTAGGAACCATGTATTTATATAATAATATGAGTTAACTTACCAATACTCAAACCATTGATCGTCCATTTGGCGCAAACAATCTGCTCCTCTGACCACTGAGGGTCGTGGTTAGCATCATCTTTAAAGAAGGTCTCTTGCTTGGGAGGTGTGAAGCGGAATCCTTCGGGAACCCCAGGGTTTCTCTTAAGAAAAGAGCCGGTGGCTAAGCGCCGCGTCACCCATTCAATTGGTATCATTTCACATTTTTTGGAGACAAACGCTGTCGGCGATGCTAGTTTGATAAAGGCAGTTTTGATTCCTGAAATTAACAAATATATTATAAGAAGACGAAGTACCTACACCATAATATTTCACTACCTACTTATTTTCAATCTAAACAAAGATTCGACGTTCATTAGTATACATTTTCATGAACAAAACAACTACATTGCCTTATCATTAGCTCTTATCATTATTTTTATTAGGAAAAAAAACTTTATTTTATGTAATATTGACTCTGTAATAAGTTCAATGTATCTAAACCAATTACATAAATCTTAAAAAGACATTCATTATTCGATAAAAAAATATTGCAATTTACTTTATCGGAAGCAATACACTGGTTTATTTTACAGCTATTATAATAATTATTATTACAGCAAAAATAATATGACCTTATTAATAGACATTTCATAATACATCGCGATTAACTGTTTGTTGTTTGTTCGTTGGGGTCAAGTCTAGGTCAGAATAACAGTTGATGGTTGAATGAAATTATTGAACAAAGTTACAAGAGACAGCACTGGTACCTACGTTGTTATTGCGACCTTCGAAACTAGTCTCAACTATAATTATTGTAATAATAATTAACCAAAAAATACGAAATCTTGCATTGCATCAAGCTATTTCTAATCCAACGATATGCATACGATGCTTGATATCTATTTACCCGACTGCCGAAGGATTGTTATGTTTTTTATACTGCAAAGGTACTTTATTTTAAAAGTTTGCGTTATTCAATAAGAGTTGTAGGTATTTAATAACTTTGCAGTTTTACTTACCAGCGGCCTTCAATATTTCGAACACCTTAGCGTTGGTCTGATTAGAAATGGCAGCCTTTCCCTCCAAGTCGTGAGCTTTGACGCCATCTCCGGCGGTGATCCTATCCTTGTTGAGAAGCAGACAGAGGCCAGAGTGATCTTTGAGGTTAAACACCTGCTTGGTTTTACCTTCGATGATGAGGTCGCCCAGCTTGTATTCACCAACTGAAATCATTTTGACCAGATTAAAGATTTAAATGATTGAACATTATAACGTTTAACTAAAAGTTTTTTCATACTCCATTGTATTTATTTATAATGCATTGTCTTCCAATCCTGACTACAGCCCTGCTTTCTTTCAAAGGATTTATAAGGAAAGAATGGGAGTTTTGGCGGGAATGCGATAGTGAGACGTTGTTGGTTTTGTATTATTTTCTCAAACTTGTGTTTCTTCGAGTGTTAATGTGTAATATTGGTGGAATATTAACCATTAAGTGTTCGTTAACGTGCACGAGTGTGGGCGAATGATATAAACTCAAAAAACGTGTCATTTCGTATTTTTTCCAAAACTCCCAGGAAGTTTCAGTAAAGCATCCACCACTTTACTGAATCGTGACTTTGACTATGTAAATAATTGACTTGACTACTTGACCACGAGGATTACTTTAAAGCTATTACTTTCCTATTGTGAAAATAAAAATACTTACGTTATTATTAAAATACTTGACACTGGCTATATGCACAACCGTGCGAAGCCATAATTAAACAAAAAAAAAAAAAAAAGGAAAGATTGCCGTGTTGCCAGGGCAAAGCAAAATAAGAAAAATAAAAATATCAGAATGCTTGACCTTGGCCTCTTGCTTGACCTAAGTTGACTTGACGACTTGGCCCTGGCCCTAGCTGACCAAAGAACATCAAAAATCAAGATGATCAAGATCTAAATAGTAGGTAAATTATTTTGGTAGTGTTAGTAGCTATATAGTTAGTAGAGTCAGTAGCGAGTAGGTACCAAGGTACGGTAGGTCTGGTAGGTAGCTGTACCTACTTAACCTGCTATACACTTCCCATTTCCGGTCTCCTCAAGGTTGATTACTAGTAGGTATTGAAAGAAAGTAAATAAATAAACGTACCTGCCTAAATAATCGTTATAAAAATAAAGATATCAAAAGTTTGTTTAAAAATAGGCAAATAAATTATAATACTACCCAGCAGTCAGGGTCTAATTTAATTCAAGGGCAATGAGGCCACTTTGTGCTGTCTGTAGTCACTATAGTAATCCTGCTAAAAATAGCACATACATAAAAGCATTTTAGAAGTGGCATGGTAAACAAAAACTTTTTAAGTTAGCCGGTTGCGACAAAAAAAAAACAGTAAGAAATACCTTGCTTCGGGTGGGCCATTTCTGTAGATTACGGCGGGAAATAAATTGGAAGGCGAGTTTTCAGTACAGAGGGTCTCGCGCGATGACTCCACAGCACGTTGAGAGCCTTTTATAAAGTTTTGTTATCCAGCATTTGAGTCAAATACCCACGTGCTCTTGTACGCTTACTGCAGAGAAACAAGCATGGATGGATTGATAAGAAGTTATAGGTAGAACAATTATTTTGATACTTGCACGAAAATAAATTGGATAATAAATTATGTGGTAATAATATTATAAACTACTAAAAAAATATGATACGTCGAATTTTACAGCGGTTGAGTGAATTTATATCAACATATTTATATGAAATTGAAATATGTTGGTTCTGTGGGTTGCACAGTGCACACGTCGCCATATTAATACAGCTGCTACCTAGCATTCATGCGAAGAGCTAGATAAGGGCGTTATTTAGAATAGATAGTTATATAACTATCAACGATAACGATAACGAGTTATCGTCCTCATGTTGAATAGATAGTTATATAACTATCTATTCAACATGAGGACGATAACTCGTTATCCTAACAGGCCAAAACTATCTATTTTAATAACGCTTGGTGGTGGACGGTGCGGTTTCACAACCATCACTCGTTTTTTAGGGAATGCAAACCGTAGGTAGTTATCTCACAACGCTCTCAAAACACGCGATGTATAACGTCATTGAAGTTAGCGCCATAACTGCTACGCCAAAGTTCTGGGCGGTGGAAACGGTGTTTTCACAACCATCACTCGTTTTGTAGCGAATACAAACTATGTTATATGTCACATCGCTCTCAAAACACGCGATGTATAACGGCATTGAAGTTGGCTACCCTTTTAAGGAGGCAAAATAACGAAGTTGTAAAAATAGACAGTTATTGGAAATAGATAGTTATTATAACGTTATTGAATAACCAATAACTGTTTCGTTTCGTTATTTGAAAAACCAGCAACGACACATAGTTAGAAGAGACTGCCTTTTTAGACACAACAATTTTTAGATAGAATGGACCGTTGATATTGTAATATTGTTCATTCTAAATATTTTTCTTAATGTGCTACTAACGCGTCAGAAGTAGCTCCACTCCAATATTGTAACTTTATATTTCGCAAGTATATCAAAAACATTTAGTCGTCGTACCTACAATATTGTCAAACAGTTCTGTCTCTCTCACACTCGTAACCGTAACGTCAAACGTCAATTCAAAATAAAATACGGCTTCAATTTAATTCTTGTTAAATTAACTTGTCGCTCCGTAACGAGAACTACTGCAAAGATACACAGTTTGTTTATTAGCGTAATCTAAACCTATACTTTTGTAAAAGTTATCTGTCAACTCCTGCGCAGGTGAGCCTTTTTGTTTATTTATTTTTGTTTGAACTTTTAGCAAGTTGTGTAACAGGTGTTTACCCTAAGCCTTCGTGCAACAAGTTCGAATTGTTCTTATTTCTTTTGAATTTCAATGGCCTAGCGGTGCTCCGTGTTTCGGCGTGGTTATCCGAAATCACCACATGGCCTGCGTTTATGTCTTCTATATTTTGGATACAAATTGATGGCTAGTAACAGGAGGATAAATTACAAAGTTTTGCGTTTTTCATTTTCATTAGGTAGGTACCTACAAGCTTCAAGGCTGTGCGTTTATTTGATAGGTTAGGTCACTGGCAGGTAAATAATTAAAGTTGAAATTATTAATTCTAAAATTAAACTCACTCTCATCTATATTCTATAATAATAATAAAGTGTAGTAGGTAGGCTTCTTAAAGGAACAGGTTTTACTGATTCTAGTCCTATTTTTAGACAAGTACCTAGACTAGGTACTTATATCAAAAATAGGACTTTAAAATCAATATTTAAGAAATACAGATATTGATTTTATATCTATGAATAAAAATCTAACATGTTATGTTTACTAGGTATGAGTCTTATCTAGGTACCATTGTATCATTGTAGATACTTAGAGTACCTATATCATAAACTATTGGTATTTGGTACAGTATCCTTAAAAATACAAACATATAGCGATATAGCCTAATGTAAAGAGGACGATTTGATCAGATCGATGACAAGGCTTGATGTTAAGTTTTCTATAAGTAGGTCTATCTAGGTACCATTGTAATTCTATCTTAAAGCCCTTTATGGTAACTGTATTATCTTCTTAATATAAGTATATAAATTACGCACCACATAGTTTGTCCACCATGGACTCCTAAAAAATTTAACCGATTTTAATGAAATTTGCACACAGTGTGCAGATTGATCTAACTTAAAAGATAGGATAGCTTACATCTCAATTTATAGTCGCAATAACAAAAACTTAGCCGCAGCAACATGTGGCCATGTCTGCTAGTTGCGCTATAAAATAGTAGTAATGCAACTACTGCTAGCTTTCAACACCACCAATCTACTATTATTCACTGAGAAGTTCCGTTTCTATCATCATATCATGTTGCAGCTACTTACCATAATGCTTTATTGTCTTCGAAACTTTGCATAATTTGTAACTTTATTACTGAAACTATGTACTTAGGATATATTTGACCGAACAATAATATCAAACTAACGGAGTAAGGTAAATAGACACTTGCAAATGCTCTATGGCATTCCAGTACTTACTCAGTACCATTTTTAAAGATTTAAAGTTACTGGACATGCCTTGGACCTTCCTTGGACAAATTGGACATACTATTGAAAGTTATTTGTATAGACTTAATTTCAAAATAATAGCAGTAGAGATTTTTTGACAAATTATAACATTAATTATTATTATTCTTGTTATTCAGCTTTTTATTTTATTCTAATTTATTTTAAGTGGTATAATATAATTATGTAATATAATTATATAAAAATATAAACACAACAACCTATATATATAATATTACAGTTTAGATTATAGCACAGTCACCATCGCTTTGACATTAAAAAAGGCATACCAAAAAATAAGTTTATCTTAGATAATAATTCGGCCTGTAACTGTCCCACTGCTGGGCAAAGGAATAACATATGGCTATGGTAGCAACAGTTAAAGCATACCGAAGCCATAGATGGTGCAGAATTTCGTTCATATACTTCCATTAATGAACTTGTGATTTTCAGTAAATAGATGAATTTAATGAATCGTAAACGCAATCTGGCGCAGCTGCGAGCCCGTAATCAGCCGCGACAATCGCTAATTACAGAAACGTTATTGGCCCAGATAGCCGCCCTGACTCTGAATGGAGCTAGAGCTGTTAAGACTTAATCTTACTAATATTATTTCATAGATAAATAAATAAATAATAAAAGCGAAAATTTGTGTGTCCGTTAGTTTTTCACGCTCAAACCGCTGCACCGATTTGCATGAAGGTAGCTACCAACCTGTATTAACACAGGCTCCTTTGTTAAGTCGCAACTCTATCTAAATGTAGCATGAAAGCGAGAGAAAGCTCTGCTATATTTTAGATTACATTGGGATTTTATACTTGAATAACTTCGTACGATAAAAAGTATAAAATAATTATTTCTAATGCGTTTTTCTTCACTATTATGGTGAAAATTCAATAAGTACTTAATTTAAGGTACCTACTTATTAATTCGAAACTATCTAAAATATTATTGTACCTAGTAGCATAAACGTACCTACCTAATTATTTCTTGTTATTCACTGTGTGGTACATTCCTTGGATCCTATTCCATTTACTAATATGCTACTGGCACTCGGCACTATTTCCATATTTGTAAACATTCACATTCCGGCAAAATCTTGTACGCTGGAAGTTCGAACCCTTCGTCTATTGCGACTAGTCAAGATTCATTTCGTCATCAGATTATACAACTCTATCAAGTATTGCTCCATGCGCCACTTGTTTGTTAGAAACCTCTGATCTGACCAAGATATGACACTGATACTGTTTTGCAATCAGGGAAAGTAATGTGGTGGTCAGAGTTTGTAATGCAGAACGACAGTAGGTACCTACAGCAATCGTTCGGTAATGAATGACTGGGTGTCTAATGAAGTAATAATCATGGCGTGGAGTATGGCACCTTGATATTATGTTCGCGCACTGGATACCATCATCACCATCATTATCGTCATTACCCCCTATCCGCACACTGCTCAGCACGGGTCTCCCCTTTCGTGAGGAGGATTACGCCATAATCCACCACAAGGCCCGGCCTGGATTGGTGGATACCACGGCTGCCTTGATGCCCGGACACGGCGGTGGTGGAAATTCGGTATAATTATACTTATTTATCGTTAATGATAAACCTTAACACCTTAACTTTCAATAACAAAACGTGAGATAATGTTATAAACTTAAAATTTTAATAGTATTATAATTATAATAGTATAAAAATACGCGAATTAGGTATTCTCAGCTATAAATATCACGCTACGATTATTACCTAGATAAGTGCTGCAATTATTGCAATTTGCAATTTGCGGGGCGTTATCGTGCGGTTGTTTGTTGCGACCCCCTCGTGGAAATGTACCCCGGTGTCAGGCGATATCTGACCCCCTGCGGCTCTGACGACACAGCGGCCAACAATTGCTAGATTGTGTTTACATTTCACTATCACCCCGTCCAAACAACTTGTGACTATTTGGCGTACGTTTCGTCAGTTGTTTTGTGTCCTGCTCGATGATAAGGTTATTATTTATTAGATCGTTGACGTGCTTTTTGGAGCATCTAGTTGGACAGCTGTTTTAACATATAAGACAGCGACGCTTTCGGTGACTTTTTTTTTTATCAACTTTTCATCTGTGTAACTTGAATCCAACAGCACTAGACGTTCTTAAACTTATCTTCTATAAGTATATATATAAAAATAAAATGCTGTTCGTGTGTCTCGCTAAAACACGAGAACGGCTGGACCGATTTGGCTGATTTTGGTCTTGAATGATTTGTGGAAGTCCAGGGAAGGTTTAAAAGGTGAATTTTATCACTATTCCACGCGGACGAAGTCGCGGGCACAGCTAGTGTTAAATAGAATTTAAACGGGTCTAATTCACGCACAAACTAATATCAATTATCAAAATTTCGAGGTACAAGTCAAAATTATATATTTTAATATTCGTTTGTGTGCGAATTAGACCCATTTAAAGAACACTAGCAGTTAGCACACCATTACTTGTTTGTTTAATACCTAAATGTAAACAAATATTTTGTCTAGTTTAAGAACGTTAGCTAGAGTTTCCCGAGCAAAATGTGGATCAAATTTTTCAGTAGGTTAGGTACACATAATGTTATATTTGGTTTGGTCGAAGTATCATCTTGACGCCAACCAACTGGTTATGCTGCGCTGTGTCTTTGCAAACTCAGCGGCCACCTTGAAACATGCGATTCGATAGTCACTAGACCTTACCACTTGAATCTGGATATCACCACAATTTGAGTCGTTGGAAACCAAACATTTCTCAGAAAAAACCCTGAAAAGAATAAATAAAAGAAAAGAAGAAAGAACTTCCTTTCCATTCTGTGAAGAATTTATTAAGTAAAAACTATTTTATACTAGCTGCGCCCCGCGGTTTCACCCGTATTTGGATAATATATCTTTATGAATTGTAGCCTATGTGTTATTCTGTAATGTAAGCTATATTGTTGTGTAGTTTCATCAAAATCCATTCAGTAGTTTTTTTAGTGAAAGAGTAACAAACATCCATCCATCCATACATACAAACTTTCGCGTTTATAATATTAGTAGGATTATATGAATCCAAAAGTGTTCCGTTAATTGATGATAACTATTGTGGCGTGTCTCAACACAACGTAATGTCTTCTAATGGAGCAAACGAATCTCAAGGAAAAATACAACAATATTGATTAGGACGGTAGGTAGGTACGCCCACTCTGGTATCTCACAGCCTCACCACATCACCATCGCTCCAGAAACAGATAAAATTAAATGACGTCAAACATGTATAGGTACCTACTTAATGTTTTGTCAAATGCGTTGCGCTTCTCCCCTTATTATTTATTCATTTGACGTCACAATTCAATCGCAATTTAAATAGAAAAAAAATAAGTTTATTATACCAGTACATACATGATAATTATTATTTTTCATCATCTTGCAGAATCTAGCGCATGTTATGCTTTTGCTCGTTTATCGGAGCAATTGTTATGTTGTTGACATCGAAAATATGTTTACGTTGACATATTTAATCATAGTTAGTGAGGGGTCGTTGTTAGTTGTTGTCTCACTGCCGTAATTGACTCAGTGTTTTATATCTTAGTTAATACAAAATTGCTCTCTACCGCTGACCAGTAAGTACCTACACAATTTTAATTTAAGTACACGCTCTTTATCTACCTATAAACAATATTGTCAATAGACGGAATCTGAGAAAGTTTGGGAACGTCCTTTCGGATGAATTAAAAACTTCGTTGCTAAGTCGAGACTTCGCTGTGGCTAAGCCAACCAAGGTAAATTTATTAGCCAAATGTTGAACGCGTTTTTTAATTATAAAAGGAAAATCAGACAGTTATTTTACTATTAGATCGCCAGATTTATTGTGCTCTATCCATTGAGGTAATTGAGGGTGATGCCATAGTTTCAGAAGTTGCATAACAAAATTAATTATATTGTGAGGCCAATTATTGATTGATAACAAGTAAGATAGGTTGGAATCATTATTAGCATAACTGTAGCCGTATAATTATGTAGGTCCAATGCCGTGGTTTTTTACTAGTTGGACATTATTAAAATAGCAAGCACGTTTCTTGCGGCCTGGTTTGCTTTGACTATTTTGGTATAATTATTCACATGACATTATGCATTTCGATAAAAATAGATAGGTACACAAACAGTCCACCTATTCGTAAAGGTAAGCGACGCTTTTTGAGAATAAACCGCTCCAAAATAATGATAAATAATGATAGTGGTACATAACGTCTACCCTAAGTTGTAAGTTTTTATAATGTTTTTCAAGTGTTTTATAAAAATAATGTAAAAAAAATATCTAAATAAAGGATATACCTACTTACCTAAACCATATAATGACTATAAAATATATATCTATAGATTTCGTGAATGAGTAATTCTTTGTTTATTTTTTATATACTTAGTTATCTACGCAATACTTACGTTTGATTTGACAAAATTACTCCTGCACTCGCTTTACGGCAAAAGAAATAATTGTGAGAAAAGACACAATGTCGGATAATGATTTCGGAGTCATGTGATCCACCAATTCAAATCATACCCTTGTGGTGGATTATGACCTAATTCTCCTCACGCATGATTGGCGATGATGAATAATGATACCTCGTTCTTGCCACAATTTAATCTAACTCTCTCTCTAACTCTTAATCTAATTTAATCTAACAATAAAATCAATTTCAATCTAACATAACAAAATAATTCTGATTGATTACAGAAAAACAAATACAATACGCAATCATGGACGGTCCAAACGGACCATCTCCATGTCGTCCAGCAGGCAGAAACGACACAGACCCAGCCATGGAGAGGCTACGAGATGACTCTGACAGCTGTCAGCCGAACTGTCAGTGTGACAAGACGCAAGGCGAGGTCAAAGTGAGGAGCAAGAGGTATGGGAGAGGGGCTGTCGAGTCAGGTAAAAAAATATAACGATTTAGTTATTTTAAACGTATGCATGCATCGACAATAATCGGACTTGACATGGTTTGAGAGAATTTAACAACAGCGTTAACGACTCCATTTAAATTATTACGCGTAGTTTAAACTTTTCTGATAAGACGGTAAAGGAGGTTGCCAAGGATATAATATTATACATGTTCTAAAATTAAATAATGTTGGTATGAATATTTTTCCAAATTTTTATCATTAAAAATTCTTTTGTTTGACATATTATACCTACGTATTAAATAAAGTAAATCCATGGTTTTTAGCAATAAACGAGTTCAACCTACCTAGTTATCTCAGACAATATAAATAAAATCCGAACATGTGCTGGCTTAATGGCAAGTAATGCAACGAATTGTCGTAAAAGTTACGATAAGCCACAATGCACGCGAAATTAGAAGAAATCGATTAGTAATGTCTTATTAATTATTGTAGGTTATTAGGTAATTACAAATAATTGCATTTTTCGTTAATTATTCATGAGCCATACCGGTATAATTTGACAGTAAGTAGGTATCATAAGTATGAATTATTACATAGGACGTAGTATTATCAAACAATTTTAATGTCAGTGTCAATGAACATGGTCTAACATGCGCATAACTTCTAAGCTCAGAATAATACCATATAATGCCCTATAGTACCAACTAGTCTGTCTGTACTTAGACGTATGTACTTTGGCTTAGCACAGTAGATGGTTACGGTCCTACCACAAAATATTTAAACCAGAGTTGAACAGATGTGTCTAATTAAATATTTTCTCCACACATCGACGTCTAACCCTCGCTTTTTTTTAGCTCAATTACAAATTCACAAGTAAAATAAAAATAATTAGTAGACAACGCGAGTAGTAGACGTCGATTTTGTGGAATTACATTTTAGAAACATCTGTTTAACCCTGGCCTAAACTTTTGTGGTAATTGCGCTCGTTGCAGCAGTAGGTTTGTTACGATTCTCAATGGATTAAATTATGCTTTAGCTTAAAATATAAATAACTCATTTCACAAATGATTAATAATAACTTTACACAAACCGAATTGATAGCGGCTTAAATACTATCATGTATGTATAATAATTAAATATGGTTCAACCAAGATTATCAGTATCATCTCTGCTAACAATGATCCCGCAGAGGTCACAGCAACATTTAGTTACAGATATGATATTTAAGATAAACACGGTACTAAAACGTGATGTCGGCAACATACAATCGAGGGCTTAAAAAATGTCTCAAACCACGGAACATAATATAGACAAGAGTGGAAGTGAATTAACTTGACATGTTCTGCGTCGGAACCGCTGCCGCCAAAAAAGTATTGAAAGTTACTGTGTCATACAGGTTTTTAAGTCAACTGCCGTTTATTAGAAAATGTGCCTTATGTTACAACGGATATGATTCATTTTAATGGGCTTTAAAACTGCACATAAGACGCATTCTTTATTGTGTGGCAGACGTAGATCATGACATAGTAACTGTGTATAGCAATAGTGGCGTTGGTTTTGACTTTTTGAGTCATAATATTTGCCACGCCTACCCCGCCCACTTTTTACTTCCACTCGTCTCTCTTTCGTGGCTCAAACATACATGACCTATAAACTATTACAATTCCTTTTTGTCTTCGCCGCAGTCAGGTAAAAAAGTGTCATTGTGAACTTTTATCTTCAGTTGTCGAATTTGTGTTGAAAATCTTTCTCCCTTTTATCAACGTTTTTAAAGTAGGTTTTTATAGGCGGCGGATAATGTATGTTGCTAAGCCAAGAACTTTTGTGTTTTATATGTTATATGTTATATGTACAAGGTTTATATGTTATTTCTGTGCAACAGTCCGCCTGGGGAAGTACCGCCAATTTATTAAACAGCCAAACGTAGTGTGTAAACATTACATCCTGTTGGAAAGGCACTGTGCCCAGCGAAATTAGCATAATGAGACTAGGATCAAAGACTCGGGTGACGAGCGGAGCGCAGTGCCCGCCGCGAAGAATTTGTAACGCAGTTTTGGGTAGTACCTACTGCGAACTGTTATATTATTGATTTCAAAGACTTCAAACTGCTATAATAATATGTAGGCATATACCATCGGATGTACAACATTATAAACTCGATAAAAGAGCCGGCGACGGAAGCGTCTGGGTTTCCTCCAATAGCGCCGCCATTTTGCGAATGCTTTGTAGTGTCAAATAAAAAATATTATCTCCAAAATATCGTGTCAAAAGCTGTCTTGTTGGAATAGCCAACGTTTCTGAGACGTATGTGTCGACGCTATAAAACGACCGCTTGATACGGCGTCGCTATTGGAGGAAACCCTTGACTTGGGACACCGTCCGCTATCCAAGCCGACGGTTGCGTGTTTGTACCCCAGTAATCTTCACGTGACATGAGACCCGAGCTCAGAAGTGGACGGATATGATGATGATGATGAAGATGATGATGATGATGACTAGATTTAAACGGGTCTAATTTGCGAACATTTTTATATAATATACTTCTGTTTTTATATTTCTAATTCTGTTCGAGAAAGTTTAAGAACTTTTATGATGATGATGATGATGATGATAAGCTACCTGTTGTTGCAGGGTTGACGCACGAGTGCGGAGTGTTCGGCGCGATCGGCACCGGGGAGTGGCCCACGCAGGTGGACGTCGGCCAGGTCATATGTCTAGGATTAGTCGCGCTGCAGCACAGGTACTGGTACTACTTTTATTTTGTTTCGTTTAATAGGTAGCCGCCTCGGCCATACCGCCCTAACTGACGTAGAATTACGACTTTCGTTGTACAAAAAGGAGGGACAAACAGTCTTTACATTGAAGAAAATGGTGTATACTTTATATAATAATATATAATGATGGTGTCTGTTTATTTTTACACCACGTAGAACGACGAGTTTCACTTTTTTTAAGCTTGGAATCTGCCTGTGCATCTAACTAAATCTACTAATAAAATACCGTTCGTATGCGGTGCGCCAGTATAGGAAACTGGATTTTGATAGGAAATTGTCTACTAATCATATTATTCTACTGACGTCAAAGAAGTCGCAAAACGGCTAGTAGTCTATATTCGTGAACAACCGGCAAAGAAATTGACGATTAAACTTTTCTAAATAGTCCGTAATAAGTACATGTGAAAAAGCAAGAGCAGTGGTCTCCCATGCATGTGTACCATCAAGCTTCGACTAGTTATCATGAAGCCGAGTCGCGATACCACCACGGATTTTATCATTCACATAACCTACACTACAATGTGAACGACCTAGTTATCGACTAAAGAGGCCATCGCTAACGCCGCGTTTATCGACCGCTTTCAGAGGCCAAGAGTCTGCGGGCATCGTGACGTCGGAGGGGAAAAACGCGCGCGCATACAACGCACACAAGGGCATGGGCCTTATCAACAACATATTCAACGATGAGGCCATGAAAAAGCTCAAGGGAAACCTGGGAATTGGACATACTAGGTAAAATTAAAAAGTGAAGAGTATCTCTCTCTACCATCTATCTAAACCAGCAATTTAACTACCATGAGAACACAGAAATGTGATTTCTTATGCCAGTGCCTGTGTTTCCCAATGGCTGAGGGGTGGGGGGTTGAACAATAGATCCTAAGGCTTCGAACACAGCGGATGAGGTGAGATAATGTTTTTTTTAAGTGCCTGGTGAGTCCGTGCGTGTTATAGCATCTGGATGAATTGAATTTGTGATTAGAAGCATAACGATCCGTCCACAAGCCACAAAATCTGGAACTGTCGTCTCTTGATGACACCAGGCGTATAGGGCACGTTGTGTGCTGTCACGTATTGACGACTGTGGCGTTCCAACTCACATGACGATCACCCCACGCATTGCTTGAAATAAATTGTTTAACAAAAAAGAACCGACTTCGAAAAAATACTAAAATATGTCCAGTTATTGTTATTTAAAAACGAAACTCCTGAGCAGATTTTGATAAAATTGTAATTTAATTTTATATTTATAACTGTGTTTCTCTGTAAGTGAATTTATAATTCTTAAGAGAAATAAAATTCTTAAACCATAAGACCACATGGGAAGTATACCTATTCAAATAAAAAAATAATCATCAAAATAGGTTCACCCAGACGAAAGTTATGAGATAACAAACATTAAAAAAAAATACAGTCAAACAGAGAACCTCCTCCTTTTTTTGAAGTCGGTTAAAAAAGGGAAAAGTACTGTAAGAAATTTGGATGTGCAACATCTGACGTTGTCCAGGTATTCCACATCGGCGGCGTCCGAGGAGGTGAACTGCCAGCCGTTCGTGGTGCACACGCAGCACGGGGCGCTTGCCGTCGCCCACAACGGGGAGCTCGTCAACTGCAGCAGTCTCAGGAAGATGGTCAGTGGGCACCTACCTTTAGATGCAGGGATACGTACCTTGTGAATGGGTGTACGTATTTTGTAAAAGGTCATACGTATTTTGTAAAAGGTCATACGTATTTTGTAAAAGGGCATACGTATTTTGTAAAAGATCATACGTATTTTGTAAAAGGGCATACGTTTTTTGTAAAAGGTCATACGTATTTTGTAAAAGGTCATACGTATTTTGTAAAAGGTCATACGTATTTTGTAAAAGGTCATACGTATTTTGTAAAAGGTCATACGCATTTTGTAAAAGGTCATACGTATTTCGTAAAAGGTCATACGTATTTTGTAAAAGGTCATACGTATTTTGTAAAAGGTCATACGTATTTTGTAAAAGGTCATACGTATTTCGTAAAAGGTCATACGTATTTTGTAAAAAGTGAAACGTTTTTTTTATGGGCTGTAACGTTATTTTATTAATCAATAAAATTAACTTATAGAATTAAAATAATCGATACCTTGTCGATAGAATCTGTCGACTCGACCTTCCCTAGCTGGCAGAGCGGCGCATAGCTCTCTCCACCTACCGCTTGGAACCGGTCGACAGGCCCGCTTTGGCTTTCAAGCTGAGAGCACGCCACTATTTTGCGCGACCTCAGTCAGCCGCCGATACTACTTATTTTTATTAAATTACGTGAGCGATTCTAAACTCACGATTAGTGTGTGTATTCCCCCCGCTTTTGGGTAAGTGTGAACAATTATATATTAGTTGTTAGGGACATAATATAATGTATGATTTTGCTTGCTTGTGTATAAAGTATTGAATAGAATCAGCTGCCTTTGCTGCGAACGCCGGTTATACAAGATGGCGTAGCTACTTAAATTCAAATATTCGCTAAAGCCGATTTACATTTAGTGACAGTATTATTATACAGAGCGATACGGTGCAATGCTTGTTAATTGTTATCTTCTCCGTTCCGGTTTCCTCATGCCGCCACAACCAGACAGTAGTTTCCCATACCCTATATTATTAGGCTAACTATTTACGCTGATGGCGCGTATGGAAACCCGTAAGCTGGAGTAGGCTTAACGTGGTTGGAAATTGATTCCAGGGTCTACGGCACGGGTGGCATTAACCTCTGCTCACGCGCTCACCATCATCACGATAGAGCTGCGTGCGTGGTTACAGGCTACCAACATCAGGGCAGTACCGAGCCTGCGGAGTGATCCAATTCTACCTACACGCAGAACCGAGGCCCCTATTAACCCTACTTATAGAAATAAATATAATTGTTATAAATAATTGTAGTGGTGTGCATTATTGTAAAAATTCACCCCATGACAGTGGCGCCTACAACGCGGTTAAAGGTTTAGCGTACTTATATAATATTGTAATCAAACATTGTATGGATTGGATCACTACGTAGTTTGTGTTGTGTGCGTGTATCCTGTAATGCTTTGTTTTTAATTACTTACCATTTTTTATGCTTGCTTACAAACTAAGGTCTAGTGTGGAAAAAATAAATAAACAGTGTTATCGATAAAAAAAAATCTTATCGATGATTTTTATAATACATTGCCATCACGTAGCTATCTCACACTTGAACATTGGTTGCCATTTTTCTTATTTTTTTTTGCTGGTAATTTATGCCTTAAAAACAATTCAAAATAACGGTATTTGTTACGGGACGGAGTTATTGTATCTCGCTAATAATTATTGTAGTGCGTTGTTCACATTTACCTAAAACACAAATTTGAATTATAGTCCTTTACTATAACACACTATGTCGCACGAAATAAAGTTTTTGTCACTGCAAAAACCCGAGCTCGCTTATGAGGTTGAGATAAGGGGGACAAATCCAGCCGATACAGTTCAGGAACTGCGTAAGCAAATAGTTAAATTGGTACAGTTATTTCCTTCTGAGGATATCCTAGCATCACCTTATGACCTTATCACCGATACAAATAGTATTGATGACAGTTTGAGTAAAGTTGAGAGGAATGTGAAACTTTTACAGGTTAATATGGATAAAAACCTTATGGATCGGACTTCCAACTTAATGAACCATATCTACCACCGCTTGAATAGAGTAGATTGTTCAGGACAACCAGAGGCACTTGAATCCATAAATGAATGCTTCAAGCGATTTCAATCTCTCAAAGCGGCTCTTGCTAAATTTACACCTTTGATAACGTCGGCAGAAAAGGCATCTGAAGGCCCCACATACAATATATCAGTTACGTGCGATCGTGGGTTGACGTCGGATCTTACTAAACTCAAATACAATGGCAAGACTTGCGTACGCGCTTTTATCCGTACTGTTTATGATTTTACTAAGGCCAGAGGAATTCCTAATAGTAAAATTTTATCCTTCGCTACGGAAATATTTACAGACGATGCTCTGCACTGGTTCCGCACTATCCAAGATGTTGTCAGCTCATGGGAGGAGGTTTGTGAAAAGCTTAAAACCGCTTTTAGTAGCGCTGACTATGACTACCGCTTGTTAGCTGAAATCAGAGCTCGCACGCAAGGCGAACGAGAGAATATAACCATTTACCTCTCTATTATACTAGGCATGTTCGCACAACTGGATAGGAAGCTTTCAGAAGAAGAAAAATTAGAAATAATTCTTCATAACGTCCGTCCTTGTTATGGCAATGTACTAACAATTCATTGGCCAAATATAAAGAACATTGAAACATTGCAATCTATTTGTAAGAATTATGAAAACGTTCAAGCTCGCATGTCACAGTTTCGGGAGCCACCTAAAGCGACAAATGATACCTTGGCCCCCGAGTTCGCCTATTCACAGCCACAATCGACCGGTAAAGTTTTTAATAGGAACAATTATTATGAACGCAATTCAAAGTATAGTAACCAAAATGATTTCAAACCTAGTTATCAAAATAACTACAATAGATCATTTGCTTACAAATTAAATCAGGGCAATCAACAGTCTGATTCAGCTAACAGCTCAAAACCAGTTCACGCTGTTACTGCGAGTGCCAGGTCAAAATTCTGTCCTCGCTGTCGGGTAGATACTCATGGGCTAAGAAACTGCACAGCGGAACGTACTATTGTTTGTTTTCGATGCGGTCGGCCTGGCTTCCGTTTCTATGACTGCCCAGATTGTCAAAAACCATCTTGCTCTGAAGAGCCAAAAAACCAGTAGAGCAGAATTGTAGTTATTCAGACGAAAACGACTGGCAAAATTGGTTGAAATTTGTCAAAAACTTTTTTAGAATATACAAAGTAACTTCAATTCTGCAAGATAAACCCAATAATGACATGAGAACTTATGTAACTATAAAAGTAAAAAGTTTTCACATGTGCGGGTTACTAGACTCGGGTGCTGCTGTAACAATTTTAGGCAACAATTCACATTCACACTTGCTCAAAATGGGTCTCAATTTACAAACGGACGATAAGGTCAACATCGTAGCTGCTGGTGGTCAAACCATTACTAGTATTGGCTTCATTAATATGCCTGTGTCTTTTGAAAACGTGACCTATACTATAAGGGCTTACGTAGTACCAGTTATAGACACCCCTCTTATCCTTGGTATTGACTTTTGGCGAAAATTTAAATTATGTCCCAAATATATTGGCTCTATGAACATAATTAAATCAAGTGTTGATCCTCACTCTCCCCTTACGTTAGTTTCGGATCATATTACCCCATACGAAAATCTAGATGAACTACAACGGGCTGACGTGGATGATCTCATAGAAAAATTTAAAGATATATCTTACGAGAGTAAAGGTCTAGGCAGAACAACACTAATTAGTCATCACATCGATACCGGCAACTCGTTGCCAATACGACAACGTTATTATCGCATGTCTCCGGAAAAAACTCGCATTGTGAACGAACAGGTGAACGAAATGCTTCAGCTAGATGTTATAGAGCCATGTGAGAGTGCTTGGTCTTCGCCGGTACTTGTAGTGAATAAAAAGAACGGTAAACCCAGATTCTGTCTTGATAGCCGGAAACTCAATTCGGTTACAATCAAGGACGCTTATAACCTGCCCTACATAGCTGAGATTTTGGATAATCTGAAGGACGCTAAATTCCTCACTAGCATCGATTTATCCAAAAGTTTCTGGCAAATTCCTATCTGTCAAAAAGATAAAGGCAAGACTGCCTTCTTTGTTCCAAATCGTGGTATGTTTTGTTTCAAAACTATGGCATTTGGACTAACTAATGCCCCTGCAACACAACAACGATTAGTCGATATGCTGTTTGGTCCAGAGTTTGACCTAAAGGTGTTCTGTTACTTAGATGACATTATCTGCGTAAGCGACAGTTTTGAGAACCACGTGACCTTATTGAAACGTGTGCTAAAAAAACTACAAGATGCTAATTTAACAATAAATCTAGAAAAAACACAATTCTTCCGAAAGAGCCTAAAATACTTGGGCTACGTTGTAGACTCTGAAGGCCTTCGCACGGACCCAGAAAAGGTAGAGGCTATTCTTAATTATCCCACTCCAACTTCAAAGAAGGAACTTAAGAGGTTCTTGGGCACTGCCTCCTGGTACCGTCGATTTGTGCCAAATTTTAGTACCATCGCTGGACCATTGAATAAACTGACCTCAAATAAAAAAGGTTCACCCCCCTTTTCCTGGTCAAACGAAGCCAATACAGCATTTCTTACACTAAAAACCCTATTAGTATCCACCCCTATTCTTTCTTGCCCAAACTACTGCCTGCCTTTTGAAGTCCATACTGACGCAAGCAATTATGGGATTGGAGCAATGCTATGTCAGGTGATAGATGGGCAAGAACATCCCATTGCTTATATGAGCAAGGCACTTGCTGGTGCCGAAAGGAATTACGGCATAACCGAGAGGGAGACCCTGGCCGTGCTAATTGCCTTGGAACATTGGCGGTGCTACCTCGATAATGGTCACCCTTTTGTTGTATACACTGATCATTCAGCTTTGAAGTGGTTCTTGTCATTAAACAATCCAACAGGCAGGCTGGCCCGATGGGGCGTAAGGTTATCATCATTTAATTTTATAATAAAGCACCGTAGAGGAGTGGATAATGTGGTACCAGATGCCCTGTCTCGCGCAGTCCCAGTCAGCACCATAAGCACATCTAATTGCTACCAAAGTACAACCGATGAGTGGTACAAGAATAAATATAATACTTGTTTAAATACACCTGTTAGCTTGCCAAATTTTACCATCAATAATAGCGCACTCTACAGACTTTCCAAAAATAAGTGCCGTCTCACGTCTGAATTTGCCTGGAAAGAAGTAGTTCCAAACGAGTTGCGTGAACATGTGATTTCGGCTAACCACACTGAGCCTACAGCCGGCCACTTGGGTATACACAAAACTTATTACCGTTTGACTTTACGCTATTTCTGGCCAGGCATGCACTCAGATGTCGTAAAATTTGTTACAAGTTGTTCGACCTGTCTCGCATATAAATTGCCAAACCATGCTACCTTGGGAGTCATGGGTAGACCTAAGCAATGTACTCGTCCCTTTCAGATGATATCGATAGATTTCATCGGTCCACTCCCAGTAAGTAGGAAGCAAAACGCTTACTTGCTGGTAGTGGTCTGCTGCTTCTCAAAGTACTGTCTCACATTTCCGCTACGCAGGGCTAACGCGGATGCTGTCATAAAGAACATAGAGGATTCTGTATTTCTCGTTCACGGTGTCCCCCAGACAATAATCTTGGACAATGCCAGTTATTTCATTAGTAAAGACCTTGAGAGTTTCTTTAACAAATACAAGATACCTAATGTATATTTCACCCCTCGCTATACTCCCCAGATTAACACCGTAGAAAGATATAATAAAACCATAGTCACATGCATCTCAACATCTATCGACAATGACCACAGAGCGTGGGATGTTAAATTGCCAAAGTTAGAGTTTGCAATAAATAATTCAGTTAATGAGGTAACTGGCTACACACCTGCTTTCCTGATTTACGGCAGAGAGCTGGTCACTTGCGGTTCTCATTATTTGGAACCAGACCTTGGTGATGAGATTATTTTTCTTCCACGTGATATATATGCAGAAAATATCGGTCACTTAGCCGGAATATTTAACGAAGTTCAGACACGACTATATCACGCCCATGCCAAAAATACTGGTCGCTACAATATGAGACGGAAACCAGCCGAATTCGAAGTCGACGACATCGTCTGGAAGAAGACTTATTATCAGAGCGATAAAGACCAGTATTTTAGCAAAAAACTAGCACCGAAATTTGTAAAATGTCGTATCACGGGGAAACGATCATCTCTGGTATATGAATTAGCAGACTTGTCCGGCAAAGATCTCGGCACCTGGCATATAAAAGATTTAAAGTTGGCACATGATTATCGTATGTAAATAACCAAGGTCTACATATTATCCAAATTAATTTCTTTCTTTTTAATGGTATGTAGCCAGGCAGTAAATACAGAGTTTTTTTTTTAAGAGATAATAAGAATAGTCAGCAGTTCGGATTTTTTTTATAGAAGACAACAAAAATCCTTCATAAGCGAGCGGGGTACTGTAACGTTATTTTATTAATCAATAAAATTAACTTATAGAATTAAAATAATCGATACCTTGTCGATAGAATCTGTCGACTCGACCTTCCCTAGCTGGCAGAGCGGCGCATAGCTCTCTCCACCTACCGCTTGGAACCGGTCGACAGGCCCGCTTTGGCTTTCAAGCTGAGAGCACGCCACTATTTTGCGCGACCTCAGTCAGCCGCCGATACTACTTATTTTTATTAAATTACGTGAGCGATTCTAAACTCACGATTAGTGTGTGTATTCCCCCCGCTTTTGGGTAAGTGTGAACAATTATATATTAGTTGTTAGGGACATAATATAATGTATGATTTTGCTTGCTTGTGTATAAAGTATTGAATAGAATCAGCTGCCTTTGCTGCGAACGCCGGTTATACAAGATGGCGTAGCTACTTAAATTCAAATATTCGCTAAAGCCGATTTACATTTAGTGACAGTATTATTATACAGAGCGATACGGTGCAATGCTTGTTAATTGTTATCTTCTCCGTTCCGGTTTCCTCATGCCGCCACAACCAGACAGTAGTTTCCCATACCCTATATTATTAGGCTAACTATTTACGCTGATGGCGCGTATGGAAACCCGTAAGCTGGAGTAGGCTTAACGTGGTTGGAAATTGATTCCAGGGTCTACGGCACGGGTGGCATTAACCTCTGCTCACGCGCTCACCATCATCACGATAGAGCTGCGTGCGTGGTTACAGGCTACCAACATCAGGGCAGTACCGAGCCTGCGGAGTGATCCAATTCTACCTACACGCAGAACCGAGGCCCCTATTAACCCTACTTATAGAAATAAATATAATTGTTATAAATAATTGTAGTGGTGTGCATTATTGTAAAAATTCACCCCATGACAGGGCATTATTTTCAATTATACATAAAACAAGTTAAAATAAATTAATTAAAAATATAACTAAAACTAGCTAATATGTGGTATGGTACCAAGAACACTGGCTGTATCACCTCGCTGAATAGCAATGACTATTCTCTGTGCGAGATAAGAGCCAGCCCTCTTGTCACCAGCGGCGTCGACCAGCCGAGGAAACAGATATTTGGTAATGTTTTTGTAGATAGTCAAAATATATTTTCTACGATATAACTTATTTCTATTCTACAGGTGCTAGGCAGAGGCGTAGGGTTGTCTACGCACTCCGACTCGGAGCTGATCACGCAGGCGCTGTGCCTGAACCCACCGGAGGGAGAGACCAACGGCCCAGACTGGCCCGCCAGGATCAACCACCTCATGAGGTGAGAGCACGCCCTTATTTACCCAAGGGCCATTGACGTGGCTTAAAAACTGCTTAAACTGCGAAAAGTGCACATGGGTGGTTTCGAACCCGCCGCCGTCGGCTCGCAAAGCGCCCAACTTGATCAGCACTCGTTTGCGCAGGCTGGCTCCTCTGAGCTATTCGCTGGTGATCATGCTGAAGGACAAGATATATGCCGTTCGCGACCCGTACGGGAATCGCCCCCTCTGCCTCGGCAAGATCCTGCCGCTCGGCTCTTCCTGTGAGTATGCATGTAGAGATTACATTATAGAGAAATAAAAAAATAAAAAAAAGTTGGAAAATTGTTCCAAAAGCGAAATGTGTGGTAAATCTGCCGCCGAACCACTAACGGGTTCCGGCAGCGGTCTTCGAGAGCCATACGCATTCTAACGATCAATCCAATCCAAATTTTGCTATCTGGGATTGATACCACAATCCATTTTTAGGGGCACACGTGCCAATAACCGAACCGTGGATTGGTTTATGAAGGCACGCAGATTGGAAGTCGATCGAAAGATAGGCAGCAATCCAAGATCGATTTCAATCTTGGATAGGAGATACAATACAATTCGGCTGTAAGCTGTAGGGTAGGGGAGCAGGAACCACTATCGAGAAAGTATTCGATACGTTAACTGTCAAATTTGACAAATTTGACCAGCGTCTTGCAATATCGACAAGATGCGTACGCGAACCGTTACCTTGATGGAAACGGTAACTATACGAACCGTTATCATTTTCGTGCTTGCCCTATTGTAGGAGTAGTGATGAAATCTAAAACAAATTTGACAGTTAACGTATCGAATACTTTCTCGATAGAGGTTCCTGCTCGCTCTACTGAGCTTGTTTACCAACTTCGATTGTATCGTAACTTGAGGGTGGGATGATCGAAGTCGAATAAAAATATATCATTGCCTCCAAAATTCCACAACATGTAAGATCCGTCCGTGATCTCTTGGTATTTTCGTATAGAGATTTCTCATTGGCACATCTAAATACACCATAATTATAAATCATTTATTCAGGTAACCTAAACAATGTCGAAAGTTCGAAATAAATAACTTCTAAAGTGCGTATTTCAAAGCTCTGCTATATTTAGATGGAGTTTCCTTCTCTTGTAAAAGATTCAAGCATGAACGGAATATTCTCACCGGTGTCATATTATTTTATGCATGTAGGTAGGTACTTGACTGATCATACGCATCGTACTTGGTTACCAAACGCCACCGCCTCCCAACCTGGGTTGGTGTGACCGGTTCCTACAACATTTCTACTGCATCGTGATCACCACCGCAGTGGCTTGTTCGGAATGTTGACTGACATCTTGGCTAGGTTTAGTGATTGCAAATCATGTTTACTGCAAGTACATTGAGTATTGCTATACAAAATGTATGTGCAAAAGCGATGAACATAATGATCTCTATGAATGATTTTCCAGATGTCTACAAACAGTCTTCAGAGCAGCATGCCGCGGGTAAATCACACGCCATTCCATTATCATAACATAGCTTATCGGGTGCGGTGTACTAATCTCATTCACCGGGATGAAAGTGCAAGTAATGATTATTTTGAACAAGTGCTTTATATATTTGTATTGTGGTCTCATCTTTTTTTAACGCATAATATAAAAATATTAATTATTAGGTCAATTGACTTTATTGCAGCAATCTCATAGTTTCATTGATAAGTAATGCCTGTATTACTACGAGTATAATATTATACTGCACTAACTTACATTATTTTGTCACATTTAACATGCATTTAAGGTTATGGATCAATTTTTTTTGTCGTTTTATGTAACATGCAAATAAAGACATTTTGTTTCAAGAATTCCTAATTTGACTGGGTTTAGTTTGCCTTTTGACTTTACGTTACCTATAATTTACAGTTGTAATGAACGGATGCGCCAAAAATGGATTGGAAGACAGAGCGGAGGGATGGGTCGTGTCGTCGGAGTCCTGCGGGTTCCTCTCTATCGGTGAGTGTTAACAAATAAGGAGACTAATAAGTCGTTTTAAACATAAGCTGAACCGATAATTTCACATACACATCACACCCAGACCAGAAACAAATATAATATGTGGATTGCACAAATATTTGTTCCGGGCAGGAATCGAACCAGCGACACCTAGCGCAGCAGTGCGATTGCTCAGCCCCTACGCCAAGCGTGCCGTCTGTTCTTTTCAACTAGTCTCCACTAGATGGCGCTATTAGCAACATGATTCCACCGTTGTGTCGCCCCCAGGCGCGCGGTACGTGCGCGAGGTGCTGCCGGGGGAGATCGTGGAGATGTCGCGGCGCGGCATCCGCACCGTGGACGTGGTGGAGCGCCCCGCCGGCCGCCCGCAGGCCTTCTGCATCTTCGAGTACGTGTACTTCGCGCGCGCCGACACCATGTTCGAGGGTGAGTGCGGCGCGGCGCTGTCTGCAGTGGGACACGGTGTTGTCTAGTAAACGTTGCTGTCTAGTAGGCTGTGAGTGTTCACACGGTGTTGTCTAGTAGACGTTGCTGTCTAGTAGACTGCGAGTGGTCACACGGTGCTGTCTAGTAGACGTTGCTGTCTAATAGGCTGCGAGTGGGTCACACCCGATTCGATCAAAGTCAAATCACAGTCAACAACACGATTAATTAGTGGTGAACGCGACCCGCCCTGGGCCAGCGTGTGGGAGAGAAGGGTGGGACCCCGCAGACTGATGATTCCGCCCCTCAGGTCAGATGGTGTACTCTGCGCGCATGCAGTGCGGGCGCATGCTGGCGCGGGAGTCCCCGGTGGACGCGGACATCGTGTCCTCCGTGCCGGAGTCGGGCACGGCCGCCGCGCACGGGTACGCACGCCAGGTACGTGCTACTTGTAAGAACATACATAATGTTAATTAGTATTTAAACGGGTCTAATTCGCGCACAAACTAATATCAAAATATATAATTTTTACATACCTCGACGTTTCGGCCGAATTACATCGACCGTGGTCACGAGCAGACTGGAGAATGCGGGTGTCACCGTCCGGAGCGTCAAAATTATATTTGATATTAGTTTGTGCGCGAATTAGACCCGTTTAAATACGAATTAACATGTATTCAGTTCGCGAAAGTTTAAGAACTTCTATTGCAAACATAAATAACTTGTAAGAAACAATGCATGAGCCACACAGGTTACGAGGTTATTCTGATAATGCATTTTGGTCACGCGTCCTTTTCGCTTCTCGGCGGTAGTAAGAGCGCAATTACCAAAACAAAATGCACTATCAACAGTGTGCCTAGTGCGAGTTTTGTCAATTTATTTACGCGCTCGGTCCGTTTGGCGTAAACTTGAAATTGTATGGAATAAGAGCAGCGCCATCTAGCGTCAGTGAATCAGTCACTAGATGGCGCTGCTATTATTCCATACAATTTCAAGTTTACGCCAAACGGACCGAGCGCGTAAATAAATTGTCAAAACTCGCACTAGGCACACTGTATGAGTTTTTGCGGAAAGTTAACGCGCTCGCATTTGTATGAAGATCCTGTAAAGCGCCCCTACCGGCGCGTTTATGACCGAAAAATCTTCATACAAAGAGCTAGTTGACGCGTACTATGTCGAGCTAATAAAAACTCATACTCATACAGTTGCTTACATATAACGAGTGCTGGAGCCGGTCTGGCTAGCTACCACCTTAAATAAAACTTCCGTCGTGAACCCCTATCAGTGTGTAAGTGTTCCGGCACCGGGCCTTGAGAGAAGGCATTGCGGGCTCAAAGACCGCTTCGACCACTTAAATACTCCATTAGTGTAGTGTCCGGCTAGTGTACAGCCACGCTTGCCCTCAGTCGGGGATCCCGTTCATGGAGGTGCTGTGCAAGAACCGGTACGTGGGGCGCACGTTCATCCAGCCGTCCACGCGGCTGCGGCAGCTGGGCGTGGCCAAGAAGTTCGGCGCGCTGTCCGAGAACGTGCGCGGGAAGCGCATCGTGCTGATCGACGACAGCATCGTGCGCGGCAACACCATCGGGCCCATCATCAAGCTGCTGCGCGACGCGGGCGCGGCCGAGGTGGGCTAGCGGGCTGAGGGCTCCATCGGTCCCGCTAATAATGGGACCTCTTTAGTGTTACGGCAGATTTTTTTGAAGTAAATCTTCTTTAGGCGCGACTAGGGAGTAACTCAGTTTTTTTTTCTGACGGAAGTAACGCTTACTATAGTCTGTGTAGTTTCCGCTATTTAAAAAAGGTTACATTGACATGTCAATGTAACCTTTTTAAATAGCTTACTATAGTCTGTGTAGTTTCCGCTATTTAAAAAGGTTACATTGATATGTTAATGTAGTTTTACTTCAATCGCGCGTAAAGGTTACACGCACACACTTTTTTTTCTCTCGTCTTTATCTGCAATAAACCGATGACAAAGAACAAGATTAAAGAGATACATGTAGTGACGTGTCCATGTGTGCACAGGTGCACATCCGCATCGCGTCGCCGCCGCTGAAGCACCCGTGCTACATGGGCATCAACATCCCCACCAAGGAGGAGCTCATAGCCAACAAGATGGACAGCTGCCAGCTCGCGGAGCACGTCGGTCAGTACCTACCCTAAACCTATAAGATTGGCTCATGTCGGTCAGTAAAACCTTTAAAATTGGATTCACATCACATCACATTGTCTAGTAACGAAAATGTTAGGTATTTGGGTGGGACAGCAAGGTATGTTATGTGATGAATATGCCTTGCAATCAAACGTAACCCTCAACACAGAGGGGACACTCCATACAAACAGTTGAATTGAACAAAAGACGAGTGAAACTGTATGCGAAGGAATAGCGCTGTACGCGTTGGTACTCAATAGGTTACTCAACTCGCTCAAAGTGGCATACTAAATCTCGATCGTGTCATCACGCTTTAATTGAATTTAATTAATTAATAGGCGTGGCGACAGTATCAAAGAATCGTCGATTTAATCATTGTAGGGCAATCTACATACAAAAGTAATTTAAAATACTGGTTATGATTTATCAAAAATAATCAGATTATTAAGATTTTCAATAAAATGAACCATTAAAATATTGCAATCGGACATTTTTATTGAAACACCAATCACAGCGCATGACGTCACGCTTAGGTAAACTCCGCTGATACCACTGTATTTTGTTATTGTCAATACTGTTTTGTGCTTATGGAGTGTTTTTTTTATTATTTAACTTGTGATTTATCGACTTTAATCTACAATAATATAACAATGGAACCAAGCTTTGTAAGGCAAATAGCTCTAATTTGCCTAGGATTGATATATATTGCGATTTCCTCGCAACAAATAAAGAATTTTGCTCGTCTGAGTTCCGCAACGTGAAGATCTCTTTGTAAGTCACTTCAAGAATCATCATTCTTCGTTTCTTACCCCCGGTTTCTAGAACGTTTGTGTGTCGGATGTTCGTGTTTTACTGTCTGATAGGCATGTACATTTATGGGGCATACATTCCGGTTTCATACCTACTGGTGATACTGATCCCATCACATGATACTCCATATAATATCCATGTCATTTGGCAACTCAAAAAGAAAACAAACAAAATAGATAAAGATGATAGCTAAGACCAAAACAAACATAACCTCAATAAATTAGTTATTCCATAGTTAGCCTCATTAATTCAACGATTTCAAGTCAAACAAACATTTTAAGACCTATCATTACATGATAAAACATATCCACATCAAACTGGTTTTCACAGAAGTTTCGCCGTACGAGCTTTAACCACCTCATGATATTTTCTTGTTTGGAACATGTACAAACACTTTGTTGGGTGTTCTTATTGATGTGTTTTTACACTGCGGTACTGCACACCACTTATAAACTTCGTAATTCATTTTTATCACACTAATTACTTAAATATTTTGTTAAAATTCTACGTAACGTATAGAAATAATAACATGTTTACCTAAGCGATTACCACAGCCGACGCCATGACACCGGCGAGCTGTTTAGGTGCACTATTTGAAAAAATATTAGATTAATGGTTTTAAACTTGTTAAACTCAAGTTTATTACCGAAATAAAGGGTTTTCCGTAAATAGTAAATATGTACCGCCATTATGGAAGAAGATTTAAAAATCTTTCGCCACGCCTATTAAAACGGTTTACACCAATGACAATAATTACACGTGAACACTAAAATTACAAAATATTATTACGCACAATCATTCATTCCTCTCAAAAACATGAAACATAAGAGTGCCCCTTCTTCTAGTGTTAATAAGTATTCTATGTCCCCAGGCTCGGACACCCTCGAGTACCTCAGCGTGGAGGGTCTGGTGAGCGCCGTGCACTACAACATGAAGACCACGCCCAGCGACGGCGTGGGCGGGCACTGCACCGCCTGCCTCACCGGGGACTACCCCGGCGGGCTGCCGGAGGACGTGGACTGGTGACGTACACTGGTGACGTTAGCTGCCGGAGGACGTGGACTGGTGACGTACACTGGTGACGTTAGCTGCCGGAGGACGTGGACTGGTGACGTACACTGGTGACGTTAGCTGCCGGAGGACGTGGACTGGTGACGTACACTGGTGACGTTAGCTGCCGGAGGACGTGGACTGGTGACGTACACTGGTGACGTTAGCTGCCGGAGGACGTGGACTGGTGACGTACACTGGTGACGTTAGCTGCCGGAGGACGTGGACTGGTGACGTACACTGGTGACGTTAGCTGCCGGAGGACGTGGACTGGTGACGTACACTGGTGACGTTAGCTGCCGGAGGACGTCGACTGGTGACGCGGGCCGTCGGAGGACGTGGACTGGTGACGTTAGCCGTCGGAGGACGTGGACTGGTGACGCCTCCGTGCGCCTAGAGACACTACAACGTGCGAGGATACTATCCGCGAGTGTTCGTCTTGAGAATGTAAAGCGGGTGAGGTGCGAGCGCGTCACTAAAGTTTAACGTTGCGTTTAGTGGCGACGTCGCGTCGGTATTGTGCGAGAAACCTGTTTACAGAAGTTTTAGATTTACGAAAACTAGGAAACTTCGAACTACCCAAATTTTACGTTTCAGTAGTTTTTATCCGTTTTACATTCTCAACCAGAAAGAAGTTATAAAATTACATAATTATAAGCGTGAGAAATTCCAAATCAAGAATTATTCGGAGTCGTCTATTAGTAAATTTCAAATATAGGGACCGTTGAGTTAGTAAAAGATATCAGAATCTTTTCTTAGACCCTAGGTAAATAATATTGTAATATAGTTGATTTATCTTTAGGGTTCGATCCCATCTGCACAGATTTATGTGCTATCATACGAACATACCCACATGCACCTAGAGGCACCTAGTTAATTACGAGTGCATTTTTTATACATTTCCTTAGATATAAGACATACTTTCGTTTAAGATAAAAAAGTACGAGACATACGACGGCGGCGCTCGACATTTTGTCGAATACAAAACTGTGGTATGATCCCATGCCATGGTTTTGTTTTGTGTCGACATAATGTCGAACGACATCCAATGTGTCTTTAAGTCGTGCTGGATGCGACGAGTTGAGACGTATTTATAGGATTTTTATCTACATCTCTAATTTTTTTTATTATTATTTTTAAATTAAATTCTTATAATTGTATAAGATGAAAGCGGGAGTTTCGAATAATCGAATATGTTGTCTCAAAGTACAGTACCTGTCGATAAATACAGACAGTCGATATACAATGTCATTGTGACTAATATGAACAATGGTAGTTTTAAAACTATATAGTGTTTTACAGTGTGATTAAAACTAGTGTTTGTCCGCGACTTCGAACGCACCACATACGGCTCCAACGAATCCGTCCAGAAGCTTTTGAGTTTAGTGGCTACAAACAAACCAACAGACAAACACTGTTTCAATATATTAACTAGCTAAAAACGGGTCTAATTCGCGCACAAACAAATATCAAAATATATAATTTTGACATACCTCGACATGTATATGTTTATATGTAATACCTTAATATGTTTCCTGTTCGCGAAAGTTTAAGAACTTCTACTGTTTCAATAGTTGAACCTTTTTAAAATAAACTTTATATAATGTTATATAAAATATTATATACGTAGAAAATATTGTATGACGCGCACACGCAGCACGTGGATCACGTCTAAACAAAAATGTAGGTAATTAATCTCTTCGATTCTTATGCTGTATTATTGACTGGTACTGTTTACACTAAGCCTCGAATAAGAATGCTCTATTTTTGCCTTGTTGAAATTTACGGTAGGTTCCTATTTTATATTATCTATGTTCTTGTATATTTTAAGTACACCTTGTAAAATTAACATTTTCCAACGGTACGACGAATATTTTGAATCAACCCTATGTAACATTACGTTGGCTTCTATTGGTCTAAATTATTTTAGTGGTCACTATGACAATGGAAATGTACAAATGATATTTTTAATGGATCTTTAAGATTGCATTTGTTTGTCGAGAGTGCTGGTATGTTAAAATTATGTTAATCCAGCGGCCTTGCTACACAGGTTGAAGGCCCATTTAGACTATGCAATTGACTTATTTATTGCATACAATAATATTGAAGTAAAAATTTGTATCCTCCTAACAACAGTTATACCATTTTTGTAGGTAAACATTGTGTTTCACTTATTGCATGACGTTTATTGCTCTTATATGCACAAGAAAATGGCATTGTCTAAATCAGGTTTATCTAATCTCGTACTAGCAAGATTATCGCAATATAGGTAGGAGATATAACTAGAACGCCTGCGATATTATCGTCGGATGAATCACCTGTGTGGGAAAGGCTTCACAACCTGAGTATTGTGGGTATATATAAATATATATACATATAAGAACCTCCAACTGTGTATACCCGTGCTGATGTGTAGGCACTACTGATGTGCCAATTTTCCTAACATACTGCATTCCTAAGTTTTAGTAATAAGTATTTTATAAATATAATTATGACAGTCTTACCACAAAAGATTTAAACCAGAGTTGAACAGATGAGTCTAAATATTTTCTCCACAAATCGACGTCGAACCCTCGCTTTTTATATTTTAGACGTCGATTTTATCGGACGTCATTTTAGAAACATCTGTTTAACTCTGGTCTAAAGTTTTGTGGTAAGACGGCGAGTGTTTGCCACCAAGTGCCTTGTTTAGAGATAGAGTTCGTAGTATAATTATTATTATAAAAAAAATGCATTATTTTGCAAAATAAATCAGTTTATTTATACCGTATGATTGTATTTCAATTGTTATTTAACTTTATGGCTAATCGAATAAAAAAACATTTATCTCATATAATTTATTGATATACCTACTTAATTCATTTATATACATAACGGACAACATTAGGAATTCGGACACATTATGTATGCTTACATTACAATTAAAAAAAAAACAAAGTTCTAAATAACATAGAACTATGAATAAAATATGTTTCTACATTTACTAAAAATACCATGTTCCTTTACTTCGTAATGCAGATCATACATTTTTATTTGTGCATTATACATATTATTTGAAACTCTAATTATAAAAACAAACTTTTTCGTCCTTGAGAAGAAAACTTCGTCCAGAAGGCAAGTGAATAAAAAAATTAAAGAATAGAGGCATGGGAATTGGGACCTGCACTGAAAATAAACACAGCGGCCTCACCACTCAACATTCAGATTCAGGGGCTGTATTATGAACTCTTAATCCTAGTCAGTTCACGGCGTATGAACTGCCTGGCTATGTCATATTATGAACTCTTCATGCCAGCCAGTAACATCACGTGACAGTCAAACCTACTTCTGACCTAATACCAGGATATAGAACTTTAATTTGACATAATGTAGGTCACAATACGAGAAAGAACAAAAGTAACCGGCCGTAAATATTTAAAAAAAAAATGCCTGGAACTTGCCTAGTTTTCAATAAGTTCATAATACGCCCCCTGGTGTAAAGAGGCCCCCGCTGCTCCTCACAAGCCGTGCTTCCCGACGATGGCCTCGATGTCCGCCACCTCCTTGGCGCAGGCGGCGGAGAGCACGCGCGCGCCGCCCGCCGTCAGCAGCACGTCGTCCTCCACGCGGACGCCGACGCCGCGGAACTCCGCCGGCACGCGCTCGTCGTCCGCGCGGATGTAGATGCCTGAGGGATGTCGACCGTCAACCGTCAACCGTCTTACCACATAAGTTTAGACCAGAGTTAAAAAGACGTTTCTAAAATTTCGTTCATCAAAATCGACGTCTATCACTCGCGTTTTCTTGCTCAAACTTGGCATTCCTAGTAATTTTACTTGTGAATTTGTTATTGAGTAAATAAAAGGACACAAATCGACGTCTAACCCAGACGTCGATTTGTGGCGAAAATATTTAATACTCATCTGTTCATATCTGCTTTTGTGGTAAGACCGCAAATATCGTTAAAGTTATCTTACCTTACTGTTGGGTAAGGGGCTTAAACTTTTCCTTTGGGTAAGGTTCACAGTTTACCATCGGGTAAGGGTAGAGTTCAAACTTTACCCTTAAGTACGGTTCAAAATTTTCCCTTTGATAAAAAGAACGACTCAAAGCCCCTACAAAAAATAGTTAAAACCCCCTAGGGTAAAAGGAAACATTACCCGGCTCCACGGTGACCACCATGTGGTCCCGCACGGGCGTGCCGCGGCGCACGAGCGGCGCGTCGTGCACGTCCAGCCCCAGGTAGTGCGACACGTGGTGCGGACAAAGACGGTACGCCTCCTGTGAATACATTCATTATTGGTAAAGAATATTGCCTCTCATTGACAACAATAACATATAAAAAACTGCTGTTATATGCTGTATATTAGAAAATCTTCCATCCCAGTCAAGCACACTTGCATAGGAGATACCCTATCCACTATTTACTTACACCGCATGGGTTGTATTCAACTGGAAACAGATATAGGCAAAGCACTTCAGTCCTTTGCGAGTCTGATAAACGAAGACCGATGACATATTGTTGCTTGTTTCAAAGAACACCTAACCCCATAGATCAAACACTATAATAATGGTAATTCCCAGTTGCCACCCCCATTCTTGTCCCCAGTGGCGACAAATGGGAATTATTTTTAGAATGTGCCCCTATTGTCGCCACTGGTGACATCCCACTGTGAACAAATGGGAATTGTTTTTAAAAGTTCCACTTGCCACCACTGTTGACAAAATAATTACATATTCCAATACCACGGAAACAGCAACGAAGCATCGACCTACTTATTGGCATGTGGCGTGATTTACGAGAATTATGGAGCTGCGTCAGCGCGCGGCTTGGAAGCGGACACCGGCGCCGCGCGACGGCACTTGCGTCACTCTATACTCATACTTCGAGCTGGAGACATTCCATATTTTTAGAATTAGAATTAATTAATTGTAACTTCAGTTTTTATATTAAATTAGTTATTTCAAATTTTGTTTTTTTTTAAGTCCTTCGGCTGTCGCTCGCATAATTGGCGCAGTCGGTAGGATCTAGAGTCAGTGCGTGTCGGTTAAAATCTCCGAAAAATCGCTAAACGTCGCTGGCAGGCTCCTTAGCCCTCATCTAGATCCGAATCTACGCGAGCGCGTCACCGAGGACCAGTATCCAGACATTGATACGCAGAGGAAACCAGAATGCAAATGTAAGTACGCAAAAACTTTCTTTTTGTGTTGCTCCTTTCCTAGTTCTTATTCTTGTGTTATAATTATTATTCACGATTTTCCATCCCAGGAATAGGGGTGATAGCGAGACTGCATCACGCCAGTCTCGCCGTAATAGAGAGTTAGATAGTTTAAGAGAGATTGAATCTGATTTAAGTTTAAATACTTTATTTGTGAAAATGCCTCACGACCCAGATACGATTTACAAGGCCTTGCGCCCTGTACCAGATTTTGATGGAAATCCAAATATATTAACTAGATTTATTAAAATATGTGACCAAATAGTTGAGACGTATATGAGCCTTGACCCCGGCAGTGAATTACCTAATTTGTGTCTTTTAAATGGTATACTGAATAAAATAACCGGTCCTGCTGCCACAATTATCAACTCTAATGGCATCCCTGATAATTGGCTGGGAATACGCGATTCCCTTATTAATAATTTTGCGGACCAAAGAGATGAAACCGCGCTATACAACGACCTCTCCTTGGCCACGCAAAGGCATAAGACCCCGCAGGAGTTCTATGACCATTGTCAGACCTTATTTAGCACTATAATGACCTACATTACATTGCATGAAACTCTGCCCACAACTATTGAAGCTAAGCGCGCGCTTTACCGTAAGCTTACCATGCAAGCTTTTGTACGCGGTTTACAAGAGCCCTTAGGCTCTCGGATTCGATGTATGAGACCCGCGACTGTAGAGCAGGCATTAGAATTTGTGCAGGAAGAGCTGAATATAATATATTTACAGAAACGTAATAACGAAGTGCATTCAAAGGCTCAGCCGCCTATGAAAGCTCAGGCTCCAATTCAAATGCCTCCTCCATCCAGGCAGGCCTTTCAGCCGCCTCCACACAATATGATGGTTGCGCCCGTCAACCACCACCGACCCATGTTAATGCAACCTCAACCATTTAAATTTGCTCAGCCACAGAATCAGTTTCGATTCAATTCAAACCCGCAAAATCAACCTCAATATCGTATGCCCACGCGTACGCAGCAGATGTTTGGTGCACCCCCGCCAAATTATAACGCGCGTAGTAACGTTTTCCGTCTTCCGCCCCGAAACCCATCTCAGAACTTTGGCCCTAAGCCTATGAGCGAAGTGCAGCATTTCACCCCTAGGGCATTACCCGCGACGGGATTTAGGGGGCACGATTGGTCTAAACACGGCAACCCGCCGCCTACGAACTATTTCAAAAGTCGGGAAATGAATTTTAATGAATGTGTTGATGACGGATACTCGGGTTATGCGGATTATTACTACGAGCCTGATTATAATACCTACTATTTCAATTACAACGAATGTCCGGCCTATGCGCATGATTACAACGAGTACGTTGACCCCGACAGTTACGGCCCTGCGGTAGCTCAGGTACACGAATACGATGGAAATGACGTGGTTAACGAACCGCAGCCTTCCACCAGCCATGAAAATTTTCAGAAGGCTTCAGGGTCAGGCAGGCAAAAATAGAGGTCAATTTACAGACGCAGAGACAGTTACCGTACATTCAGACCTTAGACCCTCCATTAAAATTGCTGATAGATACCGGAGCAAATCAATCTTTCTTAAGCCCGGACGCTATAGAGAAATTTTACCCCCACGTGCCCTTAGACTATGATCCATTTGAAGTTATAAATGTTCACGCGGTAAGTCAAAACGACTATTCTATCACGGTACCCTGCTTTCCTGAAATCAGTGACAACGAACCGATTAAACTTTTCGTATACAAGTTTCATAATCACTTCGACGGATTAATTGGGCTCGATTTATTAACACGATGGGAAGCGAAAATTGATTTAAAAAGGTTATGTCTAACTACCAAGTTCGCGGTAAACCAAATTTTATTATACAACTCGCGAAACGTTAATTTGTACGAGGACATCATTCCGGCGAAAAGTACAAAATTAGTCAGAATACCCATTGATGCTCCTGATAGTGAAGTTTATATTCCAGAACAAATCTTGTGTAACTGCGTAATTCATGAATGTGTAACTAGTGTGGTTCAGAGTAGAGGTATATTAGAGATCGAAAACCCGCACGAAAATGACGTCGTATTTTCATTAGATCGCCCGGCTCACTCGGAGCTGTTTAATATCGAGTGCACGCGAACTGACGAACCACCCGCGCGCACCAAAGAAGTCTTAAAGCGACTTCGTACAGATCATCTTAACGAAGAAGAAAAGGCTAATTTAATAGCTCTTTGTGCGAAGTATTCTGATGTTTTCTATATTGAAGGTGAAAATTTAACTTTCACTAATCAGATAAAACACCGCATTCGCACAACCGACGAATTACCGGTATACACGAAGAGTTATCGTTATCCTTTTGTCCATCGGCAAGAGGTCAGCGACCAAATTGACAAAATGTTGACCCAAGGTATTATTCGTCCTTCTGAGTCAGCGTGGAGCTCTCCAATTTGGATTGTTCCTAAGAAGGCGGACGCCTCGGGTAAACAGAAGTGGCGTCTAGTGGTTGACTTTCGAAAAGTCAACGAAAAAACCATAGACGATAAATACCCTATCCCGAACATAGCGGATGTTCTGGATAAGCTAGGGAAGTGTCAGTACTTCACAACCCTGGACCTGGCCAGCGGCTTCCACCAGGTTGAAATGGACCCCATGGACATTCCGAAGACAGCATTCAATGTGGAACATGGCCACTTTGAATTTCTCAGAATGCCAATGGGATAAAAAAATTCACCATCCACATTTCAAAGGGTAATGGATAATATCCTCAGAGGGCTCCAGAACCAGATCTGCCTGGTCTACCTTGACGATATTATCGTATTCAGCACCTCCCTGCAGGAACACATGACCAACCTGGAGAGGGTGTTCCAGAGACTTAGGGAATCCAACTTCAAAATACAGATGGACAAGTCCGAGTTTTTGAAGTTGGAAACGGCTTACTTGGGCCATATTATCAGCAGTGAGGGAGTAAAACCGAACCCGGATAAGATAGCGGCAGTTGAGAAATATCCAATTCCTAAAACGCCTAAAGAAATAAATTTTGAAAAGGAGTTTGTACTCACTACCGACGCTTCTAACGTCGCGGTAGGCGCTATTTTATCTCAAGGGCCTATCGGATCCGACAAACCCATTTCTTATGCCTCTCGTACACTAAATGATAGTGAACTGAACTACAGCACCATCGAGAAGGAGCTTCTGGCAATAGTTTGGGCCACTAAGTACTTTAGACCTTACCTTTTTGGAAGGAAATTTAAAATACTTACAGACCACAAGCCATTGCAGTGGATCATGAGCTTAAAAGAGCCCAATTCCAGACTTACACGATGGCGCTTAAAGCTCAGCGAATATAACTTCACTGTCGTGTATAAAAAAGGGAAATCTAATACCAACGCTGATGCCCTGTCCAGAGTAGAGATTAATAATGAGGAAACTATTTCCCTCATGGTGAACTCTTCTGAGCCGCCAGCACCAGATAACGGCTCCACAACCATGACAGCTCACACCAGCCAGGAAGATCCCATATTAGAAATCCCCATTACTGATGATCCGCTGAATAAATTTCACCGTCAGTTAGTCTTTTCAATAGTCAGCGATGTTAAAAGGCGGCCGGCGGTATCAAAACCATTTGAAACTCACACTCGCGTTTCTGTGCAAGTTACTGAGGCTAACCTAGAAAAAGACGTCATTAATGCCATCAAGGAATATGTTGCCCCTAAAATTAAAACAGGAATTTTAATTAATCCCCCGTTAGGCATGTACTCAATAATTCCCATAATTCAAAATCATTTTAAAAGTTCCACAATGAATCTCGTCCTCACCAAAGTAGAACTAGAAAACGTCAAACCCTATCTCAGACAACAAGAAATTATTAAGCATTACCACGACGGTAAGACCAACCATAGAGGCATTAACGAATGCTACCTGTCTCTGTCAAAGAAGTATTATTGGCCCAAGATGAATGAACAGATAACCAAATTCATTAATGAGTGCACTGTATGTGGCCAAGGGAAGTACGATCGTAATCCCATACAACAGCGATTTAATGTAGTACCGCCTCCTAGTAAACCTCTAGAGATAGTTCATATGGACCTATTCACGGTAGATAGTGAAAAGTATGTGACATTCGTAGACGTATTTTCTAAATACGGCCAGGCTTACCATCTACGTGATGGCACCGCTATCAGTGTGTTGCAAGCTTTATTGAAATATTGCACACACCACGGATTGCCGCTGACGATCGTAACTGACAACGGCACGGAATTCACGAACCAATTATTCTCGGAATTCCTACGTACACATAATATTAACCATCATAGAGTTCTCCCTCATGCGCCTAACGACAATGGTAACATAGAGCGATTCCATTCAACTCTACTCGAACATCTCCGACTTTTAAAAATTCAGCGTAAAGATGAACCAGTAGTAAATCTAGTGCCCTATGCGATAATCGCCTACAATAGTTCCGTCCATAGCTTCACTAAATGTAGACCGTTTGACATAATTACAGGCCACTTTGATCCAAGAGACCCAACCAGTATAGATCTGACACAACATCTCTTACAACAGTACACCCAAAATCATAGAGAGCAGATGAAACTAGTTTACGAAATTATAAATGACTCAGCTCTGCACAATCGTACGGTTTTAATTGAGAACAGAAATAAAGACAGGGAGCCCGAAATTCAATACGAACCAGAACAGCAAATTTTTATTAAAAACCCACTTGCCAGCCGACAGAAATTAGCACCGAGATATACTAAGGACGCGGTCCTTGCTAACTTGCCTATACATATCTATACATCAAGGAAACGTGGCCCCGTGGCCAAAACTCGCCTTAAGCGAGTTCCTAATAGCGCTAAATTGTTTCAGACTTCTGCTGATGATGCTGGCGCATCTAGTTCACACCCAGGAGATAAGACTTGAGAGTCTTAACGACGGTCCGGGACTCCTACCTTATAAACTAGGACGAACTCGTCTCATTACGCATTATCATAGCTTCTTACAGTACATTCAGATTGACGATTTAGAAAATAAAGCTCTCGCGGTTAGAAATCAGTTATTAGAATTCGAACAAAAACTAAGTAACGACACGTTAGCATTGTACGAACTTCAAATTAAGTACTTATCACATAAAATTGATAAAGTCCTAATTCACTTGAAAGGGTTAGAGCCTAGCCGTGCAAAAAGAGGTCTGATTGATGGTTTAGGATCCGTAATTAAAAGTATTACGGGTAACTTAGATTATCAGGATGCAATTAAATTTGATAACGCAATCAAAACTTTAAACAATAATCAAGTAAAAATAACATCTGAATTTAATTCCCATATTAGTCTTAGCAAAGAATGGATGACGCAACATAATGACGTCATCGACCAGTTAGTTAGAAACCAGCAGTCAATCAATTCTACACTTGAACTTATATTAAACAGCGACGCTTTTAACGACAATAGCCTCATAAAGTACGCTAAATTCGCACAACTTTTAACTATTATAACAGAAAATGTAGACGATTTATTAGGAGAGATAATTAGAATAGAAAATATATTAGCTCTTGTGCGCGCCTTAAGCACGCATCATTCTATGGTAAATATAGATACGTTAAGTAAGATGATAGATAGGCTCCGGATAATATACGGAGAAAGTAAGGTGTTAAGTGTAGAGTTACGTGATTACTATAGTATTATAAAGCCTGGGTCATACTTCATTAAAAAACAGATTGTAATAGTATTCAAAATTCCCATAGTTAGCACAGATGTATTCGACCTATACAAGCTCGCTATCACCCCGAATAGGTACAATCAAATCCTCATTCCACCCTTTCCATTCCTTGCAACCAATAAGGAAGCGTATGCGTACATGGAGGCTGAATGCCCGAAGGTAGACAAGCAGTACCTCTGCGTGGAAGACACCATCAATAGAATCAAGACCCAGCAAGACTGCGCTCGGGATCTGGTCATCAGTCATGCCCTGGGAGGAGCCTGCAACCTGACCACTGTAGAACTCAAAAATGAAGCCATGGAACAACTGGACGACAAGGACTACGTCTTGTCATTGCCCAGCACAACGAAAGTTCATCTGCAATGTGGAAGAGAAGAATACAAGCAACTTCAAGGCAGCTACCTAGTTACAATACCACTGAACTGCACCGTGATGACGTCAGAGATCACATTAACCAACGAAAATAACGAAGTAACCGGCCAGCCCCTACTAATCACAGACATCTCATACGACTTCAAACGGGAACCTGCATCTCCTCACAAGATGACACTGCAATCCATAGACCTGAGGAAACTACATAAAGCCCACAACCAAGTCATGATGCAGCCACGGTTGGAACGAGACGCCATCGCAGACAACACATTTTACCACACCACTATCCCCCTGTATGTGGTATTATTCTGTGCATTCGCACTCGTGCTGATAGCAATTTTTCGTCGATTCAACCTATGCAAATGCAACAAATCTCAACGCCCTGTAGACCAGACACCTGCGAAGCAAGAAGACGAAGATCTTGAAAACCCTACGGTTTTCCCAGCAACTTTTTCACTAAAAGTTGGAAAATAGTTGCTGATCTGCGGGTGGAGAAATTACATATTCCAATACCACGGAAACAGCAACGAAGCATCGACCTACTTATTGGCATGTGGCGTGATTTACGAGAATTATGGAGCTGCGTCAGCGCGCGGCTTGGAAGCGGACACCGGCGCCGCGCGACGGCACTTGCGTCACTCTATACTCATACTTCGAGCTGGAGACATTCCATATTTTTAGAATTAGAATTAATTAATTGTAACTTCAGTTTTTATATTAAATTAGTTATTTCAAATTTTGGTTTTTTTTAAGTCCTTCGGCTGTCGCTCGCATAATTAAATATACACCAGTAAGTTTATTGTTTATTTATTTGTTTATTTTTAAAAACGTAGCCCCACACTAGGATTGCTCCTGTATCGTGGGTACCGCTTACAGACATATAATTTCACAAACACATCATACCCAGACCAGAAACGAATATTTGTGGATCGCAGAAATATTTGACCCAGGCGGGAATCGAACCCGCAACCCCTAGCGCAGCAGTCCGATTGCTCAGCCACTACACCAAACGAGCCGTCAAAGTCCTATGCGAGTCTGATAATGAATGGAGACAGATGACACTTCGCTTGTTTCAAAGAGCAACTCACCCCGACGAGCTGGTGCGCGTCGATGTCTTTAGGCAGGATGCCCTCGGCCTGCAGCCGGGTGCCGAGGAGGCGACACATCTGTTCGAACAGCTGGTCTAATGGTGGTCGGTGTTCACCCAGGATTTCTATTAGGCGTTTCTGAAAATGTAAGTAATGTCGAAGACTTCTGTAAGGTGTTTTTAGGAACATAATAATTTGCAAGCAAGAAGATTCGCTACTAAACTATAGAAAGGTTAGGTTTAGGTTTTACTAGGGATTTCATTGTTTCAGAATGTTTCATAGTTGCTATTCAAGAGTGAAATGTGTACATACTCACTTGTACTGACAACACAAGCTCGTACAGTATCCTGTGATATTTGGAGAACTTCCCGGACACCGGCCACGTCCGAGATATGTCAGAGTTATACAGCCATCTCTGGCAACCTGGTAGGAGATAGTATGACGTAATCTGTTATGTGTTTGCTAGGGGAGTAGAAAGAGCTGGCCTCGGGGTCTTCAGAATCCTTTGACATGGCTTAACTGTCTGTTACCATACAATAAAAACTGAGCCTGACCATTAAACAATGTGAATTATTAAACATGACAACGTTTAACATTTAAGTTCTTGTACATATTGGGAAGTTACATTGTATGATAATGCAGGTTTACTGCACTCTTACTGTTTCATCATCATCATCATCAGCCTGAAGACGTCCACTGCTGAACATAGGCTTCCCCCTTGCTCTCCTTGTTCCTCCCTCTCTTACTGTTTACTGTTACTTAATTGGATCTGTCGCTAAAACCCCACCCGGGGTATTCTGGCAGTGGAGCCAGTGTAGTGGAGTGGTGTCTGAGAGCCAATCAAAAAGCGTGGTTACCACCTTCGACCCTAATATCATCAACCAGGTGAGATAGTGAGGATACACTAGCCTATTAAATGTAAATAAAGGCCTACCAGAATCAACAAGCAGCATTTCCCCGTCCCTCAAGATCTGGTTGTTGGTGACATAGTGTATGTGCGTGGCGCGGTCTCCGCCCCCGACCACCGGCGGGAAGGCCAGGTGCTCCGCCCCCTGCAGCCGGCAGCTGTAGTCGAGGACTGCGTTTATTGCATGCTCGGACACTCCTGCGAGGGATAAACTATATTGAAGGTTTGATATTTCAATGTTATTGAGTTTAGTGCGGTTCATCTATGGTGACATCTTTGCTGCGGTTTGCGGTTCTGGATACAGTAGCATGGTATAAAAAATGTTAACAGAATACTCCGTCAATGTTACTCCACTCTATCAGTTTCCATAGGCTACGATGGGTAACACCAAACAGCAGAAACAACCGACGGGTGAGCTACGCTCTAGTCTAATTTCTTATCTTCTTAATAAGTGAATAATGAAAACGAACCTGGTTTCGTACAAGCCATAGCCATATTGACAGACTGCGCTCCGATATAACAGGTATCCTTCATCAGCTCGACTTCAGCTGGCGACTTGACCACCCTCATGAAGTGAAGTATCCGCTGCGGGTCCTCCATTGAGACCTGGCTGCCGGCATGGAGGATGGAACGCACTGTCTGGTGGATGTCCGCGTTTGATGGACTCTCATTGTGGTACCACAGTACGGAAGGTTTTGACTCCAATGCCAATCTGTCGAGAGAGATTGACTTATGACAGGTTGATCAGGAAAACACCAAGGTTTCCTTAACTGACATAACTCGGGTAAGATCCACCAGAAGTTTACCTCTTTTGACAATATCGTCACTTAAGACCGTGGTCAAGGGCTAGCATTAAAAAAGCACATTATTTGGGCTACCTTGAAAGTACATAGATGTTTTTAGACCTTACTTATTTAAGTAACTGCTGAAGTGTTCCACGGGCAATGAATCGTCAACAGTGAACAGTTGAGCGGATGCTGTGCAACCGGTCCTCGGTCCCTCCCATAACTCCGCATGGCTATCTTTCTCGTGAACAAACAGTATGCTCTGTAACAGTTAAAAGATGTTATGGTGCTTAGATCTCTAGAGGCTATAGAAAACGAACAGCGATTGCTAATAGGAACTGTCTTCATAACAATCTAAAATGTTGGGCATCACGCAGCCCTTATTGTATGTGGCTTAAAGTCTATTGTGTTTCCAAAATATAATAAAATTTTTTTTCAACACTTTTTAACCTTGGTTCAAGCCAAAACTCACCCTATATGCCTCCACTTGTGCCGGTTTAACCATGACCAGAATGGCTGACGGCTCCAGACAACCGGTTAGGTAGAAGAAATCTGAATTCTGCCTGAACACATATGGAATTTTGTCAGACATGTATTGTTTCCGAGCCGCTGGTATAACAATCTGGAAAACATACAACAATGAATCAGTCAATACTCTTTATAAAGGTTTTGTAGTGTTATAGAAGATCCGGGTGGCTAATCAGAGCAGACTCGTGTTTTCATCAGATCACACCACAAAACATATAACTTGCAAGTGGCTTTCACAGTTTAGCAATACAATAGTAAAACTGCATAATATACCATCATCAACATCTCTTTCCATCAGGCGAGATTGTAGACAAAATGAAAAGCTTACTATAAGCAAACTTTAATCAACTTGCAAGTATTAAAAATTAAGTCAAACTTACAATATGAGTTTTGTGCATGTTATCCACCTCGGAAACCAACTTGGTTACAAACGTGTCCCTCCTCTCTCTATACTCAGCCTGTGTGATGCCACAGGTGAGGTGATCCTTCGGGACCATGTGAGGGTGTGTGAAGCAGGTTGCTTGTCCAAGAATGCCGGCCGGTATCGAAAACTGAGGTGTAGTGTTCTCTCCCGGAGGAGTCTCCACTGTAGATCGACATGTCGACTTCACGTGAATAAAAGCCTGCCTGAAAATTCTCCGCCGGTCTTTGGAACCTGCGAAACAATATAAAAATTGTGTTATTGTTTTGCAATCAGGCCAAAGTTCGAGACTTGGAGAATTATAAACAAAACAACCTAAAGCTCACCAATATTTGAACAGATTCTGCGTAAGTGATGCATTGTTTTGTTTCTTCGGTAAGGTGTTATCTAATACTTATGTGGAAAATAATTTTGATTTGTTGAGAAAAGAAATGAAAACATTCAACCGAGAAGTCCGAGAGAGAACCGACCGACCAAATTTGAAAGTTCACAATTTTGACTTTGACATTAGAAGATTAGTGTGGCCACAGTGAAACTGGATAATCTTCTAAATCAATGCGTGAAATCTACCAAAGCCTTGCAAAAAGTTGGAACATTATTGCTTTAATTATCTGAAATAAAACAGAAGTGAATTACTAACATTTCAATAATTTGAAATATTCAAAGTAGGTAGGTACTTTATAATGGATTATGGTGTCAAGTCAACTTGTTTATTTTTTTGTAAATTATTATGAGCCTTATCTAAATAGTGCTATCAAACCATGCCCAAATGAGTTTTGGCGGGAATCCGATAGTGAGACGTTGTTGGTTTTATATTATTTCTTTAAACCTGTGTTTCATTGAGTGTTAATGTGTAATATTGGTGGAATATTAATCATTAAGTGTTCGTTAACGTGTCATTTCGCATTTTTTGCGAAACTCTCAGAAAGTTTCAGTAAAGCATCCACTACTTTACTGAATCGTGACTTTGACTATGTAAATAATTGTCTTGACTACTTGACCACGACGACTGCTGTTATGCTGTGACTTTCCTATTGTAAAATTTAGAAATACTTATACATTAAAATACTTGACACTCGCTAGCTAAATGCACAAGCCGTGCGAAGTCTTATCTTAACGTAAAAATCTTTCAAAAAAGTAGATACTTTTTCATTTGGTAACATTGTATCTGTTTGACATTGACATACTAAGTGTTTATGGTATTGCCAATTAAGTTTAATGGTATTTTTTTAAGTATTGGCTTTGCGTGATTTGAGTATTTACTTAGTGTACAAATTCCTTGTCCTCACATGGCAGCCACTTTATTAATTTTTAATTTGAGCGTATTACCTAACTACTTCGATCAGTAGGTACATTAATGATCGAAGACCTACATACATCTACATACCTTTAGTAGGTCCCTATACCAAGCCTTAGTTAAATTAAAATACCAGTCCCTGTCAGTAGTAACATGCTTTCGCTAGGGCAAACGGATCAAATATCGAAACTGTCTGGTTGCATTTTGGATGTGATTGAAGTGCGGCCGCATATTTTACTATCTACTACCTCTACAGCAACCAACCCGCAAAGAACTAAGTATATAATAATATTACATGTAAGACTTTTTTGATTCCTTAAAAACACTGGAACCACTTAGTTTTTGCACCTACTTACACGGCGGCAGCGCGCGGCGGGTGTGACCCGACTGTCAGAAAGGAGTATAATAAAAAGCTATTAATATTAGGTATAGCTTTTTCTTTAGTTGTGGCGGTGGTAGCCTAGTGGGCGAACGTCCGCCTTCGAAAACGAAGGTGGCGAGCTCAAATCCCAGTGCTGGCACGTACCAATTTGTGTATCTTGTGTAACATATGTACGTAAGTATCACTCGCTTTTCGGTGAAGGAAAACATCGTGAGGAAACCAACATGCCCGAGAATTATTTCGGAGGCATGTTATCCACCAATCCGGACTAGGCCCCCGTGGTGGATTATGGCCTAACCCTCCTCACGATAGTGAGGGGAGGCCTTTGCCCAGCAGTGGGACAGTTACAGGCTGAATTATTATTATTATTATTATTATATAGCTTTTTCTTACCTTGATTCGATAGATAAATTCTCTATTGAAACACCACAGAACAAAAAAAACTTAAGGCTAGATTAGAACAGAACAATAAATAACAAAAAAATAGTGTCGATTCGGGACCAAACCATTGGATCGAATTCCATGACCCGAAGATCCTTTCCACTGATCGTCACTTCTATCCTGGAATTGTACGTGAAGCAATTGAAATCAAGAAGTACCGGAATTTCAATCGGGAAGATGGGTTTAGGTTGTCTGGTTCCTGGAATCCGGTTATTAGCAAGTGTGTAGGTACGGCGCGATTATTGTTCGAGTGGGACTTCGAATAAGTACTTATACTGTTACTATTGTAAGCATGTCGTGACGGTTATATTTTGCAAGACTAGCGCGGGTAGTTGGAAACAACACCTGCCGCTCCGGACGGTAATACCTGCATTCTCCAGTCTTCTCGTGACCACGGTCGATGTAACTCGGCCGAAACGTAGAGGTATGTCAAAATATTTATTATTACAAAATATGTTATTAGTTTGTGCGCAAATTAGACCCGTTTCAATTCTAATTAACATCCTATTCAGTTCGCGAAAGTTAAAGAACTTCAAAAAAAATAGTGCTACAATGTGCAGTGTTATCGCTCAAAGCGATGTCTTCCAGATAACCATGCATAGATTAGTTATTGATCTGCGGCTATAATTTACTGATATTGGATTCGGTTGGAGCTTAGAGCCACAGAATATATGTATACCTAAATAGTTAGTTATTCCACTTCGACATCATTCTTTAAATTCAATGTCAGTTGGCAATGCCGCTATTGCCAATGCCAAGGCCCAGTGGTAATCACAGTAAGTATATCTAAGCAGAATGGTAGCCTAGTGGGCGAACGTCCGCCTTCGAAAACGGAGGCGGCGAGTTCAAATCCCAGTGCGGGCACGTATTCAATGTATTTCTTGTTAAACATAATGTACGTAATTATCACCTAAAGCCTCCTCACGATAGTGAGGGGAGGCCTTTGCCCAGCAGTGGGACAGTTACAGGCTGAATTATTATATTATTATTTTTTATACCTAAGTACGTCGTAGAGTACGTAGGTGCCTGGCACAACTACCAAATAGTAAATCCCGAGATAATTTGTATGGTAAGTACCTACCTAGGTACCTGCCTAGATTTAGATACCTACACTACCACACTCTACCATCCACAGTTTTATGGTGGTATAGATTTTTCTAATATTTTATTTGCTGACGGACTTTATTTTCTCGTGGATCGAAGTGGAACAAATGTAATAAATTATTAAAAAAAAAAAGAATAATTGGAGCGACATCCACGATTTCGTGGAGCGGAGTGGCATAGCCCGTTTGTACCGGTACTTAGGTAAGTAGGTATTTATCTCTATAATTATTATTGTATTATGGTTCGTCGAAGAAATTATAAGTATCTCTGAATATTTCTGCTCATTTTTGCACAAAAAAATCACGCAGATTAGTTAGACATGTTTTTCAATTTCAGAAAAAATGTTTATTTACTTACTAAGTAGAAGTATACCTACACATAGATATTTATTTCGATATAGATGCAATATTAAAAACAAACACACTTATCAAAGACCACCACGAGACGCCCAATGCGACAACAAACGAGGGTAGTAAAATGTAGAGCATGGATAATTCAGACAGGACAACCATTTTATAAAGGGCCTATCCCATTTGGCTAAGTTTTCCTAGAAGGTATCTCATTTCGGGGCTATTTTCAAAAGGAAAAGAGGCTCTATTGCTAGGCTTCGTGGGCAGGAAGGTCAAGCTACGTTCACCGGTACAACCACGGCAGTCAGTGCGGAACGGTCGGCGCGCGCGCACGCAGCTGTCAGCCGTCTTACGATCCCGAAATCCACCTGTGCCGTAAAGTGCCCGTTAGTGTTTCATAACAGTGCTTGTTTTTTCTTTAAGTATCGGACGCTCCGCCTGCCAGCGACTCTGCCAAGAGGTTTGTTTTGTTTACCTTACCAATTTACAACATAGTAGGATTTAGTGCGGCTCCAGTTTATTGTTGTGTATCGATACTCCGATAGTTTACATCGATAGTAAATGGCGGGCGCAGTCCGCTGCACGATTTGCATCGTTTTGTAAGCCATTCATTAGTTGTTACGGTCGGCTGCAAGGATTACTTAATGCGACCTCGCGAAGTGATATCTCTATTTTTATGTAAGTGTAACTTTACTGTGCCGTGCGTACAAGATATTATGCTACGTCATTAGACTTTATGCTTAGTTGTTACAATAGGTAGAATATAATTTTGTAGACTGTTATTACCAATGAAGATTATTACAAACTCAGTGTCTTCATTACATGAATACGTTGGACTCATCTTATAAATAGGCAGATATTGTCTTCGTATATGAGAATACTTATTTCAAATTATTATTGTCTTCGTCATACATTCGCTTCAGCTTTCTGCGCGAGACCGCTGTATTTCTCATGGAGTTTAAACGCATTAGGTAACGTGCGACCTCTCTTCATCGATTATATGCTTAGAATAATTGAGATGCCTACATTTTACTTGCTTATGTCACCTTTGAACACATGTTGTCAAAAACTTATCTAGTAGTCTTACTTCTTACTAATATTATAAAGCCGAAAGTTTGTGAGTGTGTGTGTGTGTGTGTGTGTATGTTTGTTAGCTCTTCACGCTCAAACGGCTGGACCGATTTCGATGAAATTCGATATAGGGGTAGATTGGACCTATGAGACGGACATAGGCTATCTTTTGTCTCAAAAAATAATCTCGAAGGGGATGAAATAGGGGTTGAAAGTTTGTATGTGTAATTAATAATTCTTCAAGTTAGGAATCTGAAAATTTAAATTTAGGCTTTTGGTAGGAAATAAAGAAATACGGGTCTCAGCTTTTTTGCAAAATCATCCCTAAAGGGGACAAAGTAAGGGGTTGAAATTATGAGGTATTTTTTAGTTGCATCCCCTACGTACGGCAAATCGTATTGCAATTTGGCAAGGAGATAGATAATAATGGATACAAGTTAAAGAAAGAGATAAATAGAGGGAGAGGGAGAGAGATAAAGGGAAAGAGATAGAGGGAGACAGAGAGCGAGATATAGAGGGAGAGGGAGAGATTACGAGATAGAGGGAGACAGAGAGCGAGATATAGAGGGAGTGGGAGAGATCGCGAGATAGAGGGAGAGGGAGAGAGCGAGATATATGTAGACGGAGAGAGTGAGAGATAGAGGGAGGGGGAGAGAGCGAGTGATAGAGGGAAAGGGAGAGAGCTAGAAATAGAGGGAGAGGGAGAGAGTGAGAGATAGGGGGAGAGGGAGATCACGAGATATAGAGGGAGAGGGAGAGATCACGAGATAGAGGGAGAGGGAGAGAAAGAGAGCGTGAGATAGAGGGAGAGAGCGTGAGATAGAGGGAGAGGGAGAGAGCGAGAGATAGAGGGATGGGGAGAGAGCGAGATATAGAGAGAGAGAGAGCGAGAGATAGAGGGAGGGGGAGATAGCGAGATATAGAGGGAGAAGGAGAGAGCGAGAGATAGAGAGAGAGATGAGAGAGAGCGAGAGATGGAGGGAGAGGGAAAGAGATAGAGATAGAGGGAGAGAGCGAGAGATAGAGGGAGAGAGCGAGAGATAGAGGGAGAGAGCGAGAGATAGAGGGAGAGGGGGAGAAAGAGAGATAGAGGGAGAGGGAAAGAGATAGAGATAGAGGGAAAAAGTTAGAGGGAGAGAGAGAGAAAGAGCGAATTTACTAATATTATAAAGCCGAAAGTTTGAGAGTTTGTATGTATATATGTATGTGTGTATGTTTGTTAGTACTTCAAATCATTAAATTTGTTAAATTTGGTACGGAGATAGGTTATATCTCCCAATTTAGGACATAGGCTACGAGTATAAGTCATCATCGATCATAATCATCAACGTTTTCCATCAATGCGATAAAAACTATAAAAAACTACCCCATTTGCATTATTTGGCATTCGTTTATACCGCAACTTAAACAAATAATACACAGGGGAACGAAAACTTAAAAAGTAGATGGACCTTAATTTGCATGAAATATTGTATGCAGATAGTTAAGAGACACAATATAGGCTACAATGTCATCATGATCATCACTCTTTCACTGTCCATCGCATTGCAGTAACTGTGAAAAACTACCTAACTTCGGTATTTTCTCTGACAATGTTACAAGTCGTATCTAACAGCCACCGTCCTATAATTATGTGTTATAATGTGAAACGCGGGTGAAACCGCGGGGCACAGCTAGTGGTATATAAAATAAATTCTGACTATTAAATCGGCCTTTGTCTCACTTGTTCTCACTTGTTAGTGTAATCATTGATATTGTCGATCATCTCACGTCACTATTCGCCGTTGCTACCCTTGGTTCTTTTTGAGGGTAGTATCTAATAAAAGTGGCCTAAAAATCTCTGCTCGTATGAATTTATATATTATTTACTTTATACATATTTATATACTATATAATGTGCTGAATGTATTATATATTGACATTAGCATTCTGGGCATGACTAAGTTCACCAATAACGAAACTAAACCTAAAGAGAACTCTAAACGTGTTGCTGTCCCTGAAAACCAAAGGAAAGGACTAATTAATAATAATTGTAGAGATAACTGTTCAGATACGACACATTGCCTATTTATACATTCATGGGCAATTATAGTAAAGTGCTAACTTTACATTTTTTTACTAAGTTACTTTCCAATCTTATATCCGTTCTCACATTAGAAATTATGGAATTTTATACTAGCCTAAAGCGTAGTGTCGACATTGTTGTTGTATTTGCGGTAGTTCTTTGAAAATCTTTCTTCATGATCACCTTCACATTATACTATAGGTAGGCTTCGTAATAAGCAATTAATTGTTCTCATTTCCTTTTTGACTCCAAGAACTCTAAAGTTAAGCCTTAAATTTACAGCAGCTATTAACATTTAAACATGTTAACGTTAATGAATCTAAAGGCTAGTACGTATACTTAATTAGTTTCACTTCTTAGCTTCCAATCAGAATTTTACTATCCAATCCGAGTTCTCTGAACTTAACTACCTTAACTATAATGCTAAAAACTGCTTGCAACAATTGAACCATAAAAGTATACTAAGTACTTATAAGCTGCACGCGTATCTAGCTGCCGTTCTAATGTTTCCACTCAGACAATAAAGTCCGTAACAACATTTCACTAGAATTGCGAAAGCATCGAATCCCTACCATCTCTGAGTTAGCCGTGGAAAATATTATAACATGGTGTAGGAAGGTATACTCGTATAGAAAGGAGAAACTATTTCGTAATTTAGGTAGGTACTTCTATATCGTCTAATCCACTCTATACTTACCCTTGAATTAAATAAGTAAGTAGATGTAAAACTTATACTTAAGATTGAAAAAAGTCATAAGCTATTTTCAGAACAGTAGGTGCTGTGTAAAACTTATATACCTACTTAAGATTGAAAATAATCAAACTATTTTCAAAATAGGTATTTACTTACGTAAAAAAAGAAGGTAAAAGACGTTGTAATGATTCACACGCATTCTAAACTTTTTTTTAATTTACACCTACCCACATCACGCGTTCGAAATAGAAAAGTTTACCCTCAAAAAGTGTATAAAATGTAATTAGACATAAACATTCCCAATCTCATCGGCATAACGATAAACAAAGGGAGGGTATTATGGTCGCGCATTAACCGCTGAACAGCCGAGCCGTTAATGGTTTCCTCGAACGCTGGCTCTCAAAGTTTAGTTAGATGGACTTTAAATTAAGCCCTATTATTCTAACGCCAAAGTGATTTACAGAAAATACGTTTTTCTAATACTGTAAAAGCGAATAATGCGAAGTCAACACAAAAAAAGCAATTGGAAGAAGTTCTTTACAATAAATAATTGGTCCTCATTAAAAATATTTGAACGAAGAGCTAGACCAAACAAAATAATTTAAAATGAAATGTTCCAACTTGAAAATGGTACAACGTTCCACCGTACCATAGCCAATAAGAGAAAGAAAAGTTTGAAACACACCTCCAGCCATTCAAAGATTCTAAGTACAGCGGCATTCACAGGCTCGCTGGCGGAATGCGCCTATTACTAGAGTTCCGCCTCTCGCTGCGCCCGCGCAGGCCACGCTCAGAAATGGCGGGAATCCACATCTTGCATGCTCAAGCAGTGAAAAACTCACAGCTGTCGGTCAGATAGTTAATTATCGCAAAAAATGATCAAAGAAAGTTGAAGGGTGGTCATCAAAAATCGATCTGAATAATGCACGCACCAGTCAGTGTTCATGGAATTTTTACAGAATTTGGGGAAGTATCAATATATCTACGATCAATATATCATAATAGCTATATGAAATATAAAATACTGTAAATCTTTATTTTACGTAATGGTTCTAACATGGAGAACACATTTTCAAATATTTCAAATATTAAAATATTTTCATGTGTAGGTATAATATAATATAGGTAAGTACAGTTATTTTTGTTTCGAAACCGCCTTTTCTTACTTTTTGTACCCAATAAACTTGGACCACAAACTTTAATAACTCCAAACCAATTCGGAAGATAGTGAGTGAGCCGTTAACACCAGTAGGTAATGAGTTTTCCTTTATTTTGTATGTTGGATTACCCCGAGTACGGTGGGTCCAGCTTTTTATGCGTGTAAAGGCGCGGGCGTGGTCTTTTTCTTTTACAAATCGCGTAGATACTTCTATGATAGTTTGAGTTTACGATCTTATATTTTATAACTTTTTGATAAAGATAAATCTTTTATGACATGTTCCTGACCTAGGTATGTTACGCTTGCGGTACGTAAAGCATGCAATCCGAGGGGAGGTAGGTATGTACATTATACTTTTTATTTTTACTTTTCTTCGTAAATGTGAGGCCTAAGTCATGCCCACAAAAACGTCTTTATTATCGTCTCGAATGTGATAGTTGCAAGTTGATGCATCATTAGGTGCTCGGACTTATCGCGGTGCCCCGCAGAGAGCAATCGATATAGATTTTGTTTGTTTTTTTTTCATTGAGCCCTCTGTCGTTTTTCGCAACCGCAAAAGTAGGTACTATAACATTTTTTTATATAATTTCGAAGCGCAAGCGTTTGTTCGAACTATACACAGATGAAACTGGAATGTGACGGTAAAAAGGGCGGCAAATAGTTTGATGTACTTGTACGTTTTTTTTTATACAACGCTGAAGTCAAACACGCTTGAGCGAGCACCCTTGGACAGCCTTAAAACAGCTGCAGGGGAAAAAATGTTTAGTTCTTTCCGTTTTCTAGTTTAAATAGTGCATAATTTACGGTAATTGCAGATTAGATCACAATTTAGAGCTAGCCCCGGGGTCTCGTGCATATAGGTTCAGACAAAGAGGGCCTCCGCTCGGGGCGGCTCTTTCTAACTTATTATCCACTGCCGACCATTTAGGTAAATTAGCACTGTGGAGTATAATACGTGTAATACACGAAGCCTTCAGCGAGTTGTGGATAGCCTCGCGGCTTGCACACTAATGCACACACGTAAGGACATAGTGTTTTGTGACAGATATAGGTACCTATGTGTAATGTGTTATAGAGCTATAGGGAATGATTTTGAGTAAGTACCTACTTATATAATATTATAAAGAGCATCGTGAATTATGAGTAAAGCCTTTAAAACGAACGGTGATTTGAAGAAGCTGTCATTTTGGAATACGAAAGTGACCTAAGATAAATACTCGTATACTGTCCTTGGATTTTATATAAGTACTTACCTACCTATAAGTAGGTAGGTATACAAATAAATTAATTCAATAACACCTAATCAGTGCCTATGACTACGAATCCACAGTTAAGGCATCTTATTGTGCAATTTGATTTTTCTGACAGTGCCTATGAATCCACAGTTAAGGCATTGGATTTTCGTATCAATCGGTGTTGAAGTGATAAAGAGCCTGATCGACTTGTAGTATCTAATAAACCGATACTAGTTAGTACAATTTAATGCCCTAACCTCTCCCCCCCCCCCCCCCCCCACTCTCTACCTCGGCCTTCTAGAGGGAGTTGAGCGCTGTGAATATAGTTTTTACGGAAAGCTCCTAAAGCCTCAATATTACGGCCCGTAAACGCTAAAAGTAGAACAACACTTCTTTGTCCGTTGTTTGCGCTCCAAATTAGGCAATATCTCACCATTACGCGCGCGACACTTGCGCACACATAGCGAAACCAGCCCGACATGGAACTTGTCTTTCCCGTAACCGTCTCTGGCCAACAATAATAAAATATATTTTACGAAACAGCTAGAGAGAGCGATGACCGACGATTAGCTGTGGTGTTTTTATGGAAGACGCATCGCAGGATGTTTGTGAGTGAGTGGAAGTTCTACGTGACTTATTTTTTATTAGGCTGAATAGCCAACATCACATTTGCTGATTTTATAAGTAGGTATTATGCCAAACGAAAAACTGGAGGGGCTGGAGTCAGCTGGACTGAACTGCTACTGATTTTAGGAAACCAAAAAATATTCCACTGCTAGTGCTATGCTAGTAATGCTAGCATAGAACAGACTATACTGCCTGGATTGGATGGATGGATACTATACTATTAGTAGGTATACTCAGACTGCTACACTTGCAGATTGTTGTCATAATGTCGAATAGCTGAAGGTGCTAACGATGTTGTATGTCATGGGACATCGTGTAATTATAGCTTGAACAAAATTCACTCACTTAACGTGTTATCACTGTAATTCAAATCGCTATCATCATTATTTCGTTAACGCAATAGGTTTTATTTATTGTAATATGATTAAAATGTGTAGGTAATAAAATTAGAACTGAGGATTAATAAAAACTGAATAGAATAGGATGTACGATACACCTTAGTTTTAAACAAAGTGTGCCAACAAAGTTAACGCACGACAGCCGCGTTACGCAAGACTTGCGCTCGCATCGAAACTTTTAACAAGGTTTTCGCGGGTATAGTGGGCGGCGCACCCACTCGTTGCAACCTCCGCGTTCCAATTTATTTGAATATTGGCGGGAATCATTAGAATTTCTGCGGCGGGAAATCTTTTTTTTTTGTTTTAGTTATGGCTTCGCACGGTTTGTGCATATAGTGAGTGTCAAGTATTTGCGGGAAATCTTGTTTCGTTCCGTTTTACGGCCGTTGTAAGCAGTAAGGTAGAGGTTTTATTGTAGCGCACCGGTGCAAACAGAGATTCTTTGCTCGTAAACCTCAAACTACTTACATCTTGCTTACATCATCGTACAATAATAAAGATAATTATACGCATAATATTAAGATACAGGTAGGTACATAAGCATCTACTCGTTTTTAATGAAAACTAAGCGGCTATTCAAAACGGATATCAAAATAGGTACCTACCTCTACCATTTTGGCTAACCTCTACGTATTTTTTTTTTGCTTTTTATACCTATTATAAAATCAAAATCTATAGTAGGTAGGTACATACCTAACTATACTTATTAATATTTTTTACATTTGGGAGGTACCTAAGTACCTACCTAGGTAGGTATAGTTTTTATATCACCTTTATAATTCAGAAGTTAAGTAGGTGCATGTATCCAACTAACACAAAATAATTCATGATTTAAGCCAAATTACCTCAATGCCATGTACAAAAACTCTACATGGACCTTGTGACTATGAGACACGAATTAATAATATACATTCACGAATCTCCTACTTCGCTAGGTACCTACTACTACCTACCTTTTCGTATTTTCATAGATTTGCTATTTAATTAATCGTGTTGTCGCTCGCTGTCGCAAGGCCTCGGCCGCCCGTCCAGCTGGTTGGCATTTACAAGCATGACGTCATGCTACTGGGTGACTAGCTACAGGTACCTATCTAAGCTATAAGTAGATAGTTATTTTTCTTATTGAGAAGCCAACCAAGGTTATACTCACAGTTAAGATGACATGAGAGGCTTTCGATTGTGTTTTCGGGTGCAGTAAAAAATCTGATTGATTCTGATCGTGAGTAGGTAGGTACATTGTACCTAAGTACATAATTATATTTGGCTGGCCTTATCCACGTAGGTAACTACTAAATTAATCAAAATGACTACCTATCTTATAATATAGGCAAGTACGTCTTTATTCTTTAAGTTTATATACATTTCGTTCCTAATAAAAATGTTGACGGAACGAGTTTGAGTAAAACTTACGTAACTAGGTCTACGACTGGTCTAAAACTGGAAGTAAAACCAATAACTTCGGTAGAGGCGTTAACTACTTGACCTTAGAAAATAATATATGACCTTAGAAAATAATATTTATGGTGCTTACGGTTTTTTTTTCATTGAATTATGATTTCATTCGATGATAAACTGAACCATTGAACATGCACATACAGTATAGGTACTAGGTAGGTAGGACTTAACTTATTATAATAAAAAAAATCAAATTATTTACAACAAATACTGATACAGTTCAATAAATATACTTACAATAACCACTTAAATACAATAACCTAGTGGGTAGATATACCTACATATATTTATATTTATGTAAGTACCTGTATACCTATATAAAACTTTCAAATTAAATTAATAACAAAACTAACTTATTTATTTTTTATTTATTTCATTATAAAGTAAGAAAAAACAAAGGTAAATTCTTCAACAAAAGAACTCATCCAAGCTATTCATTCCGTAGGCAATCATTCTTAAATCAGCTTTGTAATAATTGCTCTACCATCTGATATATAAGTGATTCTCGAATGAATCGTAAATGACGATGCGTATTTGCACAAAGCCACCAAGCAGTACCTTCAGTACCTTCCTCTAACTTCAAAATTGACATTATCTACAATCTGGGTTGATATCTGATACAGGACGCGCTCGCTGACAGAAGAACCTTGCTGATGGTTTCATTGATTATCGTACCTAGGTGCTCGGTTAATAACTGTACCTAGTAAGAGTCACCTATTAATTATTATGGTATTGGTACCTGCTCTTTTCTAACTGGACTTACAATATAATATTACTAGCTGTTGCCCGCGACTTCGTCCGCGCGGACTGTATACTTTACCATAATTCCAAATAACTAAAAATAGGCCATGACCTCGAGTTCGACATCGACATCCGATATGCGATATCCAACATTCTCGTAGGTACGACATCCACCATCTTCTATCAAAATTACCATTTTATACAAAAACCTGGCATTTTATACCAAAATGTAACATTTCGTACAAAAATCTACCATTGCCTACCAAAATCTACAATTTTCTACCAAAATACCATGTGCTACCAAAAACTACCATTTTCTACCACAATCTAAAAAGTATTAAACGGGTCTAATTCGCGCACAAACTAATATCAAAATATATAATTTTGACATACCTCGCCGTTTCGACCGAGTTACATCGGCCGTGGTCACGAGAAGACTGGTGAATGCGGGTATCACCGTCCGGAGCGGCAGGTGTTGTTTCCAACTACCCGCGTTTGATCTTGCAAAACATAATCGTCACGACATACAACACTAACAGTATCCGAAGTCCCACTTGAACATAAGTTGCGCCGTACACACTTGCTAATAACTGGATTCCATGAACCAGACAACCTAAACCCATCTTCCCGATTGAGATTCCGGTACTTTTTGATTTCAATCGCTTCACGAACAATTCTAGGATAGAAATGACGATCAGTGGAAAGGATCTTCGGATCATGTAATTCGATCCAATGGTTTGGTCCTGAATCAAGCAAGTGCTCGGCTATGGCTGACTTGTTCACCTGACGGTCCTTTACTGCTGCGATGTGCTCCTTCACTCTTTCGCGCGAATTAGACCCGTTTAATACTAATTAACATGTATTCAGTTCGCGAAAGTTTAAGAACTTCTATCTAAAATTTTGTTTCTTAATCTATTATTTTCTTTCTAAATGTGCTATTTTCTACCAAAAGTTAGCTTTTCCTACCAGAATCAACAATTTCCTACAAAAAACTACCATTTCCTAAATTAAATCTAACATTTTAACCGTAATCTACCATTTTACAATAATCTACCATTTTAACATAATCTACCATTTTAGCCAAAAACTACCATTTTAATTTCAAATTCACGAATATCTACCAAAATCTACCATTATTACCAAAAACCTACCATTTCCTACCAAAAATCTACCATTTCCTACCTTTAATTTATCATTTTCTACCAAAACCTACCACTTCCTACCTTTTAAAGAACATAGATGCTATGTTTAAAATTGATCAAACCAATAAAACACGTTGTTCCATTCAAACTTTGCAACCCCTTTTCACCCACTTAGGGGTTAAATTAAAAAAATATTATATTCTTAGTGCACACCTACGTCTCTTAAGGAATATTTGTACAAAATTTCAGTTTAGAACTAAATCCGATGAAAAATATTTTGCAACCCCTCTTTATCATTTAAGGGGTTTAATGTTAAAAAACTATGAGTGTATTTAAATAAATCTTTTAAATAATGTAAATGTCAAGTTTGAAGCTGATCAGACAAAGAAAACACGTTGTTACACACAAACAATACAACCCCTTTTCACCCCTTAGGGGTTAAATTTTAAAATCACTTTTTAGTGCACTCCTATGTCACTTATGGCATAATTGAGCCAAATTTCAATTTGAACTAAATCTGATGAAAATATCTTGCAACCCCTTTTTATCACTTTAGGGGTTGAATATTAGAAAACGATGAAACACGTGTTTAGTTAAATGTTTTAAAGAAAATAAATGCCAAGTTTGAAGTTGATCGGACCAAGAAAACACGTTGCTCCATACAAACTTTGCAACCCCTTTTCACCCCTTTAGGGGTTGAATTTTCAGAAATCCTTTCTTATTGCTCGCCTACGTCACATAAGGAATATTTGTGCAAAATTTCATGGTTCTAGACCCAGTGGTTTCGGCTGTGCGTTGATCGATCAGTCAGTCAGTCAGTCAGTCAATCAGTCAGTCAGTTTTGGCTTTTATATATATAGATTTGCGTACCTATCTACTATTTTTACAAATTACCATATCATTTATTTATTGATATAATATATAATAGATAAAATTATAGGTATGACTGATTAGTCATTAATTTTATTGAACACCCTGTATTTCAAATTATACGGTAGGTATATCTGATGAATATTTATACAGTTGTTCGGGTACTACAAAAGGTTGTTTCAGTACTTATTCGAAACTTAAAGCGTATTTTTCTTGAATAATTATTATGTTCATTGCGAAAACTAAATAGAAATCAGGAATTGAGTTAATAACACGTTAAGTGGCGCCAATTAAAATGCAACCCGGTAACTGCAACAAATGCAAAATACAGGTATAGGTGTAAAAAATATGCAGCTGTACCTATCTGCATAAAATCAAATGAAATAGGTACCTTTCTGCTTACTATAAAATCTAAATAAAGTTCTCGGATGTACCTCAAGTAGGTACCTACCTACTAATAATTAAATAATGCCAAAACGAGACAAAAAGGATGTTTTTAGCACGTTCACTGCCAAGAAAAATAGCAGTCATTTTCATTCAGGCCATGACGGTCAATGTTGGGCGACAGGTAACATTTCCGTTCGGGCCGCGTCGCCCACTGGTGACCGCGCATCAGACGTGTTATTAAACCTCTGTGGTGAGCCAGCGGACAGAGAAATCTAACTAATTTGTATGAAGAGAGACCCGGTTGGTTTTTACAAACGAATCACAGCTTAGGAAAAATTTGCTGGTTTTCTTGTTGCTTACATTTTCTTATAAAAACGTTATGGATTTTACCATAATTACCCAAATATTAGATAGATTAAAGCATAAATTATAAATCCTAAGTATCTAAAACGGTTTATTTGTTTGGTACTTTTTACAACATAACACCGGCTGAACCAATTTTGATAAAAAAAAATATAAATAGAAAAAATAATAAGCTAAACCCTTTCGAATGGATTTTGGAGTATTTATCTGCCACATATAATATTATATAGTGTTACCTCTTCTTCAAGTAGCCTCGCCTTTAAAACCAGTAAATGGGCTACCCTTTCATTAAGATCCCATTGAAGGGTTACCATTTCATTTTGGTATTCAATTGAAAAGGTAACACCTTCAATTTGGTTTCTTCGGGTAGGTATTGCACAATGCACAGGCCTTGAGATAGGTTAGATTAGAGCGTAAGTTTTATATTTTGAACAAACATTCATCATGTTTGTTCAGCGGGAGTATGCTCGGAGGGAAAATGGCAAAACAAAAGGAATTGTACTTCAATAAAATTTATCACCAAAAATAAAATGATTTCTAAGTTGATTGTTATAACGACCATAGGTACTTGATTGTACCACCCTAGCTGGTGCAACGTAGTTTAGTTTTCAAGTTTTAGTTGCTTGCTAGTCAACATGCTATTTTGTACTTATGCGACGCCATGAGGGATCAAATTACACCGCTTCGAACCGGTATGGGTTACCGTCATACTATTTGAAGGGGCTACCCAACCGATTGGGTTTTTGATTAATACCCTAAACAATAAATCATAATGGTTACCATTTCAATACGTAACCCGAATTGGTTGGTGGGTTTTAAAAGGGCTACCTGTTGAAATAGGTTATCGTTCAATAGTGTTACCAATATGTTGTGGGGTTTTATTAAAACATTCAAATAAACCTAATCAATACCCGTTAAAAAGGTAACCAAAATCGTCCCTGCGCACGAGTGAGGCGCGGGCGGGTGGGCGACGCGGGGACCGCGCGGCCTCCTGCAACGTTTTTTCGGTTTTCTCTCCACAGGGGCCATGACGGACAATGTTGGGCGACGGTCAGTAACTCTTTAAAAAACAATACTACGTAGCCTGTGTTGAATTAAACTTGTATTTTTACGTATAATCTATTCATTAAACCAATAAAACACACTGACGTTCTTTGGCCGTTTCCATGTTCTTCGGTTGGCCCAGTGCTAAAGTCGAGTGTCGCCCACCATTGACCGTCATGGCGTTGAACGTGTTAGGTAACCTTTACGACTGCAAATACATTATTGTTTTCCTATGTAATAAAATACCTACTTAGGTAATATTATAACTAAATGACTAGGTAAGTATGGCATAAGTATGAATTATTGCGTGAAATAAAATATCCATGCTATTACATTTTATAAGCGCGCTGCATCAGGATTATCTCGATACCAATCTTTAAAAGTATTATTTTCCCTGCCATCTGTGCGAATAATGCAAAAAGAATAAGCAGAAACGATGCACGTACTATTTATTGTGTTGCGATATAAAGCACATTATCGGCAAAATAATAGAGATGCGAGATACAGTCTTTATTTAATAATATAAATCGTATTGTCAAAGTAACATCTTGAAAAGCTCATGTAAGTAGGTATAATGCGCGTGAGCTGACTACAGACCAAATATGAATAAATAATAATAAAATATATTATGTTTTACGATTCTTTGACTATTGCAATTGCAGCAATTGCTAACATTCTGTGCTCACAGTTACGGGTTATCACAGTTCTGTCTCTTTGTCACCTGCATAATTATTATTATGTTAGTTTGCATTGCCGGCAAGCGGAATATTCTTCGTAAAGGTGAAAGCAGGAACCTATTATGCAAGTATAAATACCGGTGCTGTAATGACTTGAACATTTGACGCTTGTTCTAAGTACCTTAACATAAAATGCCTAATAAATTTATTAGAGCATACTTACAATATGAATAAAAAACTTGGTAGGTAGTACTTACTTACTTAAATAAAAAGCTGTCGTATCGTAAATAGAGCACGCTCTACGAAGTATAAATATTATTATGTGAGTAGTGTAGACAAGTATTTTAAATCTATTTATTACATAGGTACCTAGTGTATTAGGTAGAATGTTTCGATATCTGTTTTTTTCAATCACACGGGTGACCGGTCGCTGGCCCCTTCTTTTTATATGCTTCGACCTTTATGATCAAGAAAATTGGCAAGGTAAAAAATGGATTTATTACTAGTAAAAGGTCAATGGAAAGGAACATCCCACGGTTTTTTTTTTTTTTTTTTTTTTAGTTATGGCTTCGCACGGTTTGTGCATATAGCCAGTGTCAAGTATTTTATTTTAAGTATTTCTTATCACATTAAGAAAGTCACAGCAATGTTATAGCAATCGTGGTCAAGTAGTCAAGTCAATTATTTACATCGTCAAAGTCACGATTCAGTAAAGTAGTGGATGCTTTACTGAAACTTCCTGGGAGTTTTGGAAAAAATGCGAAATGACACGCTTTTTGAGTTTATATCATTCGCCCACACTCGTGCACGTTAACGAACACTTAATGGTTAATATGCCACCAATATTACACATTAACACTCGAAGAAACACAAGTTTGAGCTAATAATACAAAACCAACAACGTCTCACTATCGGATTCCCGCCAAAACTCCATCCCACGGTTAATAACGTAATATAGCTTACGTGGGTGGTAATGTAGGCAGATAATACAACTAATATTTTGATACTCTTGCAAATTACACATTTGCAAGAGTAAATTCATGTGTGGCTCTACCTTTAACAACTTCTTGAATTCTTGTTATCTACTTGTGAGTCGACTCGTTATAAATAACTTACTTAAGTTCGTGGAACGGAACGTAAAAAATGACGCTAAACGTCACCTCATCTTTCGTACGTCAACGGTCAAACAAATCAACAGCTGGCGGGAGTTTTGGCGGGAATCCGATAGTGAGACGTTGTTGGTTTTGTATTATTAGCTCAAACTTGTGTTTCTTCGAGTGTTAATGTGTAATATTGGTGGAATATTAACCATTAAGTGTTCGTTAACGTGCACGAGTGTAGGCGAATGATATAAACTCAAAAAACGTGTCATTTCGCATTTTTTCCAAAACTCCCAGGAAGTTTCAGTAAAGCATTCCACTACTTTACTGAATCGTGACTGACGATGTAAATAATTGACTTGACTACTTGACCACGATTGCTATAACATTGCTGTGATTTTCTTAATGTGAAATTAAGAAATACTTAAAATAAAATACTTGACACTGGCTACATGCACAAACCGTGCGAAGCCATAACTAAAACAAAAAAAAAAAAACAGCTGGCGCAGCAGCGAGCGAATGAAACGAAACGTCAAAAAAATTAATTGAGCGAGTGGGAATAGAACACGTCAGTTTAATAATTTCTATTGATTTTTACTATAAATTAGTTCGTGCACGATTATAAACTTGTTTCATGAATAATTTGCAATACAAACTGATATATTATCCAGTGTATGGACGGTGTTAGTACAATATTTTATTACATTTTTCGTGTCGTTCGAGAATAATCGCAGCCGATCAATAAACGAGGTATCTGTTGTCCCTATTGATCTTGAATGAGAGAGATGTTGTGTTATTCCGCCTCATTCATGTGAATTTTGAATGAAAATTTGTGTTGTAGAGCTTTTTCTACTGTAATTATTAATTTTCAGGATCGCTTCGAAATGTACAGCCACAGAATTGGTGTATTAAAATTGGTTGTGACCCTCGTTTGGTTGCCAGTAATCATTTGCAGTGTCCAACCTCCTGTCTTCAATCCCTCTGTTATAACTCAGTCGAAGACTCCCCTTGGCGATTGCCAAGCTTGTAAATTGTTTATAGAGTCGTTTAAAAGCGGCCTGGAGCGCACTTCCCGGGGTAAATATGAGGGCGGCGACGCCGCGTGGGAGGAGGAAAAGCTTAAAAAGTCCTACAAGCGCAGCGAAATGCGTCTCATCGATATACAAGACGGCATATGCAGGGAGCAGAGCAAACACTCGGTCGAGTGCCACCACATGGCTGAGAAGGCTGAGGAGTTCATTGAGGAATGGTGGTCTCGAGATCTAGACGAATCGGAAGACTTATACACATACATTTGTATTGAGAAAATAAAGGTATGCTGTCCTAAACACCACTACGGCAAAGATTGCAAACCTTGCTATGGCAATCATGATAAACTGTGCAGTGACAACGGCAAATGCCGGGGTGACGGGACACGTAAAGGGAATGGCACTTGTCTTTGTGATCCCGGGTATTCTGGCAAAAACTGTGATCAATGTGGGACTGGATACTATGTGGCGTATTCTGACGATACTAAAATGTTGTGCTCTCCATGTCACGTGTCCTGCATGGGAGGCTGTCGCGCTGGCAGCAACAAAGATTGCAGCGCTTGCAAACCTGGCTTCATTTTCGACTCTGACGAAGGCTGCCTGGATATCAATGAATGTGACGCAACAGACACTTGTACCAAAGAGGAATTCTGCATGAACTCCATTGGCTCTTTTGCGTGCATGAAATGTGACAAAGCTTGTGATGGGTGCCACGGAGACGGACCAGATACGTGCCGGAAATGTGCAAAGGATTATTCAAAGAAAGGCGATTTTTGCTTAGCCGATAGAGACAACGAACTTAATCAGTCGGAATTGCTGACCATGACAAGGTAACTATTATCTTTAGACGGTCCCAAGACTTCCGCACTCAGAGACAACACTGCTATAAGCATGAAACTGCAGAATAAACAATAGTAATAATATCAAATTAATGTAAATGTATAAACAACACATTAAAACATTAATTGTGATGTCTGAGTACAGATACTACTATAAAATATATATCTTATAAATATTATATAATAAATATATATATATACTTTATAGGTATTTTAACTAATGAATAATATTTTTTACAGAAATGAAGAGCTGTAAGGGTTTTTGATCCCTTATTAGGAGTATTAGGATCAATAGGTAACTTTTGACTTAAATATTGGTGATGGGGTATCTATCTATTTAATTTGGCTTATAAATGTATATAAGCATATATTAGGATAAATTGTATGGGTACTTTAGAATTCTAACTTATAGTCATATAATTATTTGTAAGTATACTTACTCTATTTAGTGGGTTATTTATTTATTTGAAAAAAAAATAAAATAATTTATGTTTATTAATTGAATCTTTATCCATAATATATAATAGTCATACATATTTTGTGATAATGTACCTACTTATCTTAAAAATTACGACCAATGTATTCTACTAACATTTGAATACCAATTATTGTATTTCTTGTCAGTACCGTTTATATGTAATATTATACCGCTTCTGCTATCGGATTAAATTCCAACACGCCCTGATCTCACCTCTATTTCTAGGTACACAACATACATGGGTCTGATCATTGCGATGCTCATCCTCCTCTCCAAGTCTATGTCCCTCGGGAGCATGGTGGGAGCCATGGTGCTCACTTACATAGTGGGTGCGGAATACTACTGCATGATCAACGGCCACAGAGGACTCGTCAACTTGAAGGACTTTGATTTGAGCCAGCTACTGTGGGTGCCGTCACTGTCGCATAATTTTTGAATTCCTAATTTTTTTTTATTGGCATAAAATGTTCGGAATGATGATTTGGCATAGTCGTGTTTTTAGCATACTTATAATAATAATAATAATAATAATTCAGCCTGTAACTGTCCCACTGCTGGGCAAAGGCCTCCCCTCACTATCGTGAGGAGGGTTAGGCCATAATCCACCACGGGGGCCTAGTCCGGATTGGTGGATAACATGCCTCCGAAATAATTCTCGGGCATGTTGGTTTCCTCACGATGTTTTCCTTCACCGATAAGCGAGTGATAATTACGTACATATGTTTTAACAAGAAACACATTGGTACGTGCCCGCACTGGGATTTGAACTCGCCACCTCCGTTTTCGAAGGCGCACGTTCGCCCACTAGGCTACCACCGCTTATTTTAGCATACTTGTTTGACGAAAATTGTTACTTACACTGTCTATTAGCATACCTTTTGTCGTCATAATATTTGTATGGCTAATTTGACCTAATCAACTTTACGGGCTTTCAGTTATTGTGTAGAACATTATGCCAAAGTCTTGCTGCGGTATTGGCGTTATGCCTACTGATGAGTACGCCGCTAAACCGTATGACAAGTTCAATTATGACTGAAAATTTTATGCTACCCAATATGGACCCGTTTATTGTGTATGAAGACAATTTGGTCTACTGCCGATAATGTAGTGGTTAAACTAATCGTAAGTAGTCTATTCGAGGATAGGTTATTTAGAGACGAGCAGCATGAATGCTGACGTCTCCACATCGCACAGTATTGTTAGTAATGATATCAAAATATCAGTTTTACTTACTATCATTTTTGTGTTAAATCTGGCAACATTGTGGTTGTCCACCTCGTCGAGGCTTGCGCCATTCAGTTTAAACTAGGGAAAACAAAAGAATCCACATAATTGAGACACGCGACGGCGCGACGGGTGGACTGGATAAAGTTATTACCACTTAAAATAATTAATGGTAAAATACCCAAAAATTCAATCGGAAAATAAACTCAGATCATAATCAAAATCATCTAATATCTATATCTATGGAAATAAACAAAAGCATTACCAAATAATTGAGGTGTGACCAAATTGCACTCATAATCCTTCTTATTAAATAACAAAACACAGATGTGACCGATTTACACTGGTTTTTGCGTGTGACCAAATTACACTATGACGAAATTACACTAACCCTTCTTTTCCACGGGCAGTTGTTAGGATATAAGTATTTAATATTTAAATACTTAGATTAAACTTGGGAGAAAGTAGGAACTCCATAATTTATATGATACGATTGTATATGTATATGTAAGGAATCGATTGCTTAGCTGTTTCGAGTTAACTTTTAAGATAAGTCTATATTTAGGCTTCGCTATTAAATAAACGTCTTTTAGGTTAGTTATAAATTGATTAAATTATTTGATGTCAAAACATTACTACAAGAAATTAGCCAAACAAAATATATTAAACATGAAGTTAAAACTAAATGTAACTAAGTAAATTAATAAACATTTATGATTAGATTCTATGACAATTTATTTAATTATTTATTTTTAGGTAATAAACGTAGGACTTCTCTTGTGTCGTGGGTACCGTTTAAAGACATATCATTTCACTAACACATAACACCCAGACCAGAAACAAATATTTATGGATCGCGCAAATATTTGTAACGGGCGGGAATCGAACCCGCGTCACCAAGCGCAGCAGTCCGAGTGCTCAGCCACTACGCCAAACGCGTCGACGAATTGGGTTTCTTTGCCGTCTAAAATCAATTCTCATGGAAAATAATCATAACTAATCGTACTCAATTACAATAATTGTATAATCTATTACAGACATTTCTTTTTAATGCTCCAAAATCACTCATCAATTTGTCTACACTGATTACGAGTAAATGATTTGCAAAAAATGCCAAGGCATTGTTTGGGTTGTAAACGTATACGTAATGTAAACTTTGTCTCTTTAATTAATCAATTTTGATGAGCACACTTATTTCTCGTTCCGGTTAAAGTAAGTGAAAGTGAAATTAATGAATTTATTATAACAGTGGTAATTTATGCCGTGAATATAATTATTATGTACGTGTAATTTGGATTTACTATGTTGTTTTCCAGTTGTTGATCAATAGAGCGTGAATGGGAAATGAAACAGCTATTTATTTGTATTTTTATTTATGTAAGCTGTGGGTAAGGATCTACGGATTGATTCATGAACGCACTGGAGAAGGCTCTGCATCTTGTATCTCAATATCTCGATAAAAAGCAAATTATAACAAGTCATGGAATATTATGTTGTTGTTTGTCGTATAAGGTTTTGATAGCCTCTAGTGTCAGTTAATTAGGCCGCCCATAATGACTGCTACCAATCGATAATAACCAGGGGGCTTACCATAACGTCGTATTGCGATCCAATTGAGGACCTAAACGTAGGCGTCCTAAGTCTTGTGACATCACATTTCAATATCTTATATAATACCTAAGAAATCTGAACTATTCACGAAAAAGTTAAAAAAAATTCCAAGTTCTGTTTTAATTTAATAATTTCTAGATGTAAAATTGCAAGATATGTTACGTCACACTAGGGGGGTTTCACAAATGTGACCAACCGTGACAAGGGGGGGAGGGGTTAAAAAATCACAAAATTAGTGTGACGTACTTCATGGATGACCCCTAATCGTAAATCGTAACATAGGGGCTCATAGTGCACCGTCGACCACCTCGAGCCCCAAACGAGTTGTTCGACCATGTTGTCACCACAATTTGCATATGGTCACGCCCCGATACAGCGACCGTGACACCGTTCTACCGGCTCTATGTCCGTACTAGATCTATTGAGATTTCAGCGGCGATCAAGTCATGAGAGACCGGCGAGTGACATTTAGGTACACTCCTAATAAAAGATACTTGGCTTGAAATTGTGATTGAAGCGCTTGATTGTAAATATGTTGGGACTTGACTGTTCTGTTTGTATGATTGTATATTTTATGATTAGCTATATAATCTGTATTTTTAAAGGTCGTTGTCATCTAATTTATGTTGGTTTAGAACCAGTGTTATAGGTATTAGTCAAAACTGGGATAGGCATGAATAATTTAAGTAATTAGCTTTAAATAAATCTTTATAAAATGTAATAAATCTTCAAAGTTGAGTATAATTTAATTCCTTGAATAATTCATGGACTACCTTTAGATTTTTTCTTATAAAATTATATTTCTAAAGCTTCGGCTACATTTTAAAAGATAGCGATAACATTTTATTTCTTATCGCTCCATTGAAAAATTACTACAAGTATTAGCAAAATGAACAGTTCTTGTATATGCAAACCAAGAGCGGAATTTTTAAAAAGGATTTTGGGAAGAACTCCACAAAAGCGTAATTATCGCTTCCGCTTATGCCTCGTGCTGCCCACCCGTCAATCATTGAACACCTACAATCTTTACAATACTTATGTAACGTGTGTAAGTTCCGAACATGTTTTTGTGATGTTATGTGTTTGGAAAGTGGAACTGATGTTGAATTGTCAGCTGTCTTAGATAATGACGGAGTTTAGAGCTTCTCTGTAAATGCTGTAATGTTGGACAGCGTAGACCTCCGATCTCTATAGAAATACGATACAAAATCAGCTGAAATTATGTCACATATTCATTTCTAGCGTAGGCTCTAAGGTGGCTTATTGTACAGGGGGCTTAGCATGACGTCTTATTGCGAACTAATTGAGGATCTAAATCGTTTTACTACTTATGCGTACCATGACGTCTTGTTGAGACATCTTGACGTTAAATTTAGTTTTTTTTTTAATGTAAAGAGATTGACTTCGACCTCAATGACATCATAAGCCATGTATTACTATTATTTAAAGTGAAACGATTCTGTAGAGATCCTCCATTGGATCGCAATAAGACGTCATGGTAAACCCCTGGTTTATTTCTAGCTTCCTTCTAAGTGACTACCCCAGATACGACGCTAAGAACTATTATTTCTTAATTCCCACTTTATATGATTTTATTGGTAACAACACAAATTTAATATTTCAGCGTACTCACAGTCCCTAATTAATTTCAGAGGCGCCTGGGAGTCCATAAAACACTTCTAACCAAAATTAGCTTCGATTGACAAAGCCATTTGTAAAGCATTATAAAAACAAACTAATGCACGATCAACTTTTTGCGTGTGCTAGCAATGCCCTGTCATATCATATCGCTAACCTTGTCTTTTACCAATCAAGCTACGGCCGAAGGAAATCATAATCAGAAATCAGAAAAAAAAAATGCTATACCTACCTATATAGCAGGTTTGATTTGTTTTTTTTTTTGTGCTAAGTGTTATAGACCCGCCGGTAAAGGACCCACAGCAATAACTCGTAGCCGTGACTAATTTAAAGATTTATTATGTAAAATTACTTTTATAGCTATTAGTGACACCCACGGTCTTTTTCGTGGACGTAAATTGCGAAATGTTAACAGTGTCGTTCTTGGTTTTGTGTTCGTAGGATGGTCTTATAATAGTATGACCATGCGTATAGTCTGTATATTATGAAATTTACACTTCCTTCTGATGTTTTTATAAACAACCTCCGCACTCAGATACTGCAATGAACGCTAATTGCTAATGAAGCCCTACCTATGTATATCCGATTTTTTCTATGTATAGAATAAGATTCAACGGTTTTATTGACTTCTCAAATGTTGTAGTTAGATAAATACCTAATTAAAGCACGTCATATTATTATTATGTAGGTTGTGAAGTTACTTTGAAATTCTATGATTTGTGTAGGCTGTGAATGGAATGTTGTTGTGGTTGTAATATGTTATATTATTATGATGATTTATTAAATATGTACTTGCATTTAACTACAGTTTTTTTATTTATAGAACGTAACAACTAATGGGGGAAAAAGTCGATTCGTCGTAGGAGCCATAAGAAGCCAAAAGATTCTTACGTGGTACAGTCAGCCACAAAAGTAGCAAAAAATTTAATTTAATTTCACATTAATTAAGTCATGCTGTGACTTAATTAATGTGAAATTAAATTAAATTTAAAACCAACAAACCAACAACGTCTCACTATCGGATTCCCGCCAAAACTCCTCAGTAGCAAAAAATATAAGGGTACCATAGGACAAAGGAGGTTTCACACCAAGCCAGTATGACTGTAGGTAGACATCTAGAGGCGTGCGTCGCACAGCTCGTCGCGCGTACCTCGCTATGTCAAGTCCTGTTGAGCACACATGCTATGACTTTCCTATTGTTTTTTTTAACGTACCCCCACACTAGGATTGCTCCTGTATCGTGGGTACTGCTTACAGACATATCATTTCACATGCACATCACACCCAGACCAGGAACAAATGTTTGTGGATCGCACAAATATTCGTACCAGGCGGTAATCGAACCCGCGACACCTAGCGCAGCAGTCCGATTGCTCAGCCACTACGCCAAACGTGCCGTCAAATAAGTAATACTGAAATAATACAAAACTTGACACTGGCTTAAATTCATTAAAACAAAAAAAATAGTAAGTACTTCTTGCACAAGCGACTAGCGATTACCAATTCCGTTGCGTGACCGTCCACTGTGAATGGACAGCGAGCTTCCGCTCATTGATTGCCATCCAGCAGGTGGTAGCACATCACGCTGCAATGTATTGTTGGTCACCTAGTTACTTAGGTCTTCATTATGTTATGCTCGTTTTTTTTTCAAGAAATAACTTCTCGAATGACTCATTCCTAGACAATATTAGACTAGTTTTAATTTGTTGTCTAGCAGGATCCTGTATAAACATACGACTGCTTTGTGGTCTGTGTTGTTTATAAGTTGATCCGCGGTAGGCCTTCGCTTAATGATTTATCGGTACCTACCTACGCCCTATTTATTAATCACTTAATTATTTATTCATCCTACTAATATTGTAAAGTCTAAAGTTTTTGAGTGTGTTTGTCTTTGAGTTCTTCACGCTCAAACGACTGGACCGATTTGCATGAAATTTGGTGTTGGGTAGCTAATATCTTGGATTAAAATATAGGCTTTTTTTATTCCGAAAAAACATAATAATATGTGTTCTCGTCCACACGGGTGAAACCGTTTATTTATAAATCTTCCTTTTTTTAAACGTAACCTTACAATAGGATTTTTTCTGTTTCGTGGGTACCGTTTACAGACAATTTCACATACACATAACACCCAGACTAGAAACATATATTATTATTATTATTATATGGATTACACAAAAAAAAGTCCTGGCGGGATTCGAAACCGCGATACCAAGCGCAGCAGTCCGAGTGCTCACCCATTGCGCCAAACGTGACGTCAAATATTATACATAATCTTATCAAAAGTGTCAGGCAGATAGGCTACGGGGTGCTATTTCACACCGCGCCCGCACCGCCGTGCGATAACTGATGGAAAATAACATTAGTGCCATCATGGAACTGGCAATGGTACCAGCAACGAAGCTGTTGGACAATTTACAAGTTTACCAGTAATCCAGTATTCTATTTGTGTTTACGGGATGAGTAGCAGCCAGCGCATTCCTAAACGCTAGACGCGCCTAGATCGCGAACAAGTCTAACTAGTTTCGCTTCCTGATCGCTGCGCCTCTAAGTGGACACTTAGCGAGTGTCTTTTGTTGTTTGGTTTTTACTTACGAGTAGGTAGGTAGTTAGTACTTAGGTACCTTTCTATATTGTTGGTTGAGGGTTGGACAGGACGATAGTTCTTGGGTAGTTATATATCACTGCAAGTTGCAGCAAAGTGCAAATTATTGAAATATTATGTTGGCTTCTTTGAAAAAATTTAAAATTGTTATTTGTAGCCTGCATCTCTTGTTACTAGAGAGAGATTAACTTAACGTTGAAATGTGAATAGGCAACATATAACTCACTCTGTTGTTTATAAGTAATTGCATGAGGATCGAATACCGAGCGAGTTATTTTTGTCAGAAGTCATACTAACAAAATCATAGAATACCCTAAGAGAATACCTTTAAAAGTCAAAGAATATAAGTTAGGTTAAATACCATCACAGAGCAGTACAATGGAACTAGCGCGAATGATCCTTAATTATAAGTAAAATATATCACACTCACAGCATATGTAAGCTAAGTGTAATTTATTTATTTATTAATAAAAAGTTGGGCAATTAAAAAAGCATATACATAGGTACATATAGTTAGTCTGCGAATTGAATCAAGTTTTTCTCCGTAATTTGCCGAGGCCGTCTCGTGTGAAGCTTATAAGGAAATCCCAGTTTTCCTTAAGACTACATGCAGTGACGGTGAAGGAAAGTGACCAGGCTTGCCTATCACCATTTGTCATCAGAGGACGTCCGGAGATACCCATATAAGTGTACGTTTACTAGAAATGCTTAGCTCACGGGATGACGTTACCTACCTAGTACTACCTATGAAACACAACTGGTTTTATTGTAGAAAGATAATATGTGGTTTGACAGCTATGTAATCTACTCGTACCTACCTATTGCCATGAATAAATTTACTTAGCTTAATCATAGCTGTAACATTTTTACAGTAGTTGCGACTTTTGCCGCGATTTAGTCCACGGCTACTCAAGTTTATAGCCATAAAAAGTACTTGCCCTTCTTCAGAGTTCAAACTATCTCTGTACCAAATTTTTATCATAATATAATTATTGTAGTATATTATAGTAACTAGGATTAATTAGGCACCTAGTTACCTATAATGTTAGGTAGGTACCTAGGGAATGGGGAACTACTAGGGCATAGGGAAATATGATATATCTATATATACCAGTAAACCCTGTCCTGTGATAATGAGTAGATCTGCACTTCAAACTGAAGGTACTTACCTATCTAGAGATTTCTTATCAAAATTGCATTTAGCCAACATAAAAATGCAACAATGAATAAAAGAAAGCTCAAATTACCGTATTTCCGTCCCATTCATACAGCTAATTCTGTTATGATTATGAAACGTTTCCCAAGAGACATAACTCACGGTGAAATTATGTGCATTCGTTACTTTCTTTCCATCTCAGCGCGCATTGTTGTTTTTGTCGTTACGAAAGTTGCAGCGATGGGAAAATCGAAGCCTTTCTCTGTTTTTCGATCATTCTTGACTAAGTTTATGTAAGCAACTGTAAAATATGATGGCTAATTACTATTAAAGATATTGGTAACGAAAACTTTGTGAGTAAATTAAGTGGATACACTTCGTCGTAGTGGTAGTTCTGCATAACTTTATAGTACGACTGAGCCGACTTGAAAGAGCTAAGAACGTACCGGACGCAAAAAAAAAATTCAAGAGTTAGTAAAAGTTCTAAGGAGAACCTAATCAAAGTTCTCAATCTCTTTCAAGACCCTCAGTGACGAATGAAAGATACGTAACATCAACTAAACCTCAAATGACGGTTCAATCCAAAAGCTCAAACCAAGGGCCGGTGTTAACCGCGCCAATTATATGTCATTAGCAGCAGATAGCTAGTGATGTACCGTTCTGCAGTACTGTTAGTCGAGCGGCATTGCAGCGGACGACACGACGCGAGATCTATGCGACACGATTGCTGGCAGCATGGTCTGGAGTCGGATGCAGCGGATGCAAAGACTAAAGAATAGATAGACAGATAAACTCTCTATTGAAACACTGCTGAACAAAGAAAACTTAAAGCCAGAACACAACAATAAATATAACGATCAGTGTCACAATAGGCGGTCTTATTGCTCAAAGCGATTTTTTGCAGGCCACCATGCATGGAGAGGAGTAGCAATAAGTATTAGTGAATTATATTAATTGAATAGCTAATAACAGCTCTAACTCACGTACAAACTAATATCATAATGCCTAATTTTGACTTTAATAACCATTCTGTTTTGCGTGAATTAATATTATAACATTGATTTTTTTTTCTTCTTTTTTTTTTTTTTTTTTTTTTTTAAATTATTTATTTAATAATAAAAAAAATTTAAATATTATTATTGTTTATTTTACGGTCACATGTCTTAGGTTTTCCTGTATCTAGGGAATCAGTACAATGCCCTACTCTACATAGACCTAGAGTCTGAGCAACTCCTATATTTCTCGAACCTTTCCGCATCACACTTCGAAGCCGAAATAATGTCAAATTATTATTGAAATCCATGTTTGATTTGCATTCGAGAAAATTAGTATCAAATTGTTCCTCAAAGTTGTACCTACTAGATTACAGGAAGAAGCTCATACAACCTTGCACTGTTCTAGTCTGTGATACATAATATACATACTTAAACTGACGTAGGCACTAAATTTCCCACGCCATTCAGTTCTGTTCCCACAGGTGAGGTGTGAAAGGCGAGCGTAGACGGTTGAGATCTGTCGCCGATCCTCGGAAACAGATTGGCTGACAAGTGACGTAACGTTCTGTTTGTGGTCGAAACCACTTGAGCCAAAGGGTCGCCTACCTCTATGGTGTGTCAGTTTTTGGGCACCGTCAGACTTCAGTCAATTCGCAGCTCTACGAGCCAATAAGCAACCACTTTGGTCACAAAAAGTATGCTGAATTACATTAAAGTAAGTCGTAATAATTATGCTGTAAAGCAAGCGTGCTAAAACGACTTATAACCATGTATGACTTTGCCAAAAAACCTTATACTGAACCACAATAAGCATACTGCATGCAATTTACCCTCCTAATCCAAAACAAAAACCTACTCGGCAACCCATTACAAAATTCGAAACCACCACATTAATTCCCACCAACAAGTCTCCAAAGCGGTCGGCGACTCGGCCGGTTTGCTCAATCAAAATGACTTCAACTGTTCGCCATAATTACGAAATGCCTTCCAAATAAAGGACCAGTTCTGCCTTAGAAGCACGCGTTAGTCAACTTGGTGCTGTAGCTAGGCTGCGTAGGCGCTTCGCGGAACTGGATATTACCAAGGAGGGATTAGTTTTTTGTCCTATGTAGGAAGAGAGTTTGACGTCATTGATGATCTTTATATAGTGTGGGTAAACGACCCATTTCCATCCAAACGCTACTACTCTGCTCATATTGTAAATGTTATAGGTGTGTTTAGATGTTTTTCATGCAGTTTGTTTTTGTTAAAGCCCTAAGTGTTTTTGTTTATAAGTGCATTTGTTTTGTGGTGTCCATTAAAGAGCTTATCTATCTATCTAACACAAGACACTTTATATTGGTACCTACCGAAAAAAATATACGAGTAGTATCCCGTGATTATATTATGTACTAGGTATCTACCTTTCAAAGAAGCCGTTCTATTATTTGCAATCTATGCAAAATGGTAAAAATACTACAAAATGAATAGCCTAGTCTAGTATATTTTTATTTGTATCGTACCTACTAATTCAAAACGTAAGCTGTTTAGGGTCTTTACTTGCACATGGCAACCTCTGCTTTTCATTAGGTTTTGATTCCTAGGTAATGTCTGTTGATATGTTTGGATAGTTGGATACTTTTATTGTATATAGTTACTTTGTGAAACGTCAATTCATGAAACGAAAACAAAATTTTGTTCGTGTCGATGTGTTATTCGTACTTTACACGCGATTTAACCGATATACTAACCTAAAATTACCATATCACGTCATCCTTGCAGCGAAGAAGCTTCGTGGAATAAAATTAGCCGAAAACACCCTTATTTACATACCTACAGTACCACCACGCTACATTGTCCACGAAAAACAATGCTCGGTTCAAGGTTAACCGATCACTTTCCTTTTTAAGGCTCATCTTTAAATTTAAATCAAGCGCCCCTCCACAAGGAACTGAACTGTATTCCCATCACCACAAGGTGGTTACTCCTTCAATCTTTCGGAAACCAGTCTGTAATGTCAAAAGAGTCACATTCGTGGGACCTTCAAGTCCTGGGAACTTGTTCTGAGAAAAAATGTTCGGGCCTTAAACAATATTAATGATGTGGATGCATTTTAAAAGGGTCTTGTCTTATTGGATGCTTTTTATCTGCAGTTGAATGGGACCTCTGTGCTTTCAAAAGCATTATATAGAAAGCAAAATCAGACTTTTCTGTCTCAGATTAAGATTTCGGTACCTACCTTTAGTACTACCTACTTTTAGTACCTTTCGGTAAGTTGGAAATTAATTTTAGCTACGATTTGTATACTAGGGCCGAGAGATAGGTAGGGTAGACTGGGTACGTTTGTGCCATGGTACGATTGTGACAGTCGTCATATTAGCGAAACTATAAGGAATTCCGGGGAGAGTGCAAGGGAAGAAAGAAGCGGGATGTCCGTCTCAAGGTGTCTCACTATATTGGGCCAGCCGTTGGGCGACGTTGCCTTTTGCAGATACCTACATTACTTTTTTTCAACGAAAAGTAAGATTTTTTATTAGATTTCATTTGATAATTGTCGTTATATGTGTACCGAAAGATTAATGAGTATATTTTCTCATTACAAGTTACTAATATGTAGTTAATTAGCAGTGATTACTTTGCATGTAGATTATTCGGTATAGTCATGGCAATTATTCTTTTTGCAAATGAGTGTATAGGTACGTTTGTGCCAAATATTTAGGGTACGGTTGTGACATAGTAATACGGTCAGCTGCTGGTATTCGATAACTTAATCGCATCAAATCACAAATTTTATTAAAATTAGCGTTCTATTTTGACACAGTTGCCGTAATGTAGATATAATTAGACGTTTAGTCAACTTTTTGACTAATAAATGTGAATACTGTTAAAATATTATAATTAATAAAGTGCCTGTTCGTTCTTAGGGATTACAATGTAGCCAGATGCTATTCCCTTTACGTATGTTTCCAGAAATATATGATATTACGTTATGTTACATTATTGCGTGCAATAGTGCATGATTATAGACCATTTTGGTGTATTTTTGAACCTGTCACTTTCGACCCCAAGCACTGTCACAACCGACCCAGGGCCAGGGTCGATTGTGACATTTTTTACTTTTTTTTAAATGTGTTCTTATAAGTAAACCGTTGCACTTAGGGGCAAAATTGGTGTGTTTTCACCTAGACAAATGTGCATAGTACTTTAAAAACCATCATTCTTCCAACTAACTGGAATACTAACGAAAATATGGACGATCAAAGGAAAATTGTCACATTCGTACCCAGTCTCCCCTACTATGTATTTTCAATTTCTTAAAGTTCTTATTTAGTTTTGTTTATTTCCAGATATCGAACGCCTGCCTTCAATGCTGATCTAATCGGGAGTCAGCCGAGGAGACGTCAAACAATCGAGGTACCTATCGTTTGATCTATTTAGAGAATCTAATAATCGTAATAGGAGTTAAGTTCCTATAGTTACCAAATATACGTCGATTCTAGTCACAAAGTGATATTATTTAGGTATGTACTTGAAACTGGCACAATGTGCAAAAATAACCACCATGGCCAAAGAACAAATAAAAATACAGTTTTATTAATTTGTATACATTTTAATCGAATAACCATAATATTTTATGAGCTCAACTGTGGAGCTCAATGAATCATACAGTCACAAAATAAATAATAATATATCTTTGACGTCCATAAGCTCGACATTCTAGGCTTTAAAACCACAGGAGCCCAGTTTCTGATTGTCATCAGTATGAAATTGTATGAAATTATTAATAATATGTGCTACGGAAACTTGGACCATATTTCGTAGAATATACGGCTTATTATGTATGTGTAACATTCATGAATATGAGGGCCAGAGACCAGCTAGAGCGAGCCGCCATGTTGCTTGTCTATGGAAGCGATATATGGCGCGCGCCGGTGCTATTTCGTGGTATTTATATTATTTTTCTGCACTTCTATTTCTACTTATCTTGTCTTCATCTCGTAGTGTTTATGACCGCTCTTTCAACGAGCTGTTTATTCTGACTTCACTGTATTTTATTACTTTTTAATTTAACAAAGACGGTGAATGGATTGCATAGGTTGAATTTACAAGCGCCGCATATTCGTATGTACTTGTATAGCTTAGGTAGGTACGGATTAGTTATTTTATTGCACAAAAGTATAATCTGATCAGGCCAACAATGGGCCATAGCCCTTGCCCCAGGCAATCTAACTTCAAGACGGAGTCTGTGACGGCCTTTTTGCAAAAACCTATTTACAGACATATCCAGTAGTCTAGACATCATACGAAAAGAGCATAAATACTGTAGAAACAAATTAAATCTTCTTGTACTTAAGTATTTTTCTAAGAAACCACACTTTCAGTGTTAAAGTTCCACTTACGCACCATTACCGAGCGTTGTTTCTGCCACTTTCCATGAGTAGATTAATTCCTTGCGTTTAAACTCGCATTTGTGGGATCCTACCATGTTTTCATAATTCCCTCGCCTTTTTAAGAAATAGTTCGTTCTCTGTGAAGTTTTTTCTTCTTTTCTTGGCAATGAAAGTGCGCAAGCGTGCCACTGGCCGCTGAGGGGAAAAATAATAATGATAAGTAATATGCATTTTTGCGTGCGCATGCGCAAAGCTTCGTTTGTCATCATGATGAAAACACTACGACTTTTTAATATCGCATCTAGACGCCCTGTGGCTCGGTGAACAACGTGCGATTATTGGTAGCTAATATAAATAATGAAAATAAATTCGGAAAAAATTAAAATATCATCTATGTTTCATACTCGTAATTCATACGTGGAACTGAAAATGAGATTGATGGTCTTTAGATTCGATCAAGTTATGATTTTAGAAGATTCATCAGTGTTCCCAAAAATAGCTGTTACCATCAGAAAAAGACCTTTAGCCCATTCGTGTTTTACTCTACATTAATGTGATATATATCATTCCACCTAAAACATGTTTAAGGGCGGTTAAAGTACATAATGAACACCTTTTTATAATATTGGATACAAAATTATCCGAAATAATTTGAACAATTTGGTGCATTTTACTTGTTGCCCAATTACATGAGATGTCATGTGATCGCGTGTAACAACACATTCGTGTGGGGTTTGACAGGAAAGCAAAAATGTGACGAATGTGTAATGTGTGACGTGAAATATTTTCTCAAACTTATCTTTCTTTGACCTATAATAGGTTTTGGTTAACGTGCATGTATTATTTTGTAAGAATATGATATAATAAATATATAGGTACATTATTTATAGAACTATTCCAAGTGTATAAGCTTACGGCCGAAATTAATAATCAATCCAATCCAAATTTTGCTATCTGGGATGATATCACAATCTTTTTTTAGGGTCAAACGTGCCAATAACCGATCCGTGGATTGGTTTATAAAGGCACGCAGATTGGAGATCGATCGAACGATAGGCAGCAATCCAAGATCGATTTCAATCTTGGATAGGAGATACAATATTAATTTCGGCTGTTAAACAAGTGTGTTTCGTTTTATCTCTCTCTAAAACTCTTCGGAAGATTTCGTAAAGCATCCGCTTTATTGACTCGTGACGTTGCGACTTCTCTACCAACTGACTACGAATTGGAATTGTAACTTCATTTGATACAGACTAAAAAACAAGACACGAGAAACCAAAAAATATACGTATACCTATTAAAAAAAGTATTCGTGTCCACAAAAAGCAAATTAAAAAGTACATTCGGTACACGATACAAGTTCACCAATAAACATGCGATAATTCGACGTAACCACGTCGAGCGGCGTAATACGCTGCAACACCGTAATTGCGTCATAATTACGTTTAATTCCCGTATAATACGTATTGGTACATCGTATACAGAGAGTAGGCACTTTTGACAGTGATCTGCGAAAATGGTATGTTTTGATTATAATTGGTTGCCGAGTCACGACTACACGATAATTGTAATGTAGTAAAGCTTGTTCAGTGAACTACATTATTAAGTGTAATTGTATGTTGTTTTTTAGAAAGAAATGGAGCTAGTGTTGGCGCCACGACGAGTAGTTTGGTATTATTCTTTAGGTAAAGAAAAAATCTCAAATCAGCTACAAAACAGTATAATATTTTCTCGTTGTTAATTTTATAAAACCCCTACCAAGTATGACGAAATAAAAAAAGGAGGAAAAAAGGAGGATTACTATTTTGATCGGTATGTTTACGGATGAAGACGCTAGTGAAAAAAATAATAAGAAAAATGTAACACCACATCCCCTTATAAAGACTTCAACGCTCACCGCTCTGGCATTCCCCGATATGCCATTCCTTCTCTTTGCATGCCTTCGGCACCTCTAGTTTTTTTCGAAACTCGTTTTTAAATGTAGAGTCAACAAATCGATGGTAAACATTTGCGCCGCTCGACCGTGAGGTTGAAAAAACTGTCAAGCACGAGCCCAGCTTATAAAAAAGTTAGATGAGGTTCCGTAAGAAATTAATAAGTTTTTTTTCAGTTTTATTTGCGCCTTCCTCAGCTAGTTGCTAAACAAAAATTGACCTGAAAAATAAATGCTATTATATATTTTGTTATAGTTTCAAGCGGAACGCGCGTAAATTAGGTAATTTACCTTCTATGCAAGTTACGGCATGGCAATAAAAGCTCGTTTTTGGAAGTTGCCAAACGACGGCTGCATGGTTAATCATCAAATAACGTGATATTGGCGTAAATTCACCTTAATCCATGTTTAATCACTTTTTAACTTACATATTAATCAATAATTAAACCAAATAACTTCCATGAGCATTTCTCAGTCACCACAAAGCTTACGACTGCTGTACCATAAATACTATTCACTTACTACTACTACACTTTAAAATAAAGCTAATAAGTATGAGACTTAGACACATTTCATACAAAATAGACGATTTACTGGTAGGTAATTAAAAGTTAATTGAAGTGGCCGAGTGCGTCAATTAGCCCAATAACGGTTCCCTTGTCCCCGCTCCGCACGGAACCCTGCCAGCAATAGGTGCAACAAACTTTACTCCGCTATTGCTAATTGTTGTCTTCGTCGGAACCGGTGATACCGGACGATTGTGGATAACTGATTGCTTGGAAACTGACTGAATTGCTGGAAACTGACTGAATTACTGGAAACAGACCATTTTGCTGGAAACTGACTGTTTTTCTGGAAATATATTTGTTTTAGTAATAAAAGCCTCTGAGATATGGACGCAAAATATACAGATATAAACCCTTATCTGGCGACTTCCATGTCAGATGGTATCTACCAACACAGCGCATAAATACAGGCCGTTTTTTGCTTCTGATTTTAGTTCTCTAAGATACTTTCTTTGCGTAAAATAGTAACTCAAATGTTCACGTGCACAGCGAATTCTGTCGACAACTGTACCTTGTTGTCTTTGACGTGACATAATGCATTCGCGATCTGGGTGCGGCACCCACTATAGCTGTAGGTGACCTAACGGTGACTCGCGACCACCTCGTCACTGCGTTTACATAACCGAGCCAACCTCGGGCACTGACGCAGAGTTAACCTATGGTTCTTCGCATACTATAGATCTCAACCAAGCTAATCTAGTTATGGGTATTTGAAAAACATTCGCTGTCACACTAGGGTTAGTTCCCTGTTCGCGGTTATCCCCGAATATACTTAATATAAATAAAATAATGATAAAAATAATTCAGCGTGTAACTGGGCAAAGGCATAACCTCACTATCGTGAAGAGGGTTAGGCCATAATCCACCACGGGGGCCCGGTCCGGATTGGTGGATAACATGCCTCCGAAATAATTCTCGAGCATGTTGGTTTCCTCACGATGTTTTCCTTTACCGAAAAGCGAGTGATAATTACGTAATAATAATATGTTAAACATGAAACATATTGGTACGTGCTCGCACTGGGATTTTATACGTGGGATAAACAAAATAGTACAATATAAACTTTTGCCTCTAGACCCGTGCGAATAGAGAGCGATAGCATAGAAGGAAGGTAAATATAGACCTCGGCATAAGCGTGGCCGCATGAGAATGCCCTCTTTTTAGAGAATAAAATGCCCTCTTTTTATTGCTACACAAAGGTTATTTAGTAGACCTTTTTCTTACCTTTTAAACTTTACTTAGCCACTTAAATAGTCAGTAGGATATAGTTACGAACATGTTTCTGTTGGAGGGCCAAATTCAGATTTTGCGGTGACGTGACTGCGCGCGTTGATGTCTTTTACATGGCGAATGTTACAGATCTTTTGTATATTCGCTGTTAGTAACAATTCATTTTCGCTATGTTGAAAACCTATATAATTCGATTGGTTTTAAGTAAGAACCGTGCGATTTTAATTATACTTGTGTGAAGGAATAATCTACTCGAATTTCAAGTGTATGGTATTTCCAACTTCATTATTTATTTTTATCCTTCTGACGCAAAATGACATCTAAAATATGTGACCTTACGATACGACTGCAAACATATAACATCTGTTGGTATATTTTATTTGTACATTTTACCTACTGCGATGACACGAAGGTCAGTTCAACTGAACAAGGTCACGCTGTATGCATCTAGTCTTACATAAATGATATTATCATACGCAAACTCTCGTTAGAAAATAAAATTTACTTGATAAAAAATAATTTTCTTCACATGCCGTATAAACCTAAGTATTTATTGTATATTTGGTATTTATAGGTATTTATATTGATCCAATATCATCCTATAAAAATCATAACACTCCTTCTGGGCAGTCGGGTAATAATAAGATTTGTGATCTCACTTTTTCTTTTATACTGAGACAACTTCGATGACAAGGATATTTCAGTCAAACTCATCGTTTTTGTATTATTTTCGATAATTATGCAATTATTTTTACTGTATAGTTCTGTTTACATTACTCTTTTAATTAAATATTATTATTGTATTTAATCATAATCATTATTAGATACATTATTATAGAAGCGGCATCGCTATTACAGTGTCTTCTCGAGTTAATTAACGAATTTATTTAATGAGTTATGACTTTTTTGTTAAGTTTGGTTTCTTATTGAAGTTTTTATTATGGTTTGAAGTTGCTTATTAGTAACGGTACGCCGATTGAATCGGTTTTGACTAACTTGAATGTTGAATTAACATTTAGGTGTTTCCTGTTGTTTTTGAATTTGTAATTTATATTTTCAAAATTAGAAAATTATGAAGAACAATGTGTTATGAATGATCCCATCTTATATATTCAGCCCGTATCTAACCCACTGCTGAGTAAAGGCCTCCTCTGTCTCACGCCACTGGTCCTAGTTCTGTGCAAGTCTCATCCTCTCTGTTCCTGCGTGTTTGTCGATGTCATCCGACGTCATATCGCCATATCGTCATATCGCCTTCGTCCACCTTTGATCCCCAACGAATAATCTACTTAGAAATATTTTATAGGTAGGTACTTTATAAGCCAGTTTACACACTAAATCAACGCGAGTGGTATGAGCAAGCCGCAAGTTTCTTGGAAAATCCTATGAATATAATTATGTATTGCCAGGTATTTACTCAGTTTAGCCGCGTTTGTCTCGTCTATATCTATGGCGTCACCGACACCGGTAGTGAGTCAGTTTCCGCCCTTTATAATATACGGCTTTGTAAATTTAAGACGACCTTGGGGATTGTAAAAAGTGCGAAGAAAAACTGCGTCACTTTATTTATATATGAGTAGATTTTGTGCTTTGAGTCCTTTAGTTTAATTTTATAGTCTAGCGTTGGCCCACTAGCTTAATCTTATGTGATGATATTGTCGAAGGTGGTGTTCGTAGTTTTTGCATTTTCCTGCAGATTATGGCATTTGTTGAGAACGGAATATAGCCAATTACGAGTATTTATTACCTACTTAAAGTAAGCTCAAATGAGAACCAGCCCCATTATAGGTTTAGCATGAGACCTCTTTATAAAGCGACTAAAAGCACCTCACGGTTTCACCCGCGTTAGCTACCCGCGGGATAGTAATTTTTACTGGATAAAGGTAGCCTATGTGTACCGGGGATAGCATAGCTTCCCAACAGTGAAATATTTTTTCAAATCGGTTCAGTAGTTTCGGAGCCTATTCATTACAACCAAACAAACAAAGTTTTCCTCTTTATAATATTAGTGTAGATGATGTCGTGGTCTAATACTAATATGAAACCAAACCAATTATTATTATAAAAACTATTGTAGTAGGTACTGGAAGGTACTGGGGGCTTTACCATGACGTTTTATTGCGATCCAATTGAGGACCTAAACTGGGATCGCAATAAGACGTCATGGTACGCCCCCAGTAGTGACCGCCTCTACTGGCATAGCAAGCATAGCAGCACTGCCTTACTGAGCCCATATTTAAGCTATTCCACTGCAAAGAGTTATTATTTACTCTGTGGCAGTCGCTGGTGCCGCATGGCATCACGTCGCGCCGGGTGCGCCGGCGCATCTTCCAGGAACAGTCGATAAATAGCTTTTGTCGTACTGGAAAATTCGTTACAAACAGGCTTTGGCACGTAGTCATGAGTAGTAATATTCAGTACTTTACTTTGGCATTCCCCATTCTTTAGACGGGATATGAAGAGCGTGTTATAGCATATTGGTATTTCGTTTTGACATCCAGAGTGACATAGGTTGCGTGTAATTCCGGGAGATGCAGAGCTCCTGGATAACACGAGTTATAGCCAGTTGTACAATAAATACAGGATAAATATCCCGCTTCAAACGACGTTTATTTTAATTTTTTGACTAACCGACTTCACTGAGGACAGTGCCATCCAGGTGGTCCATATTATGCACCAAGGTGCTCAGGGAACGTGGTCCTTCTCATTTGTATGGAGATACGTGTCAGTGAATGAGGAGTCCATTTTGCATTGTTAATTTGTTTCTTTTAACGAGAGCGTACTCGTATTATGCTATGCAACGAATATAGTATTTTTTTAAATTTGTAGTATTATTATAGTTTGGATTCGTATAGATTGTGCAATAGGCAGTGTTTAGTTTTGGTTTTTCTGAAATATGTAACTTAATGGTAGATAGTGTCAAGTTGAATCTTTAGTCAGACTGGTCAGTAGTCTAGTAAGAGCTACGTGATCAACACGTTTGTGCAAGAAGGTCCAAGAAGGATCTCAGGAAGAAGTTTTAAGGTTGAATTTATTTTGACTCAAGGATTTCTGAACTGATTTTAATGCTTATCTTTGCCAAGGTCAGTTAAGTACTTTTTCGTAGACAACTTTAATTTTAAAATTAATTTTTCTTAAAATTAATTCATTCTCTAAAGAATAACTTATTAGGCGAAAAATCATCGCAGCGAATCAGTGTTCATTGACATTGAACATATTTAAAAAACGTGTACATTTTACCAACTATTCATTGTTTTTTTTACTGCGAAGCAAACTGTGCATTCGTGATGGCTATGCGCTGGCGTGTGTGACGAACGGAGACGTGTATGGAATTGTATGATGTCGATGATGATGTGAATGACTGATCAGTTTGGTATTTTATAGACTGGAAGCAAAGCCAGTGTAGTAAAGACTAAATATGAAGCAATTTTCAATTTCATGATGCCCGTAAAGTTACCACACTCGTAGATTAGAGTATTCACGGGACTGACTTTTGACTGCTGCGTTTGGGATCGCGGGTTCGATTCCCGCCTGGAACAAATATTTGTGCGATTCACAAATATTTGTTTCTGGTCTTGTGATGTGTGAAATTATATGTCTGTAAGCGGTACCCACGATACAGGAGAAATCCTAGTGTAGGGCTCCGTTAAAAAGAAACAAAAAAATGTAGGCTTTTATAACAAACTTAGAATATGATCGCTGCAGGCTTAATACAGTCATATTGCAAACTAAAACGGACAAAATAAATCGTTTTTTCTTTCTTTTATTTGCACTTCTCTTACGTCATCACGTCTTGATATAATCCTAATTGATGGTAACCGTAACCAAATGACGGTATTGGATTCAAGACTCGCGTGGCATGGCAATGCCGATATGCATTGTGAATCATCACAATTCATAGCTCACGATGACAATGCCATGGGAATACCAGTTCATGAGGCACGGTTACTGGTAGTGGACACCAGGGTTTACGTTGAAATCTGTACCGACTTAAGGCCAGGTTGTACTAAGCTGGTTATACTGATGGTACTGGCAGATGGCCACGAGCGCTAGAACTGCTAGTTTTTGTATGTTTTTATTTATTGGAATAAAGTGATAACGAAATTAGAAAATGTAAGTTCCCAATCGCTTCCTATATAAAAAGCCCCATTTATTGGTATAACTTTCACACGGTTTCATGATGGAATCTCTTAGATAGGTGACAAGTAAAGATGCGATTTAGTGTCATCTTTGTGTTATTTTTTCGAGCCAACTATTCGACATACGACACGACAATCGAATGAGCAGTTCTCTGTCTGCTGCAAAATTCCTAACAATCCGCTAGAAAATCGAATGCATAATGACTCTATTTATAAAAAAAAAACTAGATATCAGATCTACAAAAAAGTAAACGCCGCTATCAATATACAAAAACAAAAACTGGTTCTAATAATTTTAATCCACCTCCCCTGATCGAATCTCAACAAAAACACAGATAACAGTTAAATTCAATCGGAGCTAATATTTTTTGATCTCTTTTGATGTATCATCACGCCTCATCAGGTCCGCGGACCCATTACACACCCTTTGTATGCAAATGTGATGACAGGTGAACAATGATGCACGTCTGTTACCCCGATTCCTCACGCCTACCGGTGTTAGAGAAATGGAGCAAAAAGTCGGGGAAAAAGTTGTTTACATGGCAACATTCGGTTGTCGGGCGTTCTAGTCCATTTTTTGTTGTGATACATGCATGATGGGTCTTTTAATCCGGTTCTTTAATATGCTAATAGATTTATCTTATTTATTGTTGGATCGTCGAGCGCTAAAGAATGTTAAGTGGCCGATTTAAATATTTGTATTAATAAGAAATAATTTATTCTCCACAGCTTTTCTTTTATTATTTTTCTCTGCGATCTGGTAATACCAGAACTGGTTCTATTCCATTATTCGAGTTATTTTAAGAAAAAACCAACAAACCCTTTTTCACCCGCAACCTAATTGAACAGTCAGCCGCGCAAGGACAGCGGGCTGCGCCCACGCATTCCAATTGCGAATTAATTAACATTAAAATGAAAACAAACAAGTAATGTAGCCCTTTGTTACAGTAACGAGCCGACCATGTGACGACGTGTCGCTGCGCTAGTGATTATCGGCCATCTTGGAGGACTTAGACAAGTGTTGCCAGGTGAGAAAACTATTTATATGGAAGTTGTCTTGTTAGTTGTTGTTGTTGATCGCTCTTTATAATAGTAAGTTTATTTCATTGACCATTACACAATGTATTTTTCTTTGGCTATATAATTTTATATTAATTATTTAAATAATTCAACTAAATATACATACATAAACCTACATAAAATGTTTGTAGAATAGTTTATTTTGAGACTCATAAAATTATGCCATTATTACAATTGGGCACTTTGCGTCTACCACCGGGTAGGTAATGTTCCCTAAATGCTGATGGCATTGCCACATCGTAAGGCAATGCAAAATAAAGGCCAGCATTTTTGGCCCGTGTGGTTTCAATCAGGTAACGTCCAGATAGTTTTTTTCTCACATTTTTTGAGTAATTACCTTCGTCCACGGGTACTACAGGTAATCGCTACAAAAAGTCTACTATACCATTCACACAATTCAAACTATCTAAATACCAAATTTCATCAAAATTTGTTCCGTAGCTTATACGCGAAAACGCAACAAACAAGCAGACAAAGTTTCGCATTTATCATTATTACACGGATCGACGATGGATTTGTGTGCGGTTGAGATATTTTCTCAGAGATTCGATCATTCGAATAACCGATCTTAATGGACATCCCTATAGCTTACGTGATCCGTTTTTATTTACAAATTGCACCACTCGTTACATTTGCCAGAGTGCCGGTACTTTTTAATTGAAGTGCTGGTCTATTGAAGGTACGATGCTACGAGTATTTAATTAGCGGTAAAAAGTACTGGAAGAATGCGATTGACTTGGTTGTGGTACGTGCAAATATTTTCTATTTACTCTTGCTATCTCAACCACATGGACTTAAAAAAAATGCGAGAAACAAAGAAACATCGAGAAATGATCCGTACAAAACCTTTGTGCATAACAAAATAATGCATCTAGATGTATGAAAAAATTGAAATTTACATCTGTTGTTTAAAAATATAACCAAGGACTATGCGTCTAGAGCTTGCCAAAGCTTTCACAACAAAAGAAGTGCAGCCTCAATGCTGAGAGACCATTGTTCAACCACAAATATCAGCATTCCCAACACTAGCTACGAAAATATTGATTGTATCAGCTATCCAGACTTCTAAGCTACATCTGTGACGTCACAAAGCGACGAATAAAACTCGCGTTGATTCATGGTTAGTATAGAATTTATAGCGACAGTTAACAAGGTAAGAAAAACGCGCTGGGATCGGTTTCCTTGACTCTTGGTTCGGTTAGGTGCTACTATTGGAACTCGATCGATACGCGCATCGATTGTTAGGTTGACTTTTGTTTTTATTTTTATTTATTGTACGCGAGCGTTTGACTACTATCTCATGTAGTCAAGTGTCGATGTGGTCGAATAACTTCTCAAAATCATTTGATAAAATTGAACATCATTACAAAAAATAACAAACACCAACCAAGCCGACTCTATTATACTTCAACTGTGTAAATTATCATTAAAATAAATGTCCTATGCAACCGGGACTGTCGCATAATTTTATGGAATAAGCCAATTACGTAGAGATATCATAAATGTTTACTGAATAGGCTAACTAAATTAAATTATTTTATGCCAGTGAATATTAAACAAAAGTGGATATTCTTAAAAACATTAATTGGGACGATTTTATGATAATATTAAATATGTATCTAAGACCACAGTTCATTAAAATATCTTCGATGTGTAAAGACAGCAGTGGTGTTCTTAGAACAGCTATGAAGAACACTGCGTATTTAACCGCTTTGAAAGTGTGGGTAGCATAATATCTCACATAATAAAACAAAGATAGAAACCGGATATTTCACAGGCACCAAACAAAAAAACTAAAAAACAGTTAACTTCTTGAAGCTTTCTTTTTCTAAATATTGTTCATCTTTTTTTACCTTCGAGATTTGTTCGAGTTTCCCAAGTACATCCCATCTCATCACCTTGCGACCTATCGCACATGTAGTACTCTACTATCAACTCTACAGCGATTACAATTAGGTTGTTTTCCTATTATTCAGTATTCTAGGTCTTAACAAGCGTACACTGCTAGACATTATCTCCGATCGCCTCGTTACGTACCAGACACTTCAATAGTGGATAAAACAACTATTTGATAAGGTACATAAGTTTAACGTCTAGGGAAAAAGAGTTCGGACATTATCTGGTCGAATAAAAAGGAATTTCTGAAGCGGCTTGCGGATTGTGTATCCCATCGTGAATACTGTATTTTATAGCATTTTACTAATTATTATTGTCGTACTAGTTGAACCGAGAGAACCCTTCACAAATACGAAAATAGCTTACGCATTAGTACGCATAGTACAAACCTAATAAAATGTTTATATCATGTGACCAAGATTGTGTCGTTAAAAACTAATTGTCTGTCTCTCTAGCTAGGCATACAGTTACATTTGCTTTTATAAACATTTAATGGATGATGTAACTTTTGAGTTGAATATACATACTACGATTATGAATAACCCACAGTTCGTGTGTAGGCGTAACGTACCACGTGAAATGTCAATTTAACAGCCTTGACATTTTATAACTGGAGAAATCCGAGCCTGAGCTGGCTGTACGGCTGTTTACTTCGTAAAATAAAAATATTAAAATGTGTAAAAAGAGGCCATTTATTCTGCGACGTAGTTTTGGAGTGAAATGACTTTTAAAAAAATACAGGTGAAAACAGAGAAGGGAAGAGTAGGAAGCAACATTTGAGAATCTTGAAAGTAGAGGGGGTAAAGAATCTTATAGGTATCTATCTGAGCTTTCGAAGGTAATTTACTTATAAGAAGTAGGTATAATGTGTGCTGTGTGCATTGGCCTTCATTAATAATTACGTTAAGCCAACACGTGCTGCAATCAATGTCGAGATCGACAATAGATAAATGATTATACACATTGTTAATAATAATAGTAGGATATAAAATAAGAACCATGCGCCAAAAAAGAAAAGCAAAATAAAATAAATAAATAGAAAGAAAAACCAGTAAGTACAGATAATTGTTTCTTCGACTCCAAAGAGGACTCTATGTATATAATATCACTTGAATATTATCACGGATCTGAATGTATAGGAAATGCGAAATTTTCAAATTAATTCCTTGGTGGATTCTTAATTTTTTTTAATATTTTGACCACAGACATAATATAAGAGGTAAGTAAGTAGGGCCCACCCAAGTGTACAACAAAAATGCGTCTGCCTATTTAAAACTTACTATCGCCATCCTCTTTCGAAAATAAAAAAAAATTAAGTAAAGTTTCATAATCAACCTTTTTTACTTGTTAATAATTTTGCATAACCGAGCAGTGTTTTATTGAATGTTGATGCAATAAAGAGATGCTTGTTCGGGCCGTGGCGACCGGCGCGCCCTGCATACTAATGGGGATCTTTCACGAAATGAGGAGCTCGTTTGACTTTTTATTTGTAACTTCGCTTCGTTTTGGTCTCTTTACCGTGTTCCGGTTCGAAGGGCTGTTTCCATTTCCAGCAACATTAGGCCGTGGTCTCTTATAAACGCCATCGGCTGGTCAGTCCAGTCGTGAACCCGGCCGCCATATTGACGAGTGACGCTGGTGACATTTTGCCAGCTCATTATACTTGTAAAAGTTAGATTGATTCAGCACGATTTTAATCTTAGTTAATTTTTTTTTACGTATGCATAGTTGTCTTGTCCGCTTTAGTTCAGGTTTGTCTGATTTTTTTATTGGCTTCGCTAGACCTAATGTCTGGTACGCTTCCTTCCTTCTTATAGGTCTGTGGCATAAACGTATATCACTGATTGAAAGCGTATAATCACCGGACCGCAACCGGTCGCGGAGTGAGTGGGACATATTTTATCTGAACAGGGTCTAGATAGCTTTGTGGAGTCTACAGATATAGATCGGTCCAAATGCAACTTTGTTGTCTGTTTCACTGGATGTTTGCGCAAATTCTTTGTTCAACTCTTGGATATGGTTATATGTATTTATTTGCATTGCGCCGTGTATTTCTATGCTATGGTCTTATAAAAATAGTTAAAATAGTGTAGGTGCTTTGTTTTTTAAATTTTGTTTATTTCTATTACCTGTATTTTGTAAAATTTACGTATATGAATAAGTAGGTATGGTTTACGTCTGTTAAAACAGTTAAATGACGATTAAGTAGGTAGGTATTATGTTTGATGATGATGATGATGGTAAGTAGGTATATTATGTTTATTGTCGGAGCAGACAGGTATATACACTATACAGTCTATACTAAGCAAGAATTTAATTTACATATTTTTATTTTGTTTCATAAACCTTTAACATTCTTGATGATAATAATAATTGACATTCGATTTTTGTTATTACGTTTGTTGATACGATTAAATTTTCAATAAATCTATCTACAATGTCTTGCTAAGATCTCAATCTTTGCTCTTTTCAATAACGTGTCTGCCATGAACCGTAACTATATAAATTAACGGAATTAATTAATCACAGTAAACACAAATAAATAAAATCGATTAATTAATGTGTCAAAGCTAACAGTAGTGTCAGGTATCCCAATACAAGCGCACCTCTTTTGTTTTGAAAGCAATAACCCTCTGTCAAAACGACGCCTGTTCTGTTTTCAAATCTGACAGTTCGATTAAAAAAATATTGTGTTCTAAAAAGAAATAAAAGGGATTCTACAGTTGACTTCTTCTTTTTGTTCGGCACGCGAGGCACTGTCAGCGTCTCAACGTAGCCGGGCCAAATTAGGGTCCATTTTCGGGTCCACTAATGAACTCAAAATAACTTGACAGCCAGGTTCGGACGCAGCGAGTTGACCTTGGCATCCAAATATAGAAATGATGGTACAGCGAGGAGTCTTTCCTTTTTTGTTTGGATTTGAGAAGACTTTTTGTTGCCATTAAAATTTTATGAGCATTTTGTTGCGACCTTTTGTTTTCGGTTTGATTTAACGGTTGACGTGTAAATGTCAACGACTTTTACTGGATGTGTGCATTCCTCGTTTCGCTAAGATAATTATTTTCCTAAGCTTGTAAAAATCTAATCAGTTTTCTAAACCTCGGTTCTATTTCGAACTAATGACGCTTCGCACAGCGGTGATTGCGTAATTATAATTAAAAAATATGTATTTTTATTGTAGTATATTACTATAATAACAGAAGCAATAATAACTTTTATCGTAGATCTGCCGTCTTCATGCGCATGAGTGCTTCTCTAGGTAATAGGTGTGAGCTAACAACCCTAGTTCCTGTATAGTCATGTAAAAACGTAGCTACATTATAATGTTTCTTTTGTTTTTTGCATTATATACCTATTTTTGTTTTAATTAGGTTATGGTAATTTTTAATGGTGGTAGCCAAATAACGTATATAAATAGTTTTTCAATAAGTGAACATCTTGGTAGAGAGTTAGTAGATGTTTCTTTGAATAGAACAAAGTTGTCTGTGGTAACAGTTAACCATAGATTACAGAACTCTGTGTAGCTATCAAATAGGTATATTTCGTATAATATATTTATACCTACTTTGATATTAGTCTGTGCGTGAATTAGATTAGTTTTTCGACTAAACTTGCGTTGCAATTTATTTCCTCTATGTACTAAACAATAAAGCATTACATAAGAAACGTAAAGCACACAAATTCTTGAACGTGGCGAGCGGATACTGTATGTGGGCCACTGCGCACGCGCAAGGACGTTGCGCAGATGGCGGGTGGGGTTGTTGAGGTGCTATACCTTACTGAAATTGAAGTTATTTAACAAGTTATGAAACATTTCTTTAAATATACCTACTATATTTAGTTCAATTTTTTATTAAGTATCCGCCTGGCCAGCAACCACCCTCAAGTGCAAATCTGTCGCCTAGCCCCTTCCTAACAGGGGTCAGGAAGGGGCTAAGCGACAGATGACATCCTTTTTTCAAACTCAAACCATAATCAATTACTGTTTAATTTAATGTATCATACTTTATGTTTTTATGATTATCTTTGCTAACGAGAATTAGCTGTTTGACTTGTAAAAGTGCGATTTAATTGCCTATTTACAATAAATGCTTTGACTTGACTTTGACTTTGATGTTCGATCGGGGGGTTCCGGCAGTGGTCGTTGAGAGCCAGCCCCATTCTAAGCTGAGCATGTTAACCACCTACGACCATATTGTCACTAGAAACGCTAGGCTATGAAGTATTAAAAAAACCGGCCAAGTGCGAGTTGTACTCATGCACGAAGGGTTCCGTACCATTATCTATAAAACGGAAATAATGTTAATACCATATACAGCCTGGTGACAGACGGACAGACAGATAGACGGACGGACATCAGTCTTACGTTCTGTAACGTTTGTTAGCTTTGACAGTAGATGAAAACTATCGTTGTCTCTATCTGACACTAAACAAATGACAAGGATAGCAATATAATTAATCTGTAGTCAAAGTTGGCTGACGTTTCAGAAACCGGCAGTTAGTAATACAGTCCTGTTTTACGCTTTGGATACGTAACCAAAAAGCAAGTGACGGTGTCGCCATGATGAAACTGTAGTGACAGATTAAAAAAAAAACACTTTAAAATTACATTGCAATGATAAGGCTTATTGCCACAGATTCACAGACTATTATCAATCAAGCAAGCTTCTGAAACTAGAGTGCACTATTGCATCAACGTACTTTCAAAACTTATATCTACTGAGATACGTTTTAACAATTTCGACAGATCAACAATCACATACAACAAGATCTATTGTTCAACACATCTCCATACTCGTCTTACGTAAAACAAAACTCATATAAGCACAGACAATATAAGGCATTGCTTGTTACTTGCACTCAGCAAAAGTGAAAGTTGCCACCACCAAAAATAAATGGATGAGGTCGTCCACTATTACATCATAGGAAACTACCCAATCCCGACTTTAACGTGCACCAATTAGGGTATACTTTCCCTTGTCTTGCAGACCTTGGTCAGATGTTAAGAGCAACAATACGCGTTAATCAATGAAAGCCTTAACTATATTCAATTAGGGTATGATTTGCGATGAGTGTTTTGATCAGATCTTGTTCGGTCTGTACTCGTATTAAGGCATTCAGTCGTTTTTGCAATATGCAGTGGCTATGGTATTGATGTCAAGTCAGTCGGCTAGTAGCGCTGATGTTGCCAGTTAAGAGATTTTTTTGCTAAGTTTCGTTCTTTTGTTGTGCTTTGGGTGCTAGAGCATATGAATAACTTTCTACAAGCGTGCTGTTGATGTAAGTGTGAAAGACCCGTGCCGTCTTACCAAAAAAGTTTAGACCAGAGTTAAACAGATGTTTCTAAAAATTTGTTCCACAAAATCGACGTCTATCACTCGCGTTTTCTTACTCTAACCTGGCAGTTCTGATTATTTCACTTGTAAATTTGTTATTGAGTTAGAAAAAGTGAAGGTTAAACGTCGATTTGTGGAGAAAATATTTATAGTCATCTGTTCAACTCTGGTTTAAATCTCTTGTAGTAAGACCGGTAGAGTTTCTTCGTGCTATTTCGTCTGACGGATGTATTCCAGAAGAAGATAGTCTGATAGACTAGCTGAAAGGCCTTTTCATGTGCGATATTTAATGCTGAATCAGCGCATGCAATCCGCACATAATTATTTATGAAAGTCATTGGTGGGGGGCCGAGGGTCGAACCCGGTGTCGATGAGCTGTAAAACACACACGTGCGCGCTCGGCCACCATAGCTCATATAGTTTGAATTATAGTTAAGGGTCTGAAAAGTATTTTGCAAAAGTGTTTGGAATACTTGTACGTACGTATCAAGATTCCTAGGATAATTATCCTGTACGTAGAATATAGGTAACCACGAGGCACATTGCACCACAAATACCAAGATAGAGCAAATACTTTTATTCAAACACAATTTACCCTCCGCTAGAATTGAACTCGCAACACGCAACCTCACGCTTCGCCTTCATCACCACTTTTACAGAAAGTCGTCCCCGTTATAAAGCCACGGGGACAGTTTTCTGACAACGTTACGTTGCTCAATGTTTCCAGCTTTAGTAAATTAAACCCCAACCGTTGTAAATAACGATAATGAAAATGCCATCAACACAAAGCGCCAGATCCAGTGATAAATTCTAACTTGAGATTAGGTAAACTTAAGTCATCGACTTAAAAACAACTTATTTATACCATGCAAGTTTCAACTTTAGCGGTTTACGTTAGAGTGCGCTTTTGTTTGTTAAAATTGTTTTTAATGGCACGATGACGGAAGAGACTGAAATAAACGGATGAATCCGGTTCTCGGTTTATAGTTCTTATAACATTAGGTGTTGTATTCTGATTTATAGAAGCTCCCGGGGATTACAACCGTTAGCTACATATGGGAATGAACTTTCTTGACAATTGCTATTGATTTTAGGGTTACGTACCGAAAGAGTCAAACGGGATCCTATTATACTTAGGCTCCGCTGTCCGTCCGTCCGTCCGTCTGTCACCAGGCTGTATGTTATGAACCGTGATAGTAAGGCAGTTGCAATTTTAACAGATGATGTATTTCTGTTGCCGCTATAACAACGAATGATAAAAAACAGAATAATATAAATATTTAACGAGGCTCCCATACAACAAACGTGATTGTTTTACCGTTTTTAAAGGTAATGGTAAGATATTGACTCGTACTTGGCTGGTTTTAGTCATCGGTAAGCTCAGAGAAGCAGAGCTAAAAGCCTACTACGTTAAATAAAATCAGTGAAAACATAAAACAAGCCAAATCAGAATAGTCCACCCAAAGAACCGGTATTGAGGTAGAACGGGCTTCTAGTATCGAACTTAGGTCATCTGACGGCCTCTGACGTGACTTAACGACTGCTATTTATTGATAACAACCGAGAACGACGGCTTAACGTGCCTTTAATTTATTATCATTCGCTTTCGTTAAAGGAAAACATCGTGAAACAAATCCACATGACCGAAAATCGAAAATTCATATATTAGCAGGTTCACCAGTTCGAGCCGGCCCCGGTGGTGGAAAATGTCCTAATAGTTCTTAAGGAAGGGAGGTGGATCCGTACTCATAGCAATGGACACATATTATTGTCAGTTTCAGCCCAATGCAAGCATGCAACTAAAGTCTATAACTAAAGTCTATAACTAAAACTAAACTAAAACTAAAGTCTATAACTCTTACAACGGTCTCTCATCCATGATATACACTCGTTTCTCCTATACAATTATTATAATTTCAAATGAACTAACGACATTTAAGCATATTATATGTTATTCATGTCTATACATATTCTATACTAATAATAGCAGACACGGCCACGCGTTGCTGTGGCTAAGGTTTTTGTTATTGCGACTATAAATTTAGATTTAAGCTAATCCTATCTTCTAAGTTAGATTAAACTGCACACGGTGTGCAAATTTGATTAAAATCGGGAAAGTAGTTTAGGAGTCCATCGCGGACAAACAACGTGAGACGTAATTTATATATATGATTATAAAGAGGAAAGATTTGATTGTTTGTTTGTTTGTTTGCATAAAATAAGCTCCGAAACTACTGAACCGATTTGAAAAATCCTTTCACTGTTGGGAAGCTACACTATTCCCGGGTGATATAGTCTACTTTTTATCCCGTAAATATTAACGGTCCCCGCGGTATAGTAGTTAACGCGGGTGAAACCGCGAGGCGCTTCTTGCATAACAAAATACAACAACGATTGTGCTAATGTTCAAGTGGTTAACTATGTGATAGTCGTTTGATGTTATTTTTGCTTGATCGACTTAATATATTTACCAAATCCCAGTCTTCCTACACGGACGGCAAACAGTCTGCTCCCAGATTACCATAACGCCATGTCGTTAATAAAGTGGGCAGGCAGAGAATATTCAACGGGATATTAGCTTACAATGCTAATGTGGAGGCGCAATGCGATGCACCTGTGGCTGGTGTGCCATGCAAATTGTCTGCTTGCAAGCTAAGGATAAATATAAGAGACTTGCATTAAGTACTTGGATTGTGGCGTACGGTTTTTTTATAATGATTTTTTCACTTATAAGATGTATTTGTTGCAATCAAATGTTAACACTTTTTCAGGATTAGAAGATCCTAAAAAGGCGCATACACGTTCATATTGGTTAGTTTTCGTTTATTTATTATTGTAATTGTTTTTTTTTATTTCATCTGTAAATATATACGGTGAAGTCCACGCCTTGCAAAAAAAAAACTATTGTAATTAGTACAGAGATACTACAGATTATCAGGTATACCTACTTGTCCAACGTATAGAAAAAAAACTCCACCAAGATGTTGTAATCAACACCGATAGCGTTTCGATTAACAAACACACGGTATGTTTAACTAACCCATCGGCATTGGGAGAACAATGCACTGTGTAGGAGCAATGCCACCGCCCACCACGGATGTCATACCAAATGGCCATAAAGCTCTAAGGTTGGAACCCAACGAGTTCCTAAATAGTTTTTCCTAAATTTCCTAGTTTTTGTCCTAAATATTAACAAAATAAAAATCGTATTATTGTTATGTTATTTTGTGAAAAAGATATTGAATAAAATGTATCATAAATTGATTGTCTTCATTGTTAGCTTTCAAATGATACCTCTTTCGTCTTCCTAAGACGTCTACATCGATAGCAATGATTAAATCAGTGTAGGCGTTTGAGCTGCGAAGTAAAAAAAACAAAATGGCTGCCATTTTAGTATGGAGAGGCCAAGAGAAAATCGAGATAGTGATTTGTCGTTAAAAATCCCCATATTTAACCCCCCTTAAGTCTCCGACACCGGTGACCAGACACATTGTATATATATAGAGAAATTCAGAACTGTTTATTGTATGAACAAAAATACGTGTTTTGCTATGAATTATGTAGGTTAGGAGGCACCAATAAATTGAAGTTAATGACTTCGATCGAGAAAAACGAATTAGAGCTTACGCGCATTACGCCGTATGTGGCAAATGTATACATTTTAAATTCGTTTTCACTAACACACGAATATTAAACGCCATGCATTATAATAACAAATCGATGCCTAAAAGTTTCGAATAAAATTATGTTCATGTTAAAATTAAATCTTGAAAAACAACTTAAAAATAAAGTATAAGTTCGATGCCCCGAAGTGCAGTATTTTACATAAACATAAATTTGGAAGTTAATGTGTTTGTAAGTGTCATTTTGTAAGGATATTTTCCCGAAATAATGTTTTTTGCAAAGGATAAGTGGAACAATAATAATTTGTAAAAGTTATGTCATTTTTGATGATATCATTTTGGTATTAAAAGGATTGCGTAATCTGAGTTTACTTTTGGATCAAACCATGATCCCTTTTGGGCATACATGCGTCACTTCGTACGTATAATTCTCTTTTATAATAATAGTTCAGTCTCTTACTGCCCCACTGCTGGGCAAAGGCCTCCCCTCACCTTCGTGAGGAGGATTAGGCTATAATCCACTACGAAGGCCTAGTCCAGATTCGTGGAAGCATGCCTCCGAAATACTTCACGGGCATGTTGGTTTCTTCACGATGTTTTCCTTCACCTAAAAGCGAGCGATAAATGATTTAAACATACATGATTATTATAATAATACTGTGTTTAAATCACTTTTTGTTTTTGATTTTTTTTATTTCATAATTATTAACTCGCCCACAGTCACCGAAATTAGTTGTCGATATCATATTGTATGATGTTACAATTTTACTGTAAATATTTTGATGATGTTGATTCTCGTTGTGTAAAGCTTTTCCCACTGGCGCGTTGTTATCAATCGATAATATTGCAAACGTTTTTGCGGTATCTGACTTATTGTATTAAGTAGAAGGATCTTACATATTGCTGCGATAATATTATCGTCTTGATATAAGTGGGACGGAACGTCCAGCGATTTAGCGAAGCTATTGCGTGAATCTCACACACCTACGTTATTCAACGTTAGTAGACCAGAAATATCGCAAATAAAAAACGCAGCATGATGAATTATCGGAATAACGCAGCGATAGTGTCAACCGATAAATAATATCGCGCCTGTGTGGAAGTGGCGTAAAGGAGGTGGGCCTCCTGCACCAAGCCATCATAAAATAACCCAAAATAATGTGAGAGTCCACACCATAAGCTCTTGGATGTCTACCGATCCCTACCGGTCCCACATTCAAAAGTGGGCGGCTGCAAGATGGTCCCGATAACTACACATAAACAAAGTCTGATATTAAATAAGCATTTTTATACATCTCGACATAAGATATTATACCGTGAATTACAGACAGGGAAGTGCGAATTATCATTTATATATTTGCCGTCTGATTTTATTCATTTTAGTGATTGTTTCGATACAAAATGACGGTTATAAAATAAATTAATGTCACAAAATTGCAGTTACGACATCTTCACTTCAATAAAGTTTTATGCTAGATACAATTTATTGTTGTTATTATTATGCAACATGCTGTCTCTGACATAAAGGCATAAATTAAAGATTACATGGACTTTATTAGCATTGGTTTTTGTAAAATTAATGTTTTGAAGTAGGTATAACACTGTTCTGTAATCTGAGTATACAACTAAGATAAATTTTGTCTAATACCTACCTAACGTCGACGTATCTGGGCTTTAGTTCAAAGAGTATACAAATGCTACGTTATTTTAGCCATCTATTTATTTATCGTGTTCACTGTTCGATATTCATTACCTTTTTTTTCGGAACATAAAGATAACATTCATACTACGTTATGAAACCAATAGATATATAAAAAAAAAACAAATGTCGATCACTTTATTTTACTTTTGCCAGACCAAAACCTCAAAACGACCTTGCAATGCATGAAATAACACAAATCAAATTATTCATTACAGCCCATGAAATAAGAATCATTTACGAATACCGACCACAGCTCAAGTGAAAGGTTTGCCCGCATAGTTGATATCCTTGCAAAGGTTTTGTGTGGTGATACGAGATGCCTTTGAATAAATAATTGAAATATCACAATAAACATTTCTTCTTCAAGGTCAAATCCATCTCTATACCAAATATCATCGAGATCGGTTAGCCGTTTGGTCGTGAAAGGCACAGATGAAAGGGTTACAAACAGAGTGACTTTGTACAGTGATTTTATACCATTATTGCGAAGTGCTTTTTAATAAAAAAAATATGTAATTATTCTTTTACAATCAAATTCTTATCCATATTTATTCGTAGCATTCATGTGGGTAACCACATAACTTCGATTTGTATCCGAGTTACGTTATATAACTTGTCCCGTTAGTTATCTACTTATCTGTGTTTTTTCTTCGCATATCGACATTCGACACACGTGAACACAAAAACCACGTAATTGCTTTGTAAAAACAAGTTTAAGGCTCTATCTGCGAGCGATAGTAACTTATGAGATTTAGTGTGGACTTGCGCACGATCTTTCTAAATGATCCTAAAAAACAATTGAAAATATCACAGAGATTTAAAGATTGTAGCGCAGATAGATGTAAACTATTTATAAAATGGTGTGTAAGTTTATTTGCTAAAGTAAAGTAAAGTGAAAATGTTTATTTCCATGACGTTACATCTAAAAAATAACATACTTAATCAAATTTGTTTGTTGGTAGATACAATTTCCTGTGGGCTCCAAACGAGGCTCGCTCGTATCTTGGGAGACCAGGTTTCCGTCTGTATGTATGGTTAAAATGACGCAAACTGTACATGCTTAGGTACTACAATCTAGACTACTACACATATAGCAGCTAGGTCTTTGCTCTGGGTATTTAAGTTGGATTTTGATCCTCGTAGTGCATGATGCCCTACATACAGGGAGTCCAATCCATGTAGACTTAAATATATCAAGAATTCGCTTTGCTTGGCTGGTGATAACTGTCACCAGGTACTGTCTCAACGTAAACCTGGTTGAACTTACAAAGTTTCCAACTAACACAAACATTATTTAGTACTTTTCTAGTGACTTTCTAGCTTTCCACCAGGTGTCTCGCGCTACGCCGCGTCTGGTGTAAGTTGCTCTCAAGTAATTGTGGCAAAAACATTTTTCTAGAGAGCCGCTGAACTGACGTCACATAATTATTATACAGTGACTTTGCTGTAACCTGTAAATCCCATCCTATATATAACTTTCCATCCTATAATCCCATCTATCTAATACTAGCTGACACGGCCACGCGTTGCTGTGGCTAAAGATTTTTGTTATTGCGACTATGAATTGAGATGTGAACTATCCTATCTGATAAGTTAGATCGAACTGCACACGGTGTGCAAATTTGATTGAAATCGGTTAAGTAGTTTAGGAGTCTATAGCGGACAAACAACGTGACACGTAATTTATATATATTAAGATTGAAATATTAGAACATGGAAAACTGTATTGTATGGTTGTGAAAAGTCAGAACCATCCGAAGAGCTGTTGCACTTCAGCGCACATTTCTTACATAATACTTATTTAGTAAAAATTGTTCTAGTGCGCAGTTTTGAAGCAAGATTCACTATTGTTAACCTAATAAAAATTCTATAGACGTTCGACCTACATACGGTCGGTGGATAACTAAGGATAGAGCGTCGGGAAAACCAATGGTTGACGGCATTATATTGTTTGGTGATTAGGTGTGTTGAATTAACAAACTTGAGTACAATACGATTTTTATAACCTGGCAACTGGCAGAATGCATTAGTGTAAAGTCTAGTAAAACTGGCCACGAGTATAAATTGACGTATAGCACATATTATATAGAATGTGTCAAAGTTTCTTTGCGGATCAAAGTACCTCATGAGTCATCATCATCGAAATAAATCCGCCCAATGCTGAGCTTGGGTCCCACTTCCATCGCGATCAAAACTAGTCACATTCCTCGGAATGTCTTCCCGGGGAAAAGTACCCAACTACTGAACTATTTTTATATCTTTATTTGAATTCCAGTTTCCTATTTCCAGATCAAAGATGGCGTTAATATGGTGCGTGCTGGCATGCGCGTTGGTGGCTGCGCGGGCGCAGTCCAACTACGACTCCCAGGCGAACAACATAGAGTACCAAGGCGAAGGGCTGCCTGAGCAGACCGTGCTCGATGGGAAGGTAAGACACCTTCTTTGTTTGACCTTAGCCACGTTTTTTTGTGAGACTAGGTAGATAATATGGTATATATATAAATACCTACAAGCGCAGTGCCGCCAAAATTTTGTTTTACTAAATCATGCGCAGCTCTGCATTGTGCTTGGCTCCCTGAAACATGATCAGGTGATGCCAAAAACGTAATTTACTAAGACTCCTCCCCCGCACTAGGCGTCTAATGTATCGGCAATTCGGATAAAGTAAGTTGGTACATATTACATAGGTATGAGTGAGTCTTAGAGGCTTCCGTCGATTTGGACCGCTAGGTATGGGGACCGGGGTCCCATACACCGGTAGGTATGATTTAATTTTATTATTTTTCTTCCGTGGCCCGTCCGATCTATCGATGAAACTACGATGGCTTTTCTCGCGATGTCACCCCGTCGACTCTACAAATCGACGTCTAACGCTTTCCTAGAAATATAATTAGGAATGCCAGGATTGAGTAAGAAAACGCGAGTGATAGACGTCGATTATTTGGAACGAAATTTTAGAAACATCTGTTTAAGTCTGGTCTGGACTTTTGTGGTAAGACGGTCAATGTTTTGCCAACTTTTATAAAAACCTATATAATTTATGAAAGCAAGCAACTGGCGACTATAACTGGCCTACATTCATAGACGAATCAAGTCGGTTTGCTTTGGTTTTCTTAACGTTGTGGGTCAACCGCAGACTCGGTACAAAACAATACGATGGAGAATACGTGACCAAAATATTCACGATCTCGGACGCGTCTCCGAGAGCGACCTCACATAATTGGATCTGAATTTTTTACCTGCGATAGGCTTACGATTGACCACTTTCTCTCCTGAACAAGTGCTGATGCGGTTGACAATAGAGATAAAAAGTGACATAAAATTCGGCGTGCTATTTTGTTTGAGGTAATATTGCAATGAGAAATGATTGTTGAGTATTACAAAAACACTAACACAAATGGTAATTGGTTAACTATAGATGTGGAAACAGAACGATAAGTAAATGATGATGATGATACCAATTAATAGTAAACAATCTGAATAGGCTCAAGCGTTTACAATTTTTATTATGAGTGTCATAAGAAATGTTACGCCACTATTTTGTCATTGCGAGGAAAAACCAACATTCATGCTTCAAATAGAGATTCGCTGTTGCGTAAAAAATAAATTAGAAATGACCGAAGAGATGCGCAATATTACGAATACTACGCGTTCGTCACCCCGCAACATTAGAAGCATAAAAACCACTGTCTCAGGGTGACGAGCACAGTTCAGTTCTAGATTTTGGAATAAAAAAACACTGTAATTGTTATGGCTTGGCGCTTTCTATCAGGTAGGTCCTGGTCGTATCGTAGTAACGAGATAATCAGCCGATTAAAAAAAAACATCGATCGCAGTTTGCTATGAAGGAAGCGGGGTATATATAGTAACTGTGAAGATAGTAAAAAATAGCTGTATTTTCAAAAATAAAATAAATAATACGTTAAATGTAGCAGTCCTAGCTAATCTGGTCCACGGGGTGTCCCTTAATGCCTCATAAATGTTTAATAGCTTCTGAATAAAGCAATATCATACACCTATTAAAAGTAATGAGAGTCCAGTATATAACAATAAAACTATGTCACAAAATGGCAAAAGTTGAGAGCTGGTTTTGTAGTGGGAATGGTGTGCGAAAATGTACAGTGACATGGTACTGAGATGTAGAAATTTGTATTGTAGAGAATTTACGACTTTGCAACAATGTTAAGAGTGGTAATAATAGGTTTGTTTCGTATGTATCGCATTGATGCAAGCGAATTAAAGGTCGAGTTGAATCGAGATGAATCGATATTATTAGAGTTACACTACAATGTATGAGACTAGTTGAATGTGCAAAAAGAGCATTGTTTGTGGCATTTAGGCATAAGTTTCAGTGGTTATAATAGACCGGTCTAGGAACTCTCTCTGCGAAGCATGGTAATCGCCATGCCTGGCGGAGAAGTTACATTCGGTTCAATCTCGAATGTGCTATATCAGAATCGTGCTGATCTATTTCTAATGAAAGTCAGCTATTAGAATGAAACAAAATGCAGAACGCTTTTTTAAAGCCGTTCTAATGCTGCATCCTATGGGCCTTCCTATGGGCATAGTAAGTATATGCATGGCGCTTACTTACAGGCCAATGACCTGCTCTTCTCAATGCTCAGTTACCTAGGTAACTACAAAAGTTACAAAGTTACAAAGTTACCTAGGTAACTGAGCATATAGAGAAAGCACATATTATGCTTAAAAATATCCTTGTGCACAGTCCGGTAAAAAAAAAAATGTTTGGAACAAACTTTACCTTCAATTTTGAACTACCTATTATTATAAATGTTCTATTATGCTATTCCATTTATCATGTAGCTTCAGCCGTAAGACATTGTTACAAGTACAAACTACATACAGGCTGTATACTGCGGCTTGGACGGCGAACATGCTGTATCGGCACCATTACGAATAGATAGCCCGTATACAGACAGTGTGAGTTTCCGTTGTTTAATACGTCACGTCAACGTTTGAGAATAGTATTTTGTTGTATCGCGGATGATCCGAGTTTTAGAATAAGAATAAGAATAACTTTATTGTTCAGAACTGTGTAGATACAATTTTGTGTTCTTAAATAATTTTAAATGTTTCAACAGTCTGTTCGAACATACAATAATATTTCTATCATAATATTAGTGTTATCTACATCGTAAAAATAGATTTAAATCACAGTACTTTGATGCCTATGCCCCGTAAACATCTAACCTATTTGTTTATTCCGTATTTACGTGATAAGTATAGTCAACATACAAAAGTTAAATATAGACAAGCTCCACCTCTGGATTCGAAATATATTGAAGAGAACCGGCAACGACTGATTTTGGAAAATAAATAAAAAACACTTTCGTTGATTCAGAGGAGAATAATTCGTCATGATATTACCTATATAGGTATAGGCACCTAGTGGAGTAAATTGATTCAAGGTAATAACAACAACCAGTTTATAACTCCCAGTGTCAATGAATGAATAACAATGACTAATGACACAAATGTACTTATGTTTCTATAACATTTTATGTGTCATGATACGAATTGCAATCCCGTGAGTCACTGGAGCCGCGCTCTATGATAGACACAGCCCCGGGCCAATAATTAGCAATATGGATTTATGGGCACGTTCCAAACGAAACAAAACTGAATATAGCGCGATATAGCACTATTATTTTAACATTTTTGAATCGCAGCCTAGAGCAATTGCTTTATAGCTGCAGTAATTTTATGCAATAACTTTATGTAAGCGATTGCAAACGAGTAGTGCTTTAACGATGGTTAATTTTGTGATTAACTCGTGGGGTTTCGGTGTTGAAAAAGGCATTTATTGAATTTTTATACACTTTTGTACATACCTATACCTACCTAATAATATGCAAAGCGGTGGTAGCCTAGTGGCCTAGCCTGCCAAGCACGAGGTAGCGAGTTGAAATCCCAATGCGGGCATGTATATACCAATGTTTTTCTTGTTAAACATTATGTACGTAATTATTACACGCTTTTTTGTGAAGTAAAACATTGTGAGGAAACCCACATGCTCGAGAACTATTTCGGAGGCAATTATGCACCCATCCGGACCGTGCCCCCGTGGTGGATTATGACCTATCGCTCCTCTCAAAAGTGAGGGAAGACCCGTGCAGCGGACGAGTAGGGGCTGAAGATGACGATGATAATATGCGTGTCATTTAATAGTCCTTTGTTAGTTTCTTGGATGTCGAATGGTGTATAAACTGTGACTGTTCCAAGACACATACTTATGACGTCAATACGTATAATAAAGGATTGAAAAATGTAGCGATACAAGTTATGTAATTTGTCTGTCGATAACTTAATAGCACACACTATTATTGTCTTAAATAACTTAATAGGTACGTACTTAATTTTCCATTACACGCAAATACTCACACCGTTAAAGTACCGTACCCTCACACATTAATACTTAACAGGAACATTGAGTTTGTACCTTTTTATTTATATTATCATAGTAAGAGCGTATAAGGATGCCTCCGGTGTAATATTATCTTAATCTTAATATATATACATTACGCGTCACGTTGTTTGTCCGCGATGGACACCTAAACTATTTAACCGATTTCAATAAAATTTGCACACCGTGTGCAGTTTGATCTAACTTGAAAGATATGGTAGCTTACATCTCAATTTATAGTCGCAATAACAAAAACCACAGCTACGAGTGGCCGTGTCTGCTAGTATTATATACTCGTAATTAAGTATAATGTTGTTTACTAGGCTTCGACGGTGCCGACTACCTATAGAAAATATTATACTAGACTGATATATTCACTATACACTTACAACACTTTCGTTTACTATACACTTACAACACTTACGTTCAATATACACTTACAACACTTTCTTTTACTATACACTTTTGTGTAACAACTTTTTGGATAATAATCTTTATTCACATAACTTTAAAGTTAATTTTATTCATGTTTCAGGTCACAAAACTAGACGATTTAAGTCCAGTCATCTTCTTGAACCGAACGAAGGCAGCTCTCAACTGCGCAGCCGGTTCCATGCAGGTTTGTACATTACCATTAATGTCTTTAATGCATTATAATATGTAGGGGAATTATATCCCATTGCATCCCGATTAATATGGTAATGCGAGCAGTACTTAATGATCATAAAGGTGTATTATACTCATTTATATAGGTAACGTATATACTTTACCTATATCCGTTTTAAGCAAACTTAGCTTTAACTGAATAGTTTTGACCGTGATAAAATTATCTTCGCTTGGCATACAACTTTTATTGGATTGAAATTTACTAACTAAAGAGGTAAAGTGCGAGTTGCGCTTGTGTAAAATGAGAGATGCTTACTCATGCGTGACCGAGACACATTCGGAAAATAGTACCAACCTACATAAATATTATACTATTGTGAAAGGGAAAATTTCTAAATAACTCATATCGAGTGTGGCAGCAAGATCATGTGTCATGCGTGACGATTTACCAATGATTAAGATTCGCCTTAGCTTATCAGAATCGGTAATAAAATATTCTACTTACAACAAGTGAAAACAAGTAATTTTCAGATCTTTTCAAAACTGGCTCCAGAAAGTTTACTTAGATAGACTACGGGCTAGGACTAACTAGGACGCGATATAATTGTAATTATGTTAAAAGCTATAAAATGTGTTATAAATCAAATTTGTCATTGATTGGATAATATAACTGACAAAAGTTGGGTAAACTCAACTAAAATAAAAAGCGTTTAGTTATTTAAAAGGCGCATGTAACCATATTCGTGTTATAACCTAACTGTTCAGTAGTTTTCACACATTCTCGTGGGTTTAACGGTAATACTGACAAGTTGAGTATCAAGTCGGCCTAAGAAGTACCTAGCTGAATATTCCTAATCTATCTCTTCTTCTTTCTTATATATAAAACTCAATTGCTGTCGTTAGTCTTGCTAAAACTCGAGAACGGCTGGACCGATTTGGTAAATTTTGGTCTTGAATTATTTGTGGAAGTCCAAGGAAGGTTTCAAAGGTGAATAAATATATAATTATCCAAATTCGCGGATGAAGTCGCGAGCAGAGCTAGTATATAATATAAAAATGAATCCCTATTTCCCTTGGTCACGACATCTAGGCTAAGTACAGACATAGCCTTGGTTGATGCATAGGTTGTAAATAAACTTAACTAACTACATTTCCTTTGTTTTCAGGTGGAATTGAAGTTCAACGAAAAGTTCTACGGCATAGCGTATGCAGACTTCGACAGGAACTCAGCCTGCCAGGTCACAGGGAAGGGAGCCCTGTCTTACAAGCTAGAGCTGGCCCTAAAGGGATGCGGAACGAAACAGGTACAGTACCTGTAGGGTGACCTGTTCATTTATCATACAACCTGCATCCATAAGATTGCCTTTAAAGTTGTTTTGTTTCATGTTCATCATTGTTATAAGACTTATTTTATTACTAACTGTGCCTCGCGGTTTCTATCGTGAACACCGAAAGTAACCTGTATGTGTTAATCCAATGCCTCATCCGTCTACCTACCAAACTACATTCAAATCTGTTTAGCTATTATAGTGTGATTGAATAACAAACATCTGAACATTCAAATATAACGTTTCTCATCTATACTTAATATTATATAAAGAGAAAAACTTTGTTTGTTTGGTTGTAATGAATAGGCTCCGAAACTACTGAACCGATTTGAAAAATTATTTCACTGTTGGGAAGCTATGCTATCCGCGGTTGACATAGGCAACCTTTTATCCCGTAAAAATTAATGGTTCCCGCGGGATAGTAGTTAACGCGGGTGAAACCGCGAGGTGCTTCTAGTTTAAAATATGATTAGTGGAATATAGAAGAAAATAATTATATATTGTAGTGGGCTATATAATTTATATATATGAGGGTTTCTTTTGTCTGTTATTATTAATCGCACGAAATAACAAGACAAGTGGAAGTGATTTAACTTTACACTTAGGTAGGTATACCTATCGGAACCGTTGTCGCTAAAAAGTTATTGTGCCAATAAAGGTTCAGAAGTCAACTACCGTGTATTTGAAAATCTGCCTTATGTGATAACCGATATGTTTCATTTTAATGGGCTCTAAAACTGCAGATACGGCATTTCTCAATGTGTGGTAGACCGTAGAGCATGCATAGAATGTATGGAACAACTGGCGTTTGTTTTGCACAACGGTTCAAACGTTTGGTACGCGCGCCCAGCCCACATCTCTCTTCCACTAGTCTTCTCCTTTCGTTACATCTGCTTTTTTCTAGTAAGTATTAAGTTTTTCTTTTGTTCTGAGGGGTTCAATTAACAGCCGAAATTAATATTGTATCTCCTATCCAAGATTGAAATCGATCTTGGATTGCTGCCTATCTTTCGATCGATTTCCAATCTGCATGCCTTTATAAACCAATCCACGGATCGGTTATTGGCACGTTTGACCCTAAAAATGGATTGTGATATGAATCCCAGATAGCAAAATTTGGATTGGATTGATTATGAATTTCGGACGTACAGTAGTACCCAACTGATATGGCTTACCGATGTACCTGCGCAGAAGATGAATTTTCAAAGCGCGGGAAATGCTATTGACCGCTATTGGTCGGCAGCCGCGCCGCCATCTTAGCGATCGCCTCGTGGCTTGCGAGTGAGATGGAACTAACAGCTGCAGTGTATTATGAACCTTATAATAATGATCAAAGGTTGATTGTAAGTTTTAAGCATTCTTTCGTTAATCTTCGTTTCATTCTTATTGTATGTTGTTGCTCTTTTGAGTAAGATCTGTTTTATTTCCAGGATCCTTTGCGGGTATTCACCAATAACATCGTTGTGCGGTTCCACCCGGGCCTAGAGATGGACGGTGATGAGGTCATCACCATCGTCTGCCGGTACCCTCCGCCCATCGTGCCAAAACCGGTCTTCAACCCGCTCATCTTCACGTAAGACTGTTTTTAAAGAAAGTGACATGTAATATTGTACAATTTGTTGTAAGAGAGATGGTGGACGAACCGTAACTTATGCGATTTAGAATCCAGCGATACTGTGTTCGATTCTCGGCCCAGCACCAATTGTGCCAATTCTCTGGTGTTTTTATCCTGACAGAAAACTTAAAAGTATTTTGGATGTTTCTCCATAGGTTTTATTATTTATGAAAATATAAAAGTACCTACCTCACACATAGCAAGCTGCCATCTCGTTGGCTTCCTTTTATATAGAGAGAGAGTGAACGAATGCAAGGATAAATTAATGATGAATGATGTTTCGCTTAGAGAATGAACGAATGAATGAATGAACAGTTTATGTGAGATTCGAACACCAATGTCTTTTCATATGTTACGTGCGAGTTTCCGTTGCTCCGTGCTTTAGAGGGCACGATTAGCCGTCTGTTCCGGCTGTTATCGAATCATAGCAGTCAGCGGCCTGACATTAGAAGCTACTACAACCTCATTAGACACAAAAAACAATCTGTTACTTGTTATTTCGTTATGTCACACAACAAACAATCTGTTACTTGTTATTTCCTTATGTCACACAACAAACAATCTGTTACTTGTTATTTCCAGTCCCGAGAAGGGTCCGCTGCCGGCGAAGGCCCCGCTGGCCGGCACCCACATCCTGATGATCATCTGCGCGATCCTGTTCCTCACGCTGCTGCTGCTGGGGCTGGGAGTGTCGTACCTGTGCCTGCGCAGGCGCGCGCTGCCGCCGCCCCGGAGGCTCATCGACGACTCCTCCGCCTCTATAGTGAGCAGGGAGAGCTTGCCAGGTGAGAGCTTACTTGCTGATACTGGTAATAAATAAATGTGATGTTTGTAGACATGTTCGTTTTTCTCTCCGCAATGATGATGATGAAATTCGATGCAAAAACAGATTATTTAGGGGGGTTTTATGTTATACAAGGTGAAAAAATAACATGAGACACAATTTGTGTTGTACCTGGAGTGCTTTTGTACAAAATCTATTCTAGTTTTTTTTCAGAAGTTAATTTGTTTTTTATCGTTATAGATGTGAAAATCCCCCGAGCGCACCCCGTGTACCCCGTCGGTGGAGCGGCCAGCGTCGCCTCGGACACCATCCCCTCCGACTACCCCTCGGAGACCCCGAGCGAGGCCGAGCACGCGCAGGTCAACCGCGCCTTCATGATGGACGAGAGCTACCACAGCGAGGGTAGGTGTAGCTTCCCCTCCCTCCTCCCCCGCGGCGTGGCGCCTCGGACACCATCCCCTCGACTACCCCTCGGAGACTCCGAGCGAGCCCGAACAATGGTCATGGTGGTTCATAATAGAAGAAATTTACCACAGCCAATATAAAACGTGACCTAAGTCCATGTAACACTAAAATATAGCGTCTACTGTATCTGTGTCCGCCTGTACCTGTGGTATTGTATAGGGTAATATAATATGAGCTTGTGTATTTCTTTTAAACAGACCTATGATAATAATTATATAATAATAATATTATATTATAATAATTCAGCCTTTAACTATCCCACTGCTGGGCAAAGGCCTATAATATATAGCCTATAATAACCCCTCACTTTCGTAAGGAGGAAAAGGAGATGCCCAATGAACATTCTCAACCAAAAAAATACAACATTATACATTTTTTTTGAAGTCTGGTGTTTTCTTTTGTTTCATTATATTGTATTTAACCGTTGGATAACCCTGGTCCTCGGTCCGCAGGGTACGGAGAGACGCAGGAGACGCTGGCGGCGGCGGCGCGCCTGCGCGGCGCGGCGCCCGCCTTCGACGTGCGCGTGCGCGTGCAGCGCCCCCCCGCACCCCCCTCCCCGCCCTCCACCATCACCGTCACGGAGACGGACGGGGGCAGCATCCGGTAAGGGTCCTTCCACATACACCAGGAAAGAACGCAGATTTTCATCACGTTGAAAATGAAGTTTTGCATCGTTGACATAAGGTTTATTTTGATATTTCACTGCGTTACTATCCATATTTTGTCACGGAGGTGGCTCACGAATGATAACGATCGTTCTCTCCAGCCTGAGATTATAAATTCTACTTATATTATAATACTTAGCTGAAAGTTTGTTAGTGTGTTTGTATCTTTATTAGGTACCTTATCACGCTCAAACGGCTGGACCAATTTTGATTTTGAATTTATCCCCTTTTTCCATTCATTTACTTGTTACGAATAGCAGATAACACTGCAGGGCGCAGCTAGTTCACGAATAAAAGTTATTAGCACAGCACCGAGGTTTCCAACCCGGCGTCACTAGCTTGGAAAGCTCGCCACTCATCACTTCATGAAATTACCACAGACAAACAAATATGCTAGAGGAGCACGAGCGTCAAGAGTCCTTGCGCACGGTGTCGCCCGTGGCGCTGCCCCTCCCCGCGCGCGCCGCCCACCTCCCCCCGCCGGAGCGCCCCCCGCGCCCCCCCGCCGTCTACTCGCAGGTCAACAGGGAGAGACAGGTGAGCGGGGCTTGTATGGTCACTGATCGTGGGGAACATTATTTAACATGGATCTGAAATAACTGACCAATAAGACCGATTATTAAATTAGGTACTTTCGTTTCGATTATTAATTTAGGTACTTAAAACCCCAGTTTTATTAGACTCGTAGTTTCTGAAAAAAACCCAGTTTTATTAGACTCGTGAGTTACAGTTGTGGTAGCTTGGGGTTTTGGTTGGGAAAAGAACTTATTAAAATTGCTTCAGGCATGTAGTAGTTCTAATTTTAAGCACGTTCAAAATAGTCTTGTAAAAATGACAGAAAATATTGCCTCCATTGAAAGTTAAATTGCCTCCAATAATAAACATTATAACCATTATATAACGAATCAATGTGAAGGAATATTAATTTTGAAACTGATCTTTGGACACGTAAAATTTTCATACTTACAACTTTTTTAATTAGTGACTAATAAGTTAATATTTAAGTTTCAGCACACGGATTGGTTTATGTGCACATTTGATTAAAAGCACTCATTGGTTTACTAAAATATCATCATGGTCACACTGTGGCCACCATGTAAAGCTACGATCAAACCAGCACTATGAAGTGCGGGTGCGATGGCGGTCACGAGAAGTGTTCTGAACACGGATAACACAGCACTAAATTTGTCCATAGCTCTATCCCTCTCTATCGCGCAGTAACTTAATTTGCCAGAGCGAGAAACACTGCTAGTAAATGACGTAAGATGAATAGAGCTACGGAAATACAAGCTCGTAATGTAAACCGACAGACTGCCCTATAGTCGACTTTCGCTCCCGCACCCACTAAGGTTCTGGTTTATTCGTATCCTACCGTTATTTTCGTGTTCACGATCCACAATTAAGTTCACACCCTCAATATAACGACGCCCCCTCTCACGCCCCCACTTGTCACCACTAACCAGGAGTGGTCACGCCGGCCGCGCTCCCTCGCCTCCCTGAACACGGAGATGACCGACACCCACTCGGTCACGGAGGTCACCGACGGGTCACATGCCAGGATGTTCCATATCAAGGTAAGGTTCATTGTAGACTAGATAGTCGATAGAACCAGGAAATCCATATTCAAAATTATGACGGTTAAATATGTCGCGTTAATTTCGGCGAAATTTGTAGACAAAGGGACAGAAAAAAATACTGATGACGTAATAACAGAATGCATACACAAGATGAAGAAAACCTTAGTGACCAAAGTAACTCATTATGAAACCCCTAAACAACCTAAGGGGTTGTTTAGGGGTTTCTTAAACTAACCCCCCTTATTTATGACTGTATTCTGATGGAAACCCTACTAATAAAACCCAAACCTAACCCGTTTCTAAATTAAACTAACGTAAACCAAACACGTCGTCATCGTCTGAAAATTTCGACATTATTATTAGTTCATCATTTTTTTTAATATAACAAGGCAGACATCTGAACAATCTTTTTTCATCAGGCATTGAACTTGTGAACATCTAAAACGCGTTTCAATGATTCGTGATGTATGATCGGTATCAATCTGGATTTTCTGGTCCTAAGACTAGATTAATAAATACCTACTTAATAAATCGCAGTGACTAATAATTTCGTAGCTATAAACGCACCACTAACTTTTGCAACACATTGTTATAAAACCACACTTGTAGAGGGTTTCGGTAAGAACTTTAGACTTCAACCGTCTTATCAGAAAAGTTTAAAGCTCATACAGTCTTACCACAATAGATTTAAACCAGAGTTAAACAGACCAGTCATAATATTCTCCACAAATCGACGTCTAACTCTCGCTTTTCCTAACTTAATGACAAATTCACAAGTCCAATGCAATTATAAATTACAAGTAATAATTCACAAGTAAAATGCAAATTAGCAATGCTAGGTTTGAGCAAGAAAACGCGAGTGATACACGTCGATTTTGTGGAAGGAAATTTTAGATACTTCTGTTTCACTCTGGTCTAATCATTTGTGATAAGACGGATGGTTCCTTTTTGAAGGAATTAATCCACCAAGACCTGTGTGCCTAGTGTGAGTTTTGCCAATTTCTTTACGTGCTCGGTCCGGTTAGCACCATCTAGTGACTGACTGACTGGCACTAGATGGCGCTGCTCTTATTCCATACAATTTCAAGTTTACCCCAACCGGACCGAGCACGTAAAGAAATTGGCAAAACTCACACTAGGCACACGGAACCCGTGCTGGGTTGGGCCTAAACCCCTCAAGGAGGTGAAGTGGGACCATGCCCTCAGTGGATGAATATGTGGTGTGATGAAGCCGCTTCCCGCTTTTTTGCCGGCGCTTACAGCAGCGATATCTAGAAAGAAACCGGTATTTTACGTTTAAAACTTGGTTTGGCCCAGAAACCTCCACCGCCACCCCCTGTGATGAGGGAGCGTCTGCAGACGGAAGAGCACGAAACGCTGATGGAGAGCCTGGAGCCAATGCCAGAGACTCCCATCATGCCGGCCAGGTGAGAAACAGTCTACGTGGTCTACATGGTTCTATGAGCTATATCTAAATGTAAATAGGGGTTTAGGTTAGGTTTGTATTCAGAGATATTACTATAGACTTCTAGCAACCGATAAGTTATCGTTGTCCCTATTTGGTACTAAACAAATGATAAAGACATTATTATGATTATGATCATGACTTAGAACTGAGGCTCATGGCTGCTAATTTAAGAATGCTTCAATCGAAACTCAATGGAGTGGCTTCGCAATAGTATGTGACATTTTGGAGGTCTGCTAGTTTTTAAGTATAAGTACATTTGGATCAATGTCACAATGAAATGTCACAAACTATTCCGAAGCCACTCCATTTAGATTCGATTGAAGCGTTCCTCAATTAGCAGACTTGACCCTCTGGTGTCTCTTTAACACCTGCCCTCTAACTATTAAGTACCGGTAACTGTGTGTTTCTTTTTTGCAATAGGCAAAAGTGCTCTTAACTGTTAACCAGAAATACTCGAAACTGAAAATATTAATCTCTAACGACTACTTCAAATTACTAACTGTATACCTACCATTTAAACCAGCGATCACAGAACTCTTAACCCGTGTAGTTTTAGGGTTACCCATCAAAAAAGTCTAACCCCCCATTCTTCCCGCAGGAAACCGGAGATAACCTCGCACGTGGTGGACGACGTGTTCCTCCGCACGATCACCGAGAAGAAGACCATCGAGGACATCGAGAGGCACAAGCGCCTGGTCACGGAGTACAAGCAGGTGCCCGCGCCGCCGCCGCAGTTCGACGTCACCATACGGAACCACACGCTGCCGGAGTCGCAGTGGGAGAACTTCTCGGACATCAGCAGCGCTTCGGGCATGACTTTGACGCCGAAGATGGAGAGGGTGCCGCTGTCGCTTCCGCCGCAGAAATTCATTGGTACGATGGGTAGATAAACGAAATTGCGTGTGCACGTCAAAAAATATGTCGCGTCACTATCTTATTCTATCACTTTATATCGTTGTGTATACGTCTCTTTCGCTCCACTTCTGTTGCGTCGGAACATAGTTCTCTTTCTCTATTTATCTTTTTTTTTTAACGTAGGCCCACACTAGGATCTCTCATGTGTCGTGGGGACTGTTTACAGACATAATTTGACATACACATACCACCCTGGCCAGACCAGAAATAAATATTTGTCGATCACACAAATATTTGCTCCGGGTGGGAATCGAAGCCGCGACACCAAGCGCAGCAGTCCAATAATTGCTCAGCCACTTCGCCAAACGCGTCGTACCTATATTACTTCTATCTCTTATGTTACCCTCAATTCTCAGGATTACCATCAAATCGGCGCCTAAAAAGTTCCCCTTCAAAAACAAACAAGAGATCTCTCATCCCAAATCGTCCATGTTCCAGGAAAAGGCGGCCCCGATTTGTTCTCACCCGAGCTGATCAAGCAAACCGCCACCAGCCAGTACCCCGGCCCCCGCAGCCCCTCGAACCTCCCCCTGCTGCCGGAGCTCCCCCCCGCCCGCAACCCCCTCTACAGGGAGGAGGACGACGAGGACGTGCCGGAGCCGACGCCGGCGCCCCCCGTGCCGTCCAACTGGAGCGTGCTCACTAGGGTCCTGAGGACTGAGGCCCAGGACGAGGTGAGACCTTTATTTATTTGGGTTAAAAACCAGTAATATAGTATCACTTAAATAAACTAATTGGTAACTGTATCACTGTGTTGTTCAAAACAAGGCATATGACGGCCATTTTGAAGCGGTTATCGGGAATCTACTGTATATTTCATCGTATGAGCTATGTGATATATTTGTCATCTCTAATGTATAACCTCGAGTTTTGGCGGGAATCCGACATTGAGACGTTAAACGTGTCATTTCGCATTTTTTCCAAAACTTCCAGGAAGTTTTAGTAAAGCATCCACTACTTTACTGAATCGTGATTTTAACTATGTAAATAATTGACTTGACTACTTGACCACAAGGATTGCTTGCTGTATTGCTTTGACGTTTATTATTGTGAAATTAAGAAATACCTACTTAAATAATAAAATACTTGACACTGGCTATATGCACAAACCGTGCGAAGCCATAACTGAAACAAACAAAAAATCTATAACCTATCTATGTTCTCGCAATAAATGATTCGATTTGTAACCCAGGTCCTCTCGGAGACGGAGCGCGTGCACCGGCTGACGCGCGCGGAGCGGCTGCGCTGGCGCGAGCTGATCGCGCACGAGAGCACGCTGCGCCGCGAGCTGGCGCGCGCCGCCTCGCGCGAGGAGTTCTCCCGGGTGGCGCAGGACGCGAGGTTCGCGCCGCTCTACGCGCCGCCCAAGTGGGAGGTCATCATCCGGATCCTGGCGCCGCCCCCGGATAAACCCAAGGTCGGACGATTATTTCTTTATATACGAAGGGTTTAACAAGGTGTGTTGTTGAAAAAAAAACATATACATTGAGAAGGGAGAACCTCCTCTTTTTCGGAAGTCGGTTAAAAATAAGCCTTATTGTGGTGATTATGAGCGGTTATCTAGTAATCTTCAGGGTTATTTGTATATTCTGGTATATTCCGAACTTGGAACGAAATTACAAATCTAGTGAAGGATACGAGAATAGGGCGCGTACGCTAGATCAGAAAGGGGGGGTTAAAAAAAAAATTAAGTTTCTAAATATTTCACAAGTTTTTAAAACGTTTGTAGACCGTCACAATCAATTATCACGTTCACAATAATTATTACGGGAAAAGTTTAAAAATACTTTTTTAATCTTCAAGTAGCCATTACAATATTGGCCATACTCATTCAGCCAGCAAACCCTCAACTGTAAAAAAAAACACTTAAAAAAATGTTGTAATTTGTTTTTAGAACCGTTACCGCAAGAAGTCCGAGTGGGACTCGCGCTCGCGGCGCAGCTCGCTCCCCACGCTGTACGAGTACGACTCGGACGCCACGTCGCTGCGCGAGCCGCCGCGCTCGCGCCGCTCCTCCTACCGCAGCGACCACGTCGATATGCGGTGAGGACCACCAGTTTGACTAAATCTTGAGATCGTTGCTATTTAATAAATGGATATTGAGATGTAGCACTGCCTACTAGATACTGTCTTTTATGTGCCAATTGTGTCATAATCGGATAGCACTTAACCGCTGAGTGTCATTTATTAATTTGCCAGATATCATGTATGTTTCTGTTCCTATTATTGTATTAAATAGAACGAAAGAGCAAGTGCACACTGAAGATAGCTCTCAGAGCTAAGTTTGATTTATTAGTAGGTATGGGCCTAACTTTAACTTTTTTTTTTCCGTTTCCGGTACTCGTAACATAAACATCAATACAGTGCTGTTCCGAAACAAAAATCAAATAAAAATACTTACAACTGAAGTTTTATCAAACAAATCCGTTCTATGTGATTAACTTGGTGCCTTAAAGTGATCGAAGTGATCGTCGTCGTATAAATTCTATCACCGACAATAATACAACAATAGAAAGCCGACAGAATTTGGAGGTTAGTCGACATATTTGATTATTTGCAAATATTTACGCAGTCAGGTTGGCACTACCGAACTGTCAACATCAATAATTATTGCCAATACCGATGAAGGTCACGGTCACCAGTGTTGCCAACGAATAATTAAAATTTGTACTATTACGTTCCATTACACGTAAACATGGATGACCAATTTCAACTTTTCTTCAATAAAATGAAAATAGAAATGCAAAATCAAACCGAGTCTATAACCAATACTATAATGGAAAGAATAGATGAAAAATTAAAGCCAGTATTAGAAGAAAATAGAAACTTAAAGATACAGGTAGGAAAATTGGAAAATAAAATAGAGTCTTTAGAAAGAGATAAGAAAAGCAACAATATTATAATACATGGCTTAGATGAGACTGAAAAATCAACAACAGAACTGATAAACTATACAAAACAAAAATTCAAAGAAGAATTAGACATTACTTTAGGAGATTATGACATAAATAAAATATACCGCATTGGAAAAACGATAAACAAAGAAAAGCCCAGGCCTACTCTCTTGTCTTTCGTTAATGGATGGAAAAAGAGTGATGTATTGAAGAACAAGAAAAAATCGAAGGTCTTATATATTACAGAAGATTACTCTAAAGAAACTCTGGAGAAAAGGCAGGCATTAATACCACAACTGAAAGAAGAGCGGAATAAAGGAAATATCGCCTACTTAAAGTACGACAAACTTATAGTGAAAGAAAACATTAATACGAACGACAAAAGAAAAAGGGAACCATCGACCTCACCATTCACTAACCCTCAACCGAAAAAGCAACAGACAACGTCATCCTCATCAAAGAACAACAGAACTAATGCATTCGATCTGATGAGAGGTCGGTCGAATTCTCTTACTATACACCCGTCAGGAAAAGAACTGTAGCAATTAGATATCGGCGAACGGAAACAAAAACCAAACAATGTACAAAAACATACAACAGCAAAAAACACTCCCCCAAGCCGACTGGTCCTCGTGGGGGAAAATGACCAAGACCCTCTAAAGGAAAATAGAAAAACAAGAAAAACAACAAATAGAAACACATCAGATTTGCAAATAGCAACGTTCAATACAAGATCGCTAAGGACACCGGAGAGACTTCAAGAACTGGAAATGGCCATTTCAAAATTAAAATGGGACATAATAGGAATAAGCGAAATGAGAAGATTTGGAGAAACGATAAATGACTACGGTGATTATATTCTTCATCACATAGGGGAGACGCCAGGACTGTATGGAGTGGGCTTCTTAATTAAAAAGGAACTAACTGATAGGATTATTGAAATTAAAGGAGTCACCGAAAGAATAGCTATCCTTAATATAACATTGCCTATCAACAAAGAAAGAAAATGGTCTATCATTCAAGCATATTCGCCACCGGAGTCAAGTAATAAAAAAGATATAGCAACAATAGAAAAATTCTACCTCGATCTACAAGAAACGGTTCAAAATGCTCACGAACAGATTATAGTGATGGGAGACTTCAATGGTCAGATAGGAATATGTGACGACCGAGGTGAAGAATACACAATAGGCAAATATGGGCAAGGTAGGAGAAGTAGGAATGGTGCGAGGCTAGTTTCATTTGCTCTACAAAACAAACTAAGTATTCTCAATAGCTTCTTTAAGAAAAAGGAATCAAAGAAATGGACATGGATTTCTCCTAACGGTGTTTATAAAAACGAAATAGATTTTATCATGTCCAACAATATCAAAACATTTAAAAATGTCTCTATTATACAGAACCTGAATTTCAATTCAGATCACAGAATGGTTCGTGCTACATTGACAGGCAAGCCTATACAAAAGAACAGGAGATGGCAAAATGATAGCTCAGCCCTAATGTGTACTGGGAATGGCGACATGCTTATAACTAACCTAACAGCGTTGGAAGAATTGTCCAGAGACAAATCCATATCTATTGAAGAAAAATATGCAAAGATTTTAAACATACTTAAAACAGAAACTAGAAAAGTAAATAAAAAAGTAATATCTACAAAAACTCAACAGTTACTGGAAAAAAGGAGAAAACTGTTACAGTCCAAGGAAAGTAACCCAGAAAGAAGAAGCAAGATAACAGAAGTCAGTAAAAAGATAAATGAAAGCATTAGGAAAGATAGGAAAATCAAAAGACAGAAAACATTGGAAAAACATATAAAAAGAACGGGTGGAGTAAAGAAGGCTATTAAAGAATTAAATGACAAAAAAGAATGGATGCTAACATTAAAAACTAAGAATGGAAAACATGTAAGGAAAAGACTCGAGATAATAGAAGAGGCTACAGACTATTACAGAGAATTATATAAAAGCAAGAACCAAAGAATAGATACAGAACATAGTCCATTAAATTCTGAGCCTATACCAAAAATATTAAAAGAAGAAACTATCAAAGCTATTAGTACAACAAAACTGGAAAAAACACCTGGGTCCGACCAAATAACCAACGAACTGCTCAAATCAACTTCAATTGTAATCTCTCCAATATTAACAAACTTATATAATGAAATCATAGAAACCGAAATCATTCCACAAGACTGGACAAAATCTACAATAATTCTGTTACACAAGAAAGGAGATAAAGGCGAAATCGGAAACTATCGCCCAATCAGCTTAATGTCCAACATTTACAAAGTCTTTTCAAAAATTATTTTGTCCAGAATATCCACAGTACTCGACGAAAACCAGCCAAAAGAACAAGCAGGTTTCCGAAGTAAATTTTCAACCTTAGATCACATTCACGTACTGAGACAAATTATACAAAAATATAATGAGTATAATAAAGTTTACTTCTTGGGATTCGTAGACTATAATAAGGCCTTTGACTCCCTGGAACACGATTATATCTGGAAAGCTCTGCAAGTTCAAAATATACAGGACAAATATATAAGAATTTTAAAGAATATATACTCCAAAAGCACAGCACAAGTCAGATTGGAAAAACCAGGCGAGGTATTTCGTATAGAGCGAGGTGTACGTCAAGGCGACCCTATTTCACCTAAATTATTCTCAGCAGTCCTGGAGATAATAATTAGGAGCCTAGATTGGAACAATCATGGACTTAATATAAACGGCGAAAACCTAAGTCATCTACGTTTCGCAGATGATCAGATACTGTTTTCGGAATGTCCCAGAGCATTACAACAAATGTTACAACAGCTATCAGACCGGAGTGCAGAAGCAGGTCTAACAATGAACATCACAAAAACAAAAGTTATGACTAACTCCCCAAATACACAAAAGATCACAGTAAACATGCAGGAAATAGAATACGTAGACGAATATATATACTTAGGACAGTTAATATCACATACTAAAACTATGCACAAGGAAGTCGATAGGAGGATAGCCAATACATGGAAAAGATACTGGTCATTAAGTGAAGTTATGAAAGATAGGTGCATGCCATTTAAAGCAAAAAGAAAAGTTTACAATATGTGCATTCTGCCATGTTTAACCTATGGCTGCCAAACTTGGGCATTAACAGAAAGCTTAGCAAATAAAATAAACGTATGCCAAAATAGTGTAGAGAGGAGTGTAATCGGGGTGAAGAGAAAAGACAAAGTTAGACTGACAGAAATAAAAAACAAAACACAATTCACACAGGCACAATCAGTATATCGAACACAGAAATGGAGATGGACCGGACATATGTTAAGGGAAAAACAAGAGAAATGGACGAAAATTGTAACAGAGTGGTACCCAAGAGATGGTAAAAGGAACAAAGGGCGACAAACGAAGAGATGGGAGGATGACATCAAAAAAGTGGCTGGCCCAGAATGGATCCGAGTAGCAAAAAACAGAGAGAAATGGAAATCTTTAGAGGAGGCCTATGTCGAAAGACAAGCTGTTATCGAACTGGACGCCGACACACAAACTTAAATATTAACAAGTTAAGATAGATCTGTATTAACTAGTAAAATCAATGGTTTGTAAGTTTTTAACAGCAATAAAGGCTAATTTTATTTTTTATTTTATTTTATTTTATGGGCCTAACTGACTCGACAAGCCAGTTCACGAGCTTTTAAATGGCTTTACTATATTTAACTATTGAACTCATTTTCATGAAAGTTGAGATGGAATCTATCTATTTCAAGTGAAAATATTATTTTGTCAAAATCAGTTCAGTAATCCCGGAGATGTGAGTCTTTACGAGGTCGACATAGTACGCGTCAACTAGCGCTTTTGTATGAAGATCCTGTACAGCGCCTCTACCGGCGCGTTTATGAACGAAAAACCTAAATACAAAGAGCTAGTTTACGCGTACTATGTCGAGCTAGTATAAACTCACACTAGGGGTACCTACTCCTCCCTGCCCACTGCTGCTGAGTGTAAATTAGATAGAATAAAAGCTTTTTGAAACATCTCAGAACAAAAAAAACTTAAGCTACAGGTAGGTACAGAGCATTAGTTACCTTATTAATACTAGTGTATAATGGCGGTATTGGCACCGCAGGTCGATGTCGGAGATGATGGTGGAGTACGCGCGCGAGCAGGCCGACACGCACTCCGAGGTGTCGGGCGGGACGCAGCTCGGCCGGTACTACGACGACGACAGCGACAGCGAACATCCCTTCCACCAGAACCAGTGAGCTATCGTCCTCATTCCCAGATTAATCTAACAGTGTGCCTAGTGTGAGTTTTGTGAGTTGTGAGTCCATACAATTTCAAGTTTACGCTAAACGGACCGAGCGCGTAAAGAAATTGTCAAAACTCACACTAGGCACACAGATATGACATTTAACTCAAGATCCGGGGAAGAAAAGAGACAAGTGTATACAAATTGACTAAGGAGTAAGTAGGATAGTATGATGATGTTTTGTCTTTGTCGGCGTATGCATTAATTTTTTGCTTGGCTGCAGAAGCAAATCAACCTTGGCTTTTTAGAATGTCGCACGAATGATTGGAGCACCACCTAAATAACGTGTATTAAATTTATCCGATTTATAGGGGTTGTAGCCAAGTGTGTCCCTTTCAGTATAAGTACGCTTTTGTCAGGTCCATATCTGACACTAGGTACATGTCCTTATGTTTTTGTCTTTAATAAGTCGATCCGTCAGCGATAAAAGGTTTCTTGTTATAAAAATTGCACAATGTGTAAACCGCACTAAAGTTAAAAAGAAGAAAAAAGACTTCTGTAGTTTTGGAAATTTTGGCGTGAATTCGAAAAAGTGTCGGTGACGAATGTTTTCTAGACTTCAGACTTGGTTTGTTCATGATTAGGATTGGTTCATGAGAGCGAGCAAATGCTTTAAACCTAAAAAACAGGGTTAATTTCGTTTTTTTTTTCTATTATCGCAAGTAGTTTCGGTAAAGCGTCTAAAACGTTACAATTGTGACGTTTACTGCAACTTTAAAAACAGATTATTTTTTTTCCATTAAATCTTGACACTGGCTATAATAAACAAACAAAAGATAGTACCTACCTATACCCAGAAATTAGAACCATAATATTATATTTTTCTGGGTGTTCGACGTGTTCTATTTTTAAATGTAACTTTTTAATTATGTTTCCAGGCCCTGGTCCCGCCATTCGCTGCACCGGTCCGTCAGCCAGCCGTCGCTGGCGCGCTCGGCCACCGAGGTGGTGGAGCAGTGGACAGCCCCCGAAGGTGACGTCACCCCCACTCCTGGCCGCCGTATTAGAGGTATATTATATACTTCATCATCTATCTTTTATCACAGAATAAATAATAGTAATAATGTATCGCGTTTTAATGGATTAATCGATGGATGTGATGGATGGATGGATGAATGATGTTAGTTTCAAAGTCACTTTTGAGTTTTTATTAACCCCAGCTATTGTTATACGTAGTGTGTTGAAATGAATTGAATTCAACAATCAATCAGTCTTGTACTGTTAAACTCCTTTGCAATAAGGACGATAATTTATGTACCTAACGGAAGAGGTTTAAGATTCTTTATTAAAACCTCTTTCTTCTTCCAGGACCACAAGGTTTGACTACTTTCTCGTCATCCGAAGTGAGGACCTTCCAAGCGTCTACAAGGGAATGGAGAGAATAAGAACGATGGGACAAAATGAGCCACAACCACAACCAGTGCAACCACAGATTAAAACTACGGCAAATTTCTCTTAGTTCACGCTAGATGGCGTTCTTATAAATATTTTTTTCTTGCAATAGTTACGAAACTTTAGCCGCGAGATGGCGAGATTGGCAAACAATTTATTTTTTCGTTTTATCTTTACACAGAAATGAAAAATATGCTCAAAATGTTATGTAACTCGAAAGTGATAATTTTTCACTGCCTTAAAATAATATTGTTCATTCCGTGTTTTATTTTGTTTGTATTGTACTTAATGAATCCGTCCATTTGTGACTAATTAATTACCTGATAACGTGACATACTAATGATTAATTAAATGTAGATTTGTCTATTGAATTATCGCTTATAAATAAAATATATAAATTAGTTAAGAATACCAGAGTTGGTTGTAATGCAATGAGTTTATTTTTATAAGTAGGTACGAACTTTTCCATATTATTATGTACCTAGGTAATTTTTTACCGCTAAGTTGATTAATAAAATTTTCTTATTTCTATCGACTTACTAACACCGTGCCAATATACTTGCATACTAGCGGCAAACATCACAATTTTATGTAAAAATACTGTTTCTTTCACTGTTCGTTCACTCATTAAACGCAGGCACGTTTTCAGGCAAGTTTTTCTTTCATTCATAAAAATGTATAGTAGGTTCATTCATTTGATAAGAAGTTGTACCTATATACATAATATGTTTATTAACGCGCTTGCTTCTTAATTTTATTTTTTGCCAGTTTTTCTTAGATTGTAAATATATGTGTAAGTGGATGATGAGGAAAGCCTAGCGGTCGAGGCAAGCTGGCCTTGACGAAGGTCGCTTTTCGTATCGCCGAGGTCACCTTATGCCTCAATAAGGCCACTTCTCGGCTCGACGAGGCCACCTTTGGCCTCAATGAGGCTAATTTAGGCACTTTTTGCCTCAATTAGGCCACTTCTTGCCTCGATTGCTATGCCAGCGGTGGGCCGGGCAAGGGATAGTACAAGAGCTCAACGAATCGGTTGTTTATGGACCTTTTTCTAACTGGAAATAAATATGAATATTATTTTATGAAGTTTTACTACGTTATACTATTTTCTTTAAATGCGAATTATGTAGTATCTATGTGTATTTAACTGTCTACTATTTTACTATTAATGGTGTGACATTCTTTTTGGTTTGTCTACTAGTTAATAAATTATTTTGATTCTTGGGGATTCTTTACACTTTAAATTTGTTAAATATATTTTTTCACTATTGTAATAATTTTAGTTCCAGTTAGAAAAAAAAACAATAATTTGGTGCTAAGCTAAAAGATAACCTAATCTTTTTATGAATAAAAATTAATGATGTATACGTCTACACTGTAGATTTATATTTATAGATTGGTCTATAAATGTGCCTATTTTGATAAATTTTAATTAAATATACGTACTTTAACATTTTAAATGTGATTTTTCTTTCCAAACTATAAATGCACAGTTCATAATTTTTGGTATGTATCAGATACAAGGTAGGTATAATTATTTCCTTCCCCGATATATTACCTACTTCAGATAATGACGTCAAGCTTATAAGTCTGTTTTTGATGTGGTTTAATATTCATTTATCTATATATTGTTGAATATAAACCAATTTCAAATTTTGCTTCATTTTTCTTGCTTGTACCTACTATAGTACATTAAGATACGAGCGGTCTAAGTAGAATTTTAAAATTACTTACGCCGCGAGTATCGTATACTATTTTAGTGAAAATAGTGTAGGCTAAATTTTATGTACTAAGCAACAATAAAACGCATCGTTCCTATATTATTATTAAGTAAGTATTTTTATGATACAATAACTATGTAATCGGACAAGCAATTTTATAATAAAGCTAGAGTGTACAGTTAATCTCGCTAACTTAGGTAGCTATAGTGTTTTCACGTAATAATTAGTTTTGTCCGACGAAAACCAAAATGCAAACATGCAGAAATATGGCGCCACAGGCAGGGCTTTGGCGTTTCGGTCCCACACGTTACAGGTTAAATGTATCTTCTCTTGTTTATACTATGAATCTGTGAGTGGTGTAATAATGTATTACTAATTAGCTTTGGTTCAGTGCACTCGCAACTCTAGGTATCTTACTAATATTATAAAGCCGAAAGTTTGTGAGTGTGTGTGTATGTGTGTATGTTTGTTACCTCTTCACGCTCAAACGGCTGGACCGATTTCGATGAAATTTGGTATAGGGGTAGATTGGACCTATGAGACGGACATAGGCTATCTTTTGTCTCAAAAAATAATCTCGAAGGGGATGAAATAGGGGTTGAAAGTTTGTATGGGGAATCCATAGTTCTTCAAGTTAGGGATCTGAAAATTCTTATTTAGACCTTTGGTAACATATAAATAAATACGGGATTCAGCTTTTTTGCAAAATCATCCCTAAAGGGGGTAAAGCAAGGGGGGTTGAAATTATGAGGTATTCTTTAGATGCACCCCCAACGGAGCACAATAAACGGCTGAACGAATCGTTATTTAAAGGGGGAGAGTGCGATGGGAGGAGGGGAGAGAATGCGGGGGAGGGGAGGGGCAGGGTGGGGGGAAAGGGGGATTAGATGGTAGAGTGAGGGGAGAAGAGGGTAGAGTGGGGAGAAAGACGGGGAGAGCAGGAAAAAAGAGGGGAGAGTGGGGGAGAAAGAGGGGAGAGTGGGGAGAAAGAGAGGGGAGAGCGGGGAGAAAGAGGGGAGAAGGGGAGAAAGAGGGGAGAGTGGAGGGAGAAAGAGAGGAGAGTGGGGTGAGAAAGTGGGGAGAGTGGGGGGGAGAAAGAGGGCAGAGTGGGGGAGAAAAAGGGTATAGTGAGGAGAAAGAGAGGGGAGAGCGAAGAGAACGAGGGGAGGGTGGGAGGAGAAAGAGGGGAGAGTGGGGGAGAAAGGGGAGAGAGTGGGGGGAGAAAAAGGGGGAAAGTGGTGAGAGAGGGGAGAGCGGGTTGGAAAAAGGGAGAGTGGGGGAGAAAGAGGGGAGAGTGGGGTAGAAAGAGGGAGAGTGGGGAGAGAAAGATGGTAGAGTGGGGGGAGAAAGAGAGTAGAGCGGGGAGAAAGAGGGGAGAGTGGGGGGAGTAAGAGGGGAGAGGGGGGAGAAAGAGGGGAGAGTGGGGGAGAAAGAGGGTAGTGTGGGGGGAGAAAGAGTGGAGAGTGGGGGAGAAAGAGGGGAGAGTGGGGGTAGAAGGAGGGGAGAGTGGGGGGAAATAAGGGAGCAGGGGAAGAGGGGAGAGTGGGGGAGATAATTTGGTTCACAGATAGGTTATCTTCCAACTTAGGACATAGGCTACGAAAATATTATTAAGTCATCATCATAATTATCGCCGTTTTCCATCAATGCGATAAAACACCCAATGTGCGTAAAATTTCGTACGTAGATAGGTTATCCCGCAACTTACGACTTGGGTTTTTATTCATCATCATCATCGTCACCGTTTTGCATCAGTGCAATAAAAACTGTGAAAAACTACCTCATTGGCTTGAAATTTGGTATTTGGATAACTTATACACCAACTTACACAATACACAGTGGGCTAAACTGTGAAATAGTACCTTAATTTGCATGAAATGTTGTATGCAGATAGTTTAGAGACACAATATAGGCTACAAGTCATCATCATCATCATCATCACTGTTTTCCTGTCCATCAGTGCAATAATAACTGTGAAAAACGACCTAACTTCAGTATTTTCTCTGACACAATGTTACAAGTCGTATCTAACAGCCACCGCCCTGTAGGTTTTATAATGTCAAACGCGGGTGAAACCGCGGGGCGCAGCTAGTATTCTTATAAGGCGTAAAGTTAGTGAACATCACGCCGTTTAAGAATGTGCTACTTTGAACATCGCAAACCGTGACCTAAGTGCGGGTTTAAGACGCACGGTGCTATAAAATAATTTACATGTAGGTAGGTATGTCTATTTTTTTATCTTGTCTCACAAATACTTTGCGAAACAAGGATACCTATATACCTATATTTTTATATAAGCGGATACGAAAATCATAGTCCTTAGAATTTCAAATTGTATGGACTTTATTTTATTTTCGAATGAATAAAGCATCGATGTACTACCCAAAAAGATCGAGTAGGTATACTGCGAAAAAATTATACTTATGGAAAGTAACTTTATTCTTATAGCATTTAAGTCTATTTTCCGTTGCACTTCCCACAGAGGTTAATCCGAGCTGAGAAGGATAGCTACAACAGGGCTGTTTGTCCTTGTCGTTTCTTCTTGCCTGCCTTCAAAAATGTTGTTGATTCAAATTTTGGAAAAAACAATATTTTCAATAAGTAGGTACGCGTTTATTTTAATGCTATTATAACCAATTAATTAACATTGTTATGTTCTTAATTATTTTGCTAAATAGACCTAAATAGTTAAAAAAAAAACATTATTATATTTATAATAATCCACTCGTAATATTTTTTTTCTACTGGCATGGCTTTTATTGAGGCATGACTGCTACATGCGTTGGCGAAAAAGAAATGCAAAGCTCTGTTGTGGCCATCCTTGTCGGCTCGTTTTTTTTTCGCTGTGCTCAATCCATTTGGGTAGTACATCCATGTAGTAAAGTAATACAAACGAGAAGTGTCTAGGATCGTACAATGTTTGAATTTAAAATTAATAAATTCGACGATATTTTACACTTTACCTACAAATTCATAAAAATACGTTAAAACTTTAAGAATACTTCGTAATTCAGTAACTAAAAGCAGTACATTTTGCGAAAATTTATGAATAAAACATTTGAAATTGTGCTAATTAAAAACACAGCGCAATTTTTTGTAAGATGGACGCGCAATCATAGGTAAGTAAGGAGGTATGATTATGACGAGGAAATATTTATATTACAACAACAGTAAATACAACTAGGAAAACAATTATTTACAATTTATGTGAAATAGATAACAGATTTTATACAAGATAGCTAAAACTTCAGATATTATCTATAACATTTTATTCTACAAGCTCAATTATAGATGACTGTACATACAGCTATGAGAAACTTTAGACCGCAAATCGATTATTTACAAAAAGGCCTAACTCCATAAGGCCAGTAGGTGAAGTAACACCCTTATCAGCATCTATACCACTTACATTGGCATCTATCTACGATATGAAATAAGTCGATAGGTCCCGTTCGATTTTGGCATATCCTTCAGCGTCTTTGGCATCCACTCCAAATTATATTTACGTCGGCAAAAACTTGGTTAAAATATTAAAATTGTCTTTCAGAAAAAGCTTTTACTCATGGTCCATCAATATCGGGTAGTTATAGACCGACTTATTTATCTACACTAACGTGAACACTTCATGAAACTTTGTCTCGTATAGAATTTGGTTTGTCCAGTTAAGGTTTATATCCTCATATCTGAGTGATGGAGCCCAAAGATTGCCGTCTTCGAGTCACCTGTTTCCAAAATCGCTTCTCGAATTGCTTCTCCTGGAAAGATATTACATTTATTATTGTTTCAATATCTGGTGGTGGTCAATACCAAGAGTATGAGACGTTTCATTTTCAGAAACATTTCAAATTAATTAAAACATAATTAAGTTCCAGAGCTAAAAATTGTGACTAATTTTCTAAAACATTCAGTGATTTGTGATATTATTATGTAAACGTTGCTATTTGCTCTAATTATATTGAAAAAACTAAAGCAATAAGTACAATTAATTTAGAATGAAAAATTAAAACTAGATTTTTGATCATTGATAATGATCAAATTACCGATATTACACCGGTTAACGACAATGATCCACTTAGAAGTATACAAGGTAATGTCGCAAAATCTAAGCAGCTAAGTTGTTCTAAACTTCTAGATTTGCAGCTAAAAGGGTTGAAAGGGTTCCAGTTAAGCTGCAGGATGAAGAATGAAAAGCGCAGTGATGTTTTAATAAAAATATATTTTCAAGAATTTTCCTTCCATTAAATAGGGACAGATTAGTTCAACAATCAACGAAACAAGAATTTAGCGTCATATTAAGCTGGATTTAAACTTTACACTAAATTTTAGCAAAATTTAGAATTGACATGAGTTTAGTGCCACGATATTCACAAAGTTATTAAAATATACCAAATTAGAGAATAAAGCGAAGATAAATATTGATAACGGAACATTATTTATACTATTATAATAGTTATTTACCTAATTAACAAAGTAAATGTTAAAATTCTCAAAGGCAATTTTATTGGCCAATACAATATCGACTATGAATTTGACAAACAATCTCACTACATTTTTTCGTTAATTTCATTCAAACATTTCACACGCTAGATTTAAAACGACAGAAATCTTACTGACTTCGAAAAATGTTATTAATCTAGTTAAAACAATCTTTTAGAAAATTTTATTAATATTAATTATATTTTATTATCAACCGCCACATTAAAATCGAATGGAATTCGGTTTTCAATTCCCATTAATTTATAATGTCAATTTATTTAGTTATGTACTTAAATTTTACTCTATAATATTATATCGTCGTTTTACATTACTGTATTATTTGTCTTTAGTGTATGGTGTATACTGTATACACGGTAAATACCTTGCGGAAAGTTTTTTCATTATCAAAATCTAGGGATACAATATAGGCTATAACGAGATGATCATTTTAAATTCTAATGCTGACGTCAGGATAGTTGGCGCAAAACAGCAATTTCATTTTAGATTATGCATAACAGGGGAAAAAATAATAAAAATACGGGAAATAAAACATTACACTGTTAAAAATAGTGCAACAAAAAGAAGTAGAACCTCAAAACTGGAATTAAGGTGAACGAAACAGTTAACAAATTGAAAATGAAGTAATTATTATCTATCAAAGCCTAAAACAATTCAATAATCTTTGACAATAGAAATGCTCGCTCAGCCCAAAAGCAAAGAATCGGAAACACCTCAATACTAGGTACATGATAATCAACAATGTAACAACCAAAATCCTCAAGACGACGAAGCTAAAAATACAAGACCGTCATCTGAAACCTTTTGAAAAGAAAAAAAGTTTCTATTAGATAAAAATAGATTTGAAGATAGTGAAAAAACTTTCCCGAACGGTTTAAATCCAGCTGGTTGGCAGTTGGCACGGAAGCGGGTGTCACACTGAGCCATTGACAAAGCATATCTTGTAATAGCCGTGGTTGCTCACTGTGGTGCGCCGGGGGGAAAAGGGGCGCGCACTGATGATGAAGGGCTCGCGGCGGGGGCTATCGGAAGAAGCGCGACGGCGCAGGAACCCCATTCTGGAAAGATGGAGATACAGTCAGAACTAAATAGCGATAGAAGATGTAGACTGAGCAAGATATGAAGTTCTTACACTTTCGCGAACTGAATACATGATAGCTAGAATTTAAACGGGTCTAATTCGCGCACACACCGATATCAAAATTATATAATTCCACGGTCGATGTAACTCAGCCGAATCGTCGAGGTATGTCAAAATTATACATATTTTGATACTAGTGTGCGCGCAAATTAGATTCGTTTAAATTATAGTTATCATGAGCAAGATATGGTTGATGATAATGATGATGCTAGAGAGAAATCTGTCGACAAGTCTGACATTAAAATTTGTCGCTTTGTCGGCACTTCTTAAGTCTGTTAATTTCTAGATATGGCATGACGTGTACTGTATTCAATGGTATCTTTACTCCAGAAGACTTTGTTTATCCAAGCTTAACTACACATAATATTATAACACCTGGAGGAAGCGTTGTTGACCCTCTAAGACTTCGGAAGGATAGCTGCCGATATTTAATACTTTAGAGGTAGGTAAGGAATGGTCCTTACCTACCGTAAGCGTCATGGGACGCTTAAAAATACTCACATCTTCCCGTTCTGGCATAGAGATCGCGTCCGCGAACGCATCGTCCGAGCTTCCACTCGTGCCAGTTGCTCCATCTCCGTAAGTTTCTCGTTTTCTGGAACTGGAGCATGTCATAGACTATAAGGTCAGCACATTACTTGATCAAGTATTTTAACCACTACATATTATGCACAAGCAGTCTTGTCAGCTCTTACAATGGTTAAGAACCTGAAAGATGATACTCATATTACAAGAGTGAACCACGTTGCAAGTTGTGCTGTTAATCATTTATGTAAGTAGAAAAATAATGCAATTGACGATAATTATGGTAGGTATGTCAAAAGATTATGTCAGATGTTACTAATTATTTCCTACAGTCATGGTTTTAGGCCACATAAATGACAAAAAAATGATGCAAAATCCAACGGTGCCTACATAAATAGTGTAAACTCACGTTTCCAGGCATATACAGAACTGCGCGAAGTAGTATGCGGGACGGTGCGGCGCGGGGGCGCGCGGCACATCGTGACCGCGTCCGCGCTCGACACGCGGCGCAGTAACGACCGCTGGCACGCTGCGCGAAACGACCAAGGGTCGGACCCGCCAGCCTGTAACAATCACCAGGACATACATCTACAACTGAAATATGTACATCAGCCAGTTTGGATTAGGGAAATAGATGGCAGGGTGGTTGACAGCAACGGCTCTGATAAGGAAGTCGAATGGTGGAGAAGTTCTCTTGTCCAGAAGTACTGCAATATTCATACCCATGACACCTCCTGGTCTGCCAGCATGTCCGTCCCCTGGTCGAGCGCGAGCCTCATCTCCGCTCGAGGACTGAGGCGTGCCTCCGATGTCGCTCGCGGACGCGCGACTGGTTGAATAGATTCTTCCACTGCTTGTGCTTGCTCCGAGGCTGTGGACATACATAGTTGAGCAGTGTGCGAAGCCACCTTGGATTGGTTAAAACTAGCCAATGTGATTTGCTACTGAACAACGCGTGATAGCTGTTTATTAGTTCATCTTACGTGGTGAGTGTTGTTGTGGCGCGCTCTGCGTCGGCGTCGGGATGTGTATGGCGGTGCGCTCGAGTGTTGAGGGCGTGCTTGCCGAGCTGGCTGAGCCCCGACGAGGCGCAGCACTGGCAGCCGCGGCACGGGCCTCCACAAACTCTTTTGAAACTGGAAAACGTTCAATAAGTTATGGGTATACTCCGAACGGATCTCATGCAAAGAAATTAACCAACTTACCAGATAGTAAGGGCGTCGAAGGCCCCTCGTTGGTGGGCGTCCGGTCGGGGCTCAGTTCGGACCCGACGCCACCACTTCGTTCCTCTCCAACAATTTGTGCGGCGCCCGCACCCCCGTCCCCTGCTTCTGTAGAACGATCCATATTGTCATAATCTAAAAAGGAGCTATGGCATTGTTATTATATGACATAGTAGACTTATTTTGGACCATTTTGCAACGCCTAGTGTTCTACACAAGATCTATTGAATTGTTCGCCTTTTGAACTGTATTTTTCTGTATTATTCAACTGTAACAGAACTTTGAATTGGAATTTTTGCAGTTCAGCACTGCTCTGTAGTCATTCTGATAATTTTTGCCTTGGTCTTTTATACCCAGTAATTTATTTAGGTATAAAATCTCATCATTTTTTATTCTTGATTGAGTACGTTATGGTGTTATATAATGCCCTCGAATACATGTTTTCAAATAATAATATCATCTGTTTTGGTTTTAGGTCCTCTATTAAAGAAGAGACTAATAGGTATGTAGTGCTTAGATTGCAATAAGAGAAGATTCCATTAAACTTTATCTGTTTGGATTAAGAGCTCTAAGATAAATAAAGTAAATAATATAGCAGTAAAATAATGCATAGTCGTAAACAAGTAAGTATTGAGTACAGTGTAGTGCAAATCTACATAAATAAAGAGAACGTGCTTAGTAGGTACAAAGTTAACGGGGTACATTGTAGCTAAAGGATACATTTTCGCCAAAAATAACATCGATTTAAACTACAACGCAAACAGCTTAAATATTGATGCTTATTTTTGGTATAGGTATAATCTTTGTTGGATTTCTCATTGGACATGCATGCATCGTGCGTTTAGAGTTTGTTATTTGTAATAGTTATTTCATGTGTCTTTGAGATGTGATCTTGAACCCTCTCACCTTTGAGTATTTGTCAAGTGGTCCACTTTTCTGTCAAAATGTATTTTACTTTGTTAGCATGTTAGTATGTGTACTTACGGTGTTTTATTAATTATTTTCTCGTATAATAATGTGAAGAATAACAATTATACATAACTTGTTCAGTATCTAACTATCTATACTAACCTAATAGATCAACTAAACTAATAAATCATTTATATGACAGGTCGAATGACTTTTATAATAATATGTAGTCATCGGATTCGCGTTATAAATAGTTAATGCTCATTGAAACTACCTGCTGCCGCGAATAAGTCATCCATGTAAACAATGGCGGGTCGAACTCACCTGACTCGGAAGCAGAGGGCGGCAGGTGCGGCACGTCGCAGCAGTCGTCAGCATCGAGGCCACGCCCGCTGTCCTGCGCCAAGCGCCGCACCAGCGGACCAGTCACAATGTGAGATTTAACCTAGCTACGGGCTACGCGACTACCGGGTACTGGCTAGAAACCCCGAACCGTATCCAGAACTGAGAAGTACGAGCGTTAAATTGTGATCCCTTTGGCCAATTTCATTTGTTAGTTTGACATAGGATTGTAAATCTATTGTAGTATACGGAAAGAACAGAATTCTATTAGTGTTTGGCGGTATTCATGGTCTATGACAATAAACATTTAGGTTCATGCAATAAACATGCTTAATCCAACAACATTGCTTTGGATGGCCATTAGCATGCTCAAATAATATTCATATTTTATTTAAAACAATTATATCATAACTCTAAACATCTAGATCTAAAGTATCTGTCAGGTTTAAAATCTATGCTTGATTAGTCTGATAGATACTCATTAACATTACGCACATAATCTATCATAATTAATTACTTAAATATTTAAATAATCTAGGGGACTAAATATCCAGCAATATGAAGATTTTATAGTGTTTAATATTAGAGTAGGTACATTCATTCACATTTAACATTTTGATTATGGTAGCAAAGATATTCACCTGGTCGTCAGAGTTGGTGGGGGTGGCTTTGTTGTCTTCGCTTCCACTATCCGAGCAATCTTCTTCTAGAAGAGGTTCTAGTCTTCTCCTGAAAACATCCCTACGTTACAACGTAATTATTAGTTTGTGTTTGAATATGGTGTAAGTGCTAATAGCTCATTAGCCCACAATTACCTACTAAATGCACAACTGAACTCTAGAAATTGTGAAAGCGTTACCAAGCTGAGTGCTGTAAAATTAATAAAAATCGATGACTTTGTATTTACCTCGGTAATAAGGGCCGTAACGTCGTGGGTCCGGTGATGGTAGGTGCCATCAGTAGCTCGTCCATCATCAGTTCCGTGTCATCATCGCCCGCGTATGACGATGATGACTTTGTGGGAGACTGAAATCGTGAGAGATTTTCCGCTCAAATGTTTTAACTAAGAACTAGATATTTTCTATAAAATGTTTATACACTCTGTAAAACAAAATAAATAACTCCCAGCTAGCCCAGGAAACTCTAGAGCTAGTTTCTACAGAACAGTGTATATAATAAAACAATCAAGAAAATAGATATGAACCTTCATTATGTTCAGAAATATTTTTACCTATAAATTTATGCACTCTTACCGATAACGTTCCGTGTTCAGAATCAGGTAGATTATCAGAAAGGTCTCCTGATGATGGAGTGCCCCAGGCCTCTTCTCCGCTCGCACCACTACCTTCGCCTGTCTCCGCACCGCCTTCTTCAGCACCGATTGTGTTCTTCCACTCGCTGACGCCAAGGCACCTATTGTGAATTAATGTGCTTGACAAGAGTTCTCGTAAAGTAATGATTTCTTTGATACAAATCTAAGAAAATCACAAATACGTTTAAAATACCGCAGTAAAAAAATATCTAACTTTAAACTATGACTCAAAAATATTATTAAATCTATTTTGTACCGTCACAATAACTACATTTCAATTAACAACTATACTTGTTATTGTCTTCATAATTTTATTGATAATTATTATTGGCTAGTTACATTTGGTTTAAAACCAGCTAACGGATTTCGGATAATTACTACCTATTAATATTACATAGCTATGCCAAACTATAATCAAAAAGATTCTAAGTATTAATGATATTAGCTAAAAATTGTAACTCTGTGTAAAACATGAGACGTTTCTAAGTGTTATATTATTATAATATTAATACGATAATTATTTCTCTCTACATACACTAAACTATATTGATCACTGTCGTAGTATTATTTACAATAATTTGAGTAGAATAACTAGCTTTTTCTTTACTGAAAATAATATGATAAAATCTGAAAAATCTACAAAATAGCGATGGAATTCAATAACAAAAACTAATAAAAGGTCCGTATCACATACTCGTACTTATCGTTGTTTCACGTTTCTTCTTTGTAATTTTATCCACCTATTGTTAAAAGGAAGACCATTAAATTCAAAATTTAACCACAGTTATAATATTATAGAGCTATAAATAAATTATGAGTTTCGACAGTACATCATCGTGACCGCTAAGTTTCTTACGGCTGAATGTAAAGTATTTATCTAACAGTTCTGCCTATTATCTAATCAGCCTGGTTGGCAACAAATAATGATACCAACTATTTTAATATTGTATATTTTATTAATTCACCTTGACCGAAGACCAAAAAAATAATCCAGATGACTTACATTTCGATGTTAGCTTGCATGTTTACCTTGCGTAGAGTATTATCATCACAAATAATAATGGTTCTTAACAGAAACTCCGAAAGATCTAACAACCTGCCCTTCAATATTATCAATAATATCAATTATTGTTAAAAAATTATGCGACAGACTTAACGTAACGACTAACCTTTCCAGAAACGATGGCTGTTTATGTGCTATAGCCGTGCTCGGCACGCTCTCCGTATAACTGAATATATTCATTTTTTCAACTACAAATGAGCCAGCTCTTGCTGTCCAGCCCATTATACCTCCTGCGTTACCAGGCACTGAAAGAGCGTCATCATCATTTACAGCAGGAAGTTAATATGCAACAAGGAAATCGAAAATAACATGTCTGATTGTAATTTAGCCGCCTTTTTTATCATCAAATTGTATCCAAATCTTCTTACCTGCATTAAAATTCTTGGTGGCATCTGGTTCTTGTGCTGTCAGTCTTACATTCCCATCATCAGTCTCATCGGACGGTAGCCTTTCCAGGCTGGACATCGTGCCGTACCTATAAAAGTAATTTCTAAAATAACTTGTGACTTCATTTTTCACAATCAACTCTCTCTGTTGAGTTTATGATTGTCTACTCACCTTTTTAGCGACACATAGGGAAGGTCTTCAGGGACGTCTGGGGAGTCAGGGGAATCATCTACGAGGTCATCCTGCAACCAGATTGAAACATGTCTACGTGTTATTTACTTTTCTTAACAAGAGATTCTAGAAAATATAGCTTACAGTCTTATTCATGGAGTTGTAGTCTGGCGTTGGTGGAACTACAGCAATATTAGGAACTGGTGATTCTGAGTGTGCTGAACCCAAGCTTGCTGGCCTTGAGCTGGGATGATTCATGTTAGTTGGTGAATTCCTCTTAAAGGGTTCCACTCTCATCAAATGCGCTGTCGGATTGATAGCCGATAGGCCCATTAACATCAATGGACCAAGCTCTAAATCGTCATCGGACACTACCTCATTAGCGTTCGTATTAGCGTTGTGATCTTCAGTTCTTTCAGTCTTTTTAGTTATACTTATGTCTCCATTCATTTTACTCACAGCTGAAATACCCATTCTCGGTGAACGTCTCATGCCTCTTTCGATCCTGAAATCGGGTTCGTCTTCGTGTATCGAATCGTCTTCGAGGAAAATTGATGACGTCTTCAAACACGTTCCGAGATTTTCTCTTTTAGTGATAATGTTCATGCCTAATACTTTGTTCAGTACATTTTCAGCCTTCTGTCTCGTGACTTGTTCTTTCCTCGACGAAGCTGGTGATGGATAATTGGATGGTACAGTTTTCGTTTTCGATACGGTAATGTTTTCCACGCATTTAACTTCATTCAAATATTTTTCTTGGGCTATCACGCATTGAACTTGGTTAGCGATATTAGAATTGGACATTCTGAGGTCATTTGAGCTGGAGTTGAAAACCATAGAGCTACATGTGGTGTGACTAGTGGACAGTGGGCTATTGTTTCTACTGCTAGATGACGGGCTCGGGGATCTCAATGAGTTTTCTTTCCTTAATTCCAGTTGGCTCTTTGTATGGCTCCTCGACATGCTCCTAGTTAAGATAGGAGAATCGGTTTTCAGTTCGTATGATGTCGACTTAAGCATTCTTTGGCTTTGCTCGATTGAGTCTATGACTTTCATTGCTGCCTTTGGCGCATCTTCTGGACGTAACTTCATGGCGTTCTTACGTTCTAAGTGGCATACAAAAGTTTTCGGCTTGCGGTAATCGCAGTTTGCACTACACGTGCTCGCTGAGCTTTTGTTTGAATTGGAGTTCTGTGGCGAGACTTCAGGTCTGAGCTTAGCTGGAATAACTGAAGGCTCTTTCTGGGATATCAGAGGGCTGTTCGGCTTCGACAAACATTTTTTGTGGCATTGTCGGCAAACTGGTATCGTATCCACTACAACGGGACTCGTCCGAACAGTGATCTAAAAGAATGCATTGATTGAATAAAAATTTAATGCTACTTTATAACCTGTAGTATTGATTCCTTAATCCTTAACTTACCTGGCTACCAGAATTACTGCTTTTAGAAGGGCTTCGATCGTTTTCTTTTTTATCACCCGGTGATGACCCTTTCAGTTCAGAATTAACAACAAGGTCTGCTACTTCTAAAAGATTGAGTTCTTTTGATCTCTTCCTTAGCTCTTCAACGCTCCACATCTGTAAAGTTATTATAAAAAGGATTGTATAATAAAAGCAAAAGTATCAAAAAGTGCAAAGTAAAAGTGTGAACGAGTTCGACTAAGTTATTTTTAAATATTTCTACCTCCATATCAGATTCAGGAGGATCCATCTCTTCAGCCTCAGGGAGTTGAGTCATCCACCTCTGAAGGTGTAAAGTGGATCCTCTACTTCTGGTGCTTCGCCCCCCTTCAGTTGCACTTCCCCCGGCCCCTGTTTGTGTTTCAGCTGAACTTCTTCTAGTCTAGAAGTTGGTTTCATAAAGTTGATTTCAGTAAGATTTTCTAAGTAAGTAGATAATACAAAGTGTTTTGAAATTATTGTCGATGTGGATATTTGAGGAACTTTATATAATTTATTTCTGTTACTTACCAAATTTCAGTGACGCGTTTAGATTAATTTTGAATAATATGTTAATTTTTCTTATTTTTTTACACAAAATCTTCTTGTGCGACGAATATAACAAACGTGAATCAACGAAATAAACAACCTTGCGTGCTTAAATTAGTGCTATTTACAAAGAAAAATGGTAGATTATTCATTTTCGTTAGCGTCGCAAAATGGGGCCTAATTTAATAAACAAAATAAAAAGAATATTTATCGCCATTGACAAATTCACTTTATTTACGGAATAATTAGAAATATACTGCTCCGATCTAAACATAAACATTCAGATTCATATATTATTACGTCCATTAAAATTATGTCACAAAGAACCCAGAACTATGAATAAAATGTTATCTCAAAATTATGGTTTTTCCTCGTACAATATTAGAGTCTATATTAAAATTTACACACAGCCAAAGACATCGAAAATTATTGATTCTAACTACGAATTTGTTTTTATAAAAAAGAGGTCATATACACATACAAATAACCCCGGGAAATAGGTAATGTGAACATTTTGCGAGGCTAGCGACATTATAATATGAATACGCATTACTAATCCATTAGAACATTAACATCGGATACATGAAGGAGATAGTTATCTAAGTTAACACCAATAAAAAGCAATAAACAAACGTTATGTTACATTTAATATCAACATCAACTACCATTTTTCATTGTAAATACATTCTAGATACTAGTGGCGATAAGTTATTTTTGTATAAACTTAACAAGCGGTAAATCAAAATGTGCTAGGTCTACAATGGAATCTACATGATTGATCTCGCGGAGCTATCGCCAAATATCCACATGACCTGTACAGGAAAGGCTATATGTACAGAGTTACATCCACAAAGTTCTGTACATCGTCTATTACAACATTTATATCGTGAATAAGATTGTCCACAATCGTCCTAGTCGTTCCATTAAACAGTTGGATTATAGATTCAGTAGTATAAATGCAAGAAGAGCATAAAAAGTTCACTCCACTATCGAAATTAGTATCAAAATAAGGGAAGCTTTTTGAATTTCTCTTAAGAAAAGGACGGAAGACATGAAGCAAATCGTTAAATATAAAAAGGGTTGAAGTAATTTTGTGATAGCACAAATATTTTCTACTATTGGTACCCTAAAGTTACACTTTTGACACTGAATTTTATAATTGTAAATTGTTGGCAAACACGTTTCCATAATAATTCTAAAGCGAGTTGTATAATACCCATCATGGAATAAGTTCTATTTCAAGTGAGTCCGTATCCTGAATATCCGGTTGCTTTTTATTTTTTCATATAAACATCATAAGTGGGTATCAGACTTATAAATTAGATTTTTTATCTATTATAATCAAAATACCGTCATTTTTTTTTAATACTGCTAATGTTCGAAAATATGTCTCTCAAAATTTTGTTACCACAACCTTAATCTCGACTATAAGCAAATTTCATAACAATCCAACAACTTTGCTCGTGCCGTCGCCGGCCAGTCTACATGAAGCTTTGCCGACCCGTCTCCGGGACAGGACTCTCCTAACACGCCTAAACACCGGCTACGAACAGCACTACGAGAACACACCGACCAAGGTTCTTCAGAGCTCGGAACAGCTATTTATCTCCAGTTGACGCGTGTCCGGGGGAAGCAGGAGTCTGCTAGCTCCGGATCTGACTCCGCGGATCAAAGTTCTAAATAAGCGGGTGGCGTCGGCCGCTCCGGCAGGGCCATTCGCGGGAGAAGAGGATCGTCGGGCAAGAATATGCGCTCTTCGACAGCATGCTTGTACGAAGGGTCCACGTCTAAATCTGCCAGAGCCAGGTCAGCTTCGAACGACTCCCATCTGCAAGGGGACGTCTCTGAATACTCATCTTCGCCACCGTCCGGGGTGAGTTGCGCACTCGGAGAAGTAGCGCGCTCATCGTTCCGCTCGATACTAGACGAGGACACGAAATGGGACGAGAACGTTTGAGATTCAGCTGGGGACAGGTTCGCGGACGGGGTTTCGGGTGTGGGAGCTGTTCTCCAGACGGTGCTGAGAGGCCCACGGACGGGTTGAGGAGTGGGGGAGTCGGAGCTGGTTCTGACGTCGAAGCTGACCCGGCACTCTTTCTCTGGGCGCTCTTCGACGAGCATGTTGAGGTGGGAGCGGTACGAGCTGGCCGGAAGCAGGGCCAGGCTGGAGTGCCGCTGGATGCTGGACGCGGATACCTGGCGCTGCTGCGAGTCCAGGGTCGCTAGGGAGAACGTGAGCTGGGGGTCCGGCGAGTCCAGGGGAGAGCCGAGTGGAGTGCCTGACATCGTGTGTGCTCGGTATCTGGAAATCATTATTAGAACCCATGTCAGTTCCATGAAACATGAGACTGGAACAACGTTAACATGCTAATTTGCAAAGTTATTTTAGTAATAAAATTCCGTGCTTGTTTGGATTGTACTACTTCATATTTTTGTATATCATCCTGAACTATCGTGATTCAGGAATTTAAACTTTATGTTTCATAATATTTTATCAACTTGCTATTCAGTTGAGTAGGATCGATGAAGACTTCATTTTCTTCCACATTTCCATACTGCTAAGCTGTCAGTGTCACTCACATCTGTCTCTGCAGTAGACTTTGCCACACCGCCTTCAGGTCTATCGAGGGAGCTCGCAGCACGATGGTCCGCGTCCGGCCGGGGGTGCGGGGGGCGCACGAGACGAGCGGGGACTCCCCACCGACACGACCCAGGATAAGGCGGAATTCGGTGACTGGAAGAAAGGATTGCTGTTTGAACTTTTTTCGGGTACTATTGGTTTGGCAGTATGAAGTAGGCAATAAGACAACGTGGTAATCTATCTCGGCCCCCGTAGCGTATGAGCTGACTGTGTGAGGTTGCGAATTTTATTCTAGCACAGTGCAAAAATCTGTGTCAAACACAGGTATTTGTCCTGTATGTATGTATACATGTACATGTATGTATACCTGTTGTATCTGGGTGTTTGATAGAGGTAGTCCTCATAGTTGACTATCTAGATACTAGGAATCCTAAACTATATGTTACGGGTAAGGATCTGTGTATGTGATCGTTGACGAGCTATTTATTGGAGTTTTACCTTTTTTCCTAACATTGAACTGTGCTTCGGACACGGTCGCCAAAGCAACAGGCTCCTCAGTCACGAAGAGCACCCTGTCTCTCGACACGGTGGCGAAGAGTAGAAGGTCACTGAACAGCAGTGCCCAGTATGGCCTGATAGTGCGGCCTTCCACCCTTGAAAGCTCCCCACCGAAGATCCACTGACGACCAGCTGTGCTTAGGACGAACGGCTGGAAAAGCGAAAACAACTCAGCGTCCATTACTGCTGATATGATGATAGCCCCTTGAAGTATCCTCGTTCGAACAAAACGCAGGCCACATGACACACTCTTGATTCTTACCTTACACCTAGTGAACACAAGTCGACTTTCCAAGTCAGCGACGGAGAGCAACGGCTTTCCATCACCAGCCAGCCCCATGAGACCTGATCCAGCCGTCACGTCTTGATAGCCAACCTGAATAAAACAATTTTAAATCATCATCGTTGGGAACTTGACGAAGATAAACTATTAGACGTCAAAATAAAGGCATGTTGTAAACTAAATGTTTTAGTGCTTCAGGGTTTATTCCAAGATTTTGGACCAAACTGTCTTATCAAAGTGTGAAGTTTGGACGGACATGCGTCATCTGTATTCAACAACTCCCTCAACAAAAATATTGAAGAACCAGTAACTTTACCATCTTTAACCCGACACGTATCTTTATAATGTGATAGCCTCAAGGAGTTACTTCATGATTTCTTAAAATAAAATGCTCCTACAGTAGGGCCCGTAAATGCTCCCTACCTAGTCTAGCTACTTACCATTTAAGTAGAAGAATATTCTCACCTGCAGCTGCTCAACAATGACTTGGAGCTGTTTTTTCTCCAACTGGTCATAAGGTCCCGCTCCACTGGCAGCAGCAGCCGCCCTCATCAGCCTCAGGAGTTCTCGGAACTGCTCCAGCGGCTTGTGAACTAGCGACGTGATGTCTGGTCTCCGCCGGGGAATGGGCGGGCTGGTGCAGAAGCGGGAGAAAGCCCCGCTTGGATCTTTCGACTTCTTCACCTGGTGAATCAATTATGACAAGTGTTTTAACTTCATCTACTTGTTTAAATGGAATTAGATTAATCATGTCATTAGTCAATGAGGCATGTATCGGATTACCAAATCGATAACATTCTGCAAGCTGAATTGAAGTACTCATGGTAATTAAAATTTCAATTTTTTTTTGACTTGAGGAAAAAATACCAGTTACGGGCGGGGTGTGAACCTCAACCTGCGACTATCCATGAATGTCTATGCGCGGAAAACGCTGACTACATTGAGCTAATGTAACAAGTACCTACCAATGATTCGTGATATTTGGAAAGTATTCATTGCTGGCAGTGAAAGTTTTTGAAATGGACTAATAAATCATTATAACAACATCAACACCTTACCAACACACAGTCAGCTCGCTTCAGTCCTAGACAGTACTTCTTATAAAGGCTAAGGAACACAGGGGTCTTTTGCAGGAACACCGCCACTACCGTCGACGTCTGGATCTCGCCGTCGTCTTGCACCACTTGGTCCAGGATGTCTTCCGATAACCTGAAGATCTAGAGTGGAAGAGGATTCTCTATAGTGCCTTTTTTGTTTTATTTTCGAGGGCATAATATAATAATACAGTTTGTTTGGGGTGCTTAACTCCAACAATTGATTGGCTTCTAAAGTTTCTTATTTCTATTCATAATTATATAATTTAATTATAAATAATAACTTATTAATAATAATGATATCTATAGATAAAAGTTTAAATGAACTATATTATGATATGTTCACAAGCATTAACTCTTTTTTTTGTCAATGGTAACTCCACTCGGTAAACATTATTTGTGGGTTTTCGAAAATTATTTTGTGTTTGGATACGCGGATAGTTATGAATAAATTCATTTAATTTAAAAGTCAAGTTTTTTGAGACGGTAATGTTCTCATCGTCGCCTGTGACATCGCCAAGAGCATTACCGGTGCGTTGCCTAACCTTGTTAAAAGAGAGCTTGCTTAATTTTTTTTGGATTACTCACTTCTTCTAGGTTCTGAAACAGCAGCTGATGGTCGCTGGGTGCTATGAGGTCCGCCCTCTCAGCTAGGGGTGACACGAACCGCACCAGCCCGAACTGCAGACAGGTGGCGTAGTGCTGCTCCCTCGCTATCACGGCCAGGAGGGCCCGCTTGCGGCCGTCCGCCGACAACCCTGGCGTCTGTTGGGTGGTGGCAAAGGTAGCATTCTTCTATTTTCTTACTGGTGACGTCTCACGTATTTTGGCGATTGTTTATGATGTCACTTGAATTTATGTTGAGTGATGAAATAATCTACATACCTACTTACATAATAATATTATACCAAAAAAGTTGTTATCCTACCTACTTATTATGCTGCATTCTCTATGATCTGCGTTTGTTTAGTAGCACTTGTGGTTTTAGTAAAAGTAGGTATAACTAGTACCCAACTTATAAGGCGCGTCGTGAATCTTCGTTCGCGCAGAAAAGAAAGTATGGTCCGAAGATTATCGAAAGAATGCTTAAAACTTACAATCAACCTAAGCTCACTATTATAAGGTTCATAATACACTGCAGCTGTTAGTTCCATCTCACTCTAAGCTCGCTAAGATAGCGGCGGCTGCCGACCAATAGCGGTCAATAGCATTTCTCGCGCTTTGAAAATTCATCTTCTGCGCAGGTACATCGGTAAGCCATATCAGTTGGGTAATACTACATACGTTGAGGATATTGTAATTTTAACCTGAGCTTATGATTAATTGGATAATAGTCGTATCAGCAGATTGACTGAAAATTCATTTTGTGTCTGTCTTTATGGATTTATAAACGAATTTAACTATGTGGCGTGGCTTTTTGAATACTTCGATTTAGTAACATGCGGTAATTACATGGCTTAGGTTACAGAGTCGTTTTTGTTATGGTTTCTAAAAAACCGGCCAAGTACGAGTCGGACTCACGCACCGTAGGGTTCCGTAGCATTATCTATAAAAACGAGAAAAAATAATCACGTTTGTTGTATGGGAGCCCCCTTAAATAGATTATTAGATTTTTAGTATTTGTTGTTATATCGGGAATAGAAATACATCATCTGTGAAATTTCAATTGCCAAATTATCACGGTTCATGCGCATAGCCTGGTGACAGACGGATAGACATACAGATAGACAGACTGACAGCCAGGCAGACAGACAGATGGACAGACGAACGGACAGACAGCGAAGTCTTAGACATAGGGCCCTTTTTTACTCTTTGGGTACGGAACCCTACAAAATATCCAATTAAAACAACGACGTAAAGGTAACCAAAATAAAATGAACTACAAAATTATTATAATGGAATAAGAATATGGTTCAATTTTAATTGCTGACATGAAACCAAAATTTTAACAGCATTGAAAGTGCCTTATTTTTTAAATGATGTTTAAAATATATTCATAGAATGATGTATATAGTATCTTTACTGGAATCCTCCTCACGAAAGTGAGGGGAGGCCTTTGCCCAGCAGTGGGACAGTTATAGACTGAATTATTATTAGATCTTTACTATAATCTATTATAACTATATTGTTATAGCTAGTGCTGGTTGATATTGGATTGGTTAAATGTTAATATTGTTAAGCTTTTTCGCTAGTAATAGTGATGATGAGGATGAGGTGGACAAACAAAATAAAGAAAAAAACAACTTAAAAGCAATAAATTTATTTGCGCATAGTGCTACTAAAACATAAATTAGAAACAAAATAAAAAAACAACAGGAACCAAATTTTCACGAGCATAGAAAATAAATTAGAAAATACTAAATTATAATTGTTCGCTATGAAAACAAAATTATACAAAAACACTAAGTACCTATGAATAGTATTATGAAGTGATGCAAAATAAAAAGTTAACACACAAAATCTCAAAGAAACTAAATAGAAAAGAAAACATAATAACAAAATAAATATTAACAAAAACAGTAAGCTTAAACGTAACGATTCCCCATTTAATGATTTTGACTTAACCACTACCTACTGCAAAACCACTACCTACAATGCCTAAAGATAAATCTATTGAAGAAACACATCTTAAATCTAACTGGAATGTAAGAAGTCTGTACAAAATAAATAACAGACTTTGATCTGTACACAATTTAGATTTCTAACACGCATTCGATACCTACCAATATAGTTTTCTACGGAGTCCCACAAGGTCTAACGCTAGCACCACTTTTATATACCGAAAAAGTTAAATTCGAGAGACGCGTGACTAGTTTGCCATATACTTTTAGAATTTGGAATAGTTTTAGACTTTAGACAATAATGCCGTTACCGACCTCCTTGGAGAATGTGACTTGCGGTAAATGCAGCTTGCGACGGTCGAGGGACTGACTGGTCGAGGAGCAGGCAGTGGGCGGTCTGGCGGCAGCCGCTGGTGACGACATGGCGACTGTTCTCGGCGATCGCGGCGGAGGGGGTGGGGTAGATTCTGCGGGGGGTACAGGGGTCCCTGTAGCAGCCTGGGCCAGGCGTGTCCGGACCCCGGCGGCGGCGGCAGCGGCGGCGCCGTTGTGGGCTACACGACGGAACGTTTCTATTGTGAGCATATGGCCGGCTGATCTGAAAACAGGAACAGTAGGAAATTAGTTACTTGTAAGGGTTCTACTAGACAAACTATCTATTTAACGAGCTACTTGATGGATTTGAGAGGGGTTCCATAATTGACAGTCATTATAAGTAAAAGAATCTTCATCAAAGTCGAATGTCTCGGTACTCCAGGGTGAAAGACAGGAGATTACTTGAGTTACGTCAGCGTTACGCAGCTAGACTCATCCCAGTCACCCGTCACGATGACATTTCAACGAAAATACTCCATTTCGGACATGAATAAAGCCCTACTCACTTGACGAGCCCTCTGACTTCTTCCTCCGACGATGTGACCACATTCTTGTTGCCCACGAACACTATGTAATCGCCGGCCCGCAGCCCCGCCCTCTCAGCTGACCCCCCCTGAGCCACCCTCTCCACTCTAGGGGGGCGCGTCCATACCACAGTGAAGCCGAAACCACCACCCGCGCCTCGGACCAGTCTGGAAAAAGTTGATGAGAAATGAATAATAGATCTACAACCACACACAGTGATGAACAAAGGAAGATGATAATACAAAGGAAGATTTTTGATATACAGTTGGTTTTTAAAATAGCTAAGACATGCTTAGCAACTTTTTTCTTGCATTTGAAGATACGGTGACGATGGTACACATTTCTTTATACGTCATCTATTCACTTATGACTTGACTCTATGACTTTGGCAAGGAGGTCCATTCTTTGGCATAACGAAGTTGCTTATCTCCTTGTAAATTTGTGAAGACTTACTTTCTAGAAGTAGTGAAAGGCGTCCGTCCATTTCTCTGCGCTCGTCTCGGCGCACTAGGCTCCTCAGGAGGATCGAGCTCCAGATACCTCAGGAACAGGTGCTCGTCTGCCTCTCTCTGGAGCGCTGCCGCGACGGCCTGCGCTTGGTTGGCTGATGTGGTGGACGAGGGTCCGTTGGTGGCTACTCCTGAAACCAAGTTGATGAGATAATGTAGAATGTATGTGAAAGCTGACTGTTTTACTCAGTATGTAATATTTGTTTTGGTTTAGAATTCTGAAAGTGGTTCCTAGTAGTTTTATGTGGAGGGTATATTACTCGTAATATTCGTCTGGATAATTATATTGTCTTCCAGTAAATAGTCTGTTACCGAGGTCCTTTTGGGGAGTTCTAGCAGCAGTCCATAAAGTAGGTCTTATTCATATTCATTAAGGCGGAACGTGTATATATACTATACACGTGAGATAATCTACATTAAAAACAAGAGTCCTACTTAGTTTCTTTTTGTTATCATTCCCAAAATATTAAGTACCCAACATATTACAGCATTAAATTATCCTTAGTTTTGTATAGAGTTTGAAAATAGCCCCAAATGATGAATTTAATAGCGTAAAGCCAACCTACATCAACAGCAGGTACGAGATACCGAAGCTTCGAAAACTTTAGGGTAGACAAACAACCCTACGCATAATACATGTTGACTTTGAAATATTTTGTCCCACTGTGAGAATCGCCGCCGCTTGTCAATGCTCTCTACCTGCTTGGACGGCTATTTATTGAACGTCCTGTTAGACTGGTATCTAAAATCAATAATATTAACGCAAGCTTGATAATGCATTTCTGTTTTTTGCTTAGTCTATCTTCAACTTTTTCATCTGTAGGTAACAATTCTCCCCTTTTGAGGAATCTACCATATAGTTTGTTTGTAACGTATTATTTGTTTGTAGTGTGTGTTTATGTGTAACTAATATTTCTTATTGGATCAAGTTTTCCGGTTTTACTCTTGTCTATTCTGGGTTAACATTATACACTTCATATTATATCAGCTTTGTATAATTGTTGGGTGCTATATCAAGAAATTCTCACGGTCATTTAGGTTGATTCGTCTAAACGTTCTATATTCATTTTCGCTTACCATTATTGGCTTGGTGTCCGTTCGCGTTTCTGCTCCTACTTTCACATCTGGATCATCTGTTTCACGTACCTTTATCATTATGGTTTTCTTTAGTGCCGTCACTGGTCTCGGTGTTGTCGGTGGCCATCTTGCGCGGCTCTACTCTCGTCTTCTCATGGGGCTGGCGTCCGGTTGCTTGCAGGAAGTAGGTGCCACTGATGTCGGCCTTAGTCGCATCTTTTAGCGGGAACGAGACGCATCCTAGGAACTCGCTCCGCCTGCGTCAAGAGGAGAACATTCTGTTGTAGTAGGAGACATTGGAGGCACGTACATCACATCACATAACAGTAGTATTATAAAAGGAAAATATTGTTTGTTAATTGTTCACCACGCCGGCACGCGTTGAACGAGTGAGCGGATTTGGATATATGGAGTATAGTTAGAAAATATTCAGGATTAATACATTGGATTTGTTGTCGTACTCAATGATGTTAGATAACGACCATTTGCGTTAAGCTCTCTTGATATGAATGGCAAAAATAATGATGAAAATTAAATGCTAATTAATAGTCAATTGGAGTTTTTTAATACCTACGAACGGGAGGAAACACTTCTATGATGAAAAACAACAATTACAAACATATTTTTTATACACGCCATTAAAATTTAGTTTTTGAGAGGTTGAAGCTAATTAAATATCACTAAGTAATAACTTACCATGAAAAAAATGAAAACTTATTCATAATTTTATGAAAATGATGTTGATAATAAAATAATCCTCATGAAAACCATCCGTACGAACACATAAAAAAGTGCAGTTTAGATGACAATTTAATTAATTCAGAAGTCCACGCAAAGCAGCTGCTTAAATTTCCACACAGCTTCACAAATGCCTTTCCCCCTAAAGTAAAACCATCGAGACCTCTGCGGCGAGGCATTACACTCCGACGAGAGAACTTCTTCAAACTTGGATAATTTCCCGTCAACAGTAAAAACTTTGCCAGCTTGTTAAAATTTAAGGCAGCCCATCGGTTAACGTGAAGCTCGGAAAGAATTGGAACAAAAAGTGGACTGTCCATTTAAACTTTAAAGTCGAACGACGTAGGGAGTAGAGTGCATAAGATATTCGTTTCTATAACATTTTAATTCGAAAAAGTAAAATATTCACATATTGTAGGTACGTAATTTCTAAAAGAGGTGAGGTGAAATACAAGGTGGAGATATAATTTTTCAATCACCTAAGGGGTTGAAGAAATAAAGTGATAGAATGTTAAATCAAGGCCCAATGAGACTTTAGACCATCATAAAATATGATCATCATAATTATTTGAGTCTTTAGTTTACACTCACTTATACCACCATATTAGGCCTCTCCTCTCTGATAAACAGCATGGTTTTGTTAAAGGCAGGTCAACCGTCACTAACCTTTTGGAATACAAGAACTACCTCTGTAAAAGCTTTGCAGTGGGGGGTCAGGTTGACTCTATTTATACAGATTTCTTTAAGGCTTTTGATAAGGTCAATCACAGATTACTTTGTTCTAAGCTCACCTCCTATGGCATTCAAGGAAGTTTGTTCCGTTGGTTAACTTCTTACCTCAGTAACAGGTCTCAACTGGTCGCTCTGAAGGGGTATCTTTCGTCTCCAGCGCATGTGACCTCTGGAGTACCCCAAGGGTCTCACTTGGGGCCTCTCCTGTTTCTCGTTTTCATTGACGATCTTATAGAGCAGCTTTCATGCGAATGTTTATTATACGCTGATGATATGAAAATTTTCAGAACTATCTCTGGCCAACAAGACTGCAATCTCTTACAAATAGATTTGAATGTTGTGTCGGACTGGTGTAGGTCAAACCAGATGAACCTCAACATAAATAAATGTTTTGTTATTACGTTCACTAACAGGCATCGTAAGATCGTTAATGATTATTCAATTAATGGTTTGGTCCTTCCAAGGTCTAATGTTGCTGAGGATTTGGGTATTCTTTTTGACGATAAACTCTCATTCCGAGCGCACTATAAGCACATGACCACGAAAGCCAATCAACTCCTTGGTTTTGTTTTCAGAACCACTAAAGGCTTCAAAAATCCCCGTTCCCTACTTTATCTGTTCTTCACTCTTGTCCGGAGCACCTTGGAGTACGGCAGCCCTATTTGGTCTCCACATTACCGGGTGCATACTAATGAGACAGAGAGGGTGCAGAGAAAATGTTTGCGAATGTTATGCTATCGTCAACAAGTGGGGCGTTCAAACCTTAACTATGAAGCGAGGTTGATCAGATTTTATGTACAAAAGCTGGAGACGCGTCGTATGTATTTTGACTTCATTTTTCTGTATAAAATAATTCATTCCATCGTAGACACACCCGAGTTGCTTTCTCAAATAAACTTAAATATTAAATATAGCACACGTAGGTCCAACCAAACAAATCTATTCGCTTTACTGACTTATAAAAACAATATATCTTTCTACAACCCCCTAGTACGGATGGCTCGTCAGTATAATGAGGTGGCTAAGGAGGTCTTGGAATTTGACATTTTTACCCCTAAGCTTAGTTCTTTCATTAACTTAGTGAAGGATGTCCTCTATCACAAACCAAACAAGCCGGATGTAACTTCTGTGTTGCATCTGCCTATTACCTACTAGCAAAATTATTGGGCAATTTATTTCTGCATGCTTACATGCCGCAAAACTCGTGTTTGCGGCTGTGGAACTTTTCTATTTATAAGTCTATCTCATTTTGTTTTTATGTGTACACAATCTTTTGGTTTGCAATCCAGTTCTAAATAATCCTAATTTTTAAGTTCTACCTCTGCATATGATTGTATACTGTCTTGTGTATAATACAATAAATAAATAAATAAATAAAAACTCTGTGTTGCTAAACTCTTGGGAAGATTTATGCCATATTTGACCCACAGAAGTTCGGCCCACATGAAAACATCTTTCGTCCAGCAACAGCTTTTATCGCATATAAGCACTTTATTTTTGTCCCACTTTTCAGCTCCACATTTGGCCCAACTTTATTAATAGGTAAATTAGTTTCATTTCTGTACAATCGAAGCAATAAGTGGCTTCGTAAATACCTTAATGACGTAAGCGTTCAGAATGTGTATTGAGATGAGATCGGTTGATCACGTAATGCGATAATATGATCTGATGGGATATATCAGACTTCCCTGTTCTTTATCTTCATAGTAATCATTAAATTTCCACCCATTGTTAATTTTATCAACAGCATAATATGTAAAAGTATCTAAGTTTGTTGGTATCTAACAATAGACTGTATAATTATATCGTTTTAGGTCCTGGAATAACACATAGTACCTAATACTTTTAATCCGCTTTTAATAATGATGGCCAAATGGCTTCATTACTCAGGTCTGGATAGTGACACTAATGCACCATGACTGGGAGTTACGTGGCCCAAATACCATAATGTGTTTACGAGAGTCACTCACTCACTAGACTCCACTTGATATACTGGTGAGATTATTGATTACTTTGTTGCAATTATTGCAGTGCTTCTTACGCTTGATCATGTTATAGAGATACCTTGTCAAGAGATAACTTGTTATGTCTCAACTTGGCACCTCTCTATCTCGACATCAATGAGCCAGATCAGCCTAAGAAAGAAATCCATCTCAATATCCCATCGTAGATTATTGCTGGGTATGGTCAGTTATACTGGGATATGGGATGTATCCATTATTTCAACGAGAAATACTTAACCTTCGATTAGAGTCGTGGATATAAAAGTTGATGCGGCTCTTACCTATGCTTGTGTTTTTTAAAGTCAGATAGGATATAAAAAGGTATTCTATGACCTAACGGACTATATATTTCTACAGTAAATTCGAGACACCTTGAAACTTCTCATAGTCTATCTAGAAGATAAGCGATATCCACTTCGATTTAATCGATAGTTAGTGCGTATCGGGTATCAAATTTAGCACCCGTGATGAAGGATGCGTGCCCAAAAACTTCTTTATCCGTCCATTTTCCTTTAACTAACCCAGTATTACAAGGCATCCATTCAACCGCCGTTATCAGGGCCTTGTAAAGGATATTTTTACGCCAGTTTCCGCCATTTCACCCCCTGTTATCTGATGGAGCACGCCACGGGTGAAAGTTATGCATTTACGTGCAGTAGGTGTAAATACCTTCGCGTGATTTGCATCCCTCTAGGGGCGAAAGTTCACGTGACCTTTGTGAGGTCATGCCGTGAGGAGTTACGCTAGTATATAAAAATAGGTAGTTGAGGGGTTGTTTTAAGTCTGCAGCCCCACAGGGCTTCAAAGAGTTGGTCAAAATGAAAGGGCGAACCGCTTTGACTACACTAAATGTGTATGTGTAATTATATGTCTGTAAGCGGTACCCACGATACAGGAGCAATACTAGTGTGGGGCTAGGTTAAAAAAAAACAAAAAAAATTATTTTGTGGTAAGAGCCTGAAAGGGCGAACCAGGTTGACTAGACATAGTACAGTTGTTCCCCTCCCCTTAACATTCACGTACTAATGTGAATACATACCATTCACATACACTATAACAAAAAACTTGGCACATTTCGCATGTCATATATCTCATCCGTTCATCACGAAAATTGAACATCATAACGTATTCTATTCAAAAGACAGCAGTGGCGAGGTTCAAAGGCGAAATTGAAAGAAATTTTCTTCGGACAAGGCCCATTGAAATTATGTGGTAATTTGTCTACTCCATCACAGGGTAGAAGTGAGAGTTCTGCCGACCTTGGCTCCGGCTTCAGGGACGCTGGATGTTCTAGCCTAGACTGCGAGCCAAGTGGGCTTGCCAAGCCGTTGTTTTAGTCGTTCGAGACTAACGGCCGAAATTAATATTCAATCCTAATCCAAATTTTGCTATCTGGGATTGATATCACAATCCATTTTAGGGGTTAAACATGCCAATAGCCGATCCGTGGATTGAGTTTGCAATCGCGAAAATCATTCTATCTTTGGGAGGTCGGATCGCAGATTAAAGATTGTCCTCCGTTCGAAAATGACAGTTTGGTGGGGTCAATAACCGATCTTTCCATTTTGACACTTCGTCGGATAGGTGTAAACGATCTGAGATTGCAATCTCTAAAATTCCGGAGATTAGTAAACATGTTCATCGAAATTGTATAAAATAAAATTGCATTAACAATGTATTCTAGTGAGATTATTGATAGTGACGATAGTGATTTGGAAGTCCTGGCTCTGTTATCCGATTGGGATACTGATAGTGACCATGATGAAGAAATACGACGCGCTTCTTCACGAAGAATAAGAAGGGTGAATGAACTACATGCAGAGTCTCGATGATGCGGATTTCACATTTAGGTTTAGGTTAACTAAACCACAGCAGTGCTACACAATATTTGTAGGAATTACAACTAGAGGAAGTTCCTGCAGCAGTAGAGCTGCCAACAGCAGATGCTATTGAAGATTTTCAAAATATCATGGAGGATGCCCAAGATACCAGTGCTAGAGCAGCTCTTGTAAATAATTATTTTAGATATAGTAAATTGAAATATCTAAATTTTCTTTCATTGTTTTAATTGTAAAATTAAAAAACCCTGCAATACGAAAAACAAACCTGAATTATCTCTCTATAACATATTCATGATACAATGCAATTGTGCCTTAACACTAAATCAAAATTGGTTCATTCGTTTGGGAGTTACACTGCCTCCGACTGACAGATACAGATGCACACTACAAACTTATAACAACTGTCTTTATCATTGGTGGTTAAAAATATAGGTAGGTAAGTAAATAAACAATGATATTGATTCACACTTTTATTTCAAAGTTACAAACGTTGAGGTATGTCAAAATTATATATTTTTATATTAGTTTGTGTGTGAATAAGACCCGCTATATACTAATTAACAAAAGAGTTACAAAGTATGCTTAAATTGAAAATGGATAGATATCTATTTATCTATTTACTGGAGGTTTGGTGGGAATCCAATAGTGAGACGGTGTTGGTTTTGTATTATTTTCTCAAACTTCGATTGTTTCTTCGAGTATCAATGTGTAATAATAGTCATTAATTTTCCGGAATGTGCATGAGTGTGGCCAAATGATATAAACCCAAAAAAGCGTGTCACTTCGCACTGCCCTATCACCACCAAATGGCACAGTAAATCCACTTGCTGTACTTCCCAGTAAACCATTTACTCAGTCCAAAATGTCATCTGGGGGTAAGTATATAATCCGGAGGTCCACCACCAATCTGTAAAAATAATAATATTGCATTACTACTGACTTAGCATTGGAGAATTTTAGGTTGTAAATAAAAACAGGTAAATACAACCAAATAGTAACCTTAATAATTATGTTCATCCTGATATTGGTGCTGCGTTTGCCCAATTTCTTCTTTAAATTCTCCCATTTCAAACGCAGCTGCTGCGGTGTTCTGTGACCATTTGTGTTGATCGCGTTGAATCGGTCTAACAGGCGGATCCACTCGTCATTTTTGAGTTTGTTGTTGGTGGCGATGGTGGTTTTCGATGTAAGTAATGATTTTGCTGCTTTCGATTAAGCAGACTAAAAACTTGGTTTCCTCTTCTGTAAGATGCTTACCTTTTACCTGTAAAAGACCATATTACAATGATTATCATCATTGCTACAAATTAGGCGAGAAGATTCGCGCACGCCGCGTAGGTATAAACATCAATAAACAATGTCAAGTACTTACTATTTCGGCGTCCATAATAGCAATTAAATTGTCTTATGAACTCCGTTTCGGTAGGTAATTACAGGACAAATAGATAAATTCAACGAATATGAATGCAATAAGCGTTATCCAAGGAATTTGTATGCAAATGGCATGATTGCACTGCCACTATGAATAATTAGCCGACCCGCCCGACTGACAGTTTGTTTGACTTGACAGTTCCATTGATCGAATATTGACGTTCCATTTCAGCTAAACTATTTAGTTGTAATACCTACCGAGATATTATAATATTCAATTTTATACCGTTTTTGAGGTTTCAAATAACATGTTTTTACCGTGACCATCACTTTTAAATACTTTTAAAATAATTTTAGATATGTTTTGCTTTTAAAACGCACATAGAATAATTTTGGTATATTCAAATATTTTGCGTAAAATGAAACGGTCAAGAGGGAAAGGATTGCCGGCAATCTGCCGACGAAAAAGATAGGACACTGCCGTGTTTAGTTATTGGCGCGCAGATTGGAGATCGATCGAACGATAGGCAGCAATCTAAGATCGATTTCAATCTTGATTAGGAGATACATTATTAATTTCGGCCGTAAATCCCGTCACAGAATCATTCAAACTAGTTCATAGTAAAAGAACAGTCTCGTTGTGAGTGAGATTGTTGGACAGTTCAATTGCTTGGACCCCAAGTTGGAAGGGTTTACTTGGGTCGCGTTAGAAGACGCATTGCAGTACCCACTTAGATGTAACGGTCGATAATAGTGAGATTACCTACGTTGTTCTTGTTTTGCCTAAGGCTGGAGGTTTGCGAAGCTTAGTTTCTGCGATGGCCTTGTTCCATTTCTTTGTTTTCTTTTCCCATGTTGTTTCGTTGGCGTAAGTTTCCTTCAAGTGTTTCCTTAAGAGATTGTTTAGTCAGCGCTTTGAATCGGCACGTGTTCACAAATTGTAAAAGTCACTACACTTTTAATTATTGTTTTAAACATTCATGGATTTTAATTCTTCAACATAGGTATTCGTAAACAAGTCAAAAATATTGGTCTCAAATTGATATTGCGCTAATAATGTATTCATGTTTTGCCACAAATGTTACTTTGTTAATAGCAGACCAATTAAATTAGTATTCCATAAAACTAATCAAGACTTGTTTTCTGATATAACTAGCTCAACATTTTCCCAGGGCATCTAGTTCATATTTGTAACTGGTTACAAAATTAATCGATCACAGGCAAGCGTACAAGTCTTTCAAATGTAGTGTAGAGCTATTTATAGGTAATCAGTCAATACAGGCTTCATAAGACACCTTATCGTTGTCAGTTTCTATGGCAAAGTTGGTCATTGCTAAAGATGTGATGAAGTTATAATCCCGATAGAGTACCAATGCCGATATGCCATAATTCTGAACTGAAACTGGATCCAGTTGGCAAAAGTTTCTAAGTTTACCCAAACAAGTCAGTTGTCGAAATAAGTTAGTACCTTATCGCATCTTGCTTCCGCATCAAAGTTTCCGACGCTCAAACATATACATAGAAGTCTCAATGAGACAGGGTTCATGGTATTTATGGACTGAATCTGTCAGATGTCTTAATGGAACCAAATTGTCTCATTTCCTCGCCAAAATTAGGCAGACGTGGTCTTGATTAAACGCTGATTGCTTTAATTTTGACCACCTTTCGCTTCTACTTGTGTGTAGGATGTTGCGAGGTCGATCGCTATTCGAAGCCTTGATATTTAGTAATCGATTTTTAATGAGAACTTAATCACTGAAATGTACTCAAATGTACTTTTAAAATTAGACAATTTCTTTGTATTCAGCTTGAGCTCGTGATTGCTATTTTGATTTTTAATCTTCATGCTTGTCATAACTCTATGCGATAATAATTACAAAGTAAGTAGTATTGTCATAAGTAGTAGTTTATCTTTCGAGTCTTCTTAACTTAGATCTTCTCTGGATCTCGTTGTCTTCTCGTGTCTTCGTCTGCGGCATTCTTAACATAAAATAACTTAAAGGCAGTCGCAGTCTTCTTATATCTTATTAGGGTTTTCAAGGTAAGGGTTCTCCAAGGGTTCATTGGACAGACAAAACAGTTCTTCAATATCCATCAAAAAACAAAATCTTCTTAATTTAACATCGATACACACATCTATGAGGGTATTCGTGCAGGGTCCGTCCCGTAGGGTCTCACAGAAGCCTCTAAGCATGCAAGGGGGCCTGTTCCAAGAAGCCTGTCCTGTCCGGTGCTAGGTGCGTCCATGCGACTATAGTGACGGGGACACCAAGCTGACTTACGGGGGTGATTGTCACTCTTCCATTATGGGTGGTGTTTTGGGGTCCTCCCCCATGATATCGGCTGGGAGGCTGTTCTTTCGGACGCGCGGTTCCGGGGGGTCCCATTCTGGTAGGCTGTTCTTGCGAGACAGCTGGAAGCGGTGCGTGTGCTGGTGCGAGCAGTGCTGGCGTGGGGGGACCTCCTCGCGCCGTTTCTGTTGGCTCAGCCCGGCGACGGTTTGGGATACGAACGACATCCTTCTGGCTTTTAGAGACGGTACTGGAAAATGTAGATTGGTAAGTGTGACGGAAGATTTAGACGCTTTTGCGGTCGGTACCTTGTTTACTAACAATAACGATACCTTGTACACCTGGTACTTAATTGTTTCGCTGTGCTGATTTTATGTTATTTATTTATTCAGAAGATTAGTTCCACCGTTGTTAATTATATTCTTCTATCCTAGTATCCTAGCTAGACTACAGACCAAAATAAGTAAGTGGCGATGGAGTTGGTTCTAAACGGTAACGAAAGGATTTCAATCAAATATGCATAATTTTTTAAATACCTACACCAATTTTTACGAACCACGGTAAAGTTGTAAATCTGGAAAATTATGAATCGGATTTCCACAACGAAAATCATGATTCATGATGTAGGTACTTGTAAATAAAAGAACAGAGGGGCAAAACGAATATACAGCGCTAGTTATTGTCAATTCAAAAAAAATCCAAGATATTAGAGATCAAAAGAAGGCAGAAAGTAAAAGAAAAAACATATCATATCCATCATCACAGAGCTCACTAATGAAGACCCGACAAGCGAAAACCTAATACCAAAACCTCATTTAATAAAGATATAAGACCCTTTTTCCTAATTCAAGCCTCGCTATCAGCAACGTTTCCCAGTAAAGGTGTGTCCAAAAATAGCTAACCAATTAAGCGTCTGTCACTGACTACAGACTGACACGACAAAGGGAACACCCTCCTGTAACTCGATATCTTTTGTACCGATGGACAAAACGCTCTGTTTGGACATGACTTGAAAGACAAGAGGGAAAAACTGGAATGACAATACTGGTGCGGTAACGAAGGTAATGGATACATTGAAATGGTAAATTGAAATGACAGTACAGCTGTACAGTTTAAACATGGGCTGCGATGAACGTGGAATGAAAATAGGGCAAATAGACGTGACCAGAACACGTGGGTGCGCCGAATCGAAGAAAATTATGATAGAACTTACATTATAATATTAATACCATACTATAATCTAACGTAAAGACAACGACGATAGCCGAAAAACCGCTACAGTGTCTCCTGAGCGCTATCCTGTTAGATTTAACAAAGTTTAAACAGTACATGAAAGTAGATTGAAAGCCATCAAGTCCGTCCAATATCTTACTGATCAATGTCTTATAACTTACCGCCGAAAGGTTTTCTGACAGATCCATAAATAAAGCTATAGTGGACAAATTGTGGCTGATCACGCGAACATGCCTAAAAATGCCGGCTACTAAATATTGTAGTGGTCGGTAAGGCAGTCTGGTACCTCAGTACAGAGCCACGTCACGTGGTAATGAATTAGCTGTAACAGTAATTGCTCTTACACGTCATACTAATTGCTCCAATTCAGGGTCAATGCCACCGGCCCACAACTTATTAAATTGAAACTTATCGTGCTTTATTACAGTGCTTTTCTTCTTATATTTTTTCTTCCAGGGTTAATCGTTTCTACATTGGTTTTCAAACTATGGATAAGTCGTAATGGCGCCTTTTTGTATTACGTTAGGTTGGCAACTAATGACGCATGCCTACCATATTATAGCCTATAATATTATGTGTAATCGCCAACGCAAAAGCGTTGTAAAGCACTTGACTGTCGAGATTAATCAAAAACGTCATATTTTCGGATTCTCCTCAAAACTACAACTTTAAATTTACAGCTAATCCACTGAAAGAATGCACATAAAAAAGAAATATGGGCAGTTTGTTTGCATATCAAAAAGGAATTTTATGGAGGAGATAAACAGACATGTTTACGCTAAGGGCCCAGTTTTGGCAGCGTGCCAACTGCCGAGCTTTGCACAAAGCACGCTTGCGCTTATTAACAGGCTACAATTTGCTACTACTATACTCTACTACCAGCTTTTACGCATGGCCTCAAAACAAAGCTTTCAGTATGTATTTTTGAAGAGGTTTCGACCCGGGACCACCGACCTACACCGTCTTACCACAAAAGTTTAGACCAGAGTTAAACAGATGTTTCTAATATTTCGTTCCACAAAATCGACGTCTAACACTCGCGTTTTCTTACCCAATCCTGGCGTTCCTAATTATTTTACTTGTGTATTTGTTATAGAGTTAGAAAAAGCGAGGGTTAGACGTCGATTTGTGGAGAAAACATTTTGACTCACCTGTTCAACTCTTGTTTAAATCTTTTTGTGGTAAAATCGACATTTCTTTTGAAAAGTTACGATGTATTCAGTGGCTGTTGCCGTTGTGCGTACAATAGGCGATTTTATAAATACCTACCTATAAAATAACATGTGAGGTATATATAGGTATCCAATAGTTTTCCATATTTTCTATCGAGTTCATTTATTCAGGATATGAGAAGTATTGGGGAGGAAGTGCTTACCTTTGCAATAGTACCTACGGCGAAATTTGCTTTCTAAATTCGTGTCGTGCCGGAGATTTGCGCTCTTAATACCAATCGGGTTGAATATTTAAATCTCAGATACGAGTAAACGTTCAGTTTTGATAGTCAGTAGGGACTTTGCACTGCAAGTTATATTGGGTGGCACTGCAAATTTTATGGGCAAAAATTCTGTAGGATAAAAAACTTAATATTCTTAGTAAAAAACTTTATAAGATAATTAATTTTATGTAGGAAGAGGTTAGTTAGTAATAGGGCCCCAGTTAACGCGTACTTACGAGCTATATTTACTCGTAACCTTTAGCTTGCAGCCAGAGGAAGTGATGATATTACCCTTCGTCTAACCTTGCGTGCAGGCATGATGCCGAGCCACTTTCCATTGACTTGGAACGCTTGCACTTTTTAATTGACCGTCTTCACTGTTTGCTTGTCACAGACCAAGTATGGTAGTTAAGGCGGTATCAGACGGTTCACTTTTCGTTCATTTTTGTCTTTCATTCGGCATCTTTCACTCGAAATGATTCGTCTGAACCCCAAATGAAACAAGAGTGCCGAAGAAAAATGAAGCATTCATTCGAGTGAATGTTCACTCGAGTGAACCGTCTGATATCACCTTTAGGAATTGCTTGTGGAATGAGGTGGCGACCTCTGCTGTTAGTTTGACAGATATCTGACATTCTCCAAAGAGTGTAACATAAAAATAGCAAAGAATACTTCATAAAATATATCAGACTAGCTGCGTCCGAGGTTCACCCGCGTTTGGATAATATACGATATATCTTTATGAATATTATTATGGTTATTGTGATATGTAAGCAATACCTATTGTGGTGAAGTTTCATAAAAATCCATTCAGTAGTTTTTGCGTGTAAGAGCAACAAACAAACATACATACTCACAAACTTTCTCGTTTATAATATTAGTAGAAAGGATATAGGGTGTTTTTAGGTTATGTAGATGGCTACTCTGCTAAAGTGGTATTGTCTAGTGTCGCGAAGAAAACTAGGTAGGTACGCAAGTGAAGCAACGGTGCTACGTATTTGCTCTCTTCATAAGTGTTTTATTAATTTTATAACATAATATATTATTCATCCATCAAGTTCTAATCGTACCAGTAACCATCGAGTCCGAAAACATCATAACTCCCGTCGTAAAGCCTGTTCGGAGGCGGAGGAGGCATTAACAATGTAGCAAACAGACATCAAAATAATTTGGAGGGGAAACGACGAACAGCTCGGGGAAATGCGGGGAAGCCGGGCCCGCTTTGGGGAGCTGCTAGGGTTGCCACTCAACCATTCACGACTCTAAAAAGAGTTTGTTACGTAGCGAAAGTCTTTAACAAGTCAAGCATTGCGTTAGACTTTTTTTTGTGGTAGGTATGTGAGAGATGGTGCTTTTTTTTTTTGTTTTAGTTATGGCTTCGCACGTTTTGTGCATATAGCCAGTGTCAAGTATTTTATTTTAAGTAGGTATTTCTTAATTTCACATTAAGAAAGTCACAGCAATGTTATAGTAATCGTGGTCAAGTAGTCAAGTCAATTATTTACATCGTCAGTCACGATTCAGTAAAGTAGTGGATGCTTTACTGAAACTTCCTGGGAGTTTTGGAAAAAATGCGAAATGACACGTTTTTTGAGTTTATATCATTCGCCTACACTCGTGCACGTTAACGAACACTTAACGGTTAATATTCCACCAATATTACACATTAACACTCGAAGAAACACAAGTTTGAGCTAATAATACAAAACCAACAACGTCTCACTATCGGATTCCCGCCAAAACTCCAGATGGTGCTTATTATCAAATAAATAGGCATGCATGCCCCATCCCATCACTCAATTATATGTAAAAATGCAAAAGTGAAATTCTTGAACCTAAAGTAGAGAACAGACAAAGACAGATACGTCTTATGATACCAACTGAGCATTTAACTTTAAAACAGCATAATCAAGGTAACATAACGGATAATTCTTGTTCTTACATCCGAACCGTTCATTCATTCCGAATTCATTCCGAGTTACATCGGCCGTGGTCACTAGAAGTCTTCTCGTGACCACGGCCGATGTAACTCGGTCGAAACGTCGAGGTATGTCAAAATTATATATTTTGATATTAGTTTGTGCGCGAATTAGAGACGTGTAAATACTAATTAACACGGATAATTCTTGAGTGGAGACTTCCAGTGACTACAATATAACCTGCGACACAGTGACAACTGGCGTAAAGTAGGTAGCAGCCAACAATTATATAGATAAGATGAAGATTGGGTTAAGTTGTACGCTTTATGACTATCACAGATATTTTAGTCACTTCAGAATAAGAAAAGTATAAATTTTCCACAACGTGCGTGGCAACCTTACAAGGAAAACATGGAGGGCCTGGTATTAGCGTTAGTTAAAAGTTCTCCGCGGAAGAGTTATGAAATGGCTATTTTGAGATTTGTTTGCTGCTTTGTTGTTTTGCAATTAGACGTTTCATGTTCGGTCATTAACAAAGTTATAATTTTTAGGAAAGAGGATGTTGGGGTAAATTTGTTTCCTTGGTCGTTTAAAATGTCATACTGGAATATTATTAAATTTATGGAATATATAGGTACCTGTAATTTTAAAATATTCAATTAGTTAAGTCACTTGTGCCAGTAATGCCACGAATTTTGGTTTGTGTTTTCTTTATTAACATTTCCTTATTAAATATAAATAAAATACAATAAACTAAAACTAGCTTAAACTAAACCTTACAAATCTAACAAAAGAGGGTGTCCATGTGGTATGGTACCAAGAACACTGGCTGCATTACCTCGCTGAATATCAATGGCTATTCTCTGTGCGAGATAAGAGCCAGCCCTCTTGTCACCAGCGGCGTCGACCAGCCGAGGAAAAAGATTTTTGAAAAATTTTTTGGAATTGGGACCCCATGGACCAAAAGTTTCGAAGCCAAGCGGCACAAATATGTAGTCACTTGAAAGTGTCACGTACTTGCGCCGCTTGGCCTCTTCTGCGGCTTCCGCCGCGGCTCCGGCCTTCAAGATAGATCCGCTGGTATTTGGTTGGTAATTGGATCCCATTTTTGGAAATTGTCTAACCTCACCTGGTAGGAACAGCTTGGTGGGTACCCTTTATCCAATAAATTAATATACTCGTAATATGTCAATCAAAAATTTAAAATTTTCAATATGTCTGTTTATTTCGATCCTACATATTTATGGACCCATCTATCTTATCTGCCCACTAACAGAATGTACACTGAACAAACACCCATACATATACAGTACTTAATTGGTACAATTCAATTATTGACACATCCAATCATTACAGTTTCGTACAGGAGTTTAATTTACTGCCATTAGGGATACAGCCGCACAAAAGGGGAGAGGACAAATATTGTCGTGGTCGGGTCCCGGTCGTCCCATTGTGGTCGGTTTACGACCGCCGCGACCATTATTGCTCCGCAAACGCCTCTTTGGAAGCCTTTACTGTTTTGTTGTACTTGTTTTATTTTTGTTTTTATCTGCGTATAAAAAAGGCATCTCTTGTAAAAAAAAAAATTCTAACTGTGATATCGTGGTGAAGAGAACAATCTGCTTGCGAGGCAAAAAGTGGCGAGTCATGCATTTTCATGCAGCGTGTTTGGCGACGTACTATCATCTCATTAAACAATATCCTACTAACCTATCCTTCCTACTAATATTCTAAACGCGAAAGTTTGTGAGTATGTATGTATGTATGTATGTATGTATGTTTGTTACTCTTTCACGCAAAAACTACTGAATGGATTTAAATGAAACTTTACAATAATATAGCTTACATATCAGAATAACACATAGGCTACAATTCATACGGATATATCGTATATTATCCAAACGTGGGTGAAACCGCGGGGTGCAGTTAGTTATGTTATAATAGAACATCTGTTCTATGGCGGTCTTCCACTACTAATGCGTGAACACCCTTAGCAATGGCGGCGCGCCAGCTCAGGGTCCTTGTGTCTCTGAGAGCACATTTGTAGGCTCTACCGATCCGCCACTTTATAAGCTTACCCTGGCAGCTTTGCTTTACCGATTTAGTAGTTTAGAAGTTCCACGGTTCGGAAGTTTATAAGCTGTACCGATTTGGTACTCAACTAATTTAAGGTTAGCTCAACTGATTTGGTAGTTTATAATCTACCAAAAAGCTCATGATTTGGTAGAAAATATATTTAGCTTGCACCAATGCCGAACTTCTGCACACGAATATGTCATAACGAATGAATCCCAATATAAACTCCGCTTAAGATTGAACGTGTAAATCTCGATTTAAACGAAACTTTGAGTAAAGCTAAATTTAGCACAGAATCTTTATTTTTTATTTTTATTTTTTATTTTTTTATTTCACAAAATCCACAGATCTTAAAAAAGATATACATGTTTATGCATATTAAAAGGTCTTACATCTAATTACGGATTTACTTTATATAGACTAAAATTTACATAGAGAGCATAAAGTATGGTATGGTATTACAATAATAACAAACAAAGGAAAGTCTGTTGATCTACTTATACTAAAATGAACCGCCGAAATGTATATACCTACGCAACATAACTTTGTAATGACTGACCCCTAATTATATAATTGATTTCTAGTTGCGTTTGTTAATGTGAGAGTACTAGTACAAAATAAATTTTAGAAATAAAATAATAATAATAATAATAATTATATTAACATTTGCATATAATACCATTTAGATGCATTTCATGGTAGTTGATAAGATTAACCGGTTTCCAATTTAGTAGTTTAATAGCTCTAACAGTTTCCAGACCACATGAAGAAAATATAAGTCCGTGCACCTACCTAATCATTTAGCACGTGATCAAGTAATAACCTTTTTTTTTTGAGGGGGGGAAATGCCTTCGCACTATCCCTTTCCGCCACGGGGGTGGCGGAAAGGGGGCGTGTGGGACTTGAACCCACTAAACCCCCTCGTGAGCCGTCGATGCGCCTGGAGTGGGGTGAGATGGGGTCGTTTTGGCATTCACCATCCCGATCAAGTAATAACCTACCACAACTGCCACTGGAATCAATTTTCATACCAGATTAGTCAGCTGTTCAGTTCACACACTACAGACACTTTTAATATAATATGTGCGTAATACGTACGATTACATCCCTGTTTCTAACGCAATCTATAAAATCTTTCACTGAAAAACTAACTTGGTTTCTACCTGCTAGCTTTTTGCGGCTTTTTACAACCTACCCTCTGGTACATATACTGGTTTACGAGGGCTTAAAGCGTCCCCTAACGGCTATCCGACGCCCAAGGGCCGCCACTGAGAGCTTCCACGTACTTATGGCCTATCGATTTTAACAGCAGTGGCTGTTCATGAAGCTTTAGCCTAATTATACTGGCTGTTTGCTCTAGAGCCGGAAAAGGCTATGCAAGCTTGGAAATATACTGTTGTTTAGTTAGTATGGTTTTTATTCCACGGTACATAATGTTGAATCGTGATATTTATCTTCGATAGGTTTGTAATTAAATATTGACAGGAATATTTATGAAAACTCAGAAAATAATAGTATCATACTTTATAACATGTAAAATACATAGCCATGGTTGAGTGGTAGATAGATAATTGATTAAACTACTTTGAAACACTAAAACGTAAATACTCTGAGACGATATCTTTCAAACATTCTACCACAAGCTGGTCTGAAACGCAAACTTATTTAAACAGAAATGTAAAAAAAACAAGCTATTAAGAAAACCCGGCTATAAAATCAGCTAATTACTTTACCAGACCAAGTAAAATGTAGTTAAGTCTGGGTCCTAAACACCGTAACTTTATATAAATCGATATAACAGTTCACAAACTAAACCCACAAGTGACCTATGCAGGTTGTGTAGCTATTATTAAACTTAATGATGGTAAAAATGTATCTATTTACGGATCGATCGTGATAGTGTTTAAATATTATATAACTTTGGAAAACAGCTTGTATTGTTTGATCAGGGTAATGGTTTCTATCTACGTAACCATCGATATTTTGTAACTGAATAGAGACTGATAGAAGTTGATAGAGATGGTAATGAAGGAAGATTGTCGAAACATATTTGTGTGTCTAGTATGAATGGATCAGATGGTGCGAGTCGACGTAGGCGGGCGTACTATGGCCAAATCGATGATGTCCTAAATACAGGCCACTCGCCAGCGTGTATGAAAAGATTAATGAAAGTGGATGAAGTCAAAGAGATTTTATTTTACTTATTTATTTAAGTGGTGGTAATCTAGTGGGCGAACGTCCGCCTTCGAAAACGGAGGTGGCGAGTCCAAATCCCAGTGCGGGCACGTACCAATGTGTTGTTAAACATATGTACGTAATAATCACTCGCTTTTCGGTGAAGGAAAACATCGTGAGGAAACCAACATGCCCGAGAATTAATTCGGAGGCATGTTATCTGTTAAGGCAGCATTCCCGCATACCTGAACGCACTGATTGTGTAAACAACTTTGTAAACTGCTGTCACTGTCTGCGTCATACTTTAAATGTCAGTGTCAGCCTATCAATCAAACATTACTTTATTACTTATCTATGGTCTATGAAAAAAGAAGAAAAACAATTAGCAACTAGCCGGTCGTGCCTTGGCAACGAAATTCATATATAACACTCAAGAAGCATTGGAAATAATTCAATAACAGCAGAATCCAGAAATTTGAACAAGAAACTATAATTTACTCCCAGAAGCCCTCAAGAGAACACTTCGTCACGTAAGCGAATCCCTAACAAGTTGGTCCATACGAGTCGGATGCAAAAAGATTTATATCGAAGAATTGGCGAAACACGGAACACAGTCGGCACATGGTGGAAACACTTCGTGGCAAGCACCAAGTGAGCTTTAAGGCTTACGGGAGTCGGCCGGCAGCGAAGAAACATCGCATTCGAGCTACGTCCATTCGTCATTACATCGATACGATAAACGTCGATGCGGAGCGGCACGTTGGCAGAGAATACCCAGGACCGCAACAAACATCAAGGCGTTATTTTGTGAGTTCGTTCCATTTCTCTATTCATACACATAACGGCATTATTATCTGTTTCAAACTATTGAGCAATAGTTTTCATTAGCGTTACTGAACAACAACATCAGTTCTCGGCGTTGCATTGAAGTGTGAGGCTTACGTGTGCGCATTTACTGCAAGTGATGTGCATGTATATAATATGGGCGCTGCATTCAAGCTAATTAACATAATATGCTGGCATTTGCACACTTGAGGGGTTGCAAGTCATTGCACTTTGACTAAAATTCTGCTGTGTCAGGTTTCAGTTGCACTTTCTAACTCTTTAAAATGGCAGCTAATATGAAAGATTTGAAGAAGAAACGAGCTTCTTACAAAGCAAAACTAACACAATTTAAAAATTTTGTGGAACGAGTAACGTCACCCACTGCTGAATTAAATAGCATTGCATTTGCTGAACTCAATTTAAGATTGGCTAAGATTGAAGAAATGTATAATGACTATGACAGCATACAGTTAGCTTTAGAAAGTCAAACGGATATTTCAGACAGTGAGCAGTCAAAGGAATATCAAGAACGTGAGGAGTTTGAGTGCTGGTACTTTGCAGCAGTGGCTGGCGCCAGAGAGCTGTTGAGCAGAAACAGCGATGCAGGGCCAGTGGAGGAGACATCCCAAGTAGCAGGTTCTGTCCGTACAGCAGGTGGGCCAAGCTTAAAATTACCTATAATTCAGCTCTCTACCTTTTCGGGTCGGTTCGAAGATTGGTTAGAATTCCATGACACCTTCGTTTCTTTGATACATTCGAATGTCAGTATACCAAATATAAACAAGTTCCATTACTTGAGGTCCGCATTGAAAGATAGTGCTAAACAGGTCATCAGCGCATTAGACTTCTCGGCCAACAATTATGAGGTTGCATGGCAACTATTATGCGAACGTTACCACAATGATAAACTCTTGATAAGCAATCATGTACAGGCATTATTTGACATAGAATCAAATCCAAGAGAGTCTGCTTCGGCCTTAAGAAACTTAGTTGATACCATAAATAAAAATCTCAGGGCTCTCAATTCTTTAAAGATAAATACAGACAACTGGGATACCTTAATTATACATATGGTATCTAGCAAGCTAGATTCGGTTACTAGTCGAAACTGGAAGGAACACGTTAACTTATCCAAAGATTTACCTAAACTCCACACATTCATAAATTTCTTGAAGAACCGTGCAGAGCTTTTGGAAACGGTAGAACACACAAATGTGAAATGTGAAAAACGTCGTTACAGTGAGCCTGCAAATACTCGATCTAAAACATTTATCACTAACTCAAATACCCAATCAAAAACATACAAATGTCCTTTCTGCAAACAGGATCATGCAATTTACCAATGTTTAAAATTCAAAGCACTGTTGCCACAAGAAAAAATGGAAAAAGTAAAACAATTAAACTTGTGTGGGAACTGTTTACGGCAAGGACACCAAATTAAACAATGCAAGCTAGGTCCGTGTAAAATATGTTCCAAATGGCACAATACATTGCTACATGCGGAGGACACTCAGACCAAGGTGTCTCCTGCACCAAATAAAGTGGAAAATGTAGCTTTAGCCACTAGTGAGGCACTACATGAACACAATACACCTACTAGTTCGGAGCAGACATCTGATAGTGGAGTCACTCTATCAGCCACTACCAACAACAATTACGTCCTCCTATCCACAGCACTCATCGATATAGTTGATAGTAATGGTGCAAAACATACAGTGCGTGCTTTACTCGATAATGGTAGCACCACTAATTTCATAACCGAAAGTTTGAGTAAAACACTGGAGTTGCCTGTCCGCTCAGCCTCTACAACGGTGGAAGGTCTCAATTGCAAATCAGTATACATCAATAAAAGATCGACTATTAAGCTATCTTCTCGAACTGAAACCTTTGATAAAGAAATCAATTGCTTTATAGTACCACAAATAACTCAATTGCTTCCGACAACACAAATCGATATTACTTCATTAAAAATTCCAGCCAACATTAAATTGGCAGATCCAGGTTTTCACTCTCCATCTGAAATCGACATGTTACTGAGTGCAGAAATATTCTGGAGTGTTTTAGGAAATAAACGTATTTCTTTAGGAAAGGACAAACCCACCCTAAACAAAACAAAATTCGGTTGGTTAGTGTCCGGTATGGTACTTACACATAATGAACCAAACAAAATAATGCGCAATAATACAGTCCACTGTCACTTCGCAAATGACATTCAGATACAACATCACCTTGACAAATTTTTCGAACTGGAGGCTGTTCCCTCTCCTCGCTCAACAACAAAGGAAGAGAATGAGTGTGAACAGCATTATTTGCAAACTACCACCAGACTAGATGATGGTCGTTTTGTAGTAAAGATCCCTTTTAAACAATCTCCCGAAGTTCTGGGCGATTCACATCAACAGGCATTAACTAGGTTCTATTCTTTAGAGAAACGGTTTAAGCGTGATCCACCGTATAAGGAAAAATACTGTGAGTTCATGCAAGAATATTTAGACTTAGGTCATATGTCGGTAAATGAACATAACACTGAAAGGCCTTCCTATGTATTACCTCATCACGGAATCTTGAAGGAATCCAATCTGACTACAAAATTGAGAACGGTTTTTGACGGATCCCATGTCACCACTTCAGGTTTGTCTTTAAATTCAATACAACATGTCGGACCTGTCATACAAAATGATCTCCTAAGTATACTGATACGGTTTAGGCAACACAAATATGTAGTAACTTCTGATTGTGAAAAAATGTATCGATGTATTCTGGTAGCGGAGGAGCAACGATGTTTACAACAAATACTATGGAGATTTGATTCCTCTGAGGCGATTCAATTATACAAACTTAATACTGTTACATATGGCACAGCATCTGCCCCTTATCTAGCAACACGCTTTTTAGCTCAACTGGGACTTGAGTGTTCGGACCTAGTCATTCGTGAAACTATTCTGAATGATTTTTACATGGATGACTATATAAGTGGTCATGAAAGCGAATCAGAGCTAGTGCGTATCTGCCAAGGGGTAATCAATCAGCTCAAAACTGGACAGTTCAATTTAAGAAAGTGGCGTTCAAATAGTCCAAACATATTAAAAGAAATTCACGATGATCCTCAGGTAGACTTATTAAAACTAGCAAATGATGAAAACGCAAAAACGTTAGGATTGAGATGGTCATGCAAAGCTGATACCTTATTCTTCTCAATAAATATAAACTTTAATTGCACAAATATAAACAAAAGGACAATTTTATCTACCATAGGTCAAGTGTTTGACCCATTAGGTCTTATTAATCCTTGCATTCTGCAAGCCAAGCTTATTTTACAAAGGCTCTGGGCGTCAAAATTAGATTGGGATGACAACCTACCACCAGAAACTGAAAAAGAATGGCTTTCATTCGTACAGTCCCTTCCATACCTGAATGAAATTGCCATACCACGACGGGTGTTGGGTAATTCATGCACACTCATAGAAATTCATACATTCAGTGATGCGTCTCTGTCTAGCTATAGTGCCTGTGTGTACTTAAAATCCGTGTCAGCGGATGGTAATGTCAATGTTCATTTAGTAACTGCAAAAAGTAGAGTTGCTCCATTAAAGAGTATGACAGTCCCACGTCTTGAACTTTGCGGAGCCTTACTGGCTGTTCGCTTAGCCACGAAGGTAAAAAGCGCGTTAAGGCTAGACATACTAGGGTGGCGGTTTTGGTGTGACTCCACTGTGGTTTTAGGCTGGATTAGAACTCCAAAGGCAGGCCTCAAGTCCTTCGTTCTAAACAGAATTAATGAAATCACTGAAAATACCGACCCTACTGGATGGGCTTATGTACCCACCAAGTTAAACCCAGCTGATATCGGCTCTAGGGCATGTAATGCACGACAATTAAAAACCTCTAGCCTGTGGTGGACCGGTCCATCCTTTTTACGAGAAACTGAAGAGCATTGGCCTAAACAACCCAACATTGTTACCAAAGACTTGCCTGAAGTCAAAGTTCCATGTAACCTAGCCACGGCGCAAAATGACTTCATAAACAAATTTTCAGATTACAATAAACTGCAAAGGGTATTAGCATTTATGCTGCGTTTCATCCACAACTGTAGGTTTCCCGACAACAAATATACCTCTTACCTAAAGGTCCCAGAACTAACTTCAGCTAACTTAACATTGTGCAAAATGGTTCAAATGGCTAAATTTAATAAGGAGTATAGCAACCTCCAGAACAAAAGAGATATACCAAACAAATCACCCTTACTAAAGCTAAACCCTTTCATGTCTCTAGGAATTATACGTGTTGGAGGAAGACTAGGTAACTCAAACTATGACTTTGATACTAAGTATCCTATTATACTGCATGCGTCCCACCATGTCACAGTCTTACTGTTCAGATACTACCACAAAGTTCTCATGCATGCTGGACCTCAGTTATTATTGTCCATTATACGACACAAATATTGGACAACAGGAGGGAGAAACCTTGCTAGAAAAATAACCCACGAGTGTGTCATCTGTTGTAGATTCTCAGGAAAGTCTATCCAACCAATCATGAGCAGCCTTCCTAAAGAACGCCTTCATGCGGAGCATCCATTCAGTAATGTAGCTGTAGACTACGCTGGCCCCATTATGCTAGCCGACCGAAAAGGTAGAGGTTGCAAACTTATCAAGGCATACATTTGCATATTCGTCTGCCTAGCTGTGCGGGCAGTCCACATAGAGCTGGTCACCGAACTGAGCACTGAAGCATTCATTGCCGCATTAAACCGCTTTATTGCACGCAGAGCTAAACCAACAAACATTTATTCGGATAATGGTACCATGTTTGTAGGGACTTACAATGAGCTTTCCAAATTCCTGAAATCAAAATGCAATGATTTAAGTGCATATGCAGCGGACCAACATATAAACTTCAAATTCTCTCCCGCTTACAGTCCACACTTCAATGGATTAGCTGAAGGTTCAGTCAAGTCTTGTAAATTCCATTTAAAGAGAATTCTATCTCTCACTCATTTAACATATGAAGAAATGAATACCACTTTAATACAAATAGAAGGTATCCTCAATTCTAGACCGTTAACCCCCCTTTCGTCGGATCCAGCCGACCTTATATGCCTCACCCCCGCTCATTTTCTTCTGGGACGAACAATCACTATGTTGCCATCTTCAGCCGGTAACCTGGACGAAAGGGCTCCGATATGCACGCTGCCGCGCTACAGAAGATCCCAGCTGCTGGCCAACCACTTTTGGAAACGATACTATCAAGAATACGTTTCAGAGCTGCAGAAACGTGTCAAGTGGCAGCGACACGACGCTAGACAACTACGCGTTGGAGAACTGGTGGTGGTGAAGGACGACCGCCTGCCGCCGAACCGCTGGCTACTCGGACGAGTAGTCCGCCTGTTCCCTGGCTCCGATGGCTGCAACCGCATCGCAGAAGTCAACACCTCCTCAGGGCTCCTGAGGCGGGCCTACAATCGACTTTGCCCGCTACCAAACTACGATTCCGTGGAACATCCTGTTCCACCCGGGGGAGCCTGTTAAGGCAGCATTCCCGCATACCTGAACGCACTGATTGTGTAAACAACTTTGTAAACTGCTGTCACTGTCTGCGTCATACTTTAAATGTCAGTGTCAGCCTATCAATCAAACATTACTTTATTACTTATCTATGGTCTATGAAAAAAGAAGAAAAACAATTAGCAACTAGCCGGTCGTGCCTTGGCAACGAAATTCATATATAACACTCAAGAAGCATTGGAAATAATTCAATAACAGCAGAATCCAGAAATTTGAACAAGAAACTATAATTTACTCCCAGAAGCCCTCAAGAGAACACTTCGTCACGTAAGCGAATCCCTAACATTATCCACCAACCCGGACTAGGCCCCCGTGGTGGATTATGGCCTAACCCTCATCACGATAGTGAGGTGAGGCCTTTGCCGAGCAATGGGACAGTTACAGGCTGAATCATTTATTTATAAGAGATGTCAGGATCAAAGCACTTACAGAAAACAGAAAACTAAACAGAAGTGGTATCTGCTTACCCCAACGGGGAAAGGACTTGACTTTAGGTATGCGTGTGTATTTTTCTAGTTTGATGTAAATTTATGTAGATTATTATTGAAACATTTCGGTTGAGTACTTCTCCAAGGCAGACTGTATATAGAAACATGACACCAAATAAAAGTCTTCACAAATTATTACGTACTGGAAACACCACGTTGTTCAACTAACCGGATATATAGGTCATATATCCTTTAGGCGGAAGCCAGCAGCCCCAACTTCCCAGTTCAATGGCTTGGACCATCGCCAAGCTTCGGTAATGATGCTTAGCTGAGATTTCACGGTTAACTCTGTGCGTCCAGCTACGTTGGTTTCTATGTTAATTACTGGTTTGATTAGTTACCACTAAGGTTCATCAAATTGCCATTCTTTAGCACTAAGGTTCATCGGTCGTTTGGACATAGAACTAAAATTACGCATTTAGACTAGGTAAGGCTATATGGTTATGTTAAGCATCGATATGTGACCAAAATGTTTTATTTTAACCTATCTAATAATAGAAAAACATAATTATTATGTACATCGTAAGAGATCTTGGCTTAGCAAAAACAATCGTAGATTACTACTTATTAGGACATTGTAAATAACAATGCGTTAGTGAAATAAAATGCTGTGTTTTAGTATAAAAGCAAACCAGCTTTTCTATAGAATCTTTTGACATCGCCAGGGTGCCACCACAAACTACAACATTCCAAACGAACTCCGGTCCATTCAAAAGTAAGAAATAGCGAAAAACGACAAGCCTGTCTATTGTACAACGAGATTGTTAGATTCATCTTGTGTTGCTATTAATTTTTAGCAGGTACTAAATAAATAATTATTAATTATGTTGTATTGTGGCACTAGAAACGTAGAAACTAAAAGATAGAGACAGAAATAGGTGTAGCTGAAAGAAGTCTAAAGACTTGAAAAACCTGAAGGAATCCCTCCAGACCAGAACAGTGGTCAACAAAATCTCTTACTAACACACAATACTTGCGTCTAATAATTAATTTAAAGTTTAAATAGGTACCAAACAAGTTCTTACAAAAAGTGTGAAAAGCACACGGTAAAATCTTCAAGTTGCTATTAATTGCCGCCAATCACCTTTGTCACCGACTGTACATTGGTACGATTTGAGGATCTTCAGTATCTAAAACCAGCCCCATAATAAATGCCATAGCAATTAGAAGTGTAGAATTAAAACTGCATAATCGAAAAAAGATGAGACGAATATCAAAGAAAGTCTGAAGAGAAACAGCCCAGACCTATCCCACCGACCTGTCATTGAGAAGAGTTACAACTAGGCTGTAAAAGACCATAAAATATTTACTTTAGGCGCTCTACTTCTTTATAGATAGCTCACCTGATCATTTCTATAGACAGCCTCACAAAACTAGGTCAAAAAATGCAAGAACTAGAATGCTATTATATAAACTTACCTAGTTTTGCTATAGTATCATGAAATGTCACTTCAGATGATGGATTCGGGCTCTACATCTTTAATAATGTATGAAATTTCTTATATCTGGCTTAGTTTTGTGCATATAACTATCCGCTTTTTATGCGTAAGGTTAAAGGTAAAAAAAGGATTGTAGATACGCTTAAACAAAATGGGGTTCAGGTAGAGTTTACTTTACCTCTAGATGTGTATTAGGCTCGATATCAATAAGTTTCATATTCGTATGAATAGTAGCACGTTGGTCCACGTATATATGCATATTTGTATGGAAAATGGGCGGATGTACCTTTATGAGTGCGTATAGCGAAACCTTAAAATCATGTCTATTTGAATTTCACTCTACCAAGTATCCATTTCTAAGCTACAGTCGATAATCAACCCCAAGAAGTGTTAAATAATTCACGCGTCAGAAATTAATGAAGGCGCGACAAATGTGCGAAGCGAATCGAAATTCAGCCGATTTCCTTACCCGAACTGTCAACAACACAGCACTGAGGAAGAAATGGCACAGTGTCACTAACACCACACACACACTCGGTCTTGAGGTTTCAATGCGTATTTTTTTTGGGTGAGTGGGGCAAAGACGGCGGCCCCCCTTGTTTCTGTAACGCGACTGCCCGGGTTTTGTGCCGGGCGCGATCGATGGGACTGCGCACGCGCGCTGGCTCCCCGCCTCACTCCACTCCCGATATCTTATGTATGAGAGTGGAATATGCCAGAGGAAAAAGTGGAAAAGCGCTCTCTACTCCGCCAGTGTTACGCTAACTATGATATGTGGGTGCCCGCTTCGGTGCAAGCCACGATTGTTACTGACGTGACTCGACTTATTTATATTCGTTCAGAAATATGTCACAAAAAATATAAAAATAAATCCATAAAATTATTTTTAAAAAACACCTTTTCCTTCCCAATTGAGTAATCTTATTGAATTTATTAGTCATTAATTTGACAATAATATCAATCAAGATACACACGTATGTATATTTCCAACAAAGGGTACACAATGGGAAATAAGAGAGCATTAAAAACGTTCAACATTATGAAATTCTTACACTTCTTTTGGGAGCATTCCTTTGAGTACACCCATTAGGATGAAACGAGTTCATCTGGCAATGCATTATTCAGCCGGCCCATTTTTCCGCCTTTCCTCTCGATAGAATTTTAGATAGTAAAGGGTAGGCCACAAATAATTGGACTGTTGATTAGATTGCAGCTCGTATCATATGAACTGCGCTGGATTCTAGCTCATGTGAACTCAATCACTCATTCATTACAGCAAAAAAAGGCTATTTGTATCAATAGACAACTTTGAAATGCTGGTTACATTGCCTCGTAGTATAGCAATGCTTTTTATCCGGAATGTAGGTAGGTAAGCGCAACGGTCACGTGTTGCTTCTACCAGACGCTCATTTAGTTCTGTAAAGGTCAAGTAGGTGAAATATAGAACCTAGGTCGTAAACTTTAAACTTTACGTGACATTTGAGTCGCTTACTGACAGTCACTTAGCACGGTAGGTTCAATGTTCTGTAGTCCAAAGAAACAGTAGGTATGCTATACGTATAGGCACACTATACACATATATATATATATATATATATAAGATATAAACTATACACACACACACAAACTTTTTGTATTGTACTTTTAGTAATTATAGCACTGTCTAGGCTCATGGTCTAGATTCTAGAGATCTTCAACATTCTAGATTCTATCTAGCTCTGAATCATTATGAACTATTTCTAAGCAACTTCAAAACAGTCGGTGGTTTTCAATCCAACACTTTTTATCATTGTTATCAATGGTGGGAAAACTAAACATTTTACATAGCATTGTGAACTTGCGGTCTCTGCACACGTCCGTACCAGCAATCAGTCTGACGTAATTTGAAATAGCTAGTGATGAGTCATTGAGATTTGAACAGTTTATAAAATAAAGCTGATCTGATCATAATCTGTATCTTCCCAACACTATTTCAGCATAAGCCGCGAACGCGCTCTCTAGGCGCAATAGAATTGTAAGAACTCCATTATTAATTTCTATTATTCTATTATTATAGGCCTATTATAGAGACGTAAGTGGATATTTCGATAAGCCGAACTTTTATAAATACCAGTAGAACCTCCCTATATCTTACGTTATTATTTTCTACCAACGTTCATTGCGTTAACTGAGGGTCCAGACTATATTTCACTATTCTGTATGTGCTAAATTTTGGCAACGTAGACTATCTTTCATCGCGCCATAAACTATTGCTTTCCATCAAGAGAGACGGTTGGTTCTTATAAAAATATTTTATATACCCTTGAGTGAGCTCGGAAGGCTGTTGCCTAGGGCAGTGGTGGAACAACGCACTTGTATCGGTATATTACGGTGCCGTAGCACGTAGCGTCCGACCACCATGTAAATGTGGCAGACTTCTGGAAGTCGTAGACATCTGCTACGACAGTCCGTCTAAGTGCCGGTGCAGAAGTTCTTAAACTTTCGCGAAAAGAAAACATATAAACTGGCTTAAAATAAGTCTAATTAGTTTATGCGAAAAGTAGTTAATATGCCACTTTGCCACTTACGACTAGGTGAGATAGTGGATAAAAGCTAGCTTATAAAATACTAAAAGTGCCTCGCGGTTTCACCCGCGTTAACTTGACCGTTAATTTTGACGGGATGAAAAGTAGCTTAATTTATGTCAGCCGAGGATAGTGTAGCTTCCCAACAGTGAAATATTTTTTCAAATCGGTTCTGTAGTTTCGGAGCCTATTCAATGCGAACCCTATCAAATGTAAAAGCATCGTATTAAATCACGAATCGTTTAAAAATATACATGCGTGCGCAAATCACTGTGACGAGCCATTGAAACGGTTAAATTTCAACGTCTTTACGCATTTAATGTAATCGGTAACCGATAATTCCTGCCCGCAATGAATTTATGGCTGGTTGCGTAACCCAACTGGGCGGGAAACGATGGCTCTTATCGGGAAATGGGAGTTTAATTTTACTCTACTTTCAGAAAAAAAAAACTAAGTTATTGGAGTTTGATTCATGGAGTGTTGCCAGGTTTGATACTAAATAGTAGCTTGCCAAACTATCTTACTCAGTTAAGGCCGAATTTTAACTATATTTGAACCATACCTGGTGTATATAATAACCGTTTAAAGCTGGTGAACTTATTAAAACTTAGGTGTAAGTCGCATTTATTACTAACTTAAAATTATACGTGTAATTAAAATCCATGTTTTGTAAAGTATAATGCTACTTACCTGCCTCACGCCATCATCAACGTCAAAAAAACGAGGATGAATAAGTAAAAGCTCCAAACCTAAACTGGCAGCCTCACTGACTGCAAAAAAGTAAAAAAGAGCCTTATGCATAGACATACCTGTATTTCTTGTCCCGGTGCCAAACCGATATGTATATCTGCTGGTGGTCGTATACCGCTGTGGGTAGCGGCAACCTCAGATGCCGCTGGAACTCCGGCTCTCTCTTCCCGTAGAGCACTGACGTGCGCTGGAAGATGGATCTCTGAGACGGGAGACACTGGGCTTCCGTCATACCACTTATGACGACCTAAAATAGAGAAAGGCTAGTCCATTAAAGGTCAGGGTGTGACGATGTTAGTGATGTATTTGACGTTGACGGCACGTTTGGTGTAGTGGCTGAGCAATCGGACTGCTGCGAATATCTGTGCGATCCACAATTATATGTTTCTGGTCTGGGTGTGATGTGAAATTATATTATTATATCTGTAAGTGGTACCCACGATACAGGAGCAATTAAAGCGTAGGGTTTAAAAAAAAACGAGAAATAAATACAATTAAAATCTAAGTAGCTGTTTATTTTCTTAGTTGGCAGGATCGTCACTGCCACCGTTACGGCTTTGATGTAATCGTACCTTTAGCCCAATAAAAAAATAATTCCACTACCAAAATTTTTAATTAACCTACATAATGATCACTGACCTTTGCATAAGCATTGATATCATCTGTCTTTCCCGAAGCCCTTTGTAGATCTCTGCATCGGATAACTGGAAGAAAATATTCGATATCAATATCAGACTACAATGTAAAATTAATAATGCACAAAGTAAATGGAGTTCGATAGTACCACTCACCGTGGACGTCTATGACGTCATTTCTCGTCAGAATCTCCAAATCGATAGTCCCTTTCAGAGCTTGGAAGCGGTCGCAACTCCGTTCCATCTTATTGCTAGCGACGCTCCTTCGCTTCTCCTCGCTGCTAGATATACTAGACTCTTCGGGAGAATACGTTAAACATCTTCTTGTCGATCTATGTTCTATTATTGGAGTCCCGTCATTGAGGAATTCTTCATCGAGCTTGCTTGTCTTGTGCGCGCGTTCCTCGCTCAATACTTTCCCAGGCCGTTTGAGGTTCGGCACAGGAGTTATTGGACTTGGAATGCCGTTCTCAAGAGTTAGGCTGAACAGCTCTCTCGAGCGGCGGTTCTGCGCAAGCTCGTTAGGCATCAGGCTGCTGTGCGAAACGTTTGACCTGATCGAATTGTTTGGGAACTGCAAGAAGTCGTCATCGTTCAACGGATAACAGAGAGGAGAACTGTAAGGTTCACAGTACGAGACATTCTGCAGCTCTGAAGTGGGACTAGGTAAACCAATCTCTAAAGTCAGCATAGATTTGGTATCGACCTCTTTAAGTTTGAAACGACTTTCGTTGCTGACTGTCGATTTTTTTCGTCGAATACACTTTTGCCTTTTCAATCTTAGACTAGCTCGTTCATTTGCTACTGAATATAGATCGGGAGTGGATTCTAAAGACGCGTCTTCAAGATTTCCTTTGCTCATGATGGAGCTTACAGATCGGGATCTATTGAGTAATACGTCTCTATGCTCGTGGTATATTGGATTGGTTTTGATGAAGTTGTCCGGGGTCTTCACCTCTCTTTCATTGTATCCGTCTTCTAAAATAAAACCACCTATAGGTAGGTTTTTCAGTAGCTTTTCGTTTATTCTGTGGGCTGGAATAGTTTTTTTTGAAGGGGTACTTTTAGGAGATACTGAATTTTCTCTAGACAAGCTGACGTATTTAGCCTCTTTGATCAAGTTAGCCTTGTTTTCAGCTTGAGGATTTACGAATAAATCCTTAACAGCATCTAAAGAAGGAACCTCTTCTTCTAATACTTCATTGTCTGGGACCTTTTTTAGTATCCGTCTTTTCGATTTTACAATCTTCGTGCTCTTAATAATATCTTCAATCATTCTTTCTAGGGTCACGTCTCCCATTTGAGTTGTCGAGACTGTCGATTGAGTGGAAGCTTCCGATTCTTGTATCACGGAATCCTTCCCTAATATGAATTTATTTTCCATCTCAGCAGACATTTCTTCGTCTCTTAGAGGAATAGTGTAAGGATTTTCTAACTTCGGAAAATATTCTGATACGTCGTTTGTGAAAGGTACCCTTCGAGACTTGCTATGTGTACTCATGGTACTAAATCTTAGTGCAGCTAGTTTTACCGATAAAGGTGTTATGGAAATAGGGGAGCATGCGTCTCTCACCATAGCATGTGTGTCCTTCTTATCTACCGATGGTGATTTGAAAGAGCTTTCAAACTCGGCTGATTTCTTTCTCGTTCGTTTTAATGGCCTTATGTCCGCGACGCCAGAATCATTTTTGTTAAAATATAAAGGATTCTCCATAAAGATATGGTGTCCAAAAATTGGTAAAGTCTTTCCTTCAGTTACTTTCTCAACACTCATAGGTTTTTCTATACAGTTTATAACTAAATCTTTATCGTATTCTATTTCGACTAGTCCTTCACACGCGGCCTTGGTTGTGCAAACCGGCTTAGTGTTCCTATGTTGTTTTCTGAGAGCAATTGAGTTCCTGCTGCTGCTGGCGTTTGCACTAAGTCTTTCTGACAGATCATTCAGTGATGGTTCCGATGTACTGTGACTAAGTTTAGGCGAGCCAAAAGAGGATCGATCAAGGCCTTTGATTCTTCTCTCAGATTTATAAAGACAGTTATCCCTTCTGAACATTTCATTGTTGACGGTACTGGTCATTTCTAGTTTCCTTTTCTTTGCCTCTCTTACTTTTCTACTGTATGTTGGAGTCGAGGGTAAATCTGGAGGGATATCATCTTTAGGACTGTCTAAATAATATTTCACTTTATCAAAATTCTTCACTGGGGTGCCTGTAGTGGGCGTGATATTGCTGACATCCTTGAGCGCCAGACCTTCACTCTTTTTGATAAAGCCTTCTTTGTAGTAATTAGGAGTGCAGCCGATATAGTTAACGTTTTCCTTGTCAACTGTTCTCGCGTTGTTCTTTCTAGCGTTGGCTCCAAGGGATCTTCTCTGATATCTGCTGGGTTTCTTACTCTTCTTCACTGTTTGTGCATCTAGAGATCTCCTGGCTATATTGCTGAAAGGATCGTTTGCACATTCCTCACAGTCCTCAGTTTGTGCGTTGTTGACTATTTGATTGTCTTGATTCTTTTTAGTGTAGACGGCCCACTTCAACATTGTGATTCTGAAACCAATAAATTTAAGTTGAAATATGGATATTTTGTTTTACTATGCAGTATAAAGTTAAATATCGGTTACTTTGTTACCAACTCTGGTGAGGTAGTTATTATATTTAATCTATCTTCTAAGGCAATTGTAAATGAGCAAATGATGGAATTAGGTAGTAATAGTCGAAGAAAATGGCAAAGTAATCACACTTCGTCATTGTAGAATGACGAATCATTATCTATTAGTACACTATTCTCATGACACCATTTCATTTAGCTTTACTAGGTCACAGTGCGTACAGATGCAGTATACAATATAGATACATTTGTTTGTATGTCATACAGTGACAAATCAGCTGCTGGTAAGTGATTAAAGTCAATATGGATATTTAATAGCTGCTTTTTAGAAATTATTTTGTGGAACGGATCATTGGAACCTTGCATGTGTAGGATAAGACATAGGTATTATGAACTTTCAAAACGACTTGTTCGCACATCTTAAATATTTCAGTAATAACTTTATAGCGGCTTGTTTCATAAAAACTAATAGATTGCACGATTTCAAATATGAATGGTTGCGTACATTGCCATTTTCAAGCCATCCTAAATTTTTACGAGCAGTATCAGGGCTAACTGTAGTGGGCCGATCGAATCGATCCATTCGTGCGATTTCGATTCCAAAATTCCACAAGGAATGTGTTAATCGATACACAAGTCATGAGACGATTCGATACATGACTGCTTTTTGTCTTATCCATGAATGCATCATTATTGGGATTTACGAGATTTGCCTAAAATATATATTATTATGTACCTATCTATATATTATTGTATGCTTATGTGGTATCTATCTATATTATTTTTGATGATATGAATAGGTTTACAATATACTAGTTTAGATACATTAGTTTTATAGTAGCACGTGTTCTTCTTTCGTGTCAATTATAATTATAATAAATAAGAAAGTGAATTTACTAATAAGTCCATAAGATCAGTAAAATATCCATCATTTTATTGACTGCGACTTGACAAGTGTAACTAGACTGTCCGGGACTCAAAATATTAAATGTACACAAAAACATTACTAAATTCTTGATACTGACCAAATGCACAAATCGTGCGGAGCCATAAACATTAAAAAAAACCACTGTAAAGACCCATAACTATTTACTAAGAACGACATTGACCAGGAATGCGTCCAATAGCGGGAAGTAGTCGTGAGCCGATTCTCCACGACGCGGCGAAACTAATCACATGATATGGGTTGCGCCCGCGCAGTTATCTAGCCGTACGCTGATACTAATGCCTTGGCTTAAGAATTAGAACTGCTTTGTTCTAGCTGGTAAGCTAGTTCTATCAGTTCGATATAACTGGTTAGCCTTCGAATAAAATCGCGCTGTAGGGTGAGCAGGAATCTCTATCGAGAAAGTATTCGATATCTATTTGTTTTAGATTTGATCAGCACCTTGCAATATCGACGAAATGGTTACCTTGATCGATACGTTGACGATACAAACCGTTAAAAATGTTATACTTGCCCTATTGTAGGAGTACTGATCAAATCTAAAACAAACATATCGAATACTTTCTCGACAGAGGTTCCTGCTCACCCTACTGATATCAGTCATCGGAGCACGGTAAGCGGTAACGTTATGCACGACATCACTGGACAAAAGGCGCCAAAGCGTTTCTCCCACAAGACGTAGTCATCAGCACCATCGTTAGCCCCTAGCCCCCACTGCTGAGCGGATGCCCCCTCACTTTCATGAGGAGGATCATAGCGCACCACAAGTGCCATCACAGATTTGTGGATCACATACAACCGAAATAATTCATAGACACTTGGGTCACAACGTTTCCTTCACTGAAAAGCTAGTGATAATTACCGACAATATGTTTACAAGAAACACATTGGTATAATATGTTCACACTGGGATTTGAATCGCCACTGCATAAGTTTTCCTCATTTGCTTTGTGTTTTACGGTCATGTTACTCCGTTGCTTACGGTGATTTGTTTTACGGTCAGCTATTGCGAATGTAGAACGAGGTTCCACGGTTTTCACTCGCACTTTAGGAGGTGACTTGCGGGCATTTGCAATATGAACATACTGACCAACATGTACACCAACATGTATAGTACATAGGAATTGTAAAGTTCTGGCGGAAACCAAAAAATAACTTAGTAGATTGACATGTAGGTAATAGAAATTGTAGTAGATTGTATTTTTTCACTTCTGTTTGTTTTGTATGTGATTTTTGTCTTAAACTTCTGGATAGTTTCAGTAAAGCCGTTAGGCTTTTGAAAGCTGACTCGACATTTAGACGATTTAGTAACATTGATTGCGATTCACAGTTCTTAACAGTTTTGAGCTTGTGGAATGATTGGTTTGAAAATAAACTCTGATCTATAAATGTCGACCAAAGATCAAACATAGCATATTATTTGAATATGTGAAGGTCTTAAAACAGCAATCACTATCTACGAAGCATCTGGTAAAATAATCAACTCTTACGTCCCGCTGATAAACCTCTGGATAAGTATTAAGTAATTTTGAATTATTTTACAATATAAATTCCCCATCACCCTTACCCTTCATTATATCCTAATTAACTCAACTAATCACTTATAGAGTATAATCTAATTCTAAAGTACCTTTTGTAATGTTAACTCGAAGAAATCCCGCGCCATTGTCGCAAGGTCGAAAATTAAAAATGGCCGATTTCATCTCAATTTCGGCCAGGGCAATAACTCATATTTCTCGCTTCAGTCCGCTTTACCTACCAAATTGACTGTGTAATTAGAAACTATGAACGCATTCATACACGCCATATAGAGACGAGCTCATGCTGCGTTCAAAAACCAGTATAGCACAATACTTACCCGCGAGAATTCGCGAGCTAAATACAGGACCGCAGAAATAGGGCGTACGACTGGTCGCATTATCCTCTCCCTTTTTATACCAAATTACTATTGAATTTAAGATTTCTGGAGCATTTTTTAATATAGAATGCACGTCTCGACTCGCGAAATATGGGGTCGCGGAACAAAAGTTTCTTATTCACTCTCGGCTCCAGATGCTGGCCGATTTTTAGAACATTTCTGAACGTACTCCGGAATAAGGCTTACTTTTAGGCGGTAAACAGATTTGCGGATGCGCATGTTGCGTGCTGGCCGTCAACGATGTTGGCTGAATAGAGGAAACAAGTTTTAGCGGGTTTACAGTTTTTGACATTTGATTTTTTACCTTTTGATTAAATTTAAGTGGGATTAGAGACTCTGTTTGGTTGAATTAAGACACATGGTCCAAACAAAATGATGAACAGTGATACGCATATGGTACAAAATAAAAATTGTCAACCGTCTTGCGGACACTGACCGGATGTTTTTATCCTTTTGTTGAAAGAGAGATAAAAGGACGCTATTGTGAGTATTTTACTTGGACCTTTGTAACGTTCACTTGAAGTATTTAACCTAGAGACATTACGTCACATAAGAAATGAAAATAACATTTGACAATTTAGATACATTTGTATTTAGAATACGAGTATGTACACTTGTACAATTCACATAATAAGTACATACATGTCTGACACTTTACTGTTTTTAGTTTTGGCTACGCACTAGTTGATTTCAAATATTTCAAATCGATTTCCTATTATGACCTTCATCAAATGTGTTTTTTTTTCGATACGTTTTTCCTATTCTTCGTGGCGTAGGTAATGCCCTATTCAGCCAGCGGAGACACTTTGAAATATTTATTAGTACTTTATTTACGACACCAAATGTTAGTTTGTCGGTTAAACGGCAGGTGGCACTGTACTCATGAATTATTCAGCCAAGTTTCGGCAGTGCGTATGTTGCCCGGCAACTATGGAACCACACTGTTTTATCGTGAATTAATAGAATTCCAATTGTGACATTTCACGCTAGTGAACTTTGGGAATGTCATTGCATAATATCTTTGAATATTAATTTGTAGAGAGTTATGCATTTTTCTTACTAAAACAGATGTGCATGTACCGAAAATTATAGCGGTTTTAGTAGAATTCTTTATCAAGTTTGTATCGTCACCGAAATCAAAGAAACACAGGTATACAAATTGCTATAGTTTTTTTTATTATTCACGCGTGCGCCGGCGCAGCTGTCAGCCGCCCCCGCGACTGGCGCATAGGTGGGCGCTCGATAAGTGCCAGTAATTATGTCATTGTCTAAAGTTACGTATATTTGTTCAAACTGTACACAAATAGGAATGGAAATATTATAATCTATGTATGATGACGAAAAGAAAATGAGTAAATTGAACCAAAAATGTGAAAGATTTACTAAAAAATACTGCTAAGCTAATTTAGATATTTATATAGAACTACTTTGGAAATATAAAAGTTATACATGAAAGAGTTATTAACATCTGAAAGGGAGGAAGCATGAAGGAGGTTTTTATTAATCGCAAGTAATTCTGTACTTTTTTTTTTCTTACGTCAATTCAAATAGGTTAACCTCGTCTAGCCAACGTCATAACAACATGTTACGATAACTTATTGTAACGTTATCTCCAATCTCCACCATATGGCGGCCATTGGCAACCCGGGGTGAAAATTATGGGGTAATATGCCAATAATTTAATTAATATTTGATTTCTGCATTAGGAATCCAGCTGTGGCTCACGCTTGCGATTTGGGATTTTATCAAGTCTAAAGAGTTTCGGGATATGTACACCACTATGCTTTTATACTCGTAGGATGAAACTGTACGAAGAATAGAATTTTAAAAAAAAAAAAACAATGAAAAATTATGAGTAAAAAATCTTTAGTCATCAGAACAAGGAATAAAAAATAACTTATAATTAATTAAATAAAAAATTCTCTCTTTAATTTTATTTATTATTAATAGTAATATCAAATCACCATTACATGTTTATTCCATTATAATTAAACAAAACCAAATAAAGTGTACCTACACAATTTTTTCCTGGCATCCGTGGTAAAATGCTTGTACCTAAGTAGTTTAAAAATGTAATAAAAAAAAGTGTGCTGTAAACAGTATTGAAAAAAACCTATTAATAATATTAGCAAGTCGGAGTCGAAGATATACAATTACTAGGTACCCAAAATACAGGGTATCACACCCCAAAACAATATGAATAAACAAAATCACTTGCCGTGAAATAATGACTTGGCTACTTTTAATTAAATTTTGGAAGATTTCTAATACCCTGGGAAAGTTTCTAACTGATACTTTTTGAAGACTTTTAATAGGGTAGTTTTTACTCTAAGGGGTTATTATGTTAGGACCTTTGGGTAACTATCAATTACCTACTGTTCAAATTGTACACTGTAGGTAATATTGTCAATTATTAAAAGTGAGCAACTGTATAAAATTAGAAACAAAAAATACCAAAGAGAAAGAAGGAGACAAAGAGATTACACAGACAAAGAGACTTAAAAGAGTCAATAAAATAACCGTGTAAAATTATTTAATCTGTAAACCTATTCTGATAAATGATTAATTTCAATTTTATATCTTTCCTATCTTTATTATTTTACCAGCTAAATGTAGAGTGTGTGTGTATAGTGTATAAACGTATTTTCATAAAATATAATAAAAATTTATTAATCCTATGGAATTACAGATCATCTTAAAATGTTAAAAACGTAGAGTTACCATTTTACAATAATTTTTTACTCCGTTGACTCTACCAATGATAAAATAATAATGATCTATTACTAAATAAGTAACATGTTCCGTTATGCAATCAGTAAAAAGGTAAGTAACATTTAGATATATTAAAATGTACCTACATTATAAACTATTTTTGCCAGCTTGACGATTCCATGCATTACTATTTTTCATAACAACCGATAATAATTTCAAAATGAACAAGTAATGATAGTTATTTGCCACATTATTTTCAACTCAACGGTTGTAGGCCTAAAAAAAGCTCAAGGCAGATGTCTCATGTCAAAGGTAACCGAGCCCTTACTAAATTGAAAGTATTGTGATCCTAACAATCGCGTTACCTTCCGAAACTGGAGTAATAATAATTGCGATTGTTATCCAATCTGGAGCAAAATCTTTGCCGTCTGACGCAAAACCGTTCATTCCTACATCTATTGTATTCACTTCGCTCCGCTTCTTTTCGTAGGTATTCGCATTGTCATAGGAATTGCAAAGCGGAACAATAAGATGCACCCTTGCCCGACTTGCATCATTAAAAAATAAATCTAACTGTCTATGAAATAAGAGCGCCAACTTCGAATTTGGAATCGAAAAGTTCCCGCTCAATATCCGATCTAGTTTTTTTTTAATTTTGTACTGAGGCAAAGGCATCATGTAAATCGTGATTTATTTGTGACAACAATCGTTCCTTGGAAGTAACTTGTGGGAATTTACGATCGAGTTTAGAGGGGCGTAGCTCTATTGGGTCGAGTGTTTGATTACGGCATTGAGTTATAATTTATATCTGTTGCTAGCAGATGGTTTGGTACGTTTGAAATTAATATTGGTATAGGAGTAGAAAGTGACAATTATTTTGCATAATTTCGTAAATAAAAAGAACAAAAATGATTCGTCGAAACTTTGTATTAAAGTATTATTTTTCAAGATAGACGACCATATCTGTGTAATTTGACCAATTACAATGAAATTGTCTTCAATTTCAGTCATAAAATAGTTAACATCAACTAAAAAAAACAAAAGGTGGGTCCTACTTGAAAACTGTTACCAACATTTTAATACAGATATTTATGGTATATATACAAAAATAAATCATGTGTATGTCAATCTATAAGAACAACCTCTATAAAACCCGTACCAAATAGACGCAGCTAACGTTTACACCGACTTCATAAAAACTGGCATCAAACTTTCATTTCTCTAACAATCAACAACTTTATTACATAACACTCAATAAAACATTACTGCCACCGCTACTTACTTAAGTAAAATTACGACGTGACACATAATCTTAAGATAATCCGAGTGTATGATAGAGCAGTAACGTAATTTTATGATCTGATACTAACGGCAGTAAAACCTCACCTTTGTGTAGAATCCGAGGTAGTGTTAAAAAAAATATGAACTTGAAACCATGCGATCAACCTCTCCCCTACTCGATATTTTATTGTTAACCCGACTTGGCTGCATGCCCTTGTTCCTAAGTCATTTCTTATTTGCAAAAAAAAGTTCGTCTCTATTGTCGACTTGAAATTCGAAAAGTTTTTTGATACGAGAACACGTTTGGCGCGGTGTATTTTCAAAATGGCGGTTTATTTTCTTTTCAGTAAAACCAGTCCCATTTTCAACGGTTCTTTTTTTAACGCGAAAAATGCCAGTAATGTACTATTAACATTGTATTATTTACATAAAATACGTATAGGTAACCTACATGGGATGGGTATTATATTGATAGACGTATCAGATATTTTCAAAGTCACCAACTAATCTCACGAAAAAAATCAGACCGAATAAAATTAGAAAAAAAAACCTAAAAAATCGTCGAAATTGAACCTCTTCTCTAGCTTAATCAGTCAAATATGATACTAACCACCTTATGACGACAGTGAAGTCTTACATAGATAATGCCCAGGTGTCCAAGCTTATTAATATAAATCAGCCCTCCTTGCCCCCTGACCTCTGGTTTCGAGGATTACCGGTGCCGTTCCCAGGACCGACTTGATTTGCGACTACATGAAAACGGGACCCTGTCGCAGTAACAATTTTATTGAACTTCCTGTGGTAGTTGAAGAAACTATGGCGAAGTTTATTGGGATATGGTGCTTGTAAATTTGTGTATGTCGATGGGCATGCTATTGCTTTGTCGAAGTAAGATAGTTTGAAACTTATTTGGGTTCTCGAAGAGTAACTGCAATATTTATAGCGACAAAGCGCGAACGTTAGCATGTTTTCGTAGATGTACGGTTTCGATTTTGTATAATGTTCAGAACTTTGATGTAAACAAGGCGATAACAATGATTGTTGTGTGATTTGTTTATCGATCTTGTTCCGTCAGTTTGTGATTGGGATATCTTATTTAGATCATAATATTATGCGAATAGAAGATTATATTTTACCAAAACTTCAACCAATTACTACTGGACTGAAATTATTTGCCTACAAAAAACACTATACGTAGATAACTTTTCAATTTTTTTTTTTAATTTAAAAGGTCGCTCTTTACCGGTTCTCACGGAACCATCGGGTAGAGCAAACAAGTAAAAAATTAGTGTAACAACATTAAAAGGAAGGGGTGAGCTCGTATCCGGACAAGACATGTCAAGTATTTTTTTTAATAGCTTGTTTTAATGGGAAGGCTAAAGTCTTCATGGGCATTCCACCTCGTCCTATATAAATTATCTTCTGTATGTATTCTGCTAATAAGGAGTAGGGACTTACCTATAAAGGTAAAAGTTTGCATGTAAGTTTGGATGTGTGATGTTTTCTACGTACAAACGGATTTTTATATTTGGCTGGTGAATATTACACTTACGTATATCAAGTCCTGGAATAACATAATATTGTAAGATACTTTATCCCGTAATAATTAACGTTTACTGTGGGATAAAAGATAATGTAATATTTTAAATCAAACTAAATAACTGTTATAGGTACGATTTCTTTGTATCAGATATAATATTTCCGTTTACATATTATTTTATATTTTATACCTACGCTTGTAATATAACGTATATTATGTACGGCCGTAAACATAAGCGTATGAAAAAAAAAACAATAGCTAACGTAATATTTTATTTTTTGCGCCAAATAACGTATACACCATGTTGAATTTGAAACAACATCCCTCGTTCAAAATAAGTTATGCACGCTCCACGCTCGCGATCAAACAAAATATGAATTACAATAACAATTAATTTATTTTATCATTCTAATTTATTTTTAGACGCGAAACGATTTGTTTGACTTTTGTTTTGAAGTTGCAAGGGTCGAATTTTAATTTTTAATTTGAAGGGCTGTCTTTGCATTTGGCTTCACCTTGAGTTAAATAAAAAAAAAATGTTTAAGTACATAAAAATAGAGATTGTTAGTATGAAGATATTATTATTATTACAAAAAGCTTGTAAAAATAGTCATAGTATGGTATTTATAAAATATTAATTATATTGATATTTATATCTATTATTCTTGTCATATCTTAGAAAGTTCAGGTTTTTAGTTCCTTTCCTGAGTTCCACAGAACTGTTAATTGTTTTTTTTTTTACAAGAATGTCATTATTTTAAATGTCAAAAATGTACTGGTGACTTTAAATATCCTGAAAATAAAAAAAATAAAAAAAAAACAACCGCAAAACGAAGTAACAGATAGCGTGATAGGTTTGTTAGGAGTCTAGGTCCTAAGGAAGCACTAGACTGTGACCTGTACATGCTTAGTTCTCACACTCTGAACTATTGGCTAAGCGTGAGTTGTTCCACATCTTGTGAAGGTTCCGTATGCCATGTGAATCCTAAATAAAATAAATAATAATGATTTTAAAAATTGGTCTAGACATCTTAGTAAAGACATTTAAGTTGAAACTTTATAATATGTAATAATGTAAGCATTTGTTATCGTTTTGCAAGTGATACAAAATAGCTAAGCCTTGGGAAATGATACGCCAATATTCTTACAAAAAAAAACAAAAAAAAACTATTAAACACTTGACCGTTATTTGAAGCTTACTTAAATGAGAGAAGCGTTCCTAGTTTTCCGTCTTATCCCTCTCTTTCTTACTCGTAGCTAGCTATCTCCCTCGCACATCTAGCCTCCCACCAGGCGTCCCCGACTGATAACGAGTTGGCATCGGTAATGCCTCGGGGCTTTCTGTTCATTGGCGTCAAGTTTTCCGTCGAGTGCAGTCGTCGTCGTCAAGACCATATTGCAATATAAAACTAAAAGTAAATTATATTGAAGTACGTTATATATTATTATAAATAAGTGCCTCCACTGGATAAGCAGTAAGTAAAAGGCTTGTTTAATATTGTGCTGAAATGGTAAAGTTCCTATTAATTTAAACGGTGTTACCGTTCTACTTTACCTACCCTTTTTATTTAAGATATCTGTATGGTTTGAAAAATAATGCAAATCATTTACATTTACCCTCTTTTACTTGTTGTTACTTGTTGAATAATACAGGGCTATTTTTAGTAAAGATCTTCGATCTACCCACATTGTAACTTGTTGGTTTTAAGTAGTTTTAGAAACGATTTAATCCTTTATTTCTATTAGATGGACGCTCCAAGTGAGGTTACGGCAGGACCGGTTCCAGGCCCGTCGGGTCTGCAAGCCAAGTCGTCTACTTCGCGTCGTGAACCGAGACCTCGGACCAGCTCGTCATCTTCTAGTGAAGGTAGTAGTTCAAAATCTTCTTCATCGTCGTCATCGGCCACGGTGGCTCGTAAAAAGAAACGCCGTCGTCGCCGTAATCATAAAAAAAGGGGGGGCAAACGTTATCACAAAGACGAATTGCTACACAAATTAGCTTGTGAAGTAAGCGAACTTCGTAAACAGTATCACGAAGGTGGTAGCAATACAGTACATCAAGGTATACAGCTCCCAGCTGCACCTTGTGTTTCATCTGAAATACACGTGGTAGATAACGATGACCAAATCTCTTTATTAGATAACCAAGAATGTATGTCATTGTGTGATGATTATGACATAGAAGGTGAACAAGGCGAACAATCAAAAGAGCCCCATGAATTCAAATTTGATATTCAGATTAAGTTAAAGGATCCATCAATCCCTAAGGCTCCTGATAATTATCTTAAGGTGTTACAAGATGTTCAACTTTTTGACAAAAATGAGTGGTGTGAGGTTAGATACTCAGAAGTGCAAAAGTTATACAATCATTCACCAGGTTTTACGGAGCTAGATGCTAACGAAGAAATAAAACCTTATGATTCTCTACGACACTTAGCGTATGCTGATAAAGCCTACGGTGCCCTAACTTTTTGCGTACTAAAGCAGCGGGTGGTATTACAAAACGCAATGTCAGACCTAATCACCTGGGCTCGTGACAAAAGCAATGTAACACCTGATAGGTTACAAGAAAAGATTACGGAACTGTTTTCTGGGGGAGCAGAGTATCACAAGGTGTCCTCTGACCTGCTCCAGCTAATATGTGGTCACCGAGCGGAGACTATACAGATGCGCAGAGACGGAGTAACCAATTCTGTTCGCGACCCGCTAGTCAAATCGTCGCTTCGTAAAATTCCGCCCTCAAGCCAACATATTTTCAACGCTGAACAGTTGACGTTAGCGTTGGAAAAAGCCGGAGGGGTAAAAAAGGCATTTTTACCCCCCATTAGAGCTGGTGGCTATAGAACTGCTTCGCAAGCAGTAGGGAAGAAAGCTACTCGCTACCCCTCGCAGGGGTCAGCTAATTTTACAATGCCCTCACAGGGTACCTCCCAACAGACATGTTGTGCTGCGCCATGCTCTATCCAGCCCTCGCAGGGCTATCGACATAACCGTCCCACACAGACCTGTGGACATAGCCATCCCTCGCAGGGAATCGGTTATAGTCATAACCGCCAAGGTAGTGCACGTGGGTCTAACCACAACACGCGTGGGTCCTTTCGTCCACGTGGGGGTAGCCAACACGTCAATAGACAGGAGTCAGGCAGAGGTAACAGGAAACGTACTGCAGGCCAAGATTACCACGCAGGTAATAAAAGAGGTCGATACTGACTATTTCAGAGCGGGCCAGTTGATACATTATGTCGATCGGTGGGAGAAGCTGGGAGCACCTTATGCTCTTCTTTGCATAATAAAGGGTTATCGCATACCTTTCTGCAGAAAACCCCCTCTTGTCCTTCCGAATGCGCAGAACCCATTCCAAACGCAGGAATCCAAGGCCATGTCAACTATCATTTCGCAAATGGTGACTCAACATGTTCTGGAGGTAGCTCCACGTTCCCCAAGTTTTTTATCGACAATGTTCCTGGTCCCCAAAGGCGATGGCACAAATCGACCTATTTTCAACCTAAGAATATTAAACGAATATGTTCTCACAGAACCATTCAGGCTCATAAATATGTTTCGTGTCCCGGATTTCCTGCAACCAGACGACTGGCTTTGCAAGGTGGATATTTCACAAGCTTACTTCCACTTGCCAATATCCCCATCGCACAGACGATTCCTGCGACTCATTTACAAAGGGAAGTTGCTACAAATGACCTGTCTTCCATTTGGCCTCAGCACAGCACCGAAAGTGTTCGCAACATTGACCAACTGGGTTGCTCAAACACTAAGAGAGGAAGGCATACGCATACTTGTTTATCTAGACGACTTGTTAGTTGTGCACCAGGACCAACAAAGGCTACGAGCACATATCCAAATAGTGTTAGATCGCCTACACTACTTGGGATGGAACACGAATCTCCAAAAGTCCGTCACGTTCCCCTGCAAAGACCTAGTATATCTGGGTATTCTATGGAACCCATGGCTAAACGAGAGGTCCTTGCCACACGAAAGAATTTTAATTATAAAACAAAAAGTTTCAGACCTGTTACACAAGGGCACATCCACCTTAAAAGCTCTACAGAGTGTGGTGGGAATTTTAAATTTTGCCAGTTTTGCTGTGCCCAAAGGAAGACTTCATTTTCGAGACACACTTATGTTTCTAAACACGATTTCAAAAAATGTGCCTGCAAGTGTGTATGTACTACCCGGGAGGGTGAAAGAGGAGTTACAGTGGTGGCTAATGAATTGCCATCGGGCTTCCCCAATACACTACCCACCACCGTCACATTTCATGACAACAGACGCATCAGATGTAGCATGGGGCGCCCAGCTCGACGGATGCACACTGTCGGGATTATGGACGAACCACGAAAAGCACCTACATTGCAATCAAAAAGAGATGCTCGCAATACTGAAAGCCATGGAGAAGCAAGGTCCACATCTAGTCAAGTCAACGGTTCTGGTACAGTGCGACAACAGGACTGTTGTAGCATATCTGCGAAACGAAGGAGGAACAAGATCGGTCCCCTTGCTACAATGGACAAAAGCTGTGTTCGATCTCCTAGAGAGATACCAGATAAATCTCAAAATTCAACATATACCGGGAATTTTCAACAGTCATGCGGACCACCTATCACGCCATCGATGCCCTCCAGAGTGGCATCTCCTACCACAGTGTACGGCAAAGATATTCGAGAAGTTCGGAGTTCCAATGATAGACCTGTTCGCATCAGAAAGGGCAAGAGTAGTGGCAAATTATGTATCACTGAACCAGAACGATACTCAAGCACTATATCACGATGCCTTCTCCCGAACCTGGAATTACCCTCGAGCTTGGGTATTTCCACCACCTTACTTAATGCCGAAAGTGTTAGAGCACCTCAATTCGGCATCCGGCGTGTTTCTCGTGATAGCCCCGAGGTGGGAACGAGTTTTTTGGAGACCAGATCTAAAAGCCCGTGCGTTAGCAGCGCCACTCACGATCAAGAAACTCCATGTACACCTGATAGACACTGTGACCGGTCTCCCACCCCCCAAGGTTCGAGAGATGACAATGGAAGTATGGAAATGTGGGGGTGGTCGCAGAATTTAACAGAATGGGATCAAGGTCAATTACAGCTTTTACAATCCTCTTGGCGCCCATCTACCAAAAAGACTTATAAAGTAGCATGGAACAGATGGCTTAAATGGACGAAAGGGCACAAATTAAATCCCTTTCAACCAACAGGCTCAATCTTAGCTAGGTTCCTAGCAGATTTACATATCAGAGAAGGTCTGGCTTATAACACTATTTTACTACACAAATCTGTAGTGTCCACCTTGTCCAGCTTTGAAAATGCCGATAAACTAAGCTCTCACGTTTTAGTCCACCATATTTTAAAGTCTATTGCACTGAAAAAGCCTATAACTCAAAAACCTGCAATTTGGAACATAGACAAACTAGCCTCATTTTTAAGTAGCTATTCTATAGAGGAAAATAGTATTTTTGCTGCATGTAGACACACTGCAACATTATTACTCCTTTGTTCAGGCAGAAGAGTTCATGACTTAACCCTGTTAGCAGTTGACTCGGATCATCTAGTTGAAAATGATGACAGTTTGATCCTCTGGCCCATATTTGGATCCAAAACAGATACTGCAACATACAGACAGTCGGGCTGGAAATTGTCTTCCAATCCTACTAACAAGAACTTGGACCCAGTGTTCTGGGTGAAACGTACCACATTACTGTTAAAAGAAAAACGTCAGTTAATAAGTTCGAATAATTTATTTCTGAATATCAGAGGAAACCCCAAGGCTGCGTCACGCGCAGTCATCGCGGGATGGGTCAAATCCTTGTTGTCAGAAGCGGGAGTAGCAGCTACACCAGGCAGCCTTCGGTCGGCTGTGGCATCAAAGAACTGGTCTGACAATTACCCTTTAGATGAAATCCTCTCTAGGGGTAATTGGAGATCACAGAATACCTTTGCCCGTTACTACTGTAAAGAAATAATACCATCGAATGCTAGCTTTGGTGTAACTAGAAATTTTAATGCAATTAATTAGTCTACATAATATGAATGTAGTCTGAACTCCAGATTAATATATTTTGTTATTATTATTAAATTTAGTTTTTTCTGATAAATATGATGATTGGCAAGAGCGATTTGATTGTGATCAAAGTATCAGAAAGGATGTCTGATTTGTCCTATTTAAAAGCTTTTGTAATAAATGTTATTTTTGTTTGATATTAACATTATTACCAATATTAATACTATAGTTTTTTTTTTTTTGTATGTTGCCACTATACTTGTAAATAAGTAAATATACTTATTTTTGTAAAATAAAAAATAATATTTTTAATGACACATACCTACCCTACGCACTTACCTAAAGTAGACTTTATTTTAACCTAACTACGTCATTCACATTGGCGTCAATTCCCACCAGGCGATAACAAACACGTCTCATTTAAGTAAGCTTCAAATAACGGTCAAGTGTTTAATAGCAGTGTTTTACCTGAAATAAAACACATATTAAATACTTACCTTATTTGAAGCTTACGATTTAACTCTGCCTGGTACCTATACAAATTTTCGACTCAATGAACAGAAAGCCCCGAGGCATTACCGATGCCAACTCGTTATCAGTCGGGGACGCCTGGTGGGAGGCTAGATGTGCGAGGGAGATAGCTAGCTACGAGTAAGAAAGAGAGGGATAAGACGGAAAACTAGGAACGCTTCTCTCATTTAAGTAAGCTTCAAATAAGGTAAGTATTTAATATGTGTTTTATTTCAGGTAAAACACTGCTATTATATACCAAAAAAAAACAGGGCTGTACCTCAGCTGACATCTTATTGAAACAAATAAATACATACAAAATACTCAAATTTAGTACGTACTTTTAGTTTTTTATAGTTTGTTGCTATTCTACCATAAATAACAGCTCACTTAAGTAAGTACAGGGAGTTTTAACCCTTTCTCATACTCTTGAAGACTGCAAAAAATCCGCACACGGTCGGTTGATCTTCCAGGGCTCTTCAAACAATTAATAAATCCACCATCTCTTTCGCACCCCGCTTTAACTAATCTACCCTACCCTGTCTTCCAGTAATTAAGGGAATGACTGACCCTTGTAGGTGAGTAGATATTTTTTAAGGGCTCTAAGAGTGGTTGTTGTGATCTTTTGTCTTATTGTGGTGGGGTTGCGAGAGTGTGTAAGGGCCCTTAAGAGTGATTTCGAACGCTTGACTTGGTTAAGTTTGCAGTGGAGCTGAATATATTGGTAGAGTTGGCAGATTAAGAAGAAAATAAACAAACTAAAATATTGAATTCTGAGAGGTTTCAATTTGCGAGATAATAGGAGGTTTTCTAAGCCTATTCTACTTCTTATCTACTATCTATACTAATGTCATACAATGCTTTTTACATGGTCGCGTCTAAACTGCTGAACCGATTTTGATACATTTTAGTAGGTATAGAGATAGATTGGAGGTTGGGAAAGGGCAGATAACTCGTTTTATCTCGTGGCGTACGTACCTACTAGTGATATATGTATTATATAATAATAATAATAATTCAGCCTGTAACTGTCCCACTGCTGGGCAAAGGCCTCCCCTCACTTTCGTGAGGAGGATTAGGCCATAATCCACCACGGGGGCCCGGTCCGGGTGGGTGGATAACATGCCACCGAAATAATTCTCGGGCATGTTGGTTATATTATTATTATTCATGTGAAAATATGTTTCTTTGAGTGTACTCGTATTTATTAATTTTTATTGTTTTTTGTTTCTATTTGTCTTTAGTTGTTTAGTTTCTAGTTTCTGTTCATATGAATAACAAAAATTTGAAGTCGCTTATTCTGCTAGCTGTACAAAACTGCACACATTAAACATTGCGGTATGGCAACATTACAATTCCATTAATACATAAATTCACCTTATACATTAGTTCTGAACTATTGAAGCGTTAACTTCAAGGGTTGTACCTACATTAACATTTATTTAACATAAACACTTATAACCTTGTCGGAGTAGGAAAATTTGCATTAATTACCTGAGTTTGGTGATAAACCGTATGGCGATTACTATGACAAGGTTGCTTGCTTTGTATGTACCTACATGTAATTATCATAAATATGAGTCAATAGTCATCAATATTAATGTGTATTGGAGTTTGTGGTTGTCATACAATTATGTACATATAAAGTATGACATCGCGGTCAGTTGGGAAACTCACGCGTTGAAAATTACATAGAAAAGTTTTTTGAATTCGTGTTAAAAACGCAATGAAACTCGGCAAATTACAATTAAATATTGTATGCTGCAAGTATTGTAAAGTCAAAATCAAAGTCAAAGTCAAAGCATTTATTGTAAATAGGCAATTAAATCGCACTTTTACAAGTCAAACAGCTAATTCTCGTTAACAAAGAGAATCATAAAAACATAAAGTATGATACATTAAATTAAACAGTAATTGATTATGGTTTGAGTTTGAAAAAAGGATGTTTCCCTTTCAAGCACTGTACCAAGATTCTGGACAGGAAAAGGAAACTCCGTTGACTCTACCAGTGCTTCGGAATACGCCCGTTAGAGAAGACAGCACCAAGAAACTCTACGGGGATATCATTTTTTAAATTATACTATTTCATATTGTATGAATTAATATATGTGTGGTTAACTATGTGTCGTTATGTAGGTGTGCATGTTTTATATACGAGATATCAAGTCCTAGCCTAGAATAACTCATGCGGATGAATCGACGAGGCACAGGTAGTATATAAGAATAACAATTTTATAAAGAAGCTATTATAGTATTAAGTAGTATCTTTTAACTAAATCTCAGAACAAAAAATATGATAAATTAAATTCAAAATTGAAATGGTTGTGGTTTGAGTTTGTAAGAGGAAGTTCCCCTTTCGTGCGCAGATTCATGGCTGAATCTCGCAAAAGGAAACTCTTATAACTCTACGAGTGCTTTGGAAATACGCTTGCTAGAGAAGACATCACCAAGAAATTCAAATAGCAGTATAAAAAATTGTTATTAGTTTTGTTTACGTCAGGATTAAAACAAAAGACATCAACGCGCTCTGCGTAGACGTTTCGTAGATTCGCGTAGCACCCTGTAGTTTGTAACAGTACCTATTATATTTTTCCCCATTATTGTCATGATTCAATTTCATATTTTTTAACATAGATTTCCGCTAATTCGTAATTCCATCTTCATTACAAGATAACAAAAATTACAATAAATATAGAAACTGACTCGTTGCATTCATGGGGAAATTTATATGATAGGTACTCGTATGGGACAAAGAAGTCTCCATTTCATTCAGCGGGAAGTAGACGACACAATGTTGCATCTTGAATCCCAAATTCAATAGAACCCGACTCACCGTGTCCTCTGCTCCGAAAATAAAAGAAATCCCAATTGCACAAAAAGACGTCCTGGCAACCAACTGTCATTTCTCACTCAAATCGTCACTGGCCACATCTAAGCTCACAGCAGAAAAGAAACAACACTTTGAATTAAAAATAAAACAATTCCACATTCGAATTAAACTGTCGGAGAGCAGCGCGCGCGCATCGAACGTGCGTTGCCGCGAAAAGCCCGCGAATGAATAGCGCGGAACACGGCCTTACCTGGGCACCGTGCAACATTCGCCACATGGTTTTGCTTTCTCTTTCCTTCGCATAGAGCTTTAGAACGAGTGAGAGGGATAGGCGTGCTTGTACGGATGTACGCGGGACGAAACTTTTTCTATATTGTCTTATCTTTTGTGGTCACTTGATAAAAAAAAAACGTTGATAAGGGGCATTGATAAAATTACCATTAATGGTTGTTGAATGGCTTTCGTTGATGCGGGCTTTTAGATGCGTTCACAAATTATCGCTTTTGTCTGAACTTAGCTTCGGGTATTTACTGGTAGAACCACTATTTTTTGTACTGTTTCAGATAGGGCAAAATTTTTAGTAAAATTAATACGTTTACGCTTCAGAATAGTTCGTTTACCTTACAGATATAGAAATGAGTTGTTCGTGAAAATATCTTTCTACTGTCTTTGATTCAATAGGATTTGAAATAAAAATAAAATACTTTTTAAACTCTCTTCTTTGCTAAGTTCATTCATTGGTAAAGTGAGATATTACCAAATATGATGTTTTCAGGCGAGTTTTTATGAAATACACATTATGATCAAAAAACAAACTCCAACTTTATTAATTAAATAACGTGAGCTAGGTCAAAACCAACTTGCAAGATGTGAACTAAAAAAGGTACATATACTATCACATCAAGTTAAATAAAATCTGGTGTAAATACATACACAAAACGTATTAGAAAGTTAAAAGTCTCACCTAACAATAACCTCATTAGCTTAACTGTAACTTAACGCAGTCGTACATACTCGCAGAAAGTCTCACGCAAACGACAATCCACCACATTACATAGTCTATGGTTCCGGCCCAGATTGTAAATGGTAAGAAATTGTTTAATTACTTCGAACGGGATGGCCTCTACTGGCCTCTACATAGAGGGCCCGTTAAACTGCTCCCAATAAGAGGCACTATATTATATCGGTGTGGTACTGAATAAAATATATCGAACGGAAGAGGTACCTATGTATTCCAATCCATCAAACAAAATGTACTTACGAGATGTTTTGTTCGATTATCGATTTTAAATAAAATTCAAAGACTACTTAATATACTACCTAGTATCAAATTGGTCCCTAAATAGGCCTCCCACTAGATGGACCCACGACATCAGAAGAGTCACAGGCAACCGGTGGATGCAAGTGGCAAATTGTCGTTCGGTGTGGCGGTCTAGGGGGGAGGCCTATGGTCAGCAGTGGACGTCTTCAGGCTGATGATGATGGTGATCAAAGTTGTAATCAGAGTTATCAGCTTTTTCTCAACATATTGAAAACGTGGGAGATCTTCCAAGATAACATGAATCGCCGAAAAAAAATGCTCGCTAACTCGCCGCTCCGTTCTTCGTTCGCTTATGTCGTGTAGAGCATATCGATATTTCTCCACTGCGATAAACTATCGCTATCATCGAGCTGTTAGAACAATTAAAACAATCCATGACAACATCAACAACATACAACAACAAGAACAGATACCTAACATCTCGGACTCGCCTTGCGCCTACTTTACACCCATTTCCATTCATCAAAACTAATATAATAAATGCGACAGTATGTAACTCTGTTTGTTTATTTGTTTACTTTTTATCGCGGGGAAATTATAGTCCACGCCAACGAAGCCGCGGGCAACCACTAGTTACATATCAAGTACAATTAATTGGACGAAAGACAAGCGAACTGTATGCGAAGCAATTAGCCTAGTTCGCGTTTCCAAGTTGGTACTCAATAGTCACCGAACGCGCTCTAAATGTCATACAAATCCAAATCATGTTTTCTTGCTTTAATCCTACTAATATTAAAAAACGCGAAAGTTTGTCTGTATGGATGGATGGATGTTTGTTACTCTTTCACGTAAAAACTACTGAATGGATTTTGACGACACTTCACAACAATATAGCTTACATATCAGAATAACACATAGGCTACAATTCATAAAGATATATTATCTCGTATATTATCCAAACGCGGGTGGAACCGCGGGGCGCAGCTAATTTAAAAATATAGATAGTGTCCCTTATTCATAGGTTTTCTTAGGTAGGTGTATTCATTGGTATTCTACATGATTATGATATACGCAGTATTGACGGAGTTCTAGCTAAACTTCTAATTAGGTAGGTATGTTTAAGTACCAGTTAGAGCTTACCCACTTATTGCATGTATCTGATTACAGATAAATGCTCTAATCGTACTTGTCGGTATCAATTAGCCTATTCCATTCCCTATGAAAGTGATTGGAAGTGACATATTATTATAAGGGTTTGCTGATAAAAACATTTTTTTTTCATCTTACAATAGAATAGAATATATTATTATACAAGGTGTAACAGCAAGGTGTAGTAATACTGAAACTACGCATACACATACATATTTCGAAGTAGTCTGGAGGTACTATAAATCTGTAAGTAGTTACGGTAATGAATTATTACACGTCAAAGTTTACTGCAAAACTAACCATCGTTCAACCCTAGTTATCAGCTGGGCAATGTCAGTGAACTTGAGGCATAGGCTAACATGTACAGTCTTACCCAACTTATATGGTGCGTCGTGAATCTTCGTTCGCGCAGAAAATAAAGTACGGTCCGAAGATTAACGAAAGAATGCTTAACATTTACAATCAACCTAAGATCACTATTATAAGGTTCACAATACACTGCAGCTGTTGCACATCGCAGTTCTACCTGCGCAGAAGATGAATTTTCAAAGCGCGGGAAATGCTATTGACCGCTATTGGTCGGCAGCCGCCCCGCCATCTTAGCGATCGCCGCGTGGCATGAGTGAGATGGAACTAACAGCTGCAGTGTATTATGAACCTTATAATAGTTATCTTAGGTTGATTGTAAGTGTTAAGCATTCTTTCGTTAATCTTCGGACCATACTTTATTTTCTGCGCGAACGAAGATTCACGACGCACCATATAAGTTGGGTAAGACTGTACACCTCTAGCCGGCGGCATTACTCAAACAAAACTAGGTGTAGAAGTAAAGTTGTGGTAAAAGTTCCACCAAAAATTACTAGATGGCGCCAGGGCCGTTTCTAAGAAATCCTGCATCGCGCAAGCGTTGTGTGACCGGCGTAACGTGACGTCATCCGTATCATGTTAGGGTTGTAATATTTAGTTATTTTGTCAATTTGAGTGAAAAAATCGATTATCGATTTCAGGTTTTAGTACCCTGGCAAATGATTCATCACCAGGTACACATACCCACATTTCAATATTACTACACCTTGCCGATACACCTTGTATACTTTTTTAAACACCAGTTATTGTAAATACACAAGAGTACATACACAATGTAATTTGAGTTTTTAATAATTAGGTGCTATTGTAAACATTCTGTTTACTCGTGAACTCAGTATAATATATGTACTAAATTATGATAATTGGGATTCGACACCCCTAATTCTTGACTCGAAACCAAAAAATCAAAAAAAAAATAAAACCCCGCGGAACCAATCGCCATGTACATTTTGACACCACCGTGACGCGATATACAACCAACGACTTTTAAAGAGGGTAGGTATTTAAAAACAATTATTTTTGTTAAAAAATACTGTGAGATAACGAATGTGCGTGTGTGGTTACCTTAGACATTTAATATCGCCCTAAGTGTATAATGTAAAAGTATCACCCTAAAAATATTTTATTACAAGAGAGTGTATTTTCTCAAAATTCCTACTCATAGAGCAAAAGCGACATCCTATTTTATTGGCTTGTTTGTATGCTTTTACCTAACGTTTGTGAAATTTTGCAAAGTTATACCTAGTAATCATAGTATGAAAGGTACCTATCTAATACATGTTAAGTACTTTTCGAGATTCAAATAATTTACATACCTCAACATCCAGCCATAACAAGAGAGCAAGTACACAGACAGAGAGTTACTTTCTTTGTTCAATAGGTAATAAGTTTGAATAACTTTCTTGTGAAGATTAGACGTTTTAAGCAATTATTTAGTTACGCCTAATATTTTACATAAACAGTTAAGTTAAGACACAAAGGGCATGACACGTGTACAAAACACGTAGCGAGAATGTTGAGCATATATTTATATGTCAAGTGGAGAGAAGTCGGAAGCATGTTACGCACCTGCTTATAATAATTGTGTTGCTCAAACTTAGGCCTTCGCTCTTATAAGTTTGCTTGTTTGTAGAGTGCGGCGGGGGATTACTGTGACGTCTTATTGCGATCCAATTGAGGACCTAAACAGAATCGTTTCACTTTAAATAATAGTAATACATGGCTTTCGATATCATTTAGGTAGACGTCGATCCCTTTAGATTTAAAATCAACCTAAATTGAGCGTCAAGATGTCACAGCAAGACGTCATGGTGCGAATAAGTAGTAAAACGATTATGTTTAGGTCCTCGATTGGATCGCAATAAGACGTCATGGTAAGCCGCCAGGTCGCCTTTGGACAGCTGATGAGGCTTAACGGACTGCTATCGAAAGCAACCAGGACGGATGGCTTTATGTGTCTGAAGCACGGAGCAATGGAAATCCACACATATCTTTAAAAAAAAGTCATTGCTGTGTGGGCTGATGAGCAACTCGGTGGCGTTGGGTTTTAGGGCGAAAATCTCTGCTTAAACGATTAAATAATAGACCTTCAAGTAAGAAAGTGCTCTATTCACATTATGCATAGAGCTCTTTCTTACACTTCACTTTCTTTTTCACTTTCTTCTTTAGTACAGCTTAGTTACTATATTTTCTTTGCAGCAGGTTCTACGCTATCTTCTTTGATATAGTTCCTGATTCAAGTGACATTCGCTGTTCTAATTCCTTCAAGAGTCAAGCGCTTCAACTCGTTAGAGAAAACTTTGACAACCACTTCCCACAACTTCTGTTCCGTAATATTGATGTTGTCGAAAACTGTTTTTACGAATTCCTAATTACAGTTCCGTAGACAGGTGGAACTGTTTCGCCTTAATAACTTTCTATTGATCGATTTATTTTATTAATAGAGGGTAGTGTTTGGGCGTCAATCTGAATTATTTTATTGAGTTTCTTGCACCTTAAAGGACGGTTTTATTGTAGGCTGTCCACGTGATTATTGTCTACACGATTTTAATGGTTTATCGTTAGTTAGAAAATCTATTGGCAACCCTATCGGGGTGTCCGGGGTAGCGGTCCTCGAAAGCCACCCCACTCTAGGCTAAGTATGTTAAAAAAGTATAAAAAAGATGTAAAACGTTCGTTCTAAATTAATTTTAATATCAATTTTAACGTTCAGGTATAATCAGCCAGCGTCTTTGTTTCCAGATAACTATGTATGATCTGAGAGTTCTCAAGTCGAGAGTGAATAGGAATTTTCTAGGAGGCAAGCACGCTTTGCTTTCGACGGCGTCGTCACTTACCATCAGCTCAGACTGCGGTCCAAGGTTTGTTATTCGCAATAGAAAAAACATTTTTTTATTGAACTCTCACTGTCGGTCGCTGACAGTGTTACAGTAGGTGCATGTATATAGTAGTATGTGACAGCGATGTCGAACGGCGACGTTTCACGGTGCGCGCGCGCAGGTGTCGCTCTAATTAGTAACGTGAGAATGGTACCAATTTGCGACGAGTACTGATATACGGAAATTAGGGATTTTAATGACTTTGGATAGGAGATATTAGAGGGCAGGTGGCTTTGGGAGAGCCATTATTTATCCATAGATATTCATAGACTTCCATATTATAAGCGTAAAGGTAACTCAAATCTGTTTGTTTGTTTGTTACCTTGGCACGGTTAAACGGCTGAACCGTGCCCTGAATATGAGTTTTTACTAGCTCAACTAACAGCCGAAATTAATGTTGTATCTCCTATCTAAGATTGAAATCGATCTTGGATATCTGCCTATCGTTCGATCGATTTCCAATCTGCTTGCCTTTATAAACCAATCCACGGGTCGGTTATTGGCACGTTTGACCCTAAAAATGGATTGTGATATCAATCCCAGATAGCAAAATTTGGATTGGATTGATTATTAATTTCGGCCGATAGTACGCGTCAACTAGCTCTTAGTATGAAGATTTTACGTTCATAAACGCGCCGGTAGGGGCGCTGTACAAGTGTACAGGATCTTCATACAAAAGCGCTAGTTGACGCGTACTATGTCGAGCTAGTAAAAACTCGTACTAGGGACACCGGTCTCGATGCTCACGCGACACGGCGTTGCGTGCGCTATGCAGCTAATGCAACTGGAAATTTAATTATACGATAAGATCTCTACTGATTTGACGTTAGACACCTGTTAAAGCAGTATGGCGAGTTGGAAAACTGTTTAGTTCCGTTATTCATTAATTTGTGTTATTCTTAAAGCCTTAACATACATGATACTATAATAGATTAAGATGCTTTTAAAGCGTCCACCTTTACTGAAGTCGGATTGGAAAAAAAACTTGGAGATGTTTATAATATAGTACTGCTATCTTCATTTTTAAACACAAATTGGTCAGTGATCAAAATAAATTTCTAGAAATATATTTTTATAAAAATAATAGTTAATATAGCACCCAGGGCCGGAGTGTAATTGTGATCAGTCAAACTAAGCCATTGACAGTTTGAGAGTTCAAATAAAGGAAGCCCTCATGCTGACCAATTCCAAGGGGGTAACTGCAAATGCTCAATTTTCACAAAGTACCTGGAATCCTTTTGTACAACCCTTGCCGAGTGGACAAAGCTGCCCAATATAACATCACTCGAAATACGACAAAAGTAAATTATCACATCTTTCTATTGCACTCTATTAAATGCAATGATTTTGCTACTTTTCGACCATCTGTGTGTACTATCAAAGCGCTCCAACTTGAACCTTATTTTTACTTACATAAAGACCATTGGTTGTGTCATTGCGTGCCAAAGAGATACAGCAAAACCAGCCTCTATAGGTATTGTCCTATTGATAGATGATTCTATTTCATTTGCAACGACGCATTCAAAAGTGTGCCCGATTCGCTATTCTATATCTATTTTACGCGTAATTGGTTATTTGGTAGCCGAAAAACTGTCTAGTCATGTTGAAACTACACAGACTCAGTAAATGGACTACTGGGACCAGCCAGGCACTTTCTGTAGTCGTTTTACTGGCAATTGACACTGTTTAAATAATCTGTGTCAAGCAATATTAACCTCAATAGCACAATGAGTAGTACTTTCTCATACAAAATTTAACGATCTCTATGCTAAATATCCCACAACAAAGCTATAAAATACAGCTAAGTACAGTGAAAGGCGTGTTTAATTCTTATGTTAATAGAGAAAGGAATTTGCGAACTTTCATAATTAATTATGAATGACTTACCACGTCCCGCGGTTTCACCCGCTTTGTCTATCATCCCACAGGAACCGTAAAGTTTTATGAGATAAAACGTATCCTATGCGTTATACCGCTACGGAGTGACAAACATGAATACATACAAGCTTTCCCATTTATAATAATAGGAAGATGATTTTTTTTTAATTTTCAACAGCTTAAAGTAATGAGACGACAATTAAGATTAAATTATATGTTTAATTTGAATTTTTTGATAACTCAATATCACTATTATAGCGCATTTATCGGGTCGGTTTATTCTGTTAGTACACAATGTGTCTTCTTCCAGCCTATTATTTTTATTGCTATGGAATTAAACGCCCATCCCATTTATTTGACGAGGTATACAACTGTTAACGCTTCATATTAAATCCTTTTTTTTCAAAACGGACTTCCGCTTAGCGAGGGTTGACTGTAATTTAATTTAAGGTACCTACCTCTATTTCAGAAATCTTTACGTATTTGTATTAAACATGACTGTCGAGAGAGTATTTGGATAAATGCTTCGTTTCGTAGTACTTAGTGACTTAATGCTTCGTAATATTGTCGTCTTTTGTAATGCTTGCCTAACCTTAATTGAAAAAAGTTAGTATGAAATAGGTTTTTATATAAATAAACATTGGAAACGTTACCCGGAACCTTAGATTCGAACGATGGATAATGATATGCATTATTTTTAATCACGTCTATCGGGTCAGCTAGTATATATAAATAAAGGTGAGTTTACAAACGATTTGTTCAAATTTGATTATGTCTACAAAGACAGATGTCGGCCGAACAGTTGTTCAAACTGTTTCTTAAACTAATACGATTTCAAAGAATCATCAAAATGTGGACAAACATTTGGGAAATGGTGTGGATATGAAGAACTTTGAAAAGTTTTTAAAATATTTTGATGGTTTTATTAGGTAACCTACAAATAGGTGAAAACGGTAGCGGCCGCGATGGTTGTGGGCAAACTATTTGTGACCAATATTTATCTCATAAATTATTCGTTCAATATAGGGGCAAAGAAAATGATACTAAATAAACAAATAATCAAGGTAATAAGCCACAAACTCTGTTTTTTTTTCTACGATGGTAACTTACAAAAACATTTTCAATTTTATTGTATCTGAATATACAGATTTTTTTCCTGTACGTAGGGTATTGTTTTAATAAGTACATTTTATTTAGATTTATGTTATTGTTTTTTTAATCGAATTTACCATTGTAGTACAACACAACAGTACATAAATTAATTCAAAATCTCTCAACACGCACTTTTGTATTGTCAATCAATTAGGAATTGAAAAAACATGGCACTATAATTAAAATTGGATATCAACTCATTATCGAGTGCGTAACGATGTCCAGTCCATTCACGGGGCCATTGATGGATTTGCATCCACCCTTTAGGGGTAGTTACCCTTTGTTCAGTGGGGGTGTGACGACCCACTGGGCGCAGCGGGTGGCATTTGCCCCCATGCTCTAGCTAGACGACTGATGTTTGTGCTACCAAGGTGTCGGTACTCGAAAGTGATATGCTTTCTAGAATACTAAGGTTGAACTCAGAAACTTTACCTCGCATAAAGGACTATTTGTCATATACTCGTATTATGCGCGTATTTCCTTCGCTCCGTACTCCGGAGGGCGTGATCGATTAAACGCCGCAGCCACGTCCTTACTTGGTTGGTCAAACTGACATACTGTCACCAGAGACCGACACCACAGATTACTAAATAGTTACCGACACTACCACGTCTGACATGCAAAAATAACCACAACTTATTTTAAGGCTACAATTCTATCCAGACAATTTTGAATATAAACTGGATACCAATTTTAAGGACATTTATTTTGACATAGTTATTATTATATATTTCTTGAATTAGAGATTATAAGCCCTGGTGAGAATGATTCGACATCGTACCTTCGTGAGAACGCGTAGTAAGGGACCGGGCACAATAGGGTTAAAAGAATCGACGTGTAATGAGCAGGGTGCGTTATATTGTAAAATTTTCGCCACGCGCACATTGTGCTGTTTCCTACCCTCGGGCGACAAAACAGCCCGGGGGTGTTTGCAATTTCATACCTCTTTGCCAGATTGCTTTGAGTTGCTTAGATGGTTCGGGCATCTAGAGAGGTTGTGTGAAGGAAAATTGACGAAACAAATTACATCCTTACATACATACAAGATATCATCATCATCATCATCATTATCAGCCTGAAGACGTCTACTGCTGAAAATAGGCCTCCCCCTTAGACCGCCACACCGAACGACAATTTGCCACTTGCATCCACCGAATACCACATTCAAGATACGAAAAATAATATTAAAAAATAAATATTACGAATCTATTAAATCAATATAATTATCACTATAGACTTAGATAAATCATCAAATAAATAAAAATACATTAATAAAAAGAACATTAAAATTTGAATTCGTTTTTGCTATCAATTTAAACTTACCTTGTAAAGTTATGATATCGTGACTGTTCCCAACCCTCTCTTAATTAAAATCCCCGACAACCTGCGCACGCGCAACTATATAATACCTAATGCATGTATGAAAGTAAGCGCAAAGGTCTCGGACGTTACATTCCTTCTTTGACCTTTAGTTTTTGCTAGAATTTTAATGAGAACAAGGAATACTTTATTGATTGTATTATAAGGGTTGGACAGACTCATTAATTTTTAGGGGGTTCGCTTCGGAAATAGGTTTAATGCTATTTTGCACGAAAGGCCAATTTCCGTTCAGCTTTATTAACCTAAGATTTTTTTGATGAATTGTTTATATCAGGTTACTCTCCCCGTCTCGAAATTTCTCGGCTCGTTACTCTCAGTTAAAAATAAGCCGTGCCAAAACTTACCATAAGTGCCAAATAGCATAAAACTAGTATGTATTTCTGAAACTTTTAAAAAGTAACAAAATATATTTAATCAATTAATTACCCACATATTTTTCTCAACTAAATTGTCGTACTCTCGGTACGTTTGTCTAAATTCAGATATTTTAAGATACTGTTAGGTTTATTTCATATATAAAAAGTTACATATACTTAAGAAGTACTAATTCTTTTTTCAACAGTCTTACAACAAAACTTTGCATTCGTTTCGCTTCTCATAAAAACAAGTCATTGCTTCTCATACATTTACTTCGTGTTACCCACGTTTTTTTAAATAAAAATAAAAAATTACATTACGAGGGGTGATGCACATTTTTTTTATACAGACAGGCAGACTGAATGAATTAATTTGACAGTTATCTATATGGAGCATACATCTTCTATCTATTGTGTTAGAATCTTTAAAAACGCCCTTGCAATAAAGGAGTATAAAAGAATTATAGAGAAAACAACTTGACTGTACCGCTTTTGATGTAACTATAACTCTTTTGTAGAGGCGTATAAAGTTTATAACTGTTTTAATGTGGAATGGTTTGTGTTTGTTGAATTTAGAAGATTTTGAAGAATTTTATTGATGGGATAATTTTTGAATTGGTATTTAGCATAATTATTATAGGATGGTGTGATAAGTGGTATAGTGTAGTTTAACATGTAACGGTATATTTAGTTAAATATTTAAATGTAGCAGAAATTCGTACCGGCGATAGCATTGTGGGAGAACGTCCGCCTTCAAAGCAGAGGATTACGAGTTCAAAACCCGGCGCGGGCACGTACCAATGTGGTTTTTGTAAAACATTATGTACGTAACTATCACTCAGTTTTCGTGACATTCAAACATTCAAAAATACATGGTGAGGAAACCTATATGCCCGAGCACTGATCTTAAGGGTAAAGGGCATTTTGGTCCCAGTGTTATTTGTTCACACACAAAAACGAGAAGTCTATGCCCAGTATTTTCTTTGCAGACAGTGGCCTACAAACCAAAACACAGTAATGTTTGCACACTACTGCTTGGCGGTTGAAGATCTAGCAAAGGTGGTGGAATTTTGTAACCGTTAACACAGGTACAGTCGCTGAGAAAAGTAACGGAACATGTCTAACCTTTTTTTTGTTATTACCTACTAGGTAGGTACTATTACTAAAATGTTAGTTTGACAAATATGTTAGGGCTGCGCTTTGGTGCATTATACTGAGTCGTTGCTTGACGAGCTGAAGTTTGAACTCGGTGTCTTTCAGTTGAAAGCGGACGAGGTACGGCAACACTCTCTCGATGTTAGTGCTTGATTTTATAGTATGCATCGAAAACAAACATCACATTATACCTACCACTTAAATTGAACCTTTTTGATTGGCTTAAATAAATTATAATACTTTACTTTAATTAAAATATCCTAATGTTACAATGTGATAACATCATTGATGTTAAGTAATAAAAAGTTAGTTTGCGTAGTACATAAGGTTTACGGTAATGTGTGCACGTTAATGTTTCTATTTTTGATTACAAAATAGATTCACGTTGGACCACTCACGTTGAGAAAAAGTCACTCGTTACTTGAAACCTCCCAGATTTTGTGCGCGTCACGCTAATATAGAAGATAGTAAATGTCCAGCCCCTTTAGCAACTGACTGTACCTAAGCAGAAATATTGTTTTTGAAATATCAGTTTATTTTTCAGTTGCAACCACCACTTTAACTACCGGTTGACATTTGCAAAGGCCAGGCGCGTGCGCAGCACATCTGCCAACCGCTACAATTACTAGACTTTTAGACCTTTTATGGGCTAACTTAATGTCTAGATGAATGGCACGGGCCATGCAGGTTATTTTAGCCCCTAGCATAGGTTAAGTATCCAGTGGTCAAAGGCATAATTGTTTCAACACGCTTTTTTAAGTCAACGTGTTACTATCCAACTCTAAACTATTACATACAACAAACATTTTCAACATATATACTAACATGAGTGGGGTGTTTCGCCCCACGGCCGCTACGTACTGCAGTGCGAATCGCCCCAGTACTCATTTTGCGTGTGGCGTTACGTATACCTAGTGCGAAAGCGCAAGAAGTTGAAATATCCCATTACGAAAGAGTACCGCACCATGAAAATACCGAGCGGATCTGATAATTACATTTTAAGCAACTACAACGTGCCTACATACATACTACCAGACAGAAACGATAAGGCTAAAGATAGATAATAGATTTAAATTATTTTTATGTACGTAGCTTAGCACATAACAATAATCTTAATGTATATAAATCTCGTGTCACAATGTTTGTCCTCAATGGACTCCTAAACTACTTGACCGATTTTAATCAAATTTGCACAGCGCGTGCAGTTTGATCTAACTTGAAAGATAGGGTAGCTTACATCTCAATTTATAGTCGCAATAACAAAAACCTTAGCCACAGCAACGCGTGGCCGTGTCTGCTAGTTACATAATATAGATTGTAATTATTTTGATTTGGTTCAGTACTAAACCACGCATGCTCATTGCTCACTGCAGAACAGTCTTAAAAAGTTTGTTATTAGTCTTGCAAGTGAAATGTTTGTTATTTCTTAGGCAGTAAAGGTCTTTATACCGAACACCGAAATCGATTTGATCACAGGCGAAATAGATTTTGGAAAGAAAATGGGATGGTTTTGCGATATAAATAGTTGGGAATATGAAATTACAAGTATAGGGTAGGTACTTGAAATCGAATATTTTTGTCCTGTAAACTGTGATGTGACCCTTGACCCTTTCAGCAAAATGTTTTCATACAATACTGTGGCTTAAATCAAATTCTTTCCCATCCATCACCCACCCCATTAACAAAACGTGAAACTCATTATTACAAAGGTGTGTACTCACAGTTCGTAACTCACACAAATTTGGTAGCGTGCAAGTCGTGCAACTACACAAGTCATACAACGCCCTTACCGACGCAACTAGCACAGACGCTAAGTGCGTCGTAAATTCCCATAGCAACGACGCATTGTTGACTCAAATAAATCAGCATTTACATGAAAAAAGAACTAGTTTCGCGCGGACACCACGAAAAAAATACAAGAAGGGCGATGGCCTATTGTCGCACGTCTTCGTTCGGTTTTCGCACACGGAAGTTCCTGTTTGAATTACGAATAAGCTGACGTTTTAGGGTAACAATAGCGTCACAATGGCAACACTGACAATGGGGTGGTTCGGAACGAGAGCAACCTTATTGTTTGAAGAGCAGCTGATCTTGAAGATTGCGCGTTCTATTTTCAAAAGACGAGTAACGGCTGTTTAATTTTTCCCAATTATTTTCTTTTTGGTCGCTCCAATTTCGTGTGAGATATTAGAGTGTGCACCCATCTTTAGATGGGCATGCATCTGCCGACTTCGTGTTTTTGTAGAACTGACCTTTTCTGAAACAGCGTCTTTATATTATTTGAAATCCGTGAAAATATTGTCTTACTAGCTGCGGCCCGCGGTTTCACCCGCGTTTGGATAATATATGATATATCTTTATGAATTGTAGCCTATGTGTTATTCTGATGTATAGGCTATATTATTGTAAAGTTTCATTAAAATCCATTCAGTAGTTTTTACGTGAAAGAGTAACAAACATCCATCCATACTTACAAAATTTCGCGTTTATAATATTAGTAAGATACCTACTATCTCATAAATTATAATTATTTATTAATCTTTAGCCGTAAGTACCTTATCTTTAAGCAAATATACTTTTACTTACTAACATTCATAGATAAGTAGGTACTAGAGAGGTATTACAGCTTTTTTTCGCTTTTAGCATTTGGGGTTTTAGTAATTAGTTCTTTCGCATCGCACCACAGAGGTTTTGCGGTACGGAACGACCAATGCAAAATGAGTGCTGGGTCGATTCGCACCGCGTACTAACTGGACATGGGGCAGAACACCCCAATGATATCACAAAATGTTAAGACCAGAGTTAAACAGATGTTTCTAAAATTTCATACGACAAAATCGACGTCTATCACTCGTGTTTTCTTACTCACACCTGGCATTCCTAATTATATTACTAATGAATTTGTTATTCAGTTAGAAAAAGCGAGGGTTAGACGTCGATTTGTGGAGAAAATATTTAGACGCATGTATTCAACTCTAGTTTAAAACTGTTGTGGTAAGACCTCATAAGTTTGGGCAACTTTTTTATAAACCGACCGCGAAACTATACTCAGATCTATGCGGCGGCAGACTCATGTGAAGTAAAATCCGATCATTAACTTCTTCCTAAACTTTAATATTAAAACCTGACTAAACTTCAAACCCACAATTAAAAACCTGCTAAACCATAAACCAGTACGAAGCCACCATCGGCCTAAGGGTACGTCGCTTAGAAATAAATCAACTTTGCTTGACCTACGACCTCATAGGTTTGGGGGATTAGCCCCTCATCGCCACGCTAGGCCCTTTGAGGCCCTTCGAAGGCCCTGTCGGTCCCACGACGGTAACGACCAACCGATGACGCTATAACTTTTATTTTTTTAATAATTTATAGTCGATAGCTGTCGTGTTTCAAGGAGCTAGTGAGAAATGAGTTTTACTTCTTATTTATTGTGTCATAGATTTTTAGCTATGTGTATTAAAAAAATTAAATACTGTTTGCTTTCTGTAATAATTGAAAAAAGCGTTTGTACCTACGTATGTCATCATCAGCCGTAAGACCTCCACTGCTGAACATAGGCCTCCCCCGTATCTACATAATTATGGGGATGGTTGAATCTCAATAATGCCAAATCGGGTTAACGGATTTTGTAGTTTTCTTTTTAAGTTTGACCTTTCTGTGTTCTGTACATTGTCAAAGTCAAAGTCAAAGCATTTATTGTAAATAGGCAATAAAATTGCACTTTTACAAGTCAAACAGCAATTCTCGTAAACAAAGAGAATCATAAAACATAAAGTATGATAAATGAAATTAAACAGTAATTGATTATGGTTTGAATTTGAAAAAAGGATGTTACCCTTTCAAGCAGTGTACCAAGATTCTGGACAGGAAAAGGAAACTCCGTTGACTCTACCAGTGCTTCAACATACGCCCGTTAGAGAAGACAGCACCAAGAAATTCTACGGGGATGTCATTTTTTAACTCATTATTTTTGGTGTCAATAAAGAGTTATCTATCAGACTATCTAAACTTTCTCATTAAAACTACAACAATCGGTCGAGTCGGACACGCGCGCGAATGGTTCCGTATCATTATCTATAAAACCAGCAAAAAAAACATTTCTGTAGTACGTAGTTATACCGCCAACAGATATACATCACATGTGAAAATTTCAGCAGTCCAACTATCACAGTTCATGAGATACAGCCTGATGACAGACAAACAGACAAACAGACATACAGACAGACGGACGGACAGCGGAGCCTTAGTAATAGGGTTCCGTGTTACCCTTTGGGTGTACGGAACCCTAAAAATGTACAAAACGCTAACACGATAAGGGCGTCCACACACTGTCAGTGTCCGTCAACCCGTCAAGTCGACATGTCACCGTCACATGCCACCCGGCCGCGCTCAAACCCGTCAAGTCGACATGTCACCGTCACATGCCACCCGGCCGCGCTCAAACCCATCAAGTCGACATGTCACCGTCACATGCCACCCGGCCGCGCTCATTGTGAGAACTTATAACTGGTGCAATCATGTGCGTATGCACTTTTATAATGCACTACTTTTAATGTATTTCAATCTGTTATCAACTTTTTGATACACGTAGACATTCCGTTTTTATCATCCAATCTACATAAATTACGCGTCACGTTGTTTGTCCGCGGTGGACTCCTAAACTACTGAAGCGATCAACAAATTTGCACACCGTGTGCAGTTTGGTCTAACTTGAAAGATAGGATAGCTTACATCTCAATTTATAGTCAACAAAAATCTTAGCCGCAGTAACGCGTGGCCGTGTCTGATCGTATATAATTATATAGGTAAAACAAAGTCGTGTTAACACCATTTTAGGTCGAAAACGGCTATGCCGATTTTCATCATCTTTGCTTGGTTAGATTCGTCTCCGTTCCGAATAGCAAAATAAATAATAAAACATGAGAAAATATTACGAAAAAAGACAGAAAAATGATAATTATTTCTCCCATACATTTTTGACGGGACAACGTCTGTCGGGAAAGCTAGTTCATTTTCATGTTTTTTAATAATTATAATATTATAATTGCGTATCTTTGATATTCGCTGTTACCACATGATAATTATTGTTTATTAGTGGTCGAATGGTAATTTCTACGTTTTGCAATTTAAGGACGCCGGGTTTGATCCTCAACTTATGATTTAGCGTAAGTTATGTGCGGTTAAATCGCTCAGACCCGGTTGTTATCGATTATTAGCAGTAGTTAAGTCACGTCAGACGCCCACGGGCTGCTTGACTTACTGAAATAAAGGTCGGAACTACCTTATTTCACAAACAAGCCGATCGACCTTCTGCGCTTTACTTTTGGACACAACTCACATTTTTTGTGCAATATTTTGTCCAGTTTTTTTCTATACATAAAAACTGCAGCTGTGCCACGTGCCTTAAAAAAACTGCTCCAATTTCTATTGTTGCTAAATCCACCCACTATTTGTAAGACGGCCAAATTTAGAAAAGAAAACCAATTTACATCTGCCGTTACGCAAACATTACCGCCGTAGAATACTTTAGAACTTAATTTAAATTGAAACTGCAAATATAACTTTGCTTTTCGAAAAACGCAATGCTATTTGACATTTCTTAAAGTTTGAATGCAAAGTTAGTTATGCAGTTCGATACGCAATACAGGATGGGTAATTATACCGGATTATATAGTAGAGTTTTGTTAATACATATTATTTTTCACGGTACATCTTAATATATATAAATCTCGTGTCACAATATTTGTCCTCAATGGACTCCTAAACTACTTGACCGATTTTAATCAAATTTGCACAGCGCGTGCAGTTTGATCTAACTTGAAAGATAGGGTAGCTTACATCTCAATTTATAGTCGCAATAACAAAAACCTTAGCCACAGCAACGCGTGGCCGTGTCTGCTAGTAGTATACTATGTACCTAAACCTTTGAACGGTACTACAAAGGTGCCATATATTTTGTACGGTCAGTAAATTTAAAGTTGCAATTTTTTTTGTAATGGTCCCATTTGTCGACAGATAGTAAAGTTGATTTATAACTTATGTTTAGGCGATGATAGCTGCGACATTGGCACCTACCATCTTCGGACCGTCTTTCACTGCTTTCTACTTGAAATAAAATGTACCTACGTATATTGTATTTTTTTTACAACAATTCGGAACCATACTGTTTCTAAATAAGTCCTATTTCAAGATCACAGTTCACAAGGATACACTGGCTACTTAGAAGTACTGGCTACATTTTATGCGCGCCAAATTCGTTATTATAAATCAAACATCAGTAGGTACTGCAGGCTGGATATAACTCGAGTAAATAACATGATTATTTGACAAGACGTGTTTTTTACTAACCGGAGCCCGACAAGGAGCAAACATGTCCTCCCAACACGTGCCGCACCTGGACTGTAGGGACGTAATCGATTTTATCGATACACATCGATAACCCGATAGTGACCTGTAAATAGTGGTACGCCTCTACCAAGCTGAGGAATTACCTAAGTAGATTAATTAACCAGTACGTTTCTCTCTCTCTCTCTCTCTCTCTCTCTCTCTCTCTCTCTCTCTCTCTCTATCTCTCGCATTTCATTTCAATCTGTCAATTTGCTTATGTGCGTACATTATTGTGTTGGTTTGAAAGGCAGTATAACCCAGTGAATTCAATAAACATCAAGGCTTTTCAAACTATGTCACAGGGTGACGAGCGCAGTGCAGTGCATCACAAGATTATGCAGTGCAAAGTTCAGGTGGCACTGCAACTGTTATGGGCGCTTACTATCATAATTTACGCTTACCAGCGTAAAAAGCGAGGACAGTCAACATAATAAGGCAGACCTTGAGATTCAAGTTTCGATAATGAATTTTGTCGATGTTATTAAAAAAAATGTGGTTCTGTCTGATACGAATTCACATTTTTATAACTCAAACGAAAAGTGTATTATAATATGATCGATAAAACTTTATCGATATAACATCTTCTCTCTCTAAAACTATTTCTAACAACCATTGAACCGTGTTTCTGCAAATCTCTTCAAGAATATTTTATTCGTCTCATACAAATAAAAGGAACGGCAGCTGATTCCGCGCTTTTTACAACCGAAATACAACGGTTAAAACCAACATTTGAAAAACTGGCAACTTTTAATTTAAACCTTATTCCTTTGACGGAAGAGTGTCAAAAATAATTTTACGGTTCCAAAGTGTAAAAGTGCGATTTGTAAGACCATTCGTTCAGAATTAGTACTCAAATTACTTGACTTGTTCTTAAAAGTCGAAGGTCTAATTTCAGAAGGGTTAAATCGTTTATTTGCGGTCTTTATTGTTGAATTAAAAATGGTGTAAATGTCTTTTGAATTTGTAAAAAATATGAATGAATGTGTGAAGGAAGGATTAAAGACGGCTAATTTTAGTTTTAATTAGAGGGTAAATAGAGGTTGAAGCTGGTTATAGTTTAATAGTAGGTATATTAGAAATGGGATAGTTTACACCTTTTTTAGCCCTGTAAAATATTAACGAGTAAGTAGGTAGGTACTATTATGTCCAATTATTAAGATTTGTAGACTTGGAATACTGCAAATTAGAAAGTTATTATTACACTAGTGATATTGATTAGCTTTACTTAGGTATCTCTTTAAATTATTTTTGTTGTTACTTTTAAGGCTGACAATTATTATAGCCGCTTTTTTGAAACTAATTCTTAGATAACTAAATTTAAATATCACGGACTAAGGGATAAATTCGATTATGTAAAACTAGAAACTATAAATGTTTTTTTTATAATATAGTAATACTACATAATTTTGAATGCGATTGTTGCGGGCCGAGGATCGAACCCAGTATGTTTGTGTCTAATTTTTCGTTGCGATTGTAGGTAAGTGACACAATACTCGTACGTAAGTACTTTTTACTAAGCCCGCCCGTACAGTGAAGCATCTGCCACCCCTATTTGCACGCATCAAATAATTATTTTAATACACATCAATACAGATATAATTATGTACAGGTAACTAAGTAATAAATAATATGAGGGCTATGACTAGAAAGCAATAACTAGGCAGCAGTATAAATTGTTAATAGTAAACTTTCACGGTTTCAGTATAGATTATTAACAGACGAAACGGGTTTAATTGAATAAAAATGTTGAAGTTTCGAGTGACGTGGTTTTTATAGCTTGTGTTTCTATAGATATGCGTTTTATCAAGAGTGTTTTAAAGTGGACGAGTGTGGGCAGATAATATAAACCGAAAACACGCGTTTCGTGTCTTTTTGGGAGTTTCAGTAAAGCATTCACCATTTACTTAGCACGCTATTTCGATTTTTTCGTGTAATTCAGCCGTTTGTATGGAAAAATGACAAAATTTCCACTTGACAATATAACCTTATATATAGGAAAAGTTTGTTTGTTTGGTTGTAATGAATAGGCTCCGAAACTACTCAACCAAAAATATTTTAATATTGTTATTTTTTTTAATAACAATGTTAAAATATATTGTAATATAGTTGTTTTTTTTCTACTGTATTTAAAAATATTTGTTGTCACTCAACATTCAAAATTTAAATTATCTTTATTTAATTTTATACCTTCTTGAAAATGTTTTTAATGCCTTTCATATTTGATGTTATACCTAGCTAAAGAGGATACAAAATTATTCATTGTTTTTTAAGTATGCTACGTTCGCTCCAAGAAGGACATAGGTACATATAGTAGATTGATTATTATGTACCTACTCTGTTTTAAATAGTCCATGGCTTAGAATAATAACACATAGAAACCAAGTACTAGCTAGCGCCATGAAGCCATTTTTACTGAGACTTTTTGGGCCTAGTTCGAGCTTTGACTCGCTATTGCTCGAAATCAAAGCTTTTAAGGTAAATATTTATAAATTTTCCCTGCTTTTGGACTAAATACCAACACGGATGCGATATTTAATTGCGCTTGTGTGCGTTTTGTAGAAGATAATTACATGGCACTCACGCACACATTAAGAAAAAAGTGGCTTCACTTATGAGTGAAACTACGCATGGAACTATCCTTCTTTGCGTTATTATTCTAAGGTCCACGGTGTGCGTGCAAAAAATAATTACCATGTTTTAAATTTTAGTTGCCATAGCAGTAAACCCAAATAATGTTTTTACCAGAATCGCAAACAGAATAAAAATTGCAACGCGTGCGAGATTTGCGATAAGATTGACCCCAAACACAATCATATTTTGGTACAAAACACACGGCATTAATTTGTCAAATGCTAGCAACAATCGGAAGTAATTTAATTTCAAATCTCTTGCATAAAATCAGGGGTAGATTTGGGTGCAGGCAAGCGGCAGGGCGCAGTTTTAATTATTATTTTTTTTTGTTTTAAAAGATAATGCGAACGTAATAAACAAAGAACGATGATGATGCTTGAACGATGACGATATAACGTTTCCGCTTCTAATACACCGGCTATTTTCATCATCATCATCATCATCAGCCTAAAGACGTCCACTGCTGAAGATAGGCCTCACCTCCACACCGAACTACAATTTGCCATTTGCATCTACCGGTTGCCTGCCTCTTTTTTTTCTTTTTTGACTGGTTATTTTGCACGTAGCAAATGTCATAGATTATATAATTTGATAATAATAAGATCATGTAATTATGTTGATGTACACACGCACGCTTGCGTTTAAGTTTAAAAGCTCATTAGCGCACGCGCAGTTCAATATTGTTCGGTAACCATAGACAATTTAACATTATGACGTAGACCAATTGTTAGTCATTACTGCGGGCGCAAATTAGTGTCATTAAATTATGAACAATCGAGCAGATGGCACGTGCTCTATGCTATAACATGCTATAAATAACCGTCTGTATTTAGGGGGTTGTTCCGGACTACCAGAGGAGGGTTTAGTGTTCGAATAGGTGATGCTTTTCCAGAGAGCGACCTCGATGAGAGGCGGTTTTGTACTCGTATTACGAAAATCGTAACACAAAAAAACGCGTACTTATTCTTAATTTTACGTATATTACGAGTTATTGAAGCAAATGAATTCGGATTTTACATGGCACCATCTGAAAATTTTCAGGTATGGCACGCGCTCTACCTGTAATATTTATTATAAAGGTCAGACGTCCTTGCCTGACCTTTAGATAAGGTTAACGAATATACTTACCTAAAGTTGTATAATTGTAACTCCTTTGCAGCCTCGCCATAATCCCCTTTCCACTGAAGAGACAGCGCAGTAATTACCTATTGTACGTAAGAATACGTAATGGACTATACAATACAATGCAATACAGTTATGATTGAAATGAAAGGGTAACATCTTTATTTTATCTCAAATTAGTTTTAGGTACTGTTAATTGGTTAACGGCCTAAATTAATAATCAATCCAATCCAAATTTTGCTATCTGGGATTGATATCACAATCCATTTTTAGGGGCAAACGTGCCAATAACCGATCCGTGGATTGGTTTATGAAGGCACGCAGATTGGAAATCGATCGAACGATAGGCAGCAACCCAAGATCGATTTCAATCATGGATAGGAGATACAATATTAATTTCGGGCGTAAACCAACTTGCTGAGCCAGCACTACAACTAGTTTCAACGGAATGGGGCGAATGAGACTCCAGGGGTGAATAGGGACAAAGCGTTTGCCCCACTCCGAATGGTTACGGCCCACACTTGCCAACTGAGGACCGTTGTCAGACTTTCAACGCAACATCCTCCAGTGATGCCAGGTTAGCGAGTTCAAAGGGCCCCGAAAGCTTGGCAGTTTGGTCCCTATTCACCCCCTGGAATTTTGGGTACCCATTCACCCCGTTTTACGGAACCAAAGAACGGGCGCTTCATAGCTCATCCATTAATTCTAAGGTTTGCGAGGTCAACGGATGCCTTTTTGTACAGTCTCGGAGGCCGCAAACCTTTGAGGATAAATAATTAATGGAGCTAGGTAAGGTAGGTATCTCGCAGCTCACTCCTGTTGTAAACATACGGTTAGCAGTTCGCGGCTGCAAGATCGCCAATTTTGATGATTAGGTGCTCCGTTTTCTCATTTCAATTACTTACCTCTGCCTTAGTTAGTTCGAAATGAAAATATTCGTAATTAACCAATCAATGGTATATAATCAAGGCTTGTTTAGTAGCCATATTGTAAAATCAAACTTGTACCACAGAATAATAAACTAGTACAGAAGCTTTACTTCGCAATGGTTTTCAAAGAAAACTCTGTCTCAATCTGATAAACAATAAGATTTAATTTAGCTCGCGGTCCAGTCGAGCACGTGTTCATTTACATACCTACCAATTTCTTTTTGAAGGAATATGGGCCTTAATTCACTATACTACGGTTCATAATAAGTTATACATGGTTATACGTATTGAAAGAGCCGCGGACTAGGGTTGCTTACTTCGAGAAACTACTTATGCCATCTAGCGCACAGCACGAGCGTTTACTCCTACTTGTGGCGGGCAACGCGCAGCAGGCAGCGCCGAGTACGTTCATGTAGTCTAAGAGCTAGCTGCATAATTGTATATGCTATACGATTATTGCCAAAGATTTAATTTAATGAAGTAATAAAATAAAACACATTTTGTTCATTATACTTATATAGACAAAAGAATAATAGATGTTATGTATGTGTAAAAATATCTGGAATTGTTTTTGTTTCGGACCAAACATAATAATTGATACTTAATTACTGAAATATACATAAATTGATACTTAAATACTTAAATTACTGAAAATACTGCACAGTATCTTTTTGCTTATTTTCGTTTTGTGTCCATCTTGCAATTATATAATGAATCAATCAAATCAAATAATTAAGTTGAACGTGGTCGAACATATAGCGCGCACGCGTGTGTTTTCTTTAGCTTGTGGCAGCCTACTAGATTGGCCCTTGCGCAATGGCCGCCGCCCGTAGGTATGTTTTTAATACCTACACGCGGAGTGACACAGGCCTGCTTGTACCTCGATCAAGGTAACCGTCTCAATAAAAAATGTAGACGCCAGGAATGCGTATAGGTACATTTTGCTATTTTAGTCAATGGACATCTCAACTGCCCTCTGCCGTGCCCTCTCCGAGCTCGCCAACCTACTCCGCCGTGCGTACACCCATCTAGTATCGCTAGGGACAGCCCTGTGACCGTCGACCCGTGTCCCGCCAGGACATTCATTTGATGGCATTATTTGTCCTGTCCTTGTTTTAGAACCAGCATAGAGCGAATAGTCGGAGGAATGTGATCCACCAATCAGACCGAACCCCGTAGCGGATTACGGCCTAATCCTCCTCACGAGGTGAGATCCGGGCTCAGCAGTGGGTGGATCTGGGTTGTGATGCTGATGGCAGAGCGATCAAGGGTCAAGTCGTCGTACCTGTTATAGTTTTAAGGTTAATTGACCACTATCTCTCCACTTCCGCTTCGTCTTCACACAATTCAGTTTCCATAGACACGTTTGTTTTAATTTCTCAGAGCTTGTATGGTCGCCCATCAAGGGCCCGTGACGTGGAAACCAGTGGGCTGATAAACTCTAATACCAAATTATCTAAAGTTAACTCGATAATAAACAACCAGCTCTAAATATTATAGTGTATAACGTACACACGTATTTATAACTAAAGGGGGGGATCTTCACTCTTCAGGATCGACCTATTGGCGGCTCCATTTTAAACAATGAAGCATTATTTTTTTGTATATGGGAACATTCCATGGGAATGGGAACAGATGGGAATGGGAACAGATGGGAATGGGTACAGATGAGAATTGGTATAGATGGGAATGGGAACAGATGAGAACAGGTACAGATGGGAATGGGTACAGATGGGAATGGGAACAGATGGGAATGGGTCAGGTGGGAATGGGTACAGATGGGAATGGGTACAGATGGGAATGGGTACAGATGGGAATGGGTACTGATGGGAATGGGAACTGATGGGAATGGGAACAGATGGGACTGTGTACAGATGGGAATGGATACATATGGGAATGGGTACAGACGGGAATGGGTACAGATTGGAATGGGTGCAGATGGTAATCGGTACAGATGGGAATGGGTACAGATGGGAATGGGTACAGATTGGAATGGGTACAGATGGGAATGGGAAAAGATGGGAACGGGTACATATATGGGAATGGGTACAGATGAGAATCGGTACAGATGGGAATCCATCGAATTTGAATTTTATTTATATTTTACTCATTTTATCAATTAATTTTATTTTATATATTTGTTTAGTATTATTTGATTTATTTTAAAGATTCAATAATTACATATATTCAAAGTAAACAAGATTTCAATTCATTAAAAAACTAACTAAACCTAAATTTATTTTCTACACACAACGTAATTTTATCGGACTTACTATTTTTATACACAGGCAGGCACAGCGAGTTCATTTGAAATGCGCGTTCGCGCAACTTTCAACTCGGGGAGGGAAGTAACGCTAAATGCCTTCTGCGCCTGAATAGGGGCCTTAACAGGCCTTATAGCCTTAACAAACTTCATTCGTTCTTCATTCATTCACTTCAGCCGTTTTAGCGTGAATGATCAAACAAACATTTCCAAAACTAGAATATTAATATACTAAGTATAGCCGATATTCAGTTAAACATCTTTAACCCCGAGAGAGTTGAAATACGTGGAGGCATTACCTACCTAATTAAAATGACAACTTAATTCGGAAAAACTATTCAAACACAAAAAATTGATGCCGGCATCTCTATCTAAACAACCGTATCTAAAATCTAATCTGAAACTGCTTTTCTACAAAAAAATCGAACCATAACAAACCTTAACCCTCCGATAGTCGCGTCCACTTTCGGTCCACGCATTCTCTGGCACGCGCCTATTGTTACCACTTAGCTTAAACATTTCAAGCGAACAATACACGACGGACCGCGACCATTCATGCAGTAAGTGCAACCTAATTATTTCGTTAAAATAATGACATATGAGCCAGTTAGATCACATTTGTTATCGTTAGATGACAATGGCAGCCGTGCGACTGCATTCTGGTCCATAATTATTGTGGTCCAGCGTTTGTGGCATAATTATAGTCCGGTTGCGTTATGAAATTATTTTGCGGTGGGGTGGACCAGTTTTCCTTTTGTTGTCGTCAAAAATAATGTGTGCGTTTGATATTTATTAGGTCACGTGTAAAAGATTAGCGGAGTGTGGATAAATGGCTGTAACAAGCGGTGATGTAAAACTTTACGATGTATATTGGATTTGTAATTCGTGGTATTGAATAAATGAATGTTTTTAACTAATTAATATTGTTTATTAACGTTCAATAAAATGCAGCGTATGAGCTTAACTAGTAACTAAATTATGTATACAAGATTGACATCATATTAGAATGCATTTTAGATACAAACTTTGCACAAAAATACATACCTAATATAGGTAGTACAAACATTTATCACAAACTCAGAAAAGGAAATGCATTGTTGCTTTGTGTCCAATTTTTAAAGTATATGTACCTAAGTAGTACATATTATTATATCAACCTAACCCATTTTGACTCAAAAAATTTTACTGTCCACAATAATTATTGGTTGACTTTCAACCAAACAGTAGCCACGCAACCAATATATTCACCCAAATACCGTAGAATCGATAGACCATTGTAAACCTCATTCTAATAAACAACCGCAGCGCAGCGCCGCGTGTTCGTGACAGGCAAACGGACGTGCGTATGTTAAACGATAATTTCATATGCAAATATTGTTATATCTTAAGTGGGATCGAAATACCACGCGAGCGGTGCACGGTTAAGTAATGTCGGGGACAAAAGTGAAGGTGGATTAGGGAACTGATTGAAAAATGTCGCAACATTACAAAATAGAATTGTTAATTTGGGAAAACAAAACACATTTGTACATACACTGGGATTTGAACGCACTACCCTTGCCTTACCTTGGAATGTGGATGCGTCCACTTTACCAATGTGTTTTTGGTATAAATAAAAACACAAATGCGTACCTATACCTACGTAATCGTTTGCCACATGCAAAATAATTATTGCGGAAGAATGTGGTCCACCAATCCAGGAGCCTCTATAGTAGATAATGACCTCAATATGCTCAGGTGAGATGACCCGTGCTATTAAGTGAAAGGATATGAGTTGAAGAAACGGATAGTGCGTGATTTAAAAAAAACGGCATTCAATATCATTTCATGTTTGCAAAACATACGACTCATATGATTTACGTATGTCTCAATTCAAAAGCAGTTTGGAAGGTTCTTTTATACAAACGACTTCTGTGCAAACCTGTACCCGAACAGATGCAAGTAGCGCACTGGCTAATTTGAATTCAAGGGGTTGAACGCATGCGTACACCCTTAAGTGAGCTCAGGGAAAACCTTTCGTATGCTTATGAGATAAGGTTGAGATTGTTACAATCGTTATAAATGTATAGTTTTTAAATTAACAGCCCTACTTAGTGCTCAGTCTGCTTAGGCTAAGTTCTGAACTGTCTCGTCCCGATAGCAGAAGCAAATGCGTATACCGTCTTACCGCAAAAGCTTAACCCAGAGTTTAACTGATGTTTCTAAAATATCTCTCTTAAAAATCGACGTCTACCACTCCCGTTGTCCTACTTAATCCTGACATTTCTAATTATTTTACATGTGAATTTGTTATTGAGTTAGAAAAATAGAGGGTTAGACGTCGATTTGGGGAGAAAATATTTAGACTCATCTGTTGTTTAAATATTTTGTGATAAGACAGTATAATTGATTACCGTATGTACTCTATCGATTTGATAAATTCTATTTTTTTATTGCTTAGTTAAGTTGTGTGTTATGACGATAGCTATTCGTTTATAACATTATTATCTTTATTATAAAACAAATATTATAATAATATAATATGCTGGCCTTTCCTTTGGTCAAATATTAATCATTGCCATACAACGTGGCAATGCCGCCAGCATTCTGGGAACGTTGCCCATTGGTAGCGGGCTATTAGATTAGGTTTATTTAGTTTTTATTTTGTGTTTGTTGAATATACGAATAGACTATAAGTACATCTATTGGACACCGTCACCATCGATGTTCACCATTACATCGCTGGCACCCCCGTAGTCACGGCCCATTGACCATTCAAGCGGTCGGTACATCTGTTTGTATTTCAATATGCCCCCATCCACGCTATTTATTACGGGGATTGTGTTATAAAGTAATGACGTTCTAACGAGTGTTATCATTTCTCTATATTATAGAATTGGAGTGTGCCGTCATTGCATTGAAAAAAATCAAGTGAATCCTAAAATGTATTTACTAAAACATATTGTGAGTAGGCAATATCTAATATTGCTTCTTCTTCTTCGAAGCACGTAACTAGGAAAATCCGCACGAATTGAAAATTCTTGAATGAAAATTGGTGGATATTTGCGATATTATATATTTACAGCAGAAGCGTTCAATGATTTCAAGTTTTAGAGATCTAGATTTTACTAATGTTCTTTCATAAATTAGGGAGATTTCAATCTAAGAAACTTTTCACAAATGGTAGCTAATTATTTTCTATAGAGAAAATAATATTATCTTGGTCCTAATCTATTGCGTGTTCTGGAATATCACACACGGAAACTAGAAGTATGATCGAAATCTTAACATTATATATTTTTTCCTCAGTGCCAAGTTCCACGGATTTATCGTAAATTTCATCCAAATTCAGCGTAATTAGCTAACCTACTGCGGTATCTTTGGGTTTAAAACTACATAAGTAACCGCTTTACCACCATAGCTTACAAGTATGTCGGTGAACCCTCACGTAAAGGTTTAATAGAAAACCATCTAAAACCCATTATTTCGGGCATAGAACACCGTAATTAGGGGGTATCGGTGATGGCTCCATCGTATCTGCGCAGTGGCCGTGACTCCTTATCCGCAGTCTACGACAAATTCGATTATTGGTCGGGCACACGTGTTGAGAACGTCTCGGAGTAGGGTCAGCGTGGATAGGCACCTACGAATCAACGCAGGAAAAAAGTATCGAACGTAAAAAATTATTGACGATATTTTGTTTTGAAATAAAAAAATGTGGGTGATGTAAAAAAAAAAATATTGTGCAATATAATTAAACTTTATGATATGATGTATTATAATTATGATATTGGTCCAGGTCCATAGTAGAATTGGTCCATATTATTATTTCATTTTTTCAAGCCATTCTGCACGTAACCGTTGGAAACAACACCCCCAAATGTGTAGTGTGTACGTATTTTTATTTCAGCTTACACAGAATTTGGGAATGACTATCCAACATTTATCATTCTGTGATCCAATAACAATTAAACCGGGCGACCACCGATAAAGTATCTTACGCGACCACCCTTAAGGAAAAACATTAAATGACACCCCTTTCTTAAGGGTATAGTTTTGTGTAATAGAAAGTGGTTAAAATACGTTATTTTAGAGGTCTACATTATGTTTTAATGTCTATTCAGTAAAATATACTATTATTTCGAGGATCGAAGAATATTTGGTGTGTCAACTTACCTTGATGGTATGATAGGGCGTTTTTAGTTACAGTTTAGGTCTTACAGCCACCCTCAAGTAAACTACATTTATTGTAGAAAAACGTATAAGTAGTAATTAAAATTTAATAATTAGGTACCTACTATTCTTAGGTACCTAATAATTAGGTAGAAAATCATAAGTTAAAAATGCCGAAAATAGCTGCATACCATCTTAAGTTCATGGATGGGTAGTACCTACTATAAAAACCATAAGCACCCACAACCGTTAGACCATTATAGCGTCTTGTAGCGTTTAATTGGCCACAATGGGTGGGTATTGGATACCTTTTAGAGTGTAATCTATAAAATTTGCTTCTAATACTCACTAATATTTTAAATACGCGGTATGTTTGTTACATTTTGTACATAGGTATAGACATACTAATAGGGTACTTTTTATCGTGATAAACTGTAGTCGGACAAAGTCGCGGGCAACAGCTAGTTGCATCACATAAAATAATAACCGCCGGTTCATTTATGGTACGCTCCGGTGGTTTGTAGGAACTACGAAGGGTGTAAGATGCCATAAGATCTGCCCATCGTTAGCCCTTAATAGAAGGGTATTATGGGTTAATAATCGCCATAGTAATAGACTTGAAAATGAACTATTAGTTCGCCCAACACTGGATCTCACAACCCTAAAGGTAGTCGCGCACGACGACTTTTGAAAGCGATAGAGTCGCGCGTCTGCGTCGCTATTTTCACTGGTGTATCGCGCGACTGCATCGATCCAAACGCGCGACTAACAGCCGAAATTAATATTGTATCTCCTATCCAAGATTGATTTCGATCTTGGATTGCTGCCTATCGTTCGATCGATTTCCAATCTGCGTGCCTTTATACACCAATCCACGGATCGGTTATTGGCACGTTTGACCCTAAAAATGGTTTGTGATATCAATCCCAGATAGCAAAATTTGGATTGTATTGATTATTAATTTCGGCCGTAAATCGATGCATACGCGCGACAGTTTTCTCGCCTTGATACTCAGTCAAATGAAACCAAAAACCAAGAACAAAAAGAAATGAAACATAAAACAAAATGTTAATTAGAATTTAAACGGGTCTACTTCGCGCACAAACTATCAAAATATCAAAATAAATATAATTTTGACAAACCTCGACGTATATTTTGATACTAGTTTGTACGCGAATTAGACCGGTTTAAATTCTAATTAACATGTATTCAGTTTGCGAAAGTTTAAGAACTTCAAAAACAAAATTATGTTAAAATAAAGATAATTTATAGCTAAGTCCATCCGCAGCGGACATCGCCTCAAGCGATAGTGATTTATATTTTACATAACTACGCTTTATGTAAATACATAAAATTGAATCACATCAAAGCTTCAAAGTCCCTTCTATTCGAAATAAATGCTTAGTCATTAAAGGGTTGAAGCCCTGAGGCATATTCTATTGTCGTTAGAATATCACTTTAATGTAGTTTTAGGGGTTGAACCTGAAGGGGTGGTCGAATAATGAACAAGGATGACTGAAGTTAATGTTTTGCTTACCGATCACTTACTGTATGAGTATTGAGTACAGAGTACGTAACGTTTTTTTTGTAGAATCAATAATAATTCTCGCACTGATCATAATATAGGTACAGTGTTACCACAAAATATTGAAACCAGAGTTGAACAAATGTGTCTAAATATTTTCTCGTCTAACCCTTGCTTATTCTAACTCAATAACAATTTCACAAGGAAAATAATTATAAATGCCACTGAGTAAGACAACGCGAGTGATAGACTTGTCGTGATAGATTTTGTGGAACGAAATTTTAGTAGCATCTGTTTTACGTAAGTAAGTAAGTATAGTAGTACCCAACTGATATGGCTTACCGTTGTACCTGCGCAGAAGATGAATTTTCAAAGCGCGGGAAATGCTATTGACCGCTATTGGTCGGCAGCCGCCGCCATCTTAGCGAGCTTAGAGTGAGATGGAACTAACAGCTGCAGTGTATTATGAACCTTATAATAGTGATCTTAGGTTGATTGTAAGTTTTAAGCATTCTTTCGTTAATCTTCGGACCATACTTTCTTTTCTGCGCGAACGAAGATTCACGACGCGCCTTATAAGTTGGGTACTAGTATACCTATGTAAGTCTCTTGTTTATACTTCTGTGGTAAGACAGCTTCAAGTCTCTACTCGTAGTTTATCTATAAATATTGCAAAATAATGTACCAAAAAGTTCTAAAGAGTTTCATAATTATCATTAACAGTGATAATGTAGTGAGGGAGATCATCCGCCTGACAAGCAGGAGGTGGCGAGTTCAAATCCCAGTGCGGGCACGTACGTCAATGTGTTTCTATGTGCGTAATTTTAGCTGGCTTTACGATGAAAGAAAACATCGTGAAGAAATTTACATGCCCGAACATTAATTCGGAGGAATGTGATATTTATGGCCTCATAATTCTCACGGAAGTGATGCGAGATCCGTGGGGGATATCCTGCGAATCCTATTTCCTACTTATATTATTAATATGAAAGTTTTTGAGTGTGTTTGCATTTTACTTCTTCACGCTCAAACGGCTGGACCAAATTTGATGTTTGTTATACGAGTATATGGTGGTAACTAACACCGAGGTTAACACATAGGCTACTTATTACACAGCGGGGCGCAGCTATAGTGATAGTATAATTAACATTTATCCGTATCATGATCTATTTAGACAGCTCTAAAACTATCCCATCATACCTGATCCATCAGCCCTGGGCTAACAAAGCGTTTGCCTAAACAGTAGTGACGCGACGCTCCTAAGCTTTTCTATTATTTCTATTATGCTGCAAAAATAATCCGGACATTATCCGGGCTGCCCTCTATGCCGCGTCACGTTTTAAAAATACGTAGTCACATGTGTGGCGGGTTGCGTAATAGAAGGTTCCGAAGTTTGAATTCTTCTCTGTACTTAGCTAAAAAGTTTATATTGTTATCACAGGATACCTGAAATAATAATTAGTTGAGAGCATACTGTTATTATTATGAGCATTATTAGTAGAGATTAGACATATTAATAGACATCAAGCATAAGAATTGCTCTTACGATAAAAAATCGTCTATGGGAAGGTCCATTTGCATTTCAGTTCTTACCTATAGGTATACCTAAAGATGGAGCTGGCTCACCAATGTGGTAAAAGTCACATAAAACTATTTAGAGTATAATAACTCTTTCAAATTATGAAACTGCGACAAGTGGACGAAGAGACGCGCTAGACAACATTTTAAGTAGGGGTTCCTTTTTGAACTATACAGAACCCTAAAAGCAACAACTCTATGTTCAGCAAACTCGGTCATTACCTCTTTATATTATTAACATTCTATCTATGGATGGCGTTTGTTGCTAAATCCCAATAAACAAAGATTAGGGATCGTTTTTTACACAGAAATATTCATAAATTGGGGTTTTTATTGATTTGTTAGCATTAAATTTTAAACAGCAGCCAAGCCTTTTTTTTTTTAAGTCAAAAGTGGGTTTTTCACTACACAATTTATGTACTTACCTAATTATTATTATTATGAGTTTAGTTAGGTACATCATAGTTATGTACCTACCTACCTACATGCTTATGATTATTATAAAGGGCTAAAAATATCACAAGTGTCAGAAAAATGAGATGAAAAATGGAAATAGTATTATGTAGGTAGTATAATAATTAAAGTATCGAGCGAATCAGCAAGAAGTAGATAATAATATACCTAATACCAATCTGTATTTATAGCACCGTGCGACCTAAACCCGCACTTAGGTCACGCTTTGCGCTGTTCAAAGTAGCACATTTTTAAACGGCCTGATGTTCACTAACTTCGCACCGTTTAAGAATATAGAATATAAGAATATACACATTGTTGCGAGTGTAGTACTGAACCAAAGCTAATCAGTCATACATTTTTACACCACTCACAAACTCATACTAAGCAAGAGAACATACGTATAACCTGTAACGTGTGGGACCGAAACGCCAATGTCTTTGACGTCATATTTCTGCATGTTTTCATTTTGGTCTTCGTCGGACAATATTACTTACTAGCTGTTGCCCGCGACTTCGTCCGCGCGGACTATATTATATCGCGATAAAAGTATTCTATGTCCGTCTCGAAAGTACAATCTATCTCTATACCAAATTTCATCGAAATCGGTTCAGCCGTTTAGCCGTGAAAAGGTAACGAAGAAACAAAAATAGTTACTTTCAAGTATGGATGAACAGTTGATTGACGCACAGTATGGATGGGGTTGAGAAAGTTCCTAAGAAGTATTCAAATAATCCAAAAAATATTCAAACATGTCAAAGTTCTACCCTGTCTATGTTCCGTGTTAATACGGATTTCGAATTAAATCTGATGACAATATTTTGTACCCTTTTTTATAATTTTAGGGGTTGTATATTAAAAAACGATGAAATACCTACATGTAAATCTTTCAAATAATATAATCATGCCAAGTTTGAAGTAGATTTGACCAAGGCGAATCACGTTGTCCCATACAAACTTTGCTCCCTTTTTCACCCTCTTAGAGGTAGAATTTCGGAAAATCCTTTCTTATCGGATGTCTACGTCATACAAAGAACACACCCTCCAAGTTTCAGGTTTCTACAATCAGCGGTTGGTCCGTAAGTAATTCAAGACATCGACCTCGACTTCGACATCAACATCGCCATCCCATATCCAACATACGACATCTACCATCTTCTACCAAAATAACCTTTTTATACAAAAAATCTACCATTTTATAACAAATTCTACCATTTTCTCCCAAAATCGACCATTTCCTACATTTCCTATCATGTACAATTTTTTATCATAATCTATCAAAAGCTTCCATTTACTAAAATCTATCAGGCTACCAGAATCTATCAAAGGCTACCATTTCATACTAAAATCTACCATTTTCTACCAAAATGTACAATTTTCTACCATAATCTACCATTTCCTACTGAAATCTACAATTTTCTACGACAACCTACCTTTTCTTTCTGAATCTTCTATTTTCTACCATTTCCTACCGAAATCTACTCAACCCCTACAACAGTCTACCATTTCCTACAACAATCTACCATTTCCTACCAAAATCTACCATTTTCTATATAAATCTACCATTTAAACGAAAATCTACCATTTTCTTTCTGTATTTACTATTTTCTACCAAAAGCTACCATTTATTACCAAAATGTACCGCTATTACCGAAATCTACCATTTCTTTCTAATACTACCATTTTCTACCAAAAGCTACTATTTCCTTCCGAAATCTACCATTTTTACCAAAAATCTACCATTTCCTACTAAAATCGGCCATTTCCTACCGATATTACCATTTCCTACTTAAATCTACCAATCCCTAGAACAATCTACCATTTCCTACCTAAATCTATCATCTTCTACCAAAATCTACCATTTTCCTGCGTAGATTTTAGGGATTGATGTTAAAACACGCGGAAACAGGTGCTAAATTAATTTTTAAAGAATTTTATTCGAAGTTTGTAGTTGATCAGACCAAGAAAACACGTTGTTGTATACAAATTTTGCAACCCCTTTTTACCCCCTTAGTGGTTAAACTTTAAAAAAATCCTTTCTTAGTGCACACCTACGTCACTACGAAATATTTGTGAAAAAAAAGAATTTCGAAATAAAAATGACGAAAAATATTTTGTGGCCCCCTTTTATCCCTTAAGGGGTTGAATATTCAAAAACTATGAACCACGTGTTTAATAGTGCACACCTACGTCACTTAAGAAATATTTGTGTAAAATTTCAATGTATAACTAAATCGGATGTAAAATATTTTGCATCCCCTTTTTACCCCTTTAGGGGTTGAATATTAAAAAAAGATGAAACACGTGTTTCATTAAATCTTTTAAAGAATATAATTGCCAAGTTTGAAGTGGATCAGGCCAAGAAAACACGTTGCTCCATACAAACTTTGCAACCCCTTTTCACCCCCTTAGGGGTTGAATTTTCAAAAATCCTTTCTTAATGCACGCCTACGTCACATAAGGAGTATTTGTGCAAAATTTCATGGTTCTAGACCCAGTAGTTTCAGCTGTGCGTTGATCGTCAGTCAGTCAGTCAGTCAGTCAGTCAGTTTTGGCTTTTATATATCGACGACGGAAAACAAGAAGGGCGTAACCCTGGAAAACCCAACTTTACACCAGAGCCTAAAAACAGTGACAAATGGAGAAAATAAATCATATCTTTTTAACGGTTAGTCGTGTGAACGTAATTTTTATAAGAATAAGAATAAGAATATTTATTTGTCAAAACATGTCATTACATTGTCATACTTTAGCATGCAAGATCTTAAGTTTTTAGGTTGTTGCACATGTTTTTGCCTATAAAGCGTACAAATTTTAGTGTTAAACAAAAATTACATTTAAATTAAATTTAAAAAAAAATAATAATTAAAACATAAAATAATAAAATATAGGTATTAAAAATTAAATTAAATTACATTAAATTAAATCAAATTAAATGAAATATACATTAATAATTACATTATCAATACATAACACCAAGTAACATACTATTTAATAATTCAATTATAACATTTTATCAGTCAAAAATTCTGTAATGTCATAGTAACACTTGTCCAATAACACATTTTTTAATTTCTTTTTGAACATAACAATATTTAGCTCCTTTATAGTTTTAGGTATTTTGTTGTATACAACTGGAGCCATGCAAAAAACACTCTTACGCATGAGAGCCGTCCTAGAAGTATGTAGGCACAGTCTTGTGTTGTCACGTCTATTGCGCACAACTACATCAGACAGGCGGTGGAATAAGTCCGGATTTGATTTGACAAATGTGGCGATCTCGAGGATGTATAGGGCTGGTAAAGTTAATATTTTATGTTCTATAAAATATGGCTTACAACTATCTGTCTGCAGAAGGTGGAACATCGCCCTAATACACCTCTTTTGGGCTTTAAAAGCGACATCCTTGTCGGTGGAATTCCCCCAAAAAACAATGCCATAGCGCAGGACAGATGCTACCAGTCCGTGGTACGCTGTGATCAGCGCATCTGTGTTACTTATATTAGACAATTTATACAATGCATAAGCAGAGGAACTAACTCTTTTAGTTAAGGACTCTATATGAGCTTTCCAGTTCAATTTTTTATCAATTGTCAATCCTAAAAATTTTGTTGCATCTACTTTGTTTACAGTTGTACCATTGAAATTTATATTTATATCACTGGAAATGGCACGTTGGCTAAAATGGATAATATTTGTTTTTTCGAGATTTATTTTTAGATTATTATTATTTAACCATGCAATTATCAATTCTAGAGTATTATTAATGTCAAATTCATATAAGTCTTTTTTATTACAATTAATGGTTATTGTGCTATCGTCTGCAAAGAGAGTCGTTGGATAATTTATAGCTTTAGGTAGGTCATTAATATATAGAATAAACAAGAGAGGGCCCAATACACTGCCCTGTGGTACCCCGTATGTCGGAGAGCGTTCAGCTGATCGAAATACTTCTTCATGTCTTTTGTCAATATTGACTCTAGAAATTTCTGTGTATTGTTTTCTATTGGTCAAGTAACACTGAATAAGTTCAAGCACATTGCCCCTTATACCGTAAGCTTCCATTTTCTTAATTAGAATATCGTGTTGCACGTAATCAAATGCTTGTGTCATGTCACAGAATATGGCACAAACTGGGGAGGTTTTGTCTACCTTAGTTATTATATTATGTAAAAAATCAAATATAGCCATATTTATTGTTTTTTTTTCTCTGAATCCTTTCTGTTCGTTACAGAGTATACTTTTCGTTTCCAAATAGCCATAAAGTTGAGAATAGATGTACTTTTCGAAAATTTTAGATATAATGGGGATGAGTGAAATTGGTCTATAATTATCAACACATTCTCTGTCATTCTTTTTAAATAGAGGCTTGATAATTGATACTTTGAGAGCTTCCGGATATTTACCTGCACTTATGCACAGGTTCATAATATGACTTAAATGGCCACATATGTATTGTGCGACTTCTTTAATGACGTTTGTCGAAATACCATCATAACCTACGCTATTTGTGTTCTTTAACGAATTTATAATTTTTTTAATGTCGTTCGCTAAGCTAGGGACGAGGAACATTGAATTTTTTCTATTAAAAATCAACGAATTAATTTTATGTCCAGTGCTATTATTTGGTTTAATTTTGTCAATAAAATGGTCATTAAATGCATTTGATATTTCTATTGGGTTTTTGATAATTTCGTTATTTATTTTAATTTTACTAATTGTATCTTTTGGCACATTAAATTTTGTACTATTAATTATATTCCACGTAGATTTAGACTTGTTCGTTGCCGTTTTTATTGCGTAATTATTTTGTGCTCGTTGGGTAAGCTTAATTATTTTTTTGTATAATTTTGAGTAATTAATTAATATAATTCTGTTATCATGATTTGGCTTTAGCCTGAATTTCCATAAGAGTTGACGTTGATTTTTACTACACTTTTTAATTCCACGTGATATCCATTTTGGTTTTCTGAATGACTTGATCGTCTTTATTATGTAAGGGAAACATAAGTCATAGAATAATTTAAAAATGTCAATAAAATAGTTATATGCTTCATTAGGATCATCAGTACTATATATTTCAGAAAATGAAAATTTTTTTAAACAAGATTTAAATTTTGATACATTGTCGCTGTTGTAATCCCGTCGTTTTATGCGCCAGTACTTGATAATGCACCTCTTTTCCACTGGACATTTTAGTAATTGAGCTGTGTGGTCAGAGAGTGCAAATTCAATCACTTCAGCCTTATGATTAGACTTAAAATTATGTGCAAAATTGTCTATGCAGGTTTGACTCTTAATTCTAGTCGGCTGTTTTAGAGCTAGTTTAAGATTATAATTTAACAGCAGACACTTTAGCTCGGATGACATCTTAGTGGGCTTTAATACGTCAATATTATAATCCCCAGCTATTACAATATGTCTAAAATGTTGTTTACTAAGGTTTGTTAACATTTTGTCTAAAATGGTAAAAAACGTGTCTAAATTGTTCATTTTGGGTATCCTATAGACACATACGATGACAATTTTAAAGTTTATCAACTCTATGGCACAACATTCAAAAACACCAGTTAATGAGAGAGCTGCCACTTGTGGTAGTTCTCTATATTGATGCCCGCTTTTGATCAAGATGCAAGCACCCCCTCTCTTGCTGTTCTTTCTGCAAAAACACGCAGCCAACCGATAATTTTGTATCATGAGATTGTTTTCAAAACCCGACATCATAAAGTGTTCCGTAACACAAATTACATCAACGTTTACGTTTTTATCTAACAGTTCATCCAAACAGATTGTAAGTGCGTCGGCTTTATTCAACAATCCCGCGATATTCTGGTGCATTATATATATATACATATTTATTCACGAAAAAAATCTTCATTAGGTTGCATATTCATGTTACAGTTGACATTATAACTTACATCATTACAACTTACATCACGATTAGAGTACTCAATTTGGTCAATAATTGATAGTAAATTTTTAAACACAATGCGCAGACCTATATCTTTTAACATGCCTGACCGCGTATAAAACATGTTACTGTCATAAGTTAAATTGCAATTAGAGTCCAAGATGTATGCGTAACCATGGGTCATATTATCCAAATATAGTAGTTTATTGAACGTGTTAATTCTAGAGTTATATATGTTTAAGTGCTGGTTTGCACCAGAACTGACTGCATATTTATACGTCGGTAAGCATATTATAAAGTTAGTATAATTCAATTTACGGAGCGCTTCCCTAATATAATATATTTTTTTTATGTAATCATTAGGAATTTTAAAATCTTCTTCGCCGATCAGTATTACGCAGTAGTCATTCATAGTAAACTTTGATACTTTCGACTCTATTCCTCTCATTAGCTCATGTATCTCTCCATTAGGTGTGAGGTAGTGACGTAGATTGACGTTTTCATTAAAAGTAGTTTCAGCTATTTCCAAAACTTTATTCTGCTTATTAGTACTCAAAATAATTATATTGCTGGTTGTCTTAGGGGGCTGTATAATTTGCTTGATATGTACAGGTATTTGATTTTTTTCTTCATTATGGAGTTCATTTTTTGTATTACAAACTTTTAGTTTAGCTTGTTGCGATATACTGGTACTTTCTGATTTCTTTGATGCACCAGTCTGAGTTTGCTTATTAGACTTATTAAGATTAATTTCCGTTTGTATCTCTTTGCATGTTTTTTGTGGATTGATCCGTTTCTTTGGTGTGTTATTCTTTTGATTAATAGGATTTTGTGGAACTTTTACAGGGCTTTGTGAGACTTTTTTATACAATTCATTTTTCTGTAACAGAGTGGCATTAATTTTCTTCAGTTTATTGTTTTCTAATGATAATGTCTCTATCTCTTTATGTGCACTATGTAACTGTAGTGCCATATTTTCAATTTTTTCTTTAAGCTGTTTTACTTGTTCATCTTCGTCGTCAGATATGTCTGGTAAACTTTGTGTACTCTGTGTCATAATCTCACTTTCATCATTTTTTGTGTTATTAGAATCTGATGTCGTTCGTGTGCGCCGGAATGTAATGTTTTCTAAGAAATTCATTTTAATTAAGTTCCTTCTATACTTAATTAGCACAAAAAGTGACTGCTTTCGCCCGGATTTGAACCCGTTGTAAATAACTTCGGCAACCGTCCGCTATGCCGCTACACCAAATTGACTAAGATGCTAGCAGCGAAATTACCAAGGTGTATATTGGGGTAGATGTGGCGCCCTCTAATGTTGAGTTAGTGTTTGGAGTCTTTGCATTGGTTGGTAAAGCAGATGTCGCTTATTTCAATCTTTGCAATTATGCATTCTAGTAACACTGATGTTTTCTGGTCAGTGTCTTTGAAATGTCAACGGTTTTTGTCTTCAAGTTATGCTAATCATGTTCAACAAAATGTAAACATAGAAAAATAATTGCCGATATTTTACTTACGGCTGTCCTGGTCTTCGTAATTAGTGATTATATGGATCCTTTTATGTGTTTTACATAAGCTTGTCCTTTCGTAGTATGTTGCGATGGATGTTTCTATCACTTTGTTATCACTGGTTGTGTTATACCGTTCGTTTGTTTTATTTTGGTTTATATCTTTTTTTGAGTGGCGTTTGTGCCTTGCGAACAATTACATAAGACTCTTATGCGGATATCTTCAATTTTTCGTAGTGTATGTACAATTAGGGCTGTTAAATTATTTTTAAAATGTATAATAGCAAAGAAACACCGTTGTTACGTCGTACGGTCACGTGTTCTATACTATACCATTACTATAAAATATAAATCTGTATTAAATGGTCTACAAACGAATAGCCCCATATTGCTAGGAATAGGTTTTTTTCGAGTTACAGCCATAGCGTATGAAATGACAAACCTCAAAAATGTCGTATCTTGACATGAAGATTGTACTCAATCAGAAAATTATAACAATTTTGCTGACCGCAAAAATATAGTAACTACTTTTTAGTTTAAATTTGCTGTCAGGAACGGGGTGTAAGCACGTGCATAATGAAATACATTGCTTGGTAAATTTGTCGTAATATAATCCTCTAGAAACCTAATAATCTCAATAAAATGTCATAAGCTTTTGTGGGCGTACATTTACTAGACTTCAAAAAAGTTAACATGTAGGAAACCATGGTACTCATAACTACAACTCGGCAATACCTATAACACAGCTTGTTAAAATGGACTTTATTTATACCATAATAGGTAGGTAACGTTGGATTTTTTTATAGTAAGACAACAGCATAAATATAAATTAAAGTAATCAAACATCTTCTGTAATAACGAATTACTCTATCTCTACTCTTTAGCAGTTACACACATTATTAGTGTTTAGGAGCGTGAATAAGATTTCAACAGACAGGGTACCTATAAGTACTTTTGAGACATGCTTGATCTCAATTCAAGCGTAACCTGTTTGAATTAGATGATAATTATTGTTACTTATCTCTAAATAAAATGTATGTGTGTAATTTGTAACAATAACATGAGATCAATAATTATTTATATCTTGCGTGCCAACAAAAATAACAAAAAAAAACACTTTACAAGCGAAATCATAATTATACTTAGGTATAATATTTATAGGAACTTTAATAGGTATTATTCATTTGGCATGATATAATAAACAATAAAGCTCAAAAATCAAACATAATTTAAGTCAAGTAAACGAATCAAAAATAACAATATTTTACAAATAATTATCTTCTAAAATTAAGCATTGGAAATTAGAATGTACCTACATTCTGTGATAAACGGAGAGGGACTTACGCTTAAACATATTAAACCAACATAAGCTGTTTATTCTAATCAAACAAGAAAAACTTGAAGTAGGGGAAAGGTGTACATGAGATGATTCACTTAAGGGGGAATGCTTGTAGTTTAAACAACATTCAAGTTAAATCAGCAATGTTAAGAGTTAATTATAGGAAATGTATCTGTCTATCAGTTGTCTTACCTACTCAAAATGTTATATTTTAGGATCTATTATTATAAATTATATATATTTTTTTAAAACACTACTATTTAATCATCTTGTACACCCAGGTGTCCAAGATGATTCCTACGGTAAGGGCAAGATGATCCTGGGGATAATTTTGCCCTTATTTGGGAATGTCTTAGGTTTTGTTGACTTTAAGATCCAAGTACTCACTAAGGTATGCTGATGGTATGACTTTTTTTGTAACAAGTTTTTTGAGGTCAGCATACTTTTGTGCCGATATTGGCAGTTTATTTTGGTATAGGTATGTTTATTTTGGGCGAAAGTTCTGTTTGAAATGGAATCAACCAGCTTATTACACACAACCTTTTATCACGGCGTCCACGCATCGACCGAGGTAGCTTGCCTGGGGAGTAAGCGAAAAAAAACTATAGTGTTCCAGAAATGACGGGACCTATGATTTGTCATAATTACCGATGAACAAAATGTTGATTCTTGTAATAATGTAATAACATGGTTTAAGTTAATTTTAGTCACCCACGAAATTGTAGTAGCTTGGAGGTTATTCGTTGACCTTAGAAAAATACAAACCATAATGAGTCGTAAACAGTGAAGTATAATAAAATGCATCACTCTAAAAGGTCGTAACAGGTGTGGTCCATATAAAAAAGAACAGCGTAACTATTCTTTGATTAAAAACACAAACTCCTCGTCGTCGTATCTCTAAAAAGTTGAAATTCGGCTATTTATGGGTAGTTACGCCAAAAAAAAATTGTCATACTTTTCAAACTACGGTCGAAATTATAATTTTAGGTCGTCGTAGAGCAACGAGACCCAGACCATTCGACGCAGAAAAAAAAGAAGATTATTACCTTATCCTTAGTCTAGTTACGACCTTTTAACGGGTTACGCCCTTCTTGTTTTCAGTCGTCGATATATAGATTACGTGAAAATGCTATACCTAAGTTAGCGATATTAACCGTACACTGCCAGTACCTCTGTTGTCAAATTGATTATCCGATTAGGTATGTAATTATGGGAACATAAGAATACTTACTTGATTTAGAAACGTTGCGTTTTTTGTTGTTTACATAAAATGTAACCGGCACATGAACTTTTTTCACTGAATACACACACTTTCAATTTACTATATACACCATAATATCTAATGTTATATAATATAGTCTCATAGTGAATAAATTTATGCACAAACCAGATCAATCACAGAGAACCTATATTAAGTAGGTATTCACGTTACGATAAAGATTCGGTTGCAAAATGAAGCGCTACAATATTTATATTTTTCACTGTTTTTTAGTTGAAACCTGTTTGACTATTATTTAAACTGAACAATATTGAATCTGAAACAATATCACATTAAGCAATCCACGAACAATAAATATGCATCCAAAAATACTAATAACCTAAAAAAACAAATCTAGGAGGTAGGTGTAAATTGTGTTTTCCCGTTCTCTACTGGTGGAATGCCAACCTACTACTAAGAGTCAAATGAACATCTTTTCATTGCATTAATTAGAAGTTTATTTTTAAATAAATTAAATAGATGGCGGGTTTATGTCGCACGTGCTATAAAATAGTATACGATACTCGCTGCGTAAGTAAGTCTATTAAATACACGGCGGTTAGCACCCTCGCTTCGCTCGGGTGCTAACTTTACTACTTAGACAGCTCGTATCGTAATGTACTATTATAGGTACCTAGGTAGGTACTTTTATAAGGAGAAAAGTTATCACATGAGAAACAATTTGCTTCAAAAAAAATTCTCATGTCGCATTTTGGATTTACAGTCTACTGATTTTTTGTTATTTGGAACTCTTGAGAATGTGAAACAACTTGGTCATTGTGTAAAGCGCCATCTAGGTTATTTGCGTGCTACAAACATGTAGTGAGGTTACAATCTTTACAGTCATTGTGTATAATATCTTATAGTTCGAACTACCGCTCAGAGGTGGCGTTACGTCGTTGTCAGCTTGGTTCCTGGGTTTCTAGGTAGAGGGCACTAAAACAAGCTCCACGTGTCGTCAATGTTGTGAGGAAATATAACTGGAGGAAATTACTCAATAAGGTAAAACTAGAACTAGGTAGGTAGTTCATAAACATAAATTGCACAATACTATATGGCTTGACCTAACCCTTTTATAATTACTTATACCTAACCTTAAAGGTATCAGAAACATAAATTAGCAATAGCTCTTATTGTACATACCTAGGTAGGTAGGTACTTTATCTTAAATCCAAGTACCTAATAACCCTAATTCTGTCAAAGAACACCAACACAGGACAGGCCTACACTACTTAAGTACATTCTTTCACAAAATGCCTACGCAGTCAAAATAAACAATCATCATTTCCGACATTCCCCGTAGATTGCAGGGGAATTACCTCGATATTGAGTAATTCGGATAATGACCGAAAAGGATTGTGCGCGCATTAAAATGATGGAACACACAATGTGATAGTGTACGTAGAACATGCAGGCCAGCTGCCAGACGGTAACATTACGTTTTTACAGGTTAATTAGGTACTTTCACATTATTTGTGAATGTACGTAACGAAATGTATATTTCACAATAATTATTGACATGTTGAAATCTTGACATAATTATTGGCATCTTGGCATAATATTATTATATTTATATTGGCATCTTGATATCTAGCCAACGGATGTCGACATCTCGACACCCGATTTGATTCGATCGACGATACAATATGGGTCAGGACCAAATTCTTTGCAAAAACTGGTATAATATTTTGTCCACAGCCTTTCTACTTACCTAAAAATAAGAAATGTATTGTATCAGTGAATACTTTGTGAAATTGGTAACACATTATCAGTTCTACTAAAGATCAATTACTCAGAAGAATAACATTTTTTTTAAACAAAATCGTAAATTATTTAGCAATATTTATTTTATATTTTTAAACTCTTCATACAAAATGGGCATGTCCCAAATGAGACAACCATGAAATATTGTGGTTTTATTTGAAAACTAAACGGTTAAACTTATAATTTATTGCATAATATATTGTTTTTTGAATTGTCAAACGTATATCTGTTTAATTATATGGAATAACCTATATAGTTTTTAATTTAGCATATATATTTTATGTATGTCTCAAATTAACCTCCGTTGTGCTACTTCAGGTGTGCGACGACCCAACGGGGAAACCACAACGTAATGTCGGTAGGTTCTTAAATTATAATGATGGCAGCACTGACTCCGAACTGTCAAGACAATTTCGCACACTTCCGCCATGTAGTTTTTTTGTCAGATTTTTGTCATGTTTGTTGTGCACCACAGGTCGTTAAAATTTTGTGACTTTGATTGAAGATTCTAGTGATTTCTATAAGATCTTTTAAATACGAACGTTTAAGAATGAACTATTATGTATTCGACTTCGGAAATATCCCAAAGATAGTTAGTTTTTCTGTTTAATTTAGCCTATGTGAAGCATTTTAGGTAAAGTCGTGAAGTATTTCTATTCCATTGTGCGACGAGTGACACGAATTGTGCTACGTGTTACAACGGAAATTCCTAAAGGCATGTATACATTATTCTGATAACATATTCTTGTGTCCGTAAATTCATACGCGTAGACCATACAATTTTTCGACGAGCTTTATGCGTCGCGTGCGTGGTCCGAAAATTACAGACTTAAAAAAAGGTCTTGGAAAAATATAGTGTTCCCCCACTCATCAACACGAATAAGCATTTAAGTAAATAGTGGTTTAATAAATTGAATAATTAACTTTTTTTTCAGATGCCTTTATCTTCTGCAGAAAGATGACAAAAATACCGTAAAAAACTAAAACAACAAAATTCTGAAAAATTGGAAGCAATGAAACAAAAGAACGCGGCAAAAGCAAAAACGGTGTATAATAATAATAGTTGATATGAAAAGTTTACTTTAAACTTTAATTTTTGTTTTGCTATTACATCGTGTTTTTTTAGATCTCATTTTAACTTGTATTTTGATATACTTGTGTTTTTGTGATAATAAATATTTATTAACTTAAATTTTACCTACCTGCTTACCTACTTAAATTTTATTTTTAGTCCTTTTAATAACCTAACCTGAAGAATTATGTTAGATCTCAGAATAGCAGTTAGTGGCTACTAAAAATATTTTTATCTTAAGACTGATATCATAATTATACCTACCTACACTACAGACTAACATACCTACTATGTACAATGTACCTACATAATATACTATATTATTTTTGACTATACTGTTTTATTACGCTACTAAAAGGGAACTATTTTCGCCTATTAATTAGTATTTAAACGGGTCTAATTCGCGCACAAACGAATATCAAAATATATAATTTTGACATACCTCGACGTTTCGACCAAGTTACATCGGCCGTGGTCACGAGAAGACTTCAACAGAGAAGACAGTCTTCTCGTGACCACGGCCGATGTAACTTGGTCGAAACGTCGAGGTATGTCAAAATTATATATTTTGATATTCGTTTGTGCGCGAATTAGACCCGTTTAAATACTAATTAACATGTATTCAGTTCGCGAAAGTTTAAGAACTTCTATTTTCGCCTACTTACAGTCACTGTATCGGCGGTAGACAACCTCAACTATGTGTACACACACCTTTATGATTCCAGTGTGATACATAATTTTCCGTTGTGACATTTTCCGTTATGATTTCCGTTGTGCAACCCTGCAAAGAATTTGGTCCTGACCCATATACGATGCGATTCGGTTCGAACGACGATACGATTCGAACAGATCGTGCACGGTGTGCAGTTGGGCACCGATCCGATACTATTCGATTCGAACGACGATACAATAAGATTCAATTCAAATAATTCGCCACACACTGCCACGACACATTAAACTTAAAACACACCATTGTTTTTGCGTCGGGACTTATTAAAAAATGAAAAAATGTGTTTGAGTTGCACTTTGCAGGACTTTTCCTTGCAATTTTATTACTATTTATTATGAGGGGTCCCGCCGCCGCCGGCCCACGACGCGTAGTATTTCCATGAGACGAAATATTATATAATATTATTATACTAATATCGTACTAATCGCTTGAGTAACCAGACTAACCGGCTTAGCGAACATAATATTATTTTAATAATTAAGCTCGCCGAAGCAGAGCTTGATAAAAACTTCTTTAGACTCATTTGAGTGTCCCCCTCCACGGAAATCTTTAGTAAAAGGCGAAAGATTTATACGTATTGAAGGGAGACCAGAGTTAATTCAAAATTGCGCGGGCTCGGCACCTTTACCACCCGGCCGCGAATCTTGTCACCGCGATGCAGGATTGTCGGCTCGTTTACTAGCGACATCTAGTTTGTTTTTTGGAACTAACGTTGAAACCTTGGGAAAAGGCTTGAGGTCACTAGCTGGTTACGAACTCAAATTATATTGTTTTTTATTTACAAGTAACTTTAACTTGTGCACAAACCGTGCGAAGCCATGGTAAATAAACAAAAAAACTTTTACTTGTGGGTAGGAGTTTTGACGGGAAGCCGGAAGGGAGACGTTGTTGGTTTTGTATGTATTTTTTTTCTCCAATGATTGTGTTTCTTCATTGGTGGAATATTAATCATTGAGCGTAACGTACGCACGAGTGTGAAATACTTGTAACTGGCAAAAAACACAAACCGTTTAAAGCCAAAACATAAAAATCGTTAGCGCAGCTTAGTTCAAAATAGACTAACACGTTACAATTTTATTTATTCATTATCAATCCATCAATTTAATCACAGCGCATAATGCACTGTCGGCACTGTTTGTCTAGGTAGAAGTTGTAGATTAATCATACAACTTGTATGAATACAACTAAGGCTTGGTATTTATTATTCAATAAGTAGTCTCTAGTTTATTTGAGCCGACGACGGCCAACCCTTTTATTTTGTATAAGTAATTATTCTTTCTTTCCTATTACCTAGACATTCAATTGGCATTGGGTTAGACGTTCAGTTTAAGTTGAGTAGCTGAGGAATATTATGGTAATTTTTCATGTTTTATAATTATGTATATCTACCTACCTAATATTATAACTATTATGGGTTATTCCCAAAGTAGGTACCTACCTACTCGACCTACCTACTCTTACTCCAAAAAAATTTCCCAATCTAGGTAAGCCTTATAATACTCCGCTAAAAAAATGGGTTTGTTCACCTACACCTACTAACTTACCTCCCGGCTACGGCGCGTCGCGTCGTTAGCATCAGAATCCTTTCTTTTGTTTTGCAGACTCATTACCTACTCATTCATAATTTTTTGAATATTTTAACTACCTACTTACCTACCTTAGGTATTACCTATATGTCCCTATAGTAATAATAATATTATTAATACCTACAATAATTGGTAGGTCCTATATTCTGTAGTAGGTACCCAAGCTATTATTATGAAACCAAAAGACCTTTCCCAGACAATACAGAATTATCCATCAAAACATTATACTTGACTATAAGTACATTTACTTATAATAATCATAACTAAGTACACCGCACCGTGGGAACACTCGTGCGCCGAAAGGTAAATTCCTCCGTCTCTTTTCAACATACCCTCAATTGCATATCTCCATCTCTATCGCCTAAAATTCGTGACTGTACGATTCGCCTCGTCGAGCGAGAAATAATTTGTATTTTGTTTTTGGACTGAAGATTATGGTGAAGATATTTCGGCTCCTTTTGTGAGAGACTTTGTCCTTCTTACCACAAAAGATTTAAACCAGAGTTGAACAGATGAGTCTAAATGTTTTCTCCACAAATCGACGTCTAACCCTCGCTTTATCTAACTCAATAACAAATTTACAAGTAAAATAATTAGGAACGCCAGGATTGAGTAAGAAAACGCGAGCGATAGACGTCGATTGTGTGGTGCGTAATTTTTAAAACATATAATATATGTTTATAATCTTAGAATTATAACGTTATAAAGTTACGAATATAAAGTTAGTCTAACCGTTTGACCGTGAAGAAGTAACAAACATACAAACTCACAAACTGTCGCATTTATTATATTAGGTATACGGATTCCTATACTAGATGTGCCCTGCGGCTGCGCCCAGGCTTCCCTGTAAGAATCATAATTATCATAAGTAATCCATACTAATATTATAAATCTGAAAGTAACTCTGTTTATCTGTTTATCTGTTTATCTGTTTATCTGTATATCTGTTTGTCTGTTTGTTTGTTACCTTTTCACGGCTAAACAGCTGAACCGATTTCGATGAAATTTGGTATAGGGGTAGATTGGACCTATGAGACGGACATAGGCTATCTTTTCTCTCAAAAAATAATCTCGAAGGGGATGAAATAGGGGTTGAAAGTTTGTATGGGGAATCCATAATTCCTCAAGTTAGGGATCTGAAAATTCTTATTTAGGCTTTTGGTAAGAAATAAATAAATACGGGTTTCAGCTTTTTTGCAAAATCATCCCTAAAGGGGGAAAAGCAAGGGGGTTGAAATTATGGGGTATTCTTTAGATGCACCCCCTACGGACCACAATAAACGGCTAAACGGATCGTAATTTAAATTGGAAAGTACTTAAAGGGGGAGAGTGCGATGGGAGTAGGTGGAGAAAGGGGGAAAGGGGGGGGAAAGGGGAGAGTGGGGGGAAAGGGGGAGTAGATGGTAGAGTGAGGGGAGAAGAGGGTAGAGTGGGGAGAAAGAGAGGGGAGAGCGGGAAGAAAGAGGGGAGAGTGGGGGGAGAAAGCGGACAGATCGGGGGGAAAAAGAGGGGAGAGTGGGGGGAGAAAGAGGGGAGAGTGGGGTGAGAAAAAGGTTAGAGTGGGGGAAGAAAGAGGGAAGAGTGGGGGGAGAAAACTGACAGAGTGGGGGGAAAAAGATGGGAGAGTGGGGGGAGAAAGAGGGGAGAGTGGGGTGAGAAAGAGGGGAGAGAGGGGTGAGAAAGAGAGGGGAGAGTGGGGGGATAAAGAGGGGTGAGTGGGGGGAGAAAGAGGGGAGAGTGGGGGGAGAAAGAGGGGAGAGTGGGGGGAGAAAGAGGGGAGAGTGGGGGGAGAAAGAGGGGAGAGTGGGGGGAGAAAGAGGGGAGAGTGGGGGGAGAAAGAGGGGAGAGTGGGGGGAGAAAGAGGGGAGAGTGGGGGGAGAAACAGGGGAGAGTGGGGAGATAGAGAGGGGAGAGTGAGGTATGAGGGTAGAGGGGAGAATGAGCATAGAGTGGGGGGAGAAAGAAGGGAGAGTGGGGTGAGAAAAAGGGAAGAGTGGGGAGATAGAGTGGGGAGAGCGGGGAGAATGAGAGTATAGTGGGGGGAGAAAGAGGGGAGAGTGGGGGGAGAAAGAGGGAAGAGTGGGGGGAATATGGGAGAATGGGGGGAGAAAGAGGGGAGAGTGGGTTGAGAAAGAGGGGAGAGTGGGGTGAGAAAGAGAGTAGAGTGGGGAGAAAGAGAGGGGAGAGTTGGTGAGAAAGAGGGGAGAGTGGGGTGAGAAAGAGGGGAGAATGGGGTGAGAAAGAGTGTAGAGTGAATAGAAAGAGATGAGACAGTGGGGGAGAAAGAGGGGAGAGTGGGGGGAGAAAATGGGAGAGTGGGGGGAGAAAGAGGGGAGAGTGGGGGAGAAAGAGGGGATAGTGGGGGAGAAAGAGGGGAGAGTGGGGGAGAAAGAGTGGAGAGTGGGAGTGAAAGAGTGGAGAGTGGGGCTAGAAGGAGGGAGAGTGGGAGGAAATAGGTGAGAGAAATTGAGTGCGAAATATATAGAAATAGAGGGAGAGGGAGTGAGCGAAGGAGGGAAAGGAAGAGATATAGACGGAGAGGGTGAGGGAAATAAATATAATGTATGAGATGGACAGGGAGAGGGAACACAAGAGATTGAGAGTGGAGAGGGATATTAATGATAGAAAGATATAGAGATATAGGGAGAGGGAAAGAGATGGAGGTAGAGGAAGAGAGATAGAAAGAGCGAAAGAGGGAGAAAGATAGAAAAAGAGCTAGAGAGGGAGAAAGAGGAAAAGGGAGAGAGAAAGAGACAGATATATTCTTACCTATAACTGTTCCCCGCGACATCAATTGATTTTCTAAACAGTTTACATTTTATATAAAAATGCGAACGAAGTTGCGGGTATCAGCTAGTTACTTATATACTAGCTCTTCCTCAGAATCCGTGCCGCTTGGCGTGATTCAGTAACAAACATACAAACTTACACATAATTATTATAAAACCCTTATCTGTGTAATAGTATGTAGGTACTTATATTCCAAAATTAGACACTGATGTCTACCAACCTAACCCTATTCCTGCTGTCTATCTTGCCCATACAAACGTTGTCTGTTAGAGATCGCTTCAAGCGGTAAGACCGCCCATTGCACCTTTTTTAAGCTTGACCTATCTGTATTTTGTACATTTTGGTGTCAAATAAGAGTCTAACAAGCTTTCTTATAATATTGATATTATAATCTGAATGATGTAAATAGAATGTGTTGTTATCTTATTATGTAAGTACTGAGGTATATTAGTGTCGTCTTATTTTTGATTCTTACATCCATAGAAGAAATAAATATTATGTAAGTATATACTCAGATTAATCATTCTCCAAAAGGCTATAAGCTGTCATCTTGAAGACTTTTGAATGGTAACATTCCATAGACAAGTCATATTTTCTAAAGTAACAAAGGTTCTTCCTACATACCTCCCACACTGTAGTGTAGGTATGCCTCGTTTCTGTCGGGGCTCGAACCCCCTCGAGGCGATTCCGAATGCTCTACAAGTTCTACAACTCTACATTGTCTATGGATACTCCCTGTTTGCGCGTAGGGTAGCCATGGTACAAGAAAACAAGGTATTGCATTCCGGACAAGATGATGACGTAGGTTGTTTCTTTCTACGTCCATCAACGTATACTAGTACCCAACTTATAAGGCGCGTCGTGAATCTTCGTTCGCGCAGAAAAGAAAGTATGGTCCGAAGATTAACGAAAGAATGCTTAAAACTTATAATCAACCTAAGATCACTATTATAAGGTTCATAATACACTGCAGCTGTTAGTTCCATCTCACTCGACTCGGCCGACCAATAGCGGTCAATAGCATTTCTCGCGCTTTGAAAATTCATCTTCTGCGCAGGTACATCGGTAATCCATATCAGTTGGGTAATACGTACCTACATCGGGGAGTTATGAAATGGTATCACACGTACGTTGATGACGTAGATAGAGATAGCCTACGTCACCGTAATATCTGGCGTAGTATAAAATTATTATTGTACCATAAGGGTGGCAATGGTAGTTTTTATATGGGCTGAACTTTTTCTACGTCAGATGTCTAACAGGATTAGCGGGCACCACCTATCAGGTAGAAAGAACATAATAATTAGCCTAGGTAAGTATGTATCTAATAGGTATATTATTCTGTATGTATTTACCTAAGGTCCTGAATTATATCCCAAATCCCTGTAATCCGAGTATAACTTTTCACTTTCCTCTCAAACCAGTCAAAATAGTTACCCAACCACTCGCTTATTTCATTACCTAGCTTTTATTACTTCACGGCATAAAGAGCCATTGTATCGATTTACTAATTGAAGTATCCATTATCGTGTCCCACTTTTACTTCTAACACTATGGCCACACTCATTGTACGAAACTACAAACACCCGCCGTATGGGACTTACGTATCTATGATTAACTACCCGTGCCTCGCGGTTTCCCCCGCGTTTACAACCAAAAATAAAAGTAGCCTAAGTCAGCCTTATAATAATAATATTAGCTATCTGCCTGTGATTGTACTGATAAAATCGCTCCAGCCGTTTCGGAGATTACATAATGCAAATAGACAGACAAACATTAGTTTTTTGTCATAATCAATGTACCTATATATACTTTCACGTATAATATTATTAGGTAGGTAGGTATGCAAAACTTTTTTTCAAAAACATTATTTTTTCAATTCAAATAGACAAGCCATTTTCTTTTTATTTGCACCTATAGATAGAAGTTACTACGTACGTAGTTACGTACAGACGTACAGGCCATGCTACAGATTAAGTATGAGTAAGTAATCTATTCGAGTTGGTACAGATTAAGTAATATAATAAGCTATGGGTGCGATCCGGTTATTTCTTGATAGATGTTGTATGTTATGTTTGAAGCCAGGCATATGTAATACTTCCTAGTACAAATTAATATAAAATTACTGTGTTCTTCAAGTTTCCACTATCTACTGGATTTCTGACAATATTGCCGAGCGAGAATTCTACATTACACTAGCAAGTAATAATTGGTATTCAGATCACGTGTCTTACATTTAGGTGGGGGCCGGGATAGACCGTATTTTTCTAATAATCATTAAAAAAATACGCGGGTCATTCATTGCATTGATGAAATGTATCATTTCTACTTAGTACATGTTTTCTAACTTAGCAGTAGCTTGAAATATCGATATTGGAGAACAATCGACTTCCATTACGAAATGAATGATTTGATTTGCCCAATGTGATTGTATGGCTTACAATAATGTTAATTGGCTATGTTATCTTACATTTAAACTAATAGTTTTAGATGTTGTGGTCATAAATGTTTTCAACTAATGAAGTAGGTACCTACGTACTACATAGTTTCTTTTTTTTTTAAGTTTGGATTGACCACATATTCTCTGCCGCGGCTATAAAAATGAAATTGTAATTTTTTTTTCTTTCTTCTTTGGCCATGGTGCTTTTCGCACATTGTGCCAATTTCAGATAAGTACCGGTATTTTATTGTAGTTTTGTCTTACAGAAAAGGAAGTGAGTTATATGTACTTCACTCACACAGTAAGACAACTTTTCCGGAATGTTCGCGGAAGGAATTCAAGATAACAATTACAACCTTAATTACAAGCCGCATTCGATCGTTTATAGCTTTTTTTACAACTTTTTAATTCAACTTAGGTGGTAGAGGTCTGTCTGTTCTGTAGGTACGCTTTGGTTGGCGCCAAAACCGGCGCGCGCCAGTCTGCCTGCGCCCGGTACACAGCGCGCATGCGCCAAGCGGCCATCTTGCCGTTGCTATGGTTATGGTTACGCGATTTGCAAACAAAAACACATCAAATAGTAAACAAGCAGTGTTTTGTTTATTTACTAATTTATAAAAGACATGTTTCGATTTCTTAACTGCCCGCGGAAGGTGTTTGAAATGTGGTGAGTACCCATGGAATTGTTTTGCAGTCAGGAAGTAAAAATCTTAGTCATTTTTTGTTGTTGTAGGTATTCTACATAATAGGTAGGTAGTTACCTAATATTATGTATAATAATATAAATGTCATAAGTCCTTCCTTAAGTTTTGGCGGGAAACTGTAAAATGTGATGTTGATGATTTTGTTTTTTTACTTGACTTTCGAAGGACCGAAGGAGGTGGACCTAATGATTTTCTCAACTGTCCGAGTAGATTCATCAAGAGACGTTAATTGCGAGTAGACTAATGACTAGATAACTTATTAGGTACTTTTATCATTTTATGACAGTATACGACACTGCCTATTCTGACAGAATGTCATCGTCATCGCTTTCTTTTTAATTGCACAAATAGTGCAAAGCCAAAACACAACAAAACATTTTTTACCGTAATTACCGTAGCATACCGTAGTATATTTTCTAGCAAACTGGACCAATGGGCTAAGGTTAGAGGGCTGACTTATTAAATGAACATTAATTTCAAATTACGGCCTTACACACGAAATTCAGTTCAATTATCGTCTGCAAGTGATAATTTGATTAGGCAAAGGTACAACTAACTAAATGCTAATAACATTAACACGTGGAAATGGTTGGGCATATTAGACCCTATTTCTAACTCATCTACCTCTTGAGCAAATAGAACAAAAAAAAAGTTTGGTTCTGTATTTTGTATTATCTATACTTACCTACTAGAAGCGCCAAAAAGTTTGGTTCTGTATTTTTATTATCTACTAGAAGCGCCTTTTATTCTCTACTAGAACCCGCGTTATCTATAATATCCCGCGGGAACCGTTAATGTTGCGGGATTAAAGGCATAATAAGCCTATGTTGCCCGGGGCTATGTAGCTTCCCAACACTGAAAGAATTTTGCAAATCGGTTCAGTAGTTTTGGAGCCCATTCAATGCAAACAAACAAACAATGAAATCTTTCCTTTATGATATTAGTAGGTATAGACTCAATTTTTCTAGGTCACACACAATGGATTTAAATAGCCGTAGGTATTTATTATGAAAGACTTCTGTGCCGCCCTAAAAAAATCCATATACCTAGTACTAAGACCAACAATATACCTACCAAATACTTATAGCATCAAAATCCGTTCGTGGAGAGAGGACAACAACAAACATTCATATTATTATAAGTGGGATTAGCAGGAAGGGATTTAATTTTTATACTAAAGTGCATTTTGTCCAATCATCATACCACCTTACTGCCTCTAATCGAATCTCATTTACTTACTTGATAAAAGTGTACCGTTGGAAGAACGCCGACCTCTTGCGTTAGTTTGTATTTGTACAGCTGATTTGTGAATATTGTTTGATGGTTATGGTGCACCTAGATTTTATTTGTGGTTGACTTTCTTTATCTGTGACATCTTCAATCTTCATGCCCGTTTGGTCCCGTCTCAGTTCTTCAGGTAATTCCTTAAATACTATTGTGACGTCAATGTGTCTGTGACGCACGCCACCACTCGTAGCGGGCGTTGCATACTTTCGACACTCCAACCGTCCGTCCCTGTGGCGCAGAGGATAGCGCGTTGGACTTCTAATCCAAAGGTCGTGGGTTCGATCCCCACCAGGGATGTCCATCGAATTTTTGCATTTTGTACTTGTTTTTTATTTCTAAACCCTATATCAAACTAATAAGTAATTTTGTTTATGATCGTGATGTACTCTATAACTAATAAACAAGTAATAATTGAAATTCCATTCTTAAGGTAATTTTGTTAAAATAATCATCATGCAGAACGAACCAAAATAACAACATTGTATACGTCCTACTGACCGAACATAGCTCAACTGACCAAAAGTTAAAATTTTCCACTTTCGCGCGCAATTTCTTGACATTATTTTTTTTAAACCGCTCCATCAGGTTTACGTCGTCGCCACATTCTGCCAGCATCCTATATCGATGGGTCAGTCGGTCAATCGACTATCGAGATAAAAACACTATGCAACCACATAACACTGAGTTCCATACACACTACACCCTAATCGGTGTGTTATGTGAACTTTATTCCAAGAGTGAGATGGGCTAAATTGGAATGCTTCAGTTTAAAGTTCCTCAAATAGCGGTAGGAAAGACAAATTGGTGGGATTGTACAATGTACAGCTCGATCGCGTTCTTAATTTCGATTTAACTGACCGGCAGTTGAATAACATGGATGGACGGATGGTTTGTTGATTCTTCGTTACGAGATTTATTTAGCTGTGGACCTAGTTAGAAACTTATTTTAGTTGCGTTACAGTTCAACAAATGTTTGTTTATTTGCCGTATTAAATTTTACATTCATAATTATTTCTTCCGTGGGTATACGAGTATACTATATCGTAGTATTTAGGCCTATAACGTTGGATTAGTCTGTGAAGCGCCACTTAATGGGCATTGTTTAAATTTTCTTACCTATAGTATTTAAGTATATCATTTCTAAAAATACGTATAGACGTTTTTAAGAAACTGATTAGAATATTTTAGTTTTCCGTGGGATAGTTATTTTACTAATCATAATATTTTAAGATTTAGCAAGCTGAGTGCTGACGTTATTAATTGCAGAATAACATACAGCGCCGTTGCCACTATGTAAGATTAAAAATCTATAGGTTTACTTTGTTTTGTTTGTTTATATATAGACATAGACACAGATTTAACCAGAACACTAATGGAAACTGGATACATACAAAATATAGATAAGATTAGTGTCATCATTGGCTGAATACCATACAGCGCCGTTGCCACTGCGTAAGATTAAAAATCTATAGGTTTACTTTCTTTTGTTTGTTTATCTATAGACATAGACATAGACACAGATCTAACCGAAACACTAATGGAAAGTGGATACAAATCTAGATAAGATTAGTGAAGAAAATTACGCTTATAATACTTATAGTACTTTTATAGAGCTAAACCTTAGCCAGGGTAGGCCAACCGAGCCCACACTTCCCTCCTTCCGGAAAGGAAAAGGCCGCGTAGCCTTTCTTTTTTATGGCCTCGAGGTCGACAATGCGGTGACTGGAAACCTACAAATAGGACCAACAGGTAGGTATAGTATACCTAGAGACCTAGACAATCTAGACATAGTATCTGCAGTTTCGTAACGTGCCGGTGCGGAGGTCGAATCAATAAAAGCGACCTTTAGCCGTAGACCTTAAGAATTCTTCGACGTAGCCGATACGCAGTGAGAATGTCTAAGTAGATTCTGCACTCAGGGGAGTCTTCGTTTGTATTGAGGCTAAGGGCATCGTACCTAACCTACTGCCTAACCCTATTTTTACATCGCCCAAATAGACTATAAAAGCAAGCAGACCGGACCCCAGGCATTACAGATATCTAATGAAGCCAGAAGAAATACAGTCATGCCGAACTTTCTTAATTTAGAATAAAATATTAAGTTTCTAATGAAATTAAGTGATAGTTCTTACTGACCTAAGACGTAAATCGATAGCCGATAAGTATATTTTATATAGACAACTCTATTGTCAAAATCTAACTCTATTTATCAAAAACAGAAACAACAAATTCAAAAACGGGTATACTGGGCGGTGCGATCTCCAACAAACCACCTTTGAATGGACAGACAATTATGCGTATTTCCCGTCTGCTCTCAGCCTGTAAGTAAAGTTTCTCTGGTCCCAAGCGAGGAGTCGAGAGTGGCATCCCGAAGGGAGCTGACATGAATATGGAGTTAAGACGTGAACCGACTGATGCTTTGAGGCTGATTAGCTTTTCTCTTTGATTTCACATTCCATGTTATAAACTGGGCCAGTCCTGGACCTAGAATATTGGCGTTATTTAGCTAAAGCATAGCCATTAGCCATGTCGAACACTTTCGTCACATAACTTTTGTTTACTTGGTTAGGTACGTTTGGATTTTGCCGTATAACAGTAACTAATTATGAAAATTAGCATACTTTTCCGCCATGCATCTGCTTCTTCTCTATCTCGATCGCCTATGGACGTCTGGGTGTCAAATAGATGGTTACGATAGTTCGCTGACACTGAAGTTCGGAGAAATTGCTGATTTAGTGGCATGGCATCGCTTAATGTTGCAGAAGCGGATAAAACGACACGACAAAGGAGTAAGTATCTAACTTAGTACATCGCCTTGTGCGTCAAACATCAACAATCATGGAGAATCGCAAGGGATAATATTTGTCTTCTTTCGAAAAATTAGGGAGCTAAAGCGAGCGAAACTTGAAGACCCGGAACAATAAAAAAACACGGAGAAAGCGAGATAATATTACTGTAGGTAGATGTTTCTAGAACGAATATCCAAGGTCAGTGCAGCGTTCCGGTGAGCGCATCCTTCTCCGGCTCCGTGATGATGCTAGTGGACGTAGCCAGGGCGAGGGGGGAGGGCTGACGCCTCCTGATGTTCTATGCTACCCTAGTACCTCTAATTTTAAAAGGATGAAGAAAATTCGCATTGTGATGTTGCTAGTGGGTGGTCGTAGCCAGGGCATGGGGGCGGTCTGGGTCCTCTTGGTGTTCTGTGCTACGTACCTACTTCTGGTTTGAAAATGACGAATGGAACATATTATGTAACTATAATAAGTAGTAATAGATCAGCGCATCCTACTCTGGCCTGCACTGTGATGTTGCTACTGCACGTAGCCAGAGCGTGAGAGAAGGGCTAAGGCTTTGGTACTCGATGCTACCCTGGTACCTCTGATGGAACAATATCACTTAGATGGAACAATATTGTCAACAAATTAAAAACAAATATTGTCATATGATAACTTCTGATTATATTTTGATGGTTTTTATTTTGGTGCTAATTGACCCAGTAGTCGTCCTGCGTAGAGCGTTACTTACGACCCGAATGGGGCTCTCCTATCGAGTAGCCTGTCGTTAATATATGATTAAAACTGACTCGCAAGACACCGCCTCAAATTCCTATTACTGTTATCAAGCTTTCTTATCAATATTATCAACCACTTGTCGCAAATAATATCTACATAGGTACTACTTACCGATTAGTTATACTTACTAGGCTTGCTATCGAATTCCATTCAAGAAATGCGATAAAATAAAACCATAACCAATCCAACCATAAACAATCCAGTCGCTTTATAAAAATAATCGAATTCCAAACACAAAATAAACAAAGATAGACGTGTGAAAAACAATTTTCACAACTCGATTTCCCTATATAGTACAAACAATCGACATTCGTACAAACAAACCGCTCATTCAGTCGATTGCTGACCACTGCGATCGTTGGTCGCCTCCACACGCGATACAATCGCACCGCAATAGAAAATATTTCGAATCATTTTCGTATGATATCATGATTCAGTGCCAGTGATAGTGATGCGATTATTTGTGATAGTGACGTAGTGTGATACCGATAGTGATGACTGTGTGATAGCTTTGGAGTTTCGTTGGAAATTAAGTTAGTATGATTTGTTATATTTTTTTAAATTGATTATTTTTACTTACTACAGGTCGGAGTTAATTGATTTAGTTATCTGGTGTCTAATATTAGAATATGCCAAACTGTTTTAGACTACATTATTAAGACACGTTACGATGGGTAGTTAATTAGTTATTACTAGTGATAACAGTTGTCTGTTATACTTTGTTCAGTGTTTAAAATAATACCCTTATTACTTACCTTAATACCAATACGTTGTGTTGAAAATAATAGTACGTCTTTTGGATGTGTAAGTAAAGGTAGATTTTACTTAATTAAATTTCGAGTATCAGTAATAATTGTATCGTATAAAATACCATAGATTTATGTACACTTACATAGATCTGTGTAAAATATGGTCTAAATATTGAGTATATTATTATAGTCAGTGGTGGACGCTTTACTGAAACTTCGAGTTTGGTAGAGAAGACGAAACGGCGCTTCTTGTCATTGCATGTTATTTTGCATGATAATGTAACCTAACCTAACCTAAACATCGACATAATTTTCGTTCCCCGTCAAAACTCTCTTTTTATTGTGATAACCAATGACATTTATGGCTTCTTTCTGTAAGACCGGCATTGAATTAGACAATCGTCACACCTGAGACAAACATTTACATTAAAATTCATATTGTCAATGGAAACAATGTCAATTTTAATGTAAATATTTGTGAAACAATGTTGTATGTGCTTGATTTTTTTTTTCGGTAAGTTTAGTTTCGTAGAGTTACTCATATCCTAGATACAGCAAGGATCCTAATAAGGGGTTAATATGTTGTGGTAATAATATGTTGGTCCTGTATGTATAAAATATTTTATTATGTAATCGTTGACGCATTACTAATTTCATATACGAGTTTAGTTTTTAGTTTCATTTGTTGCATCCGGTCTGGTACCGATACCATTGAGTTGATAACAATTAACATTATACTTCGCATTTTTATGCCTATCTATGACGCGCAACCTTATTATTATTAACAATTCGCAAAATATCAAATTGCACTGGGTGAAGTAATAATCGTAATCAGTATAACATTGCTGGAGTGTCATGTGAACATACGTAACATAATAAAAGGCTCGGATTTCGCTTGCAATCTCACGGTAGACGGTGAAGCTATTTTTTTAGAAAGTGGCTCACAATTTTTGGTACACTTCTACGGTTTCGCGATGCATTTTTATTGCCAATTAAGTTTTGTGATACACGAGTGATAATATGTCTGGGATCACATTATTGCACGGTCTTTGGAAAGTGAATGGCAAATTTTTAGTCAAAGGCCGATGGTTTTTAAGTTTATGAGTGTGATTGGACATGTTTTTCAACGTTACGTTAACGATGCTTAGTTTGATTAATTATCGTGAAATTAAACTAACATTTTATGTGCATGTGGGTGCGTTTGACGTTGCGTGCCCCCATAGGTCCCTATGGGGGCACGCAACGTCAAACAATAACAAATAACATTCATTTATTTTCCACAACAGTTAAACCTACCGCGCTTCCGGGCTCTATAAAAACCCCCAAAAAATATGCCCCGGTTTGCTTTTATTACTACGCTTTACATAATAACAGACCTTTCTTCAAACTGCTTTCAGAACTTCGGACGTAACATAAATGCGGTTGCAATTCCGGGGTTTTTGGTTCATAAAATACCTAGTGGGTGGTAGACACTTGTGAGGATAGGTAGTTAGTTCTACACAGTCCTCAGCGTCATACCTTACTGATATAGGTACCCTACATGACTTAGTTGTTTGATCTATATCAAACGATATTTAAATAATTCAAAGGCTTTTGTCTATTCTATGGCATTGAAGTATAAACCCATGTTTTATAATAATATACATAAATAAAGGTCCAGAGGCGCGCGATGATCGCTCGTAATTAGGGCGGCCCCTTAAATTTAGACTAAACCAGCCAACAATTTATCAATTACTAGTCGCAATAGCATAAAAAAGTGGCTTATTCTAGAACAACAGACATGGATATAAAGCCGCGTTCGTCACGGCTGCTACATACGGACAATAACTGATTGTTTGAGCCCACTCGGGGGGCGGCTGCGAATGTGTGGCGAGGGCCTTATATTATTGTGTAGCCTTATCGCTGTCACATAAAGCGGTGAAATTGATCGTGTAGAGCTGTGGTTAGGTCTGTACTGTCAGTTTGCTGTCAGTGTTAAAGTTACAGTAGTTATAGTCAGTTTTACAAAGTTTTTCGAAGCGATTTTTTAAGTCTTATCTCTCTGGAACAAGATGGGCAGCATAGTCCGTAAACATGAACAAAAGTCTCTAGTTTAAAAAAAAATAAACAGAATAAAAAATTATTATATTTGCTGATCCCTGCTTAGTTTAGTAGTGCTTAGCATCTAAAAATGAGCTTTTCTAAAATTTCTAAATCTATAATAACTAGTTACTTACTACTCCTAACTCTTTGCTACGTTTAGAAAGCATACAGTATTCTACGATATGAGCAAGATCTCTTCCTCTCATCTCTTATAATGGGACATCAAAAGAATGTCCCAAGAGTACCTACTCAACTCATACTCAAGGTTCTCTACAACACCACCACCGGAAAAACAATCTAAGAGGCTTTATTTACGGCTAACATTACGAGGCTTTATTTACGGCAAAGTGTTAAGGACCTGTCAAAACTTTAAGCTGCATGTCAAAATTTCATGTAAATTGAGAGGCGGACAAAGAAAGTATTGTCAAGTTTTGTGAAACGAACTCGACGCATGGCTATTGTAGAATAAAATTGGGTTATAAAACCGTTTTATGGCGGGAGCATGCGTGACAAATCTTTTGTGGTATTTTAATTAGGTGACAAAATGGCCGCCAGACCGAGGGATAGCGGTTTCTGTTACTAAACATAGGTACGTAGTTACGAAAAAACCTCATTTTTGATCTTTAGTTTTAAGGGATAAACAACTTATTTGTTTTCCTATCACCAAGGAAAACTCGTCAAACGACTCTACTAAGTTAGTAATGTTGTGGTATGCTCTACCACCGCGAGCGTTTATTCAAATCAAATTAAATCAAATCATTTATTTCAAGAATATAGGTATACATTAGAGGTGATAAATATATGACGTAGCTCCTTACATTCTACCATGACAATGGTGTGATATAATATTCAATTAATGTGTGCGATTGTTTTCCCATTTGTTGCCAGTGGTGGCTACTGAGTATACTTCTAAGTACAAGTTCACTGAGTGGCTGAGTGCCCTTACCCTTACCTATCTGTAATATCAATCGAGGAAGTAACTCAACTCAAGTAACTCCATCAACTCGTACAGAACTAAGTTCCATTTACGAGATGACAGTCGATTACTCGCCGGCGACTTTTTGTGGAGCTCTCAGACGTTGGAGATGCGCACGCGCATCTTATCCGGTCACGATCTCGTGATACGGTTAACTTTTTTTTAAGTTAGACTTAGATCGTGTTTAGTTATTGCGTAAGTTGCCAGTATTTGTGAATGAAAAGATTTGGTAGGTTCGTGGATTTTTTTTATCTTTGGCATAGACTACACTTTTTTTAACGTAACCCCGCACTAAGATTGCTCCTGTATCGTGGGTACCGCTTACAGACATAAAATTTCACATGCACATCAAACCCAGACCAGAAACATAATATATATATTGTGGATCGCCCAAATATTTGTTCCAGACGGGAATCGAACCCGTGTTCGAAGCGCAGCAGTCCGATTGCTCAGCCACTACGCCAAACGTGCAGTCAGCTAATCGTACTCTATTTAACAAAAAAAAAAAATTAGCTTAGATCAATGTAAACTATACCCAATGAAAACAATTTTTTGAACAAAAAAATCTTAGTAGAACTTAGAACTCATCAAGCTCGCTGAGGGTAAGTTCATTTATCTTTAACCCAGCCTAACGCTAAGTAGGTAAGTGTTTATAATAAAAAAAGGTTTACGTAACACATTACCTACCTTATAATTACTAAGTATGTATACTAAACCATAAAAATCGTGACAACAAATATCACAGATTAAGTAACACTCCAAACGTATATTTACGACGGAGCAAAAACTTGTCTTAAAGGCGTTCTTGACCCTGAATCTCACAAAACAACAACTAAGATTATATTGTTACGTATATATTATAGGTAGGTAGGTATTTACCACTCAACTGTTGTACAAATCGTTAAGTTGTACCTACCTACTCTTATTTATTTGGAGCTCAATAACGATTAACCTTGGAGTGTTGGGAAGTGAGTTGTTAAAATATAGGCCTTCTTAAACTTTCGTGAACAGAAAACATTAAAAACGGATCTAATTCGCGCACAAATTACTATCAAAATTATATAATATATAAATTATATGTAGGTAATGATAATAATGAGTCTTCTCGTGACGATGGTCGATGTAACTCGGCCAAAACGAGGTAAATCAATAAATGTTGATATTAATTTGTGCGCAAATTAGACCCGTTTTTAGCTAGTTCAAATATAGCACGGCAGTTTTTAGTGTACCTACGTACAGTGTTTAATCTAATCACAGTTTATGGGCTTGCCACTTCGCCACCGAAGTGTGAACAATGTTTGAGTAAACCTAAATAAATTAAGTGTGCTCAATGAGTGTGCTCAATTTAGTAGGTGACACGCATTATACTTTTATGGTGATTTGTGCCAAAATCCCTTTCATAAATCTAAATGATGTTATATGCTGCAGTGGAGATGCGTAGGTAACACTGCATTTGGCAATGCTGAGTTCTATATGGCACTGCAAGTGGGCCAGAAAAGCATTTGTAAAATAATATTATACTACCTATGTATAAATATGACTAAATAGTACTATAGGTATACTTGTCCTAAGACCATCGATAAAAATTCCGGTCGTTGTGGTGAATCCAAATTGAACGGTAATGACTGAAATTAATATGATATTGCTTCAATGTTTGTTTGTTGGATAACAGCGTGTAGAACTAAAAAGGCCTATCGATTAGTTAGTTGTAAGTCTATTTTAAGACTAAGTCTAAGACTAACAAGCACAAATAGATATTATAAATATTATAGTTAGTAAAATGAAATGTTAGAAAAAGGCAAATTGTATTTACTGGCGGTTACTCCACTTCCCGAAATACCTCGGCAGGAGCGGAAGAAGTTTCCCATTTCTTCGGCCCACCCCTCTAGTGTCCTTTTGTTCGCTAGAGCGCAAAAGAAGTAAACTCTAATATCTAATATAAATATAGTATAATTATATGTATATAATATTTGAGGGATAAGAACTAATTAATTGCGAGCAAGTGGAATCAACCCTTACAAAGTACTTACTACCTATTTACATCTTTAACTAACTATTCTAGTTTCCCTTGCTCAAGGGGTTCGTACGACATTTTTCGTCGGGTAGCATAGCGATACTGGCATATACGGGGATTAACTCGTATTCTCTCGATCGACCTGCCCTTGCAATCCTATTGTGTTACCACTTTCCTCGTCGATGCTGTTGAGGCCATTGCGTATTTGCAGAACGCGTTGCGCAAGCCTTTTTTTGCCTGCTCACGATTTTTCCATTAAACCTACCGCGCGTGCATTCCGACGAAAGTTGGTTATTGGATTAACAGATTAATTGTTACAGTGATACTTTCACGCTTGAAGGAATATGTGTAATTTGTGTAAGCTGCTAAGTTACTATTTGTTTTATTTGACCTCAAAAAAGGAGGTTCTCCAGTCGACGCGTATTTTGGTTAGTTAGCGAGCTTGCAATATAGCGTACATCGGGATTTCATGCTTAGAACTAGAGAAACCCCCGATAAACTTGGACCCTCATTAATTGTGCCATTTAAGATTCCATGCAGAAGACGTGCGACGTCATAACGTGCTGTAAACACAATCGCTTGACGCTGGCTATTGTGGCAGTTTATAACGTGCTCGTAACGCGCCTTTACGCGTTAGTCAGATTTGAATAATTACATACAGACAAATCTCTACCCTGTGCGGGATTGAACACGCAATCTCTCCGAATAGAGCTGCGGAATGCGACTTCAATTTCTCTTCCGATTTCATACCAACTATCACCGTGAGAACTATAAACCCTCTGCCCACTGGAGCCGAACCATCCTACAAATTATACCGGCCAGCTTTCTTTGTTCCAGACCACCGTCGTCTGGTAAACACCGATGGGTAGTTATTTAGCCGTTAATCTGAGCAACTGTGATAGTTTCGCTGATATGCATCACGAGTGAGTAATGGGAGAGTTTATGTAGGTATTTCAACCGTGCTTGATATGTGGGAAAATTCAAACGATCCATTTTATCTTCATTTCGAACAACGGAGGAATGGAACGCCTCACTAGCGTCTTTGTTTTCCGATAAGTATAATCTGTGAGTTTTCAAGTCGAGAGTGAATAGGTAACTTTTCGGTGAGCCTGTTCCACCTTCGACCGCGTCGTCACTTACCATCACTAAATAAATATTGTAGTCGACTACAAAAAACGGTTGCACAATCGAACGTGCGTAACGTTATCACAAAAGTGCGAATTCTTGTAAAGAACGGCCTATTTTCTAAGAAAAACAACCATCTCAGATAGCAGCCTCAGAGATAGCCCCGACTGCCTTCGTCTCGTGACAACGAAGTATTTTTCCTATCGCACTAATTAATCACTTTATCTTATCACTCCGTAATAGACTACAGCCTTATTAAAATAAAGGTTTTTGTTGTAGACGAACGCGAGCGTGGTGCGGCGTGCATTCCTGGCCGATTGTTCCCGGCCCTTCCCGGACTGCTTGGTTGCCTTCGCCTTGGTTGTTCCCGGACTCCTTGGTTGCGGTCGCCTTGGTTGTTGCCAGGGTTGGTCCGGTTGTTCCCGGTCGTTGGTGACGTCACGCGATGGGAGGATGGGGGTTTTGCCTGTTGGCGCTTCTGGGCTTGACAATGGCGCAGGGGCCGGAGAAAAGTAAGTTATATTCAAGTTAATTTATATACTAACTTCCCATGTGTTTCTTGGTTTCAAGTAGTCATGTGACTTTTCTTATATAACTGTAGCCATGAAACTGGTAGCATGTAGCCATTATTTAGTTCGTTTCCGTGTTATTTCTACCGTCAAATCCGTATCGGGTTTTCCGGCAGTGATCCTTGAGCTTCAACCACATCGTCTGTTAGCTCTTCCTTGAGTCGAAAGAACGCTAGTGGGAATTGGCTAATGATGCCCAATTCGACGCAGACGATTTACTCTTTGAATAGCTCAGTAGGGTGTGGAGTAATGAACGCAAAGCCTATGCTACTCACCTATTTCCTGGTCGTCGGACGGCGCCGTGCATTAGGTGTATTGTTGTCGAAATGCTTCACACAAATGTTTGATTGTTTGTTGTAGCACCACACTATGACACTACCGAAGAAGTCTGTTAGCGATGAGGCTGTAAATTTGAACCGTCATACCACAAAAGTTTTGACCAGATTAGACTCGAGATTTAACTAATCGAGTCGATATTTTGATCACTACATCACTCGAGATTAATGAGTCGATATTTTCTTCGTGTAGATGCTAATCTCTAAGAACATAAAAGTCGAGATAAAAGTAGAAACAGATTATGCCTTTATCTAGAGATCTGGCAATTATCACGGCGTCTCGTGTATGTGGGTTACATGGCCTTCTCACGGTTCCCATACAAATTCATCTATCGACGACGACGCGTTTCCGTTTCCCTTCAGTTTTTATATCGAGAGAGAAATTTCTTATTTGTTGTTACGACGCAATCATAGGAAATGTAATGAAAATAAGAACTTGTTTTTGTACTTATCTGTACAATATTCTGCTATTATATAAAAGAAAGTCGTTAGTTACACCATTATAACTCAATAACGGCTGGACCTATTTTCATGATCTATGCTTTATTGGATTTGTTTCTGCTCCAATTACTTATAGGAGGAAAAACGAAAACGAACGAAAATTATAATTCGTTTTCTCATACATTTTTTACAGGATACAGTCCATCGGAACAGCTTGTATAGCCTACTACATAACGTATATATTTTTTTAGAGTCAACCGTCACAAAGATCTCTATCATTGAAAGATTTTATATTCATAAGACATCAGCCAAGCCGCTCGCCTTTCGAAGCTCAACTCTTCTATACTATTCTTGCATTCTTCTATTGATTCTACATAGAGCCAACATAGTAGATAGGTACTATGTTGTACTTAATCGCATAAAAGCCATGTAACTAGGCCGTCCTTCCCAAAATGGTAGAGTATACTCTACCAGTACTATGGTACAGTCGACGATAAAAATCACTGTACATATAACAAATATTATCGCAATAATCATATTACATCTCTTTAGCTTTAGTCACGGTGTGATTGAAGCTCGTAAACATTTCAGCCGAGAATGGCTCTAAAGGAATGCTACCAGAAACCCCCTAAACCTATGGTTTGATAGATTTACTAATTAGGAATATATAAGTGCTCGTTTGGCTATCTATCGCCAAGCAAGATGGATTCTGACCGTCTTGATTAGACCAGACTTGAACAGAATTTTCAAAAATTTCGTTCCAAAAAATCAATGGGTATATCACTCTCGCGTTTTCTTACTAAATCCTGGCATTCCTTACTATTTAATTCGTGAATTTGTTATTGTGTTAGAAAAAGCGAGGGTTAGACGTGTGACGGAGAAAACATTAACAGCCGAATGTAATAAGGTATCTCCTATCCAAGATTGAAATCGATCTTGGATTGCTGCCTATCGTTCGATCGATTTCCAACCTGCGTGCCTTCATAAACCAGTCCACGGATCGGTTATTGGCACGTTTGATCCTAAAAATGGATTGTGATATCAATCACACATAGCTAAATTTGGGTTGGATTGATTATTAATTTCGGCCGTTAGACTTAAATCTGTTCAACTATGGTTTAATTTTTTTGTGGTAAGACCGTGATAGTTTGGATTTATGTCAAGCTACTTGAGTAAACTTAAGTTTGAATATGAAGTGAATTCTGTCGTTGAGTGTACTCCCACTATACACATATTATGTCGTCGCGTCGTTGAGTATTTTTGAGCAAGACGGATTACCTTATCCGAGTACAATGGGGACAAGGTCTGACGTGTATTTGTACTTACTGTAAATTACTCTTTAGACAGCTTGAGAGTTTTTTTAATACTTTATAGGTATTTGATCTCTATCTCACTTGGTCATGTGGTCGAAGGTGATGAACATGCTCAGACTAGAATGGGGCTGGCTCTCAAGGATCGCTGCCGGAACATCCCAATACGGATATGTCGACAGATTTACTGATGTTACCGGCCACAAGCTGCTATTGATCACTTACTGCGTCGATATCGTGTAATCAACGTGCATAGAATCGATTTGTTTTGTGGTGAGATATGCTCAGTTGCAAACTAAATAGTATAGATAGAGCATTAAAAATCTAGATCACGTAAAATTATCGAACTGTAACCAAATAAACCATAAAATCATAAACAGTCCATAAAAATCAGCGCAATGGCGCGCCATCTCGCGCGATTTAACAAAGCCACGGGAAATTCGAATAATCGCCCTCACCGTTAGGATCATCTCGGCGATTCGTCTCGTTTCCGCCCCATTGCGCATAATAGAGTCGACTCTACGATACACTTTCGTACCTTCTCGTAATAAGAGGCGATAACTTTTATTTTCAAACGCAATGGTGGTTAACAAATTTTGTATTGCGGCAAGGTGCCCACTACAAGTTGAGTAGATTGGTAGAGTCAACTCTACGTACTTTATCAGCATAAAAGGCGATGTAATTATTTCCAATAGTTATGGCAATAATGCGTTTTGTATTGCGAATAGGCTTAAAAATTTACGATTTTTCAATACATTTTGTATCTTTTCATTTGAAAGTTGGCCACATTTTTAGCCGTAGAGGTTTTATTTGGTATGGTACTAAAATTATATAATAATGTGAACGTAACCTTCAAATTAAGTAAGGAGGTAAGTAATTTAATTAGCAAAAAGATCCATCATAAAAGTTTTTCATGGTAATGATTTTACAAAAAAAAAACAAATAGCTTCATGGCCAACATTTTTTCTCTAACAACAGAAACCCACCTGACATTAAAAAATCCAACAATTTTCACTGAAAACACACCCAATAATTATCTACTTAGTAGCCGTCTTTATCATTATTTTCCTAGCGATAATATTGTCACAGGAGTTTTGGCGGGAATACGATAGTGAGACGTTGTTGGTTTTGTGTTATTTTCTTAAACTTGTGTTTCTTCGAGTGTTAATGTGTAATATTGGTGGAATATTAACCATTAAGTGTTCGTTAACGTGCACGAGTGTGGGCGAATGATACAAACTCAAAAAGCGTGTCATTTCGTATTTTTTCCAAAACTCCCAGGAAGTTTCAGTAAAGCATCCACCACTTTACTGAATCGTGACTTTGACTATGTAAATAATTGACTTGACTACTTGACCACGAGGATTGCTTTAAAGCTATTACTTTCCTAATATGAAAATAAAAATATTATGTACTTACGTTATTATTATAATACTTGACACTGGCTATATGCACAAACCGTGCGAAGCCATAATTAAACAAAAAAAAAAAAAAAAAATATTGTCACAACAGAAGTACAAATAGGTGTTGAGTAAACTTATACATCTTGTGTCAGGTTTTATGGCGTCTCTGAGCTCAAGGCTGGCCCTAATTTTAACTGAAATCTTTACAATCTGTACTACAACGGAAAATAGATTAAAAATTTAGCTACAGTGATAAGACCAAAATGACGAAACGACTCCGAAGTTTTATGAGCTCAGGAAACCAATTATAATAAAAAATTATGAGTGTTTTTTTTTTTAATTGATCGTAATGCACATTGCACACATCAAAAAAATCTAAGCAACATGTTAATTTCTGGTTCTTTTCTGGTTCGCCGAGCTGTATGTGGACGCGCATTGTCATGCGTTAGCGTAATATCGGAGCCAAAGGTTTGTGCAAATGGATGGACATAAGGTCTGAGAATTTCTTCAACGTAATTTTCAGCGTTCATGTTTCCATTTACAAAAACGAGCTCAGCTCGCCTGTTCTTCATAATACCCGCCCATACCATAACTGTTGAGCCGCTGTATGGATGAACTTTCTGAACGCACCTGAGCCTTTCAGTATTTCCGGGCCGACACGACGGTACACTAAACCCGAATCGCGACTCATCGGAAAACATAATATTTTATCTCATTGTTCCTGGGTCCATGTTATGCATGCATGTTGCTTAGACTTTTTTGATGTGTATATAATGAAAACGATTAGAAAGACTGCTTCATGGCCATAAAATCGATTCCATTTTCCTAAAATTTACCAGTTAATTATCAAGAACGATTTTCCACCATTTGCATTCTCCACAAATCTTTATGCAAACTGCAAACTACCGTCATACTTATACCTACTGCCGCGTAGGTGGAAGTCTTTGTCTTGGGACAAAGCGATAAGACATGCAAATTAGCTCTGTCTAATTATAAGTCGTTCTATAGTCATCAAAAAATAATCAGCGTGCATTGATTTGTGTGTTAATTAGGGTAGAGGTAACCAGGACAAAAGTTGGATTGGCAAAATTTTATCTGGAAACGAAAAAATATGGTAACGAAACCTCAAAATACTTAGGTAGGTATAATTATATGTAGGTACCTACCTAAGTATTTTCACCCTACTCTTTTTATTTATACAGGGACGGACCTAGTAGGTAAGTATAATATGTACTTACCTACATATTATACTTACTAGAAGTTGGAAGCACGGGTCATTACTTGCCACCCCTAACAGGCTACAAGAAGCCATTGCAATGTTTGCACCTGACGATTTTTTAGGGTTCCTTACCCTAAGGGTAAAACGGGGCCCTATTAGTAAAGCTCCACTGTCCGTCCGTCCGTCTGTCCGTCTGTCACCAGGCTATATCCGTAAACTATACCTATACCTCATAAACCGTGATAGTTGGAGAGTTGAATTTTTACAGATGATGCATTTCTGTTGCCACTATAACAACAAATACTAAAAAGACAATTTATTTTTTTTGCCTTTTTTATAGATAAAAGGTGCGGAATCTTTCGTGCGCGGGTCCGAGTCGCACTTGGCCGGTTTTATTTCTTTATAATATACGAGAATTACACTACTGGGAAGGTTTGGGGAAAACATTAAATTAGTAGGTACTTTTTGGATTTAATTTGCACCTTAGTACTAGAGGTGACACCCCGCGGTTTCACCCGTGTCTGCTATTACCACATAGAAACTGTCAATTTTTACCTGTCTGTGCCCAAATTTCATCAAAATTCGAGGAATTCAGAAGACAAAATTAACACACTCAAACTTATGCATTTATATACGAAGTAAAAGTAAAGTTAGTAGAATACCTACATTACCTAGAAAAAAAAATTAATTAACAACAACTTCTAATTTATTTATTTTCTACTCTCTCGCCAAAACCATCCGTAACCCCGTAAGCATATTTTATGCCCGTTTTTTTATTTAGGTACCTACCTACTAACACTAACTAAATAGTTACTTCGTTTCGTAACTTTCCTATACTTAGTCAAAATAAGAAATACTTAACAAAATACTTGACACTGGCTAAATGTACAAACCGTGCGAAGCCATAACTAAAACAAAATATAAAAGTACCCTGACAAGAAGTTTAATTTTACATTTGGCGCCACTGGACAGCGGACGCACACACAAAACCGGGTTTGCCTTAAAATTAACTAGATGGCGCCAGCATGCGAGTTAGCTCGCGGTGACATTATTCTCCGCAACGTGTAGGTCATGGAGGGGGCTTGCGGCATCATCAGCAAAACATCGTGAGAGCGATAATTATTTCGGAAAGTTTTTGAGTCTCGAATAATTACAAAATAATTAAGAGAGACATTACCTACATAATGCTTTAATTAATTAAACCTACATGAAGATAATCGTATTGGACGTCGATTATGTCGACGAAATTTTGAAAACCACTGTTGAACTGTTACTCTGGCCTAATCTGTTGTGGTAAGACGCTATCATAATATTATATCTATCAACCTATCTGTCAACAAATAGGCTCTAAACAATTTGGTATCTTGTGCGTGCACTGTTTTATAATTCAGTCGAACGAAAATATAAAATTTTGGCGTTTAAAAGTCAGCTGCATTTTAATGATATGATTAGCTGGCGGATTTTTTTTTTATTAGCGTAAACTTGAAATTGTATGGAATAAGAGCAGCGCCATCTAGTGTCACTGTGTCAGCTGAGCACGTAGAAATTGTCAAAACTCACACTAGGCACACAGGGGCCGTTTTTCTTTTTACGCTGGCTTGATGACATTTCATCTGTTGTCTCTCTCTTCCGTGGGTTTCTTTCCACGATGCTCATCATTACTCTCGATGAACGAATGAGGAAATCAATTTGACGGCCCGTTGGCGTAGTGGCTGAGCAATCGGACTGCTGCGCTTAGTGTCGCGGGTTCGATTCCCGCTCGGAACAAATTATTTGTGCGATCTTCAAATATTTGTTTTTGGTCTAGGTGTTATGTGTATGTGAAGTTATATGTCTGTAAGCGGTACCCACGATACAGGAGCAATCCTAGTGTGGGGCTACGTTTAAAAAAAACTAAAAATAAAAAAAAGAAAAATACCACGTTACATCACCCATTTACGTGATCGTCTTTTGTCGGAGTGATAATATTGATCCATGCCCCAAACCTTTCTCGGCAGTCCACTAACGTCCAAAATTAATAATCATTCCAATCCAAATTTTGCTATCTGGGATTGATATCAAAATCCATTTTTAGGGTCAAACGCGCCAATAACCGATCCGTGGATTGGTTTATGAAGGCGCACAGATTGGAAATCGATCGAAAGATAGGCAGCAATCCAAGATCGATTTCAACCTTGGATAGGAGATACAATATTAATTTCGGCTGTAAATTTATCGTCGTTGTTTTCCAGGGCGAACCGGCAACATCTGCGGGGTGGACATGGACTGCCCGGACAACGCGTTCTGTCGACAGGGCAGCTACTGCGTGTGCAAGGACGGCTTCGTGTACGCAGCTATCAACAGCACGCACAAAGGCTGTTTGAAAGGTAAACCCCGATGGCATGCCATGGTAGTGGGTAAAAAAAAACGTTTTGAAAATGGCCGAACTATCCAGAGGTGTAGATAGGATAGATAACTCTTTATTGACATCAAAATGTATAGAACACAGAAAGGACAAACAATAATAGGTACAATAATATTGCTCTCTACTAGACAACTTTTGGATGGAGAAGTACAGCAGGAATAGGGTGGGTCTGTTGACATCAGTGTCAAATTATGAATACACAATGACATGTAGGTATGTACACATAATTGTTATAATATGTCAAAGTTAAAGCATTTATTGTAAATAGGCAATTAAATCGCACTTTTACAAGTTAAAGAATCATAAAAACATTAAGTATGATCCTACCTACATTAAATTAAACAGTAATTGATTATGGTTTCAGTTTGAAAAAAAGGATGTTTCCCTTTCAAGCACTGTACCAAGATTCTGGACAGGAAAAGGAAACTCCATTATTGGATGTGATCCATTATTGGGTTTGGTGGATTGGATACGGCCTAATTCTCCTATGTAGTACGCGGTACTCCTAGTACGCGGATATGAGGTGATGAAGATCGCCACATGGCCTGTGATTCCTCTGCTTCCAGAGGCCCGCAACGCGGAGGAGTGCGTGCAGCACATCCAGTGCCACTCCACCATGGGTGTCCACTCGGAGTGCGCTGACGGCGTCTGCGCATGCGTCGCCACCGCCCATCTTGAAGAGGACCGGTGCTATGAGACTGCTGGTAAGGAGGACCCTGACATCTTACTTCTTCTACATCTCAAAAAAAAATTATGTAACAATATTTCTCTACTGATTGATAAAGGAATCTCTTGGTAGGTGACAATAAAAAATGCGATTTCAGTGTCATCTTTGTGTTTTTTTAACGAGCATAATATACATGCGTAATCGCGTTTCGTGATTCCAGTGATTGGCGAGCGGTGCCAGACCGACATGAACTGTTACTTGGGCGAGTCGACGCAGGAGCGGCAAGCGTTCTGCGTCCGAGGATACTGCACCTGCCAGCTGCAGTACAGCCCTAGGGACAACGGCACTAGGTCAGTGGCTGATGACGTTGCGAGACCAGGTTGATGGGTTGGTTGACTGACTGACTGACTGATTGGTTGATTGATTGATTGATTGATTGATTGATGGATTTATTGATTAATTGGTTGATTGATGGATTGATGGATTGATGGATTGATGGATTGATGAATTGATGGATTGATGGATTGATGGATTGATGGATTGATGGATTGATGGATTGATGTAATGATGGATTGATGGAAAGATGGACTGATGAATTGACCAAATGATTGGTTGGTTAATTGGTTGATTGGTAGATTGATTGATTGATTGATCGGTTGATTGATTGAGAACGTACTAAAATTCTCATCCCTCCATCTCCTGTTCCAGATGCGTCCGCGACGCGGTCCTGGGCGAAGCCTGCGAGGACCAGCTGCAGTGCGCTGGGCCGGGGCTGGAGTGCCGCGGGACCTGCCGCTGCAGGGACAACTGGGTGGCGCACAACGACACCAACTCCTGTGTTGAATGTGAGTGGACCTATCTCACAGATGTCATCATCGTCATCATCATCATCATCATCATCATCATCAGCTTGAAGACGTCCACTGCGGAACATAGGCCTCCCCCTTTAAGAAACAGATTTTTTCTATATTTTTCCAAAAAATAATCATATGTTTTAATAGTTATTCTGCAATTCGAAACGGAGACGAATCTAACAAAGCAAAGATCATGAAAGAATCGGTCCAGCAGCTCTGCCGTGTAATTCCAAAATACTGTATCTCAGAAATATGAGTTTTGAGAAAACGAGCATTAAACTTTATTTTAGTTTTTTTATGATTTCATAGCTATTTTCTTTAAAAAACGATAAGTGTTTGGTATCAATTTAAAGGTATTTATAATATCTATCTAGCCCTCCGCAAATATTTTATTTATATACTAAAACAAATGAATTATACCTCAAAAAGTGTCATGGCACACCATAGTCCATTATACAAATTGGCATTGTTATGACAATACACTGTATTCCGTAAATACAGTTTATTGGCTTACCAACACATAGAGGAAATAAATAATTCTATCAAAACAGTGGCCATGAAGATGTAGGTACTAAAACACTGTATCTTGAAATACAGTGCTTTTCTAAAATAATTATATGTATGGCAATCTTAAATTCATAGTAGGTATCATATTTAGTTAGTATTTTAATATGGATTCCTTATTTTAATAATTCTACTATTCTTATCTAAATACCTACTACAAAACAGAGTCGTGTTAGTGAAACCATTTACTAATAAGTCAATAATTACGGCTGGACTGATTTTCATGAACTATGTTTTGTTGGATTCGTGTCCACTCCAAATAGCAGAATAACTAATAAAAAATGGCAATAATGTATGAAAAAGAGGGAAAAATTATAAATATTTTTCTAATACAAATGTTTGTAAGACAACGTCTGTCGGGCCAGCTAGTTAATTAATTAATTAAAATTATAAAGGCAAAAGTTTGTAGTGTGTTTGCTTGTTTGTTCCTTCTTCACGCTCAAATGGCAGAATAGATTTGCATTAAATTTGGTATACAGAGCTTATAATTATGCCAACTTCATACATAGGCTACAAGCTATCATCATCATCATCAGTGTTTTTTATCAGTGCGATAACAATTATAAAAGATTAACTAGCTTCATTACTTTCTCCGAGCATGTTGTGAAAAAGATCTTCAGTTTCTATGGTCGGTATGGTTATGGTATGACACTCACTGACTGACCGAACAAACCCCCCCAACCCCGCTCATTCCCCGCGCATCCCTCGGATGGCCAACAACAGTTGAACTCCCTCACGAACGAGTACGGTGGCGGGAGGGGTCTTGGATTAATGGTTTTACAAAACACTGTATCTCAGCTGGTAACTAACTGCGAGTTACGGAGCACGGATTTTTCAAACATAATACTGTACCTTTAATTGCAGTGTTTTGCCATTTTAAACCTTCAACATAAGGAAATTACAGTCTTTTGAGAATGCTATTATCTACCGTCTGTGTATCTATAGAGCAAATATTTTGATATAGGGGTGTAGGCCAGATCGAAAAAATGCATTTGAGCACTATTAAGCCAAAACACTGTATCTAGAGTTACAGTATTTTGGATTTACACGGCAGAGCTGTTGTCGAGTTATAAACGGTGTAACTAAACACGACTTTTTCTTATATAGGTATAGGTACAACATAGATTTTTTTGTCTTTAAAGTTCTAAAGCGACCGCTAATTGACGGCAACGCTATTGGAGGAAGACCATGTTCTAATCTAGTTACGGGTGCTGTGCCGTTATGCGTGTCGTCTATAGTCAACATCGTATCGTTTATACAGGTGAATTCTGGACCCAGACGTTGTTAGTTACGAAATGTGACAATTTTACACTAATTTTACACAAAATGTGTCATCTCGTAGGTTAGAGTCGGTCTGGTTGGCGTACTGATATTGACACAGCCTTAGAATAATAACACAGAAAACAATTACTCGCTAGCGCCGTGTACCCGTTTTTACAGAGAATTTTCGGGCCTAATTCGTTCCTTAAACTCGCCATTGCTTGAAATCAAACCATTTATTTATCTATCTATAAGAATATTGTAAAGAGGAAAGATTTGTTTGTATGTTTGCATTGAATACTTTATAGGCTTCGAAACTACTGGACCAAATATATTTCCAGTAAAAAAATAATTGCAACACATACTTTTATCGAAATTGCTAATAGCAATACTGCCGGCCATTTTACAAAACTTTTGCAAATAATACCTTGCTTGCAATATTGTCTCTTTACGAAAGAATGAATTGTACTGTTACATACCTTATCTTCTCTCCGCAGCCGTGAAAGCGTTGAACGACCCTTGCGAGTACGACGTGCAGTGCGACTCCCTGGCCGGGGCCCCCGACGCGAGGTCCCCCGGCGCGGCGCTGTGCCTCGGGGGCACCTGCATCTGCTCGTACAGCGCGCGCGCCGCCGGCGCCCCGGAGCGCTGCTGGCACAGGAGGCGGCCGGGGCAGGAGTGCAGGCGGGACGAGGTGAGGCCCTAGCGCCCGGGGCCCGAGCCGTGAGGGCGCACTACCTCGGGGGCACCTGCTGGTTTTTTTAACATACCTTCGAATTTAGAATCTGCTTTCTACTATCTTATAATTTCCAGGAATGCGTGTCAGAGGAAGACGAGCCCGGCTACTGTCTCTCCGGACGGTGCACTTGTAAGACTTGTTCCCCGGACGCGAGGGACTTTGGCGGCGCCAGCACTTTTTCCCAGCCACACGTCCTCGTCGCCTCCGTCTTGGCACTTGTCGCCATCTTGAGGTATTAGACGCCATATCAGATATGGCGCGCCGTTATAGCATTTCAGACGCCATGTTTCCATTTCGAACTCACTATCATGTTGAGGTATTAGACGCCATGTTAGTTGTGGCGCGCCATCATGGTGTTGCTGTTGCATAGCTATTTCAATGTATCTGACGCCATGTTGCGGTTGGCGCGCCATTTTGAGACACTGCCATCTCGATCAAATATTAGAAGTCATGCTAGTTATGGCGCGTCGTTATGGCATTTCAGACGCCATGTTTGTGTTCGTGCGCCATTCTGGCACTGACCGCCATCTTGAAGTTTGTGTCGCCATTTTGCTAACAACCTTTAGAACGGGCCATATTACGGAGGCTGTAGGTATGAAAGTAATTTCAAATTATAATGTTGGCGACTTTCCAAATAATATAAGTATATAAACCTCATGCAGTACCTAAAACTATGGAAGTTATAGTGCAAAACCTGGCCATATCAAGGTGCTTGATATTTCCAAACCTACCTGATTATAAATGTCGCCAGACAAAAAATACAACTATAGAGAGAAACCAAGAAATGCCTTAAAATAAATTACTAATAATATCAGAGGTCAATAAAAATGTTTGTTGCACAAAATAGTCTATAGTTTGTTAAATCGTTTATAGTTTATTTCAAAGTTTATAAAATAAGTTGTAAATGGGCATTTTCATTTTTTTTTGTACCCTCCATTTTTAGGGTGTCCCACTGATTTAACATTTAATTATGACATAAATATACTTATTTGTGTGACTTTTGGAATAGCAATTGGTATAAAATATACTTATTAACAAATTAATCAGTAATCCAAGCATATAAACGTTTAATTTACTAAATTATGAATAATTGAAATGTTTAAAGTTACTGATTTTTGCATGTCCCATCCTGCACTAGCTTTGAATAATCAGTGATTACCAAAAAAATTCTACTAACATGTTTCAAAAGTTTTGTTATACATTTAGAGTACTGTTTTTACCGTCACATAAATTAAATTTGTAGATTAAACTCTAATACAACAAGTTTAAATCTATTTTCAAACAAATGTTCGAATCTTGAACCCAGTCGGACATGTCAGTTTAGTGACGGTTTTATTTGAATCGAGAAATACTAAACTCATTTTATTGATTGAAAATGGCAACATTATCGAAAGAAGATCACGGCCGCCATTAAAAACCGGTCAGTTTGGCAAAGTGTCGCAAGGGGAAAGGGTGTTTTGTTGGTGTCGGCAGGTGTCTCCACTTTTTCAGTCAGGTTAGTGATGCTATTTTTTATTTATTATAGATGTCATACGCCGTTCAACCGTCCCAAACGAATCAGATTTAATCTAGAAATCATTTAACATGTTTTATTCTTGTAAAAAGTCTTAAGTGAATGTAAAAAACTTTTTTCTTTAAATCGTTCCCGTGAGTGTGACGTCGGTTAAGTGACATTTTTATCCCGTCACATATAGGGCTGACTACAAAATGTCAACAAACTGACACGTAAGGCTTGTTACACATAGGTACAATTTATAAATTAATGCAATTTGTATCTAGAATTTTGTACATTTCATTTTCAGGCTTTTTTTAAAGACCTCACCATGCCATGTTCCAAATACCATACCAAAATATTCAAATATGCAAATACTATCACTTTTAAATGGTTAATTTGTCCTAAAAAATAATATTGCTATGGTGAGTAGTAAATAATAAAAGTGGATCTCTTTGTTTCTAAGTGAAATATTATTATAAAAATACCAATTGTTGATTGTTCACACATCGTTAAATAAAGAATGTGATAATAAATCTAATTATTTTTGTTTTAATTTATCAACGCTGTTGTTTACAAAAATTTCTATATTTTAACTGCCATGTAACCTTAGCTTTAGGGGTTTCGATGGTGACTGTCCCAATATTTGCATATGGGCAAAATATTTATTTTTCACTTCGGTTTTGCTGATATACTATCACAGTGTATGAAATCGGTTTAACTAGTTGCGTATAATTACCACTAAAATTGCATTCTATAACTAATTGATATACCACGAAATAAGTTAAAGTAACATGATATGCAAAGCCTCACTTGTCACAAAACCGAATAAGAAACATAATTTAAGAAAAATAGGATTTCAATTTAAGGATAAATATCTGTTTTTCCTAAAAAAGTCATATTTCTGTTGTATACAAAAATAAAAAATCAAGTCATATGCCTACAATTTAGAAATAGGAGGACTTTTAAGTTGTCATCAAACTGACCACTATTTCACTACCATGTCCACTTATTTACCATTTTTTATATATAAAACAGGCTATTATTTTGATTACTGATACAATTTTCAATTCGTCAGACTATGTAGCCAAGTCTAGGACCTTTAAAAATCTTAAAACATAACTTTTAAAAAAATCTCATAATTTTTATGAGGGTACACTTTTTTCTGAAAATGCCCAAATAAAAGAATATTGTTGTTTGTTGTTAAAATGTATTGTTTAAGCGTAGATTTATCTTCCATATTTATATAAACAGTATTTTGAGAGTGCAATCTTTTCTGATAATAAGTATCTAATTATGATAACAGAATGAGTAGACCATGCCAAAGAAACTGTACACAAAAGTTATATGATACCTTGTGTAAATAAACGAATATTTATTTAAAGTTTTCTTTCATTTGAACCATACTAATATACCTTTAATTTTTCGAAAGTAAAGCAACTTTCCCAGGGGTAAAGACCGACTGTCATTCTTAGTAGTGGTTAAGTCATGTCAGAGACCCTTAAGTGGCTTCTAAGGATTTTTTTGTAAGGAAGCCTTATATTGTGTACATAATATACTCTGACGTCACAGGATATACACGCAACAAATAATTTAGGTACCTAGTACATATTGAATAAAAAAAATGACGCATACCTAAGTCAAAATGTATTTGAGTTTTGATATTCTACCTTATTCGGAAATACGGTCCTTATTACTATATAATATTAGGAGATATTTTGCTTTATAATATTATAAAGGAGGTTTGCGAGTGCGTTTGTATGTTTCTTACTTCTTCACGCTCAAACAGCGGGACGACTTTTGATGAAATTTGGACTGGAGGTAGCTTACACCCCTTGCAGTAATACATTTTATATTCCCAAACCAGCATGCAATACCATAAAAGTCAAATTTAGTCCGTTGGTGTTGCAATGTTTATCTAAAGAAATAAGAAATGAGCGTAAGAATGGAAAAGTTAAGTTTCAAGAAGAGTTTAGAGAAAGAAACAATATACATTAGGTAGCTTAGAAAAAATAGGTTACATTAAATTAGGTAGGTATTATTTATTATTATTATTAAAACACTTTCTAACACCCCGATGGGGTTTCAACTTTTTTCAGTTGGTGGTTAGTAGGTACAGTAGTACCCAACTTATATGGCTTACCGATGTACCTGCGCAGAAGATGAATTTTCAAAGCGCGGGAAATGCTATTGACCGCTATTGGTCGGCAGCCGCCGCCATCTTAGCGATCGCCGCGTGGCATGAGTGAGATGGAACTAACAGCTGCAGTGTATTATGAACCTTATAATAGTGAGCTTAGGTTGATTGTAAGTTTTAAGCATTCTTTCGTTAATCTTCGGACCATACTTTCTTTTCTGCGCGTACGAAGATTCACGACGCGCCATATAAGTTGGGTACTACTGTACTGGATTGCTAGCGAACCCCCAAGGCAAGGAGTTTACCTATTCAATCCCTTAAGCTCATAGTAATATTAATTTGAACATTCTTAGGTTCCGTAACTTCACAACCTATTGAACATCCGTATTTATCTATCTACAAGGCTGTGAAAGAGCATACTTTCTCTCTCTCTTTCTCTCTCCCTCCCTCTCTCTCTCTCTTTATCTTTCTTTGTCGCGCTCTCTCGCTCTCTACTTTTCTCCGAGTCACTTTATTACCGTAGAATCTACAATAACTTCCAAAAGCACATTCTACGACAACACGGCCCGCCATACCGTCATGACATTGCGACACGCTCTAAAAAACTGTTCTAATAACTGGAGTCATCGGTACGTCGGTAGTTCTAGTCCTGGTAGAGGTGAGAGACGCGTGTAAGGCGCGCCGCACACTGGGCGACGCTGCGGCGTATACGATGGGGTTCAGCGCGGAGTTCGCGTAGCCGAGCCAGGTGCACCACTGCCACGCCACGTCGGACACGCACTTGCAGAGGGAATCTGAAAAAGGCAATAAACATTCTCTAGAAATAATGAAAAAAAGAAAGAAAAATCATTTTTTTGTGACACCATACAACAATTCAACAGAGGATTACAAAGTAACGAGCAGAAGGCGTCAAAAAGTACGTAACACGTATAACACCTTCACTGGCAAATGAGTCATATATGACTCACAAACGCGCATTGGAACACGTTCATGAGTCGCATATGACTCACACGAATAAGCTCAAGAAACACGCGTGATTCATTTCACCACACAAGTTTCAATGTTTTTTTTTATGAAAGTGACGTATTAAATGACTTACCGATAGGAAGCATGACAAAGAACGGTGTCCAACAGATGAGAAAGAGTGCCATGAGCGTTATAATAGCTCGGGTCGCTTTTCTCTGTCGACACCTTATGTACCCCCTGAAAAAGAAATATTGCATGTCTATGTTATTGCTTCTAGAAACCTTAGAAATGGACAACATCACGACAACGTATTTCGGATGATTAAACTCCTTCGTATACTTGATGATTAACATCCGTCGTAAATGATTAACAGCCGTGGCGCATGATTAACATCCGTGGTGCATGATTACTCGTGTATCATCGAAGATCTAATTAATGGTTTTATTTACAGCTAAAAACCTCTCAACTCACGGCGAACCGGAGTTTTTGATTGGGGTAGTTTTACGGTCCGCTGAAGCGCCGGGAGCGTTGAGATGGCATCCTTTTGGAGACAAAAATCTGAAATCACAAAGGGTAACCATTATTTACGGTGCTAGATATTATAATCCATCACGGATGGCATAAATAAATCGTTGTCAATTATTATTTCGGTGCACGCCTCCCTCCCCGCTATTTCTACCAAACGTTCTTGTTCCACGTGTGTATTATTTGTCTCTGAAGTTCTTTTAGACCTTCATGCAGGCCCTCCACAAAATATAGAAATCAACAAGGAGAAAAAATCATTATTTTTAGGAACCTTTAGTTCACTTACACGGTCACTTTTCGAATCTTATCCCTGAAGAAAGATTGTGGAGCTGTTTCTGTTACTTTATTCGGTGTAGTGGGCATTTCCTGAAAGGAAGTCCAATTAGGGATAAATGATGAAATGATTAAAATGAATGAAATTAACGAAAGGAATGAAATGAAAGATGCAAATGAAATTTTTGAAATGAAGAAAATTATCCTAAGACCTACGTAAATGAAATGGATGAAATCGATGATACGGATAAAATGGATGAAATGGGTGAAATGCACGAAATGAACGAGAGGAACGAAATTAATGAAATTAACGAAAGTAACGAAAGGAATGAAAGGAACGAAAGGAACGAAAAGAACGAAATTAACGAATGAAACGAAATGCACGAAAGTAACGTAATTAACGAAATTAAAGAAAATAACTAAATTAACGTAACGAAATGGAACCAAATAAACGAAAGGAACAAAGTGGACGAAATGGACGAAAGGAATTAAAGGAACGACAGGAACGAAATGAACGAAAGCAATGAAATGAAATAAAACAATTTCGTTATACCTGCGTATCCACACCAGGCGACCGACCCCGGTGAGCTCGAATCGATGGCAGTGCGGAGAGAGCGCTCAGTATCCTCGCGTATAGCACCACCATCACGCTAGCCGGCAGATAGAACGAGGAAAATGTGCTGAAGAAGACGTACCTGGAAGACATGAAGCATCGATCAGGATACCAATAAGTTTTTGTTGACAGTTTTTACATATTGGTACGGGCTGGACGCTCCATACAAACGACTGAATCGGACAAAAACAAGCGAAGCTGTATAATTGTCGCCCGCGTTGATACTGCGTTGGTACTCAATAGGTCACCCAACATGCTCAAAATGTCGTACAAAATCCCGATCGTGCTATCTCTCAGTTCCAAATTGCACATTCTCTCTCTATCTTCAGGTCTGCTTGTCATACTGATATTGTACGTACTGTCATTATTTGTCATTACTGTACGTATTAAGTAGGTATAGCTTGTGCAAAATAATCGTTTATAACTCGACTACATACCATAACTTCAAATGTAAAGTCAACATAACTAATAACGTAGGTCATATAAAATCTATAGTACTTATTGCTCGTGTCGATTCCAAAATATATCTGACCCTGAAAATTATTCTTCCTTTACTTACATCTATCACACGAAAGCCCCCACAGACCTCCGATTAAAAGAAACTCACCCAACATTAGTGTTAACTGTGCAAGCTTTGGCGATCTCTCCGGGCAGGAAGTGCTTCGGAGATGGTACGAAAGCCGTCGGTAAGGCCACGAGGGTCGCAGTGGGCCAGACCAGGGCTGCGTACACCTTGGCCTTCTTGGAGCGCTGAGCGCGCGCCAGCGGGGCGGTGATGCCGCACCAGCGCTCCCAGCCCAGGGCGCAGAGGGAGAGGATGGAGGCCGTGCAGCAGAGGACGTCGAGGGTGCTCCAGCATGAGCACAGCGCCCAGTCTGAAAGAGTCCAAACATTTCATACCAGCTCCCGCGACGAATTAGGGGATCCATTTCTCCGAAATAATGCTCGGGCATGGAGTTTTCTCACCATTTTTTCCATCAAGGAACACCGAGGGGCATCCACGTGGAAGAAGCTTACATTAGATAACAAAATAAAAAGGCAACTTACTCAAGTGAAATATAAACAGCTCCCGCGCGGCGGCCATGGGCAGGACGAATAACCCGACCAGCAAGTCAGCTGTCACCAGACTGGCGAGGGGGTAGTGCGAGGGGGCGCGCCGAGCCTTCCTGAGGGCGGCCAGTACGGCCCCGTTGCCAACTATGGTAGCTGCCCCAATCGCAGTCCTGCCGGCCGCGCCTGCCCACCATGCCGCCGTCATACCGTACCGTGGCTGCAACGCTTCCACGATTCTAACAATATGTACTAAGTACTTGTAGTGCAAAGCAGCAATTAACTTAAACAGTTTTTAATTCATGAGTTTTCATCATCATCATCAGCCTGAATACGTCCACTGCTGAACATAGGCCTCCCCCTTAGACCGCCACACCGAACGACAATTTGCCACTTGCATATAATAATATCCACCGGTTGCCTGCGACTCTTTTGATGTCGTCGACCCATCTAGTGGGAGGTCTACCTACACTGCGTCTTCCTGTAATGAGATTAGCTAGGCCCAATTAGAACGTAAACATTCAAATGCAATTTACTCAGATTACTCAGACACAATATAATGCATTTAACTGTTTTTACCCGTAAGCCGACGATAGGTACCTATATGCTATTAATAAAACTTTCAACTGTTCGTCTTTTTTCTGCATTATGACTCTCAATCCTTTGATATCATTAATTTGTATCAGATAACAAGATTATTTCCGATGACTACAGAATAGAATAGAATAGAAAATGTTGTATTGTACCAACACCAGATAAAAAAGGGTGCATACCATGCTATCTAATGCCGAAATTAGATTTATGGGTTGCGATTTTTTACAAAATAAACGTAGGTCATTGTGAATATTATGACAATTTTTAGTACGATACCACCAGAAATGAGTAGCTCGGAATTTAGGCAGACAACCCCAGAAAACAAAAGTTATATAACTGTTTAGTACTTAAATAACTCGTTGCACACTGTATTTTATTAAAATATAGAATAGCTTAAGCAAGACAGTGGCATGTCATTAACAATCGGTGTCTACTTACCAATTCAAACAATTAACGTTTCCTGAATTTACTCCCAACACTCATTTTTAGATTCATTTGATCACCTTCACTTTACTATGGATATTGACTAATCATAAACTAGTAAGAAATTAGATAGTGTGTTTATTTTTAAAATAGGTAATAACCACGTCCTCGTCTTTGAATTATTATTAGAATAATTAGAAATAAACACAACACAACCCCTGATGACTTTTGTGTTGAGTTGAGGGTAACGATAGAAAATTTGCCTTCTGACAGCTTGGAAAGTAATTGGAATGAAAGATCTCATTATCAAATTTATTTGTACTGTACCTACTTACCTACATTTAAAAGATTTTATTTTTTTGGCGGGAAACCAAACATTATATAACCAAACTTTTGTTTTTTATCGAGTCTGAAGATTCAGCATTCACCATTTTACTGCATCGTGACGTTGTCTGCGATTTGACTAGTCAACTGACTAGGTACCTAACGGACTGGGACTCGACAAAATTACTAATTTCAATAGGAGCTTGGTTTAATTAAATAATTCCAATTTAATCGTGTGAAATTATTAAAAAAGGGATGAGTAATAAAATAATTATTTGGGCAACTTGAATAATTATTATTTAGACATTTTGAATAAAAGATTTTAATTTAATTATTCCTTTATTGTCAGATAAGGTCGAAATTATTTAAAATTTCATTTTCCTCAAAAAAGATTTAGATTCTTACAAAGAAATGCATTTCATAAAGATAATGATAAAAAGATATTTACAATATTAAAACTATGTTTACGGTCTAAGCTGAATAGTCAAAATTACAGGTTGTCTCTACAATTAAAACTAAATTTAAAGGCACACAATGAAAATCGACAAAAAGGTTTTAATTAACATTGGTCCTAGTTACATCGATTATCCTTTTTCTATCCACGATGCAAACAGAGGGGTGTTATTCATTTCACGCGTGTGTCTGTGTCTGTCTTTGTCGTAGTTCCCAAATGCCTGATCAAATTTTAAAAGTCTTTTCTTTGAAAGGTGGACTTATTCAAGTGTTCTTATCTTTTAAGAAAATTTGTTCAGCCATTTGAAGATTATTTAATAATCGGGAGTTTATGGAATTTCTATTTTACAGGTAGGTATGGTGTAGCTATTTTGTGCCAAATATGAGCCGTTAAATTTTGTACTTCCGAGTTGGTTTTCATTGAGAACCATTCAAGCTTACAGTAAAAGAATGCATTTAGAGGAAGCACGCGTTTCGCTTAACTTTTACCCTACTTACAACTAAGAACTAGTAATACACAAAATTATCACTAAAAACTTTTCATATCAGATAATCGAAACGGTAATGAGAATGTTTTGTTCAATCTTGCTCCTTGGCACATAACGATGACACAGAAAAAAAAACTATAAAATTAAAACTATCAATTAATACCTACGAAGATCATTATTCTCATTTAAATATTAAAAAAAAAATGATATAAAATATTTACAAAAATGTAAGACGCTTGGAATCTGTCTAAGTTTTTAAAACTTTGTTTTTTTTTTTAATATCTTACATGAGTATGTATGGGGATATATTTTAGAGTTGAGCATGTATTTATGGTCCCAAGATAATAACTAGGAAAAGTTTTAAAGCGTTATAAATGGAATGATGAGATCTCTTACAATAACACTCAATGGAAATAAGCCAGGTGCGCCAGAGGAATTATTAACTTGGAATTATTAAATTGAATAAGAGAACCTTATTCAATTACAAACGTTTACAGGAAAATATTGAAAATTAATAAATAAATTAAAATTAAAAAAAAATAGATAGACCAGTTAACAAAAGTCTAATATTTTTTCTACGGTGAGAAGTGGTTACAATTTTTGGTATATATTTCTAATTAGATTTTTAATTTTGGTACGAAAGAGAAATTTTTTATCTGTTGAGTATTCATGCTAGTAAACCGGAACTGATAAAGGCAGATTCTTATGATGGAAAACAGAGAGAAAATAATGCAAAATGTGTGTAGGTACAGACGGCATGTACTTTTTTATTATGAGTAAATATGCGTAATCTTTTATTCAGATTTAAAATTTGTATTTTAACCTCTGTCCACCATGGCTTTACTACATAATTGGAAGCAATCATGGAATGATTTATAAGCGGAAGATAACTAAGAGTACGTAACAAGAATAAAACTAAAAGTTCTACCGAAATTGATGCCTGTTTTCAAAATTTAATAAAATAAAATATGTATTGCAAAATAGGCAAAAAATCACGATCCATACAAACAGGTATCAACCTCGGTTATTTTCGCTTAGATATTTAACTAAAACGTATCTTAGACCAAGAACAATATAATATATTATAAAAATTTCAAAAAAAAAGTCAACGTTTCCAGCGTACTGTACCTATTATGTTTTTTTAAAAACCGGAATATAGGAAGCAGGTGTAGGAATGATGCTTTTTATAGTTATTAAATAATCTAAAAGTTTATTCAGAATGGTGTTGTTGTCCTTGATCTCAGTTACAATAAAAAATAAAATAAAAAGCTATACACTAATGTATACATTACAATACACTAACCTAGTGCTACAGAATCACACATAAATAATTTCTCTTCACGAATAGTACAGTCCAACACATGCCGACTGTACTTTAACAATCTCATTTCAAATACATTATTTTTAATTAAAATTATTTCAAAACAGACTTGAAAACAAGTATTTAAAAATCAACAACGCAACAATTCATTTATAAATGTAGAATGCTCTTTACGGAAATCCGGTGCATTTTTCAAATAGGTATACAAGGTGTATCGGCAAGGTGTAGTAATATTGAAATGTGGGTATGTGTACCTGGTGATGAATCATTTGCCAGGGTACTAAAACCTGAAATCGATAATCGATTTTTTCACTAAAATTCACAAAATAACTAAATATTACAACCCTAACATGATACGGATGACGTCACGTTACGCGGGTCACTGGCATTGAATTATTTTTGTCGCAAATAGACCGCGGTGCACCGCGGTCTTTGAATTTTGCCGACAATATTTTCTGGCATTGAATTATTTCTGCCGCAAAGAGACCGCGGTGCACCGCGCGGTCTTTGAATTTGCCGACAATATTTTAGGGTTCAGTATTGTTACAAAGTTGAAAGCCTCTAAAATTCATTTCAGATACTTACCGCCTTAGAATAGAATTTTGGTATGTACATTACACGGACCAGATATCAATCAGCCGCCAAGGAATACTTTTGTCCGGTTGCATCTGTCCGGGTCGGTACAAATCGGTAAAAATCATTATTTAAAAAACAAACGGAACCCTAAGTACTTTTATGAATTTGTCTTGACGGATTTGACGTTCACTGACATTGCCCAGCTGATAACTAGGGTTGAACGATGGTTAGTTTTGCAGTAAACTTTGACGTGTCTTAATTCATTACCCTACCTACTTACAGATTTATAGTACCTCCAGACTACTTCGAAATAAGTATGTGTATGCATAGTTTCAGTATTACTACACCTTGCTGTTACACCTTGTATACTTACCTACAACATTTTAAAAACTGGTCATATTTCATGTGTCACATTTTAACACAATTCTAATGATTATTAAAATCTAATAGATAGATGAAACAAGCTCATTCTTATTAAATATTTAAAATAATATAAGATAAGAATAACTATTCTTCGGAACAATATCGTATCCTTTGTATTACTACTATATTACAAGGCAATAGCACTACATAGACAATATTTACCTACTTTGTTTTCAAATAATTTGAAACTTTTAAAACTTTGAAACTTAGAAATTTATTTGAAACCTTTTTTCAAAAACACACCGAAATTTCCAATTTCTTTCCTGCCTCTTGAGATTGTCCGAGTTAGTGCGCGCTAAACTAAGTTATATTACATCGAGTCATGGCTGTACATCAGTCTATATCTACGACGCGAGCACCTCGAGTTAACTTCAACTCTGTCCCAATACTTACAAGGTGCTTTCTTCCAACGTTCTGTACATGAGTTGTGACAACCCTAGTTGCTGAGCGAAGCGAGCGGAGCGCCCATTTTGCGAGTTCAACAACCCTAACCAGCACACTGCGAAGCGAGCGACGTGAAAGAACGATCGTTCTATTACGAGAGTTGACCACTCTAGCTGAGCGAAGCGAGCGAAATTATTCGTGATTGCTCTTTTGTTCGCGTTTAATATATTTCCTAGTTCTAGTTGTTCATTAAATTTCACTTGCACATACTGGTTTCAATATTTTTTATTCAATATACTCGACCATTAAAACAAATATCCACAAAACTGCAATCCCCATTACAGACTTGTAAAAAAAACGAAAATCGCCCACTTCAGCAAAGTTCAAACAGTGTCGCTCACTACGCTTCGCAAACCAACAATGTCATTTCTTGCTTCCCAATAACCTAAGTTTACAGAGTCCTATATATAAATGGCCTCGGTGCCCCCCTTGTTGGTCTGCTGGATCTCGTTGGGCGAGAGAGCCGCGCGGTCCGACCAGTCCGAGTGGGGGGACTGCGTGAGGGGCGTCTGCGGGGAGGGCGTCGACCAGTGGTCCGGGGACTCCGGCGAGGGCGTCGGAAACGTGTCGCCGATGCCCCAACTACCGTACAGACCTGGAGAAGACGGGGTTTTATAAATAATTTGTATCGAGTACAATTTTTAGTGAGCATTAGAAATTGACTGCTCAAATAGTGTGAGTTTGCTAAAGAACACACATTATTTAGCAGGCTATGGCTGGAGTCCGTACACAATTATTTTAGCCCTAAGAACTCACCGAACATAACGTTAGTCCTAATAACTAACTTGACATGATGTTAGTCCTAGTAACTAACCGGGCCTAAAGGTTAGTCCTAAGAACTAACCGGCCATAATGTTAGCCCCAAGAACTATCACGACACAATGTTAGTTCTAAGAACTCACTGGACATAATGTTAGTACTATTAACTAACAGGACTTAATGTTAGCCCAAGAACTTACTGAACATAATCTTAGTCCTAAGAACTAATCGGACATAATGTTAGTCATAAGAACTAACCGGACACAATGTTAGTCTTAAGAACTAACCGGAAATAATGTTAGTCTTAAGAACTAACCGGTCATAATGTTAGTCTTAAGAACTAACCGAGCATAATGTTAGTTCTAAGAACTTACCGGACATGATGTTGGTGAGCGCGGGGTGCGGCGCCCCCTGCACCTGCCCCAGCGCGGCCGCGTGCGTGATCACCGCCTGGAGCTGCGCGTTGTGCTGCCCGTTAGCACCTGGACAAACAGAGGGAGAGCAAGTTTAGTTTGAGGAAAGTTATAGGGGGAAAAGGCCGCGGGGAGAATTTCGATGTCGTGTAATTTTTTTATATCAGACAAAATGTTGACGCAATCTAAAATAAAAGGTTCGTCTAAAATTGGCGTTCCATTTGCCGGAACGTATCGGAACGACGATCTGCAGTAACGCAAAGTTACAAGGTACTCACTGAGATGCGCAAGCGCGGAGTACGCGTCCATTTGGTGTTGGTGGTGCGAGTGGCGCAGCGCCGCCATGTGCGCCGGCGACGTCGGCAGCGACGGCCGCGACTTGCCGGGGGAGGGGGAACCTGGAGGAAGGGAGGGGGGTTTAAAAATTTTACTTTTTTATTATTTCAGCCAGTATCAGTTCATTGCTGGATAATATTTATTATAAGACCTCTTTTAGCAGAACTATTAAGACCTCCTCTTTCAGCAGACTGACCACTCATTCTGGTATAGCGCCTATGCTATTCATGTTCAGTTCCAGCAGCGGTCCTTGAAAGCCAGTCCCGTTCTGACTGAGCATGTTCAGCACCTTCGACTACATCGTGACTAAACCTGACGGCCTGCTTACACTCTGACACAAAGCTAGCACAACATCATAGGACATACGACAATCAAGAGTAATGTTTTTAAACTTTCGCTAGAAGAAAAGCGCGTTAATTTGTGCTCGAATTAGATACGTTTTTAGGTAATAATAAAGTGTAATGTGTAATGTAGCCGGTGGCACTAAACAGTTACTTAAACGCTTGCGAGGAATGAGTGACGCCAAGGGATGGTGTATACAATACTTGGATAGGAGAGTCGGACCCTTAAGGGGGTGAAATACGATCAATTTTATCGAGAAATCTTCCCCGTAAGTGGGGTTTCTGCCACTATAAACAAAAATTGTGATGCACGCTTTTCGCCACCACTCTTTCTTTTTTATTAGTGGTTGACTGGTAGAAAATAATTTAAGCATTAAGTCCGCCACCTTGTACTACTTATATGTCTTATGTGCAATAGAGTATTAAATAAATTAAAAAATATATATTAATAAAAAAAAAAAAAAAAAAATGGCATCCATTTTATTATGATAAAATTAGGGATCAATTTTCAAATTTGACCCCCTGAAGGCTCCGACACACATAACCAATCACATTGTATGTATGTATATACTGACCTATGTACGCGTGCGGCGAGGTGGTGTGCGCGCTGTGCGTGGGCGAGTGGTTGGAGTATGGCGGCGACAGCGACGCGCCGAGGGCGCCGCCGCCGTACGACTGTTGCAGCGTCTGACCCGTCTGCAACGTGCACAACAATGGGGTTACAAGTTGGGGAGAGGTTGAGGAGAAAGGGGGGATGTGTATGTGTGTGTTTGAAGATATTCTTTATTATAAAAAGTGTAATGGAAAGAATAAAAAAAATCTATTCAAATAGTACGTTGAACGTTGTATCTTCATTAAAGAACTATGAACCCCCTATCCTACATGACATTTTTGAACCTCTACAAACACTAAAATTCATTAACTATCTAAGTACAATAATCAGATTATTAAGATTTTCAATAAAATAAAACATTAAAATATTGCAATCGGCCATTTTGATTGAAACACCAATCATAGCGCATGCCGCATGACGTCACGCTTAGGTAAACTCCGCTGACATAGCTGCTTCGTCATGGCATTTTATGAAATTTAATTATGTTTAATAATACATATATTTCTATAAAAAATGTGCACTACATAAACTCGCTAGACTAGACAGACATACACAAGTGTTTGTCGCTATAAATCAATTGTCATACATATTATACCTACTTACACAACCTATACATACCTACTACATAATTGTGTAAGATTATACTATGTATCAGTGTGTTCCTATGAGTTGTATAGTGGATGCATGAGGAGGGCCGTGCGCACTGTGGCGCATACCTTGACGCAGTCCTCATAGCTGGGCGGCTGCTTGTGCTGCATGAGCGGCTCCATGCCCACGAACTGCGCCATCGCGTTTGCGTTCGAGTACAACGACGTCGCGTCGTACGGCGACGGCAAGTCCTAGAATGCGTCAAATATACATTAACGATGCGTCACATACACATTAAAGATGCGTCACATACACAAAGATGCGTTACATACACATCTTCTATTTTATAACAAGTGCTCTATTATAAGATAATTTGCATATCGCAACTAAGACTAAGTGGTGGTGATCCAGCTGTAATAAGGATCTAATCTCAGCAACACCATTGGCAAATAAATAATTTCATTTCCATTTCAAGTTGTTGGTCGTTGTTGATTGTTTTGTTTGTAACAACTATTTCACTTTGGTAATCTAAGTAGAAGTTCAAGAGTAACAAAGTCTCAGGACAGATCAGACAGATCCGTTGAACATTCAAAAAAACATACAGTGGAGTTGAGAACTCCTCGGAAAACCTCCTTTTTTGAAGTCTACTGACCTGTAAATTTTGGAGCGGTGATTCGACTGGGCTGAGACTCGAGCCGAGGCTCTCAACGCTCTGCGGCACTTCTTGCGCCACCTTTTTATTACTCTTTTTTACACTGGGTTTTCTGAAACAGAAAGAATAGCATTTAAAATTTTAGTTTTACATACTACAGGTATGATTTTATAATATGAGTTTTATACATTTTGTAGATAATAATTATTTAGAAATCAAAGTAGGTAAGTATAAATACTATAAAATATGAGAACCCAATAAGATACTATAAAATATGAGAAACGAAACTATTTTTTTTTATAAACTATTTCTTTTTCAAATTAAAAATATAGAGCTTGAAATATAAGTTTAAGCAAAAAATAAAAAAATAAAAAAAAACAAAAACTAAAATAAAAAAATAAAAAGTTGACAAGTACCTAGCGTACCTTCTGATCTGCGTGTGCTGCAGATTGTTGTTGTCGTACATCTGGTCGGGGCTGTCGGGGCCGGCCTTCGCGCGCGGCTTCTTGGGCTTGCCCTTCGCCGCGGACGCGATCACGGTCGGCTGGCTGATCAGCTGCGGGTGCGGGTTCGGAGACGCTGCAATAATAACTTGTAACTCAGTAACTGGTAATTAGTTTTAATAAATACAAGTTTTTATTATAAGTAAAAAATACTTTTACAAAGTATAATCCAGGCGAGTGTATGCTGAGCTGTCTTCCAATAACCTCGTTTATTCATCGTGCATCTGTCTCTCAAGAGGCCGTTCTGTGATCTATTACCTACTTTAAAGCCTACTCTAACGACCCCTTGGAATTCTTCTACTTCTAGAACCTTCTCGACACTCTTCCATGAAATATAGTCCAAAATACTCACTACTTATATATCACCGTGCATGCATCTATCAACGCTCATGTGATTCCTTACCTATTTCTAGAAATTTCTCACTAGAAGAGAGAAGACTAGGGAAGCTTCTAGAATGTTCCCAACACTTACCCATGAAGTGATGATGCTGAGGCGGCGGCCCTGGTCAGTACTCGCCCAAAAACCTCTCCACGTCACCGTGCATGCGTCTCTCAACGGTCATGTGATCCCTTAATGATATCTCGAACTTTGTTCCTTCTAGAATGTTCGCCACACTTACCCATGAGGTGATGATGCTGAGGCGGCGGCCTGGGACAGTGCTCGTCCAGCAACCTCACTATGTCGTCGTGCATCCGCTCCTGCGCCACGTCCCTCGGCAGGCGGTCCATGTGGTCCGTGATCTCTCTGTTGGCCACCGCGTCCAGGAGCGCTCGACACGCGCCGTAGGAGCCTTCTCTGGCGCCCAGGAACAGAGGAGTTTCATCCTGGAAGATGTTCAAGAATACTTAATTAAAGAAGTGAGAAGTGGGGAGAAAAGGTTGTCCCAGCATAAACTGATAGAATACATTTCTAAAATAAAAATGACCCCATTTTTGTGTGTTTGGATAATAGATTTCTTCCAGCTATTTAGTAGGTACTGAGCCAATCTCATTTTGATGAATTTTTTATGGAACTAATCTAATAGATTATAGTATAATATTTACAAACAAAACATTAATTTGGAATATCAGTTTCCACAAGATGGAGCTCTGAAGAATTCTTCAGTGGCTACTAATAAACTCCTCGAGCTTGAGCTCATATGATTTTCATGAGCCCAATGATTTCGGAGGCATGTCATCCACCAATCCGGATGAGGCCCCCGAGGAGAATTATGGCCTAATCCTCCTCACGAAAGTGAAGGGAGACTGGTGCTCAGCAGTGGGCGGATGAGCGTTTATGATGATGATGATGATGATGAAGATGATGACGATGATGATGAAGGTACCTTATCGTCTTGTGCATCCCGGTTGGCGCCGTGCACCAGTAGCACGTTGACGGCGTCCACGTTGTTGACGGCGGCCGCCCAGTGCAGCGCCGTCTTGCCGCTGTTGTCAGCCGCGTTGATGTCCGCGTCGGCGTTTATGAGGTCCTCCACCATGCCTTCTATCGCTAGCCTGAGGGAGGGAGATGGGTGAGAATATGTGGGCGGAGCGCAGTGTGTAACGCAAAATTCTGGGTAGCACCTAGCAGCCAATATAAGCGGCAGAATGGAGGTACGCGTTGTATGTTACCTGGCGGCCAGTATTTGCGGCAGAATGGAGGTACGCATTAAATGTTACCTAGCGGCCAGTATAAGCGGCAGAATGGAGGTACGCATTCTGTTACCTAGCGGCCAGTATTTGCGGCTGAATGGAAGTACTCATTGTATGTTACCTAGCGGCCAGTATAAGCGGCAGAATGGAAGTACTCATTGTATGTTACCTAGCGGCCAGTATCAGCGGCGTGGTCCCGTCGTGCATCCGCGCGTTGAGGTTGGTGGCGCGGTTCCGCAGCAGGATCTGGAACACGCCCATGGCGTCGGCGGCCACGGCGGCGTGCAGCGGCGTGCGGCCCGTGTTGTCCTGCGAGTTGGCGTCCGCGCCCGCGTCCAGTAGCCGCTTGGCCGCGTCCGCGCGCGCGTACCTGCGGCCGGGAGGACGGTATTATCTGTCTATATACATATTGTAATAAAAATGTAACGGATCATGTACATGGAAGATATGTGAGAAACAATATTATTGGGGCCTTTAACAACGCAAATAGCACCCGAAACAATGATTGTTAGAATGTTTGTCTGTTTGTCTGTGCATTTGTGCGTTTGTGCACGCTAATCTCAGAAACGGATTATCCGATTTACATGTGGTTTTGAGTAGTATGTTATGTAAAGCTTCACTTAACATTTAGCGTTTACTTCATTTCAATCGGTGCATAAATAAAAAGTTACGCCAACCTTTCAAATACCTATAGATTTTGTAAGTATAATATGTAACGCGGGTGAAACCGCGGGGCGCAGCTAGTATCATCTATATCCCGACTTACTTTGCAGGTACCTAGATATTATCCACCAATCCAGATCGGGTCCTCGTGGAGGAATAATGACCTTATCATCAACACGAGTGAAGTGAGGCCCGTGCTCAAGATAGAGCAGATATAATCGTAATGATGACTCCGAGAGAGTCAAGTTTTACCTGGCAGCTAGATGCAAACTGGTCTCCCCAGTCTTGTCCATAGCCGCGTTGAGTTGCGCCCCCTGCGCCACCAGCTCCGATATGATGTGGGCGGTCTGCTCGTCCTCCGCGTCGGAGCCCGTGTCCAGCCCGCCACCCCTCACCGCCGCCACCATGAGGGGGGTCATACCGAGGGGGCCGCGCGCGTCCACGTCTACATGGCCGTCGTGCTGCAAGATACAGCTGGTTTAAGACATGTGCCAAACATATTAGGTATTTAAAAAAAACCCTCTAAAAAAGTAGACTTTTCAGGGACCATTTATTTCATTGGAAATTGATTAATTACTTTTGAAAATCTATTTGAAGTTCTTCTTAGGCAGAAGTCTGTCTTGTACCACCAATCTCCTTTGTGAAACATACAATTGTACAATGGATATACTTACGATAGCAGGTGGAGTCATCATGCTAGGAGGCACTCTGATATCAGCCGCATCCAGATGCTGTTGCGTCCACACTCTGCCATCGTGACCGGCTTCCTCATAATCCGTAATCGCCGTATGGTCAGACGCATACCCCCCGGGCGCGCCATTAGCATCGCCGGGACCCCGAGCCCGCTTCGCTCTGGGCGGCGCGGACCCGTCGTCATCCTCGTCAGACCAATGCGGGGGGCCCATATGGCCCCCATTGATGTCCAGATCTATACAACCCATGGACCCCTTGTTCAAATTCCTCATTTCTTGGCCATCGGGGCCGCGGCGCCGCGCACGCCGGCGGGTAGACGAGTTGTTTCTGATGAACCCTTCGGGGAACCAAGTGATGCCAGCCGCACGTTTCCTTTGAGCAGTAACCAGTACTCCGATCAAGAGACCGGCTAGAAGCACTAAGATGACGCCGATGAAGACGTATTTGGAATTAGTGGGCACTTCTTCACCAGGTTCAGGAGGGCTGACACCTTTCACTTGGAATATCGGGAAGTCTGGAGACAGGGAATGCTTGGATGCAGTTGCAGCTAAGAATTCGGCGGCTTCGCGTGCGGTAAAGAAACATTCCGAACTGGACATTGTCGTGCATTTTCTGTTGTCGATTTCCAAATACACCTGGACCCCCGTTTGTCCCGACTGTGTGAACACTATGTTGTGTTTCTTTCCGAACTCCGTATCCTGAAGACCAACGTCGGTCGCTCCTTTCCAAGGGAACACCATATCATTGCCCAAGTGGTCTTTCCTTATCAGAACAGTCGTTCGCAGCTGATGACCCAAGTCCCGGAGGAAAGCGACGGAGTTTTCTTTGAAGGTCCTCATGTCCATAAGTAGAATTACTGACATCACGCCATCGGCTAGATGCGGAGGCTCATTTTCGCAGTCCAGACCGTCCCAGTTGCACTCGGCGTTATTGCATCCGTAGTCGCAGTGGCCGTTGGCGTAATGCTTCTGGCAGTAAGCGTCGTAGATTGGATTGCATCGCTGTAAAGACTTCTGACAGTCCCTTCCGTCGAACAGACACGCTTGGGTGTTGCAAACTTCATTGCATTCTCCGTCCATGAAGACTTCCCAGCAGTTGATAGGAGCTGTGCAGTTCGCCCAAGGGTTGATGCCCAGGGAACAGTCGTTACCGTCAAACTCGCAAGCGTACGTGTTGCAAACTTCATCGCAGTGGTGATCGCCTTGCTTCTCTTTGCAGCCAAGTTTTACGCACTGTTCCCTTTGAAAGGCCAAGTCTAGTTCTTGCAGAGTCAAGCTTGGGTTTTTGTTGCTGAAGCCACCGCTGACGGGACTTCCATAGCCTCCTCTGGAATGAGGGTCGTGTATGTCGCAGTTCTTGCCGGTCCACTGCCGCGGACAGTAGCACAGGTAGTCTCCGGGCTTGTCGATGCATCTGGCTTCGGGGTGATTGCAAGGATTGCTGAGACAGTCATTCATGGAGTCTATTTCACAGTTTATGCCGGACAATCCTGATGGACAGTCGCATACGTAGCCTCCTATTTCTGATGTTCGACAATACCCTCCATTCTGGCAAGGATTGGAGTCGCACGCGTAACCTGAATACTCGCAGTTCTTGCCATAAAATCCATCGTTGCACGAGCATTCGTGCCCGCCTTGGATGGCCGTGCAAATACCCCCGTTTTGGCAAGGGGAGTGGGCGCAGAAGTTGACTTTAGCATCACAATGTCTACCCATGAAACCAGGTTTACAGTTACAATGGTAATCATTGACGAGCTGGACGCAGTCTTGAGTTCCAGGAGTCGAGCAAGGGTTCGAAAGACACTCGTTGATGTCGCCCTCGCATCTCGGGCCGACGAAGCCCGGCGGGCACTTGCATTCAAAGCCCCCAACCCTGTCGATGCAAGTCCCGTTGTTGTGGCAGGCGTCTTGCTTGCAGTCGTTGACGTTGATCTCGCAGATTTTGCCGAGGGTGCCAAATGGGCAGGAGCACGAGAATTTGTTGATGAGATCGTGACAGGTTCCTCCATTTTGGCAGGGATTGGGGAGGCAATCGTTGACATTGAGCTCGCAGTTCTGCCCTTGAAATCCTTTGGCACATTGACACTGATAGGTTCCAACCAGGTCTTTGCAAACGGCTCCGTTTTGGCATGGAGCTGACTCGCATTCATTGATCTCTTTTTGGCAGTAGGAACCTGTGTAGCCTTCGAGGCAGTGGCATCGATGAGAGTTGCCGATATCTTCGCAGGAACCGTTGTTGCAGAGCTGTTTTAATTTAACTCCTGTGGAAGAAAATCCAATGTTAGCACTGAGACTTAAAGCTCATAGTTGAGTGACGTTAAATTAACCAAGAATACCTTTTCTGATAGAAGCATCCTTGCATGATACCATTTCAACGTCACACAGCTTGCCCGACCAGCCCGGCGCGCACGTGCATGTGTATTGAGGACCCTTCTGGGAGCAAGTTGCACCGTTTTCGCATGGACTTGCTTCGCACCTGGAAACAAGTAGAGTAGTATTAGGTTTTTCAAGGACGTGTGATATTTGCCAACCCATACTACGGCACCTGCCAGCGAAATCTATCTTTACAGTAAGAAATTCAACGGCTGATAAACCACCACATTCAATTACCAAATTGATCAGCTCAAGTATTCAGGAAACTTTCATAATAATATCTTTATCTCAGAGTTACAAGCCGGAACTGCTTTTGACTACTTTCAACCCTTGGGTTAACATTCACGAAGTACCCTAGTGAAGTACTTTTGATCGAATAGGCAGGCAACTGAAAATCTTCCCCAAAGATACGTGAACAGTCTCCACTCGAAGAACTTGAAACACTTCCCTAGCTGGAGGATTTTGAGCTCATACACAGTGGAAATAACGGATCAAGTCGACCGTTCCATTCTTATCTTAGCATTCCGAATGACAACTTGGACTTACCAGTCTACGTATGTCTCGCAGTGTTTCCCAGTGTAGCCGTAGGAACAGTGACAGGTGTAGTACGTCACGTGGTCGTGACAGGTGGCGCTGTTGTCGCACGGCGAGCTGTCACACATGTTGATGCGGAACTGACAGTTGGAGCCAGTATACCTGGTGGAAACGATGAGGTCAATGACTAGGTAGAATAAGTTGCCTTGTATGTTTTAGGTGTTATATGAAGTATCCTGGTGGCAGTCTAGAAGAGAGTAAACAGTTCTCGTCACCATAAGTGATTGACAGATAATGATCTACTCTAACTGCCTTTGCATAAAGTTGAATTTGGAAAACCTAGCAGAACAGCAACATTTACGTGAGTTGATACCGTCGATGCAGATGACAGTGTTCGTGGAACTGGAATCTGTTTAGTCCTCTTAACCATCCAATCCTCGTCAAAAAATTAACACGCAAAATTCTACACTAAACACCTGACATAGAGTATATTTTCCCTTACCCAGGAGGACAGGAGCAGTTGTAGGAGTTGATGCCGTCGATGCAGCTGCCGCCGTTCATGCAGCTGGACTCGGTGCAGTCCTCGTCGTTGGTCTGGCAGTTGATGCCGGAGAAGCCGAGAGGGCAGGTGCAGGTGTAGGAAGCCACGTACTGGTGGAAAAGAGACAGAAGTTGGTCAAAAGCAGTCTCCTTTGGGGAGGCTTTCTGTACAGTTTCTTGACTGTAGACAATGATGATGATTAAACCGACGGCTTTAAAAAAAATTACAGCTTGAATTTGACCACTACCTCACCTGGCCTTAAGTCACGATGTGCTCAGATGGTTTTAGAAGCATCTGTTAACTCTGGTCTAACCTTTTGTGGTAAAACTGGCTTAGCCTAGAATGGGTCTGGCTCTCAAGGACCGCCCCCGGAGCACCCCGATAGGGAAACTACTCGAGGACACTGGCCTCACCTGGTTGCAAGTGGCGCCGTTGAGGCAGGGCCGGGACTGGCACTCGTCGATGTCCACCTCGCAGTGCTTGCCGGCGAACCCGCTGGCGCACACGCAGTTGTAGTCGCCGATGCTGTCCAGGCACGTGGCGCCGTTCTGGCACGGGACTGGAACGGAATAACATCGTTATAGTGAACATGCCGTTTTAAACCATATTCCCTAGCTTATACGGCCACTCACGTGAGAGCAGTTGTCGTTGTTGATGGCGCATTCCTTGCCTTTATACCTCCTCGCCCCCTCGATGTCGGAAGCATATATAATATACCGTTCTAAACCTTATTTCCTAGCCCTTACGGGCACCCATAATTATGAGGGCAGTCATCGGTGTTGATGACGCAGTTCTTCCCCTCAAACCTCGCACAGACAGGCGTCCCTCTCGATGTATGAAGAACACCCGGTTCTAGCCCTTATTCCCTAGCTTAAACAGTCACTCACACGAGGCGCAGTCATTGGTGTTGATGGCGCATTCCATGACCTTATACCTCCTCACCCCCTCGATGTCGGAAGAACACACGGTTCTAAACCTTATTCCCTAGCTCGTAAGGCCACTCACACGAGGCGCAGTCGTCAGTGTTGATGGCGCAATCCTTGCCCTCGTACCCCCGGGCGCAGAGGCAGGCGTAGGCGCCCTCGGTGTTGATGCAGGTGGCCTCGTTGTGGCAGGGCGCGCTCACGGCGCACTCGTCCACGTCCCGTTCGCACAGCGCGCCCGTCCAGCCCACCGGGCACTGGCACGTGAACTCCGCGTACGACGCCTCGGCCATGCAGCGCCCGCCGTGCCGGCATCTGCGGTGCACACGACTTTGTAGCGGATGGATAATCAAAAGGACGGTTTTTTGGACGAGAATCCGATGAAGAGACGTTGTTGGTTTTGTTTTTTTTTGCTCAAACTTGTGCATCTTCCACCAATATTACTAGCTATGTGCGAACTAGATCTGTAACCCCTATAATATCGAGGCACTTTTAATCTGAACTAAGCAAACTGAAAGCTAATAGAAAACAAACAAAAGGACGTAAAAGAAATAAGTAAAAAGAGATAACACCTCTTCATAGAACTTCATAGAACTCAAAGACATAAAAAGTAAACTACACAAATAAAAGCACTACAAGTAAAGGTGCAACAGACCATAGGTATTGCTAATGGCAATCTCTTCCTGATAACCTTTACACTACATAGTACGAGTGAACACTGACTGGTTGGGCGTGCAGGGGTCGAGCGTGTTCTCGCAGTTCCGGCCGGAGTGCGGCGGCGCGCACACGCAGCGGTACCCGTTGACGAGGTCGATGCAGGACCCGCCGTGCAGGCACGGGTTGCCGGCGCAGTCGTCGATGTTCGTCTCGCAGTTCACGCCTGGACACAGTACGGGGATTCAATAAGTGTATCACGGAAGACAGAGGCAAGAGTGGAAGTGACATATTTGACACTGGTTAAATGCAGAAATCGCGCGAAGTCAAAACTAAACATTTCCCCTAGTTATAAGAAACTAAACTATACGGGTACTCACCAGTGAACCCCAGAACGCAGTCGCACTTGTAAGCGTTGAGCCGGTCGTGGCAGGTGCCGCCGTGCTGGCACGGGTTCGAGCTGCACTCGTCTATGTCCCGCTCGCAGCGCTGACCTGGAGACATAGGGATCGTGGTGATCGAGAGACACTCGACAAGGGCCGAGCTGGATACGGGGATCGTGATGATCGAGAGACATCGACAAGAACCGAGATGGAAACAGGGATCGTGATGATGGAGAGGCATTTGATAACGATGGCAGCTCATCACGTTTCGAAAGCACCTGACTTACCTCCGTATCCCGGCAGACAGTGGCAGATGAACTGGTTGATTCCATCTTCGCAGGACCCTCCGTTGATGCAGGGGTTGGAAGCGCACTCGTTGACGTCGGACAAGCATCTGTGAACAACGCGATACTACTGTATACTAACCCTACTAACATACCTAAGGTAGCAGAAACAGCCGACATTACTGACGTACGCACGAAGCGATTTGCTTCTACATTCATTACGGAACTCTTGCCCGGAATCTGTGTTTCCTCATTGTCATAACATTGGGTCTACGATTCACGACTGAACAGTACCCCTAGTATGAGTGTTTACTAGCTCAACATAGTACGCGTCAACTAGCTCTTTGTATGAAGATAAATGCGCGGGTAGGGGCGCTGTAAAGAATCTTCATACAAAAGCGCTAGTTGACGCGTACTCGTATGTAGAGCTAATAAAAAGTCATACTAGGGGCTACTTCGAGTTAAGCGTGCACGATCGTAGACCGCATCGTCACTTTAGATAAGTGTGAGTAGTGGTCGAACGCAAACCTATTCTATTAAAGCAAACGTACCTAGCATCGTAGTATCCCCTGGGGCATTCGCAGCGGAAGCCGTTGACTCTGTCGATGCACTTGCCCCCGTTGGCGCAGGGGTTGGAGAGGCACTCGTTGATGTTGGTCTCGCAGTGCTGGCCCGTGAACCCCGGGATGCACTCGCAGGTGTACCTGATAGAGACACGAAGCTTATTGAAGATAATGAGGAATTTAGTGATATAAGCTCAAGATAATTCACAAAAATGAAGTTAAAGTTCAACGGGGGAGTTATTTTAACTAAATTGATGAGATACTAAGTAGAATTTATCAGCTCACCAAACAATGATGCAAAAGCTGAAATTGACTGCGTTGGTAATCGTTTTAAAAATTTTAACGTAATATTAGGACATTGATGTCACAAACACGACAACGATTTGTTTTTTACTCAGCCACATTTAACACACACAATAACAAAATAACAAACAACGCCGCAAACCGATACTTAAGCTTGCAAAAGTATAAAAGCAAAAGCTGTTGGGTGCAGTGCAAAAGCAAATAACCAATGAAACTTACTCAAAATAATTATTGCTGCATGTGAAAGAAATAAAGAAAACATTAGAAATGTGCAAATTTTGAAAATAGTATAATTACAATTTTAAAAAGCATGATTAAAAAGCCTTTATGATATTATAGTGAATGCCAGAGCAAGCTTGCTAATAAGATCAAAGACAGAATACCCCAGAGCAGACAATAAATTATGTAGGACAAAGTAGTGAACCTTGCAAAGTAAATTAGATTAAGAAATACATACGCAGTTGCAAGTGGTAAGTTAGTTGAAGCCCTCCAAAAATAGATGAAAAGCTCGCAAGCAGCCTCACCTGTTGATGCCGTCGATGCAAGTGGCGCCGTTCCTGCAGGGGTTGGAGTAGCACTCGTTGACGTTGATCTCGCAGTTCCGCCCCGAGGTGCCGGGCTTGCAGCGGCACTGGTAGCCTCCGATCAGGTCTTCGCAATGCCCTGGGGAAGATGATGATTATAAGATGACGGTCTTCTTCAAGCAGAACCCACATTTAACGCTGTAATGTTAGAACTCAGTGTAGTATCATGGACCCCTTTCGTTTGTAAGTTCAGTCATTATCGGTGCATTAACCTTCATTTAGGACACACGTGACATTATTTTGCAGTTAACTTAACCTACAGTTGAAACTGTTATCTCAGATGCCAAGGGCGGCAGTTCAGAGATCCTTACTCTCTACGAAGAAGCGATTCCTTTTGGGTTCAATCACCTCCAATCTGGCAAAGATATAACTACTGATCGTAGATTTAGGTCAGACCAACCCTGGCGGTGTACCCAGCGAGGCAATAACAAGTGAAGATGCCGTTTCTATCAATACACTTACTAACCCCTTGGAAATAGCATCACGTCCAATGTTCCTTACCTCCAAACTGGCAGGGGTTGGACTCGCACTCGTTGATCTGCGTCTGACAGACTCTGCCGGTGTACCCAGGGTGGCAGTTGCAGGTGAAGCTGTTGTCTCCATCGATGCATTCCCCTCGGTGGCAGGGGGCCGAGAGGCAGTCGTTGATGTTGGTCTCGCACGACATTCCTGGACACAAGTCACTGGATTAGAAGAGTTCAACCTTCTTTACGCGAAGAGATTTTGCCTTAGATTTGATGATGGGACAGATCATACAAAAACCATCAGCTGATCTTGCCAAATGTCTTATATAGCATGTCAGCTCAGCTGTGATGGAAGAGTTTTGGGGAAGACTTACATAAGAGTGAGAAATAATCTGCCTCGCTGATTCAGTGGATGACAGCTTACCATTATATCCAGGAGGGCATTCGCAGGTGTAGCCAGCGATGGAGTCATGGCAAGTGCCTCCGTTGCGGCAGGGGCTGGACGCGCAATCGTCGATGTTCACTTGACAACGCGCCCCGGTAAACCTGAAACCATTATTTATGGATTTGTATGATGAAATTTGGTCATATTGTCAACGTCACCACCTGAGGCAACGGTAAGCTTCTCTTCAGTACAGGGTACAATTGGGCACGAAGAGTGTGGCTACGGCAACAGATGGGGTATTGTTTGTTTTGGGGTTCCACAGTTGTCTTTAAACCCCCATTTGGCTAAGATTGACAAAGTTAGATAGCCCGCATCACAATATAATTATCTACACAATGTTACAATGGATTGAACTACTTATCCGATTCCTTAAAAATAACTGCATTATCCTTAAGTCCTACAGGCTATGTTTAATATAAAGAGAAGAGAAGAGGGCGGAAATAGTGTGAAACAGCTGGTTTTGCCATTTCTTCCCTAGATATTAACGTACCCAATAACGCAAGTGCATCGGAACGCGTTGATCATGTCGTGGCAGACGCCGCCGTTGAGGCAGGGGCTGTTTGCGCACTCGTCGATCTCCACCTCGCACTGGGTGCCGGTGAACCCTGGAAGATGGAACGAGAACTGGTAAGCAAGGAAGAAATAGAAAGAGAATTAAAAAAATAATAGAAAAAGCGCATATGTACATAAAGGGTTCACGACATAGTACGAGTACAGACTTTGAAAGCATTTTATGCTGTTTTATTCAATTATATTATCCCTCGCGCTTGAATGGTTCTACCATGAGTTCTACCTAATTAAAAACAAATAATAATAATAATATAATAATAATAATGTATTTATTACCAGAAAGCATTATGTAGGTACATCAATATTACACATAAAGCACAGCTAACATTTTTGAGACAGTGAATTAAATATTTATTTTTGTAACATTTTTTGTTCAAGCTAATAAAATATTTGCTTTTTATTGACATAGGATTGCGAAGTAATAGCTATTCAGCCTAGAAGATAAACCAAAAATATATTTTTAAATTCGCTATTATCGACTGAATTCAATTGAAGCGGTTTGTATGATATGGTAATTTAGTATAGCTATTACGAGTATGAGTTAATGATAGACATGCATAACCGACTTTATTTTTATATTCCATTGAAGTAGGAGACTTCGTGCAGGAATGCTAATTGAGGACGAATTTCCAGACCCATCAAAATTATACCATGCACGTTTTCAACCCGATTTCAACGATAATCTTACCATGTTAAAGTTGAATCTCCTCTGCTGAAAGTTATTTCTATATGGGACTGGTCAAGCAGCTAAGATACTTTGCAAATAAAAATGCACCCTATCTCCATTCAATAATGTTTAAACTATTTAATGTTGTTGCACAGTCTGTGGTAACACATCTAGCTCAGACCAGTCTCGAAGATTGCCCTTTTATAAATCCAAACATAACTCTGCGATTAGGTAGACTTTAACTCGTTGGTTTAAGGTTTATTTATGTATGTGATTTTGGGGAAATCTTTGTGGCAATCTCAACAGAAATCACAATGTCGCCAAATTGGGAATGTAGACTTGAGAGCAAAAACTATGTTTCTCGTGCACCCTTCGTTATTTCTCGCTTCTATTTGCAGAGCAGTAATTCTTGTTGTACCTTGATAATATTTACAGACAGACTGGACTAGGCTCGACGGACAGAATGTACATAAGTAGGTACATAGATATAGGTAAATTAGGATTTAAATTTGCCAGTGTTTCTAAAAGCTCTTACGTATCCTCAGAAAAAGTTACCGAAAACTTCTCAACAACACAAATGAACGTTAACAATTGCCACTAGATAGTAACGTGCTAGTTACGCAAGAATGGTAACCTATGGCCGTTTAACGGAGGGGGGGGGGGGGGGGGGGTCGCCACGCCTTCGTGCAAGGCATGGAGCCGCTCACGTGGACAAGTCAGGGGATCACGGCGAGTTTCAGATATTCAAAGGGAGCATCGTTTATAATTACTTTGACCACTTTATGCGGATGGCATAAACGCTGGACCGGTTTGAGTGGTCTGCTAAAAACGAGATCTTCATATTTTGCTCTACGTACCACCAAGTTTATTTTTTTATTTATAGCTTCGCACGGTTTTTGCATTTGTCCAAGTTTTAACGATATTTTCTTTCATCGGATGCTCAAACGTAACTATCTACCTATCTAGATCATACTGCCAGTACTTCAGATATAGCATAGGTAATTAGGTATAGCGCAATAAAGTATTTAAGTTGTTTTTATTGACCATGTGCTTGTAGTTTGTACCTTGCGCCGCAGTTAGCCGTCACGATTCGATATCACAGCAACAATGGCAATGTCCAGCGCATGCTAATGCCGACTTTGCGCACGTACTTACATGTTAATGCTAAATATTGTAAATAGGCTTTGGGACCAGCTGATACACCGAAGGCAAGTAAGTGGCATAGAGGAAATTCTTAAGTAGTATTAATTTCCACTGGGTAATAAATGAATCAAAATCAGTCCTGAATGGCATGAAGATAGAAAAGTTACGACGCACTGATTGAAAATAATATATTAAGTAAATCAAAGAGTTACTTACCACAAAGGATTTAAACATGAGTTAAACAGTTGAGTCTAAATATTTTGTCCACAAATCGACACCTAACCCTCGTTTTTTCGAACTCAATAACTAATTCACAAATAAAATAATTAGGTATGCCAGGTTTGACTTACGACAATTTAACGCGAGTGATAAACGTCGATTTAGTTGAACGAAATTTTTGAAACATCTGTTTAACAGCTCTGGTTTAAACTTTTGTGGTAAGACGGAAAATACTGACTAAAGTCAAAGTCAAAGCATTTATTTACAATAGAAGTTCTTAAACTTTCGCGAACTGAATACATGTTAATTACTATTTAAACGGGTCTAATTCGCGCACAAACTAATATCAAAGTAGGTATATAATTTTGACATTAAAATTTTGACGTCAAAATTATATATTTTGATATTAGTTTGTGCGCGAATTAGACCCGTTTAAATACTAATTAAAAGCATTTATTGTAAATAGGCAATTAAATCGCACTTTTACAAGTCAAACATAAATACCTACATCAGACGAAACGAAAACATAAAAAAAACTAAACTTTCAGCACACATCCAGCGTAACAACAGTTACTAAAAAAACGAGTGCAAAGACCTAGGTAGGTCTCCAATAAAAACTATAACTTCGTCACTGACAGCCCTTGCCTGCCCTTATTTGCTCAGTTGCTCGACAAGTCTCGTGGTCAGTCATCCAGACAGCAGAGGGTTATACGGCAGAATGCAGAAATTATTTATGATTGAATTGTTGAAAGTATTTAAGAGACTGCTAAACTTGATGGGGTTATAGTAGTTATGTGGCTGATACTGGCAATTATTATGAGAGGTTTTAAAACAAACTCAGACACTAGTTTATTGCAGACCTAAACAAATGAACATCTAACAAAGCGATGTAAAAAGGTTAAAAGAAACTATTGTATACATAAGCACAGTTTATACAATTTTATAAAGTTTTCATTCCAATAATAATTTAAAGCCAGTGTTTAGAATGTCCAATCAAATCTGCCGTAAAATTTCACTTGACCGGACTTTTCAACAACATTTTATGGTGCTTCGTTAAAATAATGAGGTTTATGGCGCCTAAACCTGAAGATAAATTAATAGCGAAGATTGAAGTTGACAATCATAACTTTAATTAAAAACTTAAGTTTAATAGTCACCCTAAGTACCTACCTATAAGCGTTAAGTCAAAAAGCTTTAGGTGGCATTTTGATGGTCTGAAGACGATTAGAGTTTTATGAATTGGACGACTGATATGGTAATCCTATTAGAATTATTTGGTACTTATTTTTACGGCACTTTACGATTAAGTAGAGTTTACTTAAAGTTGGTATTAATTAAGGTCTTTCATCTATTAACGGTTGTAACGTATAGACTATAAAACATGAGGTGTGTCTAGCGTTGACACCCGTATAGACAATGATGCCATAATTATATTATGGTTGATTATGTTATGTATTATGTGATAAGTGTGCCATATTAGTTTTATAACACTGTACTAAAATCTCATGACGCTAAATTTTAAAACATTTTTTTAAATATAACCCTCTTTTGTAGCAGTCGGCTAAAATTATCAACTCAAAAACACCCCGCGTCAAAGACTACCCATCTAATAATTTATAGAAGTGAGTGTGATTCCGCATCGAAGTTTCCGCCTCATATTAATAAAAAAAACAACGGAATAACAATACAAATATAGGTATATCCCAACGTACCTAAACTGAACTCTACTGCACCGCGACAAAGACTAACAAATAAATTAGAGAAGCGACTGCGTTTCCGCATGGTAGACAATGCGCAAGCTCTCATCGCCATGGGAACCGCTTTGAATAGGGTTGCCACTGGCTTTATGTAATTAGACTTGTGAGATGAACTAATAGATACACTGATAGGTAGTATTTAGAAGCTATTGGGAAATTGGTGTCAAATTAGCGGTTCAACTGAAAGACTTGTTTTTTTTTTATAATTCTCCAGTAACATAATAACTTCTGAAACTTCTATGAGTGCTATGTTTTCGTGCTATATGTATTCAACAATATCGTAAAATAAGCTGTAACCTACACATTTACATAATATAGCATTCACGATGTTTTAAAAAAAACTTAGGCAAAACGAAAAGACAATTTAAAGAAATTCGAAGTAATTAAGAAAATATACGAGTAGGTAGTAATACTTTATTTACTGGTGAATCCCAAAGAATATCACTTCAAGTGATAACAATTACCCTAGATTTCTTGTAACAATAAAAAATGGCTCCGAGAGAAAAAGAAAAAGAAAACGTGTGTACTCTCTCTCTTTCTATCTCCGTCTCAACATCAGTTCGGCTCGCCCGATCAGAATTTTCGTCATGCATTCACCAGCTTACTCCCCAAGTGAAACATGCGTAAAGAAGTTTTATTTCAAAAATCAAAATAATATATTAATATTGTCACCCATTCCGTTATCTTTGGCACAACCCTATCCCTTTCGCAACTATCTCTTTCCAATGCTAATGACGATCATCAACCGCCGTCAGGCAAGGAGCAAATTGTAACTACGCGCCCCTCTTGCGCAGTTTACCGTTTGCGGAGACATCTTTAAGTGCATGTCTAGCACGGAGAGACAAGAAAAAATTGGCATAAGCATTGTCATCTTTGGGGGAAGCTATGAAATAATTTCAGATAGTGTAGGTACTATATATTGTATATATTATGATTTTGTAATCTCAGTTGAGTATTCTTTTCAACCAACTTTTGATTTGTCAACGAAAAAATATTTAGACTCATATTATTACAGCTAAATTAGATTTATAGCTTCGTGCAAAATTGTCTTATATCCTTTTCCCTTTTGAGTCCCTTAATAAAAATATGACAGAAACAAAGGATAGTTCACCGACAGACCTACATCACAAAATTATTTCTTCTTTCAATGGTCCTGAAAATAAATAACCTATAAATATAAGATATAAACACTAATAAGGCGGCTGAATGCTAGCCGATAAGGTATTAAAAAATCCCTACATTTTGTAGCACCAACTTTCTTTGTTCATCATCTAGATATTTACGATGACCTGATCACGTATCTACCTAGCTGTACTGGAGTACCACTCACCAGGCATGCAGACGCATCTGAAGGTGCCAGGGTCGTCGAGGCAGGACCCGTCGTTCCTGCACGGATGGCTCTCGCACTCGTTGACGTTGGTCTCGCAGCGGGGCCCGGTGAAGCCGACGGAGCAGTTGCAGGCGAAGGAGCCGGGAGTGTTGACGCAGATGCCGTCGTGCTCGCAAGGTGACCCTGTGGAAGAGATATATAGATAACCTCTTTAAAGAACCACAAAAAAAACTAAAGACTAGAACAAAAAATGAGGTCTTACGAGTATACTGCGACATTGCATGGCAGTAAATGCAACACATTGCCACCAAACATAATAATGGTAGAGATTTCACAAGGTGTGTACGCTCCAAATAAAGAAGAAAATTATAAGGAAAGGTAATAGATACAAACAAAATAATTACAATGAATGACAGATAAAGAATTAGAAAGATATTGGGAGATTCAAAGAAGAAGTTGCCAATTCAAAGACCCTAGTCACTATACCACTAGAACCTTGTGGAAAACAGATACTACGTATATCAACATGTTTGAGAGTAGCTGCAGACAAAACTTCCACTATGACGAAAAAAAAAACTAAACCCAACAGCCAAAACATAACTAAAAGAATATCTAGTACTAACCCTGTTCACACTCATCGATATCTTCAGAACAGTCTAGGCCTTTGTAGCCAGAAGCGCAGGAGCAGGTGTAGGAACCGTTGATGGGGCTGGTGTCGCAGATCGCATCGGCGTGGCAAGGGTTGGACGTGCAGGCGTCGTCGAGGTGGCAGAGGAGACCTGAGGAACAAAAAGTTGGTTAGATATACTGGAAATGACGTTCCTACACTGATTGCTGATGTCTATGAAGACGCTACTGTCAAAGCTGATCTGGCGGAACATTATGTTCACAATGATTTCAATTTAAAATGTGGCAGAATGGTAGGTTGTTCCAGCACCCGTAGATGCAAGAGGATCACCTAATTTTGCCGTCACTGAAGAGCTAACCACGGATGTAAAGGAAACGAAACTCACCAGTCTTCCCAGGGGTACACTTGCAGTAGAACGCGCCGACCCTGTCGATGCAGGTGGCGCCATTGAAGCATGCGGCGCCGGCGCAGTCGTCGATGTTCACTGAGCACTCGGGACCGGTCCACCCGTTGACGCAGATGCAGGAGAAACCGCCTACAGAGTTGGTGCAGGTTGCACCGTTTTGACAGACTAGAGGCCTGTGGAAGATATGCATATTTGTGAAAAAGGTGGCGTTGATCTTATATAATGCTTATGGCTTTACGCATTCTAGAGCATTGTGCATAGTACGTACTACAGCGAATTTACTTGACAATAAGACCAGTGCAATGCCACCCAAGATATGCAATGCAAAGTTCTGGGTTGCACTTTGCACTGGTAGGTAACTGTGCCCTGAGTATGAGTTTTTACTAGCTCGACATAGTACGCGTCCACTAGCTCTTTGTATGAAGATTTTTCGTTCATATGCGCCGGTAGAGGCTCTGTACCGGGTCTTCATTCAAAAGCGCTAGTTGACGCGTACTATGTCGAGCTAGTAAAAACTCATAGTACGGGTACCTGGTCAGGGCAGACGTAAAGTTTACCACCAGGTGAACGACTTGCGTGTCCGTAACCGTTATACTCAGTAAATTATAGTTATAAAAAAACTTAGCCAAGGAACTTCCTGAAATAGAATATCTATGCCTAATTAGATTTTCACTATCGAAAAATCAGTCCATTTATTCCTTAATTACCATAAAGTTTGATGAGATAAAAAGCTGACACCGTTTTGTCGCAGTATTCAAAATCGATCTCAACCGTATTAAAAAAAAAGGAATAAAAAGTTAACTAATTAATTTACTTTGCAGCTAACGCCTATAGGTAATTGACCTTTTGCTTCTTACGAGCAAAAACTTTGCAGTTACCAAAAAAAAAGGTAAGTAGGTCGTATACCGTAGTTAAAAAAATACGATTGGAGGGAAAATTACGTGGAATTGACGTTACATTACCTAAAGCATTTTTAACCTTTTAATGGAGCTTATTAGTGAATCACTTCAAATATCTTCTTGAAAGCCTAATTTGGTTGAATTTATTTAATGAACCATAACGAAATCCAGGTCTAATTGTCGGTGCTTATGTATTTCTCTCATTCGGGTAAATTTTACTTTACTGTCTGGAAGGAAATGGATTAAAGTATGCTCTATGGTTTTAAATGTATGAATCCTTTTATATTAGGTAGGTACCTACATGTCTTTATTATTTATTTTTGAGTTTGACTCGGAGGGATTATTCCTCAAATTACTTACCCCCGGTTTCTAGAACGCTAGTTGGCTTTGACAGTAGATTAAAACTATCGTTGTCTCTATCTAACACTAAACAAATGACAAGGATGGCAATAGAATTAATCTGTTGTCAACGTTGACTGACGTTTCAGAAACTGGGGGTTAATTTCTTCGTATTATACTTCTATTTATTTTGCTTTGTTCTTCCATGATTATTTCCATGTTTTCTATTATATTCTATTATATCTAGCTTTTTTTATTTATTAGAAAAAGTAATTAATACAGCTTCGTGGAGTTTCTGTTTTTTTCGTGTAGGGTCGGCAACATTTTTTGGATTATTTTACAACAATATTTTCTTTAAAGTTGATTGTTCATTACTCTCTTAAAATAACAAATGAATAAGCAACAGAATACGACAGACGTTATATAACTCATCTTAAATTATAGAACCAGGTAGAGCTTATTGCAAAACAATACTTTTCAACCAAACGACTTCATTGGTCTTAACCATTAGACATAGACAACCAGTTTAATAGTAACAGCTCCACCTTAACCATAGATAATGTAAATCAACGGGGTCCGTGCTTTAGATTTATTGTGCGCAGGCGCAGTTGACCAGGGATCGAGAACGGGCGAGCCGCGTGCGCCGGACTGGACTCCTATCAGATTAACAATATTCATGATGTGGATTGGCATTTAGAACTATTTTAAAACACCTATAGGTAGTAATAATCAAAAGACCGTCTAATTATATACCAATATGTTACCTATCGACCATTTATTACGTCGTGATGATGAAGAATTCAAAATTCAAACTTTTAAACGGTACCAGTATGGTTTTTTTAAGTCCGAATGTTGTTCCAAAATGGACCTTGTTGTCTGAGAATAAAGAGAAATATACAAATTTGACATAGAATTATGAAACATAGAAGGAACCTAAAATGCTACCAGCCAATAACACTAAAACTAAGGTTCAATACTCGTATCACCTCTCGCTCGTAAATTCCGATTGGCCTCCAATAAATACGGACTTTTAACCGGTACGGCCCGTATTGACATAGCTGTGTGAAATGCGCTATAAAATGGAATATTAACATTTCGGGAAAAGCTGTAAATCAGAGCTGTATGGGTACAATACTCTGGCTTTACCGGCGTTTGATCAATATCAAAACAGGGTATATATAATTGGTGTCACGGCTGTCGGGATTTGATCAGTGTCAACTGTTCAAACATTATCCGTCTTAACACAAAAGTTAAGAGAGGTTTCTAAAATTTATTTCGACGAAATCGTTGTCTATCACTTGCGTTTTCATATACCTAATTATTTTACTTGTAAAATTTGTTATTGGGTTAGAAAGAACGAGGATAAGACATCGATTTGTGGAGACAATGTTTAGACTCATCTGTTAAACTCTGGTTTAAATCTATGGTGGTACGGCCGTTAGTGTTTTAAGATGTTAAAGACCATTCTACATTTCCAAATAGTCATCGAACCTCAGTCAGTCAAGGAATCAGGTAGTGTAGTTAAGTCGGATTCAATAACATGGTGGATGCTTTGGGTTAGTACGATTTCCTCCATTCGCGGTGGTCCCCAAATAAAAATATAAATAAAATAGTAGATAGAAACCTTCGCATTATTCCCTAAAAGCAAAACTCAATATAAAATTAAGTGCTTAAAATGATTCTGAAACTTCCCGGCAGTTTAGGAGAAAACACGAAATGCCATGTTTTTGGGTTTATGTCATGGGCGTATATTATATAATTATATACTAAAATTCCACCAATAAAACACATTAACACACGAATAAACACAAGTTTAGGTACGTAACATAATATTTTTAAATCTGTTATACATTTTCTCTGAATACATAAAGTAAGAATTTAAAAAAACCCCCGCTGACGCTATCGATATTTTCGATTATTTGCTGTTAGCTACATTTAAAATTTTGAATAATTTAAAATTATCTTTTGGAAATGTGTAAAGTTTAGCAACTTTTAAACATCTATCAGTTTAGCATATTATCTTTATAAAAGCAATAAAAATATATGTTTTTCAATATAACTTGTAATAGTGTCTTTACATTAAGATTTAGATTGTGTCATAATAAATTATATTATGCATCAAGCTAGGCGAAATTGTTTTTACTGATATTGTTTACTAAGTAGAGATAAGTGATCTTATAAAAAAAATACTTAACATATTGTAGTAAAATATAAAAATAATTATGGCAAAGCAAAAGACAGGAAAAGAAAAATAAAGAAAGGAAAAAAATGACATAAAATAATACAGTGAAAAAAGAAAAACCTAAAAATATAGAAAGAAAGCGTATGGAATTGTTGTATTTCTAAGTCAGGTGACGGCTGACGATGACCCAGAGATGAAAGAAGACGATAGCTATTAGAGACGAACTATTTAACAGTTGCGCCATGCGGTATCACCCGCGGCGAACTTAAGAAGCATTTAAATAATTAGTAGGATAGTATAATATAAAACGTAACAGGAACACAACATTACACGTAACTAGAAAACACAATGTCTCAAACCCCACAACCGACACTTCGCGACAGCTACGGTACCCGGTAGCGAGACATGCGCAGGCGCAGTTTAGCTGTACCTAATGATCCCAGGCTCCCTGCGTTCAAAACAAATTATCTCTAGTAATTGACTCGTTAAATGCGGCATAAAGTTACTTTAATAACAGTACACGCAAAAGTTTGACGACTAAAATTGTAAAGGACAGTACAATTTTAACGCTTTGAAATCATAATTACCAGTATGTTACCGCTAATAATACAGTATAGTCATTTAAGTTCCTAATCATTCATTTAATCGATGTGATGGTATTAGTGTGTGTTTTTACCACTTTGGTCCGTTAGGGATGAACGGATTTTTAGGCTAAGAATAGCTTCATAATTATACTTTTAGGAAGAAATTATGGTTATGAAAAAGTGATGATTAGAAAAATGAAACCAACCCACGCAACGAATTGGAAATGGTCAAACATTTTAGTACCTAAAAGTTACCAGAAAAGGATTAAGAAATTGAAGAAGATGAAAGAAACATAGTCCTGGAACGCAAACCCAAGAAGAGCCGGATGACTGAAGAGTCTTCTGTTAACAATGACGATACATTCCGTAGCCTTATTGAAAAATATTGGAACGGTAAACATCAAACGCTCTGGCACCAACAATTTGCATAAAATATATCCGATAACATTATTAGTAGGTCTTCATTAAACCGTCATGATTCCAGCATCATTTGTAACTGACACGTCGGCGGGAGGCTGTGAGGTAGCGTCCGCCATTCAATTTGAGATTATCGAGACGCCATCAATGTTACCGGTAATCGATTTATCAGCAGTAATGCACAAGATGGCGCCGATCGAGCGCGGAGCTGTTGAAGATGGAATTTTAATCTATAATACTTTGGAAAAACCTACATAGTGACAGCAAATGCATTACTGGAACAATACTGGGAAGATGCAACTAAAATTTAGATAATTGATAGCAATGTGAAACGCAGTTGGAGGCATTTTATTCGGAAGTTTAAACGTAATGCCTACCGATATCGATAACCATTTAATGGCGACTTCTGGGCAATCGTGTAAAAAATGCCGTTACTTTAGAGCCGCAAATAGAGTAGAAAATTAAAGTAGATCAAAGAAAACACCAACATGCAGCACGCCGATCAAGAAACTATCTAAGCAGAAGATAGAAGTATCCAACTTATTATCAAAGGAAGCTAAAAGGGCTGCTGGCAATTTTCTAGTCACCGCTAACTCTCAGCATGAAGTAATAAAAAACAAAATTACAGATTTAACAAGGCGGTTGACGTAAAAAGTCGTCGCGCAACACGTAATAAATCTTGCTGTAACGGCTTATGAAAATGCAATTACTCTGCCTACTTGAAAAGAAGCACTGAACATACACGTAGGTCTGGTAGGCCAAAGATTTATTACAAAACAAGTAAGATGGTAAATTTTCAGATAAACTAAGGCAGAGGACGATTTAAAGTTGAAGTGGTTTCTAACATAACTATACATAACAGATGCAGAATCAATTTCTACGTACGTTACAAGAGCTGATTTTAAATAATTACTACATTTTACGAGACTAAAAATTTTATCATTAAGTTTTATTTTACTAGTCGTTATTTTCGACTAATATTTAATTAGATGACAAATCACACAGGTGGTGATAAAAATAAATTTAAGTGAATACGCCATCAAACTTGGTATATTTTAATCTTTTGGATTTTTTTGTTATTTGTAGGTAGGTAAACCTTATCATGCCGTTTCATTTTATCGCAAAAACATTTAAATAAATATATAAGATATAGGTTGTATCAAATTGATATTAAGATAATATCTTCGTATTTTAATATTCGAGTATATAATAATAATCTACCAACCTAGTCAACATATTTCAATCTTATTAAAATTCCGAAACAAGATCTCGCGTCCTATACTTACTTTTATTTGAGCATTATTTTATTCATTCATTAAAACCACACACGTGACAATTATTATCATACAATTTTAAGAAAAGCATATAAAAATTAGAGAATAGCTTTTCTCGGCGCATTATTCTCGTCTCCCGGCTCAACCACCTTCGAAGAGTTTACACAAAATAAAAAGGCTGAGACGAAACTCGATATCGGACACGCATTATCTGTTGCGTTTCATGAACCAATGGTTCGGATTGTATGACACTATCCCATACAACCGACCACCAATCAAAAATATACTCATTCACAAAGCAATAGAGCTCAAATCTGATGAAGGTCGTGAAAGCTTTTAGTAGACAGAACATGTAAAATAAGAGCCAAGGAACCAGACTAAGCAGCTAAGTATATTCCGACACTAATATCTTTGCATCCGTGCAACAGGACATTATTGGAAATAGAGCTTTATTGCTTTCACATAAAAATGACGAAATCTATTTAGGAAGTCATGTAGATTTGGTTTTGTTTAGAAAGAAGCCTTTACAGCGGGCGGTCCGGCTTGCCCGCGCTTGGTAGAAATATTAATAGTTTTTAATAATGACGATTAATTTTCGGGAAACTGGTAATAGTCATATATTAATCGCTGAGATTAAGTATTCAATGTATCAAAACAAAAAAAGTGGTAGCATTTGGTATCAGATATTTACTTAGAAACTTCCTCATGGGGGTGTACTCAAAAAGCCATAAAGTGCTGTTGGAGATCAGGTAGGATATGAGCTTGATACTTTATCTTCCTGTGATATTAACTTCTAAGGTATCAGTGGTAACTGGTTGACGATTCATCAGCAGAAGCCGCGTTAGATAATAGATATTTCCTTTAGTAAAAATTACATTAGTATCTATCTACCCCTAACGTAACGGTGTCCTATAAACTTAGAATTTGTGGCTAAATTTCAAGTAAACCAATAGTTATAATTACACAGTGATGTCATATGAATAATAAATGATACCTTTATCTTTTATAATAATAAGTTTGTTTATAAGCATTCTTGATGAGAAATGTAAATGTGGTGACAATTTAGTTCAAAACTAAACTCAAACCGTATTATTATATAATATAATTTGTAACTACAAAACTTTAAACCAGAGTTAAAACAGATATTTCTAAAATCACTCGTATTTTCTTCAATCCAGGCATTTCTAATTATTTTACTTGAGAATTTGTTACTGTGTTAGAAAAAGTGAGGGTACTACTCGTGGATACAATATGAGACGCATCTGTTGAACTCTTATTTAAATCTCTGTGGTAAGACCCTAAACGATGATACAAAAACACAGCCAAGACACAGCCACAGCTAAGACATAATATGCAAACAGTCATTATGAAGCGAGTCTAGCAACAGCTATTACCGTGCGAACCGAGAACGAAGAGTTTTTTACACCCAATCATTAGCTAACAATTAATGTAGATGCCGCATCGCATATGGTGACGCCGGCCGTTGCTCTCAATACGAGTTATGGTGGAACGCGAGCGGGGAAGTAAAACACGTGTCTAGAAAAAACTGAAAGGACAGACGTTCTTGGAGGCTTTAAGGTCACTTTATTCAAGGCACTATCTATTAAAAACTAAAGTTTTGCTACAAATACCGACGGTATGTGAGACCCAAAGGTGTTACTGAACAAAGAAGTGAGCAAGAGTAATGAGATACTTGCAATAGTAATGAGAGTTTGAAATGAAATTGTAGAAGTCAAGTTAAAACTAATATACATTAGAAATTGTTAGTGATTTGTAAGTTTCTGCAAAAAGTGATGATAGTAAAGACGTTTCCATCATTTGTGATCTTTCGACTCAAAGGCCGATGACCTCTTCACGAGTAATTTATAATCACCACCCGATACATCAATGCGAACGGATCGCTATAGAAAAAAGGTTGTACAATACATGATTTGGATGTCTTTAGTAATTTATCATAATACTCGGTAGTAATAAGTTTCATCAAACGTCTCTCCCAAGTTTCGCAAAAAATGTTATGAACACTGCCGCATGGTCTGGATAATCAAAGATGGCGTCCGATATTGAATTACTCGAGGATCGATCATAATAGTTTGTTCCTCTCGGAGCTATCTTGCATCTGATTCTGAGTCTTAATTCGTGAGTGGTAAGGGTGATTGCAAAGTTGATTATTGTTTTTTGGATGTGTAATCATCCGATCCGTTCCAGCCTTTTGTTTCGGCGGGATGCCGGCTTAATTGGACCGCGCCGATTCCTCGACAACCGAGTAATATCTGCCGAAATACATCTACAAACTCCGAAAAACATAACATCCTTTTGCAGCAAACATTAAGATTCATAATGCAATGTCTCGTTTACAGATAGATGCAAACATGACGTTGTTAATTTAATACTGCTTCGGGGTCCGAAAAGGATACGTGATGCAATTTAGAAAGATGTAACTGTTCTTTAAATTGTTTGCGTATGAATGCTTAATTGCAGCTGGGGCTTTATTGGCGGATGAATCATTGTCGTAACCGTTTTAATCATAAATGGTTACAACGTCAGTCATAAAATAACACATTTGCTTTTCTTGTCTGACAAAGATGCTAGACTTCCGCAAGGCAGTGCTTTGGGACCAACGACGTTCCTAAGCCACTAAAAGTTACTTACGTTACTAAGGTAAGACGTTTATGGTTTTCTAAATGTAAACTTACCTCAAAGCACATTCGTCGACGTCAGTTTCGCAGAGCGTTCCCGTAAAGGTAGGAGTGCATTCGCAAGTGTAGGAATTCAAGCCGTCGACACAAGTCGCTCCATTCTGGCAGAGATGGCCCGGACAGTCGTCTATGTCTATCTCGCAGTTCTGACCTCGGTAACCTGAGAGAAACAGAGAAATCAAATAAAGAAAACAGGAAAAAAACATTTAATTTAAAAAAGTATGAATTTATAGTCTAATAAAGAATCATTTACAGTTTACGACTGTTTAGTTATGGGAAAAGTAGAACCATAATGTAAAGACATGAATCATGTTGATGAGTTCTTTGCTATTAACGTTCACGAAAATAATTAGTCACCTATTCGGTTTCTTTAAATACGAAACGTTAATGAAGGAACATCTGCCTATTATCTTTGCAAAAAAAACTTTACATGTTACTTTATAGATGCCACATGGTGAAATATTAAGCCGTAAAGTTAATTGAAAGCAATTTATGATGACTTTTGATTTATGCTAGCAGATAGAGTATCTTCCGATGTGCCATAAATGTAAATAATTCGTTCGCTAGATATGTAGGCATCAAAATCTTAATAAACTTTTTTTGTTTAATTTAGTTGCCGAATTTTGTGAATATAGTGGCTACTGGCAATACTAGGGTCATTCACCTTCTGGGAAGCGCCATGCTTGCTCATATCAGTCTTAGTAGGTATCATCCTGAACTTTGAATCGCAGACATGTTCGAAACATCTCTTATCAGATACGTTTGTCCCAGACGTCATTAGGTACAACTTCATTTTGAATCGTAACGATACGAAGACAAATCGCAGAAACAGCCTTATATATTAGTTATTGGTGTAAACAATATTAATGATTTTCATAATCATCGAAATGATTTATAAATCAATACTCTCTATTTTTAACATTTTCAATTTCATATCATTGTTTCAATACAAGCCAAAGATCAAGCTAGGTACAGGAGAGTAAATCCAATTCTAGCCTTAGCACGTTTATCACCTTCATCCCTAGCACCCAGTGACTAGTCTATAAAGTAGAAAAAGTCTGTCATGTACTCAACCAACTCCATTATCTGTGTCAGGTTTATCACTAAATTCTGCGAAAGGGAATACGATTGGATTTTTGCAATATCGCGACAATTTGCGAATAGGCTGCGACTCTATAATATTATGATCAACTTGAATTACTGGATCATCGGAACAAACATCACCTATGTGGGCCATCACCAACGCCACATTAACAAAAGACCCATACGTAGCACCAATGATTAGCGACTAGGGAATCTCATTACCTTTCATTAACCGAGCCTCTGTTCCCACGACGGCCACATGTGTCTGTTTATGGGATATAAAAACGTAACGGCGGCGTCGAGCTTGAATCTTTCAACGCCTTTTTGCTGGTCTAACAATCTAACATGCGGAAAGTTGAGTAAATATTTTGGTTACGCTGGGTTAGCTCGGAGTCTCGGAGGGTCAAATGGAGTTACGACTTCGCGTAGATTTATATTTGGAGTCAGATGTCTTTTGAAATTAGTTCACAAATAAACATTTGTTAACATTGTCTTATTTCTATTCGAATATATGTAAACGTTTTAGTTACTATGGTAGAGAATCACAAAATATTTCACTGAGCATTACGATTGCACAATGAGTAATACCTATGTACCTCAAACAAATTCAGTAAAGTAGTACCTTCATATCAAAATAAATGAGGTCTCCAGCATTTTATAACCTGATTATTATAAGTATAACATCTCAAGAAAGAATACACGTAAAATCGACAACGGTTCGTTGTCATGAACCATTTGTAAAAACAAGTTGTTTCCATAGCGTTTCACAGAAAGTGAACGGATAACCGAAAGAGACGACATTTTTAAAGAAGCTTGCGATAAAAATACTGTTAGCTGATTGAATCCCAACAAATATTCAATAATATGGCGCGACTCTGCGCCCGAAACCTCTTTACCAATATTAACATCCATACATGAATGGTTGATTGAATTTATTCATGCTTAACCGCACAAAGGTTCTACGAAAACTATTTATGAAGCCGATCTGACAATAACATTAACATAAGTATTAGTGGCTAACGTGTGAGACTCAGACGACTCGTCTTTCCCAGAAGTTTTGACAACAATTGTTTCTAATGCGGAAGCAGTAATATCAATTATTTTTAGAACTTCTAAAACACATGTCGGTGTCGTGGACTTAACAAGTTCAACACATGTGTTATCTTCATCATTCATTTTGGATGTAGCTTTATTAATATTGGTGATAGAAATGTTATTAAATAGGGCGGAAATTGAGAAATTAGTACCTAATGATGACGACAGGAAATAGACAAATCCAAATAGCATTTAAATAACACATTTATTACACAGTATGGATTTCTGATTACTGACTTCCGAGTTATTTGATAAAGATATATGAACCCAGTGCCATCATGAACGAAGCGCTGGCGCCTTTCATGGATTTAGAACACGAGAGACTCTGTCCCATCATTATTCGTGATCACATAAAAATAAACGCGTTTTAATTCTATATTTTATGCACACTTTTTATGCCGTCAGCTCATCAAGATATCCCATTCAATTGGGTGCTGTTTTTTCCTCACTAATATTCTATTTTAGTAGGCAATAAACAAATACATCAGCATTGGGTGTTAATTAAGTGGTTACTGTTCCCACACTTAAGAGCTGGTGACGTCACTATGGGAAATTTATAAGTAGCCATGTAGCTTATGTTGTAATGGACCCTTTTATGTCTCAAACTAACAGATTGAAATGTGAAATGGGGCTCTTCAGTTTATCTGAACATTTCACAGAGTTCCAAGGGTATGCGTCAGTAAGTTCAGTATAATTCGATGGGTAAGTTTACTATGAATCATGGTTAAAAATTCAGCTAGGCATTGTTTGATATCCGTTTCGTTAGAAAGGTATATTTGCGAGCAGTCATCGTTTAGCACATTTCAAAAATAGTTCTTTGTTCTTGCAGCTAAGGTCGTTACGGCAGCAGATCTAGAGAGCCACACCTAAAAATCTTAAGGAATCGGAGTGTTAGCCACCTGTACCCGCAATGTCAATAAGCCTGGTTAAAATAATGTTAACGCCATTCTACCATTCTATGATGATATCACAGTTTAATCTATATAAGCCCCCACAACTACCGATGCTCAATTTGGTGTCATGGTCTTCTGGCTCATCATTTCGATCAAAGAATTCCCCGCTGCCCCAAACAATGCAATGACATTGCCTACATTTATAGCCACGAATGGAATAGAAAAACGTTATTGAACGCCACCACCAGATACAAAAAAACACAAGGTACATGTAGCTTTAGCTAAATTTAAAGTACAATGGGCGGACTTATCGCTAAAAGCGATCTCAAGGTGAGTTTAGATTAGACCATCGACGCGAAAAGAAGAATAACCGTTTTTAACACTGATCGTCATCTCTTGAACGCGACGAAGCCGTTCATTAAATCATTACACACCAACACAATCATCCTAATCCACTTCCTCCATGTGCCATTTCTCACTGTATGTCGCAACAGTTCACCACCGTTTTGCAACGTCGTAATGAAGCTAATGAACCACCGGCAGAGAACTAAATAAAAATGTGATGTAACTCCTGTTGAAACTCTGCGGTTGTTCGCAAATTATACGGAACAAGTGTAGAAAGGACGCAGCTTTTGTGTTTACTTAAAGAAGGGGAATGTACAATTGAAATGTATCCAAAGATGACAACAAAAAGTTCTTGCGTAAGATTGGAAATCATAATTACATATTATTATGATGATTTTGGCATAATGTTACCCCAAAAAGATGACGTTTTAAAACGATAATAATCTTGAAAACTGAATGTTTTAGCCATAGCTTTTGGTTTCAGTTTAGGTTCACACCAGTAACTTGGCAGCATTGAGATTCATACGTACTTGTTCATCAACGGTAGGCCGAAAACTATTCAATGAATTACTTCTTAAATACGTATCCTAGCTCATGGAAAACGGAGCATGTTAATAATGTTTGACCTATACAGATACAGTATACAGAGCTCCGTCATAGATAGACAAGAGCTAAGCAGAGTAATTTTTTACAATGTCTTTCTCAATTTGACTTTGCAATAGGTACTAGTTCTACTTCGCCAATCTTATCACCATCGTTAAAATCATTACATACAAACACAAACACATTTAACGCCGCTATAAATATAAACGCAAACATCATTTCTGAAGCTAAGTGCAGCTTTCGAAGTGGGCAGGTCGTGGTCGCCTCGAGGCATGGTCGACTTTCAGGCTAGTCTATGAGACTATGAATCAGACACGCAAATACACAAAACCAACTCTGAACCTTAATTCAATATCTTAAAGCTTCAAATCGTCCAACATGAGGAGGCTTCGAATGGAACTGTTAAATATTCTATGCTATGTATGAGGAATTTAATACCTACGGGCGAGAAGACGGAATGTAATATAGGTGATGCATGCAGTTTTCGTAGTTTGCGACTGGCCTTTGAAGATTTAGAGTCTAGTTCAAGTTTGAATTGAACTAAAATTGAAACAGGGAGAGAAAGAAGAGATCAAGGTACTATTCGATTCTTTTAAGATTCGTCTAATTGTCCATTTTACTAAGAGACGGTGTCACAAAACTTAAACGTGATGAAACTTATCGCAAGACAAAAGCTGTTCTTGAATAATTCAACAAAATAAAACATAGAAGATAAATACATGTATGTATACTGCTTAAATATCTAAATAGCATTGGCTTTATTGGCAATGCCCGAAAGCTAAATTCAATTTGGCATACCTAGTTGGTAAATGGACATTTAGATGAAATTATCGGAGATTGGAGCAAAGATAGTGGAAGCTGCGGGCGGTATCCAAGGAGTGGCTTAGCTTCGAATACATAAACTAATTCTAAGACTATGACCTAAGGACATTTCGTAAAATTATAATACTAGATGGAAAGACAGAAAAAACTACTATAATATTCCAACAGGTCCAACAAGGATCGCATTCATCATAAAGGATCTCGCTTCTAATGAGATCATGATTAAAATATACATAATTATTATTATAAAATGATCATAAAAGTAGATTAAATTGTAATGGAAATCCCTGACTCGCTCACATAAAGGCATAGTATGTCAATCATTCGTCATTACAAACGCTATAAATGCAATAAATCTAATAACTCAGCGTAAACGGATACTTGCAATTGTTGATGGAAATATGACAAGCAATATGTTTCATTCAAGCTTTGTAAAATGATATCATCAATATCATGGTAGGTTCAAACATTCCTGATACATAATGTTACTTATTCCGTCGAAATAAGCTATTCTAAACGAAAATACCGAAGGTTGATTCAAAGATAAAGATGTAGCAAGATAGAAAAATTTCTTCTACATTAATTTTTAACTTCTGTCATAGGTTTGCATTCGACCATTATCTCACTTCACACTACACACGTAACGATGTGGTAAAAGGTAATAAATACGCTCAGCCAGGAATGGGGCTGGCTCTCTAGCACCGCTGCATGAACATTGAACATCCCCAGAGCTGCAATTTAGCAACATGACGGCTAATTAATAAAAAAAAACAGACTATGAATGTACTCACCAGTGGGACAGTCACACTCGTATCTGAGCTGATCCAGCGGCGTGCACCTCCCATCGTGGAGGCACGGGGACGGCTCGCAAGGAACGTACTCCGCATCGCAGTCCCGACCCGTGTACCCCGGCTCGCACACGCAAGTGTACGAGCCGTGGGTGTTGAAGCACCGGCCGTGGTGGCAAGGTCCGGAGCCGCCGGTGCCGCTGGAGCACTCGACGACGTCTTCGGTGCATCGGGAGCCCGTGAACCCGGGGGGGCAGGCGCAGGAGTAACCGGCGGCGGTGGAATTGTCGGCGACGCAACGTCCTCCGTTGCGACACGGCTGAGACGCGCAGTGATCTTCGTGCGAGCATTCATCACCTGAAAAGGAGAGGATAATTTAGAAATGAGACCTTTGATGTTCAGAAACATATATTTTATGCGTATGAAATAAGCAGGTGTGAGTATTTGATATGCCGAAGTCTAGAATAGGAAAGTTTATAGTTATAGAATCAAATGGCGTACCCATAATAAAATAGAGATTCAAATTCGAATGCCGCATTAAAATTCTGATAAGTGAGTAATAAAAGAGATTTAATCTATTAATTTGACAAAACTGGATGTTTGTACATACTAAATAGAGGTCATGAACTTATCAATAAACACTAAAAAGTTGGCGAGACTTTTCCTTCGCATATCAGCGAACTTTTTGGTGAATAATTCAGTAGGTATACATTTCTATAATGTTTTTCAAATAATTACCATAGATGTTTATCGAGATGAGGACTAGAGATCTGTTCCCGTAATGGGCTATTTGGACTATTTACAAGAATAGCAAGTCGGTAGCTACTACATTATTTTATTACGTTCTAAAGCACCGTAAAAGGATACCTACATTTATGTATAAACTAGCTGCGCCCGCGGTTTCATCCGCCTTTAGATAATATACAATATATTATCTTCATGAATTGTAGTCTATGTGTTATTTTGATATGTAAACTATATTATTGTAAAGTTTCATCAAAATCCATTCAGTAGTTTTTGCGTGAAAGAGTAACAAACATCTATCCATACTTACAAACTTTCGCGTTTATAATATCAAGTAGGATGAGTTCATAGTACTTCGTTCAACAACATTAAAAGATGTTATTGCCAATTTTCGATTTCCGATGAGTGTTTATTTGATTAATTAATATTATAGATTATCCTCGAAACGAATTCCTGCTTTCAACTAAATAGGTATTTATTTCTGGACTTGTATGGTCTAATAGGCGGAAAAAGTAGATCATTGAAAGCTTTTGGTCATTAAAAGGCAATGATAACTATGAATGTTTTTTTAGCGTAAATGTAGAGACGAAACTCATCTCCAGACGGAAACAGACAAACCTTGCCGCCAATTTATTTAATTAGTGAATTATACGGTTCGAGTATACAGTTAGATATATAAACTAACAACACGTAATTGTGGAAACTCGGATTAACTTTCTATCGCCCACTTTCACTGTGTCAATCGGATTCGTGATATGGCTGGGACAATCGTTAATTTTCCATAAAATTTTAAAATGCCATGTGCCAAATATCTTTTGAATCAAAGGTGCGTGTTGTTATGTCTAATGCATGTTGCGCCAATAAGCTTTGTACAAAAGTTCATTGGCGACATGAGCACATTACATGGCGATACAAAGGTTCTTATTTCCTTCTCCAAAGTCCAATTAATCTGCATATCTAATTTAATCGAAATCGGTTCAGCCGATTAACCGCAAAAAAGTCACAAAGCAAGAGTAACAGTCGTTAATATACAGTCGTTAAGACAGTTTTTAATATAATTAGTATAGGTGTGAATAAGATTAATCATTATTAATTACATTTAGTTACAATAGTTTCATATTTTTTTTATCAACAATCATACTCGATCCAATAATTCAAAGACCTTTCGAACACAAAAATTGAAAGCAAATTTAATTACACAACCTAAGCAAACCTGTTGGCTAAATACAACTTTGGCAGCTGAATCCATACTGAACACCATCCGAATTTAAGCTTTATCCGTAATTAATAAGGTCTAAACGATTAAGTTGTCACGAAAGGAAACAGCATGTACTACTTTCCAAAACTAAATCATGTTTTATTATTTCCTTACTTACGACATTTATTGCTTTGATACTTTACACGACGGTCTTGCATGCACCAGTAGCTGGGGGCAACGATTAGTTAATTTCGGATTTGTTTGGCCTCCTTTCTGGATTGATATATCATTATTACGTGCAATATCTAATTATGTCGTTGTCGGTAAACATCGACAAAGAATACAATCCGGTATAGTTGAATTGGGGTTAGAATTTTTCAATTCGAACCCCAATTCATTGTCTACGTGAAGAGATAACCGGTCTTACCACAGAAGTTTAAACAAGAGTTCAACAGATGTGTCTAAAATATCGTTCCGTAAAATCGACGTGTTATACTCGCGTTGTCGTCGCATTGCGCCAAAAGAAATGTAATTGAATGTATGTAAATATATATAAGTACTGTTTATAATATAAGAATAAATAAGGAAAGTGTTTACCAAACGCACTTTTAGACTTTCCAGACAGAGAGTGAATAGAAGAGGTAAACTTACCAAATGGGATGCTTACTAAAGGGGATTCGCGTAAAAAGCCATTATTTATTAGAAATATCTGACAAAATGGAACCAGACTGAAGCTCAGAGTATAATAATTCATGACTGCAGTAAAAAGTGATCTCCAATAACAGTACCTACAACAAAAGGTCCGATAAATCTTGACGACACAACAATAAACGATGAACAAAGAACACTAAGCATTGCAAAAGTAGTTAAATTCCAAAGCCCTGAGTAAGGTAAATCATACAGCAAAACCTAGTTAATTCTCCTGTTATTTTATAAACTACTGACCATATCCAATAACGGATAAGTACTAGAAACATCTATTATTCAATTGATTTAAATATTTACTCGTATAAATGCACAGTTGGACACCTAGACAGATGATTTGAGAGGTAGAATAATAAAAATAAATGATATAGGTACCTAACCACCGGATTACTAACGAAGCAGAAGTTTTAATTGAAGCTGTGGTACATCTCTGCGTAAATAATTGGAGGATTTAATGGTTTGGTATGTTAATTATTGTTAGCAAACAACCCGCCCCGGCGCCGCCTTAAGAAAATTAGCTGATTGCAAGCTACAATTCCACCGTGTACATTAGTAAAATTTGCAAAAAATATACATAAATATAATTAAGAAACTCAAGTCTTACCACAAAAGATTAAAACCGAGTTGAACAGATACTGTGTCTAAATATTTTCTCCAGAAATCTACGTCTAGCCCTCGCTTTTTCTAACCCAATACAAGTTCACAAGTAAAATAATTAGGAATGCCAGGATTTAGTAAGAAAACGCGAGTGATACACGTCGATGTTGTGGAATTAAATATTATAAACTTCTGTTTAACTCTGGTCCAATCTTTTTTTGAAACACGGAATTTGTCCTAGTGAATCTGTTCTGCTTACTCCTGTACTGGTGAAAACCGAAATGAAAATCACAGTAGAAATAGCAGAAATTCATTGACACTAATCATATATTCTAGACTAATCATAAAATCATAAAGAGTACCTAAGCAATAGTTTTAGAAACATTGATGACGTATTAGCTAAAATAGCAGTCAACTTTCATGAGTTTGCCCTTGAGTTGGGGCCCATTTGAATAAATATTTTTGATTTGATTTGTACTCGTATATTTTCTAAGATTAGCGCGAAGATACAAACAGACGCGACGGGGGACTTGAATTTATTATAATATAATTTAGCTAACAGATTCAAAATAATAAAACACAAAAACATACCTAATAATTCAGTCTAAAAATATATACAAATATAGACAGAGAAGTACCAAATAATGATATAATACAAAGATTGTCATCTGGATCAAGATTATGAGGATCAAAAAGTACCTAACCAAAAATAGATAAATTTTAAATGATGAAAGTTCGTACTAACCTGTATAACCGGGTGGACAGTCGCACTCAAAGGTATCTAGTGACGTCAGCCGACAGGTGGCGCCATTCAAGCATGGGGCAGAGTCGCACGCCGCTGGCACCCTTATCTCGCACAGAGACGCACTGTAGCCGAGGGGGCAGTTGCAGGCGAAGGAGGGGGGGCCGCCCCCGGCCCCCTGTCTGACGCGGCAGCTCCCACCGTTCTGACATCGAGGGCTGGACTCGCTGTGGCAAGGGTTGAGGTGCTGACAGAACTCGCCGGCAAATCTTGAGGTGCAGCTGAAACAAAAGATAACCTCGTGTTAGAACCTTAGGTGGCCTGTCAATATCTGACACGAAGCAACAAATAGGTACCTGACAAAAAATATATAGGTAATGTTGTGCGTCATGAACAATTACGATATTCCTATGACCAATTCCATCTATTCCATAAACCATCACAAGGAAGTTCTAAGGAAGAAGGTATTCTGAAGGTTCGCTATTAATATTATTTAAGCCTTTCCTATTCCATTACGTGAATACGAGCGCACCGTAGGAGGTCCAGGGACCTCCGGTCTCTAGACACAATAGGTACGAAGCACTGTCGTATAAATTACTGTGAAAGCCGTAAGGTTATCCGCAAAATGAAAATATAGTACTGGATCTATGCATTTGCATATAATAATAAAAAACGTGTAATACCGATTTGGCACCAGAAGAGGAGGCCACCATCTTCAAGCTCGATAGATCAGTGGTAAATACTGCCTACCAATATTTTGATAAAGTTTAGAGTTTCTCAAATATGATGAATATAAAATTGGCTTTTGTTCATCAGAAATAATATCGTAGGACCATGGTTCAACATCGTTTTAATAAAGGTAAGCCTTTTTACGAGCTTTGGAACTGAACCACAGTTGAATATGAATATTATTTACTGAGGCATAAAGTTAAATATATTTTTATTTGTCTCACATTCTTAACAATACGCTCTACGAAACCGCCACGACTACCACATACACGGCCAATAAAGGCGGCCACACAATCGCGGCCGACGCCGGACACCGAGCATAAATAACACAGATACCTCGCGACACGACCACGTGACGTGCGCCCGCGCACACGCTCCTATCGCGCATGTATACGCTGAAGAAATGGAAATTGGAATTTGTTGGAATAATGTAAAGCTTTGAGAGAAAAGTCATTTTATAAGGAGAAAATAAAAATAGAACTAGTCAAATTGAATTATATAAAACATACAACTTAATTAGGTAAATAATGAATTATGTTTATCATACAATGCGTGTTTATTATAACGGCAATTAATGTTGTAAAATTTTGATTTAATTTTCATAAACAATAGGCAGTATGTCGACTTAAATATTTTTTCATTGACAAAATATGGGTATGCTCCTCTATGGTTTATGCTTATAGAATTTCATGTGCAGCGGAAGTCCCGGCCCATGAATTACCTATAGCGTTACACAAAGCCCAAGGAATTACCATAATCCCACAATATATTACCGAAACATGATAACCGAGGAATAAATAGGCGTAAAATATATCATTGGCGTACATTGATTTATACTTTTATTCATTTGACTTATCAACGTCACAAGCCTTTGGGCGGCCTGGCAACCTAAAACTCGGCAAGTCCATATTCAACGGACAAACACTTGACACTGGCTGCACAACTCATGCAAAACAAGAAGCCAAAACACAAAAAAAACGTCGATCTTGAGGTTTTAGAAGAAAACAGTTGTGATGCACGTTGAAAAAGTTTTAAACATCGTTGTTTGTGCAACAGATAATAATTATTTCATCTTTTCTAACTAGCAGGGCTGCGGGTGGACGTCTAGTTAAGTAATAAAATCGAATGCAACTAATCATTACGCCTATACAAAGCCCCGATCCCAGTGTAATACCCACCCACGTCTATGTTAATGTTGTTACTGTAATGAACTTAGTCTCATTTATTACTGTAGTTCGATAGTTTCGATACTAACACTTGAGGCGTTTGTGGGAAAATAAACATTTCTAACCGAACCGTTTTCATGTCTGATCGAATCGAGTCCATAAAATCATATTGGTTTCTTTGATTACAGATTACGTATGGAGTGTTTATTCAAATTTGGTATGTGTGTTTTATCATAATATCTATCAGCATTAATTTTGTGAAATGGACCGACCGTCCTCCTAATTTGATCAGACAAATTAAAAAGCTATAAAAGGTCGAAGTCAATGGGTGCTTATACATACTTTCCACCAGTTAGAAGGTTTTTACTAATGACATAGAATGCTTAATTTGAAATGAAATCCAATATACATAATTAAAATAACTCTATATTTGTAATTTGAAATGAAATGATGTTTGCTTTTTTTGATATTCATAGTTAGCACAATCCATATTTAAGCTCTTGTATACAATTTTAGATTCTATATTAAAGCTAGTGATAGCCACGAAATTTAACAGTGGCGAATAAAATTGTGAAATTATTTGAAGAATTTATTTTTCACAACAATGGAACTAAACAAAGCGTATCAGCATATTCCGATAAAGCGTCGGGCCTTCGCCTCACAACATTAAACTTGAAGGGAACCTGTACAGGAGGTGTGGGTGTTTCTCGGAGCCTGCGGCACCCACGCACTGACCTCTATGGAGGGTTGGGGGCAACCGTCGACATCGCCAAGCCTTGTGCTGTATGGATGATATCGTGCTTTTGTCGGAAGGGATGTTGACCCTCAGAATGTCTAGCTCCTAGTAGGTGTTATGTAATTCTTAAATCTAATGTGAGTCTTTCCCACAGCAATCTCATTACAACCTAGGGCCTGTGTTATCTAAAATATCAATATTATGTAATGGAGAGTATATGAAAGAAAATTATACGGTGGGTTGGTGGCCTAAACTTATTTTCAATTTACAAGAGGTTTTTTATTATATTTCGACACTGTAACACTCCTAGTTAAAGTTCACGAGCGTTGCAGACTATCGTATAACCGAGCGAAGGGTACAAGTTGCGAGCAACACTATTTATTTACCGCGGGCGCACTCTGCCGAACGCGACACGGCATCTCCCGTCACCGATATAAATTATTGCCTTCCACTGCAGCACGAGGCCAGTTTCCACTGCATCCTAGACGGCACCGTGCTCGGACAAGCTCGCGCAATTCCAATTGTTAATTGAGAAATGTCTCACCACAGCGCAGACACCGGCGATCTTTTTCAAAACTAATTAGATCTATGATATGCCCTATAATTTATTGCTTACTCCATAATGAAGATTTAGCTCTAGAAAGTCTGAAGCAAGAACAAGAGCCTCTATTTTCACGACCGGTTATAATTTTGCGAGATAATCTGTGAGCAGGTAGCCGCTGTCATCGTTTCGCATGTCTTATTGTTTTGGTGTAACGTGTTGTAATTATCAGCCGTGCAGGAGCGGTATGGTTTTGTCTTATTTTGTTTTATGAGCGATCATTTCGTTATTCAATTATTTTGGGCTGTGTACTCAACAAAAGCTCTACACACAAGCACATCAGATTATTATCCAATATTACCTTTCGTGCTCCGCTTGTAAAATTCAATACGATGCATCGTATTATAACGAACTTATTTTTACTTATTTTTTATTACCTAATTTCAAAAGGACTTTTTATATTCAGCACAGCGCTAAGCTATTTTATTACATGCCATTTTCAATCAGATGAAGGATTTTGCGAAGAAGAACAAAATATACTATGGCAGAATCTGTCAAGGTAGCGCCGACAGCAACTGAACAGCATCAAAATAAAACGCAAAATACGAACCTCAAATCAAACATTAATCATAATACATAATACATTTCAGCATGATACAGCTGTAAACAATTTGAATCCTCAGCGCAGAGTTCATTGGCTTTAGCTCTAACCACGTCTCTACGCTAAAATGACGACTACACCACCATTAGAAGCATATCTTCCTAACCTACCTAAACATACTGCCTACACGTTCTCGGAACAGCCCGGCGTGTCCCCTCTATCAGATAGGGGACGCGCGCGGCGTGCGTGCGCGTGCATGCGTCTGCGCATTATCACACACTGGATCTGCTTGCAGATGAACCGTGGCGACGGTGATTGGCGAAGGTGAGCTTTTAGTTGAGATTTTCGGAGAATTGTGACTGAAAATATTGGAATGCATGCCAAGTTGTTGTAACGGCATTTTAACTCTTCATGATGGAATGAGTCTATCTGTGAGACACGAGACCAGACCGATAAAGTTCATTAATTGGCTAAACAAAAGCAAAACGGGTCCATTCGCGTTCAAATCAATATCAAAATGAGAGATGAACTAGGTAATCCCGCAAAAGTTTAAGCTACAACGAGAGGAACAAAGCAGCTGGCACATTCAATGTTTCAAGAGATAGAGAAAGATCTTGTCAAGCAATAAAACACGTTTTGAAAACTCGCATCTAAGTATTCACAGTTATAATTCTTTATTGCTTTGTCTTCACCACAATAAGGCTATAAATAGTGAACTGGGTATAAAGTAGGCTGTAAATAGTAACCTCACCTGCGCAGTTGACCTACTACAGAGCCAAATTAGTTCAATTATCTATCTCCCCATCATCGCCCATTTCGTCCTCGTCCCATACGACTGCGAGCAGCTATGAGAGAAAAAGTGTTTTAATTTTTTATCCATAAACAGCTTCATACGTAAGTGCTAGACCAGTTCCTGCTGCAATTAGCGGAGGCGCAAGTATGGGCTGAGCAGTTATACGACCCGCAAACTGAGAAAGAGGAAAAAGTGGCTCATTTGTAGGAGCGCATCGTTTCTTCCATACTTAACGTTAACCGTTTGATTAATATGGTTTTTCATTTTATCTACAGTTACGATTGGTACAATTCTCAAGGATGTGGACATACGGCTACATAATTTGCTAGAGCGAATGCAAGTACAGGCTGGTGCAGGTTGAGGTTAGGTAATGTATAAGAATTGTAAGAAAGTATAAGTCTCATAGAACTCTGCCAGGAACAGTGGTTTTTGTGCGCGTCTCCATTCCATTCCATTTTTTTTTTCGCAAGACAGGAGAATTATAGAAAAAGACAGAGATAAAAAAAGTGAAATTATTGTTTGGATTTGTTTGATGACGACATTTGTTTGATGATTAGTTGAGTGCTGAAAATACGAGTAATGTGGTTACAACTGTGGTTTCCGGTAGCCACCACAGTGCTCGCAAAGCAAAGGAATTATGAAAGGCATTTCGTTATGATCCCTTGGTCCCTCTTTTATTTAGTATAATATTAGACGTACTTCTTGGGCATTTTGGATACATAATTGTTATTTTAAAACTGTATCGCTCATGCTCCATACACATTACACAACACTTCTACCATATCTTGACAAGTTTTTGCAAGGAACTGGTTGTTTTTGTTATAAGTAATTGTAAATCATACGGTCTTTGTAGAAATAAAACTAAATAATATATTGATTTGATCTTTATTATATATTATATATTTGATCTTTTATTCTGGTGTTTGAATTATTGTTCCTATTTAAATACATATTGGAGAATCATGCATACCTACCATTCAATAACACACTACATTATTATATATTTGGTACACTCATACAATGTTTAGTCCGAAAATAATGTTAATTATATTTACAAAAACGGTCAGCTGCGTCTAAAACATCCAAATCTTTACATCAACATTCACTTGTGATATCAAATTGCAATTTCGTATGTAACTTTATGAATTTATGGGAATATTCAAATTAACAGCTGTTATGTAGGTACATGATAAATATTCTAAATTTGTTTTTATATCATCTACCATATTTTGTGCAATTTAGTGACTGTCTTTTACACCGACGCTATCGTTCTTAACGAAACGAAAATTCTCCTGACGCTTCAGAGGAGACTGAGCCAATAATATGGGCTTCATAATTTATATTCTTATGTAACTTATAATAAAGAGTACATTTGAGTAGACAGAAAACAAGAGACTGGCAATGAACAGAACATAAAACCACCTTACAATGTCTTGTAGCTGCTATTGTAGTTCCACCTATAAGTGCCAACCCTAGGGTCTTAAGGGACAAACATGCTCCTGCGGCTACCCGGCCCCTGTAAATCTTGCCGATAGCACCGAGACAGCCGATAAGGGCCCACGACCCTAGTAATTGACGTAATAAGGAACCTAGGGTCTAACCCTGTATACGTTTAGTTTAGGTTCTTGTCTAGCAGTAATGTGGTGAGAAGTAGGAAAGAAGCCCTGTACTTTGTAGTTATTGAATAGTTGGGAAGTAAACCTTGAGTCAATTTATAGTATTTTATTTTATTTGTTGTAGGTAGGTACCTACTACATGTTTTTATTCGATGAAAAAAAAGTTATATTAAATAAATATACAAAAACTAACAAAAGAGTATAGGTAATAATAATAATAGTGCTTTCATTGATTCCTAGAATCATGTTCATAATCTTCCATTTGTGATCAATGCGTGTTGTAAAATTAACTAATACCATCAGTTATGTCAACATAATGTCATCTGACACAACCACCCCATTTATCGGCACAACATCCGGCAGTGCTGGCATGCTAGGTTGAGGCTAGAGAGGATGAAAGTAAGACATCTTACATCCAATTGCAGTAAGTCAAGCTAGCATCTCCAAAAATGCAGATCCGTCAGATAGGCATTCGGAGATCAAGATTCGCATTGGCACGTGATTGGGCGAGCGACCGGCGCAGGCGCAGCGGCCTCGCAATTTGCTGGTGGGCGTGGCGAGGGAGGAAAGGGGGGATAGCTCACCAGATTTAAACAGGGGACCTGACCTTTTGGCTAGGTGGGAGTTCAGAAGGGCGACATACAATGTCCAATGTAACGGCCTACAGCCAATTGCAGTAGCGATATTCTTGAAATGATGTGGCAAACGCGTTCACGAATATTGTATTCGGCGAGCTCAAATTAACCACGTAATATTGCAATTTATATTGATTACTAGCTGTGCCCGCGACTTCGTCCGCGTGGAATAGTGATAAAATTCACCTTTTAAACCTTCCCTGGACTTCCACAAATCATTCAAGACCAAAATCAGCCAAATCGGTCCAGCCGTTCTCGAGTTTTAGCGAGACACACGAACAGCATTTGATTGTTATATATCTAGATAATTATTGTATAACGATTCACAAATAACATAAACTACCTTAATAAAGTCAATAAATGAATTCGTTATACGTTTATAGACTATCGCTTCATATTAATACATTTTTTCAAATCAATGTTTTCAATTCAACTAATTCCATCCCACATCAAACTTCACAAATAAAACAAAACTACAACTGAAACCCAAACAACAATACAACGCAATAAAACCAATAAACAATAACAGATATAATAAAAATAAAATAATAATAAAACAAGAGATGAAATAAAGCATCACATGCGTGAGCCTGCAATCGCCCCGGGACGCAATAACGCAGAGGAACTCTGCGGACAAAAGGCTATGGCTTTAATTGAAGCACATAATTTTACAATAGGAGTTAATAACAATTGAAGACAGAGCAAAACAAATTGCTAAGACAAAGATACTTCAGGATTGATCGTGATTATGATTGTAGGTATATTAAAAGCATGTTTTTTAAAAACATTCTTTTGATTCTCGTTATGTTTCTGCTTCTCTCTATAATAGTCCATTCGCATATATCCCATTTCAAGACTACTCTTATTATGATGGTACTACTGACCCTAAATCATTGTCACTAGTAACATTGATGGTACTAAGGATACAAAGTTGTGTCACGTGTACCATCAATGGTACAAATCAACGGTACTACTGACACTAAGGCAAACCTTTTCACATTTGAAGTAGGTAACAGAAAACTAATTTGACAAATTATATATCTATCTATACATACATGGAAGCAAGCTGCAAACTTTGAAGCTTAGCTCTTATAAATATCTTATTAAAAAAATTATAATCACTAATATAAATAAGGTGTCAGTGATCATTATGTAAAATGTGATATTTCTAACACACATCTGCGATGTTTAATCACGATCAAAACGATTTAAAGTATGTTTATAGAACCAGGGGACAACATAAATAACATTCAAACACGTAGAAAGATGGAAGAAGATGCCAGATGTATTAACTTAAAACTAGGTGACAGCGACAGTGGAATCCAAAACACGAAAACATAACTTGCTACAATCGAGTCGAACAGAACATAAAGATAAGTGGAAATCTAACACAAGACAGATAAACTCAAAGAGCAGCTATCCATTTCGAAGTTTATATTCACTTCTCTGGTTAAACATGCGCATTATAAAACAAAACTAAGATATGAGATAACAATAATCGATTTAAGACCGATTTAATTTTACCGAATCATCCTGTGGCACCTAATTCGAAAAGCTATAGGGTGGTCTTAGCACCTGCTCTTAAACAGAGATGAATCAATAGAATTGCTAAACAAAAGGATTTGGTAGTTTTTAGACCTATCTATTGAGAACGGTAGAACAATTGAAATCTATCGGTAGATTAAAACTACTTTTTGCATGCGAGAGCAATAATTAGTACGGTGAAAGAGTGGAGAAGATGCTGAGATAGCTAATAATTATTATGATCTTATCGAGGTGACAATGATGGTCGTCAAATTCAGATCTACGTAGAGATGGTTGAAACATGAACAATAACATGAGCTCGTGTGTGAAAGAGACAAAAAAACAAATTAAGCAAAACAAAGCTGTAGTAGCGTGGCCGGAGGAAATCACAATCAAGGTTTCTTTGTGCTCGCTAACTTTTATCAATCAAGATAAGTCTGAATTATTTGTCGGGTAAAGTCAAGGTGAGAAATGTTACGCCACAAAATTATATAGCGATCAACGTTCAATATTTATTTGAGTGAAGTTTATTGTCTTGTACACTTTGTTATTACACTTACCCGATTACGATTTATTGGTCCATTTAAAAATGAACTTTATCTGAGTTTATTTGCCAAAACTAACAAGGATTTTGATGTGCTAGTTTGATTTGGTTTACAAAACTTAAAAGGATTGTAAAACTTAAAATGTTGATATACTATCCTACTTAAAACGTTGGACGTGGCGATAATCAACGCTTTGCAATCATTGATCGGTTATTCCTATTACGTCGATTTTTATAATAATATTGTTCCTACTGTTTTTCTTTCAGGTCAAGGTGTTACCCAAAGTTTTCGGAAAGGTAAACAGTCCAAACGTACCTACAATACAGGCATGGCGTGTCACAAACTGCGCACGCGACTGGCGCGCCCGTTCCCACGCGCACGCACACAGGCGCGCGAGTCGCGCGTGTGTGCGAGCGACGCGCGCGCAGCTTGCGTTGCGCCCCGCGCTTTCATAGAGTAGGCAGGCATATCGTGCGCTTCTTTTTCGTCGACGCTGTTGTACAATTTGCATTGTAAAATTTGTATATTATGATTACCTTCTTGTATTATATTATTATCATGTGGGATGCCATACGATGTACTGCAGTTTTTGGAAATCAAATATTTTAATTTGATTGGTGACAGTAGGTAATAATTTAGAAAAATATACATTAAGCCTCAAAAATTTTGTAATAAGAAAAAAATGTGTAAGTTTGACTGGGTTGTGGTGACACTACGGAAAAAAGGTGATAATGAATTCATGATTTCAATATCCAGACAGAAACTTATCTCTGAGCATCAAAAGACCAATATATTTTACAAAAGTGATAGGTATAGGAAGGTGTTAAAGTGAAAATTCCACCAGTCAAAAGGAAATTTAATTTGCAGCATTGCAAGACGAACAATTAATCACCGAAAGGACAGGAACCAGTTACACAAGGTCGCCAGCGGCTAGGTGTCGCAGATGGTGAGGTGGCCACATCTGCCCGTTACGGCACCGATGCCGAGACACGTCGCGTGTGAACCCCTGAACGGGGTGTGTGGATGCAACAATTTTGATAATGAGATACCTAGGTAAGGTGGTAATTTGGATGATGATAATGAAGCAGCTGCAGCACCAGTTTCTAAAGGTACTGGTGGTTTGGGTCCGTATGGTCCTTTAATCCAAGATCTGTTGCAAGCAGTTGGAGTTGTAACAAGCCCAAAACAAAGCGAATATCAAACAGTAGAGTGTATAAACCTTAGTGACATTGTTTATTAGGGATAATTGAATAGCAATGCTTGTAGCGGATCGCAATGCTAACTACTTACAACCTATGGAAAATTAGAAATCTTTCACTCAATAAATAAATTGAGTTGTGTAAGTACTGCTAAAATCATCAAACAAGAAAATCCAATTTCTAACCCCACAAATACCAACGTAGAGAAGACAACAGAACCCCTTCCAATTGGAGGTTTGGAATCATGTACCACATCTGTCGCATAATCTATGGAAGCCCGCAGAGTACATCCGCCGATCTCTATTGAACTAACATGACGTGACGACGGCGGCTGACAGAATACAAGGTGAAACGTTTTGACATTGCTGCTTCGAACGGCACACAATTATATATAGTGGTGTGTTATGGAGACTCTACGATCAGTTTTAGAGTTAGGTATAGCTCAAAGATCACACAAAAGTACTGTTAGACCTGATTCACTATGAGTTAGTCTGTCATCGTGGTTCTTCATACCTTTTACGATCGAAGTCCCCAAACATTGATTCATATCCGTTATATCCTTTGATCATATTCAAAAGAGATCTTGTTCATTTAATATGCTCTCGCTTCAAATTCTTTGTAGTCTTATCTCTTTGCGCAGTATAGAGTTACACACACGTGCATGCGCGGGAGCAGAGTTTCCCTCAGTATTTGTCACGGCTATTACCTTATGTAATGGTGTTGTCATGTGAGGATTGAATGTCAATGCAAGCTCGAGGAGTTACGGCCACATTTGTATTGAAATATGTATGCAATTTTCTAAAGAAATGGGCTACCGGAAGAAGAACCCTGATAGAACAGTCAAGTGAAAATCAAAAGCAGATTATTATCATCTGGTTTGCGCAAACAAGAGCAAAATGATCTGATTGATAGCAGTGAAACTAAACGGGTCTATCAAACCAATTAGCTGATTAATAAAGCAAATAAACCAACAGACGATGCCTTCATAAACGCTAAACTGTTCAAAGTAAATGTACCAGAGCGATGTTAATCAGACCACTTAACGGCTTGCAAGAATCGCGTCCGAGCTGAAAATGCTCTCAGATGGGCCCGATCAGCAGATCCAAGATAACGCACCAACACATAAAAAACACCCACGAATTTAGCATAAACAAAAATATCATCGAGATAAATCAATCGAAAGTACATTTTGAATTGATTACGGTTATTAATCGAATTTCGTTACCGACGCAACGTGTAATCAATAAGAACAAAAATCCCCCGATCGATATCGGCTATCTCGATCAGCATAAATATGAATATGGGCGTTACCTTGTCAAGTTGCACTTAGAACAATTAATGTTCTTTTACGATTTTTAGTTCGGTGGCGCCGAGACCATGCCAGATCACATATGAGCAACTGGCGCTAGTTGAGCTCGAGCCGACGATAATGGTGTGACAAACGTATAGATAGAGCGTAGCGCGCCGGCTCTCAGCCAACCGTGTTCATAAATCTAAAGCCAGAAAGGACGACCGCAGCCCTTTATTATGGCCAGGCCCAGACATGATTGCCCTCGGGCGCTCACCAAAACGCACGCTTAGCAACGGATCTTTTTCTTTTCGTCCTTTTGGGGCGCCGAGGTTCAACGCATCAACGCCGTCAAGGTCGCCATTAAACAATAGAATAGTCCAGCAACATAATCCGCTGCCCAGAGACGTGCGACACCCGTATTGTAAACACGGCTTCAGATATGATTCGAATACTAATTTGCGGGGAAACACGGAGGCGAAGATTGTCACTTTTCAAATTCCATTTTTTTAACAAGGAATTCTGCCAATTGTTGGGCTCAACAAAACGATTGTCTACGAACGGCGCACCGTCAATCATGAAGTCGGTAAATAGCTAGAGAGCACGACTCCTATTGAATGTCGGCGAGATAACGAAATGTAAATCGAACATGACATCCGGGTGCGAGTTCAAGCGAGCATCACCGCGAATCCAAAATGGAAACATCCACGGACGCCGCTTAATCTCGTATTGGATCAATGAGATTGTTCTGCGGAGCACGCTAGGGGTCGGGTCACCGTGCTAAACGGTGCAACATCTCGGGTACAGGCACAAGTTGCTGGAAAGAATACGTGCCTATACATACACTGCGTAACCCCGTCATAACCTGTTCCGATCCGATACTGAGCCGTAAGCCGACGCAGTACGGCGATGACAGCAAGCTCTCCAACTGTCTGAGCGGGCCAAAGCGCCGTGACTCATGCAACTTTATTTTTAATGAGGTTTTAAGCCAACAAACTGCTAGTTTTATGGGCTATTTGCTAGAGTTCGCTACTGTCGCTTCGCGGGTAAACATTTGATCATGAACACAGAGCAGAATTGATTCATAGTTCGCGAGTGTGATGATGTATGGAGCGGTTCTGAGCACGACGTTTTCCGATCTGTGCTCCAGATCTGGCGGCGTGGTCGCGCCGCTCGGGCATTATATGCAAATAGAAACCGTTCTCCTAAGGCGCAAGTTCGGAACATAAGCGATAATTCACTTTTGAGCATGGACCTACAGTTGTTCCTAAGTTGTGAAACCAGCTTCATGATCCATAAATTTCTTCCAACATCGCCGTGCAATTTGTAACAGCAAATCAAGAAGACAACATTCGTTGAAAGTATGAAAACGTTCCTAGAACAGATAACTTTAATATTCTAAACGTCGCGTCGGCTGACAGTCGGCCAGTTGGTGACTTAGGCCGTCAAGTTAAAGGTTCTCAAAATAAATAACAATTGGGTAACTTTATGTCACCCGATTGTGGTGCGACGAGCGTGCTCCGCGTTAAAGTGTTGAAATTAGATGCTGCAGTCGAAAGAGATATTCCGTAATAGGGACATCATTATGTGAGACAAACAAATCAGAGAAAATGTTTCACACAATCGGGATTATAAACTCTGCAATTCATGTGACTGAGCTCGAACGCTACAAGATATAAACTTGTTTGAAATAAGGACATAACCAGCGGAATATAGAGTGAAAGCTGCATTCACAGATTCAATTTGTCGTAAAGTAAATAACACTAGCACTCGCCGAGACTCGTTTAATGCAATGAAATGCAATTATAGTTTCCGTTTCCGTCTGTAGATTATTAAGCTTTAAGAAGATACATTCATGATATCTATTACTTTAGATAAATATAATCATCTTGCTCACCGCTTGGCTGTGATGTAACTTTTTATTCTGCATAGTTAAGATATTGATTTCTACGTAGGCGTCATTTCATTAGAACAATATACATATAAAATAACACACGTTATTAAAATTGTATTTAAATCATAAATCATATTAATTTCACAAACAATGGATTTGCTTTCGCGCTTCCGTGGAGTTATACCTGTCAAAGTCGTTCTTCCTTAAAACTTCCTACCTCTTCAAAACGGTATCAAACTGAGCAGTTATATTAGTTTGTGGGAACTGAGAATCAGCCATGGGAGCCCCTCTGGCCTGCGTTCCCTGCGATTGGCGTCGCCTGCTTCGCCTGCCGTAGCCTCAGGCTAGTCGACCTGGCCTAACCACCAGTGCCGTTTGTACGTTTGTCGAATTAGTGTAATGTAGCTTTAGTCATTTGTTAGAAAGCATTTGAAAACGGGAATAATTCAGACTTGTTTGGTATTCAAAGTCACAACAAGTACATAAGATGACCCACTTCGCTCAATACTTAGAAATATATTTTTGTATAATTTAAATCTTCTTATAGTTAAAAGGACAGCGGAATAGCGGCCTCTATGAAATAAGTTTGTAAATTGTGGAAAGGTAACTTAAATCACTAAATTGATGGTGGCAAAGGAAGCAGAAAATATGTGAGCACTTAAAAGGAAAGCAGGAATATTTCATACGGTAATGGTAATAAGGTTTCAAATGAAGTGGTCACAGAACTAGTTTTAGGCCATGAACTATTCAGACAGGACTAGATGCAGTCGCATTGCTTTCTCATTACAGATTCAAATATGCATTATGGTAAACGGTTACTAGATGCATAACCAGGCCATGTTTTATTCAGCACATGCATCTTACATGATACTTAATAAATCTTACAAGGATTACGGAGGACGGTTTAGCTGCGAGCTTTTGAGAATAGCTGAAATCAAAACGTAAATCAGATGATGATGATGATGAACGTGATGAAAGTTAGAGATTATGTATTTTCAAAGCGAAAATCGTCAAAGCGTCTTATGTCGATACTTCAACTTGTCACGAGCGATTACAATTGATTTTTAAAAGTGTTTACAATAGCAAAGCTATCATCAAAATTAATTTCTCCTTCTTCTTCGTCCTCACTTTTGAAAGCACGCGTCTATAATGTCGAGGTCGTGGGCGGACCTGTAGATGTAGATGCTATCAGAATAATGGCATAATATGACGCCCAGCACCAAGGTGCGATGGAGTTATCGATCCGATAACCACGATCTTGGGCCAATTGTTTTAGTAATATTAGGCATCACAGTTTCGCGAAAAGTGTATGTTCTAAGTACCTACTTAATCCGTTACCTTTATGTCTATATCTTATAAGTTCAAGATCTCACATAAGATAATGAGATAAGTGCAGCACAAAAAACATCTGCGACAAAAGATTAAACTTTACGAGACAAAAAGAAATGAAATAAAGACACAAATAGATCACAAATCAAACAGATGCACAAAAAAAACAAGATCGGAATCGGTAGCAGATTAAAGGCGTATCGACATTGACCTTATCTGCGCGGGCGCAGTTACGAATCGATTCCATTCAACCAATGGGGGCTCATTGCGGCTGATGCTGGGCAAACAAATCGGTCGACGACCCGCGACCAGCGCTCGGACAATTTGCATAGCTAGTGATTGCATCACTTGTGTCCGCTACATTGATGATATTGTAATTTTCTCTGACTTAGTCATCGCTAACATTTTTACTTCCTTTAGCACATTCATCTTCATCTCACATGACATGTCTTACCCAACTGTCAGTATCTTGGACCGTCTTCAAGATCCGGAACGATTCCCAAGATATATTCGACAAAATCCCAACTTCAGCATCAGAATATTAATACAAAATGAATATGTTCTGAGCATGGGATCAGCGAGTGGTCATCGTTAAGTTTGTACTTAAGTATGAATCACCAAATAATAGGCTACGTGCATTGCATTAAGTAGATGCTGAGAGGATGGCAGGTGAGACCGGTTCCGGCGAGCCTTCAACTTGTCATAATTAAAAGGGATCGAACCTTTCGGATGGTAATTAGCGTATATCTAACACTTTGAGAGAAGATTATGGTCATCCACCTCTTGTAGAGGCGTGTTAAGTTGTACCCGCAGAACCACAAGTAATGTTCCAAGCTTTTAATACGGTTATCAGTTTTAACGATATTTTTAACTTTAGAAATCTCTTAGAGATGGTTGATTGGATTGGAACAAGAAACAGTAAACAATATCACAGAATTAATAAGCGACGGCATTAGATGAGTTTAACGTCTTCTTTAATAGCTAATAATATAATCAGGCGAAGGCACTTAATTAGTTCGTATTCATACATATTAAAAAAATTGAAATAATCTCGTCATAAAACTGAAGATCACAAATAAAGGCTTCATTTATATTTAGGGGACCAATTTGTGCATCGAACTGGTTTTCCTTAGCAATAAAGTCCGTTAATGGACCAACATTAATAAAAGCGGCGAACAAAAAGGCAAAGCCGTATTCAAATTTCTTTATAGCACATCTGCGATAAGCCTTGGATGAATCGAATATTTTAATAACAATCGGATTTATAAAACTTTAACGCATCGGTTGTGTGAATGCGATTTATGAATTATGATCTTTCACAAGCGCTACCAGGAAAGGTGTTATTTTAACATGATTTAACTTTCCAATGGAGATTCTCCCTATCTCAGACCGGAAATGGGATATATTATTCAAAATTAACTAGAAGACAATCTTGGCGCCTTCCTCTGTTGAAATCTGAATTAATCATTGAACATTATGAATATCAAGCAACCGGCGGAAATCTTTAAATTCTTTTGGGTCCCAATCTTAGACGAATAACTGTCGTTATAAACAACTTATGGTGAGTGGGACAGTTTAAGATACACATCGTATTTGCTCCTTATTTATCGCTGTTCGTCCGAAAGTCCTTTCACATCTGATTGGCCACCGATTACCTTCGATGTGTCCTGCATTGAAGCATTCCTTCTTAAAACACAGTTTATTTTCTTTTTCAATTCAATACAATTGCGGGGGCTTATTCAAATGAAGGCAGGTAATCGGTCGTCGGCATAGTATTAACGCTTTTTAAGGCGCTGTTGGATGTCAAGCCATGAGATGTTGGCGATCTTGCATTCAAGATCATCCAGGGGAAAGGCTGACAGTGTATCTATCGCTGTACTCTAATCTCTTGAACCGAGTCTCTCAAATGCTGGTTTATTGAATCTCATTTTAATTTTACCATCGTCAACTACAGCACCTGATTTGAAGTCGAGCGTTATCGAGAGTACTAAGTAACTAATAATGGATCCTTCCATATTAGTTGAATCCCTTTTAATGTATCTTTGGTGCCTTTTATTTTTGTTTAGGATTCATGACATTTCATATACTCTTTCATCGAGTCCTAAAACGAAATTCTCAAGACAAACAAACTTAATCAATACCATACAACTCCTTGCTCGTATTGTAAGCAATAATATTATTACAATGTATATATCATAATATTTTCAAAGAACCTTATACAACACTTGAAGTCAAACTTAAATCCGTCGACACGATCAATGGACTCGAATGAACATCAAAAAAGCATGAAGAATTTTTTAAAATAAACATCAATCGGAATCGATTTGAGACTTCATCTCGAAGTGTTTACTTAGTAACAGTCCGTTTTGAATAAATCGATTTCTGATGGCACCTCTGATCATAGACAAAATGAACTTTATTATAAAGCTAATAGAGTGCTATTATTGTCATTGCTTGGATCTATTTCATTTAAAGCAATGCCAAAGTAAAAAGGATTATAAAAGTATCACTTTAAGCTGCATTTTATTTTGTCGGTGAAGACTTTTGGTCAAACGGTCACATCCGTTTGGCGTCAAACATTTTGAAACACGAAATAGACAGGAGAGCATCCGAAACAGGAAATTGTGAGGTAATTTACTTTCACGAGACTGTTAACTCGTCACGAGAGTAAATGTCTACATCTAAACGGACAGGACAAAACATATAAAAAGAAGTGTAAAGATTACATTACTAAGTATCCACTGGAATTTGTAAAAAGGGTTTAGAAGAATACTCGAAACAAATTATCACTACTTACCATCTTCGCAAAAACACGTAGGGTAAGTCCAGGATAGATGCCATACTTTTTGAAAACGCTTTATATTTCCCATTTTAATTAATGAATCTGAATGTTTGTCACACATGTCAATAGATTGGTCTTTCGATTACCGCTTTGAAGGAAAAAGAAAACATCACTGTTGATATTTACTAATCTATATCGATTTTCCCAGACCTCTATTTTTGGAAGTATAGATGCCCTATGGCGGATAGTTGCTCCATGCGTCAAAACCAGTTATGGGATACATGCCTCATTGATAAAAAAACACTTTTTCAGTTTGAAAATTAGTTATTGGTCGTGGGAAGTAGAATCTAAACACAGACATTAATTAAAAATGTTCGTAAAAAAGTGTATTTTCTTTATAATCATATTAGGGTATAGATGCCTCATGAAAGAAGTTTCCTTCCTGAGGCATCTATACCCTAATGTAGTTACATCGTTTGTAAATATTGGGAATTATTTGTTTTGTATGGTTAAACATAGGCGAAAATAAATCGAGGCGTCTATCCTTTTCGTAGAGGATAGATGCCTTTTATATTCAGGAATGTGTATTCAATAAATATCCTACAAAAACTGATTTTAGTGTTAGTATACAGTCCACTGTAACATTTAGATACAAAATATAAATTATTTAGTCACCATGTAAAAAGTTCCAGCACCTCAAAAAGGCTGTAGAAAAAGAATTAGCAATTTTTTCGTCGCACCAAATCTTTCATTGAGTATAGATGGAATGCACGACGGGTCAGGGGTTACCTCGCGGGGGGTACCGGGTAGGTGCGGGGATGTCTTTCGTTTGGCAATATCAACGACAGCAAAAACAAGTCGGGAAACCATAGTTTTTGAATTTGAGGCATCTATCCGAGCCGGGCATCTATCCTGGAATTACCCTATATACAAATTTATCAAAAGTTAAAGAAGAAGTTTTTATAATTCTTTTTCACTTTAATTCGTGCTTCAAACAGTAAATGTACTACCAGGCTCTGTTCATCGATCAAGGCTGGGCGTGTCTCTTGTTCAGACATTACGAATAAGAACAGGTTGAGGGGCATTCAGATCTTGGAACAATATGTTTTCATGTTTACGAGGTCTACATGTGGCTGCGCACACGATCGTGAACTGTGCGACTGTTTGTAACTCGATGAAGCCTCCGAACAAAAGTTTCGATACTTACATTGTATTCAATGTTGCAAAATGTAACTTTGAATGAGATTTAAGTACACCCTTTCAAGTAAGAAAGTAAGAACAGAGTGAAGGCACAGGTAGGAACATGCTCACGAATTTGTTCATTAAAATTGATACTTCAAGCGATGGGTCTATTACCGAACATTCCACACATTCATCTCTCTACATTGCCACTAATTACGTAAATTTAACAGCTGCACCGCACTTCACTGACGCTTCTATTTAACGGACACTAATGTTAACTACTACTAAATGTCACTCCATATATTTGTTAGAGCCTCCGTCACACACAACGCCCTCTTTTACACGAACTGTTTTTATTTCCCTCGCTATGTTAATTAACTTCATTTATCACTGTACAGTTAATTCTTGTTCCAACTACTTCAGTGTTTGGAGATGCGTTTCCATCAACCGGAACAAACTGAAACTAATGGATTTACTGGCTGCGTTACAGGAGCATGGAGTATTTATAAAGGTAATCTAATCCTGGGATCTCAACACTCCGATGCAATCAGCGTCTGCCGGCTCGAAGATATGACTGCGCTGGTTAGTGGAGAGTTTATGGATTCGTATAGTATACCTTTAGTACCGCCACAAACGGCTGGAGGGCAGTAAACGTGTATTTGAACAACAATGTAGTTTATAGCTGCACTAAATCTCGTCGGTTTTTGTGTCGTCTCCCCATTGTAGTTGACATGCGATTCTTCGTCCACCATTTAACTTCGCTAATTGGAAATTATTGTGACTGAATCGATTGGGGTCGTAAAATACTGCATCGGTTCGTGCCGTTAAATCACTTTGATTAATCTTTGACATACAGCATTACTTGCTCTTTTTTTTGAACACAACTCTATCAAATATTGAGGATAGTAAATTGTGTTCATAGAATCTAGAAAATCAATTGTAAATATTGTATTACCATCCATAGATTTAAGTATGATGATTTGTAATACAGCTTGCACAACGAGATTAGTTACAAAATAGATAGATCTTAATGTTGAAATAGTAATAGCAAGACAACAACGAATTGGAGTATACGTCATGTTGCGCAGAAAATAGCGTAACAATGGATCTGAACTTGAGTCCGACACAAGACTGTCTCCGACTCGTACCAAAGGCGTCAACAATCACGGATTCTCCGAGATCGTGCGTAAATAAAAAGGCCGCCGCTGAGCAAACAGAGTTTAGAGCTTTCGTTCCGGTCGGGCTTCAATCTAAATCCTAAATTAGTTTGTTTTTTGTCGCAAGCCCGCCTCGGGAATGCCGACCGGTCACGTCTCGAGATCAATAAAACATTTACCACTGAGATGGAAGATAGAAATGGATCTCATGAAGAAGATAGATTCGTAGGTACTTAGGTATCGCTTGATTATGATATTGTCCGTATGGATAATCTGTTCTCAATTGTTGATAATTTTATGGATGATTCAGGCATAAAATTGAACTATACTAAAAGACAACGAAACGTAGCCACCGTAATTATCCCAGGGAATAGGTAGGTACATAATGTGATCGTAACACATCATAATTTATATTCTGATTCAAAAATTTTCTTCAAGCTTTATGGAGTCGGATAGTTACAAACTCAATCATAATGTGGTGAATGCTGACGAGTCATCATACGCATTGAAACGCGGGCCAGTAACCTATAACCTTAATATTACTATATTCTTGTAAACCGACGGCGAGGGCGCATGTCCGCCGCTTGACAAATGATGAAACGCTGAGGTTTCCACCGAGGTGATAGTTCAAGATATTTTGTTACGAACATTATTGTGGTTGAATGAATCATTACGTACGGTGTTGACATCCGATGGAACGGCACGAGTTATTGATGATGCGGGAGAATTTACATTGGTGGCTTACAATGGCCGATGTCACATTGTTATTGGAAGAAAATGTGCGAGGTTATGTTAAGTGTAAATGTTAGAATTGTATTTATGTTACAATGATTTATCATATACCTCACGCGTTCTTCGATTTTATTCAACTGAAAAATTACTCGAATTAGTAGCGAGCTTCATATCACTAGTGGAATAGAAAATGAGCTTAAACCTGCTGACAAAGTAATGCTTATTAAAAGAATTCTTACAATACACGTAGCTTCTATATAGGAACTAAGTATGCAACTTATGCAAGAAAAGACTTACGTACGAATAACAAAAGATGGCAAAAACCGCTTGTTACGTCCATATGTCTCATCACTGGATCAATAAGACAAGCGCGCATTATTCTCAATGCATCCTCACCTCCCATTGAAAGAGGCTTGGCGGTCAGTTCTTCTATTATACATTGTGATGTCGACATGCTCGCGAAACTCGAAGCAGGCTTTTTGTCTTTCAAATCTATTCATGCTCATATTAATGATCCTCGGACGTCATTAGATCGTGTAGAAACGGTATCGCAACAGCTAGAACAATAGCGAGCTTTCAAAGTGCTTTTGTATTTAATTTGTTTAGAGACGTTGGGTAAAAGTATTGATAGAAAACGTGGTTTTGTTGTAAAGGTTAACGGCGAAAAGTTAATTCAAAGTAACCGTTCATAGTCCAGTTCTAGATTCTTTTACTTGGACACGAAATACAAAAATTAAACATTCAGCATTTACCTATTTCATCCTACTGTATATTTGATCAGATTCATCAAAATTCAAATCATTACGTTCTACAATCATCACAATTCCATGGCACGTTCTTATGCACCGCAACAAGAAATAAAACCTAGTATTAACCTCATCAACCTATGAAAGATTGACTTTGGCAATGGCGAAGTTTATCTGCATCAGGTACCACACGATCTGCGGCAAACAATCTCGCACGAATTCGTACGGATCCGTCATCGGCTGAATCGTGATGTTATGCTGCCATTATTTCATTAGACCCATAATTGATAGCTCTAAATGTTGTAACATCGTTCAGATTGATCGCTCGTGTAACGCGTCAAAGTTTAGAATAGCTGTCTACGCCGCATACACGTATTACCACCCATACGTGTAACATCAGAACCTCTCCACCAGCTCTTTAATTCTCAATGAGTGATTAAGCATATCAATATATCATTTCGTAACAAATACTTATTGTTAGGCCCAAGAAAGCCATTAACGGTATGCCTCAGATACTTATAGCCAATAGCTATCACTGACCGGATGCTAATTCAAACAAATAGAGACCTAAAATTGGAATGCAACAAAACTGGTCCGCTGCCGATGGATTTCGATTCAGAATGATTTTCTTTAATTGCACATAAAAGAGAAAAGATATACAAATGGAATGGATTTAGAAACCGTAAAGGTGGAGACGTTATCATATTAAAAGGGTATTTAAAAGGGGCCAAACGAAGCGGCAGTGATTGGCGACATTTGTTCATTTTACTATTTCTTAGAGTTGATGTAAGATGAAGGTACGTGGTCTAGTTAACCCCTCGTGAATATACTCATGTGGTCTTACAGTTAGTAAGACCATTAAGACATAGCGACTGACGATAAGCCATGGCGGTCTTATTCTCCACGAGACGTGCTTCACGGTATCGAGATAGGCGCGAGCGCAGGTGTATTTTCACGTATGTGTAACAACGTACATTCTTCTTCTTTGTGTCTATCACATGAGCATAGAGGTCGTTTTCGTTTGAGTTAATGGAATGATAGTTTTGCTTTTATCGCATGGTCTGAGGCATTGCCGAGTGAAGTTCAAGTTCTTTATTGCTTATATTGTCATCAAGATTTACGATGATAAAGATAACGTTTATGAGACAAAGACAAAACCACATTACAGTTCACGGAATAGCTTTTCATACCTGTTTTAGTATGAGAAGGATTCTCAACTTTCCTAGAAAGTAGAAACGTTAGAAATATAATTAATAATGCATTCAAGCAAACTGATTCTAAGAAAAAGGTAAGTAATGCAAACGCGGATACCACAGTTACTAGTCCTAATAAAACATCAATGTATCATGTCGTTACAAGAGAGGCCATACATAATGCAGACACAGACGCAGCGGCGTTGTTAGTTCAAATGCGATGCGATACAGATATCTGTAAGGCGATTACTGAGCCATACAATCCCATACAAACGAACTCCGTATAAGGTGCACAGGCAGTTCATTAAGGTGCGACTTGGCTTACTGCTTGATGAGACGAGATTTAAGAGACAATTTCAATTGGATTTCGTTTCAACTAGGAAGAGATGGATGAATAGTTTCATGATACGTAAATAAATAAAGATAAATGTGATCGTAATGGCGATTACGTAAACCGTTGTTAGATAAATAACTAAACAGAAGTATATCGTCTTACTACTCGTACAAATACCAATGAAATTATTTAGTTTCCTAGTAAATTATTGTAATAATGATATCATTACGACTACAAAATAGATGTAGTGAAAATAAATACTTGCAAATAGGAAGTGAGCACATTGCTACAAATCACTTGGGTTTCAAAAACAGTTCTACAAATAGCAAACACAATTATTAATTGCTTTGTCGAGTCTACCTTAAATGTTAAGGCCGTCGATCGATTGCAAAGCTTAAAACAAATTATGAATAATCACGCGTTCGGCCAGTCATGGACCAGGATCTTTTTAAAAAGACCCCAATTAATATTTAATAACTTGTTAATACATAAACCTGGGACGAACTTGACGATTTGATTGTATGCCCCACAAGAGTAGTTAAACATAGTTTGCTCTATATACTAACAAAGCAGTTCAACAATTCATAGATTTAAGAAACTGTAACTTGCAGAAATTAATATTGCATATTATGAATACTATTATAAATGCAATAGTTCACAAATACACATACCAAAGTCTTGTAAAGCTGAATGAACACACATATCAAGTTTTACGCAACCAACCACCAGATTAATTAAGGATGTTAATTGAGCGAATGAATGTAGGACACTTACGCTCCAGCTCAGACGAAGGAATGGAACCCGTTCTAATGCTACTAAACTACATTTTGGTAATGTGCAATTGTGCATTGTATTTTGAAACAGACGCATTGAGATGGAGATATCGGAATAGATTTGTTTAATTATACTTACGTATTGAGCATAAGATACAAACGACAAGTGCAATAAGACAGAATCACAAAACTTATCAATATAGGTAGGTAACGGTAAATTACAAAACGATTTATGAAACGCAAATGAACGGGTATTATGTGAATATCCGAAAAATAATAATAACGCAATGTATTAGAATTTATTTCAGCCACAACATCTGCCCGAGCTAAATTCGGATAAAAGAGCTTCGGGCGGTGTGGCCGACAAAAAATATGCAAAAAGCTAATGCGGCCCGTGTCTGCCGATGGCCGAATAAGTGGGGCATCGGAATGCACCTGTGGTGGTGTAGCTATAGAAGATACAAATGGTATCTTGGCTTTTCGTACTTCTTTAACGTTCACACCCTGCTGTTATCTTGCAAGATCTTCGGCGCACCTCAATAAAACATGTTTTTAAGTACTTCCAATCAGAGTAATAAGTAACAGTAATTAAGGCCCGTTATAACATGGCATTTGTAAGGACACTGTTTGTTTTAAGCCTGAATGTCGTTAAAATATAATCACACAAAATCACGTGAGTCATGCACGATCAGTGGTATTAAAATATCTAAACCCTATGTATAATATGACGTAGTAATGACAAAACACATCAAGAAAGATGGTTTTACAAATAAAATTCAAATGTGTCAACGATTTTAATATTTCTCCCCGCATGAGGTGGCATTTGAAATCACATAATATTTTTTCAAATTTAAATAGACGGATTAACGTTCTCAGCAATGTATTCATGGCGTTATATTGATGTAAACGTCACAACATTGTATTTGTACATCTCATTTGAATTATAGCGAGTATTTGTCAAACACCATCTGGTAATAATATTGAATTAAGTAAATAGAATTACAATAGTCAAAGATGAATCTAACAAATGTCCGGATTTAGTTGGAGCTGGTAACGAAGCATGTGATACAAGTGTGAATTTAGATGAAATCGTATTGAATAAATGGGAACATTTAAGTAAAGGCCACGCTGCTAGTTCCAAAGCAGAGTAGAATGTGTGTGGCCTTGCGAAATTAAAGTACCAGGGCAAATGGTTTATTATGAGACAAGCTGGTACAATAAATGTTCGCTTGTTGCCATATAAATCCAGAGTTAACTGGGACAGAGTTTCTGTCCATTTATACTAAACACCCATTCAAGAGAAACGTATTAAAGACTCTTCATAAAGTAACGTAGATATAGATGACTTAGTATGAGCACAAGTAGTGGTTACAGAGACGGAGAGCAAAGATCGTATCGTGTTATTTATTGCATAAAGTCATGGTTCAATACCTCTTGGCTTATTATTATTCATTGGTGGTGCAGAGGAGTTCTTAGGTTGGGCAGAGGCAAAGCTTTCCATAGTGGCGGTGGTGCTGGCTAATTAAGCAGAAGCATCTATCGAATGCATTGAGATATTCGAAGGGTATTTTCGTAGCAGTTTACTGTTATCTCATAACAATTCAAAACAATGGTCTGGTTGTATATCGAATCGCAGAGCCCCAAGACCCCTGTTTTAATTTGGGATTCGGTGATTACCTTCATACTGATATTTATTGTTAACTGTATAGGCAGAGACACTTTCAATGGTACTATAATATGTACCTATTTAATCAATTAGGTATCTATTTACTTTACTAACAGTAATATCACAACCAAAATGCACATTTGATAACAAAAATAGTGAAGCCTATAAAATGACTTTGTCCTTCATCATGTACGTATATATCTGCAATATTATACCAATTTCGTTCTATTGCATTATAATATAAAGGGATGAATAATACAGGGAAAACATAAAACCTCTGGCCCGGAACCATGCTCGGTCACGTATGGTCCATGCCCAGACACCATTGTTTCAAATTTGCCCAAACGTCCAACCGGTTCCCGAGATAATAGCACTAAAATGATCGTCCACGCTCGCCGCCGCGGGCTTTTAGAGAAATACCGAACGAAAAAGAATTTTGCTCAAAGACATTCTGCAGATTCACAAAAACTTGTAGACTCAAACTTACTTATAGCTAGTTCTCAGAACATGCAAAGGCGAGTCTCCAGGCAAAGTCTCAAGCTACTGAATCCCAATTAAGAGAATGTCCAGCACGTTGTGAAACATTCCCGTGTAAAGATACAACTTGCATAATTTCTTTAAACGTATGACCATTATGTCCGCGGTTGGTGGTATTCCCTAAATGAATGTTCCGGTGGTCACCGGGAGACACTGATTAAAGTTTTAACTTGGCAATTTGGAATCAGATATATTTCTTTAAGGTTAAGTACTCTAAGAGCTCTGTGAAAAGCAATCTTTTCGGTGTGACTACCGACACGTAAATTGTTGAGGATCCATCGGAGCTCCACATTACGCTGACGATGAATATTGAATCTTAAGATGTAGCAGTTAAATTCATTTTCAGAAGTTCATCGGAAGTCAATTTCAGTTGATGTTGTGTTCAAGTAAGTAGATGGATCATTATGGTAAGTAATTGTGGATCAACTTTTTCTTTTTAATTGTAGCCAGATGCTGCTGCTCTTCTTATGGTTCTGTTTACCGCAAAATTGTTTTTATATCCCTTTTTTTTTGTGGAAAGTTAAAGCTAAAAGAGTTCAACGTCCTGTTTTCGTGTTTAATTCATCAATAGTTTCATAGACTATCAGTGACAGACCAGTTCGGTGCTAAGAAGCCTTACCGAATCGGTAATAGCACCATTCCTGCATCATAATACACTCCGTCCAGCTCTCGTCAGTTAAATTATACTTTAATGACAGTAAAAACGTTCAGTGTAATGCTTACTTGTGCTTGCACGTGATCCGTAGATATAATCGCCTCAAGATCTCAGCGTCAAAGGGTCTTAAAGGGCCGGCTGAAGAATAGACCGACTGTGTGTAGGTACTAAGTGGATTACGAGAAAAAAGCAGGCAGATTGAATTGAATGGCAGTGTACGTACCTGAAGTACCATCAGGCTGCAAGCGAATTAACGTACTGCCGAGATTTAGTATAAAATAAATTTCAAATGATAAATTTCTACATAAAAAATGTTATAGCGGTGCAACCAAATCTTCACGCAATTTTTAATCTCAATGAGAACGTCCTCGATCGAGCTAAAATACAATTACATCTTTCAATTTAGCAGCTAAGCAATATTTCAATTACGTATGACATAATAATCTCGCATTTACACAGAGAACAATTCCCAAAAGTGAGCATTTTCTCACGCTCCGAGGCGAGTCATCTCGAGACGAATTTGAGGAAGTACCTACTATTATCTTCTTCGAAGTAAGTCAAACAAACCGAGAAGAAGCATTTTTTTGTACCGGTTCTAGCGTAACAAGGTGGATAGATAGTGGTGCTATTAAACTAATGCATTTCGTCGAGATCCTATATTATAAAGGCATTTGGTGCTAATAGATCTATGGTAAGAAACTAGGGATAGACGATAAATGTAACATTAGAAACGAGTAATCTTTTGAACATTGTAAATAAAGGAAAGAAAATCTATGCCAATATTAAGTCCTTGGTCACGCTTGACTTGATTTTTAATTGGCTCCGTTCTTCCTTATCCAAAATGCAAAGAGCTGTAACATAAGAAACGTAAGTTACTAAACGAGCCAACGAATGAGAGAAACCAGTTCAACTTTCACATAGTGAGCCAAATCGAAGATGGACAGAAGCTGTTAGCCCCGATACTGTTCAAAAACTGCCGGGAGCATTGAAATTCGTTGACATTGCGACAGTCCTTGCTACACATTCGGCTTGTTCACTTGTCCTTACGAAACTACGTGAGAACTAACACCGGTAACTCCTTTATGTTTATTTGTTACGTCCAAAGCATAAAAGTTAGTTATGCGGCCATCTATTACAGTATTTGGTAATTCAGCATCGTAAAACTTGACTGCTGACGACTATACATTATGCATGTTGTAAACTTCATCTGTTATAGAGAGTTTGCTAGCAGCTTTTCATATTTTAGTTAAATGGGGACTGGAAAAGTTATTGAATCTCATAGTTTTAGTTGAAACTTTTTGTTCAGACAAGCTAATTTCGGTTTCTACTGAGGTTTGTTCAAAATAAGCCTTGTCGCCGTTCCGTTGTCTCTTTCACCAGCTCCATCATGAGATCAGCTCTCTTCATTAAAATAATGATTGTTTTAATAACATATTATAGTTTTGTTAAAAAAACTTAACAGACATGCAAAATTTCAACTCAATAGAACATCTAAAACAAACTCAAAATTAAATTACGACATTTGTTTGCTGAACTACATTACCAACAACCAACAACAGGAGTTAATAAAATCTTATAAGATAATTATTAACTTCGAAGCAGTTAAAATGGTGGTTATCCTATATGCAGTTAAAATAATAAACAAGAATCCTGATCACGACATAAAAGCAATAATTAAAACCTATTGGATTCTAGAATGAAAAAAGCAAGTAGGACTGAAATACATTTACAATTTCGCTTTTACTGCATATTGAAACTTCCAAGTTTTGTTTGAGAAACCGGTAAAACAAGCACTATTCGAACGGTCATCAGACGACGTGATGTGCAATTAGTCAGTCACTTGGCAGTTTGGCACTTTTTTAGACTTAGTTTTCTCACACTCACTTCATATTTCAACGGTACTTCCATTTATTTTATTGAGGCAAGAACCCAAAGAGTACCTATATAATGTTTTGTATGTAGTTGTAGATTATAACAAGTTTCATAACATCACAATAAGACGTTGTCGTGAGCGACGTGTGTGCGCAGGTCGGAGGTTCAATCCCGATTCTTAGAAAACAAAACAATTTTCGTCCATGACACATCACATGCACCGTACAGACGAATAATTTGTAATGTGGTACTTTACGGGAGTGTTCAAGTTCTGAATATAAAACGGTATAAAGTACGTGAAAATCATTTAATTGGTTCAATGCAAATCTTATATTGGGTTAAGCCATTTACAAGTTACCTACCTACTTGAAGCCAAAGAACTTGATACAAAATACTCGAAAACAACGGTGAAAATAGAGGCAAAAAAAAAATTCATTAAAAAGATTTATAAGGTAGAAGATATACTTTATAGCACAAGTATACAGCAAATACTGCTATCATTGTCAACTAACTCCAAGAATAGAATTACAAACCAAAAAACTACACTTTTCCTCTTATTTTTAAGACATTAAAACTCAAATTGCAAAGAACACAAGGTACATAATATCTAGAAATCTGAACGGTAAAACAATACAATTTAGACTAATCTATGGCCTTATTATAAGTACGTATAGTCGATGCTCATAAAGCAAGGGCAACAATAGAGGAATGAACGCATAAAGCAAATCAGGAAGAAGCAGCTCTGGCTATAAATATACATGAAGAAAACAGATAGGCAATTGTAAAGTTAACACTATCTCATTAAATGGAAGTTACGAGTAATGCGTTCGTTACACTAAACAATAGTGAACGTAAGTTCAACGTGAATCATTAAAAATTGTGTTAATGACGTCTACTGAATCAATTTAAATTACATATTCAATTAATAACAAACTATTTTCTGTAATAAGGACTACTGGTTTTACAAATAAGAAATTAATACGCGAAAGCTTAATAATAGTTTTTGAATTGTTTCCAGAGAACTTCTCATGCTCACAAGAATTAAATTGATTACTAAATCAATAGTAACTTTAAAATTTCGTATAATAACTGTACAATAAACCATCCAAAACGAAACAAACAATATGTATGCAATAAAAACTGAATTGAAACATGACTTCGAAATTGGTCAAAAGAGAGATCCATAATCCATTTTTATTCCTTTATCCTTTCTCGTGGGCGAACCTTCCAAACTACTTTGAACCTTTGTCTTATTGTTTATGGCGACTTTTATGGACGCAATGACTTCAAATGCGACGGCATCGATTATGAAAGACTCGAATTGAGAACAATCGTTCGTCAATCGAATTCGAATCGACTGTTTGAGAATCGGAGCTTTTGAATGGACGTGTCCGAGACACGTGTATATGATGAGGGTAACAAATTGTTATTGAAACTGTGCCCTCCCCCTGCAGCAACACTAAAGATGGATTATAGATAGAGAGTGTTAGAAGGGGCAAAAGGTTCAACTCATGTTTGTTGACAGAATTGTATTTCCGATGATCTTCGTAATAACAATGGAAGTTTACAATTTGTAGCATTTCACCGACAGATTGATAGAAAACTGCGCTGGTACAAACATGACCTATAAAATTAATAGAAAAATTATTTTTTCTAGTCATAACGAGAATATCTATGAGTCTACTGTCATCTAAAATGCTTTGATTTTATTTCACCAAGTAAACTAATATAAAAATAAAGAGCATCACCTAGGCCTACTTTGCCCTGGGTCATCCTACTTAACAATTGCACCATCCATCACGGGATCCCGCGGGATACGGACAGGTACATGCGAGATGACATCAGCTCGCTCGAAGCTACGCCCACCTCCATTAGTTCACCGACACCGGTCGTGTAATTTGTCGATCTTATGTGCATCTTTTGTTTTGAATAGTTTGTAAGGAAGATTATGCCCGTAGAGACTTCTACGGGTATTTCATCAATTTCATCTTCTTACTTTTTGGTAGCATCTCTACATTCTATTATATTGTTTCATTGTGAAAACTGTCTTGTTTATCACTAGCCTATATATTATTATCATGGTAATCAGGAACAGATCGCTCTGAGCCATTGGACCGCCTATTGTAACACTCATTGTTATGTTTCTTATTTCTCTTATAATTATGTATGGTCTTATCATATCTTTCTTAATATATATAAATCTCGTGTCACAATGTTTGTCCTCAATGGACTCCTAAACTACTTGACCGATTTTAATCAAATTTGCACAGCGCGTGCAGTTTGATCTAACTTGAAAGATAGGGTAGCTTACATCTCAATTTATAGTCGCAATAACAAAAACCTTAGCCACAGCAACGCGTGGCCGTGTCTGCTAGTAATATTATACATCAAAGTCCAGTGGCCCGTACCGCCGCACCGGTATCTAATCGTTGGATTTAAATTTGACTGTGATAAGGTTACAAAGCCATCGGACTAACACGTTCATAGCTTTAGCTTGGTCTCATGACATCTTTCTTTATCAGCATCAAGAGCATCATTTCGTTTCCTTCAAGTGAATTCTCTCCACTTCCCTTAACCCTTAAGGAAGCAACAACAGCTACCAAACCAATTCCAGTATTATTCAGGTCTCATTTTACTTTAAAATCGTCCGTTTTAAGCGAGGTGTTCCGCAAGGATCGCTTTGTTCTCATTTATGGAGCTCATTATAGATCTCCCTGTATGGAGGGTGTGAAACGGCTGCGCATCAGGAACTGTTGTTTTAGGTTTGGGTTATTGTTGGTCAATGGTTGTTTGGTAGAGATCGCTTTAAGCGATAAGACCTCCCAATTAGTAAGTTTATCTTATCAGTATTCTATACATATTGGTGTCAATAATCTTTTCTTATCTAATTATTTTGTTATTGAGTTGGAAAAGCGAGGGATAGACGTCCATTTGTGGAGTAAATATTTAGACAAATCTGTTTAACTCTTGTCTAAATCTTTTGTTGTAAGACGGTTCTCGTCTAAGAAATCAAGAACTGCGAAGATTTTGAAACCACGTACAATAGTTGTTACACTGAGAACAAGTATCTTACCCTGTGCGGGTTGAAACAGCAATCTTGACTTTGTAGTTCACTTAATTACGCACGGACGCCGCCATTTCGCATATGTTTCGATTTGGATAATTTTATTGGTTTATTCATAGTTAATTATCAGAACTAGTTTTACCACATCGAAAGTGTTTTTGGATGTAATCGATTGTTCGTCTTAGATACACTCTGTATTCCACTCGAGACGCGTGCAAATAAATTCTAGTCATGTTAAATTTTAAATCGCTTAATAATCTATGGAAATGAATAACATACCTACTACTCTCGGGCAAGTAGAAAAAAAACTGCTGTATATTAGAGTAGGTATATCTTTCTCTCGGCTGCTCTCGATTGTATGTAAAAGTTTGCTTAAGTGATTACTGATTGCTAATCTAATTCATGCTCCATTGCATTAATTGTAGATGTCTAGACCAGATTTAAGTTTGGGCTCGCTAATTGATGACTATCTTAAAAGCTTTAGCAGGTACCTATTTGTTAAACTAATGTAGGTATTTACGATTTGTCAGGCAAAAATCATTAAAAAAAAACATACCATGCAGAACACACCACCTCCTTTTTCGTACATTTTTTTACAACAAATAACCCAATCATATTTTCGAACCTACCTCCTCTAGCTCTAAAATATAATCAAGACCGATGGGCAAGTAACTGATTCTAAAAACCACTATACATTTTTTACAATTCACTTTTTAATGCAATTAGGGTTCCACTTCAGATCACAATCGGAGGGTAAGCGTGCATCTGTCTAACACTTCCACATACGCACACATGCACACCCTCCTACTACACATTGCACCCACACACACATAACGCACGCGTATCTATATCAATTCGACACACTCACACAAAGGACGTTAGGGTTGTCACGCAGCATCGATAAATGTTACAGATACGCGTATCGTCAAAGTTTTCCGGACATGCCCATATTGCCGATTGTCCATTCAGGATTAAATTAATAACTATTTCAAATGTTATTACAAAATTAATGGTGTAATAACCAATAACATCGCTTTAATTTTTATTAAATATCAGTTTGCGTTCTCGAATATTTTTCCAATCTATATCACCAAATCTATACCTATGTCACTGTCTTAACTTTGAACAGCTTTAGAATACTTATTTATAGTACCCAGTAGCACCCTATTGTTTAATAGAAGTATAAATTGATAATTTAAAACACGCAAATTTGTGAGAAGGCGATACTGCCAATATCATAAAACCATTATAACGTGGACCAATACCAAAGTAAACGTTCTAAACTTGCAGAAACCACTCCTTCAGTAAGCCACCATTAGGGATATCGAACGTGGAATACCCCTTACTTTCCACTTCATATTCGCACCCCTAACATTACGTTATGGTATAGATAGGGGAGTGAGGGGCGCGTGCAATAATTAATGTCTAACGGTTTTTTGGCATATGGACGCGACAGATACCTACCTGAATACAATGGCGTGGTTTTGGTAATAAAGTTGAAACATTAACCGTCTTACCACAAACGTTTAGACGAGAGTTATACACCATGTTAATTAGTATTTAAACGGTCTAATTCGCGCACAAACTAATATCAAAATACATATTTTTTTTATGAGTCGAGGTATGTCAAATTTATATATTTTGATATTAGTTTGTGCGCGAATTAGACCCGTTTAAATACTAATTAACAGTTAAACAAACGTTTCTAATATTTCATTCCTCAAAATCGACGTCTATTACTCGCGTTAATTACGTTCTGTTTTGCAGATCTGCTTTCAGCCCATTAAAACAATTCATAAAACTTTGTTTGCGTTCGTACACAATATGTATCGTATACCTAAATGTTGAACAATTTAACTAATTTTAATGTTATGACATGTTTGATTGATTATTGTAATTGGCCACGGCCGTGTAATTAATCTGAATAAATAAATAAATAAATAAAATAAATAACTTTAATTCTCCCAAAATCGACCACAACCGCCACGAATAGACGGGAGTTAAAGCTTAGATATACCTACTTACTTAATATTTTTCCAACAACATTTTCGATATGAAGTTCTGCAAAGTACCGCCTGTATCTTAACAATTCACAACCACAACTCATTAACATAACTTAAAACGCGATCTTATAACTTAACATAAACTTATCATGCAACTTACTTGCAGAAGTATTCGCCGCGCGGTGTCGACAGACAAGTGCCGCCATTCTTGCACGGAGACGGGGAACAGGACACGAAACCTGAAAAAAGAGACAAAATCAGATACTTAAGTATGAAAAAGTTTCAAGTTGACGCATGTGGGGGCGTCGATACCATCTGCGAAGATGAGAGGAAACATCGGTGTAATCGAGTCGAGATCGACAACCCCTGATTGGAATTTGTGCTCCGAATTCAACTTAAAAATTGAAAACAAAAATTGGTATAGTTATCAACAAAAGCCCCTGAATACAAGATTTTCGAGTTACAGGAAATAAAAATAAATATCAATTATTAATGGCTAAGTAGATTTAATGTGACTTATTCGCAAAATTACTCCCATTTATTATCACACCATTACAGCCAAAAAAAGACATGTTCAGCCACTTTTACCGCCGACTGCACCTAGTTATTTAGTTTGTACTAGCTACCTATTGTATAGCATATTCGATCTCAAAAAGGCTCGAAATACCTACGTTTTCGAGCCTTTTTGAGATCGAATATGGATGCACATGCATATTTACAGTTATAGTAGGTACCTACCTATTTTCAGAAACAATTATAAATCATTCGGTAATAAAAAAAAACAAATACAAAACAAACGCCTACAACAACTATTTAATTCAAAAAATTCTATAAAAGAAAGATAAAATCTAAATAATCTGAGATAATATTCTAGAGGAAGCGTAAGTGTAAATGTAGCCAAACAACAAAAATAATTTTGCGTTTGTGACGCCTACCTTGATTACTAACATAAACCATGTCGCGTTGTCACAGTAATGCCACAAAATTATGTCAACAATATAACTTACAGACCAAATAGTTCTATAACTTTTATGACTTGCCATAAATGGGTATCTGGGTCGCTGCTTGTGTGCTTTGTGTTTGAGATAAAGGTAAATAATTTATTACTCAACTACCTCAATGGTCCTAATGCAATGAGAACAGCGTTATTGCGAAATCTGGTGCTATTAATTTACCTCTTAGCCGTTAACGCGTTTTGGGTGAAACTTGAAATGCGGTTAATTAAATAGTTCTCAAGATAAACGAAAACAGAGTGATCGAAATACTGCATAAATAAAAAGAAGAGTGGTTTCCTTGTAGATTTAAACCATCACTGACTCAGCCAAGAGTGGAGTCAAGAGAAGGAAGTAAATACGAAGGAGACAATATATAGAAAGACGCTTTTCAGGTGTAACGATAAAACCACTACTGTCACAACCAAATCGAAGTCCATCCGTATAAGCAAAAACCTTTGATTGCGACTCGATTATTTCCGAAGACATCGCGCACATTGCGTCCCAAATCACGAAGGAAAAAACGAAATAGTGCCGCCAAATAAAAACGAACAGTCGATAATACCGTGCTATCGTCACTATCGAGATGTGATCGCGATATATCGATCAGTCAGCATCGGGACCACCCAAAGCCTTCAGAGATATGTAAGCAGATACATCAGTGGACAGATATAAGTTACATTCATAAAAGTGAGGGAAATTTGAGAAGATAAACTAATAAACGTAAAATATCTGAGCAACTAAGAAGTTATTTTAAAGTACCTAATAAGTATAATCCACGGGAATTAAAATGATAGATATGATGGATGAATGGGCTAGATGTAGATACTACCAGACTCGTTATAGGTACAAATATAGGAAAGAGTTATAAAGAGGTATCAAAATTTTTCGCAAACTTTCATGGGAAAGAGGAATATTGACTGTGTAAGTACTTGACTAACAACGAAAAAAAGGGTTTCATAAGCAGGAAGATTAAGATAAACGTGACCAAAATCTAACTGTTAAAGAAAGTTTGCACAGCACTTGTTGAAAATGTAAATACTTTAACAAATTCAATAAGATTACCAAAAAGTTATCAGAAGAAGCTTATCTCGAAGTGAGTGTTGACACTTCTAAAATTCTTCTTTACCTACATGTATATAATTTAAAAGCTTTTTTAATTGCACGAAATACTTAAGACACCAGGAAGATTTCGGACTGCGGTATTTGAAGACTTCTTCACAAATTTTACCGTTATACCAGCCTTGTCACAATCATGCAATCAGCATAGAAAAGTAACCTTTACTAGGTAATCCAGAAGACGTTAAATTAGGGAACCGATGTGTTTTGAATGATGATAAGTTATCTAAGCAAAATAAACACCGTAATGCTCTTCAAAGTCCCAATTTGATTGACGTTTACGCGTGGGAAGAAATGTTTGGGCTTATGTAAATATTAAATATTGATAGTATGAGGTGATAATCCGAATTTCTTCGATATGTTGCGTCAGAAATAAGCGCGGCTTCAAGGAAGTAAAGTGAGAAATGTTACAGATAAACATAACGTGGTTGACTTTAGGTAGGCTCGTAACGGGATTACTAGGTATAGTGATAAACTCTTTTATGAGCACGAAATATCTGGAGTAGTAGACTTGCAAAAGCCCGCCTGAGGAAATACCACTTTGGTACAATTGATTCTGGAGATTTTGAAAAGTAGTTAACTCAAAGATAGTTCCAATTTCATTATTCAAGACTAGAATAATATGCGTTATTGTTCTTAGATACAAGACCGAATTCATACAAAATGTATTTTTCGTCGTGTAGATGTTTGAAACAACAAATGATCGATGTAAGACCAGCCACCACGAATCACCTATTGCTAATATATCGACAACTTATCGATAGTTAGGCATATGTCTCCCGAAATATCGAAGGTGAAACGTCCAAGCTACCTGGCACGATGGCGACTGGTCTGCAAAGTCTGCATCTCATTCTTTTTTGGCATAACTTCCCAATTTCTGGTTTCCACAAAGGCGCTGTTCGACAAAAACCGGCCGAGGCAGGACCTCCTTATAAGGTCACCCATTGTTTTTGCAAGCGTTGGGAGGCGCGGGTTGCAGACTTTAGGAAACTGCGGCTTCTTATCTTCCGCTGTGTTTGGACGAAGATTGCCTTTGTTGGAATTGTGGGTTGTGCCCAAAATAACGTACTTAACAAGTATTTACATACTGGCTTGTAACCGCGATTTTGTGCATTCGGTGATACAGTACAGTTTACCACGATAAAAAATATATTTATATGTCCATCCCCAATGTTTAAATTATCGCGCACGATACGAAATTGAATCTAAGTATTTAAGGTGAAAAAATGAGCGAATGGACATAGAGACAGACATAACTATTAATAGGATTCAACGTAAATGAAGCAACGCGATTAGAAAAAATGTTAATGAAACTTTTGAGAAACACCTTGAAATTGGTTTCCAGAATCTAACTTTCGATGAAAATCACTGAACAGAGAAAACACAAAAAGCAGGCAAAACAAATTTACGTCCCGTTCTGATACCAAAGAAGAGCAAACTCGCGGCATACTTAATAACAGCAAACGACTTTGATCGATGCTCCTCGATCCTGAATGGTCACGTTAAATAATGGCACGTCAAGAACTTGTTCATATTCCTCGGACGACATAAATCTTAACCGAATCTGGATGAAACTGATCGGAAGCTGTCAGCGAATGATTGAAGCAAGACTTCCAGAACGAACATAATGAATAAATATTTCCTCAGTGAAAAAGGTGCATTTAATATAAACATGTTTCGGGATCATAAAGCTTTTTGCGCTATTTTGGTTATTGAACTGCTAAAATGAGCTCAAATCATCATTAACTGTGATTTTGCGAGTGGTTTTTGTAATGAGTAATGGAACCTACATACACCTGTTTACTGTAATGTTTACTTAGTTGTTTTGTATTGTTATATTTTTATAGGCTTATTTAGAATTCACTATATGATAGGTTTTTTTATTAGTATAGAGTTTTCTATACATCTGTAATTATCATCACTGAGATATTTTTTCTAGACCATCAGAAATCTTTATTGTTACACTTCGTCCCACAAACGTGTGGTATTATTTGATTTGTGTATTACACAAATGTCAACTTGTGACATGGATATAATATCTGTATATAATACCTAAGGATGATTGCGTAACTCCAAATAATTATAAGGGTGAGTACTTACATAACAAAAAAGTCCAAACACGTCGATCCAAATATTACAATAGACATCAGAAACAACATTGAATCAGAGGAAGCGGCCGATAGTGCTATCTGTAGACCGTGGGAACGTTACCATAACCTCACCGATAACGGTCACAAAAATATTAAAAAAATTCGCCTACGAATCTGGGCCCATTTCCGCGAACTCGTGAGAAGTGTCTTTTGTACCTATTTGCATATGATAAGATAGCAAATGGAGCGCATTAGTGACATTTGATATGAACGTTTTGGCAGTTGGTATCAAATATCAGTAAGTGCAAAAGAAGTCACCATAGAACTGAAAGGGTTAGTCGATCGATGAGATGATCGCTCGTATTCTGATGATTTTACGGAGGAGAGGGGGGAAATTATGTGGGAAAGCTATGAATATTATAATCTAATCCTAGTTCTAGCTAGAGCAATACTTAGTTTACTCCCTCATATGAAGCCACCACCATAACGCATACAAATAGCAGTGAGAGATCAATCCCCAACTTAAGCATTTGAATAAAGATTTCCTGTTGTATTAGAGTTAACTTTTGTAATAAGACTAGTAATGCCCAGCTTTTGAACCCCTAGTTAACTTCGACTAACAGATAAGTCTATCGTTGTCTCTATCTAGCACTAAGCAGATGACAAAGACAGCAATACACTTATCGGTTGTTTACAGATCAGAAACCGGGGCCGGGCATACAGTCATATTCCATGCCTTTGTTACAATAATATTATAGATGAAATGTATTTAGTCCGCTTTGTAAAATTTTAAGCAAGTTTAGATGACAAAACAAAGGTAAATGAAAAGATTAATCCATTGGATGGTCAGCTGATAACAACCAATACATAAAACAACGGGACAAGACTATAATATAGCAGCAAGAACAACACGCTACTTCAAACCAAGCAGTTTAATCTGAAACTACCGTATACGCCGAATTCTAAATAACCGCATATCGCGTGTCTCCCAACCGTTAACAGTGAAAACCATCGTATGTAAAATGATTTAGCCAATATTAAAGATTTCATGGCAAATTGGATATTTGACAGTATGTAAATTAAAAATGCCGAAAAGAGAAAAAAGTTGCTATTCCCATGAGTGTTTTGGAACCTCGGTATTTGGAGTAATTATTGTCTTAATAATAATTGGTAGTGCGACACGGTACTCAGAAGTTTAATTATTGAAAGTGGCGATTTGCTCACATCCGTATAACTGAGACTAATCGCGTTAGCAGTCTCTGTGAAGTTCACCGCAACTGTGAATTTTAACATACCACATATCTACCGACAAACAAAAACTATGGTAGTATGCAGAAAGTATTTAGCACTAACACGGATTGTATCAAAATAACCGAACCAAGATATGAACTGTAAATTAAATTTAACGAAGAGTCATTACATGTTTGATCACAAATGCATCCATTATCTTAATTTGTTCAGTAAACAATTATGGACATGGTTGTTTCAAGTGGGGTTTAGGCATCATGTGTAGAAATTCTGATGGAAACAGTGTTCATCGAATTAGACCAAAATAATGCCATGCTACTGCTAAATTATCCGTCAAAGGCGAGCTCTTGCAGCTGAAGTGGATAATCTACCAAATATCACATCGGCACGACAGGTGAGGTCCAAAAGATACCCATAATATCACGTACCGTTAAGGTGCTATATTGATGGCTTCGAACTACTGTTACACTGCGTAGGAGTCGACTCAGTTGGCGCTTCGAAAATATTTTTGGAATGTCCACTAATTTGAATTAAAAAACGATATCATTTAAAAGATAGTATCTCTTAAAATCAGATCATTTGGCGGTGTTAACAGTCGATTATGGCCTATTAGGGCAGAAGTGTTGTCGATTGTGGCGATATAGTTGTGATTAATTGTACAATTTTGAGGTTCTTGAACAGTTTTGTGAAAAATTTGGTAATTCTTTAAGTTTTTGATGTGGTTACAGACAAAAAGTGCAAAGCTGCGAGCCAATGCCAGCGGTGTTAATATTTCTCATAATGTACATATATTTTATAAAAAAATAAAAAAATATTTTTATAATAGATCCTTACACAATACGACAATTTGAACTTGCCAGCCCTTGGTGGGGCTAGGCCTAATTGCCTTTTTTTGTATATTCTCAATCATGTCATTAATTTCTGTACACACAGATGAGAGAATCCCAATCACTACTGTATCAGTCATTAGAAGTCATTACTCATTGCCATTACGTCTGTAATTAATGAACGTCACTATTTACAATTATAGGCGATAATTAACAGCGGTACAGTTTTTGTAATTAGGGTTCAAAAGGTTGATTAAGACATCTTTGTTCTTAATTTTTTATTATGTTGAAATTGCAATTAGTATTTGATAGATACTATAGAATAGGACGGAGAAGTAACTTGGATCAATACGATGAAAGTTGTAAAAACAGTGTGCCTAGTGAGAGTTGTTACGCGTTCGACATGGTACGCGTCAACGTGCGCTTTGTATGAAGATTTTTCGTTCATAAACGGGCCGGTAGGAACGCTGTACAGGATCTTCATACAAAGCGCACGGTACGTTAACACGTACTATGTCGAGCGCGTTAACTAGCTGCAAAAACTCACACTCAGAGCACAGGTGGTTTAGCTAGAGACTGACTAGGCGCGCATAGGAAAGTAGCAGGGTAAAAATAAGGACCAACCAGCAATCTACACACAATCCTACAGGTTTCAGGTATCTGGATCAATATGAGGCGAGAGCTCTTTAGCGACAGGTGGTTAGGTGTGAGAACAACCAGGACCGCATAAGAAACTAGAAGTATAAATGAAAAGCAACAAGTCGTTAGCACAATCTGACAGGTTTTGGTTCTTTGGATCAATACCAGGGAAGCCGTTGCAGCGACAAGTGGTTCTGCATGAGCTCTACCAGGAAAGTATAAGAAACTAGGAGTATAAACGTCAAGCAACTAGTAGCTGGAACAAACGAAAAGCTTTCAGTTATTTTGGTAAAAAGAGCTAGTGTAACGACAGGTGGCTCAGCACGTGATCTACCAGGCGGTAATAAGAAACTAAAAGTATGATCAACAGCAACAGGTAGTCAGTAAAATCTAACAGGTTTCAATTAGTTAAAGACACAAGGTTCCGCAAGGAATCTACCAGGAGAGCATAAGAAAGTAGCAGTGTAAACGTGAAGAAAAGTGCTATCCGACAGGTTGGTTCTTTGGATCAATACTGGGAAAGCTGTTTCAATGACAGGTGGTTGCCCAATAGATATACCAGGGGCGCATAAAAAACTAGGAGTACGAATAAGCACCAACAAGTAGCACAATCCGAGAGATTTTGATTCTTTGGATCAATACCATGGATACTGTTTCAAAGACAGGTGGTTCCGCATGAGATCTATCAGGAGAGCATAAGAAACTAGAAGTATAAATGAGGATCAACCAGTAGTATCATTTTCCAGTTTTCAGATACATTCCGATTAATATCACGAGTCGTTAAAAGGACAGGTGGTCCGAATTGAAACGGACCAGGCGCGCATAAGAAACTAGGATTATGATGAATGAATAGCAATAAGTAATTTGCAAGGTCAATACAATGAGAGCTGTTTCGAGACCATTGTGACCACAGATGGTTCAGCGCAAGATTCACCAGCCGCTCATAAGAAACTAGAAGTAAAAAAGTGGACCAACCAGTAGCTGGTGGGTACAAATCGACAGGTATCAGTTATTTAGATCAATACAACGAGACCTGCAATTTTAACGACAGGTGGTTTGGCATGGGATCTACCAGGAGAGCATAAGAAGCTAGAAGTATATACGTGAAGCAGCCAGTAGTCAGCGCAATCCAACAGGTTTTGGTTCTTTGGATCAATACTAGAAAAGCGGTTTCAGCGACAGGTGGTTCTGCATGAGCTCTACCAGGAGAGTATGAGAAACTAGTATGAATTAATGCAACAAGTAGAGTCACAATTTAACAGGTTACGGTGACTTGGATCAATACAGCGAGAGCTGTCGTAGCGACAGGTGGTTCTGCAAAAGATTTAACCAGGAAAGAATAAGAGACAAGGAGTATACATGAGGAGAAAAAGTCTGCATTTGTCACTGTGGTTTAGTATGTTATTTCCCTTCTTTACGATAAAGATTTAACCACAATCGATATAGTCACAACAATTATCGATTCTCGATAATAATTATTATTACCGACCCTAGTCATGTGCACGTTAACGGTAGGGTCATGCTCACCCTCTGTGTCGAACGGCGCGCGCGCATCTTTTGCGTCACACATCCTAGTTTTGTGGAATCATACTTGGAACTTGTCATTTTTTTAGCGTTCAAAAGAATAAAGTCAAATAAGTATACTGCGTGAACGCTCAGATTCACGAAGATACACCTTAATCTAGACCACTAACAAGAATTCCCTGTATCCAGGGTATCACAACCAACGAGAATTATTGTAAGCGCACAAATATTCCAATCAAATGCCCGTGATAGACACAAACGTTTGTCCCTCAACCACGCAACCTCAATTCAGTGTGATAATATCATAATCACTAACATTCATCGTACCAGTACGCTACGAATATAGCACAGATATATACCATTCGACGAGTACACCTATAGCTAGCTACTAGGGGCATCAGTTAGGCCCAGCACAGTAGGTAACAGTAGGTAACGGGGGCCTCAAATCAGCGTAATTGCGGATGCCCTCGCCGCGGTATTGTTACATCCGCTGATCCACCGCCTTTGATCCAGACCTACTAATATATTTATACCAGGTACTTGATAAAGTGGCTGGTTGAAAGGATAATGCAATGTATAAAGGAAAAGGTGTTGTTCGGGTGAACATAAAAAACACTATTTTAGTACGAAGGAATTTATTGTCGACTCACACGCAGTAAAACAAAATGGCGAGAGAGAGGGAATCACAGATAACACAGCATCAGTACTACTTGTAACACAGATTATAAATATCTTATGTTTTTGACTAAACATAAATTGGCGAGGCGCCATTGAAGTGAGATTTTTATAAATTAATTTTCAGTCTTATCATTACATTATGATGTGATATACACACTAAACATTTTATCTTTGCCGAACTAACTCATGATTAATACTGATAACTCTTACAATTAACAATGTAAATATGCAATAATAATGTTGCTTCTTACTCCTTTACGTCAAAAAACAATTATTATATAATATGTATGCGTCGACAATAAGCTTATAATACTAATCATAGATAGGCAGAACTGCAACCTTATTAACAGCTCTCCTGTGAATACCTGAAACAGTTTTGACTTCCACTACCCTTACCTTACCGTCAGTACCTTGAAATGTTTGGGTAACTCTAGCTAGAGGCCACTGCAACGGCGATGACTTTTCGCCAATCAATAAAACTAAGTGACCAATCTGAATATTTGGAACAACATTATGCCATTTAGAACGTGCTAACATTTGTGATAAATAATTTTTATGCCAAGTTTTCCAAAAATCTTGTTGTATTTTAGTACACTTTTTCCAAAATTTTAAAACATTTACATTTTTGGAAGTCAACTCTGGTTCGGGAATTGCATTTAATGGAGCTCCACATAAAAAATGAGCCGGAGACAAAAAGGAGAAATCATTTAAATCCTTTGACAACTGAGTCAAGGGTCTTGAGTTCAAGATTCCTTCTATTTGAACCATTATCGTGTACAACTGTTCATATGTCAAGCAAATGTTTCCAGCGCACCGTTTAAAATGGAATTTGAAGCTTTTTACTGCAGCCTCATGTAGGCCTCCGAACGAAGGCGAGTACGCCGGGATAAATTTAAATTCAATACCCTTTGTTGTACAAAAATCTAATACATTGTCCTTATGACCTTTAGTTTTATTTAGCAAGTACAACTGTCGCAATTTATTGTTGGCTCCTTTGAATGTTGACGCATTGTCACAGTAAACAATAGCAGGAATCCCACGTCTGGAACAAAACCGTTTAAACGCTGCCAGGAAACATTCAGTTGTCAAATCCGACACCAGCTCCAAGTGTATGCATTTTGTTACAAAGCAAACTATCACTAATATATAACCCTTGCTTATAATTGATCTACGCATGGTAGATTGTTTAATTTGGAATGGACCACAATAATCCATTCCAATTTTATTATAGACCCTATCTTGAGTAACACGTGAGGGGGGCAATGAACCCATTAATTGACATGCCCTTTCTGCCCTCAATTTAAAGCATGTTGTACACTTATGCAACACCTTCTTAATCTCTCTTACAGCGCTTACAATATGATATCTTTGTATCAAACTAGAAATGGTTAACTTCAACCCTGAATGCAATAAAGATATATGCTCATTGCGAATAATGAGAGTAGTAAAATGGCATTTATTTGGCAATATTATGGGGCACCTTTGGCTGTATGGTATACTCGCATTTTCAAGCCGCCCTGCTACTCTCATTATACCCATGCTGTCTATAAATGGATGCAGAATTTTAATGTTGGTCTTAATTGTTTTTTCTTTTCTGATACATTTTATTTCATCTCTAAAGTGCAAAACCTGAATATTTCTAATTATACATGACATTGATTCTTTAATCTCAGCCACCGTTAAATTTCCCAAGTTGCGTTTATCCCTTGTGATTCTACAATTTTTAAGAAATCTTAATATATATGCAAAAACGCGTTGCAGTCTTGTTAATGATGACATTTTTGAAATTGGTAATAATTCTTGCTGAATGCTACAGTTTACATTCTTAACATCATCATTTTCATTATCAGTTATAACCTTATTAAGCTTGGGTTCTTTAGGAGCAAAGCTCAAATCATACAATTCTTGTGGACCTCGCCACCAAATACTACATGAAGACAATTGAGTGGGGTTTAACCCTTTTGATAAACAATCTGAAGGATTATATTGGCCACTTTGGTGAAACCACTTACCATCATTAGTTAAATCGTTAATAATATTGACTCTATGCTGGATATATGCAGGGTTTTTTACAGATTTCAACCAACAAAGCACAATTTGGGAGTCAGTAAATAGAAACTTGTGTCTAAAAGGCACATCCTTAAATATCGATCTAACACAGCTGAACAGTTTAGAAAGAAGCACTGCACCATTGAGCTCTAACCTAGGTATGGTTGGTTTCTTATTAATTGGAGCGATTCTCGATTTACTACAAACTAAGGACACATGCACTTCCTTTCCATGTATAGCTCTAATATACACACAACCACCAATTCCAATGCCTGATGCATCACAATATCCAATTAAGTCTATATGATCTGCATTACAAATTCTCAAATTTCTGTTTACTATTATTTCATCCATGTTCATTAAATCACAGAAAAATTTATTCCATGACAACAACAGTTTACCGCTAAGCGGAGAATCCCAATCTAATTTTTCCTTCCATATGTTTTGCATAAATTCTTTAGCTCTGGTGACAATGGGTCCAGCCAATCCCAAAGGGTCAAAAAACGTCCCAATACAACTTAACACTGTTCGCTTTGTCCACTGTTGTGGAACCTCCCCTTCGGGCCTACATATTCTGAAGTGATCATTTTTGATATCTAAGCGAAGTCCTAATGCCTTTAACATTCCATCATTGTTACCAAATTCATGATCTTTCCCAAACATTTGTTTCTCGTTGGGAATATTGGACAAAACTTGTTGGTGGTTTGAACTCCACTTATGTAGTTCAAAACTTCCCAGCTTCAATAAATTTATTAATTGGTCACATACCTGTGTTATCTCCTTGGTGCTCTGGGCTCCAAAGATACAGTCGTCAATGTATGTGTTGTTGTTTAACACCTGCGCTGCTAATGGGTATTGATCACCATACCTTATAGCCAACTCTTTGAGACACCGAGTGGCTAGGAAGCTGGAACTCCTCACCCCGTAAGTAACGGTTTGGAGCTGTAAACATAATAATGGATCATTAATATTATTCCTCCAAACTATGTTTTGTAAGTGATTTTGAGATGGATCTGTTCTAATCTGCCTATACATTTGTCGGATATCACAGAGAGCTATGAACTCATAGGAACGAAATAGCACTAATATGTCAAACAGGCCTTTCTGTACTAGAGGGCCAGTATGCAATATATCATTGAGACTCAAGTCTAACTTTGTTTTCGCATTTGCTTCAAACACTACTCTGAGTTTTGTTGTTTTACTGTTTTGCCTTATGACAGGATGATGAGGCATAAAATAATGTTGGTCAATGGGTCTGGTTGATGTTGACAGATCAATAACCTTGGCATGCCCTAAGTCAATATATTCTTGTATGAAATTTGAGTAGGCCTCCTTCAACTCTGGGTTTTTAATGAATCTACTTGTTAAGTTATTCAATCTTTGCACGGCTAATGTAAATGAGTCTCCTAATTCTAACTCTTCTATCGGTCTCTTAAGCGGCAATTTCACCTGAAAACGATTTTGGATTAACTGTACCGACTCACTAAATTCGGCTTCACAAACATCAGGCTTTGCTATTACCTCCAAATTTATTTCAGGAGTGTGTTGTTCATCCCAAAATTTTTGAAGGAGGAGATCAATGTCCTCTATTTGATTAGAAATAGCATGCAGAACTACATTTTTATTTTTAGTATTTGAGAGGCAGACATTGTCTTTATCTATATTGCCAGACAATACATAACCGAACTTCGTAGACAACAAGCACAAATTTCCCTCTAGCAATTCTATTTTGTCTGGCAGCATAATTTTGAAAAACACTTCAGAAGAAAGCAGGAAGGAAATTCGGCTAGGAATATTGAACTCATCGTCCGCATATTTGATATTGTCTGGGAGTTTGATATTAGTTATATCAAATTTGTTCTGTGGAAGGAAAGATGTTATATTGTCCACCACTGAGAATAAAACATTGCAATTATAATCATCGTGCAATGAATTTAGTATTAAATTTGCAGCCTTGGTGATTACTTTTTCTTTTTGACCTAAGGCTGACACCTTGACCTCATTATTGAATGTGGGAAGATTTAATTTGCACATTAACTCGAAGGTGAGAAATGAAATTTGGCTACCACTGTCTAGGATGCCTTTTGCAACAACATCGCTACCATTGATATCTTTAAACTTAATCTTGATGGTAGGCAACAGTACCATATCAGTGGAAGCTGTTGTCCTATTGTGACAACATAATTGTTTGTCTTGATCTGAGTGTAATATTGAATTGTGCATTTTACTTTTGCAAATACCACACTTAAAGAAAAATCTACATTTGTCCTTGTGAGAGTTAAGACAAATTTTACACAAGTTATTTTTGTCCACAAAAATCAATTTATCATTGCTACTAAGCACCTGAAATTTCTTGCACAAATATAATTTGTGGTCAGCAGATTGACAAAATTTGCATGCCATTGGAGCTACACTTGCTTGATTCGTGACACGACCTTGGGGTTTAGTGAATGAATATTGCTTACCTTCAGACTTTTGACTTTCTTCGAAGCTTACTGCTCTTCTCTCCACAAATTCAAAGAATTCATTAATTGTCGGCAAAACTGTCTGGTCCCTGTCTGTAAAATATGCCCGGCAAGAATATTGATCAAGCTTTCTTATTAAAATTGGCACAATCACCATGTCCCAATATTCTACCCTTTGACCTAGACCCTGAAGTGCTCCTAACTGTTGACGTGCTTGTGAAACCAACTTTCGTAAGTTTTCAGATGTACCCTTTGAAATTGGCTGAAGATCCAACAAAATATTAACATGATGGGTAATGAGTATACATTTGTTATCATATCTGTTCTTAAGTAGTTTTAACGCTTGCACATATGATTCATTCACTAATGGTAGTCCTTCGATTAGAACCAGAGCGTCACCCTTCAAATACTTCCGCAAATAAAATAATTTCTGCACTGGCGCTGCACCTTTATCACTATCAATCACTGCCATAAACATGTCCATAAATGGCTTATATTGTATTATATCGCCTCCATCGAAGTTCTGCAGGTCCAGCCTGGGAAGCTTCTGAGAGATTGCACACTCTTCTGATTGTTTAACGTCGGCTGTCATCTTCGTGGTATTAGCCGGCGTTGTAAGTAATTTCATTAACGCACTTATTGAGATCAGGCACTGCTCTTCTACATCATCTTGCTGCAAACTCGCATCGTCACAAGTGTCTTGAAGCAACTGTAAGTTTAGCTGGCATTCTCGGTATTCGATAAGCGATTCTTGGAGGGTTTGGATACGCACTTTTATACCCTCGGTGTCTAACAACACTTGTTGCCCTTGTTCTGAGGCAAATTTGTTGGCTCGCGTTATTTGGCCTTTGAATTGACCAATTTGCGCCTTCAAACGTTTAATTTGTAGCACTTTATCGTCTGAAGTAGGCAGCGGCATTGTTTATGCTTATTTCTGCGTTCAGTTGCACTCGTAACTAAAGTATTATTGTAGAATTTTCGGAAAATTGCTTTTTGTTGTCGTTTTTTTTTCGTAATTTTTGAATCTTCCAACTTGACAACAAAACTTTACTTTGACATTTGACAGCTGCTGCACAAATTGAAGAGTTTGAGTGAAAGAATGAATTTTTCAATGTTGTCGCACTCTCTTGCGCACGCTGTAAGTTGTATGTCGCTCTCGCTCGTCGCTCGCTTGGCGTGATTTGTCGTTGTCTCCTTCTTACTCGAGGATTTTGACGCGCAGCCTTCCTTGTCGCTCTCGCGTAAGTGAACCTTGTGAAGCAAACTGGCCGGCCGGGCCAATTTTCAAGCTCGATTTTTGACGTTATTACAATAATTTCACTTGAGATAACACTAGATGAGAGTCTGCGGACCCCAATTATTCGTTTCGGCACCAATTTATGTTCGGGTGAACATAAAAAACACTATTTTAGTACGAAGGAATTTATTGTCGACTCACACGCAGTAAAACAAAATGGCGAGAGAGAGGGAATCACAGATAACACAGCATCAGTACTACTTGTAACACAGATTATAAATATCTTATGTTTTTGACTAAACAGGTGTGTCAATAGTAACCTTATTATTATGATGTGGCTGCGCACAATTATGTATTCAGCCAGTGTTTATTATTTGAAGTGATTGTCAAAGTTTATCATACGAGCATTTATAACATCCAAGATTTAATGTGAGAAACCTAAACCTTTCCAGCCTACATTTAGGTCAAGTTATCAAAAGTGTTAACCTTCTTTCCGACCAGTCCCGTAATTTCCCAGGTCACAAATTAGCCAGAAAATCAAACGCGACAAGAGAAAGCCACGGAGTTATTGATGGTGGCGCAGTTCCATAGTCCGCGGCGCGCCGAGCCAAAACGACGTAGCTCCCATACTTTAGTACGGAACTAACGTCTTTACGGAACTGGCGATGCATCTCGCGGTGTTGTTTCGTCATGCATTGTGTGCGCAGGCGACGGTTAATGAATCGTCCGTCGATTCATCACCAAACAAAGGACAGGGGTGTCGCGAGACTTGGACATCGGGTACGGCGACGCGAATTCATGAGCCATAGAAAGTTGTTGTTATAGATGAAACAAAACCTGCACCGGTCCACCATCATATCACAGTCCAGATACAATAGCTACAGTACCAGTTCTTCTATTTGGAATTCCAGCTAACGAATGTTCTGATTTTAGGGTGCAGCGTAACTACTAGTGCTCCAAATGATTCCAAATGCGACTTCTTAGTTAAAGAATTCTACTTTCTGCCCACACCTCTTCGCTTAGAAGCTTAGATTGTGTACTGGAGAAGTTTATAATGAAACAGAACTGTCATTCCAAGTTAAATACAATCGTAAATACGAATGGCCGTCGCTCCAACCCTACCCGTCAGAAGTAACATCTCAACTCATCCATCGATCACCAAACAATGGCCCCGACGCTTTGTCACGCAAACCGCGATGCAAACAAAGTCCTGAGATTTATGACGTGACGTCGTGAACGCAACTTGGAGTTCATAAGAGTTCATAAGTGAACGTACGGCGTGAACTGCTCAACTTTGCATGAATGCAGTAATTACTTATCTGTAATTATATTAAAGCAGTAAAGCAAACAGTCTGTAGAAAAAGTCGTAGAAGGATTTTGAAAATGTTGAAAAAGCTATCTAATAAGCAATAATTATAAATAGTATTATATCCGTCTGTCTTTCTGTTTTGCATCACGTAAGTATACTGAACCGATTGCAAAGAATCCGACCTGCATCTTGACAGAAACCTGCCTGCAAATTAATTAATTATTATTTCAAAAAAATAAAATTACTGTGTTAAGAAAAAAATATTTAAAATTCTATCTATAAAATTTAAATTCAACGGATCACGCATATAATTCTCTTAAAAAAGGAAATGCGTGTCCAAACCCTTGACTGCATTTCCGCGTTGTATAGCAACGCGTAATATTATATCCAAAATATAGGCAGAAAAAACATACGAATTCAGATTAAAAATAACAAATGTAATCTCGTATTATTTGCATTTACCTGGGGCTCGATCAAAATTTTGCAAGCTCTAGCCAAATTGCCTCAATTTCAGACGTTACATGGTGTTTCCTATAGATTACGTGCAAAGTAACGGAGCACATTGTGTTAGGATTATAACGGTCGGCTTATCGAGTCAGACGTGGCGAGGCAGATTAGCGAATAAAAAGCTAATACATCAAAATCTTATGCAACGTCGGCGAAAGGTCAAACTTACAGACAAATGTATTTTCTTAGATAAATAATAAAACTTACCCAATTCTTAGGTCACCTAATTAACATTGCACTATCTAAATGCTAAGTGAAATTGATGTAATTTTTCTTCAGCAATGAAACTGGTGCTATCTTAAAACGGCTGACTTGTTAGAAAGTAGGTATAGAATATAAAAACTGACCATCTCCAATGTTTGTCGAATGAGGTAGTTCTATGACGTGAGAGTTGAAGGCCGCATTAAAGCTTCTGACATGGCTTAACGGCTGCTATCAAGGAGCCAGAGAGCGACGCAAATCCGCACATAACTTATCAAAAGAGTCATTGCATGGTCACTGATGTTTCGAACCCAATGCTGCTGAGACGCAAAGCACGTACGTAACCACCATCTCTAATTACTACCTAATTAAGAGAACAAGGAACGAAGTGGACAGCAGTTTAAACGCCTTTTAAAATCGTATATTTTAAACCGAAGACATGTTAAAACTTTAATTTATGTAACTGCATTTACCGGTTACCTGGTTTAAATTTAAAAAACCGGTTACAAACGGTAGGACTAAAAGAAGCACGAATCTGAAATGACAGGCCCTAAATAATTAGGGTATAACTAATCTAAGCGGATGCAGTCAAAAAGGTATATCCATCCAATTAGCATAAGCTTTTAAGCGTACCTACTTCTGTTGAAGCACGCCGCGCAATATACTACAATATATAGATACAATATACTATATTAAATGTTGTAAAAATTTAAATGAAAATCCATTAATTTTACACACACGAAAAGTGGCGCACCAACCGCCGCAAATATAAATCTTTTACGACTTAGCACATTACGCTGTATTTATATTTGGTCATAGATATGTATCACAGTATAGATATACGAGTATGGTCACAGTATTAATATGCTTGAAATGGTTAACCAAGTTGAGTAAAAACAAACATAACTTGATACTTTATTTAAGCTTTAGCTACCAGAGTTGATACTACAGAGCGGCGGCAAGACCGTCTGGCAACCAGTTGCGGATATTTAACATTTTAATTGCTGGTGAAATCTCGCTCAGAACTCATATATAGCACCGCCGTAAAAGGGATGGAACTGGTACGCCTCTAAAGCACAGACATATACCTACTCTAAGGTAATAGATAGACAACCCGATGAAAGTTCAAAGATGGTGCGCTTACGGAGAATGCTATTTCTGTAACGGTTTCATGAAGTCTTTAACATTGTTACAAATTATATGAGGGTGATTTAAAAGTTTTCTGAAAAATGATATTTATCTCCATAATATATTTATGGTAAGGACATCTTCCACTGACTGTCGACATGTGACGAAACAGATTTAAAGATCTAGTACCAATGGACCAGTCGGTAGGGCATCCTAAAGAAAGGCCAAGTCATGAGTACCTATAACCGGCGAGATGTATAAATGGACTCGTGAAAGTGCAAGAATCGAAATAGGTGTGTCAGGTTCGTAGCACGTGGAAAGATGTAGTCTCTGCCTACCCCACCAGGAAAAAGGCGTTACTGTAAACACACAGACTATTTCACTTCTTACCTATTCTTACACATACCAATGTGTAAGTATGAGTCGATTATACACATTACATTTTAATGGGAAACTGTTAACCAGTCCCCAATCGTTAACGTAGTATCGTCTCTCGTGCTGCCTTCTGCTATTAAGTAGGTACATTATTCTATGCCCAGTGGGTATTGGCTCAAGTCAAAACGCACCGTTTAGGCAAATCGGCCGAGCCGTCCATCTTTTTCTACATTCCACCGCCTCAACAATCACTCTGAAGCATCCAAAACCGGTTATTTGTCTAAACTCACAGTAATCACCAAACGTGCGCAATTACATCGGGCATCAAAAAGGCAAATCAACTTTGATTAGACGTTGAAGTGGTCCAAATCGTTTTGATAGTGGACTTGAGTGATGTTATGATATAATAGAAAAAGTTTCGTAATCGGACCGCTTTGAGATTTTGAATTGTGGTTCAAATTCGAAATAGTTCATCTAATAAGACAAATTATGCTCGTTGAAAATGCTGAACCCCGGAACTTGTCGACATTACAAACTATAATAGGTGAGTATCATTTGAGATTAAATATAATCATCAAATAAAATAGATTCCGAAATCTTGGAAGTAAGAGGTTGACATGCACAAAAAAGGCAATATCTTTTAGAAGTCTATTAAAAATAGATTTGTGGTAGCTCTACAACCTGAATCAAAAGTTACAAGTCAATCTATCTTACTACAAGTCCTTTCGAAACAATAACTAAACGTCCAACCTTGCATATTGGGTCTGCTTACGAAGACTGGCCAAATGGCATGGCAAATACGGGAGCCAACTTTAGCCAACTTTCGGTCCTCATAATCCGGTCAACATTGGCCACACTCTAGCGTGGGTTTGCCATATAAATGGCGTAATCAACAACACCGGCACACTGAGTAATGGGTGTCTAACGAACTGGCGACACTTATGTAGAGACCTCGCTCGCAATGCTATGGTAATGAGATACATTAAGCATGATAAAATTATAGGATATGGCAGTATTGAGAATGTTCTTAGTTGTGGGATAAGTAGATTATTAATATGACCTTTATGGGGGGGATGCAGTAAGAGACAAGCAGTTCCTTCACCAGATGACCAGCCAGACCACCACCGACCGACCCGACTGTCTTAATAGTTGCAGGGCCACCACGAAATACCTACATTGAAGGAAGGGACACTCTCAACTACAATGATCTGCATTTTCCATGAGATCGGAGCTGGTTGCAACTTTGCTGGTAACTTATGCATCGCACCGCATGGTGCATCTGACATTGACATTAATTCAAAAGACTCTAACAATACGAATTGTTGGACATACGATGCATGATCGTAAAAACAATTCAATCTTACCTGGACCTAAAATGCAAATCAGGCCCTTCCTACAGCTGTCATTTGCGCCCACATAACGCAAGAGGGCGCTGTGTCTATATCGCGGATTTATCGCACGGCGATATTTATGACAAATTGTTATGGCGCACGGGGATCTAACATCAATACCGTAGACTGCGTAGACAGTGCAAGACATCGGGACGAAGAAAAGGACGTGTAGACGTCTTTTCATGATCTAAGTCAATAATGATCACCGAAAAAGCACATGCCCCTTGTGCATATAAAAAAACGCATAAGTATAAACACAGTTTCAATTTTCGGTTCATTCCACTATGTACTAGTCCCACTTTGTTTTATTCGAAAAACCCCTCCTCAGAAGTATCACATCCTAAGAATATTGATAAATACACATAATATAGCAATTTTTTTTTTATGATGTTACCGGCGAGTGCGTAATTTCTGGTAGGTATGCGGTGCCACAAGCACATCATGATCACAGCCCGGGATCACAAACATTCAAAACTACGAAGAATTTATCTGAAAGAAGTTATTAAACTTACGCGAACAGAAAACATAATTAAACTCGATATGTAAAATTATCTAATATTTTGATACTAGTTTATGCGCGAATTAGACCCGTAACTAGTAAATGTATGTGAAGTTTAAGTACTGTACTGCATTTCCATTAACCCTGGAAGTGGCCTAACATAAAGTATCGGACGATAGCTCCCGGGGCGAAACACGACAGGGCGATTACAGGAACGCGGGGCCGGCTCGGTCCGGGACGGCTCCGGCCCGCCAATGTTAGATAGCAAGAGCCTTACGTGTACACTGTCGTTACATTTTTCAAAATGTCGTCGAATCGCAACGCTACAAATAATCATGGTGATACAGAGTTGGTAGTACAGATTTTATTAGGGGTAAATTTAATTAGGGTTAGTTACGGACAGTATCAACATTCAACAACCAACATGGAGGATCATTCGGACCTAACGGCAATTGCTCGACACATCAATATACGCAAGGACACTTCAAGATATTTGCACATATGTATAACGATCCAACCATCCCTTCCGCCACTGGGGTGACGGAAGGGGGTGTCTGGGACATGAACCCACTTAACCCGCTCCAACCGGCTCATGGGGGGTCATGAGCCGGTTGGATCGGGGCGAGATGGGATTGTGTTGGATAACGATCCAACCGATCTTATGCCATTAAATATAAATCGATCTCAGCATATTCGTAAGCCATTATTCCAGATCTCTGATGGATCATTGCGAGATTGCACTAATGCTTGGCATCAGGGTTATATTGAGATCTAATATTAATTAAATACTATTTCAGGTGAAAAGCTTCACTAGGAGTATTCAATTTCCATGTTTACCTCATAAAAATAAGTAAACGAATCATTTTGGATAGGTATCATTTGAAAGCACTTGAGATAAGTCAAACGATAACACCAATTAACTAATTAACAGAACTCAACTTTTAATGAGCACCACTAGTAATTAACTAAAGAAGTTAATCGAAGTGCTGGAAGCTAAACAGACAAAAGTAGTTCAAGTTAATTGTAAGCAAGTAGCGATCAAAGACGCCGACACGAATCGAAACAATTCTGTATGAGACTATGCGATTGAATTCGTTACGCTATTAATGTAAATTGTTTTTAATCGAATAGGTACTAGAGATGGACTTGGAAGCGGTAGTTTGATCGATGTGATGTAATATATATCGCAATCGATACGGGAGCGATTAAAGTTTTAGCTGTTTTAAATAGGAATATACAAAAGGGATAATTAAGAAGCAGTAATTAGATTTTGTGATTGAATTTATCGATTGCATTGATTATTATTTTATTAGCTTTTTGATAAGCGTCTGTTATTATTGTTAATTTAGCTTGAAGAGAAAACACAAATTAAGGTACGTAATTAGCTGAAAATCTTATGAATCAAGCAACTGTGATGGATACAAAGGAGTTGGAGGAGAAAATTAAAAGCACCAATGAATTGCCAAAAGTAAACCTTGTAGACACTACTAAAGACTACGCAAAAAATGACAAAATCACCAAACAAAATCATACCTACTAAACATTAGCACATAGACTGGCAAAAGAAATAACTCATACCGCGTAGGTGGTCGACGGTCGCACCATATTTCATCACCGTCCCCCGTCCTTGCTACAATATCAATAATCACTCCAACCATTCATCATTCGCAAATTGTTGTATCATTAAACCTAGAAATAACAGAACTGCTACAATACCACTAACCAGTCATTAGACCATGTGAAGGTCAAGCCAATGCGACGGCCGCTGGTCTGTCATAGAATCAGAGTGTTTACGAGTACATGGCAGTAACAATCGGTTGAGTACGTACCAAACTACCAACAGATTTGATTCCGGCACCTGTGGCATTGTTTTCTGTCTTTTGTATAAATGCACGGTAGTAAAAAATAATTGTAGTTACATAAGTGATCTAATAATCGATATTTTTTGTTCTATCCGCAGCGTTTATCGTGTTGATATTAACTTTATGTAGGTAATAGGTTGTAGCGATACATTTACCGCGTGTAGTTTCGAAGTTTTATGATCTCACATGATTCCGATTCTAATCCTGACCGAAAACAGTTAATGGAAATTGATGGTTGTTACAAAACCTATCTAGATTGGAATACTTTCCCTCCAAATCAGGTTTTATTATTCTGCCAATATCAATAAAGATTAATTGAAACAGAATCAGGAGGTGACGCGGTGTGTCCAACGAGATAATTCACTAAAATATTCCAAATACCAACTCAACCAGAGTATTTATAACATCTCATTTCATAACTACTCTTGTTCCGCCTAAAACACTTGCTTTAGCTTCCTCCTACACAGATGGAACAGAGATAGCTTCACGATGAAAGGTTATGATAACAGCGGCCACAGCATCAGTAATTATGCTAATAGCATTTCCAATGCCACAGTAGCCGTTATCCGAACTTTGTTTATTATCTATTAATATTCATAAATGCTGTGAGAATGTTTCGTTGTCTACAGTGTCTTTACGCTGGCGATTAACTTTTCATTTGTCACCAATGAATTGTAAATTGCATTGATCAATACCATTTAAGTCGGTGATTTAGTCAGTATTATTGAAGCTAGTGACAATTTGCTCAATAATTAGGTATAGTATAAGAAAAACTTGCATAAATTAGATAAAGTTTGTTGTTTGTTTAATGATGATAATTTAGACGCTAATGGGGTTAATCGTGTCAAAGTTGAAGGCAATGAAATTAACGTAGATTGAAAGAATAATCGATGTGTTAATATCAAACCTGATTTGCATAATTATCTCATGATAATTACTCGTGAAGATTCAAAGCAATAAGAAAAATAAATTGAAGCTCAGCCCGCAAAAACAGGCATAGATGCTCTATCTAACGCCATCCTTTTGAAAGTCAATGAACGTATTAAGCTTCGTACACACGCCACCAAATCCATCGAAGTACCGCATACACGTGGTCCCGCGTTCCCACCATCCCTCACAAAGCATGCTCAAGTGCACGCCATCTGGTGAGCATCACATGTGTTAATTCAATACGTCTAGTTAGTGAATGGTATGGAGGAATATAAAAATGATTGTGACGTCACCCTTATATTTTTGATGCACATTTGTGGCTGGAGATTTTATACCCGCTTGCTCTTTTTGGTTTTGTCTGATAACATATTTCGCTTATAATTATATTGGGTATATCAGGATCCTGTAGCTATTCAGTTTTCATGATGTTTTCTGTTTGCACCTGAAGTGTCTCACTCCTATGATAAATAATCATGTATTTACTAATAAAATTTTAACACATTTAAATAAATTTTAATTACTTATGTATATTCATTAGATCAAATTGATAGGTTAGGTATAGTTCGATAAAATAATGCTAAAAGAATTTTAAATACATTGATAAAAACGTCTCATATCATCGTTTAATATTCAAAGCATTATAATATTACTTGTATACCTAATATTGTATTTTATTGAACTTCTTTATAAAAAATATCTTCTTTATGAAAACATCTTATTGAACTTGTATAACTTGAATAGCATCAATATGCTTTAAAGATTTACGTTGTTACCACAAAAGAGTTAAACAGATGTGTCGAAATATTTTCTCCACAAATTGACGTCTAATTCTAGCATAAGTAAAATAATTAGGTAAGCCAAGATTGAGTAAGAAACAGCCAGTGTTAGACGTCGATTTTATGGAATAAAATTGTAGAAACATCTTCTTAACACTGGTTTAAACTGTTATGGTAAAACGGATTGAGTCAACTATTAATATCAGGAGACAAAATCGTAATAAAAAGTCAGACTTTCTTGTTAATAGAACTTAACAAACAAAGTCCAACTCATGCAAGCATGAATTTAAAATTAAACGTTAAAAACGACAATTTACATAAACTTGATATTAAGTTAACAAAAAATAAATTAAAAATCATAATTGTTATAACCTAAGTAAATTCTCACGGTGACGTTAAAATAACTTGACTAATGAAACATCAAAACGTTAATATTGAAACAGCTGTTATTAATTTAACTAATTTTTATGACTATGAGCTGGATTGTCTGTCAAAGGTCCGACCGGCGCGGGCGCCGCGAGAGGTCAGGAATTTTGAGGAAGGTAAACGTAGGATGATAGAAGACTCTACTTAAAAGCTTATTATAATTATTATTCCAATCATAATCAGATACCTTAGTTTATAAAAGTCATCTAACATAAATTATTGAGAGTGCCTATTTAAATTGAAGAATAATTAATTCACTTTAAGTGACGTCAAAGATCTTTAGCCAGCTTGACGAACTCTGACATCAGAAATATTTTATGGCAAACATTACTGCATTATAAAGTAGGTAGTTATAAAATAATAATATATATTAATGTCTTATCATTAAAACTATCTTCTAAAATAATATATCTCTAACAAATATGTACCCTATCTGAGAAACAACAAACGCTATTGCCAAATTTGCCAATGGTATGGTGCTGGTAGTGATAATGTGACCAAGTTTTAACTCGGCTAAAGCTTGACTCTGGTCATAGAATACCTATAACAATAACACCCTAGAAGAAGGGGCACACTCAAACAAGATAGCATGATCGGATTTAGTATGACATTTTGAGCGTGCTGATCCTTTGTCCACCCAGTGAGATCCATTTTGAGTGTCCACCCAGGGATCTGGTGCCGGTTAACGGATATGCGTGAGGAGCTTATAAGCTGTTATTACTGTTTAAGTTTACCTAATGAGTTTTTAATGACATTGGAGAAATACATTGAGTGAAACACAAAGTTGCATGAGTAAGATATGAGATAGCTAATGCAATTTTATTGGTTGTCTATAGGACTGAGAACTTAAGAAGAAACGGAAAACAGTAAGTGAAGAAGGTGTAGCTAGAAGGAATAAAGCTGAAAAACAAAGCTTAGAGTTAAGTAATGTTGTATTCATTAGTAAACATATACAACGCCAATCAACGAGTACAATTAAATTGCTTGAAGATTAAGGTACTACCTACTTTAAATGGCGGTTAACGTCGAGTACCCAAAATACGCCAATTTAGGTAAATGTAAGTAGATTTAGGTAGGGCAGTCTGTCAGTCGGCTAACCATACAAAGCAATTCTGAACACAATTGAAATGAACACAAGGCTTTTGAAATTGAGTCATTGTTGGAAATTTGAAAAGTACGATTCGAATTTTGTAACAAAAATCACCGCGCACTGGTTGAAATGCTTTAGATGTTTTCAATGGCTATAAGATAGCTTTTCCAAAAAGTTAGTGCCAATGTGAAAACTTAAACATTTACTGCAGTTTGATATTTTATAGGTTCATAAAAAAGCACGCTTGCTTGATGAATAAATGTATTTGAAACTAGTTCCAATAAAACAAAATGGTATAAGGTCGCGCGCACGGCGTGCAGTACATTTGGCAGTTTTTTGTTATCCTTTTGTGTTACATTTCATATGCCATTAGTAAAAAATATACAAAGGCCACAGTAAACAAAAAAGGATAGATATATCAAAAAAACGGGCAAAAAAACGTTGGATACGAAACACGTGGCCCTAACATCGAACAGGAATTCGACAGAAGGGACATAAGAAGCTTATGGTGGTATTTTTATGACGGAATAAGCTTAGTTACCTTTAGATATTGGAGTCATTCAAATTTCTATAATATCGAATGATACGAATTTTACAAATGTACCTATAAGAAATCATAAACAACCCACCAATCTATGTAGGTAAACATGAATATTAAATTGAAGAAAACATAACAACAAATTACTAGATATAAGAACAAAAATTAGTGACGACAATAAACATAACCGAAAAAGTGACATCAAAAATCGATACAGTACCACTATCGACGCAACAGTCGCTTGACCGGATGACAGAAATGCGTTGTCCGAAAGAGACAGTACACTAAATAGCTGTGTTAGAAAGAGATGACGCATAGTGTTGTTCGTGGATGCAGCTGCCGCTACGTCAGGAAGGGTCTAGGGATATAATAATTGACACCACTCAACCATAGTAGAAAACATTTCGTATGTCGGTGCGGCTTTCTTGTTACACATTTTAATATCAACAAGTAATTTTGGGGCGGTTGCAAGAGAGAGTTCAAAATTCAATTACCCCAGATCTGTAACTGAGAATATTGAGAACAAAAAGAATGTCTGCGGCCTGAATTACCTTTGCGCTAATTTAGTTAATCTTACTTTACATAATGTAGTTTCCAAATATGAATGTGTAGTATAATAGTATAATTTTTAAAGCTGAAAAACACCAACGCAATATCTAAACAGAAAAACTGGTAGGTGCGTTGATCTTGTAAATATCATAATATTATGTGTGAGCTTCTATAACGCTGGTGTCCTAGCGTGCTGTTGAACGGTTTCTATTGACGGCAAGTATGTTTTCATGTGCATCCAATTGACAAGTTACAATTCTAAGAAAGACCCTTCCTAAATCAAGTTGAATAAAAAGTTAATTATCATTAATTGCAAGTACTGTTAACTCCTCGGAACAAACAAACCTAATTCTTGTACAGATTAGAATTCCGACAACGCATAGAGACAATGGTCCCAGCGTAGATACAATACCAATACCAGAATGGATAAGCACAAGCATGCAGACAATTACTTGGCCCATAGTCCCCGTGGTCGCTCGTGCACTGTTCTGAGATAAGGTAGCTCTATAAATAAGCCCTAATTACTTCCCTTGTTCGATAGCTGTTGAATTTCAATGCCAATTAGATAGGAAAACAATAGATGGTTGAAATCCAATTAATTAATGTGAATGAGGATTTTGAGTCAAGTATCTTTGCCGATTCATATCGATTGGGTGTATTAGGAACCCGATGGTAGTCTTTCAACTCTCATACGTCCTGTGTAACCGCACCAGTACCTTCTTTGCTGGCTTCATTAGGTTCACAAATAAGAAACACCAATGTTACCACCACAATAAACTCGACATCAACAATATAATCAACGGAATGAGAACGTGGAACGGTGATAGGAAAATGGAAGTGCACCGCAGTCGATATTACGTCGACAGACGATGGATCATTACTTATTCCACAATGGCCTCTATCATCTAGAATAGACTCGTGGAGAGCCGTTATCGAAAGCGTGGTTTAAGCTTTAGGATTAAGCGAAAAGTTTGCAGAAGAGCAAAAGCTTAGTGTTACTAATTTATATAGAAAGTATGACTACTTATTTTTGAACCAAAGTACTGGCATGAGGTATACAACTGTATAGGTATGATAACGAGTAAGAGATTTTGCACAAACGCAACGTGAAGCAACGGTGAGAAATATACAAAAAGTCATCGAAACTACGCAGGCATGCCAATTTTGAATTAAATTATTGAACAACAGAAACCGCGTCAAGTTAACTTGCAAGAATAAATCGACCTAAACATGTATTTTTATTCATCAGACGATGCAGCGAGTCACATTAAAGTGTTAAAAAACTGAACTACTCTTAGTGTTTTTCATATTTATCTCGGAAAAACACAACAGAAACACACAAAATCTTGGCTATGGTACTCACAACTTGAAGCCAGAGAGCATCCACCAATAGCGATTTCGATTCGTCATGACGCTAATAGACGTCGGGACTCTCTAGATTGCCTGGCGATTGTCCGCGGCTCAGAGCTTTATACTTGCAAATATTGCTTTTGAATATACGCCGTAATAACTATAGCGCTGACTCTTTGATAACTACTTTGTGCGGGATTTGCGAAGGTCTTCGTCGCATTATTCATCATACTGTATTGTCCGGCCTATTTAAATAGGTAACATAAGGGTGTAACTGTCATTAAAATTTTTTTACTAACTGTATCTAACTGGTTTACTTTTGTATATTTTAACTGACTTCTAGTCCGGTTTGCCGATTTGGTGGTTACCTAATTATAAATTCCGAGAGAAGGTTTTTTTTTAAATTTAGTAAATTCATTTGAATCCCTTCGGCTTTTTGGTTTAAAATAAAAAGATAAAGTCTTTTAATCCATTCGTCACATAGCCTGAATTACTTAAAGACGTTTTCAAATTACCATATTATCATCAGTATCATTTAACACATTCTTGAGCATAAATTAGACGCATCCTTTCTCCAGTGCATCAGAAGTGTCTTGCGTTAAAACAGGGGCCCGCACGATAAATGGTACACACATTTTAATTCCCCCATTAATCTCTACCACGTCTTTATTTACGAGATTCAACAGAGAGCATATTTCTAAAGGAATTAGTACCCCGAGATAACCAATAGCTTCGAATTTAGTAGCTACAAACTTTGTAGCTTCACATTTATCGGGTTCATTCACTGGCTCATGGTCATTTATTTTGGTAGTCGAATTGAAAGAGGCGGCATCTGTGGTGTATTAATTAATCAAAAGGCACGAAATGACCAAATCGGATTATTAGAGTCGGTGGCTAATAAATATGCTGCGTATGTTGTTATCATCAGTCTTCTAAGACTGGCCCGGTTTTGGGCAGTGTTATATTATAGTCTGTGGTTTCGTACCGCAAGAGTTCATGTAAGGTTGATCGTCTAATCGCTATGGAATTGATCACGTTAGCTATATGTATTCTATGAAGTTAGTTAACATACACATTGAGTTAGTTGTACTTTGTTATATTGAAGCGAAATATTGCAATTATGTGTTTTTAGGACCGTTTTTAAAATAATCGCTAGTTATTTGACTAAAGTTGTCACTATTAGTTGAAGTGATCTTTCCCTATCATCGAATTGAATGAATTGCAAATCTTGAATTAACATTTCTAAATCGTATCATACGAGCAATTAGCATGGCAACCGATCACATGTGTGAGCAACCGGTTACTAGCCGACAACAAGCGACAAGCTTTCCACAAGCTCGCGCCATTCTTGCTGAAATGACTTATGGCCGCGCTGAGATTTGTTGCATATGCCAATTACTGGGTTGACCATAAATTATGTTCTACAGCATGGTAAGGCAATCGTGAATGCCTTGAATCCAATTGCAGTGCTGAGCGAAATGTTTTATTATTTTATTGTAACTACGTGCTGTGATATCGGTCGCTTTTCATCTGTCTATACAACATCATTAGTAGGCTGTTTAATAAAAGGAGTGTAAGCTTTGTCTATAACATTTCATAAAACGATCCACCTCTAATCACCTATTATTAAAAAAAATGTATATCTATTACCCAAGTAAATAAAAGTCTCAACCGGCAAGGCTTATTTTTAAAGACCCAATTATATTCAGTTTCCTTTCAAACCTAACGAAATGGTTTTGCGACCTAAAGGTCAAGAGCCTCCGGGAAATCGGCTTAATATCCCTTATACGTCTGGCTCACAATAAGCTGGGATTCACGCTTTACAGTAATGTAGGCAATTTGGCCTAAGAAACTGTGCATAGACGACTAGACTGGATTCCTTCTATAGATCGAGCCTTTGAAAGCTTAGAGCTTAGACCTTCCGCCCGTTAAGTATAATATGATGAGTTTTGGCGGGAATCCGATAGTGAGACATTGTTGGTTTTCTATTTTTTTCTCAAACTGGTATTTCTTAGTGTTAATGTTTAATATTGGTGGAATATTAGTCAGTGAGTATTCGGTATTGTGCACGAGTGTGGGCAAATGATATAACCCCAAAAAGCGTGTTACTTTGCATTTTTTCTAAAACTCTCAAGAAGTTTCAGTAAAACATTCACCACTTTACTGAATCGTGACTTTGACTATGTAAATAATTGACTTGACTACTTGACCACGAGGATTACATTAATACTTAAATATGATAATACTTGACACCGACTAAATGCACAAACTGTACGAAACCATAACTAAAAAAAAGTAATCAAACGAAGGACAAGATTATACGTAGAGTTTAACGGAACCTTCTCAGAAATCTAGTTATGACTTCTTCAAAGCTATTCAGATTTTACAACTTCAGAGAAAATGTACTTCACATAATCATTAGTTACTTCACAAGATAGTCAAATTGGCACTTACGATAAACTTAAAAGATATCCGATACCTTTCCAAGATACTTACCCTCTATACCGATACTTCAAACTTTAATTAAGTACCTACACCTTTCCCCTATCCTGCAACTGTTCAACTATTAAATTTACTAACACTGACATCGCGTGACTTATACCAGTGAAAGCGCCATCTAAATGATATATTCAAAAACCCTTTAGGAGGCTTCGGCCATATACTGAATGCATATTAAAACTGAATATTAAAAGTCATGCTTTAACATAATTTATTTTAATCGCGTAAGACATTCAGGTTTGACCGCAAACAATAATCCGCGTATAAATCATAGAGTACCCGGCTCACGCGAGGTGATTCACTGTTCCAAGAAAGCGGAAACAACCGAATTCTCCGTTCTTTTTTGTGGTATAAGCCGACTGGATTCAACATGACACGGTCGCTATGGCAGCAGAGGGAGATTTTGTTTTTGTAAAATAGACGGTTAGCGCGGCCGTCGTGCGTCGTCCACCTGCGCCTGCACCCGGCACAAATCTCGGAGGGTGCTCCGGGCGAAGGGAGCCATGCTGGCAGGTAAACGCTCCCCTAAGACATCGCAACAGGCGACAAACGGAAATCTTTTCTAACGTAACGTTAGTAAAACTGGTTTTGGTATTGCTTCCACTCGGACTTTCAAGTTTCGGGTTTGCGAGCACGCCTTTTAACGGTGATAGTTGATGGATTCATAATGAACTTAATGATGATGCTCGAGCTGAAGGCACCGCGGATTACACAAGCGCCATCGCATGCTGAGGTGCGTGTTCACTCTGCTGTACCAACGTCAGTCTCAGCACAAATCACAACGGGCAAAAAACGTGCCGCGTATAAGTTAGAGGTATTAATTACTGCGGTCGACGCGATATTCGGGTGTTATGTAATTACCATTGCTTCCAATGGTGTTGAAATCTTTCTTGATGGCAATTTTATTCATTACCAAAAATATGTTTGTTACTTATTGGGGCCGCCTATGAATTTAAATCTTCTGGTAACATTAATGTTCTCGCGTGCACAGTCTCATACGTTTAGTTTACATCGATGATATTACATCTGCAGAAGCTTCACTGAAAATGCAACCAGTCACGCGAAATGTGGAAATACAGAGCATGTCTAGATGTAAGCTCGTCCAATTGCCTCTAAAGTTTTAACGATTCTCTACGTTGATAATACTGAGGTTCGTTATCTCGGATTTAAATAGTCTCACGCTGGCGAATGGGCATTTAACCGTCAAGCTAATAAGCTCGCCTCTGGATTCAGTAGCTTTATAATAATACTTAAGTAATTGCGCGGTCCGCGGACCAGATGTCGATTTTATTCACGTACCGTTATTATCACGACATGCAGTGGACTGGTTGGAAGGATAATCCGTATAATCAAGGGCTATTGCTTCATCAGGATCTTGGGCGTTTGAATGAGTATTCGTATCATTAACTTTTGCTTCGCTTAGGTTTCTTACTTCTCTGTTCGGAGTTAAACCTTGGAGTCCAGTTTCAATTTATGTGAACACAAGAAAATTGTTTATTGCTCTTTTCTTTTTTCCTTCAAGGATTTCTAGTCGCTCTCCAGCCCGCATGTTATTGGTTTGAAAACTTCAGTTTTACTACCTACTCCATGTTCACCATAGCTTTTACAGCTTTAAGCACCACAAGCTTTTTAAAAGACAATAAATCTCAGGTAGATGGGGTAACAAGTGCACTAAGCCCAAGTTTTACTGCGCTAACGCAGAGCCTATTGTTTACAACATTGTGGCTCAATGAATCGTCGGAAACGGTCCACCTGACGTTTGTACAACCTTTAGCCGGATTCAAGAGCGTTTCCGGCGACATCCTTTATTTTAAGTACTGTTAGTTGCGAGTGGGTACTTGGGTTAATGATACTTTTTGCTAACGTACAGATTATTTAGAACATATTTTTTCATAGTTCTCTTAGTAATGCTCTTAGATTTATTATGAAGCTATCGAGGAAAGTTTGTAACTAGTTCGAACTACCATTGTTAAATTCTAATATTTATAGCAACAATAAATCTAAATAAGACCAGACCGTTTATCAAGCAAACACTGCAGCGGCCAACCAATCAAAGTTATCAACTAACAATCCTATCAGCATACCTACAGCTTGACCGAGCATATCAACTTGTTGACCAGCATATCAACAGTTGATACGGCCATTCGTACCGAGCCGAACGTTGCGGTGTCCGCCGGAAGCGGCGCCGATGCGATAGGGTGCGATCAGGTCTGGACCCGTCTCTGACGGAAACTCCCTCGGAAGTAGGCTATCGGCCGTGAGAACTGGACGTATCGGACGCGGGAGTCCAGAATTTGAGGATGTTCATGTAAATCCAACCAGTAATTGAGAAGACCTAAGTATGCCACTGTTAAGGGATATAATTTAATAAATTATTTCATAAAACACGTATTGGGCTGTAAGCTGATCCATATGATCCTAATTACCGTCTATCTGCTGCTAATCACTGAGGATAATAATGTGTTATCATCGGAACTTGGCTACCAAAATTTCAACTCATTTTAGCAACGGTAAAATAATCGAAATATACCTGCAAGATAAGGTAAAGCGCGTCCATATTATAACCATTCCTATTATCCTAGTGTTTGATTGAGCGGTTCAATATGACTCATAAATATAATTAAGGCTGTTTCAAATACCATAGGATAATTTCATCCAACATTTTTCACCAGTAGGTGCTTAGAGCTAATTGCCGTGTGTATCAGATAACAGTAATGCCTGTGTTGTAGGACAATACGTTCTCACAAAGGTAAGAGTGTAAGAACAATTCGGATCAGAGGTGGCTGTGCTGTGTGAATATGTGTAGTTCCGATCGGCACATTATTATCTCGTGACGTTGCGACAAAATTGCGGACGTTGCGGAAATATTGCAGATTTCGTGAGGACGTAATTCTTGCGACATGATTGTAATGTAGTATTAAATATTTATATAAAACCTTCATAGTTATTTACAATAACGTGAAGGATGTGAATAAATTGTTAGCTTTGCCTTTGTTAGCCCGACTTGGCGAAAGCACTACCGTGCCCCCTCGAATGTTAAAATTTGCAGGCAGGACATAATATAAATGATTTTATAGCACCGTGCGACCTAAACCCGCACTTAGGTCACGCTTTGCGCTGTTCAAAGTAGCACATTTTTAAACGGCCTGATGTTCACTAACTTCACACCGTTGAAGAATATAGCCATAGTTGCGAGCGTAGTACTGAACCAAAGCTAATCAGTCATACATTTTTACACCACTCACAAACTCATAGTAAGCAAGAGAAGATACGTATAACCTGTAACGTGTGGGACCGAAACGACAATGTCTTTGGCGCCATATTTCTGCATGTTTTCATTTTGGTCTTCGTCGGACAATATTACGTGAAAACGCTATACCTAAGTTAGCGATATTAACCGTACACTGTACATTTTATTCAATTTCTAATACGATTATATAATTATTGAAACATAAGAATACTTACTTGATTTAGAAATGTTGCGTTTTTTGTTGTTTACATAAAATGTAACCGACACATGAACTATTTTCACTGAATACACACACTTTCAATTATTATACACCATATTATATAATATAGTCTCATAGTGAATACATTTATGCACAAACCAGATCAATCACAGATTCCTATATTAAGTAGGCATTCACGTTACGATAAAGATTCGGTTACAAAATGAAGCCCTACACTATTGATATTTTTTCACTGTTTTTTAGTTGAAACCTGTTTGACTATTATTTAAACTGAACAATATTAAATCTGAAACAATATCACATTAAGCAATCCACGAACAATAAATATGCATCCAAAAATGCTAATAACCTAAAAAACAAATCTAGAAGTGATACGGGTAGGTGTAAATTGTGTTTTCCCGTTCTCTACTGGTGGAATGCCAACCTACCCGCATTAAAATTTGTGTGTTTATTACTAAGAGTCAAATGAACATCTTTTCATTGCATTAATTAGAAGATTATTTTTAAATAAATTAAATGGATGGCGGGTTTATGTCGCACGTGCTATAAAATAGTATACGATACTCGCTGCACAAGTAAGTATATTAAATACACGGCGGTTAGCACCCTCGCTTCGCTCGGGCGCTAACTTCACGCCGCCGTGTATTAATATACAACTTAGACAGCTTGTATCGTAATGTACTATTAACTTTAGCAAACTTCTTACTTAATGTTAAATAGATTTTATACTTCAAGCAATGTATTCTCTCTGTATGTATCTGTCTGATACTTAAAGATATTGTCTAAATCTCAATAAAAAATGCAATCACATTCTCACACTCACAAAAACCGGACATTATCGTACTGACTTGCCAATCCAGCGTAAAAACTAGCTGATACCTATTCAGAAGCGTGATTATACCTACTACCCTCGACTTACAGTTGACTACATACATGCCATGCAACGATACTTACACTGAGGCACTATGCCACAGTGAAAAATATCGAGTTTTAACTAGTCAGAGGAGGACAAATCAGAAAAATCAAATACGATACGGTCCTGAATAGACAGCACTGACTTCTGGTGTGATACAGTTCATTACCTACAAACTATGCATCTGACACTTCAGAACTTTATCACAGCTTAAAGATCAGGATATCGTCTGTAGAGTGAACGTTAAAAGATAGATAATTATAACGACAAGGTAACAGATATGGTACCAAATGCCAACCTACTTCTATGATAGGTGTCTGCGGTCGCCAGACATTACGCACCACTTGCATTGAAGCGTTTCATAATCCAATTATAATCTGTCTGCTATAGCACCTGCAGTGCAACGGGACATTGGTGGTTTGACAGTTTGATTGCCAAGATTTGCATAGTTACCTGGGAAATCTCGATTCGATTCTAGAAAATCTGTTTTTAAATCCGCAACTAACAATCTGGATAAATAGCTACAGGCTGAGGAAACTACGTCGTAAAATGACATAAATAAATCGTTTTAATTCCGCAAATTAAACCCTGGGTCTAGCAATTAAGGCTCGAAGGTTTTCGTATCTAACAACTTAGATAACTTTCCCTGTCTAAAAAAGTGACTAATTGGGAATACCTACTTATTTAAAAATAGACAGGTCTGTATGTCCTTGAAAGTCAGCATAATGTTTAAAATTGGCAAAACAACAAGAACCTTCAATAAAAGCAAGAACGTTATTTCGAAAGCAAATGATAACTTCTCAATTGGAGACGCAATTGCTGCCTCATTAGAATCATTAGCCAGCTTTTTGTGATAATTTTAAAAGTAAACCACTTCCAGTCCACTTTCGTACCTCTTGATTACTCTCGGACATGCGGGCTACGGACCGTTATCCGAATAGCCACCATTCGATGACTAACGACTAAAACTTTAAGGTCATTTTATATTAGACAATGGTTTGATTGTTATCAGTTTTTTTGCTGATGCCTCATGATTTTCGTTTTTGGAAAACTTAGATGGATGTGGAAATAATATAATTCATCTTGATTATTTTATAATACAGTTAGACGCAGATCTCAGAGAAGCAAACAACCCTGTAGAAGTTGCAAACAATATTGGTAATGGTGACAATTTTGATGTCGAAACAAAAGTTGATATTGTAAAGCAATGTATTGTAGTTTTATCAATAGGTACTTGAAGAGACAAATGTGCATTCAAATCAGAACAACACTTGATTAATGATCACCGAAACAGTAATGATCCATTAATGATTAAAAAGTAAAAGCAGGACAGTTGATCACAATAGTAACTATTTCTTCAGTCTATGTTGGCCGTCTTCTGAACAACATCAAGCAAATTACCAACACATTGGAATTTAAACTTTATGATTTCCACAAACTAAATATAAGTATAAAGGACTAAGAAGAATAAAGAACATGGTCCTGTTAAAGAACTTACTGTCAACACTTTGGTTGAAACCGATACTGATGCCATATCCCAGTGAGTCCATTAGAAATTGAGATTGTATGCACAAGAGCATCGAACTTGATTAAAACAGAGATAGATAGAGAAACATAGGTGAGATAAGAAATAACACATCTATAAAACTGTCCATTCCCAATCGAATATTCAAGAACCACAAAACTCGAGTTCTGACAATATGTGCCGTGTCGCGATATTACGAACACCATAAAAGCAGAGTGTAGGTTAGGGTTGCTCTCTACATTTTTCTAACATCTAGTAGACACAAACAGAAGCAAGTACTTTTAAAGATATTGAAATGTAAAGGGTAAAAAGTCGAAGACGATAACGCGCAGGTTCTAAAGTTAATGAATATTTCAGTGAAAATTTAAGCTGTTATCGTATACCTGATTATAAGCTTATTAGAATTTATAGCATATAAAGGAAAGCTTACTTAAAAGAGCAATTCTATGAAAACTATTTGTAAATAGATCCAAACTCTTCAATTTCATAGTTGTCAGTGGCAGCCCTAGATAGTCTCACACGACTACACCCACGAGCTATCGGGGGTCATCCGAATGCTTTTCACGTCTATCGACAAGGCACAATGTGTTATCGAATAATTTAAAATCAATTAGGTTCCATTCGAAATTCCACGGTGCCTCTATTTATTGAGCTTGAGAATTCAGTGACGCAGTTGGGAAACTCCTAGCGGTACACTAATGCAGGCTTCAAAATATAAAATTAGCCGAAAATAGAGAATCCGATAATACATTTTGGATCCTCCAAAGAAATATTCGTAAGATTTTAATACTATGAAGTTGCCGTTGTCCTTACATTTGATTACAATACCTACAAAAATAAAAGATAATATTAAAATATAAAATAAAAGCCTAGTAAATGATTACCTACATAATCGTAACGTAACCAAAGACCGGGACGTTAGATCTCAGACATTGATTGCTATCATAGTTCGAGATAATAGATAAGATTGACTTTCACGAGCGTCTGGGATCTTCTATTTGCAAGCTACTATACTTATAATTTTAAATGACAGGCGAGATATATTAAATCTAGTTATTTAAGAACCGTTGCGTCGGCTGTATGTGAAATATTAACAAAAGAAATAGTTAAATAGCCTTCAGGGAAGATAATAATTATAGTTTAGTCGCATGTAAGGGGGCGTTTTGAGACAATTAAATTGTGACAGCATTCTATTAATAGGAATAAGTGGAACATGATCTGAATGTATACTAACATCGAAATTAATTTAATTAAAGCTACCGACCGAAACGATTCAAGGAATGACATCAACGAACTTTATCGATATAATAAAAGTGTTCAATAAGTAATTTGAAGTTTATTTTGATTCAAAATTAATGGTCAAGGTTCGAGTATAGAATAGAAAATTTGATTTAGATCTAATAACAATAATATAATATCTCTGTAGTTATTAATAGGGAATACATTATTTAAAACGTCTTATATCCAGGGATTAAAGTTCAAAATGATGAATAGAGTACGAGTAGTGAACTTAAAGTTGTGGTTGTTAAGAATGTATGTACTGTGGGAGAGGATTGAGATATATGATACACAGGAAGAGAATCTACCACACAACCACCCTTTGGTTGAAAACTTTAAAGCGGCAGACAAATAGAACGTACTAGAATCGATAAATTTATTTACGGAGCGTTTCAACGGAATACGGATCATCAGGTTACATTGATGAGATCAAAGCCATTGGATATTATTTAAGTGGTCTCCCAATATTTGAAGATAATTTCTCTTAAGACCCAATACACCTTTCTCTTCAAGGACTTTTAGAGAACGTGTACGAGCTAGGTAGGGAACTTAACGTAAATTAACTTGGCACTAAGAGAAGAATTAAAAAATATGCGAGCTAATCGTGCAACTATAAAAGTCGTGAGCTTAAAAGCTGTGCAAAATCAAAAGCAATATAAATCTTAGCCCGCTATACATGACACGTAAAAACCTCGAATTAGAGAACCTCGAGCGTCCATTGTAAAACTTTTTCATTTTTGAATCCCCATACAAAACCCGCTCAGCCCGGAGCGGTGTTTGGTGTTCGTGACATCGACGCTGGCGCAGCTTATTATTAAAGCAAACGACGGACGGACGGACGGTCCGATAACCACTTGTGCATATGCATGGCGATACTCTGTAAACACTAGACTTGGCCGGATTATTTACATTGGAAGAAAATTTCACAGTCGTAATCTTATTTCAATGACTGTAGGAGTGAAATTTCCTCGTCGTCACTGTAAACCTTCAAGAAATTCTGAGCAGTCATCAACGACTTCTTGTTCGTTTTTGAAGAGGTTAAAAGTACCTATGATACGAGCTTTAATATCAAAATGATTCTTCAGATCTGTTTAAATCAATAAAACTGAGGAGTAGAAAGATATATTGTTGATATTAAAAGTATCTACTTGGCACAGGTCACTGAATCAAATCAGTCCCAGGAGTGAGAAAAGGGATTTCATTTTTTTTTTAACTTTTAACCAAGTTTTTAGGTAAATATCTTAGCTACACTCAATAATTGTAATAGCTAAGATTACTATAGATGTTACAATACATTTTCGTGTTTTACTTGTGGTTATTCCTACTTTGTCCCTATATCTACCTAGGTACTAATTTCTGTTCTTAAGCCGTGCAGCTAGTTCTTGTGGATTATTATTCAGTAACCTGTTGAGCCTCCAAGTTCCCATTTCACAACATTCGTGATGATCTAAGTTGCGTTATCTACGGGCTTTGTTTGCATACAAACATTGGCCCCGGCGTGGCTTGCTTAAACAGACCACGGATGTGAGACAGGTTTGGTATCTTGGAAATGTGTATAATTTGGAGAATATGCGAAATAGTCTGAGTGTTAGTCGGATAGAATAGAAGGGTGAGGATGTTTTTACGAAACGTTTAAAAGACGATAACTTATAGTTATGAACGAAATAGGCGTTGAAATAGCGAAATAGTAAAAAGAAGTAATTATACATTGAGGAAACATTCAAAAGAAATTGCAAAAATAAGAACGTACAAATAGATGTGAACGCGATGCCGTCATGCGAGTGTACGATAAAATTTAAATTAATTTCAAGTGAAACAAATAATAATCATCTTTATCTTCTTATTTAAAACAACAGCCACCCAATTAACCCGCCTATTTGTGATCATGCCTAGACACGGCTCTAAAACGAAACAATGGAGAACTTTCGCATGAGAAACTAGCATTTCCCATACAATACTGTTGTTGAAATGTAATAAAAACTGCATGTCTCAGCTTCATTGGTGATGTAAAAAACCTCAAACAATTATTTTACATAATGCTCCCGCATGCTCATGTTAGCTTCTAGATAACCGCGGTGCGAGCACTCAATATAAAATACCTTTTCCAGTTTATGAAGCCAGTCCATACCTATAAGACGTTTGGCCGTAGTTTTGCTGAAGCTTCAACCGCTGGAATAACTTGAATGATGGAAGTAACTTAAATCTCTTCAACCACTATGTAAACCACTCGTAATTTAGGTTTCTCTGGAAATGTATATATGTACCTACTTACATTTAACTTTTATTGGTGTTTTAATACATTCCCATTTGCTAAAATTATTGTTGCGATGATAATTTCTGATCCTACTGCAACTAATCAATAAATGCGAAAGCTCGCTTACACTATTAAATCATGCCAAAAAGACTAAATGGTGTTTAAAATAAAGTATATTTGGGGTTGCGTCAAAGTCATAGAGTACTTTTCGATTCAAAAATCTACCCAATCGGATGTCAAAATGTAAATAAAACAAGAAAGCTGCAAGTGCAAATAAATAGGGGCGGAGGGGGGTAATCAAATAGTTACTTTTATATTTATTAAAGGAAATTGACGGAAAGGACTTGAATGATCGTAAAACCAGACACCCCTTAACAGACTATAGTTTCCATACAAGCATTTAATAATTTAACAACGATGGTAAAATCTCCGAAAGTATTGCAATCAAAACACCAAAGGGTTTATAAGATAATCGTTACGGCATACTTCCTAAAGAAGTGAAGTTTTATGTAGCCAATTAAGCTACATCAAATATACGACATAAGTGATTTGATGACGTGATTATGTTATAAAGTGACGATACAAAGTCAGGTACGGATAGTAAAGTGGAAGATTATGTTTAGTATGTAGGAAAGGCCCTAAAATGTAAATTAAGAATGTGTTTTATGTAGTTTTACCTATATGCAAAAGGCGATAATGATGCTAAACTACATTGTAATACTGAGTTGCATACGTTGCGTAATGTTGTTGAGATGCACTCTAACATTATACTAGTGGTGATATTTTTATTCGAACCCATTATTGATTTGATGGTGTTTTTCATCCATTTACCCCAAGTATCGAAAATATCTCTATGGTATTACAATTGCAGATATTATATGCGTCGGCGAATGGACCACATAAAAACATCGTTATCATTATAAGTAGATTAGGACATTATGTAGTTATTTTAATATTGTAACCTATAGTTTGGATATTATATTTGTAGCGCTTATATACAACTGTTACTGTTAATAGTTTCGTTTTATAAGGTATTTATTACGGACGGATACGTTACATGAACGCCGGTGGCCGCAAAAGGCTAACAACCTAAATATTATCTAGCAATAAACTCAGTGGGTTGTTGAATATAGTGTGTGGTCCAAATGCCTGAACCATGTACGGCGTAAACGGCTGGCATATAAATGGCCCCAACTTCAAATATGATGAATTGCAACAGACAAAACTTCATAGATGTTAAATTAAGATCTGTGAGTCAGATATTTAACGCTATAACGTTTAATAACTAGTTATCGGTTAAAAGAATAGACAAAGAGTTTCCCAAACACGCTCAAACTGTGAGAAAAATGTACAGATACGCACAAACGTTCAATAAATCTAAGAATTTGGCGGGTTACGTTTAAAATTCACTGTTTGAAGGTACTGGATGGCACTCAAATATTCCGTTTCTCAGACGCTGCTCGTTACAAATAAGTAAAGGCGATTCTCAGAACAATTTCTTGTCGCGAACACTCGATTGACTGGAAACCAGGCCGAGTTATCGTTGCCGTCATGTTATGCAAATTTGTAGCTTAATCTATCTAAAATAAGGTTGATGATATTCATATCGGTCTGTAGCAGATGTGAATTATAAAGATCAAGTGAGAAATTGTTCATACAGAGTAGGTTTTAGTTGAGATTTATATGCGACACTTTGTTCAGTGACCTGTGAGCGGACCAATTGGATCGCTTGGACAATTGGCAGTTAATTGTGTTTGTTTATAAATTGGAACGAGGCGAGGCGACGATGTTTTAACAACATAGGATGCAAGGTTCGCTGACATGGTTCATTCTTTATGTTGCAAACTAAAAATGTGATGGTCGCCCGTGATAACTTCAATATAATGCATAGCATTGTGAATTTTTCAACCTATATATTATGTACTTTTGTATCGTTTCTATCAGCGTCTCTAACAGAAAATTACCATTTATTGGAGACGATCGAAAGTAGAATCTTCATTTCATTTCCTGCTTGTGTCATACAAAGCTTTATAGCTATTTATCTGTTCAAGACTTACTGATTCCTTATCATTATCACATACATTTTCCTCATTTGTCTTATCAATCGCCACTTCCGTAAGCTGATCTATGAATGATAATAATCAGTATAATTATGTATATGTGTCAGTATACATACAAAATGCATGTGTAACCGCTTCTTATTTCGATGGTGTCGTGTAAACGATAATACTCATTAGGAACATTGTAGACTTTTCAATAGCTGATAAAATATTAATTGATCTTCTTTTATGCGCTAACCTAGATGTGTGCCATAAAAGCTTAATTATTAACAGTTTATTAACAGTATACAAGGTGATAACATTGTCTGTTTTCTGATAATGATAAACTATCATTTTCGCTCTTATTTACAAGAAATAGTAATACACACACACACAGTTGTTAATAGGTATATATCAGTAATTAGTACAGATGAGCGCATTTTCACAAAATCATCCAAACCATGCCGAAATTAGGAAAAGTCATGTTAGTAAATAAAACATAAATACCATAATGCGAAGGAAGCAACACGGCGAGTAAATAAAATCTCCCAGAGCATTTACTTTCCAGCTTTGTAAGTTAAAATAACTGCCGGCCACAACCCGAATACAAATTCACACATCACCTCCGATATAAATGTGAGAAGGACTATAACTTTCCCTCAAAATTGAGACTTTGGTGGTCAAAGTTTCTCTAACCGTATAAAATAACACTGCTGGTTGATCAATATTCAAAAGTCCCATCGTGGACCCGACCACAGAAATCGTGGGGATACACAGCGAATACAAAGAGGTAGGTATGAGCATTGGTATTCAACTAGACGGCCTTAGACGAACGCGCTAAGGGATATGTATAGAATTAAACTGTTATTTCTTATCTCCATCAGATCTTGGATATTTTACGTTATCGTAGATGTTCTTGGAAAGTATAGTGCAGAAAATAGAGCTTTTGGCGCTTTTGGAACTGCTTCATTAAGTTGTTTCTGGTGATTCTCTCTTAGATGCGAAAGCTGCAATGGAATTTAAAAGAAGGGTGGATGAAGAAAAGCGTGAGATAGTGATTAGATTTCAAAATGACAAAGCAGTGATCATGTTAGCAATGATGAATAGGAATGGCTGTGGCAATTTGAAAACAACTAATATTTCATAGATCTACTGTGTTGTTCGTTTGTAACTAACTACAATGAAACCATCTAATATTAATTGGTGATTTACAAGTTATAAGCAATTCTACGTTTTGTAACTAGGCATTAAGTTTATGGCGGCGTCCGTGGCGTAGTAAGGCGGTGACGAGCCGACTGCGAAGGGTAAGGTGGCAAGTTCAATTCCCATACAGGGCAAATATTTGTAGGTATCAGAACCACAGGTAGGATTTACTGAGTGTCTGGATGTTTGTGGTAAGTATCACAACTATTTTAAGTTCCGATTAGTATAATATAAAAGTGTCCTAGTTAGGGAACAGGTGAGGATCTAGCTAGATAGTTGTATTGGGTATCTTGACGATCCTCGTGGCAAATAATAGTACATAGTTATCTATTCTATGTAACAGATGGTTGGAGGTATAGAAAAAGAGCTTAGAACTGTCAAAAGTATCAAAAAAGAACCTAAGTGTATTGAAAGGATTGGCAAAGATCTATCCGGTATCTAATCTACTATTACATATTTCGAACCATAGGTAACGGTATATCAGGTAGACTACTCGGAAATGCTAAAGCCAGTATGTAATACAATCAGCGTCCAAGTATTTGCACGGGCGGCTAAGGCGAGTCGATGTCATAACAGAGTCGAGTTACAGCGCGGCATTAACGTCAACAAACACGCACAATTAAAAAACATTAAAAATGCGAAGCGATGAATTCACTCCAGTTTTTTAAAACGACTCGTTTCACAAGTCTGCAGTGTGAGAACCAAGATGCTAACCGACCGGTTCGGCATGACATCGACGTGCGGAAAGCTCCGCGGGTCGGCACACCACCTCACCTCGGTCGCGTTACCTCGCTGGCCGCGCTTTCGTAAGCTCTACTTGTCTACACCCTAACTACCAGCCGCTAACTACCACTCACCTTCGACACCGTGGATCCTGGTCACCAAAGTCGACACCGCGATGATCACAGACAGCAATTGAATCCCATAATCCGGTATAAAGTTCCTCGACCACATTTTGTTCACAACATTCACACATGGATCACACACATTTGTTTTACTCCTTCTGTGTCGGTTGGGCACAAAATAATCAACACTCACGGAACTAAATGTAAGAACTGACACTTCATTTTGTTTATGAACTGTTGTTACGTCGAGAACGTTTGTTTATTGGACATTTTAGCGGTAAAACACGTTCGAAAAAAACGTAAAGCCCGGTAGGATCACGCGCAGCCGCGTCCCGCTCGCGTCTGACGGCTTTGTTCGTAAATACACAGTGTACGGTAAATCAAAATGGCCGCCCGCGCTGTCGTGTGCGTAAGCGCAGCTTGTAACTACACTTATTTCGTTCCCTGAGCTTTGAAAGCTTATTGACATTCAAGATTTCGAGGATTTGTTTCTAATTACTAGGTTTTTCAGTTATTAATAGGTCGAATTGCGTCTAAAACAGCGTGAGAACAGAGTAACGCACACATTCAAAGGTACGCGGAGGAATGTTGTTTCAATGGAGAGAAATCAAGCGCTGTGTGTGCGCAGCCAATCATATGAGCTTTTGAACTTTGTCATTTTGCAACCACAACAGAGATGGCGCTGGTAGACAAACGCTATATATTTGAGGGGTGAATTTTAAATGCAACAACTGCAATGCCCTAATCACCTGCACCATAATATTTTGTACGCTTTATACGAGAAAAGTTTGTAGAAAGATAGGTGTAATAATTAGGTTTGTAGGTACCTAGGTATATTAATTTTTGATTTTGCTTAGCAACGCAGATGTTACATCAATATTATGTGGTTTGCATAACTACAATACTGTGGCTTTGCTAACAGTCCAAAAATAACGTATCTCAGTAAGAATAACTAATATTTAACACAATGACGACTTGTTATCAAAAACATCCATTCGAAATCGAAACAGAAGACCGGCTGACGACGATAAATACAAAAATGTTTGAGATCAAGAAGAAAATACAACTGTCCGGTACGTAGAATTTAAATACTTATTTGCACTCAATTTTCAGACCTATTATACTCACAACAATTTATAGTTTATACAATACAATTGTTCTTATTCTTATTTTACTTCAAAGTTATTAACTAAGTATTCATAGATTAATGTATTTATGTACCTACCTATCTGCAGGCAAACATTGTCGTATTATGATCCTTGTAACATACTCGTATTATGATCCATGGTGGTAGCTAGTTAGGTATACTAACGCCCTATCTACCTAGGCATCTAACGGTTTTAGATAATCAGGATCTGAGTAAGTATGTATAATTATTGCGTTATTTATTCGTTTTCTACATCGTCACTCAGTGTTAATTTTCATAAGGATAGAACACGCCCAGCAAAGCTGCCAAGATGCCAAATAGACAATAGATACAAAGATGCCAAACCAGCGGAAGTAATTTTGATATCTTTATCTAGGTCACTTTCTATTATATCGATAGAAGATAGGTACCTATCTAATCCATTTACATAACATACAGAGGGTCAAAGAAAGTCCACCTACGAGGAGAACGAGCAAGAGAAGCAGCAGAACAATGACCTCATCGACACCCTGAAGAAGGAGATCAAAGTGAGGCTGGTGGAGCTGGCGCAGGCCAGGGCTGTGATAGGGGAGGAAGAGGCGCAGATCAAGAAGTACTTGAACGAGGTCTGCCCGATCGGGAACAAGACTGCTGACCAGGTATCCGTCATATCAGACACTTAGAGCTGGTTGACTTTGGCGGAATCAAACAGTCGAATTCATCAAGATATAAAGGACAATAAGTGTAAAGCTTTACTTTTTGGGGTATACTATACTTGTAACTAAAGGCACCGCTGTCCTTCTGTGACCAGGCTGTATCTCATGAACCTTGATACTTTTTTGTTGCCGCTATGGCAACGAATACTAAAAATAAAGGTGAATTATTTGCCGTTTTTATAAACAATATGATACGGAACCCTTCGCGCGCGAGTCCGACTAGCACTTCACCGATTTTGTAAGTTATGGAGACTATAGTTTCATTAATGTACCTACCTATGTCATCAGATTGTGCACAACCTAGATCTAAAAGTAATAGAACAAAGGAAGATGTTAGATCTGTTAAAATACGAAAGGCGAGTCAAGAAGAACAAGTTGACCACGCTAGAGAAGGAATACGAACATCTGCTCATAGAAAACAGCAAGAGTGAACTGGTGAAATCGAAAATATCTAGTCGAGCTAGAAAGGTAACCAAATCACGATATTTCTAACCCATATCAAGAAACCTCTTGAGGTAGACAGAGAGCCAATGCCCGAGCGGTAGCGGTGGTAGTAAGTATTATGTCTTATTATGAAATGTTTCAGAATATATCACATTTGGAAAATGAGATTCACAAAGTGCTTATCCAGTGGACGGAAGCCGAGCTGGTGAAGAAAAAATACATGTCTATCAGGTCAGTCATACAAAATCCTTTAATCTAGGACCATAGCTGGTGATTATGTAGTTTATTTTGTATATTTTTGATTACAGACAAGCTTTAATAGACGACTCCGTGAAATTCGAAAGCTCACTGTCTCGCATCGAAGATTTATTGAACAAGCAGAAGGAAGAGATAGGCAAACTTGAGGTGAGCCGATAGTTTCTGATTCTAAAAGCGTTTTGCATAAATACAAGAAAGTTAGGAAGCGTATTCTAGTTGGTCGTCTGATGTTGATCGAAATTATCAGAATTTAGGAATACGGAACAAATGGTAGGTACTACGGATTCTATGGCATAATAGATACGAAAAAGGAACAAGTACCTACTTAGTATAGTGTAGTTAAGTACCTACTTAGTATAGTTTGAGTAAATAGGTCCCATCCCCAACTAGTCTACGTAAGCACAAAGATAGTAAGTAAGTACAAGTAGTAGGATAAAACTTCACTAATTCGCCTAAATAAGTACCTCTGAGCTTGTTCATCGTTTCAAGGGGTGGTCTTCCGTCTATCATGAACCTCGAGTAGAATGACGCTATTGTATCCTAGCACGTGCGAGAAGAAGCCGCCGACATGCGCATCAGAGCGACGGCGGCAACTGCTGCAGAGACAGCGAGAGCTCATGACGCAGAACATTCAAGGGGACAGGAGCGCCAGTATTTCGCGCAACGGTTCGCTGAGAGGAAACGGGAGCTAGAGAAGTTGGAAAAGAGAGTGTTTCCGCCGCAGGGTAAGACTGTCAATAGTTGATCCATCTTTCACCAATAAATCATTCAATATTGCTAGCAACGATACCTGAACCGTGAAGCGATCTGAAGTCAGAATGAAAAATTCACCCCGGCCAAACTGTCAATTAATTATCCCTATCATTGTTCTTGACTAAGTGAATTTTGTATTGAAGTTTTCTAGTAGCCTGCTTAAAAAGCATAGTGGAAATTTTTAGACCCAAAGACCGCGTGTGTTTAGTTTCAGCTGCAATTGTGATAATTTTCTGCAAAATAGTCTTAGGTATAATGCTGACTAAATTTTATGAGATTCCAGCAAGAGTTGTAAGACAAGAGTCGACGAGATCCACGGAAGGAGAGGCAGCTCCAGAGGAGTTGTCCGCTTCACAGCAGATGGAAGAAATCTTCCAGAGGCTCATGAAGCTTACTGGTATGATTTACAATTGTAATTTCAATAAACACAGCCCTGAACAAATACACACTTGCTTTTCACCTACTACAGGGATCGAAAGGCTGGTCAAATATCATGTTGGGAGGTCTTTGTCCAAAAATAGGGCAATACAGGGTGGGTCATGGATAAAGATTTATTACCATCGTTACTTTACTTAACTTCTTTTCAGGAGCAAATGAGGCCGAAGAAGTGTTCGACAGGTTCAGAGCTCAGCGTGAGACCTCCAAACGTCTGGCGTACCTGCAGCAGACCACGGAGGAAGAGAAACTAGACTTGGAGGAGACTCAGACGACCCTCATGAACGAACTCGAGGCTTTCAAGTTTGCGTCGGTTAAGGATAAAGATGAGTAAGTTCCTGACAAATCGTAGCATTTAATTGGTTATATAATAACACTAATGGAATCAATCCCCGTTTTAAAGGGGCCAAGAACAAATCCAGGAGCTAAAGGGAGAGATACAAATAGAAGAGGAGATCTACGAAGAATTGAAGAAGAAGACTGAAGACCTGGATACTCTTCTGTTAGAGATCAAGCGGCTTCTTTACGATCTGTGTAAACTGATGGATGTGAGTGTCAATTACGCTATAACCCTCAACTTCGAGCGAATAAAGTGACGCGTTTTTTTGATGTTTTAAACTTAATTGTTCTACAGTTGGAAACTAAATGAACAAACAAGGAAACAAGACATTTGAGGTTCCCCATCAACCTCCACACTACGGTTGATAGATCTTCTTCCTCAGATAATCCCAGACCCGCCGATGCCGGAGTGGACGGCTGAAGCCCGAGACGTACAGGAGCTGATCCAAGTGCTGACCTCGCGGTACGAGAAGGCAAGGACCAGAGCCGAAGAAGTTAAGGACAAGCAGAGGGATACCACGGTGATTCTGGTGCCATCGAACGTAAGTTCCCTAGGAGTCTTCAATGCACGAATGGGAGGCGAAACTAGTTTATATTAGTAGATAGCCTAGTAATAGTGGGAGATCTGAAATGGATTATGTTGCAGCCAACAAGCGCAGCCGCCTCGGTGGCTGGCATCAGCATGCACAGCCACAGCACACCCAAGGAGTCGGAGAAGGCAGTTCCGACCTACAAGGAGCTGCTGCAAAGGGAACCAGTCAAAGCCCCACGTGAGTACTCCGCTGTGATGTTAAAACAGATGATAAAGTAAAAAGTAGTGATGACTTCTGATTGAACAGTACTGTTGGGCAGTCAGAGAGGAAGGTGAACACTGAACATAGACATAGTTATACTCGTAGCATTAATATTGGAAGTACCTACTACCTATCTTCAAATAAAAATGGATAATGCTAGGGATTCTTAACTTACCGTTACAGCGTCAGATGAAGAGGAAGACATACCTTCGCGTTGCTACCTGAAGCGACAGGCGCAGCTGATAGTCGACACCAAATGCAGGAGGAAGGGCTTCCGTACTCCGTATCCTCGGCGATGAGCTTGTGACAGACACTGGGAACATGTAATTTAATGGTCACAATATAAAACATACTAAGTACGGGTGATGGGGGAGGATTTTATACGATTTTTATGCGGAGTATGGACCAAAAATAAAAAAGCCACAATAAAACTGTATAATGCCTAGATTAATAAAAAATGATATTTTATTCTACTCTCTTCTGCGTATCTCCTACCTATCTATAAGTTTTAGTACCTACTCTAAAATCTCATTTGCTTTTATTTTTTTACGATGAATACTTAAAATAAAGCACTGATTTATATTAGGTCTTAAACAGATTGTTTAATTTTCTTATCATAAAAGGAGGGTAGGTACCCATTTGCATAGGTAACGGCCTTAATAATTATAATACAGGCGTTTCTTCAATCAGCATAAAACATTTTGTTACTACGCTCGTGCTTTGAATGGCTATGGTACAATAGCTAAAGTAATGAACACCTAGCTTCCTGATAGCTAGCTAAAGCTAGTATTTCTAATCATGGGAGCTTAAAATCATTATTAGGTAATCGCCTGTACGGGCTATTCTGTAGGTACCTAAAACGTTAGTTAGGTATTTTAAAAAGTCGTCAATAATATAAATACTACTAGGAAGAACGGCGCTTCTTTCGGATATAGCGTTTTTCTTGGTAATCCTACAATAAAGTCTATAAAACTGTCATAGCCCCCCACTACTGGGCACCAATATTCAACATCCAATTTAGGCCATTATCCAGTCTGGTGCCCGGTCTGCATTGGTGGATAACATACCTTTGAATAATTCCCAAGCATGTGGGTTTCTCCACAATGTTTTCCATCACCGAAAAGCGAGTGATAATTACGAACAAATGGGTAACAAGAAACACACTGGCATAGGACTATAATAGGACATAATTGTTCTGGGATTTGAACTCGCCATCCTCTGCTCGGAAGGCGGACGTTATCTATCACCATCACCACCTATCACCATCACGACTCGTAAATAAAACTATTTCATAATTAACCTTCATAAGTGTTTAATTAAACTACGTAATGATGTAAGTAGTTTTCTGTGGTCGTGGTTTCTGACGCAGATGTGACGCAGTCAATCCTGTGGTCACCTGAGCTCCATAGATTTACTATGCTCAACTCATTCAATTAAAATATTATGGTCAAAATCAAAACATTTTCGGATTTCTACAAGAATTTTATACTTATCCTTTTTAGTTAATTTTATATCTAATACCAATCATGTTCTGCTCCCATAAAAATTCTTATCTCCAGCTAGTGTGCGCCATAAACCCAAGGGTAATAAACAAGGCTGTTGCTCAGGCTATGCGAAGGCGTCGGTTTGATCCACATACAGGTAAGCAGTTTTCTTCTACCCTAGTACCTAAGTGAACATTTCTCTTCTTTCTGAAACCTCGGCGTAGAGCAACCTTAACCAGTCAGTGTACCCTTGGGAACGATCTGACATTATGAATTAGAAAGACCTCGGTTAGAGATTCACCAAAGGCAGTATTTATATGAGATTACCAACCTAGTCAACTTTCTTTTTCTCTAAATGTATAGTCTCACCAGGCTTTTCGTGTATAAACCATCTCAAGAAACATGTTTTTCTTTCTTTATTTATTTCTCCACGGTTATCTAAATGGGTTAGTGGAACGCTGAGAAATAAAACATCAATCGGCTCCACTAATTATTGGGAGCTGTTGCCGACGCTGTGCGTAAACCATTAGGAACGATGACGGAGAAAAGACACCAGAAGCTCAGTGCAGTTCTTGCTCACCATTCGTTTTAGAGGCTCCACCAGCCCAGCGCCTGGAGTCCATGCAGCCCTCCCTGTACTACCCTCACGTGGACGTGACCCGCGCGAGCCTCGGCTTCGGCCGGGTCGGCCTCCGGATCCTCAACAGGGAGCTGCACTCGGAAGACAGTCTGATCCAGCTGCAAGCCCTGCATAGTCTTATGGACCAAGTAGGTTATGTACCCGTGTATAATATTTCAGCTGCCGTTGCACTCGCCAATGTATACATATGAAAACGGCACGTTTAGTGTAGTGGCTGAGAAATCGGACTGCTGTTCTTGGTGTCGCGGATTCGATTCCCGCCCGGATCAAGTAATTGACGTCTTTGAGTACGGTTGTGAGCCCTCTTGAGTTGAGCCATACAGGCTTTACAATATTATTTCTTGAACGCAGTCGTTTGACTAAAGTTACGTTTTTTGAAGTGCCAAATGGCCAACCAATTCTTTCTCAACATCATCCGATTTTGTAGCAATAGTCATCAGCAATACATTTACTTCTGTTTCAGGTACAAATATCAGAAAACGCGATGTTCCTCATCAACCTGAACGTCGTCTACCGTCTCATAGACCTCATGAAGAGCCGAAACCCTATCATCAGGGAAAAGGTGTGCCTGACCTACACACACCTCGCGAGCTACCACCAGGGAAGACAGCGTATCATGACCAGACCAGCCATCATTGACAACCTCCTGTGGCTCATCATGCGAGACAGAAAGGAAATCCGATTCGCTGCAGCCTACACGCTAAGAACATTGGCAAGAGACCGGTGCGCCTGCGAGACGATACTGAGACCCGACACCATTGTCGAGAGCCTACTGAAGATGGTGAAAAACGACCACGTCGGCGTGGTGATACTCCATCTGAAGACGCTGGCGAGTCTTATAGAATGGGATCCAGTGAGGCCGCTAAAAGCGAACGCTTTCCAAATCATGCTGAGCTTGTTCCCCCATGAAGACTCTCGGATCGTATCGGGAGCGATCGATTGCATGACGCAGCTTTGCAAGCACGAAGTCGGCCAAGAACTAGCTGACAACAACGACCTCACATTTGTGCTGCGTCCGTACCTGAACTCTCTTCACATTGAAGTGATAATCAGCGCAGTGGGGCTGTTAGGGTATACGACATTAACGACCCGTTCCAAATGGCGCGCCAGAGAATGCAGCATCGAGCTGACGAGCCGTCTAGTCCAATTGTGCCATAGTCCTAACTTACCAGTTCTTCAACTCCGGTGTATGCAAGCGCTGCTCAACTTATGCGACTCCCCCGATATAAGATACAATGCGAAACAGCTAGAGAGTAGCATCGGAAACATAGTGATACGGACCCACGAGCAATGGGACGGGACATCGGAAACTACCAGCTACGGTCTTCAAACCGGCCATAACTATAGAACCATGTGTATAGAGGAAATAGAGACTATTAAGAATGATTTCGGAGATAACGCTGAAGTTGTCAATGTACACAGTTACGTGAGGCGACTGCGAGAGATCAAGGACCGCTTGATCCAAGCAATCAATAAGAAACCTTATAGGGATGAAGATTACATACCAGAGTCGTGAAATCATTACCTATTTAGGTACCTAGGTACTTTTAATTGCGTGTCACTATCGCGTGGCAAGTTTATTTTAATATTTTTTTAGCATCGCGATAATTAAATTGGCTTTGTTAAAAAAACTCCAATTATTTAATCAGTTTTGTAAGCATTTATTGAATTAATATTATACACTTTTTTGAGCTACACATTTTGGTTTCATATAATACGTTACGGGTTGTGCCGTTTGGCGAACTTAAAGCTAAGTATCAGTCGTTTTAGACTATAATGCGACAATTTACTTTCATCGCACGGTACGTTTGTACAAATGGTATTTAATACGAAAATCACACAAATATAGGCTAAAATCGCCTCGACATACAACAATTGTCTCCGCGTTCATGTATTATATATTTATTAATCATCATAATTATACATCGCGCATTACATCAATGTCAGCAAACAAGATAATTAAAATACCTTTTACAAGCTTTTACTCGATAGTATTCTATGGCTATGTTCAGAGAAAGAAATAACGCGGAAACTGAGACACGCGTTTATAAATAATAATATAAGCTATGTTATTTATTATATTATTACAAATTATTAAAGATAATAAATAAGTTTGGTGATAAGATCGACGTCATATTCGACTAAAAAAAATTTACGTTGTCGATACGTGCGTAATTGCGTACTTATATCACTTTTTCCGAACAAGTCATGAGTACAATATACTTTGAAAACAAAACCTATGAGCATTTCCATTACATATAAATAATAATATTATATGGTACGTATATAAAAATGTATAATTTATTGATGAATGTCACTCATGAATATACGCGTTTATTGATATAGAAAGATATTGCGTTCCTAAAATCTAGGTATATTACAATACAAAATCTGTCTTTTATCTTATAGAGACTGCTAAAATTTATAATATTAACTAAAACACTGGTAATATCACATCATTCAAACAATATAATCAAATATTGTAACTATCTAATAGTACGAGAACACGCATAGTGCGCCAAAGTTTTAAAATTATTGATAGGCCAGGTTACAAAGGACTTAAGTGCGCTGTTTATAAAAAAAACAGCCACCTATGAAGGGAGGGCAAATAATTAAAAGTAATAACTTTAAGAAATCGAAATACAATATTTTGTAGAATATGGTGCTCAATATGGTATGCGGCACACGACTTTCTTTTCTTCAATGTACGTTTTTTTACATCTCTATTGTATACCTAATCATTATGAAAGCTACATAATATTCGTATTTATTTATATTGCTAAGATCTCTACACACCATGCCGCCGTTTATAAACTAGCACGAGTAGCGACAGCCTGTTATTAAAGTCTAGAATCGCGCGATATAAAACCCCGGTTTAGTGTGTAGAGGCACCTTTAAAAATAATCACAGGTTTACTTTGGAATACATAATTTTATTGCAACATTATGACTAACAGAACAAATACAATTATTCCATATTTTAACACAGTATCAATTAGAAGCGACGCAATATTAATATTTAATATTTTTAAAAGTCGTTCACAAGAAACTAACCTCTCACTTTGGCACTGTTCTCTCTTGCCAGCATTAATCTACTTATTCATGCACTATAAAAACAACATAAGCCTTCAGTGAAATTATTGTAAGAAAATTCACTAGTTGTAAAGTATGCCATTTGATCTGCATTCAAATCACTATAAACGCAAACAACAAATATGTTTAAGAAATATATTATCCACTGTCAATCTAGTTACTTTTTCCTATAGATATTTACAATTATTCACTGCTCAAAGTCTACTACCAAATCTCTGTCCACAGATATCCAGACAATTCACTGTCCGTAAATCTACAAGCAGTCACATGCCTTTACATCATCTGTTAAATCTACGGTTTTCACTGCATGTAAAAGAGTTTTCACTGCATGTAAAAGGGGTTTTCACTGCTTGTAAATTTACAGGGAATTCACTGCTCACGGGGAGCCCGTTCACTGTCCGGAGGCCTATTCCTTAGCCTGCACGTATTCAAAGAGGGCTTTGCACAGATCGTGCAAGGTCGGGTCTCATCTGCCGCCGCCGCGCTTGTTCAGCGGGTCGTACATCTCGGCCTCCGAGTCGATCTCATCCTCCGAGAGGGAGAGGGAGCCGCCGACGCGGCGCGTGCGCAGCCCCTCCTGTTGATAAGGATAATGTTAGAAGGTATTCATTGTGAATGAAAGAAGTTTGTGGGCGAAATGACGGCTGATAAAATCATTACCAAAATGAACGAATGCAAGCGAAGATTAAAGGCGGCTGGACGAGGTAAATTGGCAGTCAACTGATCATCTCAAGCAGAATGATTAAAAATAGATACGGCAATAATATTTAAAAAATAAAAGGTCGCTCTAAGCAATACTGCGCAGTGCGCACTACAACATTGATCACATCGACAGTTTTTCGGGCGCCGTAAGCAGTCGTATATAATAATTCAGCCTGTAACTGTCCCACAGGTGGGCAAAGGCCTCCCATCACTTTCGTGAGGAGGATTAGGCCATAAATAGAGAGCAATATTGTAATGCGTACCAAATGACAATCGTATTTCTTTTTCTTTTTTTCTGACGAGACCTTTATTTGGAACACAACTTTAGGTGTATGTGTGTAAGAAGTGCTATAATTTTCCCCTCTGTTGGTACAAAGCGTGCGGGAGCAAAAGATTAAATACCCTAAATGCTGAATTTCATACAATTACCAGAAGCCGTGTGATATTAAATAGCACGTGATTCGACACGCCGAGGAGTGGAAGTTGTATTTAAACTTACAAGGAGACGACAAGGATGTGGGGTCCTCAAATCAAACTTAGGTTCCGCGCGTAGTTAGCATTCAGTGAGTGTGTTCATATACTCAAACCCTAGTAGTCCCCTAGTAGTCAAATACTAGTAGTGCGCTCTAGGGTTTGAGTATATGAATACACTCACTGAGTGCTAACTACACGCGGAATCTAAGTTTGATTTGAGGACCACACACCCTTGCCGTCTTTTTGTTAGGCCGGAGCCCGCTAAGTAACGTCTGTCATCTTTGTGAAAACTAAAACTATAAAATATTTCTTGGAAAAATTACATGCTACTTAGATGGATGGATGAGTCTTAAGCGACAATCCACTGAACCGGAGACGGTTTAGATTACAACACAACTAGAAATAAGACTCATATCGGTTTGCAATGGAAGTTCTTAAGGTCTATTTCGCAAACTAATATCAAAATAATTTTGACATATACCTCGACGTTTCGGCCGAGACATCGACCGTGGTCACCAGAAGACCGACCACGGTCATGTTAATCAGCCGAAATGACTCGTTTTTAGCTAGTTAACATACTGATTCAATTGTTCACGCATCTACACCATCACCACTTCAGCGGATCCCGGCCTAATTTTAGTGAAGCATGCAAGCCCGAGAAAGTTAAGAATATAAGAACCAAGGCCCGACAGCACCCGCCCACTACCTTACACTGCACGCCACAAAAAAAAAGTAAAATCTAAACCCTCGAGTCGAAAAAAAAGTGCTCCCTATCTTCAATAAGTGCCGTAAGTGCCCACCAGCTCGGTGTCGCTTATCCACGCCGCGCCCTCCTCTACACTTGACGACATCTAAAAGGCACACACAGAAAGGACAGGTCAAATCCGTACACTTCTGCCATGGATAAGTTGGAAAAGTATACGCTACGGTGACAGTGTAACTCGGTTGTCGATCGATTCGGTTTGATATAGCTCGATTCGCTACATTTTCAATTTACAATAATCGAAGTCGAACTCGAATCGAACGGGACAACGTACCATACGACAAAACTATGGCAACGCAATTCAGAACTCATTAATGAAGTAAAGTTTCCGAACTTGTGACATTTCTTCGGATGACGGGTGACGTCGTCCATTTGCCGAATTCTAACCGAATCCTTACGTCGATTGTTCTGAAATAGGTCGACAATTTGACGTTCAATTCGAGAACGATGCCGAACCGAACCGATTCGGTTCCTTGTCGAAGGGTTCCGCATCGACTAGCTAGCTTTGTTACAGGCTTACAGGTGCATCCATGATGAAGGCACTTCTGTTAGCTATTTGTTTATCCCAGTGTTTAATCCTAACAAATGTATATTCGTTTCCGGACACCCCTAGAACATACAGTACCCCATGTGATCTGGCGAGCCCGCATACCTCCATGATCCCGGCGCTGGGCTCGGAGGCGTACCCCTCGAAGTGTCTGCGGTCCTCGTAGTCCTCGTCGGAGGAGGTGGACTCCGTGTCCACGTCGCGCGCCGTGCGCACCGAGCACACCATCTGCGCCAGGTCCGTGAACGTGTAGCTGGGGACGGGACATGACGATACTAACGATCTTGCCACTTTTTGCATCTGTCGCTAGATGGCGCTATATTCAAGAAATTCCAAATTGAACTATAAAGCGTATCCTACTAATTTTGTAGAGGCGAAAGTTTGTTAGTACATTTGTATGTTTGCTACATCTTCACGCTCTAACGGTAGCACCAATTTTGATGAAATTTGGTATGGACGTAGCTAACTCTCTAGAATAACACATAGGCGCAGTTTATTCCGAAAACAGCAGGAATAACCGCAGGACGCGGCTGGTAAAAAAAAACAGATTAAACAGCAAACAACTAGTCAATCTACTTAGATGGCATATTATTAATTAAACTAAAATACTAATAAGAAAAAAAAATATTATACAAGGTGAGTCGGTTAACGCTTTGCATCTTGGAGTCACGATATCCCGACTGATAACGAATTACAACAGCACAGCGGACACTCATAATGACTCATGAGTCATGACAAACAAACGAGTCGGTTGTAAAGTCCACTCACTCGGTGAGCGAGGGCTGCGCGTCGGCGCGGCGGCCCTCGGCGGCGGCTCCGCTGACGCCCCCGCCGCCGCCGCGCCGCTGCCCCTCGAAGTAGGCGGCGCCGTGCCGGTAGCCCACCTCGCGGATCTCGTCGAACGAGCCGAACTGCAGCGTCTTGTACGCGTCGATCGGCGGCCGGATGTACTCGCAGTAGTCGGACTTCTTCACCTCCTAAGAATCACGATATAATTTTTTTTTCGGAACGTGGCAAGACTTTTGGAGGCGACATGTGACCAGAGTGCCGCTTAGTGTGTATTTTTCCAATTTCTTTACGAGCTCGATCCGGTTAGCGTAAACTTGAAAGTTTATGAAATAATAGCAGCGCCATCTAATGTCAGTCAGTCAGACACTAGATGGCGCTGCTAAATTTGGAAAAACTTACACTTAGGACACTGAATGCTGGCTCCAGTTGGCCTAGAAAATCAGCATTGTTATCCAGCTTGGCAATGCCGCCAGTGCTCTGGGGCATATAATAAAAATGTAAGGGATCCTTGTCTGTAAATGGAAGATGACAAAGAAGATGACAAAAGTACTTTTGGGACATTTATCAACGCAAATAACACCCAAAACAATGATTGTCAGAATTTTTGTCTGTTTGTCTGTGCGTTTGTGTCTCTGCGCCGTGTCCGAAGTGACAATGAGCTCTCGTTCTCCGAGCGCTTCAATTTATAGCCAAAAGCAAAAAATTAGTGCATACGCCGACAAAGACAAAACATCGTCGTACTATCCTACTTACTCTTTTGTCTATTTATATACACTTGTCTCATTTCTTCCCCGGATCTTGAGTTAAATGTCATATCTGTTAGACGATTACTCTGAGACTTGGGTCAACTTTCGAATGTATTAGGGTTCTCACCTCCAGCTGCCGGTTGCACGACACGTACGCGAGTCTGCTCTGTATATCAGGCAGGTTGGGTACTTTCACTGGGGACGTGAATGGGTTCCATCTGTAATTATACAAAATTTCACATACTGACACAGGGTGGACAGTGGACACTCCATACAAACGGCTGAATCGCACAAAAGACTAGCGAAACTGTATTCGAAGCAATAGCGTTGTTCTGGTTGATACTGCGTTAGTAGGTACTCAATAGGTCACCCGACACGCTCAAAATGTCCAACAAATATCCGATCTGCTATCTCGCTTTAATTAAAAAATAGATTGTGCCCGTTCTTCTAATAATGGGTATTATTTGATAATGTTACATAGCGACTTTATAGTATGACTATATTATAATTGCGTAAGTTTGTGTGTGTATTTGTCTTCTTCACACCTTAAGGGATCTGCGGATTTTAATGAAATCTGGTGCCTATACAGATACTATATAAAATAGGATACTTTTTATCTTTTAAACATTAACGGTTCCTGTGGGATAACAGTGAACGTGGGTGAAACCGCGTTGGTGGTGATGACGGCACGTTTGGCGTTGTGGCTGAGCAATCGGACTGCTGCGTTAGGTGTCGCGGGTTCGATTCCCGCCCGGAACAAATATTTGTGCGATCCACAAATATTTGTTTCTGGTCTGGTTGTGATGTGTATGTGAAATTATATGTCTGTAAGTGGTACTCACGATACAGGAGCAATCTTAATGTGGGGTAGGTTTAAATATATATTATATAACTAGCTGTGCCCGCGACTTCGCCCGCGTGGAATAGTGATAAAATTCACCTTTTAAATCTTCCCTGGACTTCCACAAATCATTCAAGACCAAAATCAGCCAAGTCGGTCCAGCTGTTCTCGAGTTTTAGCTAGACACACGAACAGCATTTGATTTTTATATATATAGATATAATATATATATATATAATTATATTAGATCCTACCTCTTCCATAGCAGCCACCAGCCGGAGAGGTCGTCCCCGTAGTTGGTGAGGTCGGTGTCGTCCTGCGAGCCGACGTCGATGGCCAGGATGTGTTTGGCGCCGAGCGAGCGCATCACGTCGGCTGGAACGTTGGGATATAACATTACCCGTTGTCCAACAACATTACCCGTTGTCCAACAACATTACCCATTGTCCAACGGCATTTCCCATTACCCCAGGTGAAACACACAATGTGAACTCAAATATCACAAGATTATGAATGCCTTATTAACCTATCTTAATCCAAATTGATTTTTCGATCGGAAGAAACTGCAAATTACAAAACATCTGTTGAAAAAAGATTTGAATTAAAAAAAAAAACTACTGAACCGATTTTGATGAAATTTTTATGGGTCCAATCTGGTAGTAATCTAATGTATATTTACATATAAAAAAATATTTTGCCGAATCAATCCAACATACTTTTAAGTAGGTAATATGAAAACATCGGCCACTTTGAGAATGCAGTAACAGTTGAACTACCTATAACTGTCTCTTTCTACACACCAGCTGGACTACACCTCTCTGTCTACGTACCTGGCACATTGTTAGTGTAGCAGCCGTCCAACAGTAGGTGCCCGTCCATCGGGTCACAGATCGGCGGAAAGATGCCCGCGATGCTCATGGAGGCGCGGCAGTACCGCCAGAGCATACCTGACGCAGCATCAGAGCCTCAAGTCTGTTAGCTATGTAGCCGCTTTAGAGCTGTCAAAGTCACCGACCGACTTTGACAGGAGCGACTTTGACAGCGCATTGCAGCTGTTCGATAGGTAGCAGACGTGAGGCCCGGGGAGGGCCGGCTGGCCCAGCGGTGGGCCAGTGGGTGCCATCACTTACCTTGGAGGGCTGAGTGCAAATATTTTGGATGAATGTTTGAACGGGTAGCTTTTTTTTACGGTGAAGTTATTCTCTATTTTATTTATTGGTGGAAACTGAACCCGATTTCAAATGGATTTTCTATATTTTTATCGTGTAAGTTATGTACGACTAGCCTGGAGGATAAGCTATGCAAATAAAGCAGAATCATCCATATCGAATAATCCCAAATACAATAATCCCGGAGATATGTATAAGGTAACATTAAATTTTATGCACAGTCGAATCGAAAACCATCACTTAGAAGTTGGTCAAAAATTAAACATTATTTCTCAGTCTAATCATAACAGAAAAAATGCAGTGAGGTTATTTTCTATAGGTACTACAAGAAAGAGCAAGCAATAGTTATCTAATCATTGTATGAAAATTGATTTTCAAATTATGTCGTGTATCCAATGTAACATACAGATAATCTTGGTTTTAATAACTATCGCATAGAGGAAATATTTCCACTCAGCCTATGAAAAAGGAAACCGTTGCTACGCACGCGAACGCACACGGGCACGCACGCACGCACGCAAGCCTACAAGCGCGCACGCGCAGTAACGCCGCTCTGTGATTGGTTTACCTGGCAGATTGTTGACGTAACCGCCGTCCAATAGGAGGTGGCCGTCTACGGGATCGCAGAGCGGGGGCATGTAACCGCTGAGCGACATCGAGGCGCGAATGTATCGCCACAGTGATCCTGCGACGCGCCAAATTGTGTCAGTAGCGACATCTAGTCACATCTCACTTACAGACTATACTTTTGTATCACCATTCGTCTTACAGACGACAATTTCACTAGGAAATAGATACGGGAAAATGTGTTGGAAATTAACGTGAATTTTAATTCGAATCTAATGCAATGGTGTTTTGAATAATGAACGGTCGAGATTACATAATCAATCGGTGTTCATTTATCATTGTCTAATTTCTAATTCATGACGCGTGACGACTCTGTAATTGAACACAAAATAATGCAAGTAGCGAACACAGCAATAGAACTGATAATGTAACGTTGTACGAGCGGCACACAGATTTTAAATTTCATTTCGATACTATGGTATTATGTACTACGTAGTACATATTTAGTGTGTGTTAACGAAACAACACAATCCATGGAAAGGAAATCGATGAGCATGGAGCAAACTATCAGATAGGTTAGAAAATGCAGTGTAGATTTCTGAAAACACATTCTTGGTCCCATTCTGTTATTTACCAACCCAAGTATTGGTCAGATTTATAGGAAACTATTAGAATAATATAATAACGATGATGTTTTTTTTTGCAGTAATAATTAAGATGAGCATACGTGGCTACAGTATTTTAAAACATGCATTTCATGCAGATGGGGACTATTGCAAACTGAAATGCAACGGGCACGCACGCACTTTGCACGCAATTCGCAACGCACTGCGTACGCGACATTTACATTGTATATGTCGATAATAAAGCTTTGATTATTTGCGAGAAACACAGTCGGCGATAATTAGAATTATTTGTTGAAAAACAAATGCACCAAGACACTTTTATAAATCGTCAGCTACGTTTTTCGGCGATGCTACATGTTTTTTTTTTACAATGACGGTGGCATCAAGACACTACTGAAGAGAACAATGAATATACTAATAACCACACTCATGCATAATGTGTACGATGATATGAAAACAGGGTGCTCATGAAATGTACGTAGGATGCGATAAGATACAACATTAATTCTTAATTCCGACATTGTAAGGCACGGAACGTTATATTAATACTAAAAAAAAAACTCCCATTTATAAGCGTTATTTGGTAAACCAATCACAAGCGCAGGATCCCGTTTTACGGTAAGTAATGGCAACCCAAAAGCAAATGTCGGATTCGTAGACGTTAATAAAAAAAAAAATACAATTTTATAGGATACAACGATACAATCACAACACCAAGGGGGGAATACGTAGAGATACATACAATTGTGTGTATTAAATTATACAATACACATGTAACAACTAACAACACATATAAATGCAAGTGAGTGTGGTTGTCGAGAACAGGACAAAACATAAAACACTGTAGCGGACGTAACGTAGGTGCAAGCCGATCCGTAAAGAAACATCAAATCTAATTTAGTTCGGATTTTTTTATACTTTACTAGAAGCGCCTCGCGGTTTCACCCGCGTTTACTACTATCCCGCGGGAACCGTTAATTTTTTTGGGATAAAAAGTAGCCTATGTCACCCGGGGACAGTATAGCTTCCCAACAGTCAAATAAGTTTTCAAACCGGCACAACTGTTTTTGAGTTTATTCATTACAAACATACACACAAAAATACAAATCTTTCCTCTTTATTATTGTAGTGTAGATAAGTAATCAATGTTTAATCAATTAATAAGTTATCTATAAAAGATTTAATAGTTTCTTCATAGGATCGGTTGTCGGTGCATAGCTTGCCTCCTGAACACATGAACATTGTGTACCAAACTATCAATAGTGCTGTACAAACCACCATAGATATAGAATCGTAAGATGGCTAGACATATCCGCAATGTGGAACCTGTATTAGACTATTCATATTACGACCGAGTTCAATGTGAAACAATCTTTATTTCTTTGCAGGTAGAGTTTAAATTAGGGTACATAGATGGTAGTGTCTGTTAGTCATCGTCCGTCGTCGTACCGTGCTTTGTAATACATTCTCTACCCGAAAGTCAATACAGTTTATTTCATGTTGAAGCAGCAGGTCTGTAATATGGCTAGTCCATTTTCGAGGCAATGCCCTAAAACTCGTCAAATATGTAATACAAACATGTATATAGGTACGTAATACTTTACAAACATGTATATAATACTGATCAAATCCGGTCGGCAGATTTGTTGATGCACAAACTACAATACATACTTCTGTGTGTAAGCATGCACGATATAGTTTTATTACAACATGTAGGTATACTGAAATATTTAACACATAATAACACCGAAAAAAACACAGTCTAAATATACAAGGTCCGTGTGTCACGTGACACCAAGTCACATGATTAGCCCAAGATACGTCACAGATCACGCCGCCACCATTCTCACTGCATTAGCAGACACATTGACTATATTTGCTCGAACTTGGAGCCAACATCAGACTAATCCGTACAAGTCTATTCCAAGACTAGTCCATACATCAGATCATTATAATATGAACCAGTCTTGGACACATGATGGAATCTTTGACATTGGCGTGACAATGCATCCAATGCTCTACACCAACTTCTCAGTCGGTTTTCCTGACACGACCGAGGCGGGCGAAAGCACGCGGACACTTTGGCTCCAAAGTCATTTTCCGCTCCATACATGGGTTGGGTCCAAACTTGGACCCAATGCAGTTGGGCCACAAATACCAATGCATAGCCGTGGAATTGGGCTAATCACGTGACTTAGCTGTCCCAATATGGCAGCCCTTGTATGGGATAGACTTCGGAAAAACAAAGTTGGCTTTGAAGAATTTTAACAAAATTTTGGGTTAGTAAGGGTGCATATAAAGCCGTAAATAGTCACAATAAATAAAAATAAAACACATTGATTTTCCTGTCCATGAATGTGTTGTGTTAATTTTGTGAGAAGATTGAATTATATTGATTGGGGCTTATAGAAAATATTCTTGATCCGTACAGGACATTTGGTATGGAACGCTTTTCTGACAGTTTTGAAGATAGAACTCAGTTCAGTAGCCGTGAGTCTAACTTTGTCATTACTATTTCTGTAAAATTGCAAAGTATACTTCACTAAAATTCATTTTATAATTACCTTTCGAGCAAACAATATAATAGGTTGGTTTCCTCTGATACTATTATTCTTGAAGTGAAACTTCTTAGGCGGCTAATCGATAAATCGATAAGTGAACTAAACTTGACAGTAAAAGGGACGCGTCACGTTTAGGCACATTTCGTTACACGAGAGAGAAGAAAGACGTCGAGAGAAAGAGAGCTATATATTTCGACGCCACGGAAGTGAAGCAAAAGACGACGTATACACTAATACGACATAAAGCTATATAGTCATGTTGATTGATGCCATTACCTTTGACCAACCGATAAGTGTATTGCTGTCTTTGTCATTTGCTAAGTGCCTGATAGAGACAACGATAGACTTATACGTCGGTCAAAGTTGACTGGAGTTCAGAAACCGGACAAGATTGATTGATTAAAAAGTTTCACTTCTATCACATGTAGAGGTGGGATACTGAACTTCAACACTCAAAACGTCAAAAAATAAAAAATCGACACCAAACAGTCTACAGTTTAATAGTTAATCAATGAGTCATAATAACTAAATTATTGGTTTATAAAATAAATAATTCATAATATCAACACTTTAGATGATCAAATGATCCAAATACCATTCATGATTTATAATCAAATTGACGTTTTGAGTGTCAAAGTTTTTTTTTCTTCGGCCCTGGTGCTGATCGCACATTCAGCCAGTAGTGTAGTCAAGTATGCCACCCACTTGTAGAGGTACGGTGCAGAGGCAATTGTTTTTTTTATTTTCCTAAAGGAGGTTGGACTGACCGTGGCGGTGCACGCGCATGCAGCTGGAGCTGATGTCGGTGGTGACGGTGAAGTACGGCAGCCACAGATCCTCGATGTGCACCTCGCCGAAGGTGGCGCGGATGGTGGCGTTGAACTGGCGGCCCGAGAACATGGACGTGGCGGGGTACGTCAGGTCCAGCAGCTGCTTGCCCCACTGGGTCATTTTCTGGAACGTGACGGGTGACGGGTGAGACGCATTGTTTAGGTACTATCCGTTGCTTAACTTCGTTTTTTATAAAAAAAATACAACAAAATGCCCTATTTCGTTTTTTCACAATTAAAAAGAAAACGCGGCAAAAATTTTCCTATGTCTTTCTCCAGTGTCCAATCTATCTCTGGCCCAAATATCATAGAGATCCAGTTCACCATATACCCAATATATTATACAATATTAGTATGGTAGCGGTGTGGGCCGAAAAACCGGGACGAATATGCGAAATATAAATCTGCGAAAGTTTGTATATTGTGTGTGTATGTGTGTCCTCTCTTCCCGCCTTAACTGATGAACGGCTTTTGAAAGTACACAGATACTATAGGCACTACTAGAATAGTAAAAAATAGCATAGGTATTTTAATCCGGTAAAAATTAACGGTTCCCGTGGCACAATAGAGAACACGGATGAAACCGCGAGGCACTGCTACTTAATATTTATTTATTTATGTATTTACATTTCATTAATAAGAACGGCCTAGGCCAAATACACTAATTAGTCAAGTACAAATTACATCACGCCAAATCAAATCAAATAACATTATTATAATAGAAAGCAGTACACCGACCTCGGACCAGTCGCGCGCCTTCTGCGTGACGGTGGTGATGTTCCGCTCCATGCACCACAGCGCGCCCATGAAGGCGCCGATGCTGACGCCGCCCACCATGTCGATCGGGATGCCGGCCTCCTGCAACACACACATTTTAGAAAACTGTACGTTGATAACACACTAGACACTGCCAGCACACTAGACACTGCCAGCATACTTAGACACTGCCAGCACACTAGCCACTGCCAGCACACTAGACACTGCCAGCATACTTAGACACTGCCAGCACACTAGACACTGCCAGCACACTAGACACTGCCAGCACACTAGACACTGCCAGCATACTTAGACACTGCCAGCACACTAGACACTGCCAGCACACTAGACACTGCCAGCACACTAGACACTGCCAGCACACTATGCACTGCCAGCACACTAGCCGTGCCAGCACACTAGACACTGCCAGCACACTAGACAGACACTGCCAGCATACTTAGACACTGCCAGCACACTAGACACTGCCAGCACACTAGACACTGCCAGCACACTAGGCACTGCCAGCACACTAGCCGTGCCAGCACACTAGACACTGCCAGCACACTAGACACTAACAGCACACTAGACACTGCCAGCACGCCAGCCACGCACCTGTATGGCGCGGATCATGCCGACGTGTGCGGCGCCGCGGGCGCCCCCACCGCCCAGCACCAGCCCCACCGAGGTGCCGGTGAGCCAGCGCGCCAGCCGGGAGAAGTCCGAGTGCACCGACGCCTCCGACATCAGCACCTTGCTGTACAGCTCGCTCTGGAACCAAACAAGGAGCCTTAGGCCCAGAGTGGACACTTCGTACTCTAAAGGTACTCAAAACCACGGAAGAGAGGCATCACGCTCGAATGTCATACAAAATTCCGATCATGCTATGTCGCTTTAATTGAGTGTCCCTTTTTGTAGGGCATTATAAGTGTTCTGTGGGCCTTATGGTCGTTTTTAGTACTAGGCTAGATAGATAGATAAACTCTGTATTGAACACGGAACAAAATAAACTAGCAAACTAGTGTGTGTACAGTTAACCAGTGTTACGTTTTGCAAGACCAAAACGCGGGTAGTTGGAAACAACACCTGCCGCTCCGGACGGTGACACCCGCATTCTCCAACCTTCTCGTGATCACGGTCGATATCACTCGACCGATACATCGAAATATGTCTAAACCATATATTTTGATGTTGAGTTTGTGCGCGAATTAGACCAGTGCCCCTAAGTTTTTACGTGCTCAGTACGCGTCAACTTTGTATGAAGATTTTTGGTTCATAAATGCGCCGGTAGAACGCTGTACACGATCTTCATGGGCAGTCTGTGGACTCACGATCCGGTACTGGCTCTTGCGCGTGAACATGCGGTGCCCGCAGCGCACGTGGTGGTGCTGGCTGACCCAGCTGCGCATGTTGAGCCAGTGCACGGTGCCGGCGGGGCTGGCGCCGCCCTCGCGGTGCAGCACCACCAGCTCCTTCTGCGTGCGGATCGCCAGCCGCTCGATCTCCTTCTCTATCTAAGGGGAGAGAACAATTATTAAACTCGCCATCCTCGAGAGAGACGAACTCTAACTCGCCATCCTCCAGAGAGACGAACTCTAACTCGCCATCCTCCAGAGAGACGAACTCTAACTCGCCATCCTCGAGAGAGACGAACTCTAACTCGCCATCCTCGAGAGAGACGAACTCTAACTCGCCATCCTCCAGCGTCCACTTTACATCATGCGGACGCCGAACGAACGGCACCTATAACCCCAATGTTTATGTATAACTAGCTGCGCCCCTCGGTTACACCCGCGTTACATATTATACAACACCTATGGCTATTTGAAAGGTTGGCGTAACTTTTTATTTATGAACTGATTGACATGAAACGAGCACTAAATGTTAAGTGAAGCTGCTTACCACGATATATTAGTCAAACCCACATGTAAATCCGTTAAGCCGTTTATGAGATTAACGTGCACAGACAAACAGACAAAAACTCTCTAACAATCATTGTTTTGGGTGCTATTTGCGTTGATAAAGGCCCCAATAATATTGTTTCTCATATTATTATCTCCCATGTACAAACAGCGATACGTTACATTTTTATTATATGTATAAATCTGGGACTTTTCAATTGCACACAGAATACTTATTCCATCGATCTGCACTGACAGTATTACTGTTCATCAAATCTTACGCTAGCCCTTTTTTTGCTAAATTAAACATTTTGATGCATGCGTTTTTTAAGGATTTTTTTTAACAAATGTTAATGGAACTAGAACCTCACCTTCCCGATGCTGGGTTGCTTGTCCCCCAGCGCCACTATGAGGATGCAGTCGGCCTGGCGGATGCAGCGCTGCGTCCACTGCGTCAGGCTCGGGTCGCACTGGTACAGCGCCACCTACACACCACTACTTTACACATTTTCCATAGGGGGGAAAAAGAGGGGAAGTTTTCTTGTAGCGTCATTTGTTGACCTAGAGTTTTTATATGTGGTGGAAACCTAAGCATTAAATTCTGGAGACGTTGTAGAAAAAAATGTTTAAAGTTGAGGGCAAACGGGGGCAAAATGGAGGGATTCCTATCTCAATGATATTGGTTAAGCGGGAAGCTTATGATCGTGGGGTCTACTGTTCACAGAACGACTAGTATATTAAAGCCTTATCTGTAACGTCTTGCAGTCTTGTGAACCTATAATCTCTCTATATTAAAATTAATCCCATTTGCCCGTGGTCACCGGCTCACCGCATCACGCATGAACGGCTGGACCAATTTTGCTAATTCTTTTTTTGTTGTTTGTAATTGTCAGAAGATTCATATGGAAAAAAAATTTAGAAAGTGTCGCGGAATATGAGAAATTTAAGAAAACTTATCGACCATGTTAACTTAGAAGTAGGGAAAGAGATAGAGGGAGAGAGGTAGATGAAGAGGGAGAGAGATAGAAGTAGAGGGAGAAAGATAGAGACAATGACAAGACAACGACTGCAGAGTCAGAGAGTAAAAAAAATTCGATGTGATAAAATAAAAAATCGATGTGATAAAATATAAAATCGATGTGTACGTGCGTATGTATATGTGTGAGGGTATACGTGTGAGGGATGGCAATGTTAGTGAACGCAATAAACCGACTCGCCTTATGCTTATCCTCCTGCTGCGCCAGCCACGAGCTGAGCCGGTATTCGTTGTTGGGGTCCATGATGGTGAGACCGAGCAGTTTCCTTATCACGTCGGAGGTTAGCCGCACTGTTGGACCTTTAAAATGGAAATTTTATTGAGCTTTAATAGAATTTCTGTATAGCTCGAACAATGATGTTACAATACGAGATGATGAATGAATCGATTGTTCGTCTTGAAGTTCTTAAATCGCCTAGCTATGCTAGATTAGCTAGCATAACCCTCATTTAGGTAGAAAAATCGGCTTGATCATAGGGACCGATTCTTTGATTATATTGTCGCAGATTAGGTTAAGGCCGAAATGAATAACCAATCCTAATCCAATTTTTGTGTATGTGTGTGTCTGTGCCTGTCTGTCTGTTTATGTTTTACATTCAACCGGCCGCAAATTGCAGGAGACAGCTTGTGTACGAAATCAAATGTATATGTGTAGGTTTTTTTGTGTAATGTTCCGTAAAAACAAACGCAGGAGACCCGGCTTAAGTATGTATGTATGTATGTATGCATGTATGTATGTATGCATGTATGTATGTATGTATGTATGTATGCATGCATGTATGTATGTATGCGTGTAGTTACCGATGGCGCACAGCGAGTGGTAGAGCTCGTAGGTGAAGGCGGTGAGCGGCACGTCGTCGCTGACCGGCACCACGGCCACCGTGGAGAAGTTGTGCTGCGAGGGCCGGGACTCCAGCGTGGCCGCGCCCAGCCCCGCCGCCGGCTTCTGCCACGACCCTGGACACGTCACAATACACTCCTCATCATCATCATCATCTTCATCATCATCATCAGCCTCGAGACGTCCATGTCTGAACATAGCCCTCCCCCTTAGACCACCACACCGAACGACAATTTGCGTGTCTGTCATTTGGGGTGGGGATTTGCCATAATCCCCACGCTTGAAATAAGAGGACGCTGCTGCCCATCCTCCGGTGAGACTGGTCGCAGTTTAACGATGTACCAGGGTCGATATACTACAATACAAAATACTTACAACAAAAATACACAAAATACGGAATGGAACTTAAAAACAACAACATTATTATTATTGGACATTATATTATTATGTCGCCAGAGATTTTTATTGTTCGATAAATCGCGGCGTTTCACGGCGTTAGGGGACGCGTTCAGCCACGCACTACCGCGATATCGAGCGTTACATGACAGGGCACAAAGCAAAACACGGCGCGCCGCAGTGCGTTTTTGCGAGCGATTGTTACGCGCGATACTTGACTATATTAACAACATTGTTTGATTATACAAACTGAGTATACAAATGCGCACCCGTAGATACATTTGTATAAAAAACGTGTCAATAACTTCTATCGGATAAAACCGCTTTAGTGGGTTGGGGCCTCCTAATGGAGGTTGTTATCGCTGGCAGCGGGAGGGGCAGAAAGACGCAACCCACCTAAGATTCTATGTCCGAGCAAGTTGATGAGCCGGGTGACCACCACGGGGAAGCGCAGTTTGATCGCGTTGAACAACCCCTCGGGCAGCTTGGCCAGCTCCGAGTCGCGCACCGCCATCACCGTGGTGCTGCGCCGCGTCTGCGTCACCATCTCCACCTGTACATGGAAAATGCATCTAAACTAAAAAAAAAATGTTTTAGAAATGCAACTTCTTAAACGAAACTTTTTTCAAGCACTTTTTAACGTGTATACGTCGCGTTCTCTTGCTCCACTTCCGTTGCGTCGGAATATATAGCTTTTTCCCTCGACTGTATACCTTTCTTATATTTATCTTATACTAGCTGACCCGACAGACGTCCTGTCATTGCCTCTATGGGAAAAGCTTCCTCTCCTTCTCTCTCCCACTATATCCATCTCTTTCCCTCGCACTCTATCTCTTCCACTCCCTCTGTATCTCTTCCTGTCTCTATCCCTGCCCCAGCTGTCAAAATGAGTGACAGCTGTCAACTGCACATCCAGATTTTATCAGATATATTTGTCCCAGTTTCAAAAAATTTCCCGTGGTAGGTAACGGGATAAATAGTATCCTATATCGTTCTCCTGGTTCTCAGCTACCTCCCCACCAATTTTCAGCCAAATCGGTTCAGCCGATCTTGAGTTATAAAAAGTGTAACTAACACGACTTTCTTTTATTAATATAGATTATTCTTATAATAGTGTCATAGCAAAATTAAATGTGCATTGTTTGTATGTCGTATGAGGTTGTGCAAGCCTCTAGTGTCAGAATTTATCAGGCCGCCCGAGGGCCTCAGACGTGGCCTAACGACTGCTATCAATCTGTAACGTGCCCTCCGAAGCACGGAGTGATGGAAAACCGCACATAACTCACGAACAGTCATCGCGGTGCAGGGCCGGGACTCGAACCCGGTATCGTTAGATACTAAAGCGCACATTTTTCCGCTCAACCAACCATCATGACGTGCATTATGTATCTGGGATGTGTAGTACTCACGATGCCGACCAGATCCCCCTTCCCGTACTCCCCCACCAGCTCCTTCTTCCCGTTGGGGTGTGTGATGACGGAGCGCAGGCGGCCGCTCAGCACGATGAACGTGGAGCCCGCCTCCTCGTCCTGCCGGTACACCGCGCGCCCGGACTCCAGGAACACCTGATAGCACACTGTGACGTCAGCACGACGGTAATGGAACAAGTTACGGGAGACACAACACTGTGACGTCAGCACGACGACAAAGGAGCAAGTTACGGGAGACACAACACTGTGACGTCAGCACGACGACAAAGTAACGAGTTAGGCATCAATGGCGGTGTGTTTAGCTATTTATGTCGCTGACCTTGAGCATCGCACGCGGCAAGGGACGCGAATAGTGTAGCTCTGTCCTTTTCCGTCACGAGTAATATTTCAATGTTGTTCTGTTTCGTGTGGGAAAGAGACCACCGATAGCAGCAGAGCGTTTAGAGATGCACTCGTTGATTAGCTAACAAAGTACCCTGTGCAGTCTTTATCTGCAGACAATGTACTGACAAGTAATTACCTTTATCCGCCACTAGATGGCGCTAAACTCACCCAGTCGAGCGCGAAGTCCACCTGGCGCACGAAGGGCGACAGGCGGCGCACCACCGTGCTGGCGATGTGCAGCACCACACTGTTCTCTCTCTCTCTCTCTCTCTCTCTCGCCCCCGCTAGATGGCGCTAGCCCGCCCCCGCTCACCCAGTCGAGCGCGAAGTCCACCTGGCGCACGAAGGGCGACAGGCGGCGCACCACCGTGCTGGCGATGTGCAGCACCACACTGTTCTCTCTCTCTCTCTCTCTCTCTCTCGCCCCCGCTAGATGGCGCTAGCCCGCCCCCGCTCACCCAGTCGAGCGCGAAGTCCACCTGGCGCACGAAGGGCGACAGGCGGCGCACCACCGTGCTGGCGATGTGCAGCACCACGGAGGGGCGCTCGCGCATGATGCTGTACACCGTGCTCTTGGACAGCAGCCCGATGCGGGAGAAGTGCTTCGCGCGGATGCTGAAGAAGGACGGCTCGCCCGTCAGCACGGCCAGCCCGCCTTCCACTTCGCCTAGAAGAGAAGAGAGGAAGGAAAGGAAAATCCTTTGTTTCGTTTTTTATGCTTTACTAACAGCGCCCTACGGTTTCATCCGCGTTCGCTATTATCCCACAGGAACCGTTAATTCTTACGGAATAAAAAAAATCCTATTTCCATTCCAGGACCTATAAGTATCTGTATACCAGATTTCATTCAAATGCGGTCATCCGTTAAAGTGTCAAGAAGTAACATGCAGTAACAATAACATGAAGTAACAAACACACTCACAAACAACAACTCAAAACAAACTTGCCGTTACAAAAGTAGTAGTAGAGAATACTAGGTGCGCCCGCGGTGTTACCCGCTGTTAACGAAATAACATGTAGCCTATGTGTTAATCCAATACCATACCAAACTTCGTTAAAATTGGTCCAACCGTTTTAACTTAAAGAAGCAAGAAACATACAAACACACTCACAAACTTTTGCCATTATAATATTAGTATGAAGTACGATAGGCTAACATTCGACTGATATTTCACTTGGCAACATTCACCAGGAAATTACTAAAGACCAACAGCATGCGATGACATAAAATGTGCTTTACGTAACCTAACTAAAGCTCACTTTGCAATGATGTATATTGAGTAAGTCAGTTAGTTGTTCTTACCAGGGTAAGCAGTGAACATATGCACCTCTCCCTCTCCCTCGGCCACCTTCTGCGACACCAACAACGCGCCAGACAGCAGATACACCAACGCCACGTCCTACAACATATTGTAGTTGACAGAGATGGAACTTAGCACTTTCACATGCGAGAGAAAGAGACAGCGTCAACGGCGATCAACGTCCTATCTATCCATACCTTGTCTTGTCTATAATAATCCATACGTTGATTATTGCAATATTATTATAGTTGATAGAGATGAACATAGCATTTTTTCGTACGAGAGAAAGAGACAGCGCCAACGGCGATCAACGTCCCTATCTATCCATACCTTGTCTTGTCTATAATAATCCATACTTTGATTATTGCAATATTATTATAGTTGATAGAGATGAACATAGCCCTTTTTCGTATGAGAGAAAGAGACAGCGTCAACGGCGATCAACGTCCTATCTATCCATACCTTGTCTTGTCTATAATAATCCATACTTTGATTATTGCAATATTATTAAGTTGATAGAGATAAATATAGCACTTTCACGTATGAGAGAAAGAGACAGCGTCAAAACCGATCGACGTTCTATCTTTCCACGCCTTATCTGATAAATCGATACTGAGATAATAAATGCAAGTGAGTCTCTTTTGTTTGTGACGTGTTTACGTCTAAACTACTGTACCGATTTTGATGGATTTGGGTATAGTTATAGGTTGGACTTTAGAAAAGGATATAAGATACTTTTCATCACGATAATCTGTAGTGTAAAAGTAATGCAAAGAAGCTAGAGATGGAACAAAAAAGTAACCATGACTTGTAAAACATTAATTCACACATTTACCAAAATTCTAACAAAGAATGGCGGTGAAGTGTTAAGTATTCACGATCTATTGTATTGGTAGCAGTCTATGAACACACACACAACCACACTTTTATGAATACACACTCACACTTACACGCTCGTCTCTGTACCTGTCTTATTTCTGGCTCACCGGGAACATTATAAAACAGCTTAGGGAAGAAAACGTTGTATATTAGTGGGATAAAGTAAGTTAAGCTGTGCTACTTTGGTACTTATGTACATCATTATAAGAACACATTTTCCTACGAGACTTGCGACCGATAGTGGAGCATCACCTAAACAGTTTTTATCAATAGGTCTAAGTAGCTAGCATGTCGTGAAACCAGACAAACAACATTTCGATTAATGTCATATTATTTTTCAGTTTGCTTTGTTTAATTAATAATCATAATAGAGATTCACAAGTTGAACTATCGCCGTGAAGGTGTTAAAAAAGCCACATATTCAATGTACACTTTTGTATAGGATACTGTATATATTTTTTCTATACAGCTGGATTTCTTTCGAAAAACAGACTTTTTTCATTCACCGCTTCATTTTAAGCTTTAATAAGATAGCTTTAAGATGGTTATTGCAAAGACTTCCACCGACAGCTGGTTACCTTGTGGCTTTCCTCCTTCATGATGTAGGTCCCGGCGGGCAGGTCCCGCACCTGCACGTTGCCCCGCAGCACCTGGTCGCTCTCCAGCCCCAGCTCCTTGACGAACGCTTCCGTCGCTATCTGTACCAGAGCCTGGAACAATCGAGAACTCTGTTATAGGGGCCTCATAATGTTGAGTGCACGTGTACTCAATACTTGAATTTAGGCCTTGTCCGCACCGCGGCACATTTGCGTAGTTACATAGTTACGGCACAAGCTGTAAATTAAACTTTTTAGCATTGAATTGAGTTTTGTGTTTTTTTGTTTTTTTTTTTTAATATGTGCTAGTTTCATAATAATAATATTTCAGCCTCTAACTGTCCCACAGCTGGGCAAAGACCTCCCTTCACTTCCGTGATGGGGGTTAGGCCTTAATCCACAACGAGGGCCAAATCCGGATTGGTGGATAACATGCCTCCGAAATAATTCTCGGGCATGTTGGTTTCCTCACGATGTTTTCCTTTACCGAAAAGCGAGTGATAATTACGTAAATATGTTTAACAAAAAACGCAGTGCCCGCATTGGGATTTGAACTAGCCACCTCCGTTTTGACAGGCGAACGTTCGCCCACTAGGCTACCGCCGCTTTTTTCGATTTCATAATAATGTTCCTCAAATTGTGCCTTAGTGTAGACTAAGTTCAATTAAGAACTCGTGCCATACATACATCTTCGTCCATATTGTCAGTGTTGGGTTTCTTGAACGATGAACCCTCTTTGTTTCTCTGGAACGAAGACGTCGTCGGTTGAACGTCTGGCTGCTGCTGAAATGGAAATAATTCTTCAATTATTATTTTTCCACATTTATATCGTCTTGCGATCAGTAGCTAGAGTTACGATGAAAATTCAGTACTTATTTTTCATTACATATTTGATAAAATAAAATCGACGGCGCCTATTCAAATGGAATAATCATATTTTTACATAATATTAGCATACACGACCACGCGTTGCTCTGGCTAAAATGTTTGTTATTGCGACTGTAGCGACACATTGCATATGCATTAATTTCTGCCGACTCTACAGAAAGTAATTCATGACGCGAGTTCGCGACACCAGTCGTCACCCCATAGGCACGGTTGTAGCTCGTCTTGTATTTGAGTAATTATTTATACTTGCCTATATTACACCTATACGTGTGGAATTGACAATACATTATTACGGTGATTTATTACTTTTAACCTCTCCCGTGCTTTATCAAGGATCCTGCCGAGACACAATTGAAAATCTATTGCGTCTGGCGTTGTAGCAGCGGAGAAGTTAACATGCTGTATGGTCAGGATTGTGAGTTCCAGTTACCTGTGGCGTGTTGCTGGTGACGTCGGGCACCATGTCGGGCCTCGGCCTCCGCCCCTGGATGTGGATCGGCGACGAGGCGGCGTGGCTCGCGCTCTCCTGCGCATGCGGTTACGGGCGCCGAGGGCGATCAATACAGGTTAGTGGTTTAACATGGGACGGGACATCATAGTTGGTTAAAATGTCTAAATTTGGGTTTGTAATAGTGAAATGGTTTATTTAGTGCAATGTATTGTTCACACGAAACGGGCTATGTCAGTTACTGAGTGGATATATTGATTGCGCCAGGCACATTGTCTCTCTCTCTCTATGTAGCTCTATCTCTCTCTCTCTATCGCTCTTTATCCAACTCTAAAAGAGTTTTGATGTAAAGAAAAGTGTCCACAATTTAACAAAAAAAAATGGAAAATCGATAAACCTTAGAAACTTGTTTCCAACAACAACAACACGTTTTCATATGAACAATGCCCAAACTTTATATGCCTAGTACAAAAAACACAACCAAATTATTCATATAAGTATGAGGAAAAGGGGGAAACCGACTCATCAATCAAACAAACAAACAAACAGTGCAATCTCACCGCATGTTCCGGCGCCGTGCGCTCGCTGTGGTGGGGCGAGTGCATGGTCGTACTGCTGTCCACCAGCACAACCTTGCCAGTCTTAGCGGGGGACGAGCCGCAGGTGTTGGGCCGTCGCTTTTCACGACCCTGAAAATATAATTACAATAATCTTATAACTTACAACGCTTGCTCCTACTCACCCTACTGAAGTTAGCTGTACACTGAAACATCCTGGGAGTATTGGAAAAAAATGCAAAAAGACACGTTTTTTTGGGTTTTTATATCATTTGCCCACATTCGTGCACATTAATTATAAAGAACACTAAACAATTCATATTCCACCAACATTACATGTTAACACTTGAAGAAAGACAAGTCTGAGAAGAAAAACAAAACCAACATCGTCTCGGTTTTGGGGTTCCCGTCGAAACTACTGTAAGGTTACAACGCTGTAGTACTTTAAAGAATTTTTTTAAATAATTGGAATACCAATCAAACTTGAACAGCTTGTTTTTGCTAATGATTATAAATTGGCTCACTTATTGTGTCAATCCTAGCACCAATGAAGGACTCTGTAACCTCACAATACAGGTTTATTCCTAGTGCTGGGGACGGTGATTTAACTGAGATACAGTATTGCAAACATGCACTCACTAATTAGTGTAAATACCATTGTAAATATATATAATGTAATAATGTACTACTGTTATTTGACCAATAAACATTATTATTTATTTATTACTTACTCCAGGGTTGACCAGCTCCGCGCTCAGCCCCAGATACTGATGCAGCGCCGTGAAGGTGACCCGCTGGAGGCGCACCATGATGATCTACAATAAAGAAACAAACAAATAAGTCCTTGTTTATTGCTTCTTTTTTTTTTAACACATAATATTGTACTGGAAGCTATCAGCTATCAGGCCAAATGCTGACGCGTAATGAAATTAAATTCTGTTGTATTTTGTTGTATGTACTTGTTATGTTCGGAATGATTTCAATTAGGTTTTCATGGAAAGACAAATTGGAAAAGATGAGTCGGAATTTGTCTAATTCGGGAAAAGTCAAGTTTAGTTTTTTCTATGAGGTTTATGTATGAACTTACAACTCGAACGATAGACAAGCGTTTACGGAAAGCATGTTTTTTTTTTAATCATTTGTTCGTTTGTCTAGTCAGCCAGTATGTTTGTTATAAAACTTACTTGTATAACTCTAACGAAGATATCCGGATACTCCTTGAACACCTCTTGGAAGGCGCGCATCGGCAGCTTAATAACCTGCGAGTCTTCTAACGCTTTGGCATTTACAGTCTTATATGGTTGGGAGTGACCCTGGAAAAGAAATCAGTTGCTGTTGATTTCGCCTCCCGAGCGGTTGATTTTAAGTGCTCGAGTCGTTGATTTCGGTTAAATAACGCTTAAATTAAGTTACGCTGACGTGTGACGTACCGTCAGTACGTCAGTGAAGCTGAGCAGCGAAGTGACGCTCTCCCCGGCTCGGACCACTTTCAGCGAGAGCCCGCTGCCATCTTGGTTCGTGATGTACACGTTGACACGCCCCGTCTGGACCACATACACATTCTCGTCCGTGTCGCCTGTGAATATATTTTCTTTTTACAACGGTGTATTGAGACTAATAACTCGTTTACTGATGGTAACCGCCTGCATATAACACCTGAAACACTACCCATATAACAAAATCTTGCACCGCTGATTAAAACCGCTCGAGTGGTTGATTTCGACTGCCAAAACAGTTGATTCCGACTAGAACGGTTGATTTTTAATGCTCGAGCCGTTGATTTCCTGTTTAGTTCCGCTAACGGGCGAACACGTACCGACTTTGAACAGGAAAGCGCCGGCCGGCAAGTTCAATATCTCCGTGTGCTTGCACAGCATCAGGAACACCGGTTTCTCGAAGTGGCCGAACACTCGGATGCTGTGCAGCATGTACAGCGCGTCGGGCGGCACGCGGTCGTCGCTCGTCAGGTCCTCTTCTAGGTACTCCGCCGGGGGCTCCAGCACCTGCCGACAGATAGGTTTTGTTTTAGACATAGCGTGTCAACGTCAAATGGCCTGAAAACAACGACGACCATGGTTTTTAGCGACCAATAGTTCTTAATTCGTCTGAAATAGTCTGAATGTTTTTCTATGTGCCACCATTATCTCCAGTTTTTTTTACTTGTCAGTGTAAACGCACCTTCAACTGCTCAGGTGCAGCCTCCTTCTTCAGCTGCAGAAGCTTCCTGGCGAAGCGCATGACTGCGCGGCGCTTCCGGCCCTGGCCGGAGTTGGAGATGGACTTGACCTTGCGCAGCATGCGCCGCCCGTAGAACAGCATCTTGTCGCGTTTGCGGAAGCGCTTCGCAGGCTCGCCGGCCGCGCCCGCCACGCCCGCTGCGCCGGTCAGCTCTGCAACACCAAATCAATCATTGAGATATATGTAAACTATATCACTACGTATAGAGAAGCAATTCCAACCCGACAAATTGGGCACTATTATACAGCAAATTGTGATGTTTGCTACAGCGCCGTCAGAAGTGAATATAAAGCAAGGTGCATATTCAAGGCACTCAACCACAGTTATGGTTCAACACCTGATATCTAGTACGTAGTAATAGATCGAAACCGCGGCCGCAGGGAGTTGAGCCAGCTGCGCGGTCTACAATTTATCGTTAACTTTTCCAAAGTCGATAAAGAGTATGCTATGTCATTCTCATGCTGGGGCCACACGTATCGTGATATCCCATTGCCTATCCCGTAGTTTGACGTCATATTTTGACGTTCGCCGTAAGTGTAGCCACATGATCGGGATATGACATTGGCATTGCCGTTGAATATCCCGATTTTTTACGTTCCCATGCTTTTTGATTTCGGTTTATTTTGAATTTGGCTGTTGACGATGACGATAGTGGGGAGTCAAATTTATGGCCATAAATCATTGGGACAATTTCCGCGTTGTTTAAAGCAATGTAGGCCGTTGACAATGAAGATATGTATGGCCCATGCATCACAGACTGGATTATGTCTGGAAAAGGTTGCAATTATCGATAAGACAATAATTTAATCAACTTTTTAAGATCGACGAATAAAATCACTAGCACTTCCTCATCATCACATCGATACATAGAGATCGTGCTATCCTATTTAGCAACACACAGCGTCAACAAATATATACCTAACAGTTTTGTTAAATGATAGAAACACGACAAACAACACATCAATTTGTTTGTTCGTTAACATGCAATAAAAAACGGTAGAACACATTTTTAATAACAACGCGACAACGCTAAAGTGATTTGAAAACATGACTGTTGTCGTAAAACAGGTAATTAAACGCTTTAAGTATAAAAACAGGCCAAGTAAACTATAAAATCACGTTTGTTGTATAGGAGCCCCCTTAAATATTTGTTTTATTCTGTTTTTTTACTATTTCATGTTATAGCGGCAACATAAATACATCATCTGTGAAATTTTTAAATGTTTATCTATCACGGTTCAAGAGATAGAGCCTGATGACAGACGGACGGACACACAGACAGATAGACGGACAGCGGAGCCTTAGTAGGAGGGCCCCGTTTTACCCTTTTTACGTTTTACCGTTTTTAATTATTATACATTTTTCATTGAACATTTTCAATAGGTAGCTGTATACTTACTGAACATATAAATATATCAAATAATAATATAACATAGTCGCACAACAGTGTTTGACTCTATCACACCCTACACCCTCTATCACATAATATTTTAGTTTAAAGTGTGATATGATTTGTGTGAATTCATTTTCACCGCTAAATAAAATACGTATAATCTATATAGCTAAGGTAGATTTCCGATTATCGCACCAGTGACGCAAGTGACGGGTGATGCGCGTTTGGTATTATTATATGCACCATCATCATCATTATTCCGACAAACTTTTATTTATTTTCATTTTAAAAACGTAGCCCCACACTAGGATTGCTCCTGTATCGTGGGTACCGCTTACAGACTTATAATTTCACATACACTGTTAATTAGATCTATGGGAGCGCTTCTAATACAGACGTTGCTAAGTCGCCGCTGTCGCCCGCGGCAAGTCAGTAATGCGCGCGTCACGTACGCTACCATAAAAAGCGTAAATAGCAAAGAAATTACGCGTGACGCGCCCCTCACTACGTCACTGACGCGATGATCTAAAGTCGACCTTATGATTTTAGTTAGGAACTCAAATATGCGGTAAATAAAAAACAAACCTTTTGTCCTCCACCTTCTATAGGAGTAGAAGAATACAACAAGGAGAGATACCAGTAGACATCCGCAGAATGACCACATCAGCTGTAACAAAAGAAGGTCATCTCTTAGTTCTTCTGACAAAAATTTTATCTCTTACTATACTGCCAACTGTTAAGTTGTTCTGTACCCCCAGTCAAAGCCCCCAGTATGAGTTTTTACTAGCTCGACATAGTACTCGTCGACTAGCGCTTTTATATGAAGATCGTGTACAGCGCCCCTACCGGCGCGTTTATGAACGAAAAATCTTCATACAAAGAGCTAGTTGACGCGTACTATGTCGAGCTAGTAAAGGCTCATACTCAGGGCACTGTACTCTTTTACTTCATTGACAAAGTGCTACCAGTTTTTTTTTCCCATATAAGCATGTTTGTATGTAGAGTGACCGTCATTTATGTTTCCTGCGCTATTCCACTTCAAGCACGGTTGTCAGGAAGGGATCGCTTTGATCGATAAGACCGCCCATTATAACACACACACACAGATTGTGAAGTTTGTTCCTTTTCTAGTTTCTATGTTTTCTATGTTCAAAATCAAACTCAAATCATTTAGGTATAGTAAATAAGCAATAAAATCGCACTTTTACAAGTCATACAATTAAATCTCATTCACAAGGAAAACCAAAAGAATGTGTTCTGCGATGTTTCCATAAAGAGTTTATCTAAAATATTTTGGTATCTTCTGTCCATAACACCTTGTAGTGCCATCCAAACAATTGCAAAATCTTGTAATTGTTCCATTCACAGATTACTAAGTAGTTACTACGTAACTTCACTGCTCTCACAGTTACCCCACCCTTACTAGGTATATTAGGTGAAATTATTTCACAGGAAACATTGACTTTTAAACCGACAAACTAATTTGTTAGTTTACACACAGTAGTCAAAGCAAGTATGTATAAGGTAATCACCTATTTGTATTCATTCGCTATTTGATAACAAGTAATATTACAAAACTATGACATAAAATAATATTGATTTGATTTCTATTCTGAAATGTCTCCGGGGCACTTGCGCCTTTTCAATATTAGAATGATAAATTGTTTTGTTTGTAAAATGTTTGCGTGGTTATTCCGCAGAACGAGTAAGCGAAACCATCGGAAACGATCACCGCAGTCAACGTTCTTTGTCCCCCGACTGTTACAAACAAAAACGCATTCAAACTTCCCGATACCTAACAAAAACTCAAACCATCAGCAAACGTACCAGAAAGTAATTCATCTCAAACGTCAATTCGCTAAAAAGCATCACAAAAACTTCGATTCCGGACATTACATTTTTCGCACAATGTTAAACGACACAACGCGTCCGCACAGCGCCGCGAGCGCAACTTTACTGAGCAAAGGCAGTTACCAACTGATTCTATGATTAGTAAACAAGTCCTTGGAAGCCACAGTTTGGAGATAGCAAGTCGGTCGAGTAGGAGCAAACAGTTCCGATTGCGTCATTCGGTCACGCAGGCTTTCCTTTGTATTTACACACAGCTGGCACCACGCTCTTATCGGCCAAGCCATGTGCTCGTTATTTGTAGGTTCATGAACTGTGATGTGTTTGTAGGATTTCAAGAAATCACGTATCATGGTGATACCTACTTTTTAGGACTTGTGTGTGTAGTTTTAGAATACATTAGCGTAGTCTCCTCTTGACGTATTTACACAGATTAAGTCGCAATTTTAAAATAAAATCTACTAACAGAAGTTAACATAATTGTCAGCTTAGTTGCACTAAAAAAACTGGTAAGGAATCCTGGAATTAAATGAGTAATTCAACATTACATTCTGCAGTGTTTCTACGCTGTGACGAAAGTGGCAGAATATCGTACTGTCGCAATACCGTGGTGAGTCACAGAATAAGTGTTAGTGCATTTGTTGAGCAAAAAGTGTGGACTTCCTTTAACAGTTTGCCACAAACAATTTAAGCTTCTGATTTCTTTCTTTGGGAATTATAATTATAGTAATCAATGAAGGCTTTTATATTAATTAATACCCCTGCTGCATGCCGCGGCTATCGACGCCAATAACCACGGACGGCGACGCCGACACCATCCACAACCGACTCTAGCAGCGATAGCAAGCACAATAATAATTAATTGCTGCCATAGTACGGAACGTCAAGCATTTCTTTTTTAAGAGAAACCATAGCTATCATTAACCACTCATCTGTTTTTAAGTTATTTTACCTAACAAACAGATAATAATTTATATATATTATTCAGGTTCAGTGACCCCTAAATAGTCAACCCAAATCAATTTTGTATGTCTAGACGAAAATGATAATAAGAAGTGTTTTAGATACCAAAACAGATAATTATTAAAACTGGATTAACATCAAAAAATAAAAATAGCAGTATTACTATGTGGTAGATTATCTCATGTTTATTACATATTGATATTTAACAAATTTTTCTAGTATTTTTTTATAGATAGACAGATAAATTAACTATTTACTGGTCACCACAGAGCAAAAACAAACTTTAAATAATTACCTAGTATAACAATGTGCAGTCTTATTGCACAGAGTGACCTCTTCCAGACAATCATGAGTGGAGAGAAATAATGAGATATATATAGTGGATGGAGGCTTTTAGGCAATAGACAAATAAATACATACTCCTACAATACCAACAAACACTAATAATATTACTAATAATCCTCCTAACGAAACTGATTGGAGAACCGTGCTGAGTCGTGGGATAGGGGTTGCTGATGATGATGATGATGATGATGATGATGATAAATTTTGTTTGTTTCACAAGTGTAGAATAGTCTACAGAACAAGTTCCAGTTGAGAAATATTTCCTTGCAACTAAAAAAGTATTGATGAAATGGTTAAATGTCAAGGTATCATTTTACAACATGTACATTTGTTATAATATAATTCATGCTAGAGCAACTGTTATAAGAAGCAGTGAAGAATGTATGCTGATAGGTAATCTACTATGTCAGGAAGTTTCCTGCCTGCTCCACAAACAAAATCAATGTGAATTTAAAAGTTGACACCAGTGATATTTTTTTTTACAACATAATTATACCTTTTTATTTGATGATCACTTTGGAATGACGAATTTTAATCAAACAATAAGTAATCTACAGTACATTATGTACTGAAACAGACTTGATTATAAAGTAATTTATTTAGATATTGATTAATTATAAAAGGTGCCATCCAGTTGTACAGTTGCCTTGCTTGCCCTCATCCAATTAAATTAATGATTTCCAGCATGGCTGACACAACTGGCTCACGACTGAAAAAACGGAGATTTTTTTTTGCTACTTTAATTTTATTGTTTTAGGAGTATATTGCTATGAATATATTTTATGAATTAACGATTTATTACTAGTACTATAATATATGTTTACACCAAAGTTATTGACTGTTGTTAAGACAACACATAGTATAATATGAATCCATTGTTGATGTACCTACCTGAACAGTTCTAGATACCTAAAGTGTAACAAACAGACTTGTTTGCGAAAATAGTCAAGGTTTCGCACGACATCCATTTTTAGACAATCTAACAAAACTTTATCATTGATTTCAAGGATTTCTTGGTTTTATTACGAAACATCACACACCAATTGAATTTGACCGGCAAATAATTTGAAACACCTTTTAGCAAACAAGGTATGATTTACCACAGATATCGTGCATCACGGACTAATAAAAACAAAAATCAATAAATCCTTACCTGATTCTCTTGGAAGTTGTTAGACCATTCAGATGTCCACGTTTTCACTGCAAACATGTTCGACTTGTCGTTTATATTATTTAGAAGACCTACTACGTCCATTTTACAGGGTTTGCGGTCGGCTCGGTTTTATTTTTATAGCTCAAAGGAAAAGGATTTAGTTTGGTACAGAAAAACCACCTGCAACTGCTGCGCTTCTTTTTTAATACTGACTGCTGATGCTGACAGTGTGACCACATTAAATTTTAAGAAAATACCGATGCAACCTCGAAAAAATACTGAAAAATACCGACTTCCACGGGGCAAAAGACCAATAAAAATACTGATTTTAAGAAAAGTTGTATGTACTTGTAATCATCATTATGTACAACAAGCTGTTATTATACAAAGTATGAGAAAAATAATGATCAGTTGCCTATGTGTTATGTAAATGTTTCCCATGTTTTAATCATTATTCTGCTATTCGGAATGGAGACGAATCTAACAAAGCAAAGATCGTGAAAATCGGTCCACCAGTTCTCGAGTTATAATTAATTAATGTTGTAACTAACACAACTTTGTTTTATAAAGGAATATTATACAAAATATAGAAATATATAGATATAGATAAACCCCCCTATTCGTAAAAAGTATTGCGCAGTAGAATTTTTCAGTGGGCATTTTTAAGAAGCCTTACACATTTTTTATGAATAATCATAACCCCCTAGATGAAGGTCTGAATTATGTTTTAACCTTTTTTTCGTAAGGTTAAAATTTACCCAACCACTTTCACCACTTCCAGCTCTATCCACTCACTCATTGATATTGTTCCAAAACGAGTTAAAGCTGATGTAGGTACCTACATTATTTTATTTTTCGTTTTGGCTTCGCACAGATTGTGGATTTAGCCAGTGTCAAGTACCTACCTATACAAATATTTCAAGTATTTCTTTTACACAATACATAGTAGGTATGAAGTCATAGCATTCTATAGCAATGCTCGTGGCCAAGTCAATTTACAGTTATAGTCAAGATTCAGTAAAGTAGTGGATGCTTTACGGAAACTTCCTGGGAGTTTAGGAACAAATGCTTTTTGTAGAAAAAATTAGTCTTTTGGGTGTTACAGTCATAGTCACGATTCAGTAAAGATTTTGGGTCTAGGTACCTATATCATTTACCCATACTCTTGCACGTTAACGAACACTCAATAATTAATTTTCCACCAATACTACACATGAACATTCGAAGAAACACAAGTCTGAGAAAAACAAAGATAAATGCAACGTCTCTTTCGGATTTCCGCCAAATTCCAAAGTCAACTTGAAAGTGCTACCATATTTTTCTCCAAAATATATCCAAATAATACCGACTTTATCCAAAAAATACCCAAAAAATACCGATTTTAGCCAATATACCCATAAAAATACTGATGTTCAAAAAACGCCTCAAAAAATACTGAAAAAGTATTAAAATACCGAAAACGGTCACACTGGATGCTGACCTGACTATTACTGACAGCCAGCCAGCTGTCAGCTGACTGAACTCATGAACCTCATATCAGGGTTGCCAAACATCCGCTAACTCAATAAAATTCACCTAATTTGGCCTACCAAAGTACCATAAATCACCCTAAGATTTTTAACATTTTGAGCAAAGTTGCCGAATATTTTACTTAATTTTATTAAATTAATGAAACGTAAAAAAACGACAAGGTAGGTAAATTGTATATAACGTGAGTTGTGAGACACCGCAGCAGTGATGAGCAGCGTTATTGGCATAGTCATAGAAACCAATACCTAGCTTTAATGTCTTAAAATAAAGTCGAAATTGCACAAATTGCAATTTAGTTTCAAAAAATATCAAGAAGTCCGTGAGATCTAAAATTTTCCAATAATGTTTCTTCATACATTAATTTATTAGGATTTTATTCCATACACATAAAATACTTTTGACCCGTAAAACGAGTGGGTACCTACTCGACTGAAAAACCTTCAATGCCCTCCCTGTGGCACCTTAATATTTCTCCAATTATTGTTTTCATTTTGGTTTTGGTCAGAAAAAAATAATTTTAGGTAAAAACGCTATAAGTTAGCGATATTAACTGCACACTCCTAGATTTGTTAAGAGAGTTCTTATCAGATTGTATAATCATTATTGAATCATAGAAGTACTTACTTGATACAGAAATGATGTGGTTTATTTGTTGTTTACCTATAAATAAATTTACACCGACGCATAAATATTTTTTCAATTAATATTATATAATATACCTAATACAATAGTATGATAGTGTGCACATTAACCTATCTATACTGTGGTTGTGCACAAACCAGATAAATCATAGATTTCTTGATCAAGACGTAATCACTTCATAATAAAAAAATATGTAAAACGAAAGCACGACGAAGGAAAGTAGCGTTTCGCTTTTACGAGTTTTTGCCATAGATGCGTTTCGCTGTCTTGTTTTGATTTTGTACCGACTTCTGTCACTATCATACCGTAGAACCTTACAACATTGCCTTTGCAGTACAACTTTGCCAAAACCCGAAAAATAAACAAAAGTTGTCGTGGTAAATTTAGTTTATAAGATAGCAACAGTTTTGAGTGTTTGGGTAAATCTCAGACATATTTAAGGCAATACAAGCTATTAGTTCTGTTCCTAACTTCGCTGAATTTCCTGACAGCGGCCATCAAAGTAGGGGTAGTCGAAGGTGGTGTCAATTCCGTGTCGCAGATTTTACCGTGCTATTCCCAAAATACTTGTTTCAGATGAGTCAAGTTGCATGTGCTTAAAAACGCTTTATTGGCGATGAGTTTAATTCCTTATTCTGTGCTGTAGGTCGCTTTATTACGAAGAAATTTAACTGGGCAAAGTAGTGAGACATTCCGCAGCAAAGAGTTTGAAACATTGCCCACCGCAAAAATGGTGTTAGGGTTGACACTTTTAGAAATTGAAAATTCTGCATAAGTACATACTAATTATAATAATAAATAATAGGTAATTATTACATAATAGGTACCTACCCAGGTATTAACTTAATTTGAGAAGAATATGGTGGCAGTCTAAAATATATTAAGTAGGTAGGTAAGTACCTATGGTACCTCAATAACTTCTTAAGCTATTGCTTTGAATTGTATTTACAATTCCTAACTAAGTAGGAACAAAGAGATAACTAGGTATAATAAGTTTGGCATACCAAGGTGCAAGTTTAGTTTTGTTCTTTATTTTCATAATTGTATAAATTGATACCTACGTAATATCTTGATAGGTAGGTACTACCTAGTTACCTACCTACTTATTTAATATATTTTTTTAATTGTTTGTAATAATAAATTTAAATAAATCTACAAAAATATAATATTAAGATTTTTCTTTTGTAGCAGCCCTAGCACCTCACATCACTTTGTATGAAAGTAGATCTGGAGGGTAGTACAAAGTTGCCCACCTCATTTAAAAAAAAACTATAAGGTATTTTAGCTTGTTGTCAACTGGGTTTTCATCTTTACACCATTCCTCAAGATATATTTTATTATCAGAGCAATAGAGCTTACGGTTTCTCGAATATTCAAGGTGAGCAATGTTGTAAGAAATGGCTGATAAAGTTGCCCGCCTCTTTGACCGTAATTTTATCCGTATATATTTAACATAATGACTATTTGTTTGGATATATACATTCATTTAATTGCGCTTTGTATAACTGCATATTTACATTTTGAATGAAGCTAATCCTTTTTGTGCTATCTTAAAAAATAGTAAAAAAGCGGGCAATGTTGCAAGGTTCTACGGTACATCATTATTTTGTGCAAGGCGAACTAGAAGCAAGCAGCATAAAAATAACATAAGGAAAGGTGCTTATTACATTTTGTTACAAGCATAAGCATACTTACCAAGAAATTATTTCATACATTAAGGGTAATCCTGAAGTAGCCTAAATCACCTTTTCTTTTTTTCTAGGTAGCCTAAATGGCTACATACTGGGCGCCGATTGGATTTTTTGCTCGCCATGTGACCCTGTGAAATAGCCTAAATGGCAATAATTCGCCTAATCTGGCGATCTGCGTCTGCTCTGTCTGACTGAAGGACTAAAATTATGACATTGACACTGCATTTGACTGACTTTTACAATTTTGCCAGATAGGTTACCTGTAATCTGTGCCACAGATTACAAAATTGTATATCGTCCGTCAATGCTTCATCACGCTCGCTGACTGACAAATATTATGTACTGAGTTTTGGCGGGAATCCGATAGTGAGACGTTGTTGCTTTTGTATTATTAGCTCAAACTTGTGTTTCTTCGAGTGTTAATGTGTAATATTGGTGGAATATTAACCATTAAATGTTCGTTAACGTGCACGAGTGTAGGCGAATGATATAAACTCAAAAAACGTGTCATTTCGCATTTTTTCCAAAACTCCCAGGAAGATTCAGTAAAGCATCCACTACTATACTGAATCGTGACTTTGACGATGTAAATAATTGACTTGACTACTTGACCACGATTGCTATACTATTGCTGTGACTTTCTTAATGTGAAATTAAGAATTACTTAAAATAAAATACTTGACACTGGCTATATGCACAAACCGTGCGAAGCCATACCTAAAACATAAAAAATAATATTATGTACTGACAATCAATAATTATTAATAATTATTTTATTGGTGTTTCGGCGGGAACCCAAAAGCCAGACGTTGGTTTTGTATTTTTTTCTCAAACTTGTATTTTTTCAAGAGTTTATGCATAATATTGGTTAAATATTAATCATTGAGTGTTCGTGCATGAATGTGTGCAAATTATATAAACTCAAAAAGCGTGTCATTTCTCATTTTTCCAAAACTCCTAACAAAATGTATGCTATTTTATTTGATTATAATCATTCATTCAATATTCATTCATTCATTCAGTGGTACCTTACTTTACTTACCTACTTGCGTTGCGTCGAGCGTCGACTGTCGTGGGCGTCTCTGAAATTTCGTTTTCATCAAGTTCCAAAAGTTACAAATAAATATTCAGTTTTGAGTTCTAGGTTTCCTGTGCATCGTAAGTATCACGAAATTCCTTGCTTGCCTTGTGTACATAATCCAAAGGAAGCATTCAATTCAATGTACAGACCTACGTTTTACAATATGGCGTCAGCCAAGTAAAATTATCACGATAATCTCGTTTTTTCTAGATGTCTCGTTATCGCGAATGGGATCTTTCCTGCAAAGTCTACGTTGGAAACTTGGGCACAAATGCATCGAAATATGATATTGAGAAAGTGTTCTCAAAGTACGGAAATATAAGAAATGTGTGGGTGGCGCGAAATCCCCCAGGATTTGCGTTCGTCGAGTACGAAGACCCTCGAGACGCTGAAGACTCAGTGCGAGGCTTAGATGGAACGTAAGTACCTACCTAATTTGATTTGTTTTTATGATTGGAACCAAATTATTGATCGGGCTCGGACCGAGAATCATAGGATATCCGCCATCTTCGTTTCTTTTTCTTTGACCTAATTTTAGAACCCAATCAACCCAAACAAATTTTATGCATTACTCTAATTTAGTAGGTAATCTAACCCTATCATTTTACTACGTTGGTTGGCGTCTACCTGTCGACTTTTTCGGCTCATGGCGTAGCTGCTAATTTGGCGTATTGGTATCATCGACTGCCTCGCATCCTAGGGGTGCAGGATCGAATCCCGTCCGAGGTCCATTATAGGCGTGGCGAAAGATTTTGAAATCCTCTTCCATAATGGCGGTACATATTTACTATTTACGGAAAACCCTTTATTTCGGTAATAAACATGAGTTTAACGAAGTTTAAAACAATTTTCCTAATATTATTTCAAATAGTGCGCCAAAACAGCTCGCCGGTGTCATGGCGTCGGCTGTGATGTCACGCTTAGGTAAACAATGTCATTGTGCCTCTGCGTTACGACGAATGTGATCAAAACATTTAGTTAATATTGTGTTAAAAATGAATTCCAAAGTTTATAAGTGGTGTGCAGTACCGCAGTGTAAAAACACATCAATAAGAACACCCAACAAAGTGTTTGTACATGTTCCAAACAAGAAAATAGTAAGAGATAAGTGGTTTAAAGCTCGCACGGCGAAACCCAAACGACGTAGTCACGAATTCACCACTTTATTTCTGTGAAGACCACTTTGATGTGAGTATGTTATCATGTAATGATAGGTCTTAAAATGTTTGTTTGACTTGTTATAGTTGAATCAATGAAGCTATGAAATAACTCATTTATTGAGGTTATGTTTGTTTTGGTCTTGGGTATCATTCAATTTTTATTCGTATTCTTTTTTCAGTTGCCAAATGACATGGAAAATTATATGGAATATCATGTGATGGGATCAGTATCACAAGTACGTATGAAACCAGGATGTATGCCGCATAAATTTACATGCCAACCAGACAGAAAAACACGAACATCCGACACAACTGAGCGACCCTATATAGCTAAGAAACGAAGAATGATGATTCTCGAAGAGTGTAAAAAGGAATTCGAAGAAAAATGTACAGTTACAAAACAATCAAGTTTTGAAGCAATTGCATCCCATAGTTCAGGTAAATATTATGAACTTAATTAGTAATCTCCTATTTATGTTCATAATAATTATACTTAAGTTATTGTAAGTATACTTATATTATAACAAAATATTTGTTTTACAGTTCAGCAAAATATAGAAGTTCCCCAGTTAACACCAAGACTGTTGGATAAATCAATTCAAGTATACATCGGGAAAACATTCAGAAGTAAAGTTAATCAAACAGAAATCAGTTCGGTAGATCAGGTGACATCACCATTGAAGCCATTTCTACATTCTGTTTCTACATCACCATTTAAAATCAAGCATCATGGTGTTAATAGTAAACCATCAAGACCAAGTGTAAATTATTTCAGTAAAATAGGTAAAAAAATAGAACAATCCGATAGTGATACTTCATATACTCCCTCTGTAACTCACACAGAATCATCAATATCTGTAAAGTCTCTTCAAATAGAGTCTACTTCGGACTGTAGCGAGATGATAGAGGATGTCAAAAGGAGAGAAGATTTAAACGCTTTAGAGTCTACCTTGAAGAAAATTAAAAAGAACCCTCGTTCTTATATTGGCATTCCATTACATTGTTATTATTTAGTTAACTTGATTCAAGAACAGACAAATATACCATTTAACAATATTTTACTATGTCTAAAAAAGATTAGATTAAATAAATCATTCCGTGAACTTGCTGATGACTTTGGCATAGATAGATCTTACCCGAGCAAAATTTTTTTTAAAAATATACCCATTATAGCAAGTGTAATGCGTCCTTTTATTGTATCATTAGATAAGGAATTGATTAAAAAAAATTTACCTATGGCTTTTAGGCATAAATACAATAATGTGACTTGTATAATAGACTGTTTAGAGATTGAAGTACAAAAGCCTTCAAAGGCCTTAAATCAAGCTCTTTCCTGGTCGGATTACAAGAAAGCCAATACCATTAAGTACCTCATATCTTGTACACCTAATGGTTTGGTAAATTATATTTCAAATGGCTATGGAGGCCGAATAACAGACACTTGCATTGTTGAAACTTCTGACTTTTCAAAATGTTTGCATCCTAATATGTGGGTCATGGCAGATAGAGGATTTAAACATGTAGAAGTGTATTTAAGAAAAATGGTTGTGCGATTAGTACGGCCTCCAAGTGTTGTATCTACAGGCAAGTTTACTAAAGCTGAAGCAAAAGAAACCAAACAAATAGCTAGCTTAAGAATTCATGTTGAGCGGGTGATAAGACGGTTACGTGAATTCAACATGTTAAAACCACATGCCTGTCTTAATTTAAATTTGGTTAAAGTGCTTGATGATGTGATAACTATAGCTTGTGGTTTGATTAATATACAAGACTCTCTTATTAAATAAAACACAAATGATATTTCTGAATTTTTATTTTCTATTCTATACTTTTGTACAACAATGGATACACATTGGTTTTCCAAAATTTAATAACACTGTCAAGAAAGCATGACATATATTGTTGATCAAAATGTATACTTATAATTTCTGCATTTTTATTAGTCGAAAAGTTTGGGTCTGCAACACAAAAGTAACACTTATTTAGACCACTTACGTACATTTGCATTTGAATCTGGGCAAAGCATTTCTTGCTGGGTTTACCATTTTTTATATAATTGAGATAAGTTTTGTCGCTTATAGGACATTTTATCTCCACAATGCTATCTTGACATATTCCATCCGGGGAGCCTGCTATCATTGGATGTTTTTGGGATATGAACAGTCCAGTATTTTTTATTTTTGCCCCTAGTTTCTTACTAACAATTTCTCTAACTTCATTTTCTAAATATCTACCCCGTTTCATTGCTGGTGTGTCTGGTATCTTCCCCCCCATGATACTAGAAATTAGAGTCCCATCATTGGTCTGGCACCGACTCACTTCATAAGCTTTAGAAGCTGTTATCCTGCCATACCTCAGTTCAAACCAAAGGCTATTTTTGGACTGGTCCCTGGTTTCAGTTTCAATCTTGTTGATGAGATCAACACTTAAATTAATTTTAGTTAAAAATAAGTCACAACACTCTTCTTTATATTTAAGTACAAGTTGGTGCATTGAGACGCTAAGTAATTCAATACAATTATAATCTTGTTGATATTTTAGTAGCTCACAGTTATCAAGTTTTCTTTTCTTTCCTTCTTCAATAAATTTTTCGAAAACTGTGGAGTTAGAAGGCAATACAGGGCTACCTTTGGATAAGTCTTTTGCAGTTGTAAATTTCAACGTAGTGCCAACTCTTGATAGTTTTGATTTCTGCCAGTAACATTGAACTTCTGTACATGAAGGTTCTTCGCTTCGCCTATGGATCCACATAAGCAGCGCTATGGCATGCTTACATCCACCCTGGGCAGCAACACAGTCATGGCATTCAATGGATATGACTTTTTCCTCATCTTCATCAACTGTTAGTGTAACAGCATATAGTTTTGCATGTACTTTATGTTCTGGGCAAATCTTGCACTTTACTGTACAAATGTTTCCTTCTCTTTTTAGTTGCACATAACTGATTGCATCATCCCCATATGATGGTCTTGAAGACCTGAAATTATTGAAATTAATTAGAACAAATACATATACATTGACTTAGGGATTTATCAGAAAATATTGTATTGATTCTAATCACTTACAAGCTGTGAGGAAGCTAACCTCAAAATGAAATAATGACAAGTTTATGTAAAAATAACCATGAAAATAAATAAATTAAACTCGAATGAAGAGTTTGATTATATCTGAGGTAAAGTTAAATACAAAATTTACTCACAAAGAAGTCTTCACGTTGCGGAACTCAGACGAGCAAAATTCTTTATTTGTTGCGAGGAAATCGCCCAACATTAATATGTCAATCCTAGGCAAATTAGAGCTATTTGCCTTAACAAAGCTTGGTTCCATTGTTATATCGTTGATTATAGTCGATAAATCACACGTTTAAACAATAAAAAAACACTCCAAAAGCGCAAAACAGTATTCACAACAACAAAATACAGTGAATGACAGTACTAAACAGCGGAGCTCACCTAAGTGTGACGTCATGCGCTGTGATTGGTGTTTCAATCAAAATGGCCGATTGCAATATTTTAATGTTTTATTTTATTGAAAATCTTAATAATCTGATTACTTTAAATAAAACTTAACCCGTGTTTTAAATTATTTTATTATGTAGATTGCCCTAAAATGATTAAATCGACGATTCTTTGATACTGTCGCCACGCCTATTGTTATGTAGGTCCCGCTGCTTTGTTCCATTTCCAAGCACACTCCTTAGATCCGTTTCATTCTTGATGTGAAACGCTTGAGTCATAAGTGTGCTAGAGAATAGTACCTCCAATTTGAGACTGAAATGTGACATTCTTCTGAATGGCACTTGTCTTGGAATGGGGAACATTTCTTTAATATAACACATTAATCCGGTGGGTACACTGCTCAACTGGCTTACCCAATTCATCTTAGATTTGACTGAATCTATTTGTTCCATGTTAATTATAATACTATAATGTTCAAAAACAGTTACCTCTAGAAAGGAAGACCAACACCTTGCTGCTTTGCTATCACTACAGAGAAAAAAAATATAAGTACCTACTACAGAGAATAAAAATCACTACTAATACTTTTTCAGACGATGCTGCGGGACACGCATCCGTGTTGAGATGTCGAATGGTCGCACAAGACGAGATCGTAGATACTCTAGGTACGTATCTCACATGTTGACAATACAGTCTCTTTTATTTAAACTGTTATACCGTGTACACATTCCTATAATATTTTTTACTGTTGTGATAGCTCCAAATTTCATGTAAATCTGTAAAAAGTTTATAAAGGAGTGTTCTTATGCATGATCTCAAATATGAATGTGTAGACTTCCTATCGAAGAGTTTTTTGTTGTTATAATAATCTGCTAAACATCGTAAGAAGGTATTAAACGTGGTGGGTGTTGGAACGTTTGCAGGTCCATTTTATCAACCAACCACCAACACACCAACGACCTCACCACATCTCTTCACCACAACTACGGCACGTTTGCCAATCTGACATCCGCGAACGCCGCTCGCAACAACATCCCGCTCGACAGCGAACCGCATCGCGCAGAACACGTCTTCAACTGCGCCCCCCTAACTATTCTCCTAGCAGCGGTCACCTAACCCCCACCTGGTCCTCACCGGACATAATGAGAGCCGTTAGGCTTTGACGCTCCTCCTACGCATCGGCAACGGCTACAGACCGAACAGCGATCTCCCCAACTACAATCTCTGTAGAAACTTCCAATTAACGCCACCGTCTGAAGATATCTCCTCGATATTCTCACTTCGGCCTCACTGCAGCCAACGGTCAACCTCCGCAGGCTCACCATCGCTCGGTAGTATTTGAATCCTATACTTAGAAACTTACCAGTACTTAGCTTAGTCTGTTGGCGTTCGTTTGACAGAGTACTTTAGAATAATTTAACAAGGAAAGTAACACAGATTAGTAAAAATACGATAAGGATACTATTTTTAATATGTTCCATTTTTCTTGTTGCAATTTGTAACCATGTTTGATTCAATATCTCCCCAGCTTATTATCAGTTCCAGCTGTATTTATAAGATGAAAATAGCAATAGAAATAGTTTCGCACAAGTCGCGGGGCAATATCCGTCATCAGATCAAGTCATTCCTTGAAGAGGAGCGATGACGTCACTCGTTGCTAGAACGTTGAAACTAGCATGTATGTTCTTGCTAGTTCCTAACACGTGGTTATCTACAGATCTCGCAGCCGGAGCCCGCGCCGCCGATCGTTCTCCCGCGGCCGGTCCATCTCCCCGCGCCGCTCGCCCTCCGTGCGCCGCCGTTCCCCGTCTATACGCCGATCGCGATCCCCACGGCGCTCGCGCTCTGACAGCAAGGCCAGGTAACATCTTCAAACGCCAGCCAAAACAAAAATTCCCAGTTTTCACCACTGGGGACATAGATGGGGGTGACAAGTGGTAATTACTTAATGCCATTAGTACTTCCTAGTTTTGGGAAGTGCATAGGTATACCACTAAAGTCCTGAAATTGTGACCGATTACTTGCAGTAGAGGTACTCTGCAAATCTGCATTGAAGCAGAATGTACTAGGAATAGTACCTCTTAGCTATAATACAATTTTCTATTATTTGCAGATACTAAAACGCAGTTTTCTGAAAGGCGAACAAAATGTACAATGGGACAAAATGTAATATACATAATTAAGTTTATCAAGTGAATGTGTCTGTGTGTATGAGTAATTGGATAGGTTACGACTACTATTAATTTTTGTTATAATCTTATACTTTTCATATTATGCTAGCAGCTTTTTTTGATGCTTTTCAAAGTAGCTACTAATGGTTGTATACATTTTTAAGTTACAGAATTGTATTTGCACATAACTAGTTATGTACACTTGTAGTAGTTGACGTCAATAAAATATCATAATATTTAACTAAATTTTTATTTTATACCAAAGTAGGCTAACTGATTATTGAGAAATTGCGTGTATTTTTATTGTTCCATAAAAGGCTTATCGACGCTTAACCACCAATACCTCCTAACCCACATGGACCAAATTTTACAGGAGATACAAAAAACGTTATATTTCTGAATATATACCGAATATTGCTAAAACAAAAATATACTTGGTTACAAATATTATAAGTATTTTTAAGGTGAAGTCAAAAATAATTGTCTATGTTACTCTGATAAAGAGGTAGGTATGTTAGGAGAAATTGATATAACTTTTTATACCAATTTGGTAGATAGGATTTATTTCTTCTTCATTTAGGAGATAATGCTCGCTAAATTGTAAATGAATTTTGTCGGTATTCTGTTAGTTAAGAGTAAATAAAGTAAGTAAAATAACTCTGGTTTTGAAGACCTATCCATAGACGTATGGGTTTGATGAAAAAAAATATTTTGAGTTTCAGTTCTAAGTAGCTAAGGGGAACCCCCATTTTTTTTTCTATTTTTGTGTGAAAATCTTAATGCGGTTCACAGAATACATCTACTTATCACGTTTCAACAGTATAGCTTTTATAGTTTCGGAAAAAAGTGGCTGTGCATTAGGACGGACGGACAAGCAGACAGACATGACGAATGTATAAGGGTTTCGTTTTTTGCCTTTGGCTACGGAACCCTAAAAACCTGTGCCAAATCTTCAACAGGATCGGTTATGGAAGTAACATTGATGGTTGAGTGGTTGATGGGTCTCTCTTTTTTGTCGGAGTCCACATCATTGTGCTCAGTTGTGTTCAATGACAGCTCAACTTATCGTCTTGAACGATTAGAATTCATTCTGCGAAACAAAATATAAGTACATCATCACCCTGAAGACGTCGTCCACTCTGAACATAGGCCTCCCCCTTAGACCACCACACGGAACGACAGTTTGCCACTTGCATCCACCGGTTGCTGCGACTCTTTTGATGTCGTCGGCCCATCTAGTGGGCGCTACCTACACTGCGTCTTCCAGTCCATGGTCGCCACTCTAGAACCTTTTTTCCCCGTCGGTTGTCAGTTCTACGAGCGATGTGGCCTGCCCATTGCCACTTCAGCTTGCAAACCCTGAGAGCTATATCGTAAACTTTAGCTCTTTGGCGAATATCCTGAAGAAACTCCGAGCATAGCTCTCTCCATTGCCAGCTGTGTTAACACACTGGTTAAAGACCCTTGTCTGTGGAATTTTGGACTAGAAAATGTCACGCAACTTTCCGAACGCTGCCCATCCGAATTGGATTCTTCGGGCGACCTCTTTGTCGAAGTTGGACCTACCTACCTGGACGATCTGGCCAAGGTACCTACTGGTCAACAACTTCGAGGGTATCATCCCCAACGATTACCGGCACGGGTACAACGTGGCCATTGGACATGACTGTTCATTTTAAGACCCACCAGTTGGAAAACGCTACTGAGGTCGCAGAGCATAGTATTGAGATCCTCCAGCGACTCTGCTATGATGACATCATCGGCAAAATGAAGGTGAGTGATGTATTCGCCATTGATGTTGAAGCCGAATCCGTTCCAGTCCAAGAGCTTGAAAACGTCCTCCAATGCGTTCGTGAACAGTTTTGGAGAAATAACATCTCCCTGTCTCACGCCTTTCTGCAATGGGATAGGTTTCGTGCTCTCGTCCTGTAGTCGGATTGACATGGTGGAAATATAAGAACCTACGGGATATTTAAATTATTAAAAATGTGTCATTATTTTCGCCAAAAAATGCATTAAACTCTATCGTAAAGAATTACGTAAATTCCTTACCCCCGTGCCTATTTTTTCTTGTAAAAAGACTAAAATGGTAGTGGAAATACCTCCTAAGTGTTATACGATCGAAACAAAAACAAACCCAAAGGCAAAAAATATATTCGACCAATAACTCCTATCTCCTTTTGATAACTTTAGAGACGGATTATGACTAAAATGTCAATTTAAACCACCATAAGAACACCAGAATAACATTATAGTATTCGTTTTAGGTAGTAACAAACGTTAAACACTAAAATAAACAGTTATATTAACAGAAAACTTACATTTAGGTTACCGGCGCGCGAATCCGTGTCTATTGCATGCGAACGCTATGAGTTCACGGAAGTTAGGAGCAATTGGCGCCAACAATCTGTCCCTGACTTATAAGAGGTGTTGGCAGGATTACAATAACACCCGTTAGGAGCACAAAATCATATAGGAGTTTTTAGTGGGCGGTAGATATGAAGCTTATGAATACGATTTCATAAAAAAAAAATTTTGACAAAAATGTCAGTTAGGAGGTATTGGTGGTTAAACGTCGTTATTATATACTTATGATCTGAATATTGAATAATAGCCAGTTGTATGTAAGTATCAAAAGGCGTGATGAATATTTTGAACAGTGATTTTAACATAACGAGTAGTTAAGTAGGTCGTATGGGCTCTTCAAAGGAATATAAATAAAATAAGACAGAAATAGACAATGGCGTATACTCACAAAAATATTTTATAACAATTGTTGTAAATTGATTTATCCTAGCTGGAAAATATCTAAATATATAATAATGTCGGTAAAAACCACAACCACTTGTTAGGGTCATTCCCCATTGTCACAACTGGGAATTATTTTTTTATACACTTATCACTAAACTTTCTCCCATTATGGAGGCAGACAAGGTAATAGGGGCTATATATATTTATATGCACTTTGAATGCTACAAACTAACTAAATTCGTCGGCTATAAAATTACAGTAAAGCTTGAAAAGAGGGACAGCTGCTGCAATCATGTTACTATCTACTAGGTACTTAAATTTCACTTTAGTTCTATGTACCGGCACCAGTAATAATAATAACTTACTATTTAGCCAAAAATAACTATACAAAATCACTTGAAAAATAATATTAATTTAATAAAAAAAATTATTTACTTACCTAAACATATAAAAATAATTAGTAATATAAATGTAAAATATATCATCATAGGGTCAGTGCGTTGGTTTCCCGGCCACCTTTGGTTTTCGGCCTTTGGGCTGTGGTGTTACAGTATAATTAAGATTATAGCAATAAATGAAGGTGCCTGAAAAAATAATTTTGATTGAATCATCTGAAATTAGTTGCCTAATATCTGACAATATTTTTGGTCTGACAGCTCTGACCAGGAATTTCTAATTAATTATTCAGTTTGACACCAGCAACAGAGGTGCCACAAGATGTGCAATTGAACGAAAAAAATAGTGGCGCACGTGATGATTAAATCATTTTTTTAGGCTTTTTTATAAGTAAAAAACGATGACATGCATGTTATTCATTAAATAAATGATTGATTGTCATACTTCTAGCTTGTTTATTGTCATAATTGATAAAAATACACAATAATTTTGGTGGCCAAATATTAACATGGTAATTTCTTCAAATATTTAGTTTTCGGCCGGGTGGCCGAGAACGAAGTTGTCATAGCTTGTTATACTTTGTCTCTTTTATTTATTTGGTGGCTAACATCATGGGACTACTCTTTTCTCTCATATAGTAACCGTCATGAAAGATCTAATTGTTATTTTTCGGCCGCCAAATTACAGTTGTATGATTAAATTATGGTGCCACTAAGATGACCATTTTTTCGGGGCCGAAAACTAGCACACCATATAAAAATCTAGGTTAGTTTTCGGCCTACCGAAACTTGTATGGAACAAAATGTGGCCGAAAACTGAGTGATGTTCCCACTTATCGGCCATATCATGAAAATAGTGAACAAATTTAGATTAACACTAGTGCAAATCGAACTGGGTTCTCCCTATTCACTGAAACTTGACAGATATCGATTCATGCAGTTTAAGAATGTCTTTCTCCAGATGGCACCTCCAAAATTTTAACAAAAACACGGCGTTCAGCATTATCACAACGACGAGCCGAAGGAATAAATAGAGCGAGGGCTCGTGTTACGGAGGAGTCGATCAAGCTCTGGTTCCGAGAGCTTGAATAATTCCTGGTGGAAATAAACCACCAAGACATATTGGAAAGACTAGAGCGGATGTTCAATGGTGATCAGAGTGGCTTCGCATTTTGCCGAACAGCTTAATAGCTTCTAGCTAGAAGGCCTTAGTCCAAGAGGGTTCCCCAACCTTTATGTATCAAATAAAAAATAGCAGTGCGTAGGATAACTTAACTGTGCTGAAGCACAAATATCATCATCATTGCTTCAACAACATCATCAGTTTGAAGACGTCCACCTCCGTCCTCCCACTTAGACCGCCACACCGAAGGACAATTTGCCACTTGCAGCCACTGGTTATGCCAGCGACGCTTTTGATGTCATCGGCCCATTTAGTAGGAGGCCTACCTATGCTGCGTCTTCCAGGTCGTGGTCGCCACTCTAGAACCTTTCATCCCCATCGGTTATAAGTTCTACGAGCGATGTGGCCTGCCCATTGCCACTTCAGCTTGCAAACCCTGAGAGCTATGTCGTAAACTTTAGGTGTTTGGCCAATATCCTCGTCTCGGATTTTATCGCGCAAAGAAACTGCGAGCATATATCTCTCCATTGCCCGCTGTATGACTGAGCTTCTCCAAAAGGCCAACCGTTAGGGACCACGTCTCAGTTTCTTATGGCATCACTAGTAACACACATTGGTTCAAGACCCTTGTCTTTAGGCACTGTGGAATTTTGGACGAGTAAATGTCACGTTACTTTCCAAACACTGCCCATCCGGGTTGGACTCTTCGGGTGACCTCTTTATTGAAGTTGGATCTGCCTAACTGGACAATCTGCCCAAGGTATATCTGTACTGGTCAACAGCTTCGAGAGTATCGTTCCCAACGATTACCGGCTGTATACATGGACATTTGACATGAAAGTCTTGTTCATGTTAATTTTAGACCACCTGTTGGGAAACGCCACTGAGGTCACTGAGCCTATGCTCAGATATTAAGACCTTCTGCGACTCTGCCATGATGACTATATCATCGGCAAAAAGAGGGTGAGTGATGTATTCACCATTGATGTCGATGCCGAATCCGTTCCAGTCCAAGAGCTTGAACTTGAAACGTTGAAACACAAATAATTATGTCCGCCATTAATTGTATTTTCATACATTCGCCCACCAAAACGTGTTGTACACATGCCACCAAATTGGGTCTTAGGCAAGTCGGAAAGCAGATGGGCGCGTGATGATGTATTTTTCGAATACATTTTTACCTTTTTATGCAGGGTTTTGATATTAAAGTAATGGCATTTTACCTTTAATATAGCGCGATGTAACGGCCGAAAACTAAACATGATCTGGCCGAGAACTGAAATTTGAGGCCGAAAACTAGCATTTTAGCACTTTTCAGACGTTTCTTTTTTTATAAAAAAAGCTGTAGTATTTAACGTCCTCACATTAACTCCAACATAAACTTCAGTGTTTACACTATCAAAAACAAAAATAAGTACGGCTATACATCAGCCCAATTATTTTAAATGCAATTTTAAAGTTGACGTCTGCGCTAAAAGGCCGAAAACTAACGCAATGACCCTAATCATACTTCCTTTAGATTTATTAGGAACTCTTATAAAAAGCGAATTCTTAGAGACAAACCAAAAATACGTCAAAATTTTTATAAAAACGAATTACTTATTAAAAATCACTAGGTACAAATTCTTGTTGTTTCATAATTCAATGATAAAAATAAAAAAATAAATACCTACCTGTAAAAAATAATGTAGGTATAAATCATATAAATGACTTTCAAACATAATACATATAAATCATCATTGAGCCTGTTATGACCCTACATGTAAACATACAAACATTCTATAATTATGTTGTGAAGTTATACATAATTAATATAACTTCACAACTGAACATGTAGCGGCCCTATTGCATCACATATTTACTTAAAAGAGAACATAAAAACAATTAAATTGGGTAACAATAAATAAATAATTAAGTCAAGTATCCTTCATACTAACAGGCCTTTGTGTCCTCCGCCTGAAGAAGTCAAAGTACACATATGTACCTAAAGCGACTAAGACAGTACCAACAACATGCAACATTGTCAAATTATTCTTAAATACTATTGAAGAAACCAGCAGAGATAAAAACTTTCTTAGGGTCAGTATAAATGTAACAGTGACCGAAGTTTCTTTAGTAGCCAACTCATGGACGGAATGAGTGCAGTAGAACTGAGACGCAATGTTAACAAGTATCAAGATCCAAATATCGATATTTAGGTGCAAAGAAGAGTCGCGCAGTTGTGGATAGACACCTAAAAACAATGGCAACGGCAGAGCATGTGTGTAAAACAGCATCTGAAAAATAAACAGATATCCTATTCAGTACGTACAAGCTGTTGCACTGTTGTTGGAAAAAATTAGGTAGGTATTGTTTTAAAAATGAGGTTGGTAGTTGTACCTAGTGGCTATGGAATGACAGGGACAGCCTTTATAACAGAAAATATCGAAAGCAACTAATAGTGATTCAATTGAGATAACAACAAAAGATATTCCGTTATTATCAAAACCTATAGGTATCTAGCTTATCTATAGATAATCTTGGATTTTATTTTAATAATCTAAGATTTTTTACCTGATAATAGAGATACCGTAGAACCTTACAACATTGCCTTTGCAGTACAACTTTGCCAAAACCCGAAAAATAAACAAAAGTTGTCGTGGTAAATTTAGTTTATAAAATAGCAACAGTTTTGAGTGTTTGGGTAGATCTCAGACATGTATATGGCAGTACAAGCTATTAGTTCTGTTCCTAACTTCGCTGAATTTCCTGACAGCAGCCATCAAAGTAGGGGTAGTCGAAGGTGGTGTCAATTCCGTGTCGCAGATTTTACCATGCTATTCCCAAAATACTTGTTTCAGATGAGTCACATTGCATGTGCTTAAAAACGCTTTATTGGCGATGAGTTTAATTCCTGATTCTGTGCTGTAGGTCGCTTTATTACGAAGAAATTCAACTGGGCAAAGTAGTGAGACATTCCGCAGCAAAGAGTTTGAAACATTGCCCACCGCAAAAATGGTGTTAGGGTTGACACTTTTAGAAATTGAAAATTCTGCATAAGTACATACTAATTATAATAATAAATAATAGGTAATTATTACAAAATAGGTACCTACCCAGGCATTAACTTAATTTGAGAAGAATATGGTGGTAGTCTAAAATATATTAAGTAGGTAGAGAAGTACCTATGGTACCTCAATAACTTCCTAAGCTATTGCTTTGATTTGTATTTACAATTCCTAACTAAGTAGGAACAAAGAGATAACTAGGTATAATAAGTTTGGCATACCAAGGTGCAAGTTTAGTTTTGTTCTTTATTTTCATAATTTTATAAATTGATACCTACGTAATATCTTGATAGGTAGGTACTACCTAGTTACCTACCTACTTATTTAATAATTTTTTCATTGCTTGTAATAATAAATTTAAATAAATCTACAACAATATAATATTAAGATTTTTCTTTTGTAGCAGCCCTAGCACCTCACATCACTTTGTATGGAAGTAGATCTGGAGGGTAGTACAAAATTGCCCACGTCATTTAAAAAAAAACTATAAGGTATTTTAGCTTGTTGTCAACAGGGTTTTCATCTTTACACCATTCCTCAAGATATATTTTATTATCAGAGCAATAGAGCTTACGGTTTCTCGAATATTCAAGGTGAGCAATGTTGTAAGAAATGGCTGATAAAGTTGCCCACCTCTTTGACCGTAATTTTATCCGTATTTATTTAACATAATGACAATTTGTTTGGATATATACATTCCTTTAATTGCGGTTTGTATAACTGTATATTTACATTTTGAATGAAGCTAATCCTTTTTGTGCTATCATAAAAAATAGTAAAAAAGCGGGCAATGTTGCAAGGTTATACGGTATGATTTTTTAAATTCTTCATTTTCAGAATCATGATAAGCAAGAAATTGGAAAAGCTAGCGGAGCGGTATAACACAACATGTTGGTTTAAAAACTTATCATACAAACCTCATTAGGGTGTTTCCCATATGCTGTGTACAACATTTCCTGTTGCAATCCTGTGTATGCTCCGGTAACAAAGGTGCACAGCAAGATTGTCACTCCGATGCACCAAAACAGGAATCGCCCTTTAGTCTCTTCTGTTGGGGCTCCACCGTACATTGCCAACGCCACTCCTGCGCTTATGAGGACTGATCCTATAGCATTGTTGGGTTTCGGCCATTGCTTCTTTGCATAGCAATAGACAAGCATACTAGCCGGGGACGATGCAGATCTGAAAATATTTGTAACATTATTATGTGAATACTAAACAAGTGCCATAACTACTATGAGTATAATATACTTTGTTGGGTAACCTACAAGTCGTAATGGGGTTAATTGGGGTTCTAGTGCATTACCAGTTGGCGATATAGTATTACCTAATTGCTGGTGGTATAGCTCCATTAATTTGCATACTAATTAGACTAGTAAGTGCAAATAAAAATAGGCTTTATAGCTAATCGAGAGTGATAATTATGTGGGTGCAATAAGTGCTTAATATTATTTGTTTTAACAATAATCACATTGGTAGATGCCTGCTTTGAGATTTCAACTCTCTACCCTCTACTTAGAAGGAGGACAGTCATTTCCTCTCTCTACTTCTTTTTTTCTACTATTATGTACTCATGGCAAACTAATATGGTCTTACTACAAAAAATTAAACAAGAGATGAAGTCTAAATATTTTCTCCACAAATTCCCAAGTAAAATAATTAGGAATGCCATTTGAATTAATTAGGAATGATTGAATAAGAAAATGCAAGTGTTAGACGTCAATATTGTGGAAATAAATTTTAGAAACATCTGTTTAACTCTAGTCGAAACTTTCTGTGGGAAGACTGTTAAGGTTTATAAAGCAAAACTATAATTACCGTATAATCATATGCAGCGTCGAAGGCACATGCAAAGCATAAACATAGTTATTTGCCACACTTGTAACAAAAAATAAAGCTACTAGTATTATGTACTGCCGTATCGGTATTTTGGGACTTACCTGAAAATTCACTAAACATGTAAATCATTTATTTTTTTATCCATGCATTATTTTGTTACCAGCATTTTGGTAATAAAATTGTAAAATAATGTAAGTATGGGTTTTATTATACAACAAAAATATTACCTAATAATCTAGATCTTAATATAATTTATTTTCATCAGGAAGAAAATAAATGTATGATTATTACATTGATGCTAGGGCATGCTAATGCTTTAAAAAACTGATCGACTTGATTGATCAACACACAGCTGAAACCGCTGGGTCTAGAACCATGGAAAAATGTTGCATCGGCCTGTGGCTCCTCGTAAGTACAGTTATGATATCCCAAAAATATGCATTGTAAATATGTATAGTTAACTTCATAAATAAATACCATTTTGGTGGTTATTTCAACATAATAAAATCCTAAAATACCAACCATTATTAGAAGCCTATAAAAAATAACTTACAGTTAGTTTCCTGAACTTACCGAACCAAATTTTGAAATTGCTACAATGCCATAGAGTGTAATAGAAAAGAATTGTAGAAAAGTAATCAGATTGGCAGACTCCGGCGTTCTTGTCATTAAAATCTCCATTAGAAACGCGCTCATGCAACAACCAGTGAACACCTTGATCAAGCTCTTGCCTGACTGCATTTTGAACAGTGACCACTGACCGGTTACTGCGGTTGTGGTATATTTTGAACAGTTAATTTACTTAAGAACACAGCCCATAAAATAATAATTATCATCACAGGAAACTAATAATGACTTGAGAAAATTAAACTTAATGGGATAGGATAAAATAAAAACAAACACCTCTCCAAAAATTCAACACTAAACACAATCACTTCAGTAGGTACCTACTTTCATTTCAGTAGGTAATCACACACATTCACATTTCACAACACGACAGCAATTGACAGCATGACACAGTGTCTCCAGATTGAGTATGTGAAATTTCCCCAGATCAGGTATAAATTTTCCCCAAAATGATACCTTTTTCTAAAGTTTTCCCCAAAATACTTTGTCCTTGTATTTTATTATTGTAGTTAGCTGCGTCCTGCGGGTTCGCCCGCGTAAATGAGTTTTTCCGTTTTATCCCAATGTTCCCGTGGGATTATCGGAATAAAAGTTTCATATTATACACCCAGTGGTCTCAGCTAGCTCTCTATCTATTAATTAAAGTCCCGTAAAAATCGGTCCAGCCGTTTCGGAGGTTACCTAGATAGAACTAAAAGACATAGAAAAAAAAAAAAAAAATAATGTTCTACTATGGATATCAGATATTATACTCACATAAATTTCAAAATAAGTAAGTATTGCAGGTTGATAATGTCTGACATTTCTAGACATGTTTCAACAAAAAGTATACAATTTAAATGTACGTTTTTCGACTTCACTCCTTGAACACAATGGGCAGTGTTTAAATTTTCTGACCTATAATTTTACATAATTTCTTAAGATATAGAACACTTTAAGAAACTAATTTGAATATTTTAGTTTTCCATGGAATAGTTATTTTATTAAACATAATATTTTAAAATTTAGCATGCTGACGTCATCATTAGCAGAATATCATACAGCGTCGTTGCCACTGCGTGAGATTAAAAACCTAAAGATTGTTAATCTGTGAGATTTACTTTGTGTTGTTTGTTTATCTTTTTGATAATAATAATTGGTTAACCTATAGACACAGACACAGATTTAACTTTTTTTGGATGGGTAAGGTCTATTCCAGGACATGGATTTTTAAACACTAACTATAAAAAAAAATAGAAATGCCCATTACAATCATAATCAATAATAAGCTTCAGTCGGAATGAAGTTAGTAAACATTTCATTCCATGGCTAAAATAATAGTAAAAAAATGACATGTTTGACTTGCCATTGGCAGCGGTGCCACACGCGGTTACGGGCATATTGCTATTGAAAGAATAATGTTGGCAGCATTGTATTGTTTTACGCGTGCAATTTCAATCACGACACAGAACAAATATTAGCTTAAATATGTATTTATTAGGTACATAACTGAATAAAAAATGTGTTCACATTTCTCCCACAAACTTTCGCCAAAATAAAATGCGTTCCCCATATTTTTCCCCACAGTTTTCGTTTCCCCAAAAATGTCGCAAAAATTTTATTTTTCCCCAATATGGGGAAAAAAACCCCCAATCTGGAGACACTGGCATGACAGTCAGACAGATTTTTTTGTTTTAGTTATGGCTTCGCACAGTTTGTGCATTTAGCCAGTGTCAGAATACCTATTTTTTTTTTTTTTTTTTTTTGTTTTAGTTATGGCTTCGCACGGTTTGTGCATATAGCCAGTGTCAAGTATTTTATATTAAGTATTTCTTAATTTCACATTAAGAAAGTCACAGCAATGTTATAGCAGTCGTAGTCAAGTAGTCAAGTCAATTATTTACATCGTCAGTCACGATTCAGTAAAGTAGTGGATGCTTTACTGAAACTTCCTGGGAGTTTTGGAAAAAATGCGAAATGACACGTTTTTTGAGTTTATATCATTCGCCTACACTCGTGCACGTTAACGAACACTTAATGGTTAATATTCCACCAATATTACACATTAACACTCGAAGAAACACAAGTTTGTGCTAATAATACAAAACCAACAACGTCTCACTATCGGATTCCCGCCAAAACTCCAGAATACCTATTAGGTACCCTAGAAGAAAGGACACCATCGCTATTTTTCAATTAGAGCTTGATAGCACGATCGGTCGATCGTATAACGCTTTGAATGAAATTTAGAACGCGTTTGAATACCTATGAACGAGTACCAACCAGCCTTGAATGTTCCAACTTTTACGTGATTTTTTATTTTTTACGTGAATAAAGTCACCATTTTATAAAACCTTCTTCAGGCGGCTATTTTACTCCTAGCTACATACGAGTATGTATATCCTTTTTGTTATGATTATCTTTTACTAAAATGAAAGATATTACCTATTTAAACTATTTCACAGTAGGTAATGGAAAGCAGCGAACTCAACGCGGACGACCCTATGGCTTTGACACAATATCCTTTGGCTTTTGTTGAATTCAGCCGTTTTATGTAGAGTGCCTAATAGTGCCTGCCTATGCTATGCGCCAACCGCCAACGCGGCCGCGCGCCGCGCCGCCCGCGCCGCCGGCGCCGCCGCCGGCTGAGCGGGAGCAACACATTCTCCGGAATATTGCGATAACTTTATAAAATAGGAATGACGATGGTCAGGGATCCGGGAAAATCAAGATTAGTAACATAATAAATACCTACTAGGCACGTGCGCTCGCGCTTGGTAATCCGTTCCGTTTGTTTCCTATACTCAGTGACCTAAAATACTATGCCTACACTAACTAATTGAAAACCTACAAAATATAGGGTTATTTCATTTCATTACCTACTCTTACCACGCTAATAATGCCTACCTGAAAATAGAACACGCTCTTTTAGATTGAATATAATAATATAGGTACCTACCTACCTACACCTACCCACAATGATTTTCCGCGTTGGCTAAACCCGCGGTTGCCTGCGTTTATTTATCTACACTGATAGACTATTTACTTACCTACCTAAAATACATAGTTGCGTTCGTTAACAGGTTTATTAAACAAACTCATACTCGCCATACCTACCTACCTACTATTTATTTTGCTACTCCGACCATAATATTGTACGTAATTTCTCGTAAAAAAAGTTGCCATCGAGCTGGCAACCCTGGAAGGTACCTAGGTAAGTATAGTAGGTAATAGGTATAGGTATACCTACAATGCGCGATTGTTGGCCGAGTCGAGACGGCGGTCGAGTAGACTCGACTCGGTGACGTTGGCCAAGCCACAAGCAAGCCATCAAGCCAAACCAAAGCCAAGTCTGCTTCACGCACGCGAGTGTGTGGCCGCGTCGTGCCCTTTCGCGCCAAATTTTCCCTCCAATGCTAATTCAAACTTCGAAAAACTGTAGCTGTGACATTTGTTAGTGATAGAAAACTGTTCTATTTTACTCGGATAAAAAATTACAGTATTATGGTATATCTGTGAAAAACATGAACTGAAGTGTAGTGTTTTTGTAAGGCTTTGCTAGGTTTTTTAATCACCTGCACAATGCAAACGACGTTAATTTTTATGTATACATGTCGTGGGTATGTTTTCGTAAATTTTGAAAAATGTTGAGAGGATTGCTTGTGTCTTCGCTTGTTCTGCATCTTTTCACATTGGGTAAGTTGTTAAGTTATGGTAGTTTACACGTAATACTTAGGTAGGTAGTTTTGTAACATGAAATACTTATTTAAATAAATATTATTATGATAAACGAATAATAATTTAAGGTAAGAATAAAATTAAATAGGTAATGCTCCAAATGTATAATATATAATTTATTAAATGTAAAATTAAATAATCTCCATTATAGGTAGGTACCTAAGCTAGAACCTTGTTCTATTTCCGCAAATAATTAAATAATAATATGTAAGTAAGTAATCGATTATAATTATTATTGTAATAATAAACTTATATATAACTAACTAGATTTATTTATAATTTACTTTTTCGACTAAGTAAATCATAATTTTTAACTAAGTACTTAATATTGCTTTTATTTTGCCTAGTTATCGTTAAAATAACAATAGGATATATTACGGAAAAAAAACTACTTAAATATAGCAAAAATAACACTTAGATCATCAGCGTTCCCTTCCTAATAGATAGATGTAACCAAACATGGTAGTGTGTTAATAATCGTAAGTAAGTAGGTAGGTACCTTTTTTTTTTTTTTGTCGAGGGGGAAACCTTCAAAAAGGTACCCGGCTGCATGTAGGGGGTGCGATCGGGTTATGTGGGATTTGTAACCGCACTAAAAACCCCCCGGTGGCCGACCTCTGCGCATTCAAGGGGCTCTGGGTTCTCCAGAGGACCGCACCAGTGCCCCTCTTGCACGTTGCCCTGAGGCCCATCCCAGGGGTGGCTGTTAAGCCAACCCCAGCTTCACAGGCAGCACATGCCACTATGCGCTGCTCTTACACCTCTTGGCTCGATTAGGTGAGCAGCCAGAGCCCCCACTCCGACTGTCGTCGATGCCTAAGACGACCTTCTGTTTCTGGTCTCATCCTCTAGCATGGCTGACACCACGCTTGTAGGTGAGAGGTCCTGCCCGATGATTCTGACCAAGATTCCGCGCTCGGCGCTCCACGCCGGGCGATCCTCGAGCGTGTGCTGGGCAGCCTACCTATATCAACTTGTCTCGTAAAAGGAGCCATCCAAACATGGATCACCGTTTCGAAATCACGGCACGGTTGACAATCGTTTTCATTATAAAATTTCAAATAAACGAATATGTATACCTACATAATATTGCAATAGCTATCATTGCATCGTTTGAAATGTAATTTCATGGAACATTCTTGTCTCAGTAAGGTGCTCAACCCTAAAAACGAAAGTTCAACTTGCAGCGTGTTTTAAATACATTTTGGAGTCCTATTTTTGGCGGGAAATTAAAAATGTGCCGATCTGCAGACATTGATGATTTGTATTTTCTGAATTCCAACGGGACACGGGACCTCATCTCGCCCCACTCCAGGCGGAGCGACGGCTCGCGGGGTGATTTTAGTATTCCCTACAATAATATCCCCTTCCACCAACCCCCGTGGCGGAAGGAATAATGCGAAGGCATTTCCCCCCTCAAACAGAAAAAAAGGCTCTAGTTGTTTAGCAAATCCAATTTGGAAACTGTTGTTTTGGAAGCTGTATGAAGATTCCAACAGTAAACAATAATCGGCTGAAACGTTCTATTTCTGTTGTTAGCAATTTACGTTATGCCAAAATCCCACGAGCGATATTTCGGGCAGACACACAGTCTGCATACTCCAGTGCCAACAGTGAGTGTAGAGGTAATTATACCTACCTGTCTAGCTAATGAGTGCATGTATGTATAATTGTATGTGGATGGATGATTTCCTGATATTAGACGTTAGACGCCACCTTTTAGCCTCTAACGAACGTGTAGGTAGTTAGGTATACTAAGACTCGCTTGGGTAGCCAGGAAAAATATCTGCTAACCTAGACAACTCTTCGATTCGTCCCCTTTAAGAAAAAAAACTATCATCTAGCAAATAGAAAACATGTAGTGGGTCTGTTCTTGACTATGTCTTTCCAATTTGTAAAATTTAATCAATGGTAGACCAGTCCATTTGTCTCAGATGAACTGCCAAATTATTTACTAAATATAATTATATTATTATGGTTTACCAAACGGGGCGTTTGTGAAAGGTGTGTAACTAACTGTTAGCAAAGATCTATATACATATACAGATAAAGATCTATATATACTCGTACTATAGATACAGTAGATCTGACTGGTGAAATCTGCCCAAATGTTCAGCTGGGCTCGGTAAACGAAGTAGATACGTCATTCGATGACGTATTTACCAATATGCGTAAAGAAATATTGGATAATATGTGTAAACTACACTTGAATAAAAATAATATTTTAAAATCGTAAAACACATGCCAATGAAATATCATATTGAAAATTGAAAAAAATATAGATATCTGTTGGTACCTACCAACCTACGTATCAACTTCAAGATATTTTGCAAATATATAACGTTTTTAGAATAGAACGTGATGCGAATGAGACTATTTTGTGAATGGAACATCATGCGAATCTGATTTGGGGACTAAATTGGCGAATGGAATTTACTGACATCGTGACGGTATAATTTGCGAATGTGCCGGTTTGCTAGTCAAGTAACCCCTTCCTCTTTGAGGAAGACGCTATGATGTCCACTTTAGACTGACGTTCCAAATGTAGATTTGTATTTTGCTTCAGTCGGACACCGATGCGTTTTCATCAGAAACATGTTTACTATTCTAAAAGTTGGCAATGGTATTAATCCTACCTACCCTGGGTAACAATTATGATGTCAACTGGTACAAAGTATCTACTGCAACAAACTGATACTGATTGTACAAATCATTGCAATTGGAGGATATTTACGCTTATAACTGAATGTTTTTGTAGCCAATTGACATCATCTCGAGATCAATTGGGACTGCATGATTCGCTCAACGATCTCAAATGAATCTGGAAGGCCAGATTCTGCGAGAAGAATTTTCCATGAAACTACTAATAACACCAAAACCGACTGATTTTCCTCAACGGGATTGCATGGTGATATAAGTTTATTTTCTGGAACGTTTCTATTACCTACCTCCTTCCCTTCCACCACCGTACAAGACATGCGAAACACGGCATCCGTATTTAACATTCTCAACTCCGCACACAGTGATGTGCATCCACATTTTATAATATCAACACAGCGAGGGGATGGAACACCTCACTAGCGTCTTTGTTCCACGATGACTTGACTATAATCTTTGCAACCGAAGAGGGTACGGTCTTCGGGGAACACGGGACTATATCCCCATCGACATCGGGTAAAACTATATCCCGCACTCCACACTAGTGACTCATTTGTAAATTACGCGTGAATTACCTCGTTTCGAGCTGCGGAAAGAATTGACAGCAGTCGGAGCCACTGGCCTGACCTGGCCTGATAACCTCTGACGCCGGTAGTAAAAACGCATACAGCAAGCGCAACGCAAGCCGCGTTCGTTACCGTTGTTCTATAAAGATGGCTTAATTCTGTTTCCACTTTGACGGGGACCTCAGCTTTGCCTTAGTCATTGGCTATGGCCTTATACTCAAAAACACAAGTACCCATCATAAGTATGTACACAAGTGCACTAGCACATATATCCAGTTTCAATTGTGCAGGTAAACCTTATACTGTATCCGGGACGGCGCTATTCTCATGTGACGGTTCCCATCGACAGTTACCTCTGGGGCCGACCGTTCGTCGGCACACTATGCACACGGATGCCTGCGGTAGAGATGAGATACATTAGTTGACCACAACAACTTGGATTATCTTACTTTCGTAGTTATAGAAATGAGTAAGTTATAGTAAGTTAGTGTAGATGGGTGCTGGCTGACAAAATCAATTTGTCCCGTTGTTGTTCGACTTTCAGCAGCACATAGGGCATGCTTGTCAACTTCCCAAGTTCCGATAGGTGTTGATTCAGGAGGGGTAACTGAAATCCTGGATCCGCATCCAAGTTCCGATGACATGGAACGTGCAAATACTTGAGCATGGACAATGGATATTTATGGACAAAGTGCATGTACCTATGTTATGTACACTAGATCTCGTACGTATCTGCTTAATTAATATTACATACTGTCTACTCGAATATGCAGATTGCCAGACCAAAATGTTAGTAGTTATCCATAAAAGAAACAAGATTTTGTTTGTCCTAAGCGACCTTGCTGCGTAAAAGGAGATTGTCACGTGCACTTTACCAATGTCAATGTCGTGTATTGCGTTAAAGATAGACGCTTTTGGATGCTGTTAGACCGCTAAATACAAATCGTAATGGTAACTATAACTCGCCTACTACCAATTAATGGTTTTACTGAAATATTCAGTTTATTTAAGTCATGATGCAATTGCTCTGCTCATTGCAAGGTTGCTTGCCATATTGACCAAAATGGGATTGCATTCGTTACCCTGAGAAATTGCATTAACTTTCATCGATTCTTCTGCATGCCTCTTGCTCATTATTCCAGCGAACTGCAAAAATATCAAGGCCAATTAATTAGAAAGACTTACTTACCAGACTAAGCAGATCAATTTTGCGTTATAGAATTGTACACGTGTCTTCACTCAGGACAGGCAGATTTGAGATTGTAGAAGGTTGAATTGATTGACCTCACAATAGAAGCATATTTATAGAAGTGGAATTACGGGTATACCCTGATGATTATTGGATCTATGCATGGATCTTTGTATACCTTTGTATACCTACTTTCATAGGAGTTTCATAGGCCTACAGATAGAGTTACACAAATATATTATAGTCTAGCCAAACCTAACGTACTAATAAGTAGCGTATCCATTATTCTTTGTTGAAATGTAATAGATACGTAGGTACCTACTGCTTCGGTTACATTTGGAAGAGTTGTCATTCTACATTTCAAATTGGTGACTTTGTTTCGACATGAAACGAAGTCAACAATGGCAAGCCTGACTCGCGACCAAAGCACCTTATTTTGAATTTTAAACAATTTCCAAGTTTTGTAATCGTTATTAATGGAGATATCGGTTTGCAATGGGAACGTTAAGAAGTTTATTACGGATCAGTCGAAATTACTAAAGAATGCCGAAAATTTACTCGAAAATTCAGCTTGATAATGGCACAATGTGGCTAAAAAAAGGACTAAAAACTGGTCCAGCGCCAGCCATAAAATATCGACTCGCTCTCAAACTTCTACATAGACCTACATACTACTTAGCGCAACCAATGAATGGTGGACAAAAAATGTTTTCGAGTTATGCGTGCGGGCTGTGGGCATCTGTTGTAAATCAATGAGACTACACGTATCAACATCCTCGGTTACTTTTGCGTTGTTAATTATTATGCAAAGCCTGTACTGTTTACAAAGGCTTGTTACTTAATATGTGCCTGACATGTGCAAGAGTTTAATGTAAGTACAGCGGCGTAATGCAAGCACGCAAACACCCATATCATGACTATTCCGTTGGTAAAGTCAATTTTATACTCATGCAGGACGGATAACCGTGAAGATGAAATGTCTACTCGGTATTTCTTTGCTGACGTTCTCCAGAATAGTCTTTTTAATCATCCTGGAGCTGAAAATTGTGGTCGACGGTACATATAATTATATACTTATTCAACACCCATTATATTTTTGGTCTAGTTTTAGCATCTCCAGACGTTATGAACTAACATTGTCAGAAAACAAGTCAAATAAAATAATAAATCACGTAGGTACTTAATAAAAAATTCTGGATCAAGTGATGAATATACTAATGAAGAACGAAAACTGAGTAAATACCACAAGAATGCTTCATTACCTCGTGGCAATTCTATTAATTGATTTACTAAGTTTCCTGTTCATTTTCCTCTATTTTTAATCAGTACCTAACTAACGGTTTGACCACAAAAGAGGATTGAAACTGTCTCAATGCCCAAATGGATGATTCAACTACTTGTGATGACTGTATAAATCCAATTTTGCAGAATTGTATATTTTGTAGAGCAGCTGACTGGGTGCCCCCTTCCGCCAGCAGTCGTCTCCAGTAGGTATAGTGTCCAGTGCACTACCTACGTCATAGAATGAGTGGCCATAGACTGTTGGGCTAGGCATAGAATGCTTACTTATATATTTAAGCAAGTAACAACCGCCCCCACAAACTCAAAGTCAACCATGTTCGTGACGGGTGAGCAGGCGAGCTTCGGCATTTAGATATTTATATAATAGGTAGGTACTAGCGGACTCGACAGACGTTGTCCTGCAAAGTATGACTGCAGCGTCATCTGCCGGCTGATTTCTAAATCTAAACCATCCAGGGCAAAACGCAAAACATTCAAATCGGTCCAGCCGTTTAGGAGGATTTCAGTGACATACACACGTACAGTAAGTAGAATCATATACCTATATAAAGATAGTCTCTTACTGTATCTCTATTAGAGAAGACCTTTATGTGCATTGTCTCTCTTAACCAAAGCTTTTTCGTTATCTTGTACCTGTAGTGCATAAAATACGTTAGTTTATCGTGTCAGGTGTATAAACTTAATCAAAGGTTTGCTAGAGAGCGTGCTCTCACACGTGCACTGCCTTTGACACGCCACCATGTCGATAACAATGCTTCAATTAAGTATATACAATGTACATATTATTTAACCACGCGACTGTCCATCAATGGTTTAATTACTTCAATTATTATATAATACCTACTGTAGGAAACGCTTAATCCTCTCCTACGCACAATAAAGTAATTCACTGGCTCGACAATGCCCCCGTGCTCGTCCACCACTTTACCGCCATCATCCAATCCCTCACTCTCGCCGGTGGCGTTCCCGTCTCTCGTGACAGCGACATTGACAATGACAGTTGCTAACCAACACCGGAACACACGAGACAGTGCATGTATGCTATAGTGCATACACTACACCTACCCTTAAATTTCCTCCATGCGAAGACAAAGACGTTATTCTATCTATTTAGTTGTCTTTTCTTTAGTCTTGCAACTGCAACCAAGGTGAAACCGAAAAAAGAAATGTCAAAAAAAGCGAAATAGCAAATGGGAAACCGCAATCGAAACCGCACAAATGATTCCTGGAATTAAAAGTATCTTGTGTTACTTTAGGACAGAGTAGTTACCAATCATCACAATTCGTCGAAGCTTTCAGCAATTGAAAACACGCATATTATTATTATGTAATGTAATATTAATATTCTACCTACCAACCTACATGCATAGATATGTTATTATCTACCTCTGCTGACGTACGTATAAACATTAGCATTTATGATTTTTATTAGAAGTCTTAATTATCTTGGTCTGAACTGAATCACCTTTCAAGTATTTATCAACATGAATATTTACTATAGGTTACATAATGCCGTCCATTTGCAAGGATTCCTTGATGTACGCACGTCTTGATTGATTCATTGAAACACTTGTTCCATTAGGTAGTAAATATACGTGTAGATATATTGATTTAACGTTTAATGCTGAACTTACACATAAAACACACGACAGTAGCGGTAAATTTTATTAGGTGTATAACCTTACTATCTGTTTATATGCATGTTCAGGTTTAATATCGCAATACGCAGCCGGGTATGGTAGAAACATCAAGTATCAACAAGCAATTTAGATAGGTACTACTTAAATATCAACTAATGCGAAAACAACTTAGTATGCGCTGATTTCATCATACTCATTTCGAATCTTTCGGTCCTACCAGACATTATAATCACCACATTAATAACCTTTCTCATTTATAAACTTCGAATTTGTTTGTAAATTATTTCGCAAAATTTACCACACACCTAGGCTATGTATAAATTATACTATGCGACCCTCAATAACTTTATCAAACACGTATGTAACAGTAATGGAAAAGGAATTGGACCAATAACCAGGCCTTGCGGGACTCCCGAGAACTTACCTATATGGGTACCCGAAGAGACTCATTCACAGTTGATTGAACTTAGGTAAGGCATGTTATGTTCATCACTGATGTAACAAAGAAATTCTTAAACAAGATAACTAGTGGTTAATTAAGTAAGTGGTCAGGTGAAGCGTAATCGGATGCCTCGCCGTTAACAAATTACGATGCGGTGCGGCTTGTTTGTTACGTTGCAATCAATTTATCGATTAGACATGTTTAGAAATACATAGATGCAGCGCAGATATTCGACTTATGACAGCTTTGTAAAAATAAAGCGTGTACCTACCTACCTAAAAAACGGTAACTTCTAGGTTTGGCAATTTATGTAACGATAAAAACAATTTCATGGAATAATTTTTCACGATCTACAAATTCAGCTAAATTCCGTTACCCTTTCGTAACAACGACGCCAAATTCAAAACATCAACATTGAACAGTCCTAAAAAGAGAAGTGGCAATATCCAAATGTTTACAGGCTTTATCTTTCAAAGCAGCAGCAATGTTTCCAAGGGGATTTCTTTTATCGCAAAACACAAACAAAGGCGATTTAAATGGAACATTCATTTATAATGCAAACAGTGCTGGCTACGACTTGTTTGCAGTCAGGCTTGCGTTTCGTCGCAGGGTGCCTTGCGCAAGATATAATGCTAAAAATAGAGTGCTAGAAAAGTGTCTGACTAAACCTAAGGCTCGCGGTGTGAAGGCTCGTTGTCAAATGACAATTAATCATAGCTTGCCTAGGTTAGGTACAGACATTTACGTATATACCTACGTCTACTTATATGTACCTACTAACGAGAAAGTAGGTACTGATATAAACTGGATGTAAAATAACTATATACAATTATTTGATATTTATTATAATTTTATTAGTAAAGTAGGTAGGTATGAATTTGAAGCTTTCTTCTTTACCAGCTTTCGTTCATAATACTTATAGATAATAACTAAACCTATTTGAATAGTTTTAGTATTTTCTTTAGAAAAGCATGTCATAATATAGATTTAATTACTAAACCTATTTGAACAGTTTTAGTATTTTATTTTGAAAAGTATAAGCAACAAATATAAAACAAAACCAAACCAAACTGACCGACTGACCTATAAAATGTAATATTGACATTGAAAGGGTTGAACTCAGAATTTTATCGATCCGTCGCGTAATACAATAGCAATGGACAAGCCAGAAAAAGCAGACCGTTTGAATGTGTTTCAAATTCAACTTAATTTTGTAGTTTCGGATACTGATACGGCACTAAAGAAACAAATTGTAGTGTAAAGGTGCTAATTTACGTTGGACGGTTGGGAGTGACGACACGCACAATATAGACAGCAATTTACATGTGAATGTCATATTGAATATTTGGAACTGGATAAGGATGTTTTTAGAAAAGACAGAAATATCAGTGATCCTATAGATTCCATCAAAGATGGTATTGTAATGAATAAATCTATTAGGTCCTGACGATTTGCGAAGTAAAAGTCTCTCATGTTTGAAATCTCATTCAGTGGTTTTTGCAGGCACATTGATTTTAGAGCACATTGTCTCTAATACAACTGTAAATTATCAATACATATTCATAAAATATATAGGTTACTTACTACCATAACTTATTCCAGGAATGTCATCAAAATAGACTTAGTTGACGTCGTTTTAAGAGCCTTACACAAGCAAGGATGTTAGAGGCCACATGTCCCAACTCTACTAGCTGTTGTTCGTAAAGCACAAGTCTAAACTTACTTAAGGGATATTCCAAACTGTACGTCGACCTCACTTTACTTCTCCATTGCAGCCGTTGTAATCCCAACTGTCTGGCCAGACGTTTGTCCAAAGCGTCTAGAGTCTAGACATGGCGTAACTCAATTATTAACCTTGTTCCCTTTGTTCCAGGGCATTGCTCCAGCCTGCTATGTGGACGGACCAACTCCACCGAGCTCGGCAGCAACACCGGCGCCGGCGCAGCGCTGGCCTTAACCCTGATACGGCCAGCCGCTGCGCCGCGCGCCTGTTCTCTGAAGCTGTCGGCAGCTGACGCTGCAGCATTCGCTGTTAGACTGATTGACGTCAAGGTAATTGTTATCAGATATTATATTAGTCTTAAATTTACTATGCCCCTTGTTTTCAGCTATGCCTTATTTTCTTCTTATCGAAAAAAAATTAGGCCCAATCATTTAAACATTATAGTGTTTGGAAAATTTGAAATATACTCGTACTGTATCTGCAACAGTGATATCAAACTCGAAAGATAATAAAATAATCTGAAAAGGTTCGTTTCTAATTGAACTCTAGGATAAAACTGGATGAAGTTCAAGATAAGATAAGCATAAGATAATTACTAGTCGTTATACGAGATTTGAAATATGGCAAAAGTGACGAAGTGAAAATCCATCGGAGGATGCTTAATTATTAATTAGGTATGAGTCTCCTGAATTATTTACCTAGTCTGCGCATATCGCTAACAGTCAGTACATAGGGGCACCATGAAAAATCCCATACAACAACGATAGCGTAATCGAGAGTTATCTAATATTTAGCGGTCCTTGATAAAAGTGACACAAGGTTGAGGATTAATTAAGAATAACATGCTAGTTTCGGCTTAGTCATTGTGCTCGTAAGCCATGGAACTTTACTTTCTGAGGCAATACTGAATAAAGATCAATTGAATAACTAGGCACCGACCAATAAAGGCGACCATCTAGCTTTGCTTTGTTAGGCAATCCTGAATAAATACTACCAAAGATCATAGGTTGGTAGGTACTTAGGTAGGTAGATTCACTGTTAATTTTCTCTGTTCGCCAAACAATTTTAGCAAGGTATAAAATTAAATCAATCCGGCGAATGGGACCGCAGTCCCTATACCTAGCGGTCCCAATCGACGGAAGCCTCGTATTTCGAACGCTATTTGCACTAATGGAAAAACTGAATAATTAAGAATGACTCGTTTTTAAAGGTGGCTCTTTATGTAGGTACCTACTTAAAATATATTTAGGATTAAAAAAATTAAATTGACCCCGCTATTAGGTACATTTATAAGCCACGTGATAGGTATTAGCAAACGAGTTATTTGCATAATTTGTTTATTTTGTAGCGTTAGCTGTAGTCGCTGGGTTTTACGTAAAAGTCATCTTAAATAAGGGTACCAACCTACCTACTACAATTTCAGTAGGTAATAAAAATTCATAAATATGATTCCAAGTGACCGAGAGTTGGGTTATTTCTTTTTTGGAATGAAATTCATTACATCAATATAAGTATTAAGTGCCTACTCATTTGTTTATAATTATTTATTGTTTAACTTGTAAACAAAGTTACTATGCTATTAGTTTCAGTGATTCATTAAACCGTCGCGTGTCTCAATTATATGGAACCTTTTGATTTCTTTTGTATAGATTGAGCGCGTTACGCTCGAGGACGGCTGAATTCTTTTCCGTAACGGTACACTGTTCAAAACCTAGCAACAAAGGGCATTAAAATCTATTATGAAAATATAAAGTCACTAGTTCCTTATTCTGACAAATCGATTTTTTCCACAGATTTAGTTCGGTACCTATTATAAGTCACGGTTGTCACAGTACGACTAATCATTTACGTTAGTTTGGAATAATATTTTTCAAACCGTATAAATAACCCTAACGACTATGACATAGCGTAAAGTCATGTGACTGCTAACGTCATACAAATACATACAAGATCGGAGTTACAACAAAAACTGTTAGGTAACCGACAGATTTAGTAGGTCCGTTGGTGAGAAGAGATTTTCTTAAGCCGGTTAATCGATTATTGTGAAGCGTTCAGTCTTTTGGGTCACAACTTTTTGAACGTCAGTCTGACTGGAATTGGATACAAATACATAAAATTATATTACTAAAGAAGAAACACATTAGGTCACGAGAGAAAAACGTTTTGTTAATTGGAATTGAATTACAATGTCACGCCCCTAAATCAATTTTCTTCTCATTCTGATATTTTAGATGAAACCCAGTCCGAGCTATTATATTTAACATTTCTAAATACACACACAGGTAAAGTCAAGTAGTTTTACATTCAATATAATTAGAAACACTTGGATAAATGTTATCTAGCCATTTTCTGTCTTCAAAACATAATTTGTCCATTGTGTCACAAAATCACAATGGACCGATTATTTTAGTTCATGAACTATTATGATTATGAGTTATGATTGAATATTGTGCGCGTATATCGTTAATCCATTTGTTATTGGCAGGCTCTTTAGTTAATGAAACTCAAGTTTTATCTACTGCTACACTAACTACGTATGTAGAATATCTATATCTCTATACTAATAATATTATAAAGAGGAAAGATCTCTTTGTTTGTTTGTTTGCATTGAATAGGCTCCAAAACTACTGGACCGATTTAAAAAAATCTTTCACTGTTGGGATGCTACACTATCCCAGGGTGATATAATTATATGCTACTTTTTATCCCATCAAAATTAACGATCCCGTGGGATAGTAATTGACGCGGGTGAGATCGCGAGGCGCTTCTAGTAATTTACTAAAATAGGTACTATATTTATTATCTAAGTACTTACACACAGCTTAAAAAATATGTTCACGAGTAGAAGTTCTCTTTCTTTTTTCCGAATATTTTTGTCTATTGAATAAAAATGTGGTTTATAATGGAAACAATCATTAAATTACAAAACACAGTTTTTATGTAGGTACTAGAGGCCACACAATGGCTACTAACATGGCTAATGGTTGCTTACATTTAGCATTATCATTGGAAATAGGATACATAGATAGGTACCATAATATAACTCGTTTTGAATTCTCAATATGAACAGTATGAATATGAAAAATATGAATGTGATGTTCGAATGTTCAATTCAAATATTTCAAAGGTTTGGTGTATATCGTCATTCAAATCCATTCAACACGTTGTTCCTGGAAGCGTCTCAACTCGAAGTCAAACCAACGTTTTGTTTGCGCCATGCCTACCACGAAGAGAGAGACAAGCCTACCCATCTTGCGTTTGCAAACAACCATTGGCTGTGCAATCAGGAAACACCATTAAAAACGCATAAGGGCATAATTTGTAAATTTTGTTTGCATTTGCAATGATCGATTTCTACAATATTGCACAGGTGACGGAAGCAGGAGTGCAAAATAGGGAATTTATGATGTCCGTTGTTAGCGTATATTCCTGAAAATCTCATACTAAAATAATTAAATTAAAAAGAAACTGGTTAAAACAAACGTTGTCCTGTCAAAAATGTATGAGTAAAATATTATCATTTTTCCTGGATTTTATCCCTTTTTCGGGAATTTTTCTTAGTTAATACATAATATTATGTTTTCTGTTCGCGAAAGTTAGAACTCATATTTTTCTATTCATTATGCTATTCGGGACGAAGACCAATGCAACAAATCAAAAAACATAGGAATATGTCCAGGCAGCCGTTCTTGATTTCTAAATGGTGTAAAGAACACGACTTTGTTTGAATTAACATAGGTACTTAGATTACCAAATCGCACATAAACCTGCTTTCCTTACTAGAAGCATCAACAACTTAGTGTAAGGGCTGTCACAGGACTGACGGAGTTCAAACGCCTTGGCAAAGGGCATTCACCGAAGTCCTAGCCTATACGTCTGCCTTGTCTTTTTGTAGAGTTCAGAAAAGGACATTTTGAAGTCTACCGTTACTTACGTTATCGAACAAAGTTATCGCATAATCGGTCCTTGTTTTGTTCGTAGATAATTATCATAGTAGTTTATGTATGGACAATGGATATTTTGGTTCACTGATTAGTCACAACAAGATTGGTATTGTTACCTAGTCTCAACATTTGATTGGAATGTGAAAGAGAGCCCTATACAATGGCTGTTTGGCAGGTAGGTAGGTATAATAATATAACTTACACTTTCAAATTTTTTTCTTTGTTCCCATGGCAAATCTTGAATAAAAGTAACTTTTTACCAGCAACCTTTTGGAATATTACCGTTAATGTTTTAAAATCCAACCCATTCAAATCGATATCCACATCTGACAGATTCTTAGAAAATACCCTAACTAATATTTTTTTAATATATTTGGGGTGTCTGACGAGTTTGGGGCTTGGGAATTTGGGGTGGTGAAATCCCTTAAAGAGAAAACATTAAATGGGGCGGAAAAATAAAACTTTCACCATTTTCCTATGTTTTCCTACCTTAGATTGTTCCCTCACCTCGTGGTGCGCCACGTGAGGTTTGAAGACCGCACGACCGCATATATGCAGTCAATGACTTGCTGCAGGAACGTAATTATACTTACCTTCCATTGAAATGTCAGCTTTATCGCCAAGGGTCAACGTGGTGCACTTTTAGCAGACTGTAAATTGATATCTTTTAGAGTACTGTGGTCTCTAAGGCAGAGCACTTAAGGCCAATGAATAATTGTCGTCGCTTCCATCAATGAAGCATTAAATGATTGTGGTTCATGAGGGTCAAAACTTATCGGTTAAGTGATTGTGTCTGTGTAGCTCTATTAAGCGCCTAGGAAGTTCAATTACTCATTTTACACGCAGTCGACACCAAACCACAGATTAATAAATATAAATAGTTCTAACTCTTCTCGGGAGGTAGGAAAATCTGATACGAAACCCCTATCGGGGTGTTCCAGCAGCGGTCCTTGCGAGCCACTTTCATTCTAAGCTGAGCATATTATAATAATATTAGTGTCTATAGATTATAATAAAGGTTAGTTACAAATAGAATGTTCTAGATTTCTAGCAATCCTAGAAACTAGTAACACAGTGGAATCGGCACTCGAATTGTGACATTTACGTTACGCAAAATTCGTTCACGAATTTCCTACTTATTGTGCTTCGGAAAACTACGTTTTACGGCCAATTTAACATACAGAATACATAGCTACGCGGTTGCCATAGATGCAGCAGTCAAACAAAGCCTTTTATCTAACCCCAATGTATTCATTTTAATCTTTACTGCTTAAAAGATAAGGCTTAGACTTGTCAATCAATTCGCAAAGATTACTAATAAACGCATTACATTTTAAACTTTACCCATTTTGTTTAAGGTTTAATATTGTACAGCACATAGCTAAATATATCAACCCAAAGCAAATATTTTGGAACTGTGTTGTAAGAAATAAGGTTGAAAATCGTGAAGCAGAGAACAAGGACAGACTGTTTACCTATTTACCAAAAAAGTTAATTGAAATTGCACGTGTATGTACGTAGCTAAGCTAATATTTTTCCGTTGTTATTGATAAAATTAGAAAGGCCACGAAATATTTTACTCTGAGTTTTTAGAAATAGGGAAATATTACTTCAGACGTTTTAGGATTTCCGTCCATTGTCACAGTCACTGGTGAAATTGTGCAGACTGAGTTCCCAAATAGGAAAACACTGTAATTATGTGGGTATAACGCCACTTATGCTAATTTTGTTCATTCAATTTTGAACCTTGTACCTAATAAATTAAATTTGTAGTTGCAATAAATCCTCATGATTACCAAACCTTGCCGACCATCGGAGGCTGACTGACTGGCCCGTCCGGTCCAGGGTCTAAAAATAGCCCCACGTAGACCAAGTAACGGTGAGCGCCGTTTGTACTCGCATTTCTCCTTTCACTGCCAACGTAATGTGCACCTTAGATTGGTGGGGATAAAAGGTGTTTTTGATGATTCATTTTTTTTTTCGTTGTAATTTCGAATGTAGCATTTTTAGTGTTGTGGCCAACAGTGAACCTTATGTCCAATGTCTCTTCAAATAGCAGAGAGAACCTTTTCCAGGCCGTCGAGAAGACATCCAATATAAGCGGTTGATTATCCTATGCATGATTTAGCGTCTATCTTATTGGTGCCTTTTTAGTTTTTCTTATACTACCTTACCTACTTACCTGGCTCTGTTCAAACTAAATTCCATTAGGATTTGAGTTATCTACGTCTTTCTTTGACCATATAATTAATACCTACGCGTCATTTGCACTGTGATGGCATGGCTAACTCAAAATCGGTCCGCTTTCTTAGTTCCTTGAGTTCTGGTGGATGTATACGACAGTATCCTTTAATCTGTGATGGACGTCATGGATAATCAGCAGTCTAAACAATACATTAATATAAAAAAACCAACTAAACAAAAATAAAAACGATTGCAGATATTAATCTAGAACGTTGTCGCCAAGCCATACATCCTTGAATGACCTTGACATACAAAATTTGTGCATCAATCATTTCATCGAAATCAAACAGGAAAATTGTGTGTCCACAACATAAGTGAATTCCGTTTCCAAGAGGAGCGAGGGCGTCCCACGCCTGGGACTTGCGAAACTTCGCAGAAACAATATCAACACTTTGCGGTGACTGCAGTGTGCACATCGTTTTGAGAATCACTTTTTGAACTGTGGGAAATAAGATGTAAGTATGTGAATTGCAAATAATGATGTTGTACATCATTTTTGTAATTTTTTTCTCACGTCTGTTGGTGGTAGAGCCGATGCGATGGAGCCATGTGGAGACAGATAATGGCAAATTACAGCTAAATTACTTTGTAAATTAAGTTTCATTCAAAATACATTTCATTCTTTGAACACCATACCTACGTTGCTACTTGAACTCTCATTGTACGACTATGTCGCAAAAACCAACATAGAATAGCGATTTTGAAAAAATAACAGATGTGATCATTCCCACGGTATATACGGTTTAACCTAATTAGGCTGTATATATATGGTGAAATTATGAAAATAACGACTTATGCTCGCAATTATCTCCACAATTATCTACTACAAAGGTCGCAATTACCAAACTACATGTCGGGTCAAGTTCATTGTTACAGTTCTGTGTGAGAAATAGTTAATTTTGTTAGTCTGTGAGACTGAGAAATGTATCATGTAGCATAGATATCTTGAAACATTTCCAAGAACGGTTATCTATAATTATGGTTTGATGTATAACTTTTGATATGTGTATTATAGAGTGTAAAAAAGTCATTGAACACATCTTAATCTATAATTTAGTGTGCAGGCAAATACTTAATACTCTTTTGATAATAATAACTTGGTACCCACTACAATAAAATTGACAGTGGCTACAAATGTTTCGAAACATCCTAACGCACTTTTCACAAAAGTAACGTTACCTTCTCCTATTTTTCAATTTATTAGAATCTTGTATATTAGGTACTTACTCAAGTCTCACCGCACTGCAGCCTCTACCTTTATTATCAGACTTATAAGTTACCCGGTTCATTCCCCCAGACGAAGCGTATAATGCAACTGATAAGCGAGCTTCATTGCTACCCTATCGGTACGTCTCGACTTCATAGGTATAAATAATATTGTAGCTAATCGTCAGTAATTATGTTTTTTATGAGTGATTGTATCAATAATACAAAGTAGATACCTAGGTAAGTAAATCTTTATGACGTTTGCGTAAAGGTTAGTCAAAGTAAGGAAAAGAAAATAGGAATGTATATGTAGGTAGGTATCTACTTACTCTTAGAAAGTACACGAACCTATGGTCACAAGTCAATCCGGCGAATGGGACCGCGGCCCCCATACCTAGCGGTCCCAATCGACGGAAGCCTCACGTAAACGTCGTATATTAGGTGCCAACATCTATAACATATAAAACAAGTACCTAATATTAGTTCAATAGCGCATAAATAATATGGACAACCATTGGTTGCGTGAAACAGATGCGTTTCAGCGACAAAAACAATTGTTTGGAAATGTTCATTATCTTTTTTTTTGGCAGTAGTTAAGTAGGTAGGTAGGTACCTATATTTTCTTACGGTTTTTGTAACAAAGTGTTACGTTATAATATAATAATTTATTATACATGAATGCAATGAAACATATGGAGTCACAAAATAAATGTTGTAATAAAGTGGTGTCATTATCAGTAAGTAAAACATTACATTTTGTCAATGAGTGATCCTTCAATCATCATCATTATATTACCTATTATTATATTATACTAGATATATAATAGGTATATATATAGTTTTGATTGTTAATGACTTACGTCATAAAAATATCACAGTATTTCTGCTTTAACGAGGATATTATCATTATGTCATCAATTTAATAACACCTCGATCTTGACATATTTTCTTGAAAGAATGAGGTAAACCCAGTTTTTATGAACGATTTAATTATCTTATAGAGAAAAAACAAGGTAAGTACCTAGTTCCAAGTACCCACCTACTTCGCTTGAGAGAAAATTACTTATTTATAAGAAAGTAATAAATAAAAACTATACTACAAAACACTGTAGGTATCGTGTCGATGTCACAGTTTACAATATAAAAAATAATAGGTTGCATATTTATTTCAGTACCAGGATGACTGAGAACTCAATTACTTTGAATATTATGTCCTAAGTCCTAAACATTCATAAAGGTTCGAGTAAAAAATTTCAAGTTTCATGACGATTACGGATCTACGGGCTGCCAGCCAGTATAGGTACTGCTTGCTCAGTGTTGTTGAATCATGATCATTGCGACTTGATTTGGTATTCTAAAGCCATATAATGTCATTTACTGTGCCAAAAGCCATATATGGTCCAACACGAGGCTCCGTCGGGTCGAGAGGATCCTTTACGTGTAGACGTCTCAAGATGGTGTAATATTGACTTGGCAAATAACAATCGCACGTAAACCGCTTGCTAATTGTGTTTTAAGAATAATAGCTATTAACATAGTCTGAATACACTAACCGTGTTTCTGCTAAATAGGTACACAAGCTTATATAAATAAAAATGCAGTTAGAGAGAATTGCTAATAAATTATTAAAAAAAAAGAAAAGAGGATACGAACTTTAGAAACTGTATTTCAGTTTTATTGTGTTACCAATGTGACCTAGCAAAAACTAAATTTTTGTTTCGATCCTGTACCACGAAAAGAAAATTGAAAAATAAAGTGATCAAATGAACATAGGTAGGTTACTTATTCATCGTAGAGTTACGCATTGTTTCTTGTTTCCGACAGTAATTCGGCGCACAATGGATTAAAGATTTTGAAATCCTCTTCCATAATAGCGGTACATATTTACTATTTACGAAAAAACCTTTATTTCGGTAATAAATTTGAGTTTAACGAAGTTAAAACCCTTTTTCTAATAATTATTCAAATAGTGCGCCTAAACAGCTCGCGGTGTCATGGCGTCGGCTCTGACGTCACGCTTAGGTAAACATGTAATTATGTCTATGCGTTACGAAGAATTTAACAAAACATTTAGATACTTAGTGTGATACAAATGAATTTCGAAGTTTATAAGTGATGTGCAGTACCGCAGTGTAAAAACACATCAATAAGAACACGCAACAAAGTGTTTGTACATTTTCCAAACAAGAAAATAATAAGAGTTGAGTGGTTAAAGCTCGCACGGCGAAACTTCTGTGAAGACCACTTTGATGTGAGTATGTTATCATGTAATTATAGGTCTTAAAATGTTTGTTTGACTGGAAATAGTTGAATTAAGGCGGCTATGGAATAATTAATTTATCGAGGTTATGTTTGTTTTGGCCTTGGCTATCATTCCTTATCAAAATTCGTTTTCTTTTTTGAGGTGCCAAATGACATGGAAAATTATATGGAGTATCATGTGATGGTATCAGTATCACCAGTACGTATAAAACCAGAATGTTTGCCCCATAAATTTACACGCCAATCAGACAGGAAAATACGAACATCCGACACAACTGAGCGACCTTATATAGCTAAGAAACGAAGAATGATGGTTCTTGAAGTGACTTACAAAGAAGTCTTCACGTTTCGGAACTCGACGAGCAAAATTACTTATTTGTTGGTAGGAAATCGCCCAACATTATATATCAATCCTAGGCAAATTAGAGCTATTTGCCTTAACAAAGCTTGGTTCCATTGTTATATTGTAGATTAAAGTCGATAAATCACACGTTAAATAATAAAAAAACCACTCCAAAAGCGCAAAGCAGTATTCACAACAACAAAATACAGTGGTATCAGCGGAGTTTACCTAAGCGTGACGTCATGCGCTATGATTGGTGTTTCAATCAAAATGGCCGATAGCAATATTTTAATGTTTTATTTTATTGAAAATCTTAATAATCTGATTATTTTAAATAAAACTTAACCCGTGTTTTAAATTATTTTAGTATTTAGATTGCCCTAAAATTATTAAATCGACGATTCTTTGATACTGTCGACACGCCTATTCCCAGTTTCTGGGGGCACGGCAGTGCCCCCGCCAAGTCGAGCAAAACAAAAGGCACGGCCGTACTATCCTTTTCTCGAAGCGATTCGGGCCATTTTCGACCCCCTGTAACTTCGTTATGGATAAAACTAGAAGCCTAAATTTTTAGTGACCAAGAGGGCATCACGTCTACAGATAATAATCCAAGTTACATCAAATTTGAACCAGTAATTTAAGAATTATTGCAAGTCAAAGTTCATAATTAGACTTAATTGAAATTGAATGAAATGGGTAACAGGGGTAAAAATGAGAAATGGCTTCGAGAAATTCGATAGATGAGCGCTTTTTAAAAACTTCACGATAGATAGAGATATACTAATCCCTATACTATATCTACCTACACTTTTATAGGTCGAACAAATTCGTTACCTAGGTAAATTAAAATAGGTACCTAGGTACCTTATACCTAATACGCATCTGTGGAGACGCAAAGACACTCGTTCATGATAATCTATGAGCATGACCTATGTCGCAAGGGGCCCCGGCCGCACAGGCGCGGGGCGCGCGTTGATGCGTGTTTTGCATAAAAACGAAATAAAGAAAGAAAACCTACAAAAAGAAATGAGATCCCATCAAAAACATTACATGTACAAAAATGCACAAGTCTCGCAACGCAGTTTATCTGCCGTAAAAAGTTGTGAGATCGATTGTAAACCAAGTCGGTTAATTTCAATACCTATCTATGGGAGCAGTTATATCTTTAAATCTTAAATAGAGTGTCTTGGCGATGGATACGGCAGCATAATCTACTAGGCAATCTAAATATTATAGTCTTTCGTATAGGTGTACTTTCAAACAAATACAAGCACAATGTTGCCATATGCAATTGCCAAGTCACTCTATTTACTAAAGAAATAAAGATATAACTGCCCCCATAGATAGGTATAGGTAGGTATTGAAATTAACCGACTTGGTTTACATTCGATCTCACTACTTTTTACGGCAGATAAACTGCGTTGCGAGACTTGTGCATTTTTGTACATGTAATGTTTTTGATGGGATCCATTCTTTTGTTTCTAAAGTTCGGTAGTCTAATTTCTCAATGTAGCTCTAGCTAGCACCGGAAAGAATTATTATTATAAATTATTATAAAAAAAAATGAGTGAGTTGTGAACAGATGGGCAGGTTCCTTGGACATAATATTACTTGCAATAAATAATAGATTGCAAAATTGATTTAAATGTAGGTACTTAGGTACCTACTCCACTGTACCGTTCGGTATTAGAAGGCAGCTGATGAAACACCTGCACATGATAAATGTACTTACCTACTTACGTATGGCAAACTAATTCATTCATAAAAATGTCGAAGAAGTAAATTATGTTTACAATAATTTTCAATTAATATTGATGCCAATGCTGACGTTTTTCAGACTCATCAAGGTTGAATCAAGGGTATAAATCGTACTATTTTCAAAACTTGCTGGATTGGGGGGACTTCAGTAGGCAAGGGAACGGGTTCAGTTCCTGCTTCGAGAAAAAAAAACTTGTCATAGCTGTCCCATGAACCAGGTTAAGAGCGAGCACACAATAAATAATCGTGCTTAGTCTTTAGGTATACCTACTAGTACCCAACTTATAAGGCGCGTCGTGAATCTTCGTTCGCGCAGAAAAGAAAGTATCGTCCGAAGATTAACGAAAGAATGCTTAAAACTTACAAGCAACCTAAGATCACTATTATAAGGTTCATAATACACTGCAGCTGTTAGTTCCATCTCACTCTAAGCTCGCTAAGATGGCGGCGGCTGCCGACCAATAGCGGTCAATAGCATTTCCCGCGCTTTGAAAATTCATCTTCTGCGCAGGTACATCGGTAAGCCATACCATGTACTACTTATTTTTTTTTATAACGTCGCCCACATCTCCTGTGTCCTGTATCGTGCCTACCGCTTAAACATATAATTACACGTACACATCACCAGACCCAGACCAGAAACAAATATTTGAGTGTCGCACAAATATTTGTTCCGGGCGGGAATCGAAGCCGCGACACCAAGCGCAGCAGTCCGATGGCTCAGCCATTACGCCAAACGTGCCGTGTTCTGTTGCTATCTTTCCGGTTTATAGTTCCTATTCTATTGCACTGTACTGTACTTACTGTCTATAGATTCGAATACGGGTACAGTTGTTAGAAAGCGGCGCCTGCGCCTGTGCGCCGCCGCCCGAGGCGTTTTGGCGGTGAAATTCGTGACGTAGTATATGTACCTACATGCCTTATAAAATTAGTAATCGGGTACGAGACGAACTACCTGAATGACAGAACTTATGAAAGGTCGAGTTAGCACTCATTCACTTGAATGGAAAGCTTTAACAAACGCAGTGTAAGTAGGTATAAAGAAAATGTTCGTTCAACACAATTTTTTTTTCTTTTTGATATTTTTTTTTAACTCTTTATTATAGGTGTGTACGTACACTCGGCGTCAAGTAAATTCACATTGCACAGAGAAATAATAACCGGATAGGTGTCCGGTAGGTGTTACTGTCGCGTTGGTGAACCGTTGCACCTATTATCTCATCAGTGCCCATCGGATGTGGGATGGATGTTATTATAAGGCTCTTAGATAAATTGAATTGTCGTGCACAAGTCTTCTGAGAATGTTACAAAAAACTGTTTTGATCGCTGGTCATGGTTTTTGATTGAGTAAGTGCGTACCGAGATAATTGTTTAAAGGTTTTTATTGCCCATTATAATGATACCATCCATATATAGAGGCCCTTGGGTGGATTGACAAAGTCTGACATCTAAGACCGGTACTGTCTAATTCGACAAATAAACGATGCCATCAATCTCATCAATTTGTTACCGTCCACCTAAATCACGTTAATCTGAGCCCTAAGTATTGTATGTTTAAGAATATAAATATAACTAGTTAGGGTAATACTTATTTAAAAAGTTCACAAACCATGTTAGCATTTAAAACAAATGCCAGTGAACAGGCTCGCAGTTGCTGGTAGTGAAACTTAAGTTTTTCTACTCTTACTTTCACTGCCATTGTTGTAAATGTCATTTGCCATATGGTTTCAAAAAAACTTTGTTATTAACAATGAGTTGCTTGAAATTAGTTTGCATCTGATTAGGGATATCTGTCATCTAGTGTAGCTTGTGTCTGTTTTGTATTGTGTGGGTGTAAATGCTGGTAAAGTTATCCACCGCCTGCATCTCTATTTACGGCCGAAATTAATAATCAATCCAACCCAAATTTTGCTATCTGGGATTGATATCACAATCCATTTTAGGGTCAAACGTGCCAATAACCGATCCGTGGATTGGTTTATGAAGGCACGCAGATTGGAAATCGACCGAACGATATGCAGCAATGCAACATCGATTTCAATGTTGGATAGGAGATACAATATTAATTTCGGCCGTTAGTAGGCTTTCACTGCTCGCCAGTCATGTGCCCGAGCTGCCTCCTATGACGTCAATAAAGTACCTACATAGGTACATGAGGATTTTTAAATCCTCCTCCATGATTGGTGCAAACAATGACAATACAAATTCACCATAAAAGTTTGATGTCAATAACATACACTTATTTATACTCCTGGTATATGTCGAGATGATGCCAAAGCATTGTTTATCATGCAATGATCAATGACCAACCCATAGATTTTTTTGAAATCCGTGGAACAATCATGGAGCAAAAAACATATTACGATTAAAGATTTTTAATGAGCGGATACATATAGATTTTAGTGCCTTACCTAGTTCTATTTTAATGTAATACATTTACATATTTACCAACTAAGAATGTCTTCAACATTTACAATCTTACATATTATTATCCGTCAACGAGGAATGTATGAGCCGTTTTACACATACCTAAATATAACAAAAATGTATGCATGTAGGTACCTAAGTATTTGGTATTTACCAATTGCCAAGAGTATAGTGGCGTGATCGCATACCTTTCAAATTTACAGCCGTGCAATTTAAATCTGCTTTTATTAATATACAAATTGTAAATAACAAATATCTATGAAAATGTGTCGGATAATACTTGTAGCGTCGCTACCGGCTGCAAACATAGATATTTTAGCACCTTTGCCCAGTAAGTATGTCGATGGTGTGAATATATATAAATCAAGGAAGCTTTTTTTCTGTATTCCCACAAGGTACAACAGCGTTAATGTCATTTATATTCACTTTATGTGGGCAGGCTCGTTACGAATGGGAACCAGTTTGTTGTTGACTCAACTATGCAAAGAAGTTTAGCTATACATCCTACATAATATAGAAATAGTATACCATAATACTTGATCTAATACTAAATCTAAAAGCTTGCGCACGCGCAGCTCGCTGCGCTTATCGCCTTGACATTGGTCACATTGGCACGTTTAATTCTGAAACAAGAGGAGTTACTTGCCATTTGCTCCAAGAAAATTTGCCGAACTAAAGTTTATTCCCAAGCGGGATACAAGAAAGCTTTTGATACTAAGTCCTACCTTGGCGATTGAAAGTCTGGCAATGGTGGAACTTAAAGGGCTCCTGACGATTCCCAATCACTGCATGTCTCAATACCCTGAAAATGTAGGTTCCAAAACACTAATTAGAATACCATAATATTACCCAGGGTTTTAATATAAGTATTGCTTGTATTGGGGCCTTTTTAACCCCCGACAAATAAGACGGGTGGAATGATGGCTATAAGTACATAATTAGTGATAGACAGCTATAAGTAGGTAAATAATATTAGGACCTATATCAATCTCAAATAACCCCGAATTAATACAGACCTCAAACTATCCATTCGCATATTGATAGGTAAGAAAGAAGTTTCCCACCAAATACCGGTGTTGCCCTACAATGAACAGCGGTAAATCTGTGTGACAAATTCCGTTCTCCCAAACCAACGCCGGAATGTCAAAAACTAACTCCGCTGGCAACATCTTATGCCAACAATAATTGGCGCACGTCACCACTAACTTACATAAAGTTAAATGGCGATAACCAGCGATTAAAGAGAAGCCTGCGAGGTGCCCACGATTGCGCCATTATTTCAGACTTCCACCACAGATTAATAAAAAGTTCATGTGACTTTGTACAATGTGGGCGTGGCTCCCCGTCACCACCTATAAATATATTATATATAAAACACTTACTAAATCCCAGTTCTTACTAGCTGCTGTGTCCCGTGGTGTCACTTGCGACTTTTTGTTCTCCAAAAACTTAATTAACAAAAACTTAACAAAAACTCCCTCATTTTATCCTTTGGGAGTGATTTTTGTAAAGAGATTTTTTGGAGTGAGTTTTGGTGCACTACGTCGCAACGCCAAATACGGGTGGGATGCTAAACTTCAACACTCAGAACGTCAAAATATGAAATGTCAACAACAAATATTCAATAGTTGAATTTAATGAGTCAGAATGCAAAATACGTTATATTTCTTTAGCAAATTTAGTTTTAAATTAAATTGGTTTAGTCGTTTCGTGTGTACAATTAGTAACAAACAAACTAAAGAACAAGTAAACTTCCGCATGATTATACTCGTATTGTTAGGGTAACCATTAACAAAATATTACGTAATTAAAATGAGCTATATTATCATGTCGCAGTAAGTGCTCCGGCACGTCTTACACAGCTCAAAGGACCAAAGGATCTTACTTATTGCGATAGGGTTCCGGTCATCCAGTTCCAAGTGGTTCCTGTCGTTGTTCACTTCAGTTGTGACTGGCTTTATAGTATTTTGTCGCTGTTACAATTACTTACTCAACAAAGCTTCGTTAAGTATAATTATGTTTTTAATTGCAGTGACAAGGGACTGTACTGGACAATGAATAGTCCACTGCTACTGTAATTCAATAGTAAGTCTTATATTTTATAGTCATAGGTCTTAAATTTGAATCATCTGTCAAATGCGTAAATAGCGTATTTATTCCATACGTACGTGAGAGTACAACGAATGACATGTTGTTGATTTACAGTGGTTCTTGTTAGCATTTTTATTATTAAAAGATTATCCTCATTTTTTGCTTTGAACTTAGTAATAACTTTAGTGTATGGCAAATTAAATAGAACAAGGTAAAGTACGCACATAATATTTGCTATTACATATTAGTTTTCTACAAGAAATTGCATATTGAATTGAATCCTCTAATTATGGTACCAAACTAACCGAAATCCGTAATATACTACACTCCTATTACTGTAACAAATAGTACTTACATGAGCTCCGAACTCTGTGGCTTTTGAGGTGAAATCTTATAAGAATATTGGATGGAAAAAAGTCTTCTTGGTCTGTGTTGTCGTTACGGTAACGTTATACCGGTAAAATACCGTAATTATAGACCTTAAAACGGTCCTCGTATAACTGGCTCACATCTACCTTGCTTCAGGTATCATATTATATCATCAAAAGCGCACAATATATTTTTATTACTCGTATGTATAGAAACTATACAATATTATGTATATCGTGCTACGTATAGAAAGTCTGATTGATTCACTCACGTTGGGAGTTTTGGGGCTTCCCATGGTAGCACATTGTAGACTGATAATAGTACCAACCGAATGTTATAACCAATGGATGGTTCATTTCGGTGGTCTTCCATTGACAAAAAGGCATTATATATATGTACGACGTACGTGTGTATAATTGTTAATTCGTCATAGACAGTCTGTGTGAAAACATAAAGTACTTAGTACTTACTGAAAATTCTCTAAGAAAATTATTTATATTGTCTGTAAAATTAATTTAATGGACTTCCCAACTTCATTCAATAGAAACGTTCGTTTTAAAATAATGACGTAAAAAGCTCTGTACCTATTGCTATTAAATGGCTTTTTATAAAAATAAATTAGTTTAAGTTTTGACTAATTGCCAACCATTTGCGTAATTGTTAGCGTAGTACAATTTAAAATCCACATAATATGTACGAGTATTATTGTGTTATTGGAAAATGCCTGAATAATAACGAATAGTACGTAGATAGGTACTTATAAAATCTAAATTTATATATAACAGAGAAGTATTCGTTACACCATTTATAACCCCAGAGCGGCTGGACCGTTTTCATGATCTTTGCTTTATTGAATTCGTATCCATTCCAAATAGCAGAATAACTAAAAAGAGAGAAATTGACAATTCATTTTTCATACATTTTTGGCGGGACATCTTTCGGGACGGCTTGTATTAAGATAAATAAGAAAAACTATAAAGTCGTGGTTAAACTGTAGTCTGTAACGCGCTTGTTAGTACAGTTTGACGAGAGATATGAACCGATCACCACATTTAATCAACCGTACTACTTGGAAAGGTGACTTGGTTAGGTGGGTGTTATCATGGCGCCATGTCAGAGGCCCTCGGGTGCCCTGACAAACTGACACCAGTTGGACGCGATCTGATCGGGAGGAAGCGTGCTACTTCTTTCGATGTCGATCAATGACTGCAATTCACCAGGATTTCTCTGAAAATATTTGGGGAAATCTTTGCCCAACATAGGTTTAAAAAATATAAAAACGTCTAATTGACCAGACAATGAAATATACACAGTACTCACTCACATTGAAACCCTAGACCTATTCTAAGAAACATGCACTGGTGTGGTGTTACTGGTTTATGAAATGAACGTTTTTCTCCCAATAGAAGCCCCGCAATGCCCATTAGCCAACTAATAAAACACAGTAGGATATATTTAGCAGCCAGTAGATAGGAGTATAGTGACTAACAATTCCAACAACTGGTTCTACGTAGGTATTTATTTGCTATCCTCAGGTACCAAGCAAGGCAATAGATACGGTTTCACCAATTTAGCTCTACAGCTGGCAATAATGGAACGAATGAAAACACAACGTAAAACATCATTTCGCTGCTAGTTTAAGTTCAGTCTACAGTGCACAAAAGTCTTGAATACCTATTTCCTTTGGTGTTTCAGTATAAACGATCTCACAAATGCAGCATGTATGCAATTTAGGCAATTTTTTTCAACTGTGGCGTCTTGCTTGAGAGCACAGATAAGTTGGTACCGCTAGCACCGTATATACTACACCTCTAATATCGAAAACTGGTTAGACCAGTCCAGCTAGCAACCGGACATCTTTGCCGGGTCATTTCCTAAAGTACTGATCAAGCAAAATCAAAGAAATTGGCTGGTTACCCCCAACTTTTGGATTGGCGTCATCGGCTGCATATTTTGGTCTCTGGCCAGTTGTCCAGCTAGTATTTGAAGTAAAGTATGTAGGTGTTAAAGACCAGTCTACTATTAGGTACATACACCCACATAGACACTTCTTCACATACCAATTCCTAGAGTGCACGAAATCGTTCTTTTACTCCATGCGTTTCACCCTTCCCTCAGTGCAACCAAATCACATATTTTACTCGTAAACGAGCTGATTAAAACATCCGTTTATAATATCTAGCTATCTATGGATATGGACCTAAGTCGGTGTAGGCAGTCTTCCAAATATTAACTTCCTGGACGAACTTTTTGCGGTTTATCTTCGTACGCAGAAATATTTAGCATTGGTCTGATAATATACCTGCTGATATCTGGATAAATTACTGTATAATATCCCCATATACCTATGGAATTTTGATAGTCATACATATCTTAAAAACAAGCCTCGTAACTTTGCTTTAAACATATTCATATACAATTTTTTATTCACCAAGCATAATAATTACTTACGTAACAGTTCTAACAACAGGCCAAATTCTTGACAAGTTGTCAAACAGGTGTTTGAATGTAGGCGAGAAGAAAATACGGCTGGAGCAGCATATTATATCATTATAAATATTACTTTACATATCTATGTGCGATGTGCGTTCCAAATTGCTTGCAGTCAAGCCACTTTACGTGCTATTATTGCTAGGACAAAACATTCGGCGACTCGCCATACATTGCGATCACCAGATCAGACACCGAATCTAAATCAAGTTCGATTTGGTATGTCTGACACAACAAAGATTCTACACAACTCCTCCGTAACAGGAGTAGACTTAATTACAAATTCTACTTAGATTTTATCACAGCTTAAATAATTAAAATCACGTATCTACCGGAGGGCTTGAAATATCTTTGTCTTCAGATAAGTCGACAGTTTACGTCAGTTATTTCGCGACATGTTAAACGTCTACTTGGTATGCTGAACCGGTTCTTGCAGGCTGTGTCGTGACGAGACGAGGAATTTAAAGTTTAAAATGGTTATAGTAATGTGTAACGGTTATGACATAAAATGTAAGAGGGGCTCGTGTCTCTATTCTCGGTTATCCTTGTTCAGACATTGCTTTATCATCAGATTTAAGTAAAAATCAACGTACCTACTATATCCCTCATGACACATGCCTATCTTACCCGTCGTCAGTGTTGTCACGATCCTGCCAGACGACATTTTATACTCTATTGTGTCTGGAAATGACACGCGACGTGAAGCAATAACCAGTAATGGATACCAGATCCATAGCATCGGAGCAAAGCTCCGGGGTTCTAGCGTGTTTTTTTCTTTAGGCTCCACAATCTCCCCCTCCTCCCTCTCTCTCTCTCGTTCTAATGATGGCATCAACTGGTACTTTTTATTGGTCAAAAGCCTAAAGTTTAAGCCTAGATTGGGACTGTCTCTCAAAATCATCCCGAAAATAGTATTCTCGAAAGTTGTGTGCGGCTTTGCATCAGTCGGTGCTTCCGTGACTCCCCGTCCCAGTGTCTACTGATTCCAAGCAAAAAGGTGGTCCTATAAACTCTATCAGAGGCCGGCACGCACCTCGTGCGACTACAACAACCAATCCCGAAAGGGTCGGGTTGCGAGGGACCTACTTACCTATCTGTTTAGACGTGAAACATAAAAGCTACACGGTAGCTGCATAGCAGCCTCCAAACGGCAATCATTACTAACCGGTCTTGCTGTTTTCTCCACATTTACTGCCTCCAGAGTTGCCAGGCTAAAAATAGCAACACCGCGCCCGGCGTCGCCGGTGTGGCCACATACCCGCTTGGCCGTATGAAATGACTTGATTGGGGCTATTGAGACGGACTTATTGGGAGAATGAGTCACGGTTTTTAAATTAATTTACATTTATTTACGGCTAATGCAAGTGGTGCACCTTTTTGGATTAATTAAGTGGTAAGCACTAGGCACATGAATAAATAACAAATGCAAATTCGAAGTGAATCGTTTTCAAATTACCAATCTGGGCTTATCGCTAGGTTGCGAAACAGCCACTTCATGTTCGTTCTTACTCGTATTTCCCAGATTTGGTACGTATATTCCCAATTCCCCCCTAACTGGCCACCAGTGCGGATTCTACGAATCTCCCATTCTCCATACTACAATCTATATAGGTACGCTAAGAAAAAGTAATTCCCATCACCCCCACTAATCTCACGCCAAACTCACTTGCTTAACAGTAGCGAACTATGTATAGTGGTGGAGACACTGAGAAAAATATTCCCAGTTAGTGGTAGGATAGTAAGTTGAGGCGTTGGGAATATTTCCCAAGATTTGCCGATCGAATACACTCATGCCACAATCGTGACTATGCCAACGGCACTCCGCATCGGGAGCTAGTATAATCTTCCAACATACCTCCAGCCATATACTTACCTATCAGGTTTTTTTTTTCAAAATATGGGTGCTTGCGTCAGTCACGTTTCCTCAGAAATTAGTCTCGCCTTATGCACATTATTTCTTGGTATACCTATAGTTAACTTTATAACTCCATCCTTAGATAGAATAATAACTTAGAGAAATCATGCTTAATTATTTCATCTCATTTCTATACACATACTTGTATAATAACCTAGGTATTATTTGAATACTATACTGACATTCACACACGAATCCAAGCTCAAACTCAGGAATGCTCTTTCATTATTGTTTAGTACGTATTGTAGACATTCTAGTTCTCACAAACATACTGTTAATCTATCCAGGCCTCCTGCGATACAGGCATGGCCTAGTGTAGGATCCATTAGTAACCGATTTATTTTGTATAATATAACTAAACATTGTTTGTACACTCTGGTAATTACTTATTTGGGTAAATAAAGTTTTTATTATTATTTATTACTTACATAAACCTCGGATTCTTTAATCTGAGACATTACACTATCATAATAATAATATTTTTATTTGTATATTTATAGGAATATTGTAAGAAATCTGAATCTAAATAAATACAGCGGTGGTAGCCTAGTGGGCGAACGTCCGCTTTCGAAAACGGAAGTGACGAGTTCATATCTCAGTGCTGGCACTTACCAATGTGTTTGTTGTTAAAACATAATTATGTAAGTGCGTAATTATCACTCGCTTTTCGGTGAAGGAAAACATCGTGAGAAAACCAAGGGAATTCCTATCAAGTAGGTTCACGCTAGGACATAAACAGGGAAACTACAACAAACACTAACCTGTCATTTGGTAAAATGATCACTTAACCGGTTTATCACTTAAATCCGGTATTCAGTCCGTGATTTAAGTATCAGACAACTGGGCTAATTTTACCCCTATAATCTTCAATACACAATCAATTTCATATTCAATGTCAATAAATGTTGAACAACGTGCGTTCAGTCACGACTGCACATTTGCAGTCAGCCATTCAGGTAAGTAGGACAAGAACATAACTTACTTTTTTAACACTTAACTTATAGGTACTATGAAGTTATCTGTGGTAAAACTGTTCACATGAAGTTAAACTTAGATAACGAGGTATACTTACCTATAGTAATGATTCTATGAAAGTCATAAAAGAGATCTGAAAAAAAGAAGGGAAGCAAAATCGTTCTTTGCGCCTACACACGACATACCTACACAAGCAACAACAGTAGATAGTGGCAACTTCTCTACCAAGACATACCTACCTAATACTACGGTGGCTGTACTCGACTGACTCTGACGTCATGTCTGCTCCGCTTTTCTTTTGTTTGTGTTAAAACTGCAGTTGAACCACAGATAATTAAAGGGAGGCAGACCGCACGTCACAGAGAGTGAAGCCAGAAAATAATTACATTCAGCCAGAGCCGAACTAAGCCTGACAATGCGACTTTGCATAGGTTCATAAAAAAATATTATGATTAAAATTCGTTCCTGAATACGACCTAATATTTTTATAAGTACAATGAGCTGTTAAAATGTTGCCAGCGTCACTCTACAATATAATGGCCGGCTTCAAGACTGAATTCACTAGAAGGTCTGTAGCACGCTTGTGTCTCCTTGTCTGCGAGTTGCACTGTCGACTGCTCGTGTAGACACCGACTGCTTGAAGCGGTGCAGTTGCCACCGGTTCAGGCGCTCCGTGTTTGGACGTCGATGATACTAGGTAGGTGTAGGCCATAATCCAAATCCTTACTCCCGCCGGTGGCTCTCGTGACAGCGACATTGACAATGACAATGACAACCAACACCGGAACACACGAGACAGTGCATGTATGCTATAGTGCATACCTACACTACAGTAGGTATTCGAGCTATCGTCTACGTTGGCCCGTAGGCCCGTACGTGAATAATTATGTAGGTAAGTACCTCTATCTACTCGTATATATGATAGGTAGTTACGTAAGTTGTAGGTTAGATTTTTTTACGGATTAACCAGTTAATTAAACCCCATGCTTAGTCACCTAGTTACGTTATAGTTACGTTAGGTTTGTTTTATTCATAAGTTGTCTGGTTACGTGTGAGTTACCAACCAGACATACCTAGGTAGGTACCTACCTAATAATAATAATATTAGTATGTAATAGGTAACTTTTCCATGAAGGAAAAAATATAGGTACTTATGTAAGGTAGGTGCGTACCTATGTAATAATTACGAGTACTTAGGTAAGTATATGTGTTGGGTAAACATTTGTTTTCTTATAAGTACTTACCTACCTACCTTTGTAATTAAGTAGGTAGGTACTTATATATACTTACTTATATTTATCTGAAATAATTAGTTTGAACCAAAAAACAGGTAGGTAAGTATACCTATAAGGTAGACGCTTTATTGTTACACTTACACCGAATAGAAAATGAAATAAGTACACAAGGTAGGATATACGAGTAGAGGATATAAGAGAGACATATTATAAGAGTTAGAGACTACAAAAAATGACTTATTAGCTAGGTACCTCTTTAATTAAATAGAAATAAAATAAAATGACTTAGGTACCTAGGCACTTATTTATTTTGATAATCCAACAGCGCAACAAAATTTTAGAACAATACCTACCTACACAACTTAGACAAAAACAATTCCAAAAAAGGATTAAGTACACAATTACACAAACTAACTAAACTAGACTAAAGGCCTACCTATAGGTAGGTATACTTACCTACTTACCTACACACTTAAGTACCTAGACTTATTACCTAAATTACCTACCTATGTATACTTACTTTGAATTGAAGCAGCCACCGTCACATGCTTCGACCATTTACATTGTAAAAGTGACTTTACGGAGGTAATTGGTGGACCAAGGTTGGTGCACGTAGGTACAGATTATGTCGAACCTTGCCTTGGGCCTAGGTAGTTAGTGTCTAGCCATTGTGTGAGGACTAATGCCACTGATAAATCAGTTTCTAGAATGACGAAGCCAACCTATAATTTACTTAAGTAGGTAGGTATTATAATAATTGAAATGGATCCAATATAAAACGGCCCCTATAAATAACCAATCAGCCAGATTAGAGGCGTGTAAGTTTCGTCAATTTAAATTGGAGTTAAGATCTTGATAGAATAGTAGGTACTTACCTACCCCATTTTTCCTAAATTCCGGAAATATTTTGTTCTAACTAAAACAGTAGGTACCACCACACATACCTACCTACCTATCTACTTACTTGGTCACCGAATTAATTTTAAATGAATGTTACTTTCATTTCATATATGTACTTACTTACCTAATAAGTATTATGACGGCTCGTTTGGCGTAGTGGCTGAGCAATCGGACTGCTGCGCTAGGGGTTGCGGGTTCGATTCCCGCCTGGGACAAATATTTGTGCGATCCACAAATATTTATTTCTGATCTGGGTGTGATGTGTATGTGAAATTATATGTCTGTATACGGTACCCACGATACAGGAGTAATCCTAGTGTGGGGCTACGTTTTTTAAAAGAAAAAAAAAGTATCCAAATGTATGCAGCTACCTATTTCTATCAGAGTGGTAAGTAGGTAGGTACATTGTTAGTGTTCTATCATAGTGTACTTACTATCTACATAAATAAAAAATAAAATATCGGTCGTGGCTGCTCGTAGGTTGCTACTGGGATGCCGCGTTCTGGCAACTACCTACCTATGTCTGACAAGCTTATTTCATTATACCTACAAGCTCAACAATGCCGCGTTCTGGGAACTTATGTCTGACAAGCTTATTTCATTATACCTACAAGCTCAACAATGCCGCGTTCTGGGTATGTCTGACAAGCTTATTTCACTATACTTACCTACAAGCTCAACAAATCTAATTTCCTGGTGCTACTTCCTACCCGGTACCTGGCTTCTATTGTCAGTAGGTGAATGTATGATTGTACTAATGATCTATTATCACATGTCGGCAGCGGTAGGCGGCATTGTCATGTCTTCCGTACGGCCTTCCTAGCCCTACAATGTGAACCAGCTTATTAGGAACAAGAAGGAACCGTTCGTAATTGCAGTTTCCTATGCAATTTTTTCTTTTAATTTAAGTTAAGACTAGGAATTGTAGGAAATTCCTAGTCAAACATATATCAACAATATGTTAATTCCTACTAGGAATTAAGATATTGTTATTACTAGAAGTTACCAAAGACTTTGTTCACAGTGGGTTTTTTAAATTGATAAATAGAAGAGTTTCCTACCAAAACCCGGTAATTTGAGATCAGACCTACCAACAGTTTATTTTGTAGGGTTCCGTTCCGTAAAGGGTAAAACGGGCCCCTATTACTAAGGCTCCACTGTCTGTCTGTCACCAGGCTGTATCTCATGAACCTTGCTAGTTGATTGAAAATTTCACACATGATGTATTTCCATTGCCGTTATAACAACAAATACCTCCAAAAAATCGGAATAAAATATTTTGTTAATCTGATTTATGAACAAAAAAATGTTTTTTGGCGTTTTGATAAATAACGGCACGGAACCCATTGTGCGCGAGTAACGACTCGCAGTTGAGTGGTTTTTTTATAACAAACATGGAAAACTGCAATGCTGTCGGTTTAGTAATTTTTACATGGTGCGAAAATAAACAGGCATAGGTACTTAAATAATTTTGAAAATGGAACACTGTATTTTTTAGAGTTTGCTCCTCTTTATACATAACCCTCCTTCGGCATACGGGTAAAAAGCTATAAGGTGCGCATACGCAACAGCGCATTGTTCGCAATCTGTGTCGCAATAGGTAACAGTACGTCTCATTGTTGCACTCGCTACGCACAACAACCGTTGATTTGGACGTGTAACCTAACTTTGCATGATAAAATTGGCGTAGTACCAAATGGTGGACACTCCATACAAAGGCTGAATGGAACAAAATCTAACAAAAGATAAAGTTTGCGTGTGTACTCAAAAGATTCTCAATCTCGTTCAAAATATCAAACTCCTGATCTACCATCGTGCCCTAATTTAAAAAATAGAGAGTGCCCCTTCTTTCAGCTTCAAAATATGTTTTCTGGTAGTACCATTTGTACCATAGTTGGATAGGTAATTATTTTACCATAGGTAGTAAAGGCCGGCGGCCGTCGCACATGATATCTATCACGGTTTCGTTTACCTATCCTAATTATACCTAGTTTACATTTATAAAATACACCATAACTTATTCCTACAAAGGTGAACTGCATACGTCGAGGAATCGCTCGCGGCTCAGCCCCGTCGGCCCATTCAAGCCTTGATTAGGCGTCTATTGTTGTGAAATTGAGGACTCGTATTCAGGCGAGCTCTTTACTGCATGGAGAATACAGGTTAGGTACGCATAAGAAGTTCATGTAGGTAATTATAGAGTGCTATCGCAAATGGTTCCTAACGATATTCATTTCATTCTCGCTACCAAGAAACATAAAAAACTATTTTTCCATATTTTTTTATCATGATGGAGTTATAAGGTGAAGGAAGATAAAAAAAAATTCAACTGATTTGAGGAAATCTTTTTTATGTGGTTTATAATAAAGGGTGATCGATGTCCTAACTGGCTCAGCCACCAGTGTAACAGCCCATATCAGAGCACAATGGACAACTACAGCACAAAGGTCCAATCGTCGACACAAAGAAGAAGACTACTTATCTACATAATATCTCCATCTAGACATTCTAAAGGCCTTGTCGAACCAGGCAGGTAAGAGCGAAGCGTGGCGTTTCCATTTTACTATGCGTCCGCGTCGCTTGGATCAATTACATCAAATCACATAGAAATGGGAACTAAACAGTCTTGTTTCGATCAAAAATAACTCCTCGGTTCACCGCTTGAGCATATTATATCCTGTGATCATCCTTATGTACTGTTGTGCCTAAGCAAGGAAACATCAGAGACTGTTAGATCATATTTTGTATACTTAGATCGATGATGACGCTTCGGTACCAGTTCTTATAAATTGATGGGGCCCTTCTGCAGACTGACAAATGATCTCGTTGTCCCCCATTTGGTTTATTTTCGAGTGTACTTTTTTTTTTTGTTTTAGTAATGGCTTCGCACGGTGTGTGCATATAGCCAGTGTCAAGTATTTTATTAATTAAGTATTTAACGTCTCGGATTCCCGCCAAATCTCCCGAGTGTACTTTCAGGCAGTGTACGATATGAAATTAAGCCACTTTGACATCAAAAGAAATACAGAAATAATTATTTTTTTGTGCACAAAGGAAACTAATGAATTTCTGTTTAGTTCCTTCTTAGATAAGTTCGATAATTGACCTTTCCTTGTCCACAGGAGTCAGTGTCGGACTGGGAGCGAGGCCTGAGCGACCTGCAGGCGGCGTCGGGGGCTCCCGGCCGCAAGTGGAGCGCCCGGAGCGCGAACCAAGCTCAGGACACTGCCGAGGCTCAGGCTTCGTCTGTCCACAACAATACTGATGCCTGCAAGCTTCTCATTGTAAGTACCTGCCACCATTCATAGTCTTCTCGTTACTGTTTGTTCATGTGGCCATCCGGAAAAATCGTACTTATGAAATGGTCCAGCAAATACTTGCGGTCACTCACTACTTGTCCAGGGAATCAAACTTACCTGCCTCATCTACTACTTCATCTGCCTTTTTTGAAGTATTTTCGGTCCTATTTCCTATAAAATTATTGCAGTATTCAGTAGGAATGAGTGTTACTATAATATAGTGTTGCTACCACAGTTCCTACCTACACGAAGTCGAAATCTCAAAGGTTAATTGGTGTCAAGAGGCTGAATGAGCCGTCCACGTTTTTATATGGGAACACTGCTCTTCATTGATATGGAAATGTACATGATACATGTACTTGTGGAATGTAGACACATGTCGTTGATGGCTGGGTATTAGTACGTGAAGACATACAAGTCTAGAAGGTTAGACGGTCTGTAATTTCGCAATAGGTGTTATTTCCGTGTTCTTTTGTTTCTAATGGTATCTACTTACCTACCTTGCGTGACATGACATGATAGAGATGTGGATTAGTTGCATAACGTTGTTAGTTGCCGTTGGTTTTGTTACTTACTAGGTTTCGGTACGTGTTGAGTAACACTTTATTGTACGTAATATAAGGGTTAACGAAACGAAACCCCATCAAATCATACTCAAACTCTGGTAGATCAAAAGGTACAGTGAGCAAAAAAATCTTGTGTAGTACCTACCTACTTATAGGTATTTTACAGTTTGATTTTAGATGCGTTCGTAAAATAATATTTTAGTTCTGATATCCAAAATCAAGGTCCGAAATCGGGCATGTTTGAGTTTTGTTGTTAACTGTACCTACAGACCGATCGTGATGAACTCAATTGGTGCGGGCACTTGGCCAAACCATTGTTTTAGCGTTATCCGCGTTTCCAATACTTTGCACCTCTAGGGCTGGTGCCTTGCATGTTTAGCACTCGACAAAAGGTAGGCCGCACCGACGTATAGGCGTAATGCCAAGTTTATTGGTGTTATTCGATTTCACGGAAACCGGTAGTAAATTGTACCTACCTATATCACTTACGTGGTATACCTATTGTCTCTGTGATGAACTGTGATCCTCCCTAAATGAGAGCGCATCACGCTATTTAAGAACATAGCCTATGAGTCCCCTGTGTATGTGTAGCTAGAGAATCAGGACCTATGAGAACCACAGTTCCACAATGACACAGGCTCAGAGCAAATACTTACCTGTGGTTCACACAAATTGGCATGAGAACACGCAACTTCACGCTACGTAATCATGTCACTCATCACGAACTTCCGCCACGAACGTCGTCATCCTTGGCACAGGGTAGACAAGACACTCCATACAAACTGTTGAATCGGACAAAACACAAGTGAAATTGTATACGTAGCAATAACGTCGTCTTCTTTGGCACTCAATGGATCACGCTCAAAGTGTCATACAAATCCCTATCGTGCTATCTCATCATCATCATCATCAGCCTGAAGACGTCCACTGCTGAACATAGGCCTCCCCCTTAGACCGCCACACCGAACGACAATTTGTCACTTACATCCACCAGTTGCCTGCAACTCTTGATGTCGTTTGCTATCTCACAGAGAGTGCCCCTTCTTCTACATTGATAGGTATTCTGTCCTGGGGCTGCAGTAAATGCATAATCTTATCACTTCCAGTACTCGTCGGAAGACAAGAAGCCGTCGTGGCGGCTGTCGCTATGCGGCGGCAACGCAGCCTCCGTAGCGGCGAGGGCGGGGACGCGGCTGCTGCCGCCCAAGATCAGGATCGTGTGGAACCCGCCCACCTCGCCCTTCCAGCACACGGAGAAGCTGAGGCTGGTGGTAACGGCTCTGAATAGCGGTAAGTGTGTCTTGCTGCTATGGAAATAAGTCTCAAGGTGCAGCGCTGTAGATTTTGATAGGACGCTTAGGTACAGATATTAAATTGATAAGTATCTATTATCTGTAAGCGCCCTTTATATATACAAAGTCCACATGATATATCTTAGTTACTTTTCTATCGGTACACCTTTTTTCGTACTCTATGAGCTATCTATGGCCTATCATTTCACCAGTATATCGCCTGTATCATCACCAGTATATCGCCTGGTTTTAAATGATGGTGTGGTAGAAAGTGGTATGGTAAATATAGGTAGGCCTAGAATGGGACTGGCTCTCAAGGACCGCTGCTAGAACACCCCGATAGGGATTTAGCGATAGGTTTTCCACTTGAGGGTGATGGCTAAGCTAGCCAGGCTACACTCCAGATTTGGAAACTTTTCTTTGAAGTGCGAAACGACAAATGCATAATGAGTAGTGTGTCGGTTCGCACGGCAAAAGGAATGTGGTGCGAAAGACCCAAATCCATAAGAGACTGCGTCGATTCGAGGTTCTAACGAGCCGTGGTGCGAAACGCCCCCATTCTCCCTACAGCTGAAATAGGTGCGTACTTGTCAACGTCACCGAAAATGCCTAAACTATGGGTTCCAGGCGCCATGTGCACCGACGAGTCCCAGTTCACGTGCGGCTCCACCAGCATGTGCATCGCCTCGTACCTGGTGTGCGACGGGGTGCGGCACTGCCCGGGGGGGGAGGACGAGGACTCCAGCGCCTGCGCACACCGCCGCGACCCGCCCCTCCTGGAGCTGCTGCGCCGGTTCGCGGCGAGGAACCAGGAGCTGCTCGGATTGGACCAGCCCGATGGGATGACCAAGCCTTCTGTGATTAGTGAGTTCAGTTTTATATCCTTGATTTCCGACAGTATCTGGAACTGCCCTGCTTTTAACGACACGTCGTCATAAGGGCCTCTAGCAGCTGTTTTCGATAGTAGGTACGTATGTATGGTAAGTGTGACCAAGACGTGTTCTGTCAAAGAGTAACTTCATGCTTCCCAGCGTTTCCTCCACTTTCGATCACTGCAGTCCAGGTGACGGGTGAGACCAGCTGAGAACGATCTTCGGCCAGCCTGAAGAACAAGCCTGCAGTGATATGAGTAGGTACCTTATGTTGTTGTATTAGGTACAGAAAATACAACATACGAAGAGACTATTATTTAGATGAAAATCGGAGGCTCTAATAGGTAGGTACTTTCTCAATCTATATGAAGTGACTTACTAGACGCGTCCTGCGGTTTCACGCACGTTCGCTGCTATCCCACGAGAACCTTTCATTTTTACGGAATAAATAGTATTTTACATCACCATTTTCTACTCCAAGACTTATAGTATCAGTAGGTATGCCAAAGTTCATCACAATCTGTTGATCCGTTAAAGCCTGAAGAGAGGCCAAACTTTCGCATTTACATTCGTAGGATATCATACACCCCCCCCTAAGAATGCATTTGTCATCAACAACTAACAGCAACCATCTTCTTTCCAGTGAAAATCAGCGAGGGCGAGAAATCTTCCAACGCATTTATGGAGTTCGCGGCGGCGCTGAAGCCCTACGGACCTTGGAGCTACCTCGTGGTCGGGATGCTGGTCTGCGCGACCATCCTCATGTTCTGCTTGGCTTGGGGTGAGTCCCTCTCCTGCTTAAAGGCTATCTTAGCATCATGAAGATATTAAGAATGCTTAGATGGTTTGGAGATCTAGAGAGGATGGATGAAGGTAGATTTACGAAACAGATAGATCCATAATCTAGTGTGAATGGACCACCCGGTAGGGGTCGACGTGAACGGGCGTACCACGATCAAATCGAGGAAATCTTAAGGAAAGGCCAAGTCAGGAGTACCCATAACCGGAGAGCATGCATGAAGCAAATCATGAAAGTGGAAGAAGCGAAAGAGGTGTGCCAGGATCGTAGCATGTGGAAAGATGTAGTCTCTGCCTACCCTAGAACGGGAAAAAGGCGTGACTGTATGTATGTATGTGTACCTATTTATTAAGATAAGTTTGAGTTTCGCCTGATGGAAGTGATGAGAAAACTGGGATATCATTATATCTTGAAGGATTGTGCGGCCTTATTGCTAATAAGTAGCAATCTTTGGATGGAGAGGAATGGAAGACAACTTTATCGGTGGTACATAAGGACTACTGACCTTCAATCACAGTTTACAACGTTGTAGCATAATAGTGCTTACGCAAATGTAAATAAGGTCCCCAAAAAGCGTCATTATCAACGAAGCTTCCTTTCAGAATGCTGCTGCAAACGCTCCAAGCCGTCGGACACGCCGATCACGATCCCCCCCTCTTGTATCGACCTCTCCCCCACGGTGTCCGTGACCTCGGCCTCCCAGCAGCTGTTCACGCAGCCCCTGCCCTCCCCCCCTGAGTACGAGCCGCCCCCCACGTACTCCTCCCTCTTCCCTAGGGCGTTCAAGTCCTCCCCCACCCCCGTGCCGCACTGCTCCCACCAGCCGCCGCCGGATTGAAGGAACCCGTAATGGTAGCTCGTAGATAGTATTTTCCAATTTAGAGTAAGTCGTTTGTAAGCAAGTGCCAAGTCAGGTCAGGTTTGCCGATACCAAATGAAGTGGTTTACTAATGGGGGGGGGGGGGGTATTTTTGATGTGATCAGCAATTTGATGTCGCCAAAATGGCCGATTTTTAACTTTGCTAATTTTGCGTAGAATATTATTGTTGGTAGACTCCTCGTTGGTAGAATCCCCCCCCCCCATTTCAAGGAATCTAGGTAGTCTTTCGTTGCTACAGAGTTTCAATTGACAATCACAAGTACAATAAATCTAGAGAAATTCACTAATTTTATCATCATAATACGCGCAGTTTTTAGCTCATTTAAAAACATATTTTACGTATAGGTACCTACTAGCGCCATCTATGTCCGGTTCGGTACTGTATCACAATTAACCTAACCTAACTCGGCCGCTAGGTGGCGCTAAAATAACTACCTAGAACTATATTAGGATTAGAGCCATCTAGTGCCCAAATTCTTAACCTAAGGTAGTACTTCTGTATTACTCTAAGTACACAGTAACTTCTAGAATCTCATTTAAAGTAGGTAGATCCTTATATACTTACATATTTACATATCGGATTCTTGACAAGATTTGGTTAGGTATATAGAAATTAAAAGATTGTTAAAATGTACGGAAACAGCACTTTCAGTCATTTCTTCAGGCGCCATACATTTTACAAGCTGTTATAAAAATGATATGTTAATTTTAAATGTTACCTACATTGTCATAATGTTTATTTTAACTCGTAAGAACCTATTTTTAAACATCAAGCATATTTTTAAGGATGTGTGGGACCAAAAACCTAATGTATTGTAAATAAGACTAAATCTGATTCACAGCATACCTATGAAAAATCACTATAGGTAACCTACCCACAACCTCAAATAAAATCTTCCCTGAAAAGTGTCAAAATTCGCCCGCGTGGTCGACTCGCCTTTCATTTCAATATTATTTTCTAGTAGGTAACTCGACTGCTAGTGGATATTCGTACAGTCAGAGAAACAAGTGTTACAAAATTAAATGTCTGACTAGGCATATACTACCCTACCCTCATTTCGGTAATATTCATGTAACTACTCATAAAAGAAGTAAACTTAAGTTTGTTTTAACTGACTCGTAGGTGTCAGTAGTTGTAGGAATATTCTTTAAAATTAACTAGTCTTTGTAATGATTTTATGTATTCCTACTATATTATTATGTACTTTCAAAATAAATGATTATATAAAATCATTCAATTACAGTAGGTAGGTACCTACTCTTTCACAGAATAATAATTTTAATTGCCTATAAAATGGTTTGGTGGAATCGTTTTAAACCATAGAAGAACCACATTCTATGTCTTCAAACTATAAAGTATGGTGTTCAATACCTTAACTGTACTTGCATGTACACAAACTTAAAAAAAAAACAAGATGAAAAAAAATAAAGTGATATGTATTGAAGTGATACAATAAAAAGTTATATTTATTTCTATGTAGGTTTCTTTTTTTCACCTCTTTTGCGACGATTTAAATCTCACATTAGAAAGGTAGGTAATTTAGGCATAGTACTTTCTCTACACAACCCAAGCCACATGAATTTGCTCAAAATTATATTTTGGAGACACCATTACTGTATACCAGAAGCGTCAGGGTACAAGAGGTAATACATACCTTGTGTCCTATGTCCTATGCTACCCTGTTACTTCTGGTATACCTTAATGCAGCGGTTCTCAAACTTTTTTGGTCACGGAACCCTTTTGACAAGCAAAATACTTGACAGAACCCTACAATAAAATATACAATATAAAATACAACAAAAAAATGCGTTGTAAACAATCTCGACTTTATGTTTTTGAAGATAGAGCCGAAAGTCGCTTGTTCACAACTATAGCGTCTAATTCAGAGGCGGCTTTTATCAAAGGGACTGCGTGCTCACCAGTATACGCGCGGCGGGCGGAGTCAAAACGTTGGACCAGTGACCAGAGAGAGGTGTTTTGTTTTTTTTTCTAAATTCTTGCGGAACCCCTACAGGGGTAGCGCGGAACCCTAGGGTTCCGCGGAACACACTTAGAGTACCGCTGCCTTAATGTATCCAAACACAGTCATACTGGACGACGCCAGAGGTGAGGTGCCTTCGAGGAGGGACGATGACACTACAAATAAAATGGACTTCCATAACCATATAAACCCTCTTCTCACCGTTAAAAGGCAACCGGTGGATGCAAGTGGCAAATTGTCGCTCGGTGTGGCGGTCTAAGGGGGAGGCCTATGTTCAGCAGTGGACGTCTTCAGGCTGATGATGATGATGATGATGAAACCCTCTTACTATTTCAATGCTGAATAGTGGATATTAAGGGAGATAGATGGATATTAGATAGGAAAGTCTAAATAAATCCTATATAAATTAAGGTAACTCTAGTGACTGTTATTATTTATGAGGCTAGCTAGCACCTAAGTAGGTATATGTCTATATCCTATACTATACTGTTATGTAATTGTAAGTAAAAAGGAGTATACCTACCGCTTTGACAAAATTTACTTTCTTCTTTACATCATTCGTAACTGACATTCTAAGTACAACCAAAATATATCACTCCACTTGACTAATTGTTTTTTGAATAAAATATTTCACAGTGAAATTATTATTACCTACTATACAGTTTTGGTAGGTTACTGAGATGGTGATCCAAAGTAATTTTATTCGAGAAACTTATTTTTAAAATGTCATTTAGTAGGTTAAGACGAGTGCTCGGGATTCTTTATCAGCCTCTCTCTTTAAATCGATCTTGCCCTTTACGTTTAAACATCAATAATTTCTTTTTCATCTTAACCAGTAACTGCTTCAGACTGGTGATCTTCTGGTGTAGTTGCTTGTTAGCCTCCTCTAGTCTTTCTATTTTTGCATCTTTCAATTTCAGTTTCTCTTTTTGGTCTCTAAGTAATTCGTCTCTTTCTTTCAGTTGTTTCTTTAGTAGAAGTACGCCGGGCGTGTCTAGCGCATCTTCCAGGTCGGAGGAGCCGATATCCGACAAACCAGACGGTGAAGCGCAGCGAGGCGTTCCTAGTGGATCCTGCAACATTTAACATTATAATCATTAAGGCTATCATGACAATTAGAGACGATGCATAAAATTGGACTTAAAAATAAACATCAAAGTCCGCCCTCGGAGTTAGCCATTGAGCATAAAAAAACAGCCTGTATTATCCCACTGCTGGGCGAAGGCCTTCTCTAATTATCGTGAGAAGGATTAGGCCATACCTACCACAATCCATCACGGGAGCCCGGTCCGGATTGGTGAATAAAAATGCTTGCAAAATCATTCTCGGGCATGTTGGTTTTGTCACGATGTTTTCCTTCACCGAAAAGCGTGTGATAATTACGTATACTTAATGTAATTATGTTTAACAAAAAACACATTGGTACTACTTGCCCGCACTGGGAATTAAACTCGCCATCTCCTGCTTCGGCTCGCGGACATTCGCCCACTAGGCTACCTCCGCTATAGTCATATTATAATAATTATAATATAATATTATAATTATAATATAATATAATATTATAATTATAATAGTCATATTATAATATTTTATAAAGGGATCAGCATAAAGCACCGCAAAACTCAGATCGCCAATGGAACTGACGGTCAAGCGAGCTGCTGGGCAAATCAAAGCTGAGTGGATCGCACACACGCGTGTCGGTGGACTGAAACAACTTACATCGTCGGAGTCTGGATTTTCTTCGGTTTTTAATACAAGTTCTCCAGCAGAGCTTGTGGGAGGAGTCCCTGCATTTTCTGTTTTTGGTATTTTGCTACTCCTGGGGCCGACGCAGCCGCTGCTGCCGGTCTGAAGCATATAAGGTTTTGTTATTTTTTTTATACTTTTCATGTCACCTGATCGACACTGTCTCATTATACAATACATGTCATGTCATGCATAAACTCCAGGTTAAGCAAGGCATTCCATCCCTAGGGCAGAAATTGTGACCTACTTATTACTGAACGTATTTTGATGAAACTTTACAGAACTTAGTAAGTTGGTATAATAAATGAAAAATTAAAATGAATAAATATAATATAATAAATAAATCAGACTAACACAATAAGCTACTATTATCAACATAGGTCTAAGGGGTAGGAGTATTATAATACCGAGCGGGTGGAATTGTCATAAAAGTATGCGTATTTAAATAATAATCAACCTTATTTCTATACGTTATGGTTTAGTTTCAACTACCTACTTACAACTTTACCTTGAAAAAAGATAGGATAGAACATGGAATTCACGGAGTCGCAATGTTGACAACATTTGTAACAATTATTTCACTCTATGAATTTATTAAACATTTTACTAAAAAATAAAAAGACACTTTAAAAGTAAAAAATATTTATATTCTTAAAAAATATAGGTAGTAAATTTGTTTGAATTCTTACTTTCGCGATTTTTCTTTTCTTAAATTACAATACTACTTACCAAATTTGGCGTCGTCATTTCTGTTAATATCCCTGCTTACAATTTTTTTTGCTCGACGTGAATTTGCAATTTATTTACATAATATTATAATAATCTACACGGCTTAACAGGATTCAAGAGATAACAGCTCTCTTTCATATCGCACTATAATTATTATACTTACTTAATTTAATATTACACACATTTAAAGATGTTATAGGTACCCGCAATTTGGGAATTGCCGTTTTCACCAATCTACGCCTTTGAGTATTCCCAGAAATATCGTGTTTATCAAAATGTATCGAACATATTGTTGAATTTTTGCAAGGCTTGTAATGTTCTTCTCTTCTTTCTTGCGCAACAATGGATATCCATTCTGCACAGTGAAATGGCTCAGAGGGAAATCTACAAACAAAAATATTTTTTCTCTAAAACATAGCCATTCCATACATTTCTTGTTCCAGAACAACCAATGTTTGGCGAAGTTGGCTCTTTGTTGGCGAATATTGGCCAAACGACGAATATTTTGTTTTAAATTGTAAATCATTTTAAGTACCATAAAACAGAAACTGATATGTACTTACCGAAAGAAAGACACTCCTTCTGAAACGTTACTATTACGATGATTATTATCACACGTTTTAAAAGCACACTGGGGCATTGTAGCGCGTCCACACGTTGGCTATGGTTGGACCATACTAAACCATACTCAAATAAGAGCACGCGTTTATTTGTGCTCTAATTTTACTGACCGTTTTAAGGCCGTTCGTTACCTTTATCCAAGCCTCGCCATTGAAAGAATTTACTCGGAGAATAACTTGAATCCAAAACGACGTTATGCTCTGGGTTCAATAAGCCGCCCGTGAGGGTAAAAAAGTACTTTACCCCCGTGATGCAATAATCTGATATTGTTTTATTCATTGTTTGTAACCTTACCTAGCACAAAATAGCTGTCCACTCAAGTGTTTTCTGATTTGGTAGGTCATTCGGCATACTGGAAATGATTCGGGTTTCCAAGAAGATCAAAATTAGTCCAGACACCATTCTAATCGAGCACAGTTTTCGTTGTCCAATTTAATTGAAATTATGCATGACTAAGAAATGTTTACATCAATACAATAACAGCATTGGGAAAGGATAATACCTATTCTAAATCGATGAGTGACAACGAGCTGATCTGATAGGGTCAGAAGTTAAACAACAAAACTCTTCGGTGAATATTACAGACTAACCTTGGGTTGTAGTTGCAAGGTGATCAATAGGTAAGTATGAATGAATGAACCGAATGCAAAAAAAGTACTTTATTAAAAAACCTTATTTATAATCGTATAACGTCCTTTGGGGTCAAGACAAGTCCTTGGAATCAATCATCCTCTCTCTCTTTAGATTGATCTTGTCCTTTACGTTTCGACGTCAACAATTTCTTTTTCATCCTAACCAGTAACTGCTTTAGACTTGCGATCTTCAGATTTAGTTGCTTGTTAACCTTTTCTAATCTTTCTATTTTTGCATCTTTCAATTTTAGTTTTTCTTCTTTATCACTTAGTGTTTCGTCTCTTTCTCTCAGTTGTTCTTGTTGGGCTCTGAGTAATGCGTTTCTTTCTTTCAGTTGTTTCTTTAGTAGAAGTACGCCGGGCGTCTCTAGCGCATCTTCCAAGTCGGAGGAGCCGATATCCGACAAACCAGACGGTGAAACGCAACGAGGCGTTCCTAGTGGATCCTGCAACATTTGAAACAGGGTGACTATGTGTCAGACCGACGGCCCCCGAGCTCAACGATACAATAACTTACGTTGTCGTCGGAGTCAGGATTTACTTCGGTTTTTAATATACATTCTCCAGCAGAGCTTGTTGTCCGAGTCCCTGCGCTTACTGTTTTTGGTATTTTGCTACTGCTAGGGCCGAAATAGCCACTGCTGCCGGTCTGAAGCAAATAGGTTTTTTTTTACTTTTCATGCCTATCCTGTTGTTACAAACTAAACTAATTATTACATTTTATTTTAGTCCTGTCAAATGGTATTTTGTCTCACTTCAATTATGGAGTTTTGGCGGGAATCCGATAGTGAGACGTTGTTGGTTTTGTACTACTCGTATTATTCTCTCAAACTTGTTTCTTCGAGTGTTCATGTGTAGGTAATATGGTGGAATATTAATCATTAAGTGTTCGTTAACGTGCATGAGTGTGGGCGAATCATATAAACTCAAAAAACGTGTCATTTCGCATTTTTTCCAAAACTCCCAGGAAGTTTCAGTAAAGCATCCACTACTTTACTGAATCGTGACTTTGACGATGTAAATAATTGACTTGACTACATACTTGACCACGATTGCTATATTGCTCTGACTTTCTTAAATGTAAAATAAATACTTGACACTGGCTATATGCATAAACCGTGCGAAGCCATTATAACAAAAAAAAATTCTGATCTATGCTATCTACTTACCCAAGTAGATAATACTTAAAAAATAGGCCATAATTATTACAATGGTAGGTAGGTACCTAAGTGTGTAGTAAAGAAAACAGAGACAAGTAGAAATGGTATAGTTTTACCACAGAAGACAGACACAAAGAAAGAAGTAGGTTAGCATGGAACTACATGTTAGGTAGTTACATCTGTATCAGAACCGCTGTCGCCAAAACTTCTCCATGCAATGAGTTTTGTTAATATGTCAGGTCAACTGCCGTTCATTTGAAAATATTATTACTAAGCTTCATTTTGTTGAGCCCGAGGAAAAGAAATTAGGTAGTTCCGCAACTCGGCGCTAGATGTCTCTCTGTCATAGGTCTATTAGGGATGGGACACAGTTCCCACATCATAATTACTTCACGATGTTTTATTTTACGAAACAAACTTACAAATGTGAAGTGAGGGCTACAAACAACACGATACATTCAAAGAACACTTATAATTATCATTTCGGTAAGAAATACACACTAATAGTTTATTAATAAATTATTATAGACGAGTCATACTCTTAAAACTTACAAGACGCAATAAATTGAAAATCTTTGGGTTCCATGAAGACCTACGCGTATACTTGCATATACATTGAAATTATTTTGTAAGACAAAAGATTGCCTATGGCCGGTTCATCGGCTCATAGGTTCTATATCTAAGTAAGTATACATCAAATTTCATTCGGATCGGTTCAATCGCTTAGTAAAAAGGTAACAAACAGACAAAACGAGTTACTTTCGGATTTATAATAGTAGTATATTATGAATAATTATGTTACTTTTTAAACGGATATGGCCACTAACACAAGAATCAAGGGTTGGGATATTATAATTACCATGTAAGTAATTCTAAAGGTACCCCTCGTTTTGAATACTCGATATAAGAAAAAATTTATTTACTCACTTCAAAAAACACTACTATTTTCACTGTAGGTACTGCACTGCGTTGTAGATATCTCTTTCCTTTCTTCGTTATAACGAAATCGTTTATCGTAAAATGCTCAGAACAAATCGTGCTTGAGTTAGTTGGCATCCAATTCAGCCTTCCTGTTGCTTTTATCCATTCCTGTTTAACCGTACCATCTTTGGGAAATCTAAAAAATATTAAAAGAATCGCACCAAATTAGGTAGATACTTATGTACAGTAGTAGGTACCTAACTTATATGGCTTACCGATGTACCTGCGCAGAAGATGAATTTTCAAAGCGCGGGAAATGCTATTGACCGCTATTGGTCGGCAGCCGCCCGCCATCTTAGCGATCGCCGCGTGGCATGAGTGAGATGGAACTAACAGCTGCAGTGTATTATGAACCTTATAACAGTAATCTTAGGTTGATTGTAAGTTTTAAGCATTATTTCGTTAATCTTCGGACCATACTTTCTTTTCTGCGCGAACGAAGATTCACGACGCGCCATATAAGTTGGGTACTATAACTGTACTTGGATGTGTTTTGTGTCTAGAGCTTTTACACTGTATCTGTTTTCAGTGTCCATGAAATATTATCTAACATCTATCACTGATGATTAGGTAGGTAGTATAACAGTAATTTATTCGAGAAATAAAATAAAAACTAACTACATTTAAGTATACTTTAGCTAATATACCGCTGCCAATGGGCAACATTCCGAAAATGCTAGCTAGTTGTTTCTCGCGATAATAAGTACCTATACCTAGCTTACGTTATTCCCCAGAGTTCAAACTAAGTCCTTACATAATTTAATCAAGATTCAATTAACCGTGAAATAAAGGTAACAACAAACGGGCCAACAGAAAACTGCTGGCCGTTAGAGCTGCAGAGTGACGATCCTCCTTACAACTTGTCAGAAGATGCCGCGTCGAGTAGTTCCTACTGCTATCTGCATCCAACCCACAATCTTTGAATTATTATTTACATATTTATTTAATGCTTTAATATGCATAATGTATTTATAAACTTATGATAATATGATTATTATATTCGTTTGATAGAACAGTCACAAATCATATTTTTATCGATATCGATTTATGTCGATATTCTCAATAGTGACCTCTCTTAGTGAGTAGCACAGAGAACTTTCTAGAAAAGATGGTTGGGTAGCACGAACGTTGACAGTCCAAAATAAAACTTTATTACATTGAACAGTAGGTTGTCTTTTGACTGCAGGCATTATTATTATGTTATTTTCACAAAATATCGTTTTATTTTGAGATAAGAATAAATCACACTTGCCGGTGGTACGAAACACCTCCCCTTGCAACATTTGTAGTGTTGCTTCGATTTCTGCACTCCAAAACGGCACAATAAGGCATTTTCAATGTGTGGTCATCGTGTGGCAGACGTGCAAACTTTAGCCGAGTTAAAGCTGAACTGGCGTTGGTTTAGAGCTACGAGTCATACGTATAATAATAACATGTTTGGCACGTGCGCCCCGCCCACTTCGCATTTTAACTTGTCTCTGTTTTCAGTGGGTAGATAGGTTATAAAGTACCTAGGTAGGTAGGTACCCAATTTAATTAATATTCGAAACAATCATTATCTGAACAAGATTTTTGTTAAATAACGCGATTTGTGCAACCCTGTATCAATTGTACATCGATAGGTTCTTCTATCAGCTATCTGTCAATGTTTGATGCTTATAGAGATTTTAACGCACGCCCGTTGGTATCCGTGGCCCACTTTGCAATAAGAATAAGTTACCTAGGTACATAAATAGTAGGTAGGTACTGTTCTTGTAATTTTTATCAAATCACGATCCCGTCTTCCGAAATCGAATAAGCTCGATTCAATGAATCAATTCACGAGGTTACGATCCAGAAAGTCGATTCCAAGCAAAAGATTGGGCATCTCTACTGCTGTGAGGGGCACTGAGGTTAATTGGGACAAGCCTTTTTTTCTGAATTGTTTATCAACCAACACCATAACATTTTGGATAAATCATGTATAGAAAAGAACAAAACGTGTTTATTTTGATAAAAAAATGTAGTGTAGATAATTATTGTATTACTTAGGTACCTATAGGTAGGTATCTATTTTTATTTATTACATCATCATGACTCGTAAATATAAATAACGTAAATAAACAGTTAATGGTTAACTCACAAACAAAGTTACTTTTGCATTTATAATTATTACTATGGATGTAGGTAGGTACATACAGTCAGCTGCTTTTCTTTCTCACCCTCTATCCATCTATCTCTTCCTCTATCTTTATCCATACATTATCTCCCTCTTTCTCCCTCTATACCTTACTATTTACAATTACCTACCTTAATTACAGGCACTGCTGTATTATTCAATCTTCGCACATTTTTTTTTGTTACGTATTTATCTTCTGCGAGAAAAATTTCCGAGCAGACAGTTGTGTAGTTAGAAGGCATCCAATCGTACTCCCGCCTTTGTTTCCTTATTTAGTTAGTAACCATTTTTGTCGTATGAGGCCATCGTTAGGTATTCTAAAATGAACATAAATATTATGATAGTTTATTTTAACCATTGGCGATGTATTGAAAGTGAGAAGGAAAGGAGGATCTTGGGAGATAAAAATATACTATAATATACTATAAATCAAACAAGATTAATGGATATAAGAAAATAATATTACATTTTGTAATGTGTACGATGTGGCTGTACTATTTTAATAAATAAATAAATAAAGCTAAAATAGGCTTGGTCCAATTAATCCCAGTTTCCCCTCACAGCGCCACCTGGCGGCGAGTAGCGGCGAAACCAGTCGGTTAGATTAAAGTTATTTTCCATATTTCCATTTAAATACAAAATACAGTATTAACGAGTGATATGATACATTTTTGAGATTTTGTGTGGTTGCCGTGTAGTTTACACAGCGTCTAAAGACACAGGAAAGCATTTTGATATTATTTTTTTCTTGTAAAACCACACAGACTATTTGGCAGTGACGTACCGCCGTACACTCGGGAAGTGCAATGCAAGACTGGTAGCAGCACTAAGATAAGAAGGGCAATTACCTTACATTCTTCTTGATAATATGGAGGTTGGACAAAGCCACAAAGCCGAAAAAACGAACTAGCGGAACTAGAAGTTTTGTCTCTCTCTCTCCTCACTCTCTCACAGCGACGTGTGAGGAGAGAGGGACGGGACGACGTCGTCCCGTACTCGTCTCTCTTCACAATGACGACGTGCCGACGACATGACGCCTCCGATCTTTCGCTCTCTCACAAAGGAGTTGCATCCATCTTGCTCATATACAGCTCGTAAATAAATAAATGACAGCAGGTCAGTGATAAAACAATTATTTGCCAAACGATTTTTTATTTCAACAAAAATACAATTTTTTCGCGGGGAAGGGGGGCGTGTGGGACTTGAACCCGCTAAACCCCCCGTGAGCCAACGATCCGCGGATCCGGAGTGGGGCGAGATGAGGTCGTATGCCATTTATTTTTTGTTTTAGTTATGGCTTCGCACGGTTTGTGCATATAGCCAGTGTCAAGTATTTTATTATTTAAAGTATTTCTTAATTACATCATATAGCAATCGTGTCACACCAATATAGCAATCGTGGTCAAGTAGTCAAGTCAATTATTTACATCGTCAAAGTCACACACTTCCTGGGAGTTTTGGAAAAAATGCGAAATGACACGTTTTTTAAGTTTATATCATTCGCCTACACTCGTGCATGGTTAATATTCCACCAATATTACACATTAACACTCGAAGAAACACAAGTTTGAGAAAATAATACAAAACCAACAACGTCTCACTATCGGATTCCCGCCAAAACTCTCGTATGCCATTACTCTTACAGTCCTGCTAGAACCTTTCCTATACACACAGAACTGAAAATGACATCTGTAAATAACTTTACCTGTATGTTTGGTACGGCTGTCTTTTTTATTCTGTTGAATCCTTTTTTCGTTACATACATATCATGTTCACAAAAATGTTCCGAACAAATCACACTAGAAGCATTTGGTTTATAAAATTGTTCTTCTCTGTTTTGTGATATAATACATCTCCATTTCTCTCTTTGTATTTCATTTTGTGGAAAACTATAACAAACGAAATATTTCAAAGACATAATAATATAACGGAACAAACAATTCAATAAATTTTAATGTACAGAGAATGACGACTCCGGTATCTTATCACACCGGTTTTGTTCTAAAGCGGTAGTTTCGTTTCGTTTTTGCCTACCAATGTCAAGCAAGAGTGAAAGGGATAAATGCGTATACACGGCGCGAGGTTGTAAATAATGAAAAATATTTGTTAAATACGATTAATTTGCCAATAAATGGAAAAATAAATGGATAAATATGCGATACTTACTGAAAGTACGATATGCCGTCCTTTTTTTGCACTTTTAATGTATAATTCTTGCATGTTTTCACTACACACTTCGGCATCGTACCTACCACGTCACACGGCTGGCGCGGTCAAACGCGACTGAGAGCAAAACAAGGCATAATTATTATTATTGCGCTATTTATGCCTGGCTTTGACGCTGTCGTTTTCGAGCGGCGATCGGACCTATAAAGTAGGTAAGTATAATAATATGGTAGCAGCTCGACTACTTGACTATGAGGATTGCTTTAATGCTAAGACTTTCCTTTTGTGAAAATATCTATAACTTGAAATACCTACCTACTTTATGATATGAGACGGACATAGGCTATCTAAAAACAATCTCGAAGGTGATGAAATAGGGGTTGAAAGTTTGTATGGGTAATTAATAATTGTTCAAGTTAGGAATTAGAAAATTTATATTTTGGATTTTGGTAAGAAATAAAGAAATACGGGTTTCAGCTTTTTTGCAAAATCTTCCCTAAAGGGGGCAAAGCAAGGGGATGAAATTATGAGGTATTCTTTAGATGCACCCCCTAACGGCCCACAATAAACGGCTTAACGGATCGTAATGCAATTTGGCAAAGGGATAAGAAATAATGGGTATAAGATAAAGAAAGAGAGAGATAGAGTGAGAGGGAAAGAGATAGGTAAGTAGAGGGAGATGTATATAGGGAGAGAGAAAGAGATAGTGGGTTAGAGATAAAGGAAGCTGGAAAGAGATAAAGGAAGAATAAGAGAGGGAGAGGAAGAGAGAAGTAGAGAGAGTGAGAGAGAGAGAGAAAGAGTAAGAAGAGCGAATGATGGAGAAAGAGAGAGAGAGAGGCGAAAGGGAGAGTGACAGAGAGAGATATTATTACCCATCTGTTACCCGCGACATCAATTGACTTTTTTAAAAGTTGATATTTTATATAGGTAGGTACTTAAAAATGCGAACGAAGTTACGGGTATCAGCTAGTTAACAATAAAGATGGCCAATATTTTTCAGTATTTTTTCGAGGTTACCTCGGTATTTTCGTATAATTTAATATGGTCACACTGCGCCTGACCTGACTCTTGACAGCCTGACACTCTTCACTGTTCACTTTGTGTGGTCACACTGTAGTCTGTAGATCAAAAAAAGCAAGCAAAGCAGACAGACGGAGTTTTGGCGGGAATCCGATAGTGAGACGTTGTTGGTTTTGTATTATTAGCTCAAACTTGTGTTTCTTCGAGTGTTAATGTGTAATATTGGTGGAATATTAACCATTAAGTGTTCGTTAACGTGCACGAGTGTAGGCGAATGATATAAACTCAAAAAACGTATCATTTCGCATGTTTTCCAAAACTCCCAGGAAGTTTCAGTAATTTAAAGCATCCACTACTTTACTGAATCGTGACTGACGATGTAAATAATTGACTTGACTACTTGACCACGATTGCTATAACATTGCTGTGACGTTCTTAATGTGAAATTAAGAAATACTTAAAATAATATACTTGACACTGGCTATATGCACAAACCGTGCGACTGCGAAGCCATAACTAAAAAAAAAAAAAAAAGCAGACAGACAGAAAGCACGCACGGTTGCACAGATTTAGAAATTTGGAAAGGATATTATGGTAGGTAGAGGTACCTACCTACTTATTTATCGTAACCATGAACCTGACATTAAATTGATCTAAGATTCTGAGATCGTAACGTAACAGATCAAGAAGAGCCTTACATTTCTGTACAGGCAGTCAGGTCAGGTCAGTCAGGCATTTGCACGCACATCATCTGTACCTACTTATCAATATGATTTCACATGACCTTAGAGCCTGAACTACCTTACCAAGCTACCTACTATACCTACCTATTTAAATTATTTTTCTCGTGAAAATTATGGAAGAATCTTTAATCGAAACGGCTGATAAGAAGACTTCAATTTGCCGCATCTGCCTAAAATATGACTCACACCAGGACAGTGAAGTGGTATCCTTGTTTGAGAAGCACAACAACATTTTTATTTATGAGAAAATTAACTACATAGCAAGCATTGAAATAAAAAAGGATGATGATTTACCACAGGCAATCTGTTCCTCATGTCTTATGGAACTCGTGAGCTCATGCGATTTCAAACAGAAGTGTGAAAGATCGGATGCTATTTTGCGTTCAACATTGCCTAGTGAATCAGTGCAAGAACAGTACTTAGACATTCCTGTCAAAGAGGAGAACTATGATGATTACGAATATGACTATTTGGATGAAAGTGTGCTGTCGTTAGATCTACCAAAAACTGGGGAGTTCAAAACAGAATGCATAGACATAGATGCACAAATTCAACCAAGCAGTGCTACAGTAATTAGCAGAGCTGTAGATTTGAAATTGGAATGTCACGACTGCGGTGGTTCCTTCAAAAGCAAAACTAAACTGAGAGTACACTGGAGAAAAGAGCACCAACCGAAACAGCTGACCTGCCCCAACTGCAAGAAAACTCTTAAATCATACAAGGCTTTCCATAGTCATATAAAGCGAAGATTGAAGAGTTGTATGAATGCGGCAAACTTGCGGATAGAGGGGGAAGGACATTCTCGAATATATCATTGCAAGTTATGTGATACCAAGTCAAACCGCATGCAAACCATAATGACCCATATGGTCATCCACACTGGCGAACGACCATATAAATGCACAATGTGTAGTAAGACGTTTACGCAGCACAGTTCACTGATGGCACATAAAGAAGGTGCCCATCATATTTACAATAAAGAGGGGACTTGTGACCAATGTGGGAAATATTTTAAAGGTCGCAGAAGTATTTATGCACACATGAAAACGCACTCTGGGAGTCAGTTCCCGTGTAAAGTGTGCTGCAAAATACTCAAATCTAAGCCTAGTTTGAGGCAGCATATGAGGAGACACAGCGGCGTTAGATCGTTCACATGTGAGGTGTGCGCCAAAACATTTTTCACATCGAGTGATCTCTGTAACCATAAAACCAAAAAGCATAGTAAGAGAAAAGTTTTAACTTGTGACCGATGCAATTACAAGACATGCAACTCCAGTAGCATGGCCAAACACCGTCCCAGACATACTGTTGACAATGTTGCATGTGAAGTCTGCGGAACATTTGTGGACAACCTCATGCAGTTGGAGATGCACAAGAAACGGCACTTCGAGAAAGACTACCAATGCGTATTTTGCAATAAAATGTTTTATGGAAGAAAGAACCTTAGTGCTCATATCAGGAAGATACACAATATGTATGCACTAGGCAAAGGGTCTTTAACTGTCAACTGTGTTAAAGCTAATTTTAAGGGGAAGTCCCCATCAGATAGCTAGTTTTATTATTTAATTAAATTTATGTAATAATTATTCTATATTATGTCTGCACACTTGACTCCTGCAGTCACAGACATCAATGAATGCTATTATGCATTTAACTCCTGTCAAAATCCAGATAAAAAGTCATCTTTATAGATATCCTTGTATGTAGCTATTAAGTACCTAGGTACTAATAAATAAATTACCACACCATGATTTTGATAATCTTGCCTGATAAAAATGATAGCCACTGGAATAAATTGAATACAACGATGTATGAAAACCTGTTTTTTTATATGGGTAGGGTATTATGTATTCTATGTGTAACTATAGTGTAAGATAGCACCTATATTTTATTATAATTTAAGTACCTACATTAAATGTAGTTATGTACTTACCTACCTTAATTTGTTTTTTTTTGACCCCGTTTATGTATCATGTACCTACAGTAATTAGTAATGGTACCTTATATAGGTACTGCAAGTTCTCAAAGGAAGACAAGAATAAGCTATTAATCAAACTATCAAAGTATCGAAGTGCCGTCTCTTCTAGCGTAGCGTTTGTATTCTCTTTGATAGGTACCTACCTACAATCAAGAAGCGCATGGGAGTTTTGGCGGGAATACGATAGTGAGACGTTGTTGGTTTTGTGTTATTTTCTTAAACTTGTGTTTCTTCGAGTGTTAATGTGTAATATTGGTGGAATATTAACCATTAAGTGTTCGTTAACGTGCACGAGTGTGGGCGAATGATACAAACTCAAAAAGCGTGTCATTTCGTATTTTTTCCAAAACTCCCAGGAAGTTTCAGTAAAGCATCCACCACTTTACTGAATCGTGACTTTGACTATGTAAATAATTGACTTGACTACTTGACCACGAGGATTGCTTTAAAGCTATTACTTTCCTAATGTGAAAATAAAAATATTATGTACTTACGTTATTATTATAATACTTGACACTGGCTATATGCACAAACCGTGCGAAGCCATAATTAAACAAAAAAAAAAAAAAAAGAAGCGCATGCTGTTAGCAAAGAGAATACAAACGCTGCAGTTAGTGAAACTTGCTTAGTTCCAAATGTAACCGCGAGAGGGGGCGCTTTTTAATATTCTGTGCCACGCACGACCCACCCACGGCCGCGGCCGTCCGGACCATCAGTGTGCCTAGTGCGAGTTTAATAAATAGACAAAACTCGCACTAGGCACACAGGTGTCAACCACCGTTCGTAGGTTTTCGTACGCACCGCACCGTGGTGGTCGCCTGCGTCGTACCTTGCCATCACTAGAAGATGTCGCTAGTAGTAGTAAAATATAATTCTGAAGTCTATCGCTTAGGAAGGGAAACCTAAATTATGACATTTTTCTTACTCAAGCTTTATAATACAGTGTTCGTAAAAGGGTGGGCAAATGATAGGTAGGCAAAATAACGAAGTTGTAAAAATAGACAGTTTAATGGAAATTGATAGTTATTATAACGTTATTAAAAACCAATTTTGTTACGTTATTTGAAAAAACGGCAACTACAACGGATGACCGAGCTTTGCTCGGTATTTTTTTATTTTTATAAATTGTGTTTTTTGGAAATTATATTTAAGTACGAATTACTAATAAAATGATGAAATATGAATAATATTTTTCGATCTTACCGATAGAATAATAAAAAAATATGAACTGGTTATGTAAAGAAAAAAATCATAAAAAACACGAATAAAATGACATTTTCTAAAAATGATTCCTAGCTAGATCGATTTATCGCCCCCGAAACCCCCTATATACTGAATTTCATGAAAATCGTTGGAGCCGATTCCGAGATTCCAATTATACCTACATATTATTATATTAGGTATATACAATACAAGAATTGCTCATTTAAAGATAAGTATAAGATATATAATAGGTATTATTTTAGTTCTTAGGTACGTGTGAAACGAGATGCCATCCTTCACGGAAATAATTTACATTTCTGCTGCTATTTTTGCGTACCTATTTACTATTTATTACCTACAACGATTTATAGAACAATAGGGCATTTTGCTAAAATCGGTGTGAACTACTACTGACAGAGTAGGTACCTACTGACTGAGGCGCCATAAGCGCCATTGGTTGTGTTGTGGTCTTGTGGTGTGGTATCATCAGGCGCTTTAGCGCGTGCCAGGCCCAGGACTTTAACATAAATATCTTATTAATAAATCCATTGTCGTAAACTTAATTTCTGTCAACTGTCAAGTAAAATGTTTTTCTCCCTTCCCTTTTGTTTCTCTGAGTTGTTCTGCGAGCAGTCTGTCTGGTGTCTGAGTGAGCGAAATAACTAAAAACGAACACCGTTCCTTTCGTCGCCGCTGCTAGCGTAGCGTTTGTATTCTCTTTGGCCGCTGCCGTAAGCAACCAACCAAACCAACACCAAGCAAAACAAGCCGCAGGCCGAGCGCCAGTACCGCCACTGCCGCCGCCCGCCATTTTCATTTTTCTTCGCTCCGCTCGGCCAGCAGTCGAGTTAAATCCACCGCGCGGGTTGCACGTGCAGGCAACTCTTCCGCCGGAGAAACGATCGTGACTAAAAACATGATTCCGTTAAAAGTGCTCAATTACGAATGTTCTCACGTTTAATTACACGCATAATTGCTGTGTCGTATCTTCCAGTGTTCGGTGTCGTTCCGATAAGTTACGGTGTGGTTTTCGCAAAGTTTCAAGTTAGTTCTGGACAAACATTTTAGCAGGTAGAGTTGGTGTATGTATCGGCCACTTTGGCCAGTGTTGTAGGTAAACAGTGTAGGTTTTTATACAGTTTTGTGCCGTTGAGTTCTTACTGGATGTGCATTTGAAGAACTACATGTGTTACGTATCGAAGATTTATTTTCTGACGGTTGGCGGTAGGCAGTTTACTGACAGGTTTGTTTGTTTTTATTATTTGTAATGCCTAAAGGTTTACCTTTGTTTGGAATATATGGGTCCAGCAGCTATTTACTCCGATCTCGCGGTTTCACCCGCGTTGGCAAAAAGTGGGTATCTAGCCCTAGGTAATAAGGATGTCGATGGTGTATGTTACTCCTTATAACATTAGCTATCTGCCAGTGAAAGTCCCACCAGAATCGATCCAGTGGTTCGGGGAAATCGGGGCTGAGAAATTTTTTTTTGTCATAATTACCTAGGTTAGATAGGTAAGCCTATCTACTACCTATCGTAATAATAATTGCATCTATTAGAAAACTGTGGTTTTGGCATTATAGGTACAAACGGACACTTCAATTTATTTATGTGTACCTACCTATAGGTAGAAGCGAATGGGGCACTGCTGCCAGCAAGGTAGGTGCGGTGCCGGCTGGTCGGGCTGTTACGTCAACTGAGTCCGCGGGATCAGTTGACCTAACCAATATTTGAATCGGTCAACTGAACCCATCAACAAAATTTTCAATAGGTAGGTAATTAGGTATATACAGTCACGCTAAAAGTTTTTTAAAAGTAGAACTTATTAGAACACGTGTCGTCTTGGCCACCATCAATGAATATATGAAGAAAAAATACCGCCAATGCTATGTGACTATTTTAGGTCCTACCTTGGTCACTGGATGGACAGCCAGTGGACACACCGTACAAACGACTGAATCGGACAAATGTTGTCCAATTCAGTCTTTTGCTCTGTCTTCGTCCGCGTTGATACTCCGTTGGTAGGTAGGTACCTACCTACTCAATAGTAACACACTCAAGATGTCATAGGAACTCCCGATCTACCATTTCGCTTTAATTTAAAAATAAAGAAAGTAGGTACCCCTTTTCCTATGGTTTCAACAGGAATGCTATGGCATGGTTTAGAGATCTCCGCAATGAGCTGTGCTATAGTATATAATATATCCAGTCCTTATATCTTACCTATAGTATATCCAGTAGTCTGCGATGGCCCTTCGCCCCCAACCCAATAACTACCGGATTACCGCGGTAACAGGAGACAAACGGTTCCCAGTGCCCCCATGCATGACGAACAGTCGCGCGCTCGTGCCCCCATGGTAGGTACTCAATCCTATTCGAATGAAGACCCGTCTGTGAGGTGTATAACTGGGCTATTAGCTGAATGCTAGGAGTTCTTTGAGAGGAGTGTGTGAACGTTGTAATAGGTATCATAATTTATGGGTTTGTTTGTATTTTATTTTGATTTCTTAATACTTTTATTTATAATTATTGGACGCGGCCGCGTAATTAATTGTAAGTACCTACATAATATAATTATGTATACAAAATTTGGTCTTACTTTTGAATTTAGGTAGGCACCTGGTTATGTAGTCAAACAGCGCTAGTAGGTACTTACCTACTGTACCTACTATTAATTAATTTTGTGGTTAAACGTTGTAATAGTTACCAATCTATTAAAAAGCCATTATTCTAAGGAAAAAACGGCCAAGAACGAGTCAGACTCGCGCACGAAGGGTTCCGTACCATTATAAAAACGGCAAATAAGTCTCGTTTGTTTGGGAGCCCTCTTAAATATTTATTTTATTCTTTTTTTTAGTATTTGTTGTTATAGCGGCAACAGAAATATACATCATTTGTGAAAATTCAACTGTCTAACTATCACCATTCATAAGATACAACCTCGTGACAGACGGACAGACAGACAGGTAGACAAAAAAACGGACAGCAAAGTCTTAATAATAGGGTCCCGTTTTGCCCTTTCGGTACGGAACCCTAAAAACACATAATAATAAACACATTTTTATTGTGTTAGCTAAGCAGAAAACGCGAGTTGACATCCTAGCCAAATGGGATACAGAGGCCCTTCGGAGGTAACAAACGAGGTTACCGCCGCCGTAAGGGTAGCCAGTTTCTGGCAACATCATGCCAGCTAATCGAATTTTGCTCCTCTTTGTCTGTCTAGTCATGTCATGTTCTCCACTGAACCGTACCATTTGTGTAGGTATGCCTGATGTAGAGTTAAATGGCGTGGAACCGAAAAATACCTAACTACTTATATCTTATTTTTGAGATACCTATTCTGTTGCTAAACCAGGGACCGTATTATGAACTCTTAATCCCAGTCAGTTTACGCCGTAAACTGAACTGCCTGGCTATTTCGTATTATGACCTCCTGATGGCAGCCAGTAACAACACGCGACAGTCATACCTACTTTAGGGGCCGTATTACGAACTCTTATTCCCAGCCAGTTTACGCCTAATACGACCTAATAACAGGCCGGCAATTTCGCATTATAGATTTTTAATTTGACATAATGTAGGTCATAATACAAAACAAATTCAGATTACGGCCGTCACAAGAATTACCTGGAACTTGACTGGTTTTAAATAAGTTCGTAGTTACGCCCCCAGTGTATTCATTTTATATATTTACCACAGATGACATTGTATGTGACAGACAAAATTACAGGTAGGCAGACATCTGTTTTAGGTTGTTTCTCAATACGCCAACATACTTCGGCTTTGTTTCTCAACTCAACCTCAAATTAGAAATTAGAAGACAAGGATCAATGTGTGGACGAATTCGCAACTATTTCCTACAGAGGTTGAGTGATTTCAACGACCAACGAAACTGGTGTAAACGACCTGTCAATGGACAGCCACTATACGTACTTACATACCTACCGAAGTATACTGTATAAACTTACAACAATACTAAAGATGGAGTATGTCATTGTTTAATTCGGCGCTTGTACTTACCTAATTGTCACCAGCGAACAAGGTTCGTTGCCCAGCTGGACACTTATAAGTAGAAAACAAAGAAGCGTATAAGAAACAGAACACGAATTATTCAACTTTTTTCACCGGGTTAGTGAGAGTAAGGAAGCTTTTAGACGGAAGACAGAGTCAGTAGAAGACCGGGATAACTGGAATGAATTGGGAGACCTTTGCTTGAACCTTTTATTTTTTAACCAATTACAATTTCTTCAATCAACCTTAGGGACAACAATTAATAAATTGATAAATAATTAAACATCGCACTGTACAATTGATATGATTTTGTTTGAGTGAAAATTGTGATTAGAGAACCAGTTTTAACTGAGCTCCGCTATAGTCTGCAATGCTCATTAAAATGAATTAATCTGTACGCAACTAAGTATGTAGGTAGTCGATACTTATTATCTACCTACTACGGAAGGTAAAGTTCACGTAATGAAACGTTACGACGGCGGAGGTAACCGTCCGTGACCGCGGTGGGGCCGCTCCAGAAATGTATTATTGTTACGCCGCATGAGCGTACTGTCATACAGTGGCATAAACTGCAATGATAGTTGGAAAAGGGGAAGACGACTAGAACTGGTAGGATGGCTTATTCCAGAAATCCCCTGGCATATTCCCCTGCGCAGGGGATTTCTGGACTTTTAAGATTCGCTTTTACTTGGGCTGCAGGAACTATTCAGTCATCTGTGCTTGGGGTCCCCTCAACATGGCTAAACTGGCAGGTATGTCACTTCCCATACTTCAGCAGGATCAGTAGGTACAGAGTGTCTCTAGTCTTCCACCTTTGGAACTGTCATTGCTAAACTGGCGTTTTAATTGCACTGGAAACTTAAATGCGTGTGCGCTCTGCGGTCAAATTAATTTGAGAGTAAGTAGTGGCTTGAAGTACCTAGCTGCTCTAAATAGTTTCAGCATGTAATGGGTCGATTCATCATCACCACCACCCATATCCCGGATCTCGCCTGTCTAACGAGCAGGATTAGGCCATAATCCACCACGGGGCCCGGCCTGGATTGGAGAATCGCGTACCTCCGAAACAATTCTTGGGCAAGTTATAGTTTCCTTACGTTTTCCTTCACCGAAATGCGTCGCGAAGACGCGAAGGTTGGCGGTTGGTAGCGGACAAATGACCCAGTCTGGTAGAATAGTCACGCAGTTAGATAAAACAAATGTGGATGTAATTTTTAACGTGGCGTGTCGTCCTAGCGAGAACGAGGGCTGCTCTGACTATCCTAGGAAATTTTGACACAAAGAGATAAGAAACAGTTTTTGTCCGTTAGACAGCTCATATACTGCTAAGTGCTCTTGGTAATTGACAAAAGACCGGGAAGCTAAATGTTTTTTTATTATAATATCCTCACAGGCAGGCGTCATTGTCACTCTTATAACACCTATGGTCGTATATTTAGGCGAGACGCTCGACACCATTGTTTGTATTTTGTTCCGAATTGTTTTTATCTTTCAGCCTCTATATACCTACTATGGTATCTCTTTATTGTTATGGCATACGTATGCCTCCTTCATCACCTTTAAGGCACCCATCTTGTAGGAAACATTTGGAAAGAAAACAGAAAAGGTCCATCTTAAAGAGAATAACCCAGTCGCAGTTAGTTAACGATTAAAACAGGATATTTCTGTCACAAAAGAACCCACTTACTAATCTGCGCTAATGGAAATCTCCCTTGGGTTTCAGCAGCTGTCAAACGCAAAAGTGTATTTGCGGGGTATCTAATTCATAATCGTTTATCGTGCCGCGGGCTTCATCGGAGAATAGCCCTGGGATCCGACGGGGACTAATGACCATCATTTGGAGATCATTCTCATTGCGACCGCCTCGGCAATGCTTCAACATAATTTCAGCCTGCGTTTTCTTACTTCCATAAGCGATCGCCATCACTGCTTATCGTCCATATACGTCAGTCTTGACTGTCATAGAAAAACTGGTGACAGTTAGTCTAACTACACTATTCAGCCAGAGTGAATGAGCATATTTATGGTTAATCTCCAGTCACCATTCCATCATTCACCATCTATCTCGAACGTGTAGTGGGGTCCCTGGTGTCAGGTTTTAGGACAACAAGTGCAAGACAATAAGTGCTTCTGTCAAAGCTATGGTGATCGTTGAACTACTGAAGTTTTTTACAGCACCATTTATTTAATATCTTCCATGTATAAAAATGAATCCCTATTTCCCTTGGTCACGGCATCACGCGTGAACGCCTGGAACAATTTACATTTTTTTTGGTGTTTGTTATTGTCAGGAGAAGGTTATTATTAAAGAAAAAACGAAAAATGCGCGTGGAAAATTAGAAAAAAGAGGAAACTTCACGACCACATTAACTTGTATAATGCAACCCTTTTGACGGGTAAAATGACAATTGCAGGACAATGTCTGTCGGGTCAGCTAGTATTTAAAAATACCAACCTGTTAAGCATGGGGGTGATGAAAGCTTGTAGATAAAGTACGCTACGATTCCACACAACATTTGACTTCACGTCAATAAAGAACATGATTCTAACTCAAAAACAAAACAGGACAGTGTGTAAGATTTCATCATAAATCACAGGACTTTACTACCTTCACATGTTTGCTCAACTCGTGGATACTGGACTCTTGAATATTTAACTAGAGAGAGAGAGAGAGAGAGAGCCATGAGTTGGTCCTTCGCATACGTTGGCATATGTTTATGAATTGGCTATTCGATCGGAACCTGTGCGTACATATTTCATCAGATAGAAGGTCGATGGAAAATACACCAAGCTTCCCGATATTGGTGATTTGCTTAACGAATTACCAACATTATGGGTTGTATCTGACGTAGAAGTTATTGCAGCTGTTCGGTGGTTATGAGAGGGGCTGAGCTGGACTAATGACGTCATTATCCTTTCTGATAACGATACGCCTGATACAAGTTCTTATAAATACAAGCGTTTTGTATGCTGTGCTTATTGTCTGTAACTAGCTACCTCCCTATATGTAGAGTACAACTCATTTTAGGAAATTCCGGGAGTAATTTTTTTTTTTTTTTTTTTACGTAGCCCGCCCACACTGGGATTGCTCCTGTAAGACATATAATTTCACATACACATCGCACCCAGACCAGAAACAAACATTTGTGGATCGCACAAATATTTGTTCCGGGCGGGAGTCGAACCCGCGACCCCAAGCGCAGCAGTCCAATTGCTCAGCCACTACGCCAAACGTGCCGTCAAAGTTAGGATAGAATTACGGTAGTAGTTATTGCCTGTCCATATTTGGGCTTATTCTTCTCACGAATTGAGAAGAATTCTTGCTCAGCATTGGGCGGATATAGGCTGATGTGATGACGATGAAGACTTGCAGAGGGAGGTCTACATCATGACTGCAACGACTAGCCTAAGTTACAGCCCAAGGGAGATAATGAGCTATACCAAGGAAATATTGAGTACCTACATGAGTTGTATTTTGTGGTCTGTCGTTTCATGAATAAGTGATGCCCCTTGAGATAACTGGTGTCCAAGTCACTTATGATATTGGGTTGAGATATTGGGATTCAGGAAACCATCGATTTATATATGTAGGTACATATATCAGGAGGGTGCATTATTTATGGATACACACTAGCGTCTAGCGCCTTTGGGGTCACAATACCGCGTATTTTTCTCGTTTTCACAGTTTATACCTGTTTCCTGGGACACAAGAACCTTGTCAGCTAAATTGCACGTTATAATCATTATTAAAGTTTTCTTTGTTCAGTGGTGTTTCAATTAAGAGTTTATCTATCTATCTATCTAGCGGGCGAGTTCAATCACCAAGATTATTCAACCAAAATACCCATCGTAGAGCAGTTGCAATACGCTACATAATAACATAATTGGTCGAAAATGATAATCTAACTAGGCAGTTTTCTGGCTTCTCCATTTTGTTGGTAAGTAGGTAGGTAACTAGGTACATACTAGGCAAGTTATTGCACTACTGATACTTACTTATATTTTATGGTCCTTCGAATTTGTATACCACTTCTTTACACTCTAATTCCCACAAAAACCTCTAAATTAAACAAAATGTTTTATATATTTTTGCGGTCCTTGGAATCTACAATTAAGTGGTAGCGGATGTCGCATGCCTTAATGTATTCTGATGCCGGTTATGCAAACTAAACTGATTTAATTAGATAGTGTTACGTCTGCGGTACTTGATTCCATGTAAAAGTTAAACTGGCTTGTTTTGTGGGTGATAGAAAACAGAGATACCTACTCTTGCTAAGCAACATTTATTGGAAAAAAAACGATTTACTAATAACCTTTATACTTAATACTAGAAGCGCCTCGCGGTTACACCCGCGTTAACTGCTATCCCGCGGGAACCGTTAATTTTTACGGGATAAAAAGTAGCATTAAGTCACCCAGTAGTGTAGCTTTTCATAATAGTGAAAGTATTTTTCAAATCGGTCCAGTAGTTTCGGAGCCTATTCAATGCAAACAAACAAACAATCAAATCTTTCGTCTTTATAATATTAGTATAGAAAAGTTTACAAATTTGGTGCTAAAGCTGGTCAAACTAAGCCCAAACCATCAACTGCAAGTCACTCCCATCAACTGCAAGTCACTCAGTGTTAGAAGAGTTGTCTAGGCGAGTTGTCTAGGTGTCATGCATCTCTATCACCAGATCAGCTCGCTATCACCATGATACTGTGCTGTCATTGGAATTAATACCTAGATGAAGGCATGCGACGCTTCTTACCATTGCCAATCGTAGCGATTCCTCTCATTACCGCTTTTAAAACTTCAAAAGTAATGTCTCCAGCTCCTTACAAAATACAAGACTAGTTCTTGACTAGGTATGTTATATTTCCCATCGCCAGATATATACGTATATACCTAATGTAAAATACAATTTTATTTTACAAAATACCTTTTCGTTCATGCTCTCCTGTCTCTGACTACACATAAATCACACACACCTAATACAGAACAAATTTAAACAGAGACACGAGCGACTGCAAATTTCACTCACATCCCGGGTGACCAGCAGAGCAGCGCCATCTAGTGACTGATTCACTGACGCTAGATGGCGCTGCTTTTATTCCATACAATTTCAAGTTTACGCCAAACGGACCGAGCGCGTAAATAAATTGTCAAAACTCGCACTAGGCACACTTGTCGATATTGCAAGGAGTTGACAGTTAACGTATCGAATACTTTCTCGTAATAGAGGTTCCTGCTCACCCTACCGTACCTTAGAGTATACCGTGGTACTGTAACTCACGTCGTAGTTAGGGTTGTCGACGAGCTAAAGTAAACACTTGTAAGAAATCCATAGAAACAAACAGTAGATTTTTTGCTCTTGGCTTTGTATTACTAGGATAAGGAATCGGGTGTAAGAACGGTCGTGTGCCAGAAGTGTGAAGCTACTGATATCGTCCTTGCATTTTGGAGCAATTAAAACATATGATTTTCTATGTAATATTTCATACATTACTGTTTAGATCGACCACCGCCCACTACCACTACGAGTGCCACTTTACCTCCTTGGTCTATTTTTATTTTTACCTTTTATACATTCGTTATATCGTTACTCAATCCTCTATATCGATCATACGATAATAATAATAATAATAATTATTATTATTATTATTATTATTGCTTGCTTGCTTATGCCTTGCTCCGCTATCGGTGGCTCCCTAGGTTTAAGTTTTTTATAATGTTTTTAGGTTTTTATAAAAATATTGTAAAAAATTTAAATTTAAGAATTATAATAAATGATGTGAATAATAATAATGCTGGACAATTCACACAGCATTATCTAGCCCCAAAGTAAGCAGAGCTTGTGTTATGGGTACTAGACAACTGATATACATAATACAATACACTACATATATAGATATTTTTTTATTATACATAGAAAACATCCAGAACGCCCTGAACAAATATCTGCAGATCGTACAAACATTTGTCCCGGGGCGGGAATCGAACCCGCAACCTCCTGCGCCGCAGGCGGACCTTCGCCCGTCGCGCCACCGAGGTCGTCGAATACGATGATTTACTACCGAAAATAATAGTGTTGGTCAATGGTAAAATTTGTTCTTGTTTTACGACCCTATTGTTTACGGTAATGCTGGTGATTTGCGAAACGGCCCTTGTTCGATGTTTATGATTTGACAGTGGTAGGAGGTTTGGAAATTGTGCCGAATTTTTTGCTATATAGTGTTAATTAGTATTAGCTGTCAAAATCTGCGGCCGTGTAAATCAGAGAAGATGTACGCATATTATTTTCAGCTTGAGGTCATTCATGTCGAAAGGCATTATATGATACGAATAACTGAATCACTGAATTCTACTTTTATAATTTTTCTATTCGTTAATACGTCACATTCTGATCCCATTGTATTATATGAAATTTTGAAATAAAAAATATGTTTTCTAGACTCGATTCGACTTTATGCGCACTTTGTCGCTTTTAACTTAAAATACAATCAGGTCAGAGAAAGGAGATTGGGCATAACTTGACACAAGGTCAGGTATACTTAAAAGGTGCCAATATATTTTTCCCGTCCTTACCCAATATTTTGAAAACTTTATTCAGATAAAGTCAGTCAACATTAACAAAGCACTTAACCAAATTGAAAAGTAAAACCGTAGGTATATTTATTTCGTTGGGATTAATTTAGACAACATTATCCAACTTTTAGGCGAAGTTGCTAACATTTTTATCGTTCTCAACATTCGGCGAAGTTCTCTTTAGCGAGTGATTTATTCTAAGCCCCAGTAAATAAATTTACAATGAGGTTTCGTATTTTATAAGCAGATACATTTTATTGACAAAAAAAAACAATTTCGTAGTAACTGCTATTTGTTTAGGTAAGTACCTAGCTAGATCTATATGGGGGCAATGAGATCACGATTGCCGAGATGAGTAGGTAGGCATTATCCGTACTTGTGTAACATGTATAGGTATCCAACCTTTTTGCTTACGTTATCGTAATTAAAATAGTGAAAGAATTGTATTACTCCTATTAGGATGATGGCCTGTATTGTTCATTATTGACCAAAGGTCTCTAGGGGTACATGATTTCCAGACATTGCCATCAAAAGACCAGTCATAGGAACCATAACTCCTATTATTTACTCTGGCCTGGTCGTGATTTAATCATCCAAAAGTTTCATAAAATGGTATTCCTGCAAATGTAAGTTATTTGTATATCTACCTTCATAAATCTCAATGTGCCTGCAATCCACTAACGTCATCTTGTGTATGTCACGCACGACTCTCGCGTCTTGTCACGACTAGATGCCACCAAGTGATAGCTGTGTTCAGGCACCCTAGGCACCGACAGTTTTCTTATCTTAACTACCTACTGCTCTCATCTAACAGATATGACATTTAACTCAAGATCCGGGGAAGAAAAGAGATGAGTGTATATAAATAGACAAAGGAGTAAGTAGGATAGTACGATGATGTTTTCCCTTTGTCGGCGTATGCACTATTTTTTGGCTTTGCTGCAGAAGCAAACCAATCTTGATATTTTAGAATGTCGCACGAATGATTGGAGCATCACCTAAATAGCGAGGATCAAATTTATCCAATTTATATGGTTTGTAGCCAAGTGTGTCCTTTCCTTGCCTCCCTTGGCTTTTGTCAAGTCCATTTCTGATACTAGGTTCATGCTACTGCCATAGTCTGAATTAGATTGAACCGGAGTCAGAGGCTACGGGGCTGTATGTTGCGGTGGTTCGAAATAAACCAGGGCGCTTGTCATTTGTCTAATAATTGGTCACGTTGTTTGACTTTAATTTGTTCTATTGGTACAGTTTTCCCTTGACACGTCTGTACCTTTACAGTAGCCCAAGTCCCCCAAGAGTTTACTCCCTAAATACTTACGGAACAACAATTCTAAAAGCTTACAATTCTAAAGTACCTACCTACGTGCCCGCAAAGTTGGCAAATCCCTTGCGGGAGAGGCTTGAGTTCAAAATTAATATGTAACACGTCCCGAGTCCAGACACCGACTTGGATATTAAATTGTGGAAGATTAAAAACAGCAAATTAATTATTCTCACGCATTCGAACTGGAAGCGGTGGCAGTCAAACGGTAACTATGCGCTTTACGAGCTGATGGCCTTAGCCTTTCAGTGCTTGCACCTATGTGTTATTTGAAAAGGATCGAAGTGTATAATAGCTGTACTTTTAGTATTAGCGATCAGCTACTAAATAGCTGTATAAGAAATGTTTATAACGCTCAATGCAGCTGCTGAACTCTCAGATTCTTCAGAAGATTATTGAAATCCTAAGTCTGATATTGTTTGAGAACTGGATGCGTGCGCCAGGTCTCAGGCAGAACTGTGTGTGTAACAGCATTGAAGGTCAAGTTGTACTAAGGTGGTTATATAAGTATACTAGTGGTACTGGCAGATGGCCGCGAGCGCTTGAAATGCTAGTTTTTTTATGGTTTTATTCATTAAAGGTGATAACGAAATTAGAAAATGTTAGGCCCTGATCGCTTATTCTTTGATAAATTGTATGATAAATTTTAACAAAAAATCATTTTATTTACCTTGTAATTTAATTTTTAATTGGTTTCCTGAGCTTAAAAAAATACGAAATTGTGTATAATCCCGCCAATATCAGTAAAGATGACATAATTTAAAAACTGTATGTAGGTATGTTACTCGTATTACGAGTAGGTATATTATTATTTTTGGGAATAATATTTTGTAAACAGATAAACAACCCAATGTAGATTCGCTTCTGTGCTGATGAAATTTCGGGGAACAAACAGCCATAGGGTGTTGTATACGCGAAAATTGCGTGAATCCTTGTTGTGATTAATCTCCCTCTCATTGTCTGGAAGCTTGGCTGTTCCAGAGAATATTATGTAACCTAATTGAATTGATGCTCGCAGCGTTTCCACTTCTAGGGCAATTACGTATTCTATGGAATTTACTCACATTATACGTTTGAGTGCTGGTAAGTATCTTCAATCTGAATTTTATGCATTTCAAACTCTTATTATACCTACATTATAAAAAAATACCTATTGTTGTAGATCGTTGTGATTTGGTTGAGTGGTGTTTGGAAATTGGAATTGCTTGTACGTTGATTCTAGTGGGGATTCTAAGAAGTAATCGCCGTTTATCATCGTGTGAAATAAACCTCTGTGGCCGTCCCGTACCGATTTTTCTTTGTTTTATTATCATTGGCGATCAGGCTAACTAGATAAAGAAATCTCGCGAAGGGGCTTCCAAGATTTATAGAGAAATCTGTTCTAGTTGATCAAAACGGATGATGGACGACAAACACGCACGAACCACCGCAGTACTACAGATGCCAGGGGGCTTACCATGACGTCTTATTGCGATTCAATTTTATTGAGGACCTAAACAGAATAGTATGGCTTTCGATATTATTTAGAGGACGGAAATCCCTTAAAATGAGCATCAAGATGTCACAACGTTACGTCATGGTAAGAATAAGTTGTAAAACAATTCTGTTTAGGTCCTCAATCGGATCGCAATAAGACGTCATGGTAAGCCCCCAGTACGGCACAGCACCCTATATTCTCCTAAATAGATCATCAAGACCCGCCTCTGGTCCTTTCATCTCGTTTAATAACACCACGTTTCTAGCCCATATAAGCCGCAGTAAGCCCAGGCTCATATCAAGTCTGAGGATACAAAGAGGGTCAAATTAAACCCGGAAAGATGTTTCCGCGAATAAATGGACGACCATTTGGAAGGCCAGAGGACAAAGCTGGGTAAATATGGTCTTGGCATTTGTTAGGACACAATGGCTGGGATTACTGTGGAATAGGAATGAAGGATACTTTGTCACTTCTTAAATATTTTTACTCAGTACAAGTATTTTATATACTATATTATTAATCATGTTTTGATGTAGGATGCTGATCAAAATGAGCCCAATATCTATCATAAAATATCTGCTAATATAATAATAGAAAAAGCGAGCTGGACCAAAATTGCCTTGAATTCCTCATATAGCATCAACGTTATAAACAGTGCTTAGGGTAATATACATATTATATACACATATTGAATACAGGCCGTAGCATGTATTCTGCGGAAACCACCTACGTAGATGGCGCGATACAGACTAACACGGGATCGACAAGCACACAGACAGTGCTAACATAAAGGCATAATACAATACTAATTCACGACACAAGTGTAATATAAAAAAAAATTCAGCACTTATGTTATAACATTTGACGATTTAATATGAAGATAAACCCCTTTTCGTGAACTGAAATTTACTTGTAACAGTCTCGAATATCTTCCCCGTTTATCCGGTGATACCTACCTACTGAATAGAGATGCGGTGGGTATTGGGATTGTACGGATGAGCAGATACCGGATACGTGGCCTGACAAGGGTTCGGTATTCCCGGTATACTTATTACTATAGTATCGACAGGAATTGTTGTTCTAATATTTATTACAAGCGTCCTTTACATCGCTTGTACTCGTATGTTAGAATATCTGGAGAAATTCTTGGAATGCAATTTTGGCCTAGTTTTCGCTATTCAATTGGGTCGACTTTTGCATGCCTGTCTGTTCCGATGACAAAACGATATAATTGTGACGGCGGACGAACTGATCAAAAATTAATTTAGCTTTGCGAAAAGCCCAGGAGTGTAACATTTGACATTACCAACGTCTTTATTTGTGGTTTGAGGACAATATGGACTTGGTAGTATCTTGTATTATATTCCTTGAGAACAATATGGACTTGGTGGTATCTCGTAGTATATCTGGGGGCACGGCAGTGCCCCCGCCAAGTCGAGCAAAACAAAAGGCACGGCCGTACTATCCTTTTCTCGAAGCGATTCGGGCCATTTTCGCCCCCTGTAACTTCGTTATGGATAAAACTAGAAGCCTAATTTTTTAGTGACCAAGAGGGCATCACGTCTTCAGGTAATAGTCCAAATTACATCAAATTTGAACCAGTACTTTAAGAATTATTTCAAGTCAAAGTTGCTTAATTTTGTTGCCCACTCACTGACTGACTGACTCACTGACTCACCGATCATCAAAATTCTAAGGTACTTCTAGCCGTCCCACAAGTTTCAAATTTTGAATATAGCTATTGTTTAGCCTATAAACCAAGGAAAAATTCTGACATTCCATAATTTTCATCCCGTTTTCTAGATATATAATCTGCAAAAATAACTTTGTATTCTCATATAAATCTCATTAAATTGTATGTGATTACAAAGTTACTTTTACAGTTAATAATTAGACTTCATTGAAATTGAATGAAATGGGTAACAGGGGTTAAAAATGAGAAATGGCTGCGAGAAATTCGACAATTGAGCGCTTTTTAAAAACTTCCACGATAGGTACCTACACCTACCGCAGATAAAGAGATACCTACAAATCCCTATACTACTCGTATACCTATTACCTACCTACACTTTTATAGGTTGAACATTGCTCATAGATTATCATGAACGAGTGTCTTTGCGTCTTCACAGATGCATATTAGGTATAAGGTACCTAGGTATTTATTTTAATGTACCTAGGTAACGAATTTGTTCATTATGAGCATGACCTATGTTCGCAAGGGGCCCCGGCCGAGCAATCGCGCGGCGCGCGTTTTTGCGCGTTTCGCAAAAAAACGAAATAAAGAAAGAAAACCTACAAAAATAAATGAGATCCCATCAAAAACATTACATGTACAAAAATGCACAAGTCTCGCAAAGCAGTTTATCTGCCGTAAAAAGTTGTGATATCGAATGTAAACCAAGTCGGTTAATTTAATGCCTACCTACTTACTTATTTAATTCTTTAGTAAATAGAGTGTCTTGGCGATTGTACACGGCAGCATAATCTACTAGGTAATCTAAATAATATAGTCTTCCTTGTAGGTATACTTTCAAACTAATACAAGCACAAAGCGCTATGTAGATTTATGTTGAAGTGTGCTGTGCAATTGCAAAGTCACTCTATTTACTAAAGAATTAAATAAGTAAGTAGGTAGGCATTAAATTAACCGACTTGGTTTACATTCGATATCACAACTTTTTAGTGCAGATAAACTGCTTTGCGAGACTTGTGCATTTTTGTACATGTTATGTTTTTAATGGGATAGTCCTTTACCGTTTACGGCCTTTTCTGTCTCGGATACGGATTAGAATAAATGGGTTAGCCCGTTTTACAACAACCGTATTATGGTGATGGACCGGTTTGATATTACCGGTACATTATCTTCATTGATACCGGCTGTATGGAATTCCGGATATCCGTAGGCACCTACCATCGTCCCGTCCCTACGACTTAATATTACTCGCTTATTAGCCGGAGAGATAGCGAGGAGATCCAATTACTATAATCTGATTTTAATTAACTCGGTAACTGTTTAACGAGTTAATTTGCTAGCAACAATGATGATGGCATATTGCGTTACATAAGAATCGAATATCGGATCGGAATCGATTCGGGAAAATGTCGATTGTGATTGACGTGTTTGGAATTGTTTTTTTTTGAATGGGTGTGGTGGTCTGCTTATTATTAATTTTAATAAATGGTTACATCAATCATTAACTCTGATTTTGAAACTGTATGCCCTGAGTCCCGACTTACCCCCAGTTTCTGAAACGTCAGTCAACGTTGACAACAGATTAATTCTATTGCCATCCTTGTCATTTGTTTATAGTCAGATAGAGGCAACGATAGTTTTAATCTACTGTCAACGCCAACAAACGTTCTAGAAACCGATGGTTTATGTAGTGTTCGACTGCCTCGCCGAAGGCCTTTGACTCATATGTAATCAACCCATTATAAAATAAGCACAAAATTTAGCCAAGTAAGACCACGGATGTGTTTCAGTCGCCTAACCCGTTGCGAGGCGTTCTAGTATTTGCTATCCTGCCTTACCATATTTTCTATAAACTCACTACATTAATTATTTACTGTAACGTTGATTAATTAGTTGATCTCTTCGAACCAGATCTCTTCGACTTAGTTATCGACTTAGTTGTGACTTAGTCGATCTCTTCGACTAGAAAAGTGTTCCAAACTTCCAAAAATCACTAAACACCATGCTTAGAAAAGGCTACCAAATATAAATGAAGCAAGAACTAGGCTGTAACCATAAGGTAGTAACATCTATGGCTGTAACTGACCCGATGAGTGCAAACTATTACGCGGCCAACCCACCGGCCACGGTAATGATAGCAATGTCTGGTAATGACGCTCATTTGTGACCTGGAGTGAATTACAATCTGTAAATAGCTAGGACATGAGGAAATTAGGGTCATTTGGCAGGAATAGGTCGCCGTTTCACTGCTATTGCTTGTTAGAAGGTAAATGAGATTTTCTAAGGGAAATAAGCACTAGATTTAGATACGTAGGTACGAGTATAGCTACTCCATTTTTCTTTCTTTGAGTTCCACCATGATTATAGAACGAGTTCTTAAACAAAACGCGGCAGTCAATAGACCGCTAATGGGCAAAGTATGACTTCAGAACCACAAAAAAAAGCGGATGCCAATCGCCATCACTACCGCCAAATACGAAAGCGAAGCAAACGATGGCAACGGCCCATCGCCATGCTTGGCCATGCCGGCAATAGCAAAGGTTTTCGAGAACGGCTTAAGCTCCCGGATACTAGCCTACCTGAGCTCGATAGATGCGCTGTCAGATAGACAATACGCATATCGCGAGGGTCGGTCGACGACGTCCCTGACCCGCGAGGTAGTGCGACATGTCATAGACGCCCGTGAGAGGAAGCAGCACGTAGCAGTGCTATGCTGCGATCTCTCAAAAGCTTTCGACGTGGCAGATCACACGATACTAGCAACAAAAATGTGTCACTATGGTATTTGTTATAAGCCACTGATGCTCCTAAAAGACCTCTTGCGTGATAGATCGCAGGTGGTAGTGGGTGATGGTGGACAAGAGAGATCAGATCCGCTCAATACCCAGATGGGCGTAGCACAAGGATCGTCGGTCTCAAATATATTATTCTCATTGCTGTTAAATGACCTACCGGGTGCTATTTCTAATGCAGAAGTGTTTATGTACGCCGATGACGTTGCCGCAGTAGTAACGGCCAAGACAACGGAGCAGCTGGAACACAGATTGAATGATACTGCTACACAACTTGCACTGTGGTTTCGGAACAATGGTCTAGTGTTAAATCTAACCAAAACCCATTTCCTTCACTTCAATCTGTCAGGACGCTCTGTAGATCCTCTAAATGTCCTCGCAAATGGTACGAGAATCGAGCAAACGGACAGTACCACCTTCCTGGGTTTCGAGATGGACCGTGGCCTTAACTGGGCATCCCACATTCATAAAGTATGTGGGCGGCTAGGAGGCGCGTGCTTCGCACTCGGCCGGCTGTCTCGCTTCCTATCAAGAGATGTGGTGCGGTCGTGTTACTTCGCGACTGTACACTCCCTGCTGCAATACGGCGCAGAACTCTGGGCACGAGCTGCTGACTGGGAGCGAGCCTTTCGACTTCAGAAACGTGCCGTTCGAGCGATCGTAAGAGTCTCACAAGATACCTCTGCTAGGCCGTTTTTTAAATCGCTAGGTATTTTAACTCTACCATCAATAGTAATTTATCAGGTAGCAGTGTACACTAAAGTCAATATAAAAACTTTAAAAAAAATAGGTGAGTCACACATGTACGCCACTCGTCATAAAGGCCGACTGGCTGCCGTGTCTCATTCTCTCGCCAAGTCCGACAAGTTGACTCACATCATGGGCCCGACAGTCTATAACAGACTACCGGCAGACATTACTGGAGCACCTAGCCTTGGCTCATTTAAAATAAAATTGAAACGTTGGCTTATCAACCAAGCCTTCTACAGTTATGCGGAATTTTTAGAATTAAAATCGTAGCGTATACCTAAGTTTTAATGTAGTAAAATGCAATATATTGATTTAAAATGTTACTGTACCTATGTAAAATTAGATTCATTATTGTTACTTAATTAATATTTGACCTGTATGTAACTATACCAATAAATAACTATGACTATGACTATGACTATGAGACTTCCTCATCGGGGGTATTTACACCGTAAAAATACGTTCTGCGACAATGCAATCAGACAGTGCTATTGTACATGACGGCAAACTTTATTGCATCAAATGAATTGTCGATCGGCGTAACACGACGTGAAATGCGTCTTTTAGAATCAAAGGGACCGACAAAAATCCCATTCTATAAAACTTTTGCAGTAAAAGACAGTCAAATGGTGGTATGTGATGACACTTAGGACCGCTCTCGAGTGAAGACCCTTGCGTCCGAGCAACAGGTCTCCGATCTCGAGGATAGATAAGGCGGTACTACGGGTCCCAGACAGCTTTTCCTGTTTGGGAGTCATTAGACCCTGTTAATTTCTTGGGTGTAAGTAAGTATAATATAGAGTGTAGAGTTGCTTGAGGGTTAATTATTTTTGGTCTCGTTGTTCGTAGTTATTTTCATGAGGGAAGCCACTGGAAGACATTTACTACCAGTAGGGCAATTCTGGTAATTTAATATGTTCAAAATCTAGTTCCGATCAACTTATAATCTCATTAAAGTCTAAAAATGGTATTCTCGTAACTTGAAAAGTGACATTTAACGTTCGCTTGATCGAAATGAAATCGTAATGTAACCGAACGCTAAAATGGTATTCTAGTAACAAAAATGAGTTGAAGTTATATGTCATAGACAATGGGTTGACTTAACTGTAACTAGATCGTAAGTTGATTATACCGAGATGAAGTTGTAAATTTATGGGAGCAGAATACCAATTCTCAGTCTAGTCATAATCCAATCACATTTCGGTCAACTTTCGTTCAACTTTTTGTGTAATTACGTGAATTGACACCCAGAATATAACTTGACCATTCATAACCATTCATGGCGTAGGTTTACCATTTATCGCCATCGACCATGATAATTAGTATTTAAACGGGTCTAATTCGCGCACAAACGAATATCAAAATATATAATTTTGACATACCTCGACGTTTCGACCAAGTTACATCGGCCGTGGTCACGAGAAGACTGGTGAATGCGGGTATCACCGTCCGGAGCGGCAGGTGTTGTTTCCAACTACCCGCGTTTGATCTTGCAAAACATAATCGTCACGACATACAATACTAACAGTATCCGAAGTCCCACTTGAACATAAGTTGCGCCGTACACACTTGCTAATTACTGGATTCCATGATCCAGACAACCTAAACCCATCTTCCCGATTGAAATTCCGGTACTTCTTGATTTCAATCGCTTCACGAACAATTCTAGGATAGAAATGACGATCAGTGGAAAGGATCTTCGGGTCATGTAATTCGATCCAATGGTTTGGTCCTGAATCAAGCAAGTGCTCGGCTATGGCTGACTTGTTCACCTGATGGTTCTTTACTGCTGCGATATGCTCCTTCACTCTTTCCGCGATAGTACGCTTCGTCTGTCCGATGTAAGAGCTACCACAACTGCAATCAACCTTGTATACCCCCGGTGTCTGGAATGGTATCACATCCTTCGCCGTCCTAACCTGCTGTGCTACTTTGGATAACGGAGTATATACAGTCTTCATGGAGTATTTTCTCAGTACTGCTCCAATTTTGTCCGTTACCCCTTTCACATATGGCATGTATACCATTTGCCGGGCGACCTCAAAGTCAACCGCCTTCTTCGGGTATCTTCGTCTAGGCAACCTCTTCTCCACTTTGTAGCCGTTCCATTTAAGCACCTCCTGAACATGCGACAACTCCGTCTGCAAATGCTCAGGGTCACACAAATCATGGGCACGGTCCACCAAAGAATTAACAACAGACCGTAAGTGGCGGGGATGGTGGTGAGAAGAAGCATCCAGATATCTGTCAGTGTGAGTTGGTTTTCTGTATACAGAGTGCGCCAAAGAACCATCCGGACTCACCATCACATTCACGTCAAGAAACGCCAGAGCTCTGTCCACTTCCATTTCAAAAGAAAATTTGATCTTCGGATGAACGGACTCCAGACGAAGTCGAAGTTGTTCCACTTCCTGCCGACCTCCTTTTAATATACAGAAAATATCGTCAACGTACACGTACAAGTGTGTACGGCGCAACTTATGTTCAAGTGGGACTTCGGATACTGTTAGTATTGTATGTCGTGACGATTATGTTTTGCAAGATCAAACGCGGGTAGTTGGAAACAACACCTGCCGCTCCGGACGGTGATACCCGCATTCACCAGTCTTCTCGTGACCACGGCCGATGTAACTTGGTCGAAACGTCGAGGTATGTCAAAATTATATATTTTGATATTCGTTTGTGCGCGAATTAGACCCGTTTAAATACTAATTAACATGTATTCAGTTCGCGAAAGTTTAAGAACTTCTATCGACCATGATTATAACTTTACACCCGATCAGAAGTGGTATTTTATAGAGGATCAAATAAATGTAAGAAAGTTTATCTATTTGTTACCGAAACTGATCTAGCAAAAGTAATACGAATTTCCACCTTTCTCGTCTATAACACAAATAAAGTTTATAAAACACACAAAATCGTTAACACGGAAGAAAAGTTCATAATTACTTAATCCGTTACAGATAGCACGGTTTTAATGAGCGTAATCCAACCGGGACCGGTTTATTTTAGCTCTAAATCTATAACTAAGTCGAAACGAAGCGGTCCGACTGGTTCCAATTATGCAAGAGATAAGAACCGGCGGTAGGGGTCTAGATTACCGGCGCTTTTACGACGTAAGAATAAAAACGTTGTATAATTTAGACTTGTTGCTAGGAAAATACTTAAGGAAATGTGAGGAAATGGGTATGTTTAGGAATCCCTAAGGGCATTTGCTTTAGATGGCGACTGGCGTATCGGTTAGGAATCCCTAAGGTGAGTAAGGGCATGTGCTTTAGATGGCGTATCGGTTTCTGAACCTCAAGTTAACTTTGACCAAACGATAAGTGTATTGCTGCCCTTGACATTTGTTTAAATACAGATAGAGACATCGATAGATGTTTCTGTTGGGCAAAGTTAACCGGGCATCATTAAGCATTTGGAAAAAACTCTTGTGTCACGCCCAGTAGTAGGGATGTAGTAGTCCGACTATGGTTTAAGAACTTATACAGCTACACTAAATAACAGAATAGTCAGTTAATTAGTATTTAAACGGGTCTAATTCGCGCACAAACTAATATCAAAATATATAATTTTGACATACCTCGACGGCTCTGGACGGTGACACCCGCATTCTCCAGTCTTCTCGTGACCACGGTCGATGTAACTCGGCCTAAACGGCATCGAGGTATGTCAAAATTATATGTTTTGATATTAGTTTGTGCGTGAATTAGACCTGTTTAAATACTAATTAACAAGGATTCAGTTCGCGAAAGTTTAAGAATAGTCAGTGTTATTGGCAACATTCTTCATCATAAGATCATGAGCACAAACTTTTGCTAAATGCTTAAAGACAGTCGTTGAACGCCTCCTAGTCCCTAAAAAATTAAGTTTAAAAAAAAGTACTTAATACATAAGACTAAAGTCAAAAGTTGAATTGAAACGCTTATACCACCGACTGTATGTCGCGTTGCCAAATCAAGAATCAAGCGCTTTTTGTCTATTTTCAGTTGTGCTGGCAGTCAGTATGTTTTTTTATAAATACTTAATTGTATTTAATTTCATAAACTTCCTGCCCAATCCCGTCCAATCGTTTACCGTTCTCCAATTACACTGGACTTTCTTAATCAGGCGATAGCAAGCAACCTAGTTTTGGAATCGCTCCCGCTGGGCCGAGTCGTGACTCCAACCATAAACTTGGGACCTTTACTACGTGACTCTTGACTCTTTACCAGTACCCAGTTTGGTACAGTCAGCGACGAGGCTGGCTGAACATAATCTTAACTTCTAATTTAGCTTTATCCAAATTACTTACAGTTTGCGTATGCGTGAGCAAATAAGAATATTGAAAAAAAAAATTAGGTATACATAAAAGATTTTTTAAGCTCACTGTCCGAGGTTATGGAGGCGACTATTATGTAACTTTGGCCTTTATGTATAGGCTTTACGGAATTATATTCCACATTAATTGTGCTGTTCACATAATCTGTTCCTGTTATTGACAATGTGTCACTAATTTAACTACTTTGCCGAGTAATGTAACACTAATTTGCCGAGTAGAAGTAACAGATACGTGAAAAAAATCGTGTTTACATACTCGTCCTTCCCTCTGTCCTGCCCACTTTCCTGCACACTGCAGCTGAATATAAACGGGTACTTATAACGTCGCAAAAAGAAACATCCCATTTACATAACCCGCCCCACGCGTTAGCACGCTCGGCGTTCTTTCCGCCTATAGATATTATATTATTCCTAAGTAAACCAAAATACTTCAGACCCTACGTTTTGTGGGGCTTAATTACCTACGTTAATCTAATCCAGCAACACGGTTTAGTCATTAGTGCCATTTCGAAATAACAAGGAGGCATAATTTGATTATAATTATAGCTAGGTCTAATTTACTCTGGAACCCACCCACCTAATAAATTTTTGCTCACTTTTTCATCTCGAATTTTTATCGTTTTTAGAATGGTAAGTAAATTATTCAAGATTAAACTTTTAGTAAGTGTTTTTTTAATAAATAGGGTGTTTTTCCGAGACTAGGTTAGTAATGAATGATGCATATAAGAGCAGAAATATATCAAGCACTTAAATTAAGTACTTCTTCAAAGATATTGGATACGATACATGGTCAGGTATCTTGAAAAAAAAAAACTCTAAATGCTCAACATTGGCATTATAAAAAAGGTACTTACAACGCCCCAAGCCAACGATCGCTAGGACTCTAGCACTTAATAGATTTAGCGCTCTTACTCTTGAAATTTGATAACGTAATGGTCGCTTCAATACTCGTAGGTGCTTACTTACTTAAACTTTATTAACTTCTTACTCTGCTATAAATAAGTAACAACTCCTTTATGAGCTCCACTATTCTGTTAAAGCGTCTTACATAGTAAGTAATAAAGGGGGTGTGTAATAAAACCCAGCTTCATCTCAGTTTATGACGGTTTCAAGTAGGCACTTGATGGCATTTTCACCTTTAGGTCTTCTTGTATTTATGTTTTTTTAAGCTATAGGTTAGGGGCCTACCTAAAGAGCTTATATATCTCACGTTTTTTTTTTTGTAAAACTGCGTACACGAATCACTGGCGTAGTCACTATGACACGCGACGTGTTGAACACGTTTGTAGGAAAAATGCGTAATCAACAAGGTCTCGCATAACATCCCACACACAAATCGTACCGCCACATTTTCGGAGTCCCGCCAAAAAAAACCACGTAAGCTTTACAAACCGTCCGTATCTACTGACATTCAAGTTAAACACATAATTAGGCTTGCGTGCCGGCTATCTGTCTGTTCACACGCAATCTGGACTACTGAGTATCGTGTTACGCTTTATTTTTACGCTATTAAACTCACTTTAGTCCTTGGCTTTTGTAAGCTAATGCTTTTTTACTGACGTTCGCTGAGAAAACAAATTCGCATCTTCTTACAAACATTCTTAGTAAAAAATAATTCCCAAGGGTCATTGGCGGAGCGGTAAGTGGGACGTTGGGCCGGTACCGTAAGTAAAAAAACCGGCCAAGTTCGAGTCGGACTCCCGCATGAGGGGTTCCGTACTATTATCCATAAAAACGGCAAAAACACGCATTTGTTGTATGGGAGCGTGGGAGCCTCCTTAAATTGTTATTTTATTCTGTATTTTTAGTATATTTGTTGTTTTAGCGGCAACAGAAATACATCTGTGAAAATTTCAGCTGTCTCACTATCACGGTTCATGAGAAACAGCCTGGTGACAGACGGACGGACGGATACTGGAGTCTTAGTAATAGGAAACCGTTTTACCATTTACGTACGGACCCCTAAAAAATGTGTTTAAGAAACTTCTCCACCACCCACCGATCGGGCAAACAAAAAGCTCTTACTTAACTGTTAATCAAGTCGATTGGACGAGCTCCCACACAACCGAGATCTTGCCAACTGCGTTACTAGAATGGGAGTCCAATTGAGTGGGAACCAATAAATAAATAAGACAAAGACTCGTAAAGAACGGACGGAGTCGGGACGTTTGACGTGATCTGTAACGCCATACGCAAACTTGAGTGTTGCCAAAACATTTTTTTAAACGTAGCCCGACTCTAGGATAGCTCCTGTATCGTGGGTACCGCTTACAGACATATAATTTCACCATGAAAGAATGCGAAGCACAGTTGACAATATCGAATATCAATATCGATGCAATATCGAAACAATTGGGGTGTTACCACAAAATATTTAAACAAGAGTTGAACACCTGTGTCCATAATTTCGTCCCACATATCGACGTCAACACTCGTGTTGTCCTCGATAACAGATTCACGTGTAAAATTATCCGAAATGACAGTATTGAGTTAGACAACGCGCGAGTGTTAGATGTCGATTCTGTAGAATGAAAATTTAGACACATCTTTTCATCTCTTGTTTGAATTTTTGTGGTAAGACAGTTGAAGTTTCATACGATAGATTGGTTGGGTCGGATATAGGTTTCAAATGCACTTCGTCAGAATTGCGCTATTAGACACCTGAAGCAGGAGAGCGGGCGAAAAACGATGTACTCGTAGTAATAGGTTCGATTCTATCTACTGTCACCGTAAGCTTGGTTTTCCGATGGTGGAATGAGCTTGGAGGAAAAACGCGACCTCTGTACAGTCCATTACAGAGGTCGCGTTTTTCCTGAAGTACTGATTCATGAAGAACTCATGTCTCTACTTTATTTGATAAATACCAATTTACCTACATAATAAGTGCTTTTAGATGTTTCCCCCAATAATGATAAACATGGTAAAAGGCCCTGCCGCCCTGTTTGTAAAGCCTAGTCCCTCCGTTTAACCTGCGTATGCGCAATATGCGCATGCGACTTCCAATAAAGATCGAACGCTATTATTATAACCTTACACGACGTTCTCAGGCCGACGCAGTGACCTTTGCGCAGCGGGTCGGTTAATGGAGATTGTATTGAATCTGCTTCTTTAGAACGATCAAAATCTGGCTGTGAATGTACCAAACAAAGCAATTAAAATTTGTGTTATGAAATGTGTGCGTACCGCGTGACAGAGTCATCTTCCGTTTACTGAAACTAGATGGCGTTCGCATTTTCTAGCTGTCAACTCTCAAATAAGTAGGTCAAGATCACAGACAAGTCAAACACAGTGACAGTGCCAAATATAGCAATATTTTTGGCGGGAATTGTAAATGTTATTAAAGTTCAGTAAGTACCTACCTACCTAATGTAGTGTAGGAACCTACCTATAGTTTTATTTTTCTCAAACTTGTGTTATATACTTCATGTGTTTCACTGAAATTGCTACCTGCAGTAACAGAATATAGAATAATATTGTAATATCGTACCTTTATCGCACTGGTAAATTATCCATCTCCCAATAAAAAAGAACGAAGGCCAATCGCAAATTATTTAAAGAGGTAAAAAATTAAACGACTTATTTCACTCGGCAGATTAAACCGGCTACGTTAACTTCACCCTGATGGACTTTCTTTAATTCCGCCTATTAAGAAAATTAACATTTCCTTTCGAGAACCCCTCCGTTCAATTTACCCTTGCTCAGTCAGGCACCAATGTTAAATTGTTAATTTCAAGAAATTGCACGACTTTTACACTTAATTCCGTTTTATATGGACTAAAGAAGTTTAAATGAACAGAAATTAGGCGCGGTGGCGATCAAAAACTGGGGATGCAATGACTGACTGTCATAATAAATATATTATAATAATAATTCAGCCTGTAACTGTCCCACTGCTGGGCAAAGGCCTCCCCTCACTTTCGCGAGGAGGATTAGGTCATAATACACCACGGGGGCCTAGTCCGGATTGGTGGATAACATGCCTCCGTAATGATTCTCGGGCATGTTGGTTTCCTCATGATGTTTTCCTTCAACGAAAAGCTAGTGATAATTACGTATATAATTATGTTTAACAAGAAACACATTGGTACCTACGTGGCCTGGGATTTGAACTCACCATCTCCGCTTTGGAAGGCGGACGTTCGCCCACTAGGCTACCACTGCTTGTTAGATTATTAGATCTTTTAACGTCATCACCGACCGTATACAAAATTGCATTGTGTCCGCGCTCGCCACCGCAGCAATGTGTCACCTTTACACGCAAAGTTTACCGCCTAAATCATAATCACGCTTTTTCTTCCGAGAGAAAGCGCGCGATCGCCTAATGTCAGGTATTTGGTAGAATATGGGAATCATCTGCATTCGCCTGTAATGGCCGTGCCATCTCTTGCACAACACTCGTAATAATGGCCTTCACTGTTGGATGGGATATCGTCTGTCTCAAATGACAATCGACGTGTGTGTGGGGACTGATGCAATAAATGTATGGTATAGTCGCTCAACCTCTGTAAGTAAGTAAAGGTAAAATTGGAAGTAGCGGTTTTGGTATTAGGATATGGTATTCGATTGGAATAGATAGTTTTTACTATCATTTGTCTCTTTTAGTTATGTTAAACAAAAACATTCCTGAGATTCCTTCATCAGATCCTGACTTGGCGATAATGGGAACATACTCAGAGGTTTCGCTTTCGAACAAAAAAGATTCAAAATCGATCCACAATATTGATGAAAACATCGAAGAAGATACCTGCATGAAAAAGTACATATGAGCGTAGAAAGAAGAGGTTCTTTTCTTGAAGCCTGTTACACCAAATTAACTTGAGTCACTCGAAAACAAGGTGTGAAATGGAAAAGATAATTTGAAGAAATATAGAACCGAAGTTGGAACAATATCCAAAAAGTTCTGATTACAATTTCTACGTTAACTTATAAAAAAGTGACAAATGGAGCTGATTCGGTGAGACAGTGGAAACGGCGGAACCCTGCTCGAGATAATCCGAACTCCAATCGGGACTTTTTACAAGGCGAGAAAAGAAAATCTTTTTACAAATACACAGACGTTCCGACCTAAATTAAGTTACATAAAAGCTTGTGAATGGAATATATTTCGGTGTAAAATGCAAGTTGGTACCTATCTAAGTGGTAACAGTTAATTTTCTGGCGGTGGGTCTGTTTGTCCCAGCTAACTTCCGAATAGCTGGAGCGATTTTGACGGGGCTTTCACAAGCAGATGGCTAATGTTGCTTTATAAACTTGGTGACGCAGTATCTTCTGGCAACATTGACCACTCGAAGTCTTACCATCAGGTTGCCTACCCGAATCTGAGCATGACCTTCACCTAGTTATACTCACACCTTATTGCATCGCTGTAGGGTTCATTTTCGATCATCACGAGGCATAATCCACGGTACATCCTGCCGGGTGCTGTCTGGCGTTCAAATGGCACTACATTATGTCCAATTGTGGTGTAATGTAGGTAGCTGCTGCCGCATGTAGGCCGGTGGGAAACCTTCGTCATTGTTGTGGATTTTAGTTGAGTTATCGTGTAATTTACGAGTCTGACACGGTCTTTAGCTATTTGATACGTCCAAAGTACACTCCAGTCATTTAAACTTTTATTTATGGGGCGAATCGAACTATGTAAATTGAATATTGGGTCGATTCGACTCGTGGAGCGAACCATGCGTAGGGTGAAACGCCCCATACCTTATAGTTACTTAACGCCAATCAAAACTCTGAACATAAAGATCTGATACTGCTAACAGACAGAATTCAAAACATAATCACATTATAGCCAACAAACTGCCAAGTTATTTTCCGCGGACCAGTAATCTTCTTGAGTTACCACTGTCTTAATCCCATTATGAACCCGAAGTCGAAGGCATCGACCTATAAATTAAGAGGACGCTGCTACGCTATAATAATAATGTAAAATGTTAAACAGTTAAACACCCAAGATATGCCGTCAGTTCGCTCGTATGCAGAAGAGTGTCCATCGAAAGCGGCTTCAATCAACAGCGTCCCTGATCGCAGCCTCGCGCACAAATTATCATATTAAATCGATTGACCCTCCAATAAAAGTAATGACGTCACACTGTCCAACTTAATTGGTTTATTGACATACTCCCCACTATGACACACCATATTACTTAATAATAAATATGACAAAAATTGTACAAAAAGTTACATTTCAAAACGAGTGCGTAATTTTAGTTCGAATTACAAAATGACCTATGAACGTTAATGCTTGTGCGAAAGAAAGTTAGTGCACTTTTTTCAAAATAAAAAGGGGGCTGTGCCGACACACGGTGCTGCAGTCTGCGTCTATGCTCAAATTTAATTCACCGTGTGTAGCCTGCCTAAGCTTTTTGAATTTGGTAGTGGTTTTAATCTGTCTGAACAATTGACGATCAGCCGAGAAAAATTATAGCTGTCAAGATACCTTCTAGCGTTTCATTGAATGGTCGAATTAATATAAATATAATATCCTGGAGCTGCATTGGCGACAACGCCCAAAATACATCGTGCCCGGCTTCACTTTCGTGTCGTCGTCGTGGTGCCTTCTTTTATAGGTCCATGCCTGAAAGTCCATTCCGGAACCCGAGGCACGCGCCTCACTTTATCCTAATGATGATGGTAGGCACCCAGACCCCGAAACTCTAAGAAACGTGACTCCTTTAGGGCTGTTTAGGTGATCGGTATCACTATTCACTTCCCAATTTATGTTACGTTTCTTTCTATCAAGCACGGTCAAATGTTCTTATTAAAACACTTAAATAATCAGAACACCAGACCTGTTATAAAATATATTAATCTGAAAAAGGTACATCGATAAATTACGAGATCGGTGACGAGGTTTGTTGTGGAACTTTTGAGATGGTTTTTGGCTTAGATGAATAACACATAGAAGTCAAGTACTCGCTACCGCCGTGTAGCCATTTTTACGGAGACTTTTTGGGCCTAGTTCGGACTTTGACTCGCTATTGCTCGTAACCAAAGCTTTTATGGCAAATCTTTATTAATTATCCCTATTTTTGGGCTAAATACCAACACGCATGCGACATTTTCTATGCGCTTGTGTGCGTTTTGGAGAAGATAATTACGTGGCACTCACGCACACATTGAGAAAAAGCGGCTTCACTTTTGAGTGAAACTACGCATGGAACTATCATTCCCTGCGTTATTATTCTAAGGGTTTTGGGGCTTACATTGGGATCAAAAACATGAGGCATTCTAATAAATCGACCTTAATCGACCTCTTTGATTTTAAAAACGTCACCATCACAGTCTGGCCCCTGTTGGCACTGTATCTTAGAGGGTACACGGGGCGCTTATAACTGGTATTATACATACAGCTGTAGGTACCAACCTTACCTATTTTTATAATAAGGTATGCTGATATCCTTTACAACCTTCTTTTTATTCGTGTTCGTTCATGTGAATCTGTAAAGGTGTGCCCCCAATACAAAATGTCACGCTTCGAATGAGCGCGGACAATACAACTCTGTTTGTGTAATAACTAGCTGCGCCCCGCGGTTTCATCCGCGTTTGGATAATATACGATATATCTTTATGAATTGCCTGTGTTTTATTCTGATATGAAAGCTATATTATTGTGAAGTTTCATCAAAATCCATTCAGTAGATTTTGGCGTGTAAGAGCAACAAACATACATACTCACAAACTTTCGCGTTTATAATATTAGTAGGAAGTATGATTAGTAGGATAGTAGGATGTAACGTACGCTAGCATGTTGCCACTTTTAAATACTAATGATTAAAAAAAATGTGTACTAATGATATGAGCTTGTATTTTTAGGAATACGATAAAATTTTAATGACAATGGTCCGGAATTTTTATACTACTTTTACAATTAAAATATGTAAAAATAGCTGAAGAATTGTGAAAAATAAACATTAGTTGATGTTGAGATAGACGGACGCTACTTGCAGATGCTTCTACAAACTACCTTTACTATTAAAAACGCCGCTATTTTTAAACGTCATACTAGTGCTAGCTGCTAAGCGGTGGTAGCCTAGTGGGCGAACGTCCGCCTTCGAAAACGGAGGTGGCGAGTTCAAATCCCAGTGCGGGCACGTACCAATGTGTTTCTCGTTAAAAACATATGTACGTAATTATCACTCGCTTTTCGGTGAAGGAAAACATCGTGAGGAAACCAACATGCCCGAGAATTATTTCGGAGGTATGTTATCCACCAACCCGGACTAGGCCCCAGTGGTGGATTATAGCCTAACCCTCCTCACGATAGTGAGGGGGGCCTTTGCCCAGCAGTGGGACAGTTACAGGCTGAATTATTATATTATATTATTATTATTATATACTAGTGCTAGGTCAGTTAACTCTATATGCGTACTATTTGTGTGTTGAGCCAGTCTCAACCATTAAAATACCACCAACCATAATCACAATTATTTTGAGAAAAATACAAGTAAGTATACAAAATAAATCGGTCGTGTCATGTCGTTTTATAAGACTATAGCACGGCCACGGGGTCGCTGTGGCTAAGATTTTTGTTATGGCGACTATAAATTGAGATGTAAGCTATCCTATCTTTCAAGTTGATCAAACTGCACACGGTGTGCAAATTTGATTTAAATCGGTGGCTGACAAACAACGTGACGAGTAATCCTACTTCCTACTTCGTACTAATATTATAAACGCGAAAGTTTGTCTGTATGGATGGATGTTTGTTACTCTTCCACGTAAAAACTACTGAATGGATTAAGACGAAACTTCACAACAATATAGCTTACATATCAGAATAACACATCAATTCATAAAGATATACTCGTATTATCGTATATTATCCAAACGCGGGTGAAACCGCGGGGTGCAGCTAGTTTATATATATATATTAAGATTATGATTATGACATAGTGATCTAATTATTTCCAAGTAGGGTCATCATTTTCGGCCCGGAACACAGTTAACATCGTTTAAAATTAACTGCGTAACTTCACCAGCCATAAATTTAGCCAATTATACTTATTTAATGGGCGTGCGTAAATAAATAATGCCAATGGGTTACAGCGCCTCTCAATTAAACATCCCAACTGGTTTACGGCAAAACATTACGTAAAAAACATTGAGAACATGTTGTATAAAAGGTTGGCACAGTTACGGGAAAAATGATGGGTAATAATGAACTTTAATTATTATTTTTTATTTTATTGCGTGCGGCGGCCAGTTACAATTATTTGGATGCGTTATTTTTATTGACAACCCTATTTCTAGCAAGAAACTTATATTTCTAACTAGAAGCGGCTCGCGGTTTCACCCGTTTTAACTACTATTCTGAGGGAACCGTTAATTTTTACGGGATAAAAAGAAGCCTATGTCACTCGCGGATAGTGTAGTTTCCCAACAGTGAAATATTTTTTCAAATCGGTTTAGTAGTTTCGGAGCCTATTCAATGCAAAGAAACAAACAATCAAATCTTTCCTCTTTATAACATATTAATAATAATCTTATAATTATGTATAGTAAATAAGGATGGAACACACTCCAGAAAGCATTCTTGATAAGGGTCTGAATTGACCAATTCATAATGATTACTGGGTCAGTTCGCACCGCAAAAGGAATGTGGTGCGAAATACCCAATCCAAAGAGAGTGGGTTCGATTTGCACCGCTGTTCTAACCGGTTAATTACGTACAAACTTAGATGCCTACCACATGCAAATAATTATATTATTTTTTACTAATTATAATATTCGCAAAATGAAAAATAATAATATAATCGGCCCAGATTTAATAGTTCCAATCCGAATGCGAATTGTATAACGTAACCAAGACGAGGGTCGCCTCCGTCTACTTTCGACGCCATGTTTATGCGCAAGCGCAACTTATAGTATACATAAAATGTCGTTATGCAACGCTAATACGATGATGATCGATGATCATGGCTGTGGATTAACTAATTTATTGGTTTAATTAGATGCATGCCACGTGGGCGGGGATTTCTTTTATGTTTTGTCGGAGGGGTTTGTTTATACTTATTACATAAATATGTATTTGTAATTTGTATAGAGTGTGGCATGGGATACCACTATTTAAAGGGGAAGAGTTCTTCAACTATTTTTATCTTTAAAACCACCTTTGCCCAGCAGTGGGATGCTGATGATGATGATGGATGATGTTGAGACAATACACCTAACACCCCTGGCCGGTACCCAGGAGTGACAGCCATTTTATTTTTTCATTACCCACAATAGCCTACAATAAAGTTTGTAAATGTATGAAAATTACAGTAGGTAAAAATACTAACTAAATACCTATTAATTTTGTGATTTAATCCAAATAACAAATAGGTACAGTTTTCGAGTATGCTGGCCAGTTACGAATTTCGAAGTAAATAACTGAATTCGTCTGATGTCTCCATTAAACATAATTAGTGACAAACAAAAATGGAGAGGTACCTATCTCTACCTTTCAAAGAGAAACTACTTACACAAAATTGCCTCACGTTTTCCAAAACACTTTTTCATTTCCCGAGCTCGTGGAAACAGTTTATTACAAACTGAAAAGGCCCGTTTTATTATTTACGAGTATATCTGTCAACCAACAAAAAACCTTCGTCACAAAGGGCTTGCTAAAGTCGTAAATTGCCGTCAAAATAAAATGGCCGCCATTTTATATTATCATTTCATGTGCGAACGGTGTGAAATGTATTTAGTGTTTCGCAAGGAAATGGATAATACGAAGCCCCTAGCATAACATTATCGTGTCTAATGTTTCTTTGTCTGTACTTCCGTACGTCACTTCACATGACACTCGCATGTAATTTGTTTGGCATAGGTACAACTCGTACCTAAAACAAAAGATGAGATAATAGGTATTTAATGCTTATAATTATTCTTCTCTTCTTATCTTTTTTTTTCTTTATTGCAAACTAGCTGACCCGACAGACGTTGTCCTGCCATTGTCTCTATGGTAAAAAGTTTCCTCTCCTTCTATATCTATCTCTTTCCCTCGCACTCTATCTCTTTTCCTCTCTCTATGTCTCTCTCTCAGCCCCAGCTGTTAAACTGAGTGTGGAGTTTTGGCGGGAATCCGATAGTGAGACGTTGTTGGTTTTGTATTATTAGCTCAAACTTGTGTTTCTTCGAGTGTTAATGTGTAATATTGGTGGAATATTAACCATTAAGTGTTCGTTAACGTGCACGAGAGTGGGCGAATGATATAAACTCAAAAAGCGTGTCATTTCGCATTTTTTCCAAAACTCCCAGGAAGTTTCAGTAAAGCATCCACTACTTTACTGAATCGTGACTGACGATGTAAATAATTGACTTGACTACTTGACCACGATTGCTATAACATTGCTGTGACTTTCTTAATGTGAAATTAAGAAATACTTAAAATAAAATACTTGACACTGGCTATATGCACAAACCGTGCGAAGCCATATATATAAAACAAAAAAAAAAAAAAACTGAGTGTTACAGCTGTCAACTGTACAACCCGATTTTATCAGATATATTTTTCCCAGTTTTAAAACTTTTCCCGTGGTAGGTTAAGTAGTATCCTATATCCTTCTCCAGGTTCTCAGCTACCTTCCTACCAATTTTCAGCCAAATCGGTTCAGCCGTTCTTGAGTTATAAAAAGTGTAACTACACGACTTTATTTTATTAATATATAAGATATAATATGTGTAAATTGTATGGTGTCCCATAAAGAGCATTTTTTTCACCTATCCTGTTATGTAATGTAGTATGGTCATATGGTGTCATTATTGTAGTCGGTAGGTACAGCTTACACTTATAAATAAAAGAAATACAAAATTGGTTTAATTGTTTAGTTGACCTCTAATATAGTACCTACCTAATGCACAATTTGGATAGTTATTATTCAAGTTATACAGTTCCAGAAGACAACAACAAAAAATATAATACAGCTAAAAACGGGTCTAATTCGCGCATTCCGCGTCTAATTCAAGAACTTCTAATACAAAGATAACAAAGCATTTAAGTAAAACAATGTTATTGTAGGGAACCATACGATGCGGAGTTCGGTACGGATTTGGCTGAATTTTTATTAGTTTTCCTGTAAAAAGCAAACGGTGTAAAGTTTGCTTTCTACAGTACAAAGAAACCTTTGCTAATCCGTCTTGTCTTGGAGTGTTTTATGTGCAGGAAAAAGCGCTGGAGTGTAAGATGGGGGTTTTTTTTAAGGTAAATTTGTTTTTTTAAGTAGGGCAACTCCGCCGAATCGTTTTGCTTTATGGTAATTTTCGCGGTAAAATCGAATTCTTCTTCCGTAGATTTATGAGTCGTTAAAGTATAGTGTAATTTAATTTAATGAATTATTTATATTTGTTATTTTTATGGCGTTTTTTGTGCATTATTTATTACTTATTTTCGTGGTCGGACGCCACGCCGCAAGTCTTGGGTTCAAAGCCAAACAGGCGACGCGCAGAAATTCCAAAATTTCATGGTGTACCTTTATTTGACGTTCCAGAAATCGGGCTTATTCCCATCTCGCCACTAATTAGGGCCGCGATGATTAGTAACCTCGAACCGTCCACCATTTTGTCAACCACTCACCGATGTTTTTAATGTCATCTCTATTCAAGTAAAACGTCTCCAACCTCGACGTTTCACCTTCGCCTAATTTTTTGTGACAACTCTTGAACTTTGCTTTTTGTTAATAATGATACTTATTTAAAATTAAAATGAATCTTAGTTGTTTTAATATGAGAGCCTCCGTGGCTTAGGTTGCTGACGAGCCGACTGCGAAACTTGAGGTTGCAGGTTCGATTCCCGTAACAAATATTTGTGTAAGCTACAGGTGTAATTATATACTGGTCAATAATAGCTAGCCTATAAAGTATTTAAAAATATGTCTAAAAAGTATTAATATATTTTTTGTTATTATCCCCACCAGATAATTCGCCTCTTGTGCCGTCTAGGTGCACTCCAAGTTTTTATTTTTTATTTTATTTTATGTGGAGCGAATCGACCAACGCATATACATATAGTGTACCTAATGGGTCGTTTCGCCCCACAAAAAATACTTTTTCCGTAACGACCAATAAAATTAGTAAAGGGACGATTCGACCCGTGGGGCGAAACGCCCCATACCACCAGTATCACCGTGTTTTAACGTTAACTGGGTGAATCAACTTTTTTACCCACACTTTGGATCACTTTCGGAACATAAAATGAAAAATAAATCACTATACATTTTCGATATTCTGAATGAGCCAATCTATTAGGAATATCATCTACTATCATGGTTTCGAAGGGCCACGAAGATAATGGATTGTATAAGTCAATATTTTAAAATAACTGCACACACACCCGATAAACTGTATTTTGCGTTACCTACATTCAATGTTTATTATATCGATAATTAAACAAGTTAAAATTATTGTATTTTATATATTTATTTTTCAAACACTGTTTACTCTTTTGGTACAAGCAGTCTTTGCGATTAAACATTTTTAAATATAGAAATAAGCAACATTTTGTCTTTAGCGTTACCGACGTACATTGAAAGAAGGGCTACTTTTAAATGAAACATAGTCACAAACTAATAAAAACTAAATATACATAGTGCACTATGCTTAACAAGTAATAGTATTTAGTACTGCTGAAATTATGGCAAATAATTAAGAATTGAGCATGCTACTACTGAAAAACTGATTCAAAATTTGGGGACAAGCAGTAACTCCAGAGACAAATTTGGGTAACGCCTAAGACATTAAATAAGAATCTAAACAATAAGATGACATAGATCTGAAAAACACTTAAAGTTATCGTGTAAAATAATTATAATAATATAACAATCAAGTTAGGAGTTATGAGATCTCAATATTTTAATCAACTATAGCAGAACCTTCCAGTTTATTTTTCAAAAATGTCAATCGAAGCTTGGAATAGCCTACGTATTGGTCATTTTCCGAAATGCCAGGTATTGGCAAGATTTTAATGATATCTTCGTGATTGACGTAGCTAAATCTTTCTTATCAAGGCGGAATATCTCTTTTTTATCGGAATATGTCTTTTAACTTGATGGTAGTGGTCGCGGTGTTTTATTTTAGCTTCTTCATATTTATCAGTGTTTTGTTTTAGTCTCTCCCTGTACCTTTTTTGTTTTTCAGCCACTGTTAGCCGCTCCATTGTGTAAAATAATTTATCTGAAAAAATAATAGTCACATTAAATATAATTTTAAGTATTTCTAATTAGTTTAAGTCTAATTAAAACCTTCCTTTATATTTAGCATTCGTAGACTACTCCAAAGCGTTTGACAGCATAACACATCAATCAATATTTAATGCTCTTAAAAATCACGACATAGACCACACATATATCCAGCTCTTACAAAACATTTACGGAAATAGCACTGCAGCAATAAAATTTAACACTACTGGCCCATCTTTCCGTATTAAAAAAGGAGTTAAGCAAGGTGATCCTTTATCTCCTAAGCTTTTTACCGCCACACTCGAGGAGATCTTCCGAAGGCTGGCAGCAGGCTGGACGGATGAGGGCATTGTCGTCGGAGAAAAGAGGTTAACCAACCTCCGATTCGCCGACGATATAGTCCTGTTCTCTTCGTCGGCTTCCGGGTTGCGTATTATGCTCGAAGATCTGAGCAAAACGAGCCTCGAGGTCGGTCTTCGGATGAACATGTCAAAGACTAAACTAATGACCAACAGCGTGAAACGCAAAACCTACGTCGAGGGGGTGGAGGTGGGATATGTTCAGGAGTACATATATTTGGGCCAAATTGTCTCTTTCCAGGCAAGGCAGAGCCAAGAAGTTGCTAGACGCACCGATAACGCCTGGAAGAGTTTTTGGTCCATGAAGGATCTAATGAAGGGAACCCTTCCACTATCCTTAAAAAGAAAACTCCTGGACATGTGCATCCTCCCCATCCTCACGTATGGTGCACAGACGTGGTCTTAGACAGTTCAGCAGAGGGCCGCTCTCGAGGTTTGTCAACGTGCTATGGAGCGCAGTATACTTGGCGTGAAACTGACAGATCGCATCCGTAACACCATACTGCGCTCTCAGACAAAAATCGTGGACGTGACCCGAAAAGCTGCAAAGCTTAAATGGGATTGGGCCGGCCACATTAGTCGCATGCCGGAAGACCTATGGGCCAAAATAACAACTGACTGGACCCCACGAGACAGGAAGCTACGACGCGTCAGGCCCAGAAGGAGATGGAGGGATGACCTTGACGCCTACATGAAAGACTGGACAGTTATAGCTCAGGATAGGGAGAAATGGAAAGAGGGTAGGGAGGCCTTTGCCCTGCAGTGGGACATTCCAGGCTCATAATAATAATAATAATAATTAGTTTTATTATACGATTAACGATGTATATTTAAAGTAAAGTACTAAATGTCTCTGGAGTTGCCAATAATGTCTATGGAGTTACCCACATAGTAACACAGTATACTGGTATCTCAGCAGACAATTGATTTACTTTTATCAAAACCACACACAGAATGTTAGATAAAGTAACTAACAGATGGTTCGGTCAATAACCTTAGCTATTTACTACAAATTAAGCCTATTATTATTAATCAATAAATTACTTACTTCGAGAAAAAGCGGTCACTTAGTAGACTGCACAAAAAGGTACACACTCCCTTCGAACGTTGGTCGCAGCCTGGCCGCTCGTCGAAAGGCGGCTCTACACATAGGCCAACGAGTTGGCAAGCGCGCTGGCCCAGCCACTGGCCCAATGTGTAGAACGGACGTTGTCGCATTGGCGGTAGGTATTTGAACGTTGGCTGGCGCGCTTGCGAGCTAGCCGCGCGGTGTCGGCAACATCAAAGGACACTTGTCGCAAGCTTGGCGCACCATCCACACATTGGCCGCGCGATTAGTTTGCCCGGAGCAGCGATCAAGAGTGCACGTTTTCTTCTTGCGGCGAATTAACTAACTTGAAGAAATGGCGAACATGAGTTCTTTCTTTTTTATCACCCATTTCTTGTACACATTTACAAAGTAGTTATAAGCTGTGAATAAATATACAGCTGCAGCTGTTAGCGACTCAACATCCATTTTGAATCCGTCCGCACATTGGCCCGAACCAAACCATACTGAACGACCTGGAACGACCTTCCAATGTGTGGATCACTCACAAGCGCGTTGGCAAGCGCACCGCCAGCGCGTCGGCGAATGCGCTGGCCTATGTGTAGAGGCGGCTTTAGACGCGGTTCAAATTAAATTTTATACCAATTTGTCCGTTGCGACATACTTATTTATCGTCGTACTTTTTTATATATTTTTTTACCTTATCAATACCTAAAAGAAGGAGACTTTTTAAACTAGCGTGGGGCTAGGTAAAAAAAATAATTGAACGAGATGTCAGATTGGGAGTTACTTTGACATTTAGAACGAGATTGAGTATCTTTTGAGTACACACACAGTACAACGCGTACGACGCTTACAGTTTCGCTTGTCTTTTGTTCGATCCAGCCGTTGGTTGGAGTGTCCACCCTGCGCCTAAAGTTTAATTTATGATGCAATCATTATACGAAGTGGCAGTCACGGGACACGTATACATATTCTGAGAGTTGACCTAGAAACTAGCGAATAGGACTGCCATTTCAATTGAGGTCCCACACCTTATCTCGCACGGCCATTGAAAAATTCTCATCTCATGTTTACAAAAGATTTGTCGCCTTGGAGTCGCCTTGACGGTTCAGCTCTCGGCACTAGGCCTGGTTCCGATGTTCAATAATTACTCACCTAGGACCAAGACCCTAGGTCTGCTGTGTTATAGTTCTAAGTAGGTACTTAGTCCTTTGGTGAAGTAATGTTTATTTCACTTTTCGTCCACTGCACCGTGTATTACTAAGACTTCGGTGGCCGTCCGTTTGTCTGTCTGTCTGTCTGTCCGTCTGTCACCAGGCTGTATCTCATGAACCGTGATAGTTATACAGTTGAATTTTTCACAGACGATGTACTTCTGTTGGCGCTATAACAACAAATACTAAAAAACACAATAAATTAAATATTTAAGGGAGCTCCGATACAACACACGTGATTTTTTTTGCAGTTTCTATAGATAATGGTACGGCACCCTTCGTGCGTGAGTCCGACTCGCACTTGCCCGGTTTTTTATTCGTTCCTAGTACGGCCATTCAGAGAAATAAGTCACTTGTTGCCACTCGCCATCGTTCTAGCTATTTGTATTCTGCGGTTCTGGCTTGTAGTATTTCTGCAATTCCGTTGAACAATATTTCTCATGTTCATGTTGAACAAACACTGCGAACTTTTCTGTGTTTTAAAATTGTTTGTTTAATGCAGTATCTTTAGTTCTTGGTTGACTTAGTAAAAGGGACGCGGTCGAGTCTAGTAAAAAAAAATGGAATAGCTTTTAATTCCACACAATTTCACAACTTAGTAGATTTTTGTTAAGTATGGGAGCGTGGACAAGCGATACAACCGGTAGCTGGAAACGCACTGACTTTTATTGTCGTAACATGACGCGCAGACGCAGCTGCGCTATACACGTATATGTATATCTACATAACATTTCTCCCCTAATAGCTAAGACACTAGACTACCCTGGGACAGTTAATCGTCTCGTTATTCAACGTCGTAAAAATCATCGCTATCCGAGCTCATAGCCCGCCGTGCTGCACCCCGTGTCACCGTTACTCTGGAGGGTGATGGCGAGGAACTACCGGGCTGTGTTCCACTGATGTCAAGGTCATCTAGTTGCACAGGTCGCTGATCCCCTCGTGTCACCGTAATCTTGGAGGGTGATGATGATGGTGCGGCGATACATGGCTGCAGACCGCTGTTAGGAGTATTAGGTGTAGCGGTGCTTGTTGATATCGTACTATTTCCTTCCTCTTCGCTAAGATCCGTGCCAATGATGACGTCATCCATAATTGACATTGACGATTGTGGCTGGTTCTGGGGTAGAGGAGTCCCGGTACTATGGCTGACCCAGGGTTGCCTATGATTGGCGTTCTTATCTCGCCGTAACACTATTTGATCACTATGTTTTTTAGATCTCGCTGAAGTTATACAATCACTGACAACATAAACATTTTTACCTAATCTTTCTATAATTATACCTTTTAGCCAAATAAACTTATTATTGTTAATGAACTTTTTATACATTATATATTGCCCCGGCACAAAGTCTTTAGGTTTGCCACCTTTGGCTTCAGTTTGCAAACACTGTTTATATTCCACATGGTTAGTGAGTGAGGTAGATGGTGGCATTGACGTCGACGATAACGGGTTCATGATATCGAGCCGCGATCTGAGTTTGCGTCCAAACACTAATTGAGCCGGAGACACGCCTGTTGTACTATGAACTGAGTTCCTATAATCAAAAATATATTTAAATAATTTTAATTTACTTTCTTTTATAGTGGCACTCCCCATGAGACTGGAGCGAATACCCTTTTTTATAACTTTAACGTAGGCCTCAGCTTGACCGTTGCTAGCCGGGTGGTACGCCGGTGACGTAACGTGTAAGATACCGTTCAATTTACAAAAAGCAATGAATTCTTGCGAGGTAAAATACGTCCCATTATCAGTCACTAGTGTGTGTGGTAGCCCATACCTTGACATATATTCGTACATCTTTTCAATTACTGCCACACTTGTTGAAGTACTCATATCGTATACTTCAACCCATTTGGTATATGCGTCTATGATTACTAAATACATACGATTATTGATAGGACCTAGGAAGTCTAGATGTACTCGGTGGAAAGGTCGTGGAGGATACTTCCAGGGGGAGATGGGCGCGCGCGGAGGTGTCGCTCGCAGTTGCGTGCACACCTCGCAACTGGCAACTATACGTTCCAACGAGTCATCTATGCCCGGGAACCAACATCGTGAGCGGGCTTCCGCTTTTGTTTTTACAATCCCTAGATGCGATGAATGCAACTCTGCAGCTTTGTGATTCGAATAACCGCACACGTAACACTTAGCTTTTCCGTTATTCCCTATCTTGAACAGCCGGTCCGCGTCGGCGGTTGACGCGACGTCCCCGGCGCCGCCGTGGCCAGCGCTGGCGGCCGCCGCCCGTGCACTGCGCAGGTTATCCACCATTTCGACGGCCTTGGTCAATGTCATACCAGATAAATCCTGCACGTATAATTTTTCTTTTTCGATCCCAGGTAGCATTCCCATAATAAATCGATCCCGCAAAGCCTCTTCTAAGTTGCTAAACCGGCAGGTTGCAGTGAGACCGCGTAGTCTCGCAGCCCACTGCGATGCCGACTCCGTCGGAACCTGAGTAGCGGCATAAAACTTGTGACGCTCGCTGAACCCTGTTGATTTTGGTGTAAAATGGCTGTCAAGGAGAGACTCAATATCCTCGAACGGCACCTCCTGCAGCTCCTTTGGCAGTGCCAAGTCCGACGCTAGCTTGTACGTGGCTTCGCTGAGTGCGCTCAGCAATATCGCTCGTCTTTTAACTCCCGCCGAATCGCTCACCGCGTCGATATCGTTCGCGATGAACCATTGCGTGAGTCTACACTTCCAAGTCTTCCAAGTTTGCAAGCTGTGGTCGAAACTATTCAGAATACCGAAATTTGAGCTCGACATTTTTTTTTTTTTATAGCGCGGGGTAGTCGTCGCCACTGTTAAGTATGGGAGCGTGGACAAGCGATACAACCGGTAGCTGGAAACGCACTGACTTTTATTTACATTATATACACGTATATGTATATCTACATAACAATTTTGAAATCATTTAAATCTTAGAAAAGGCAATCCCATCAAAAACATTACATGTACAAAAATGCACAAGTCTCGCAACGCAGTTTATCTGCCGTAAAAAGTTGTGAGATCGAATGTAAACCAAGTCGGTTAATTTCAGTACCTACCTATACCTATCTATGGGAGCAGTTATATCTTTATTTCTTTAGTAAATAAAGTGACTTGGCAATTGCACACGGCAACATAAATCTATGTTAAGCGCTTTGTGCTTGTATTTGTTTGAAAGTACACCTATACGGAAGACTATATTTAGATTGCCTAGTAGATTATGCTCCCGTGTACAATCGCCAAGACACTCTATTTACTAAAGAAATAAAGATATAACTGCTCCCATAGATAGGTATAGGTAGGTATTGAAATTAACCGACTTGGTTTACATTCGATCTCACAACTTTTTACGGCAGATAAACTGCGTTGCGAGACTTGTGCATTTTTGTACATGTAATGTTTTTGATGGGATTTCATTTCTTTTTGTAGGTTTTCTTTCTTTATTTCGTTTTTTTGCGAAACACGCATAAACGCGCGCCCTGCGCCTACGCGGCCGGGGCCCCTTGCGAACATAGGTCATGCTCATAGATTATCATGAACGAGTGCCTTTGCGTCTCCACAGATCCATATCAGGTATAAGGTATCTAGGTACCTATTTTAATGTACCTAGGTAACGAATTTGTTCAACCTATAAAAGTGTAGGTAGGTATAGTATAGGGATTTGTATCTCTCTATCCGCGGTAGGTGTACCTACCTATCGTGGAAGTTTTTAAAAAGCGCTCAACTATCGAATTTCTCGAAGCCATTTCTCATTTTAACCCCTATTACCCATTTCATCCAATTTCAATGACGTCTAATTATGAACTGTAAAAGTAACTTTGTAATTACATACAATTTCATGAGATTTATATGGGAATACAAAGTTATTTATGCAGATGATATATCTAGAAAACGGGATGGAAATTATGGAATGTCAGAATTTTTCCTTGGTTTATAGGCTAAACAATAGCTATATTCAAAATTTGAAACTTGTGGGACGGCTAGAAGTACCTTAGAATTTTGATGATCGGTCAGTCAGTCAGTCAGTCAGTGGGCAGCAAAATTTAGGAACTTTGACTTGCAATAATTCCTAAACTACTGGTTCAAATTTAATGTAATTTGGATTATTATCTGTAGGCGTGATGCCCTCTTGGTCACTAAAAATTTAGGCTTCTAGTTTTATCCATAACGAAGTTACAGGGGGTCGAAAATGGCCCGAATCGCTTCGAGAAAAGGATAGTACGGCCGTGCCTTTTGTTTTGCTCGACTTGGCGGGGGCACTGCCCTGCCCCCAGATACAGCGTCTCAGGAGACGTTAGGACATGGTAGAACTCTATCAGTTTGCTCACTAAGTTTTCTTCGGGGTTTCATTAGAACACTTCCTATCAAGCATTTCATAAAACTAGTGTAAGGTACAATGAAATAGCACAGTCCCTCAGATTAATCATCTAACAGATATGACATTTAACTCAAGATTCGGGGAAGAAAAGAGACAAGTGCATACAAATCGACAAAGGAGTAAGTAGGATAGTACGATGATGTTTTGTCTTTGTCAGCGTATGCACTAATTTTTTCCTTTGCAGAAGCAAGCCAATCTTGACATTTTAGAATTTCGCACGAATGATTGGAGCACCACATAAATAACGTGTTTTTAAATTTATCCAATTTATAGGGGTACCAGCGATCTTGACATTTTAGAATGTCGCACGAATGATTGGAGCCACACCTAATTAACGTTTGTAGCCAAGTGTGTCCCTTTTGGGTATACGCTTTTGTCATGTCTGATTCTAGGTCCATCCATGCACAGTCCTAATGTTACTACCGAACTAGAGTGGTACGCTTAAGTTCGTTTTCGTTCTAGTCTATAGTTTTCTCTCGTTCTGTGGTGGACAATACGATGTATATCTTGAAGTTAGACTTTGACACTTCTTGTCTCGCAAGCCCCGTAACCCTCGCAACTTTGAGCTTACTCTCTGTTTAGTAACTGTCAGCTAGTAATGGTGTTATCACACGAGAACTTGTGTTCGTGTTCTAAACTTGTCGTTTACCTATGTATAATGTAGGCAAGGTAGAGGGTTTTAACTTGGAACTTAAAATATTCTAAGTTACGACTTTTAACATTACTATTGACTTCAAAATTTAAAAAAATTATACTGTCATCAGTGGCATCAAACTACTTTATATTTCGCCCAAGACTGACAATGTGCTCCAAAACAGACTATCAAATGATTCGTTGATACACATTTTGAAGACAGACATTACAATATGCTTTATAACCGCATCACTGTAAAATGCCACTAAATCGCATCTTAAATCGCACTTTTCGCTACCGGGCTCATTACTTACGAAAGGTACGTGTGGTATCCGTCTGTTACTCGGTTTATGAAGGTAGGCAGTAAATAAATCAGTTGTGTCGCCGACTCGGTCTTTCATTGCTCCGGCGCCCTGATTATTTCCGAATACTTAACTGGCGACGAGAAAATCGCGTGTAATTAAGTTATTTACGTACTTAAAGTGATAGATAACGAAAATGCCTATCGGAAAAATAGAACAGTTTGATCTTTCAAGTAAAAAGTGGTGTGCCTACATTCGACGCGTCGAACAGTTCATGACGTTGAACGAAATAAAATGTCAATTACAAGTGGCTACGTTAGTGACGTTGGTAGGCGAAGCCACATATGATTTAATGTGTGACTTGTGTGCACCAGACAATCCGGAAGACAAGACTTTCAAGGATTTGGTAAAGATAGTTGGCGACCATCTCGAACCAAAGCGTTCTGAAATTGCAGAGCGGCATATGTTTAGATTGAGACGTCAAAATGGCGGTGAAAGTATGGGTGACTATTTACAAGCTCTGAAACATTTGGCCAGCACATGCAGTTTTAGGAGTAATCTAGAAGAAAACCTGCGAGATCAGTTTGTCTCAGGGCTAGCAAACGATGAAATGAGATCGCGACTGTTCGCAGAACCTGCACTGACGTATAAGAGGGCAGTTGAATTGGCATTTGCATTGGAAGCAGCTGAGCGGCATGCACAGACAAGCGGCACGGGCAGCACGTCGGCGGCGCCAGCCGAGCCGCTCCACCGAGTGGCAGGCACGGCACCGCGCGAGCGCCGCACGGCCAACGCGGGCGCAGACCAGCCTGCGGCAGCCCGCGGTGGCGGCCGTGGCATGCAGCCTTGCTGGCGTTGTGGCAAGGGCCACTTGCCTAATTTGTGTCGTTTTAAAAATTACTCTTGTGACGTGTGCGGGCAAAAGGGTCATCTCAAAATGATGTGTAAGCGAAGTGCTAATCAAGTGAGTGATAGATCGCGTACGGCGGGTCAATCTCGTGGTCAGAATTATATCGAAAGAGATAGCGATTCAGAGTGCGATATGTTTAACATAAAGGTGAAGAGTAGTAATGATAAGCCGTATCATGTCCGGGCGGACGTGAACGGACAGGTGATCACATTCGAATTGGACACTGGCAGTAAGTTATCGGCTATTAGCATGGATGTTTACAAACAGAAGTTTTATAACTTACCTATTGTAGAAAATGCAGTTTGTTTACATTCGTACACGGGTACGTTAATTGAAGCGGTCGGGTACATAATATGTGAGGATGTAGTAATGGGAACACATACAGCGAAAAATTTAAAATTATTTGTTATCAAAAACGGAGGGCCTCCCCTTATGGGCAGGTCCTGGCTTCGACATTTAAACATCGATAACATACAGATAAATGAAATGTTATTGAATTTATCGGTTGATTCCAGTCTTATCGACGAGTTAAAACGCGAATTTCCCGATGTGTTTGCCCCAGGCCTCGGTACTTGTACTAAGAAATTGTCACTACGTCTAAAAGACTCGAATCCTGTGTTTGTTAAAGCCCGACCGTTACCGTTAGCATTACGAAAACCGGTTGAGTTAGAGTTAGAGCGGCTCGAGGCAGAGGGTACTATTCAGAAGCTAGAATATTCGGACTACGGAACACCGATAGTGCCAGTGATAAAAAAATCGGGCGATATACGAATATGTGGTGACTATAAGGTCACAATTAACCCTAAATTAATCCGCGAGCCGTACCCAATGCCTCGCATTGAAGAACTATTCGCTGCGCTTAGCGGAGGCGAAAAATACTCGAAAATTGACCTCACGCACGCTTATGCACAACTATCATTAGAAGAAAATTCACAGGCATGCACCGCGATCACTACGCACGTAGGTACGTTCGTGTATAAGCGGACGCCATTCGGATTGTCGTGCGTTCCAGAGAAATTTCAAAAATTTATGGAGGAAACCCTTAAGGGCCTCCCAGTGGTAGCCTATCTCGATGACCTTGCAGTGACCGGAAAAACGCAGCTGCAACATGTTGCTAACTTGAAAGCCGTGTTTAAACGATTGCATGAGGTCGGTTTGAGGGTGAAATTGGAAAAGTGTTCCTTTATGCAAGATAGCATTACGTATGTCGGTTTTATTATTGATAAACACGGGTTGCACCCAGACCCAGGTAAAGTGAAGGCGATTGTTGATGCACCGGCACCCAGTGACGTCACGCAACTCAGGTCGTTTCTGGGGCTAATCAATTATTACGCGAAGTTCATATCTCGCCTGAGTACTATTTTACACCCGTTGCATCAGCTACTGCGCAAGAACGTATCTTGGGCCTGGTCTCCCGAATGTGTAAAGGCTTTCAATGATGTTAAAGAAGCTATTCTTAGTAGTAAGGTATTAGTTCACTACAACCCAGAGTTACCGTTAGTGTTAGCTGTGGACAGTAGCTCGTACGGCATCGGCAGCGTGCTGTCACATCGGTTTAAGAACGGAGATGAGCGACCGATATGCTTTGCGTCGCGGTCACTGACCGCAGCCGAGCGAGCGTACAGTCAGCTCGATAAAGAAGCGCTAGCAATCATCGCCGGGGTGATCAAACATCATCAGTATCTTTACGGACGTCAATTCACTATTAAAACGGATCATAAGCCGTTGACGTTTATTTTTGGGCCTAAGTTTGGCTTACCACAAACCGCCGCGAGTAGGTTGCAAAGATACGCCACCAGATTGGCGTCTTATGACTTCAACATCGAGTTCGTAAAATCAAAAGACAATGGGAATGTTGACGCATTATCTCGCCTGCCGCTACCGTACGAAAGACGTTGTAATGAGTGGGAGACGGTATCTTACGTACATTATGTGGAAGAGTCGTTCCCGGTTAGTGCTAAAGAGGTAGCCTCACGGACGCAGAAAGACGACGTATTGAGCAAGATATTTAGCTACATTAATTGTGGCTGGCCCGCTAAAGTTACGGAAGAGACAGAAAAGCCTTATTTTTATCGAAAAGATAATTTAAATATTGATAGTGGCTGTATTCTTTATAATCATCGAGTCGTGATTCCACAATCGTTAAGACAACAGATATTGAATGAATTGCACGAAGGCCATTTAGGAATAGTAAAAATGAAAAGTACCGCGCGGAGCTACGTCTACTGGCCGAACTTGGACTCGGAGGTAGAACGCCTAGGTAGGGAGTGTTCTGCGTGCCAACAACAACGCGACGCACCCCCGCGCTCGCTATTGCACCCGTGGCCGTTTCCCGCACGCCCTTGGCAACGCGTTCATATAGATTTTGCAGAATTTCAAGGTAAGCACTATTTAATCTCCGTCGATGCTCATAGTAAATGGATCGAGGTGCAAAAGATGGCGGGAACGACCGCTAGTGCCACGATTCTAAAATTACGCGAACTTTTCGCTCGGTTCGGGTTACCATCGCAAGTCATAAGCGACGGGGGTCCGCCCTTCGGCTCAGAAGAATTCGCGAAATTTATGTCGAAAAACTTCATCAGTCACACCATCACCAGTCCTTACAGGCCGGCAGGAAACGGCGCGGCGGAAAACGCGGTGAAATCCGTCAAACGCGCTATGAAAAAGGCCACGCACGACGGAATGGACGTCGATACGGCAGTTTTAAAATTTTTACTGCAATACCGTAACTGCGAGCACGCCACCACGGGCGTAGCACCGGCCGTAGCTATGCTCGGGCGACAGCTACGCACTCGGCTGGACGTGGTGCGGCCCACAGCTGAGCGCGAGCGGCGCAGTGAGACAACAGGCGAGCGCGCCGCGCGCCTCCGCCCCGGCGCCGAGCGGAACGTGGCGCTCGGCGACGCCGTGCTGGCGCGAGACTACAGCGCGCGCGCTGACAAGTGGGCGCCTGCACGCGTCACGGCTAGGGACACTCCGCTCACGTATAGGGTCAGATGTTCGAACGGTAAAGAGTGGAAAAGGCACATTGATCAGTTGTTGCCCATTCGAAAGTCATTAACTACTTTACGTCACTCGTCGGTCCATATCGAGGATGATAATTACAATAACGAACCTCCTGATGACGTATTTGATGACGCGTTAGAGGCGGAGACGAGCAGCCCCAAATCAGTCACATCTGCGTCTACTGAGGACCCCTATGACCCTAGTTTTCACCCGGTACAGAAGCCATCACCCACTCAAAGTCCTCAGCCACCTCCAAATGTACGACCTAAACGGGCTTGCGTATTACGTAAACGTAATTAAAGTTTGTTTTCTTATGTAACCTACCTATCTGGAATCATTGTATAGCGCACCAAAGTACCAATATCATGTTTATCCATAGACCTATAATAATAATAATTGTACTATGTGTTTTTGTCAGGTTATTATGCCTATTGGCTACCTACCAAAACTTAGGTATTTAGATACCTACGGAGTTGGTTGGTACCTCTTTTGTTTTATTACTTTTTTATTGTTTTATTATAAGTAAGTACCTACCTAGTGTTAGTCATATACTTAATATATTATTTACTAATTCTTATGTTGGAACGAACCATCGCAGTAAGTTGATCACGATCAATTTATTTTTGAATAAATTGCAACAGTGTCATAAAATCAATTCTACTCGTATAAGCTGCCCTATTCAGTCAAGGCGATTTATGCATTGTCCATAATCAGCTGTTGCCAAGAATACAATGAATGATGGTCTTGTGTTTTGTTTAGTACCTAAGTTTATTGAAGTGTCTTTTGGTTATTTTTGGAAAGCACTATTGAAATAAGCTTATTTTGTTTTAAGGGAGGACGTGTGGTATCCGTCTGTTACTCGGTTTATGAAGGTAGGCAGTAAATAAATCAGTTGTGTCGCCGACTCGGTCTTTCATTGCTCCGGCGCCCTGATTATTTCCGAATACTTAACTGTACGAAGTAACTATTAAGTAATCGGTGTCATTACGGTGCCATCACTGACAGACAGTCTAGCATTCAAGGAAACAGACTAATGGCAGCTGTTTAGCGTCTAGACCGGCCGTTCTGCGTAACATACGCTATCCAGTTACTCTTGTTCATTGTTTCAGTCCAGTGAAAGTGGTTGAGCTGACACGTGTTCTGTGGCCTCAGGTAGGTACAGGAGCTATTGTTTTGCTGCATCGCTTTCTATTCGATTTGGACCCGTTTGTTCGCTTGTCTATTTGACTATAGGCTTAATCTAGAACAGCATTAGGCATTGTTACTACCGGGCTCTGCTTTTCAAAGACTAGGTTATCTACAATCTACAAGTTATGTAAATCTGAGAGAAATTGTTTGAAGCAATGGATTGTCGGAAGAGAGGGATACTGCTAAAGAAATTAAACTCTCTCAAAGTATCACAGACATCACACATCGTTTCCACATACATATACGTATACATTATACGGTATACGTTATACCGTAGTTTTTGAATCGGCAGTCAGTTCGGTCTACATTCAGCAATATTACTAAAGCATGATGGATCGATATTGCTGCACATTCTGGTGATACATTTTTAATGCAGGGCGCCTCTAGCCTCTATATTATTTTTAGTTAGATGGAAGATGCCTTTTAGGGGTTGTTGGACGGAAGCAGAGTACTGGCTGAGCAGTTTTCTTCTGACGTATTGCTTTAGATATTAATGAGGTTTTTAATATTTTATTAGAGCACTATTAGAATGAATTAGTTCTTGAAAATAAGAATGGAAATACAGCTTATAAACGAATCCGATTTTAATTCAGTTCGTTCCCACGTGGAAGCAATTAGAAGCACCGGATTTTATTACAACAGTTTCCAATCTTTTAAGAAATATTAATAAAATATTTCTGGAAAAAATACACGTCAAACGAAAACAAAATCACTTGATATCTACTTAAAATCCAATTGAGCACGACATTCAGTAGGAAAGTTTACCTCACAAAGAAAAAAGTAATACGAATCCCATATATTATTCCATTTTCCCTCAAACCTCGGGTTCGCTGCTCAAACTCGAGATTCGATATATCATATTTCCGAATTATTGAATTTGTCTAACGGATTGCTTTTCCAAGCTATGTTTTTGTCGAATCCAAACCACGTAGGTTGGAGTAATGCCCCTACACTATTGGATGTTTCCAGGAAAATACCGATACCCGATACTCGACTCTCAAGAGTTGCCGAGGCCGACGTGGTTTTAAGTCAAAGTGTTAATTCTCTGCGGCACTGGCCACTTTTCAATCTAACTTCAGTTTTTTCCGGATAATATTATTTGATTTGTATAATATCTATACCTACTTACTAAATTATAAAACTGTAACTGGGCCTATCTGTACATTGAAGATATGTTTGAAAGCCAACTGAGATAGACTATTTAATTTTAATGGCCACTGAACCCGAAAATATGATTTTGTTTCTTAAAAATCCAAAACTACTTAGGTACGGGAAGGATTTTGATGGGCGTTTCGGCAATTGGTAGCTTTTGTTTCGAGTCAGTTAACGGCATATGTATGTTTCACAAACGGCCGAATTTAATAATCACTCCAACCCAAATTTTGCTATCTGGGATTGATATCACAATCCATTTTTAGGGTAAAGCGTGCCAATAACCGATCCGTGGATTGGTTTATAAAGGCACGCAGATTAGAAATCGATCGAACCATAGGCAGCAATCCAAGATCAATTTCAATCTTGGATAGGAGATACAATATTAATTTCGGCCGTAAGTGACAACCTTTGCTTGCCTTGCGGAGCCCGTATGGTCCGCGAGCTATGGAAGAGACGGTGAATGGGCTGCAGTTGTCATAATGACGTCACATTTCATCACATTGTCACATTTCACGCGTGAAAAGCCGAAACAACCAGTTGCTTGTATAAAGTCGAAATTCAGGAATCCGTTACATTATACGACATCTTTATTTCGCGAGTTTTTTATTTGTTTATTGCAAAATCAGGGGAATCTTGCTAAATTTTCGTTCTCATTCTGTCAAGGGGGAGGATCGAAATCGACCAGAAATATCACTTCAATCTAGAACAGTGTGTGTACGGTTTTACAAGATTCGTGGATTTTGAGCCTTCAAGTAGAGTGTGGAGAAAAGAGATATGATAACTGTTAATATGGCTTCATTCCGTGTCTACATATTTAAATGAAGCGAAAGAAAGTAAATGAAAATCCAATTAGGTGGCGCAACGAAGTTTTTTTATTTAGTTCATGTCAGGAGTGAGTGAGTGAGAAGCCTACTATAACTTAGTTCATAATATTTTCACTTCCCATCATCAGAACATTTACGAACATTTTAGAACGTATCTCTGAAGAAATTTATTCACCAACTTATTTTGATTCCTGAATAAATCTGTATGATTCCCAGTCCTTTGTTTAGGAACCTTTTTATTCACGCCAAATGGCCTCCCAGGGCTGAATAAACTGAATATCATTCAGATGGAGGAAATTAAACCGCCCCGGGCTCTCACTGAATACAGAAAGCTTGTCATGTTCGAACTGTTTTAAATACCGATGCGCCCGAAAAGTAGGTAAGTAAAATTCTGAAGCGACATATTAACATTTGAAATTTTTTGTATTCTCGGCCGTATATTTTTCTTTTTTTCATTTTCAAACCGTTTTGTTTGAAATCTAAATGATTTAGAAAATAAGTTCTGTCGTACAACCAATCTGTTGCATGAAACACCGAATGATGGCACTGAAAAAATTAAGCAAGGCGTTAGAGAAATTCTCTACAAAATTATCCTTTTGTAACTCCAACTGCATTGACGCAATCGCATATCAATTTTATAATTCTCTTCCTAGCGTTTACGGCTGACCCCTAATTATGTATGCATCGAGTGTCGCATGCCGCACGCGACGTGCGACAGTACTTTTACTTTTGACCGGTACCACTTACAGTCCATCGATGACGCCACACGTTCATTCTACTGTCACAGTCTTAAGAACACGGAGTACAGTACGATTCACGAAAGATGACTACAAATGGCGGCCGTCTGCGGCACGTACACTCATGAAGAAAAGACTAAAGACAAAATAATGTTTAATGTTGGTTAAATAATTTGGCGTCGCTCCGGTCTTGACGCATTCCGCCCGCGCCTCACCTCGCACCTCCAAAAAGGGACCTAAAATATGCCTTCTGCGCCGTGGTCATCTTTCGTGAATCGAAGTGTAATTAAGACTACTAACATGGCTTCATAAACATTATGAAGAGTTGGAAACAAAAGTGTTGTTAAATGAACTTTGTGTTTCTTCGTGTATTGGTGGAATATACTATAAGAGTTGAACTCTTCAAAAACAATACTAACGTTAAAACCGTGTAATTTGTCGCTCTTTCCAATATTGTCCGGGAAGTTTCAGTACAGGTATACAATACCATTTTACTGAATCGTTGGCTGCGTCGAGTTGGGGGAGATACGAAGACACCCCAAGCGAGACATCGGTGCCTCATCAGGGCCTTACCGCCCCTATCCCGAATAAGATCATCATCATCAGCTTTATTTCCGCCATTTCTGGGTATAGGCCTGCATTCGCTTATGCCAGTGTCTACGGCCCCCTGCTAATCGCGAGTCGTTTCTTCGTCCATCCTCGTCCTTCGTCCGTCTCCTTTGTCCGTCTCGCCTTTCGTCCATCAATTAAATTGGATACTGAATCATAATGCAAGTCTTATCCGGGAAGGTACACAGTAACCATTGCGTTGCATAGCTCAATCGTTTGAAGTAGTCAAGAAAATGCTTCTAGCTAAGAATATAAATAAAATATACTACCTACCTACGCTTCAGCGACTCCTCCAAAATGTTTTGAAAGTCTCATAAATTGTGATCTCGAGAAATTGAGAATTATTTTAGTATTATTTGCTTATGAAAAAAGTATATCAGGATGTTTATGGCAAAAACTGTTCAAACGGGCATCCTCATTTCATTTCCTAATAAAAAAGTTTGTTAAATTGATTTATGGCAAATTGGAACAATGTTTCGCTATTTGGCGTCGAGTTTTTGCAGAGGGTTGTGTAATAATGGCCTGAATTTTTTTCAGGTAGGTATATAGGTATAGAAAATATTTCAGACAAATTGATCCTTTATTTACTTACTTCTGATTCTAAGGTATACCTTCAAACCCTCCAATAAGCGCGTTTGAAAAGTTTTCCCCTACAGATTGCTAACGACATTATGTATTCCACACAATCACCGTAAATAAACATAAGTAAAAACTAAATAAAATAATAACTAAATAAAGTAATAATTAAAATAATAAGTTTAAAAACTAAATAAACATAGATAGATGCGCCCGCGCACGCAACTCGGCAATCGAACCCGGAACACACCGACACATTGTCGTTACAACACATTGTCGTTGCAACACAGAGTAAACAAACTGCAAATCTGTCACAGTATAATATGTTAACTTTTACTTAGTTCCAGACGCTCATGTTTTAGTAACTTGCACGATATTCGTATCAATTTCAACATTACTAATCGATGAACGCTTCTTAGTAAAATGTGTAATGTGTTATGGTAGGGGAGCCCAAGCGGGGATTTCGGGATTTACTAAAGCGCGGCAGATTAATATACAGGGGGATACCTTGTACCCGGTTAAGTACCTCCACAAAACATGAGGCCCATATATAAGGCCGCCCGTGAAGGATACAGGATCAGATTAGTAAAAAAAAATTGACCATCAGAAATTCTCGAGCGCGTCAGATTAAGGTAGGATGAGTTAATTACATCCTAAAAAGTGTATATTCCACTAATCTGACAATTTGAGAGAGACGTAAAAAAATGGGAGGGCAACAAAGTTGTAAAAAAAAAACGTCATCTCGACATTCTCGAGCGTAGCTAATTTTTTTTTTATTTTGAAGGAAATAATTCAAGAATAATGAAAAATATATAATCTGACGATTTCCGCAAGCCGAAATAACAAAAAATCGTCGATAAAGTTAAATGCGTGCAGCTGCGTGATGCCTACATTTCCTTCTCCGCGTTTCTGATTTCCTGTGAATTTGAACCGATTCGGACGGATTTTGAGAAATTTTGAAAAATCTCAAAAAAAACCAGATTTTTTTTGAAAGTGTTTTTTTTGGAATAACTTTAACCGGCTTTATCGATCAACTTCAAAAACTAATCCGTCTTTGAGCTTAAAAAACCACGTCGATCGCCACCAAGCTGGTCAAAAGCGGTTGATTCGTTCGAGAGATATCGTGAACGAAAGAAACCCGAAAAAGTGTTTTTTCGGGATTACTCCGAAATTTGTGGTTCGAGCAATTAAAATTGCAAAATTACTTATGAGGATGATAAAACTGCGTCGAATGCCGCCAACCGCGTGAAAATTGGTTGATCCATTCAAAAGTTATTGCGGTTTGAAAATTCCAAAAATAGTGTTCTATGAAACTTCTATCAGACTTTCGAGCTGGGAGCGCTCAAAATATCACATAAATTATATTTTGGGCTCAAAAATGTCATAAGTATAATTTTAAGCGCCCAGGAATGGAATTAGCGGGAAGTTGCAGGGATGGCCTTTAAGGTGAACCGTTTTTCTAATTTTTTTTTGTCAGATCAGGCGAATCCCTCTAGATAATCGTCAGATTATGAGACAGTACGTTTAGAACATAAAGATGAACCATATATATCTTAATCTGACGCGCTTGAGTATTTCAAAATGGCGAATTTTTTTTGCACATTATGAAAATGGCCGCGAGTTTGCGTCCCATCGAAATCGTCAGATTAGTGAATAAGAGCTTTTTTTTGGTGCACTTAACACTCCCTAAGAAAATCTGACGCGCTCGATATTTTTATTTTTTTTTTCATTTTCAATCCTTAAATACAACCACCCGCATTATGCAAGCGATCAGATTAAGATACGTACATTATTAAAAATACGTAGGGCATTGATGCTATCAATATCTGACGCGCTCGAGGATGCCCATGCAACAGTTTTTTTTTACATATTTAAAAATCTATAGCCGCTTCCCCCACCGATGTAAAGGTATATATCATATAACATTTTTTTCTTCTTATCATCTAAGCTTTGCATCCCAATAGGTCTCTACGACGCTCGAGTAAATCCCCATTTAGCATCGTGGGCTCCCCTACTATTAAGTTATAATCGATTTGTAACGAATTAGAACTTAAGTGCGACGAAGAAATGAAAATAAATTTTAGCTAAAACAATTTATGGTTGTATCCGGTGTTCCGTGAGTGATGAGTCTCCCCTGACGAGTTTTTTTTTCCTCAAAGGAACAAAATCTGTCATTTATACTGCATCTCGCTTGTTTAACTTTCACCACGATGTTTCTAACCTAAACTCTTTCGGGGCACAAAATGTTAAAGCAATACAAAAGGTGATTAGTTAATTTTGGCTTAGATTTTGTTAGTTCAACAAGTGACAACTATACATACAAACAGATTGGCTAAATCAGATGCACCGAAATTCTCAGTTACGCAATGGCGACACATTTTAGCAATTTTATTCCACAAGAGTTGCGTATTGAATTGTGTAGAATATTGAAAAGCGAGGTAATCTTTTATTGCCTTGTTTACGCATGTTGAGTTCTTTAGTCTTGATTTTGGTCACTTACTGATCAGGTGAGACTGCGCAAAAAATCATGCGAAGTCGACAACAAAAAAGTTACTTAGGAAACATTACATTTCAATCAAACGAGAAGAAAAGAAAACGAACTATTAAAAAAACTGTTTGTAGTCAACTCGGGCCACCAGCTTGGGTGTATAAAATCTATACAAAAAAAGCCACATGAAGTCACTGGCAGAAACTATACCTAAAATTTTATTGAACTACCAGATCTCAAAATTGCATAATTATGTTCTTATGAGTTTGTTATCAAAATGCCCAACTCTACAATGGCCTTATTCTCATAATATCCAATTCTACAATGGGCCAATTATTCAAAATTAGTAGTGGTCGGATAGTTGTATCTCAACATAAAGTTTAAGTTGACAAACTACAACGTAACACGACACGATACGAGACGCGTTAATTTGAGGGCTAATTGAGTATGCCACGAGGGACGTCCACAAATTCTTGTTTACACGGACCTGGGTGTTTCCCATTTGGACATGCTTGTATTGCTTCTCTTCGTCTCAAAGTAACCTATATAGTATCTTATTCCTTTGATATAAAACCTGGTCTACTAACGTGTAGGACTAGCCTGAAGTAGAAAAACAGCCTTATACAATATTTATATAAAGTATGTTCTAAAACATTTATACTAGGTAAGTACGTACTCTTTAAGTCGGTAAATACTTCAAAAAGAAATGAACAGGTTTTCCAAGGAACAATAGGGAAATAGCTTAAGCTTAAAAGTGGTCTAAAGCCTAGTGTACACAAAGCAAAGTACAATCGGGGAACGGAAGCCTATTGAAGTTAACAATAGGAATCGGTAACGTAACATTGGTTAGAAGAGGTTTATTTTCTGAAAGGATTTGATTTTAGTAACATAAAATTTAATTAAGAGACAGTACAGTACAGTTATCTTACTAATATTATAAAGCCGAAAGTTTGTGAGTGTGTGTGTATGTTTGTTCCCTCTTCACGCTCAAACGGCTGGACCGATTTCGATGAAATTTGGTATAGGGGTAGATTGGACCTATGAGACGGACATAGGCTATCTTTTGTCTCAAAAAATAATCTCGAAGGGGATGAAATAGGGGTTAAAAGTTTGTATGGGGAATCCATAATTCTTCAAGTTAGGGATCTGAAAATTCTTATTTAGGCTTTTGGTAAGATATAAATAAATACGGGTTTCAGCTTTTTTGCAAAATGATCCCTAAAGGGGGAAAAGCAAGGGGGGTTGAAAGTATGAGGTATTCTTTAGATGCACCCCCAACGGACCACAATAAACGGCTGAACGGATCGTTACTTAAAGGGGGAGAGTGCGATGGGAGGAGAGGGGGGAGAGTGCGGGGGAGGGGAGGGGGAGAGTGGGGGGAAAGGGGGATTAGATGGTAGACTGGGGGGAGAAGAGGGTAGAGTGGGGAGAAAGACGGGGAGAGCGGGAAGAGTGGGGGAGAAAGAGGGGAGAGTGGAGAGAAAGAGAGGGGAGAGCGGGGAGAAAGAGAGGGGAGAGTGGAGAGAAAGAGGGGAGAGGGGGGGGAGAAAGAGGGGAGAGTGGAGGGAGAAAGAGAGGAGAGTGGGGTGAGAAAGAGGGGAGAGTGGGGGGGGAGAAAGAGGGGAGAGTGAGGGAGAAAGAGGGTAGAGTGGGGAGAAACAGGGGAGAGAGCGGGGAGAAAGAGGGTAGGGTGGGAGGAGAAAGAGGGGAGAGTGGGGGAGTAGGAGGGGAGAGTGGGGGGAGAAAGAGGGGAGAGTGGGGAGAAAGAGAGGGGAGAGCGGGGAGAGTGGGGGAGAAAGAGAGGTGAGTAGGGTAGAAAGAGGGAGAGGGGGGGAGAAAGAGGGTAGAGCGGGGAGAAAGAGGGTAGAGCGGGGAGAAAGAGGGGAGAGTGGGAAGAGAAAGAGGGGAGAGTGGGGGTAGAAGGAAGGAAGAGTGGGGGGAAATAGGGGAGCAGGGGAAGAGGGGAGAGTGGGGGGAAATAGGGGAGAGTGGGAAGAGGGGAGAGTGGAATAAGAGCAGCGCCATCTAGCGTAGTGAATCAGTCACTAGATGGCGCTGCTATTATTCCATACAATTTCAAGTTTACGCCACACGGACCGAGCGCGTAAATAAATTGTCAAAACTCGCACTAGGCACACTGTATTTTTTCTGACACAATGTTACAAGTCCTATCTAATAGCCACCGCCCTGTAGGTTTTATAATGTGAAACGCGGGTGAAACCGCGGGGCGCAGCTAGTATAATTATACTTCTGACATTGTATTTCAAGCTATGACTTATACACATCCTTTTATGAGAGACATTACAGCAAATGTTTTTTTTTACCAAAATAAATAAACTCATTTTTTAAAAGCTTTTTATAGTGTAGCTTTTGTCCAAATTATAATTTTATGTCCAGTATGTTATGAAGCCAAGTTATGGGAAATATCGACGTTTAGAACGACACTTTCGCGTAGCATCTGCTTAGTAACATCGTAAAGGACTTCACGTCTATCTCGGCCGCAGTGTACACTCCCCTTACAATTTGTCTGTGGCATTCTTATCGTGCTTATCGAAGCGAAGGACTCGACGACGCGTAAAGGTTTTGTACAAAGACTGGCAGATGAAAATAGTCACTAACGTACAATACTGCCTCTTTCTTCAAGTATTCGCGTATAATCTTTTACATTATTATCCTTTTACATTTTTATTTTACGAAAAATAATATTTTAGATTATTATTTTACGAGTCTGAAATTATGTATTAAGTATTCGTTATTTTTCTTTCATGCTGCATTGTGTAAAATACTGTTTTCACTATAGTGGTGTTGAATACACAATTTTTTTACGCAATACTGGCAATGCTTAGATGGTTTGGACATCGTGAGAGGATGGATGAAGTTAGATTGACGAAAGAGATTTATGTTACGAATGTGAATGGACCAGCCGGTAGGGGTCGATGTAGACGGACGTACCACGATCAAATAGAAAAGGCCAAGTCAAGAGTACCCATAACCGAGGAGCATGTATGAAGCAAGTCATGAAAGTGGAAGAAGCGAAAGAGGTGCCAGTATCGTAGCAGGTGGAAAGATGTAGCCTCTGCCTACCCCGACGGGGAAAAGGCGTGACTGTATGTATGTATGATTTTGACATCTGTTGTTTCTAAAGATGCGCAGGTGTAAGGGGTTGCTAATAAACCGGTGTAGTGTACTTTAGTAAGGGCATCTGGCTACGCAAGTAGCTTCCCACATCACCTAATAATACTACTATCAAAGGAAACACCGCGCATTTTCTGCAACTGTTCAACACAGAAAAACACCACTTTTCTTATTATTGTCAGAATTGCAATATTATACGCCTTGAAACACCGAATTGCTTAAGGTAATCGGCTACTTTGACAGAAATAGTATTTGAGTATTTGTTACCTACTTATGCAAAACGAATTTACCAACGAGTCGCATTCTCGATCTAGACTTTGCGCTGTCGCGGCGACCTTAGCTCTCTTGATCTTTTGATATTACACGCTTTGCCTTCAGATTTTTTATACTTTATAGTAGAGTATTTACGGACTATATTCCTTTGGCTAGGCGATCAGGCGACCTTTGTTTAAGGATTCAGGACTTATTTGGTTAGATTGCTTGTCTTTGTAATGTGAAGGCAAATCGTTCATGTCCCGTTGGTTAGACGGTAAAATGACACTTAAATTAATTGACGAACAGTGTTTTATTGCGTGGATCATCAATCACTTTTAATATCTACACAACGTGACAGGTTGTGCAAAATTAATTTTGCGAAATATAGGTTTCACTCGAATTACTAATTAATCATTTCTTCCAATTTGATTGGGCAACATTTTCATCATTATTGTCTAATTAGACTAAGCTAAGGCCAAAAATCCTTCAGTATAGGTGTTTTCGTATATACTTACTTTAATCTTTTTAATACTTAGGTACCTACTCATATTTAAATGTATATATCTAAAATTTTCTGTGACGTAACTTTTTAAAACAGAACAATATATTTAAATAACCAGTCAAGTGCGAGTCGCACTCGCGCACGAGGTTTCCGTACAATTATCTATAAAAACGGCAAAAAGTCACGTTTGTTGTAAGGAAGCCCTTAAATATTTACTTTATTCTGCTTTTTAGTATTTATTGTTAAGTACAGTGGCAATAGAAATACATCATCTGTGAAAATTTCAACTGTCTAACTATCACGGTTCGATGAGATATACAGCCTGGTGATAGACAGACAGACGGACGGACGGACAGCGGAGCCTTATAGGGTCCCGTTTTACCCTTGGGGTACGGGACCCTAAAAGTGCATAACGTCATTACTCGCCAGCCAGTGACACTGACTACAGTAACTACACAGCTGAAGCGAAATAATTGTAAATGCAAAAACTTCAATGCTTCAAAACGAACGGTTATTCCCTTGGAACCTCGCTGGATTCAGTAACTAAGTTAAAATGTATAATTCAGTATTTGTATGACAATATTGACTGATTCGTGTTTTCCAATTCAAATTCAAATGTATAATTGTTTTGCGTCAATCCTAACTGAATTGGCCTGTTGCAATGCGGCTGTGAATGTTTGCACACACGTATCACTCTTTCTAATAAATGCTTTAGTATGTACATTTGCGTTCACTGAACGCATTACATGTCACGCATGAAAACATATATTTGTAACTGATATAGATAGGTAAGTGTATAATATATCTGTACACATCACTTAAATAAACAAATATCGTATACAAACATGAAAAATTAAAGTGTTTTTAGCTAATAGCAAGATCATATAGAATAACGATCTGTGGTAAGCTTGCTTGCTTGCTTGCTTGGTATGATTATTGTCAATCAAATTACCTATTAATTAAAAATTATAGAATGGGAAATAAAAATAGCATGTTCCCTTGAGTCTCTTATGAACTTTCTTTGACCATTTTCAAAGGCTTTGTTTCCGTTATACTCGACCCGCACAACACGTGTATTTAAGCATTTATATATATGTAAAATCCAGTTAGATTCCACCAGAAAAATAGAGGTGATAATAATACTGTATTGTCAATAACTGTATGTATTCTGTGATACATAATTATAATGATTTTACCGTAACATTTGTAGGATCCGCATGTTATTACAAGTAACCCGAAAATGACGGTAGGCAATCCCTTCTTCGAACTAAGGTTTGTAATATTTTGTATCAAAACAATAAATTAAAAAATATTTTCTTGGAATTTGAAATCGGTAATTGCGGAACCCTACATTATGCTCACACATTATTTATATAGTAGGTAGGTATTTCAGAAAATGTGAAGGGAAGGGAGACCTACACGATTCCTAAAACTAAATGCTCCTATCAGTACAATTTAGGAACTAAGCCAAGCAGCTTCACGCAGCTTCACCCGGCTCGACTTTGTCCTCGAATTATGGCAGAAACACCAGTTGTGCCCATTCTCATGATGACGGCGGGATAGCAATTTGACCGAATGGATATGCTCAATGTATTTCGCCACTTGTACGTACATAGTATGCTGCTGCGCTTGGTGTCGTGGGTTCGATTCCCGCCCGGGACCACTATTTTGTGTGATCCACAGATAATTGTTTTTGCATGGTACCCGTACACGGTACCGCACGGTACCACGGCACAGGAGAAATCCTAATGCGGGGCTACAAAAAGAAAAAAAGAAAAAAATATATAGAATACCTTTTATAGTACAGGGTGTGTACACGTAATAGTATAAGTTATGAGTAACGAAATGTTGTTGTTGTTGCAGGTGGGGCCAGCGCACGTAACGGTGCGCCCGCGCAGACCAGTCCGGCGACTTTGCGCCGGATCCAGTGATGTAAGTTTATTGAATTAAATGTACAATAATGGAGATAAGTAGTGGGACTTTTTGCCGAGTGAGGACGCATTGTGAATTCGCTTCGACCATTCAGATGGGATTTATTAAGAGCTTTGAATGAAATGCTTTGTTTTTTTTTGTAGGTACGTGTTGTAAATGAGGTATTTACCATGATATGACGATAAAAGTCGTTGTGAATGTTGGCGTTCCGAAGTAAATGATTACAAATGGTAAATTAAAAAACCTCCGACACAAAAACTCTATAGTATAATCGTTATCTAATAGTAGATTGTACTACATACCTAAGGGAACAAAATAATGTATTTAGGCCGAGATCGATTTTTTGAAGTATTTTTTGCTTCGATTATTTGAAGATTTTTTAGTAGAATCAAAGAGTACAGGGATTCAAAGTACTTACTTCGCTCGAGGGTAAATAATTTTGTTCCCACACGGTACCCCACTCTGCTTTTCATCCTAAACTATGAGAAAATTATTTTCGTCGCTGTTATTAAGTGCGCTGGAATGACCCACTTTGTTCGCACTTATCGAGGAACCCTTTGCTTCTTTTCGAATAGATGGGATGAAAAAGTGTTTTTTAGCTAATAACAAGATCATACCTGTGGCATATAATAACGCTCTCTGGTATGCTTGGTTGCTTGGTATGATTATTGTCAATCAAATTACCTATCAAACAAAAAAAAACTAGATCAAAAACGGTTCATCTGTAAAAGCTACGACGATGTCTCAGACAATACGAGGAAAGTCAACCGTTGGGAAATAAACACTGTTACTCGGCTGATAATAAAAGTTACCAACTCAGAGTATGCACCTACCTACCTAATGTCGGCGTTATTACAGCTTTGTTGTCAGCACTTCTCTTAAAGCTATGTTATGGCGAGCCATTATGCAAATTAAAATTAAAACATCCAGCCAGCTGGAGCAAGACACAGCACCTAACCGACAGTAGGAGATATCTCTGCCACAAATATAATACATGCTTACGTTCATCACTGCTTGTCCCACATAGTATGACTGTTTGGAAAACGAATATTTGTATACCATAAGTACCAGGGTAGCATAGAACACAAGGAGGCTTCACCTATTTTACCACTTAGGATATAATTTTGGCTTACCTGAAGGTCTAACAAGATTAGCACAGATATATAACAAGAAGCAGACACGTTAAAGATATCTAGTGAAGCCAGAAAAAAACTACCATTCAAGCTCGGTCGAACTCAGACTGACAAACAACTATGCATACGTTCATAACATTTAACATAGATAAAAGATCGCGCTAAATCCGACCTAACACTTAATAGCAAGTAGAAATGTCGCCAGCAGCGTCACTATGGCGGCCGGCAGGCTTCACGACTGGCGTCACTAGACATCGATAAATGTCCGGTCTGTGAAGATTAGAAATGAATAACATCTTTGCTTGAGTTACCTTATTCTCCTTCTGTGAGCTGCAAGCTCGTCTTACGGTCTCTTACTGTAAGGGTTACCAACCTCTCCCACATTGTTTTAGCCGACGTTAGGATAAGGGAAAAGCGAACTCCCCGGGGCTGTGAAAATCCAAGGTTTAGAGAAAGTAGCTAAGCACGAAGCGGTAATTTCTATTGCAGTTATGGTCTTGTGCGATATTGCGGTCGGGTTGAATTAATAACTAAGATAAGCCGTGTTTTAGCTAAGGGCCTACTGGCAGGAAAGATACGTTGGAGTGTTTTATTTTATCAATGGTTGTTTCTTCTTGCTGAAGTGAAATTCTAAACTAAGCGGATTGCAATCGAAACAGATAGAGAGACAAAAAGATAAAATATATTTAAAAAATATAACCACTGTTCTAAAAGTTACCTATAATTTATGTTGTTAAGTTTTTTTTAAATAAATACATATTTTCCTAGTTACATACACACTTCTTGTCCTTGATTGCTTCACTTCATTAGAATTGTATGAAGTAAGTATAATATTTTTTCTTTATTTAATGTTTCTTACTCTCTCCTTATACCTACCTAATTACCTTGTTCCTCTCTTGTTTTAAGTACACAGGAACGCTGGTCTAAAGGCAGCTTAACAACTCATGTCTTTGCTATCTAGAAAGATCTAGCCCGCACATTTGGCCCACGCAGTTGCCCTTGATCTGACACCTGTGGGTTCGAAACCTCATTTCGGCCTGTCGGTAATCGTTTAATGTCTTATGTAATGGCTCGTAACCTAACCTACCCGATCCGATACAAGTGTTATGTCGCTCGTAAAATGTTATAGGTACATCGGATAACATGAATGAAGTACCTCGCATATTATTTGAGGAGGCGTTGTTATTGCCCGTAGAATATTTGTGCCTAAATTATTTCGAAACTAGCCGTTAGTGGCAATTCCGTTCATGTTGGTATTATGTATCGATTTTAGATGAAAGTTTGTGCTTGATAGATTTACTTACTTAGATATAATTTATATTATTGCTTTAGTCAGTTCAAAGCTACTAACTATGATTTATCAAAGCTACCAACCAGTGAAATCAGCATTACAATTGGCTAAGAAGTTTTTACGTGACGCAAAAACAAAGCACCAATAACGTTTTTTCTGTAATTACTGGCATAAGAATCACAATATAAATGGTACAAAATTAAAATAATAAAATTAGACAGTCACAATCACAATCCCTCCATCAAAAGAAAGAGGACACTTGCCCTTAACTGTCCACAAGACTACCCCATCAATAATTTTCCCTTAATGCAAAATAGTTCAATCATCCCCTTTCCTCGCACAAAGGGCGGTTTTCCAATGCGTTGCATACAATAGCCCATTCCAGCCACCCTCGATCATTACATATTGTAGCTACCTGCCTGTCTATCCACTTTCTTTTCTTCATTCTAACAGAAAGGAATAAAATATAATGTTCAAAATATAAATAACCCACAGATATATTAAGAGGAAGCAGACCGAGCATTACAGACAGTAAAGCAGGGCTGAACTAAGGCTGACTAGACAACTTACGATGCTTACGTTCGCAAACAACTAAGATTAAAATTCGTGCTGAATCCGAACGAATATTTTTAAAAGTAGAATGAGCTGTCAAAATGTCGCCAGCGACTCAGTGTCACTCATCAATAATATTATGACGGCCGGCTCCACGACTGGCTTTAGTAGAGATATCTGTTATGTTCGGTACGCTTCCTTTTATATTATGTCTGTGATTAATAACCCAACAATCTCTTCTCATTATGTCAGGAGGAATCTCCAATGTACCCATTTAATGGCAAATAATTTATGTACAGTCTGAATGATGGCTCAGGATTTCATTAATACCATTTTTTTATAAGTATAAAGCTTAAATAATAACGTTTTTATGTGTCGGCTTCGCAAGGTTAGTGCATTTAACAGTGTCAAGCACCTACCTATTTTAGATTTGTTCAATGTACATTAATTAGTCGAAATATCGAGAAGTCATTTACGTAGTCATTAGTCTGTTCAATTATCAGTCAACGTCGCGATCTGTACCGAAACTTCTTGGGAGTTTAGGGGAAAAATCATAATCTACACGATTGTTTGAGTTTATATTTATAGGTATCATATTCTGTGCTCACTCGTGAAGAGTCCACCAATATAACAAAATAAACAACACTTGGAAACTAATAATAGAAGCTTGGAAAAAATATTTTTCGAAATCCACGTCGCATTGTCGGTTGCCAGCCTAAATTAAACAATCTTTGCAAACAAACGTTTGCTGAAACGATTCCTTTTGCAGTCCTTTTACACCATTTATTTAGCTCACTTCAATTTAGTTGTATTAGTTGAAGAATTTATAGAGTCAACACTGTTGAACTCTACTTTCCTATAAAATGTAGAGACTAATGTAGTTCTTGTTCGTACAAAGGAGAGCTTACAGCGCAGTTCGCGCCGACACTAAGGGCTTTTACCTTCACTTGGGAATATACTCTACCTCTCACTAATTTATTCCGTGACTCTACTAGTACCTCAGAATAATTTCTATGTACCTACTACTTATGCCCAAGCTGCATGAAAATACTATATACTTGCATAGTTTATTACGGCCGGAGTATTGAGCAAAATATGTAAGCACCTACCGAAGTAAATTAAATCTGAATTTGTTTTTGACCTGTTTTTATTTGTATGTATATTTGTTAAACTAGGTACGTAAAACGGATGTAGGTATATTTGGTTATGTAGAGTCTAACAAATTGGACTCTCCCTATAAGCAATCAGACATGCAAATTCTCCAAATAATTTATTCCCCATCATCCCTAAGTTCTTGTTATTGTTAATTCAAATACCCTTATTTATTAGGGGTTGAAATGGAGCATTGAGAATTTACGTTCGATCCCTACAACCACGCTCCACTGTACGGGTCGATTCTGTAACCCGACAAGGTTTCCCGAATACCATAACTTGTGATGTAAGTAACCAAAATAAGTATTATAATGATTTTAGTAACTAACGCCATAAGAAAAAGCTGTGTGAGGTCCTAAATCTATTAAATGCTCGGGAACTATCTTCTAGTCAAATTAATATAACAGGTGTTTATGTTTCTGCTGTATTTGTTCCCCTTGACTATAATAGAAACAGAAACAGTTGAAGAAATAGTAGAAACAGTTCTGTTCCTACTATGCCATCACGCCGCAAGACGCAACAGCCGCAACTAATCTCTAGCCACTCCATTACCCATCATAAAATGAATAGTTCAGATACAATCCAGGGGCCGTATTATGAACTCTTTCTCCCAGTCAGTTCATGCCTGGCTATTTCGTATTATGAACTCCTAATGCCAGCCAGTAACGTCAAGTCACAGTCGAACCTACTTCTGACCGAATAACATGCTTGCAATTTCGCATTACGAACTTTAATTTGGAGTTTTGGCGGGAATCCGATAGTGAGACGTTGTTGGTTTTGTATTATTTTCTCAAACTTGTGTTTCTTCGAGTTTTAATGTGTAATATTGGTGGAATATGAATCATTAAGTGTTCGTTAACATACATTAACATTAAAACTCCCAGGAAGTTTCAGTAAAGCATCCACTAGGTACTTTACTGAATCGTGACTTTGACGATGTAAATAATTGACTTGACTACTTGACCACGATTGCTATATTGCTGTGACTTTCTTAATGTGAAATTAAGAAATACTTATTACAATAAAATACTTGACACTGGCTATATGCACAAACCGTGCGAAGCCATTACTTAAACAAAAAAAAAACCTTTAGTTTGACACAATGTAGGTAGGTCATAATACGAAAAAGAACAATGCAGTTTACGGCCGTAAAAAGAATTGCCTGGAACTTGCCTGGTATTAAATATACGCCCCTTTTCGGAACCTCTCAATTAGGATATACGACATAAGATACCGAAGGTCCGAACATTCACCGTAAGTTACGTACACTGGCGCACTAAAGCCCTAATGAACACTAAACAAACACACACGAAGTTTAAGCTCTCCATTCTCCGATATTGTTATCCCCACGACATCTTCGAGGTTCGGGGACCGTATTTTTCCGGCGAACGTCTCCTGAATTCCTCGTTAGTGTGTATTTGCTTTTTTGCTGGATAGTGTGAGTTGGGAAATTCGGGCATATATTTTTCTCATTTTGGTTTACTTATCCATTGGGGTGTGAGAACATGATATTTAACTTGTTATGTCGACTTTTTACTAGTCGGTCGTTTCACTTGGTTGTTCTCACAAAGGCATTGATAACGCAGACGTACTAAAGTTCAACCATTTTGCTAGATTGTCCATCAGTAATGAGGCGGATCGAACATATTATATTTTTTTCTTGTAGTTCCACAATAGGATTGCTCCTGTACCGTGGGCACCGCTTACAGACATATAATTTCACATACACATCACACCCAGACTAGAAGCAAATATTTGTGGATCGCACAAATATTTGTCACGGGCGGGAATCGAACCCGCGGCACCAAGCGCAGCAGTGCGATTGCTCACCCACTACGCCAAACGTGCCGTCGTAGACATCGTCGCCCCTACCACAATGATTATATATTTACCAAAGTAGCCATCCGCCCCACTACATTCGTATTACCGTAATAGCTTTGCAAATGGTAGCCCTGTGCGATTCTTACACCCGGTATTTGAAACTGAAACGTCAGCCAACTTTTACTACATATTAATTATATTGCCATCCTTGTCATTTGTTTAGTGTCAGATAGAGACAACGATAGTTTTAATCTCCTGTCAACGCCAACAAACGTTCTAGAAACTGGGGGTTACTCTGTGCCGTCCGCGACAATTTATGGAGGTCTAAAAGCACCCTCGCCGGGTAAGGCGCAAACGCGAGAGCTGCCGCCACCAAATCACCTTGCCTCCGTACTCAGTAGCGAAACCGCGAAATAAATGGTAAACCGCACGGAATAACGAGAACTTTAGGGTACTTCGAAGACTGTCGCAAAAGAAAACCCCCGTTGGAGTAGGTTGTAGACTTTTAACTTGCAATATCGTATGAGGGCAAAAAATAGTTATTATACGAGCATTACCAGCTACTCGGTAATAGTTGTCGCTAAGTTCCAGTTGTTTCGGCACTGCCCTGAGATAACTGGGCATAATGAGAAACAATGTCTCAGAGTGACGGGAGCAGTGCAATGCCGCGCGAATTTGCAAATTGCAATTCAAAGTTTCTGCAAGTGCTTGGGTAGCAGGCGTGGCTTATTAGCAGTTGCTCGTCTCGCTAATCAGTACCATCAACCAAATAATCTACGCTTATATTCTTTGCCATCTTTGCCTACTGAGACAGTGGCTAATAACCTTTCTTAGAAAAAGGTTTATTTCTAGATTGACGCTTGCTCATACTCAAAAAACTTTACTAGTCTTCTCAGCCCCGACGCTTTTAAACTGCGCCAATGGCCATCTTTAACAAGCACCACTTGTGTGGCCGACTCGTCGATAAGTGCCAATTTGGTTTGTTTGTCCACTGCGGCACTTGAACGTTAACTAGCCGAGTGTGCGGCGGTTCTTTTACAATGTTCATTGGTTATTTGCAGATCTTTATTATGTGTAAATTCTATATTTGGTCCATTGTAGTGAGCATTTTGAGAATTGATCCATTATAAAATTGGGCTTTACGAGAATCGGTCCATTGTAGATTTGGGCATTTTGAGTACCTACACCCTTGTTTGGACGTTCTTGTAGTGAAATTGGTGAGATTCTCACCTCACCGCGGAGTTTGTGTTTATTGTGTGTGTGTAGTGGGTTTGGGTACAGGTCAGATGCTGGAATTACATAGATAGATTTCATTCGCGTATGAAACTGCATGGCGCTGCTTATACTTGTTGGTTATTCAAAATTGAACATCCGAAATGGACATTAAACTATTGATACCTATATTTTATAAACTACTAGCGGACACGGCCACGCGTTGCTGTGGCTAAGATTTTTGTTATTGCGACTATAAATTGATAGTTATGTAAGTTACCCTGTCTTTCAAGTTAGATCAAACTGCACACGGTGTGCTAATTTGATTAAAATCGGTAAGTAGTGTAGGAGTCCATCGCGGGCAAACAACGTGACGCGTAAATTATATATATCCAATTATAAACCTATAAACTAATGTTTTTATTTTAAGACCTTTTATACTCATAGTTTAATAAATAATAATTAAATATATTTATTTCAGGCATAAAAACCCATATAGTTTAAATACAACAAATTATTCTTATTCCATTCTAATTCTATTCTTAATCTGAGCTGCACTTTAGAAGCTTTGTGCCTAAACACGTCAAGGCTAGCTATTGATTCATGCTATAAAAGAGTCTAGCTCACGCCTAGTGCATTGTATAATACCTAGGCATCGTACAATAGATTCGTTCACGCCCGCATTCTTTCTTATCTGGAGCAAAACACCTGTCAATAGTTTTATTTGAAATCTAGGTTTCTATCAATGCTGAGTTTTACAAAAGTGGGATTCAAAGACGTAGGGTCTTACCACAAAACATAAAAACAAGAGTTGAACAGATTTGTCTAAAACTGCTTTCCACAAATCAACGTCTAACTCTACTATAAAAACTTAGTTACGAGTGTATTATGTGTAGGTTATTATAGATTCCCGTTATCGATCCTATCGACAACTTGGGTCTACAGCAGCTGTCCAAACATGTTAGATTCCAGCTGCCAGCAGATAAGCCAATAGTAATATTGTCGATCAGATTCGACCAAGTTTTCGACGAACAAGCCGAAACGGTATCTTCAAGGCATCTCAAGTCAAGACGCTAACTTTTATAACGCTTTGGAACGGTTGTCGAAACTCGACTGTAATCTTATTCTCTGACAGGCGCGAGGCCCGATCCGTAAAACTGTTAAAACGGCCTTACCACAAAATATTTAAATCAGAGTTCAACAGATGAGTCTAAATATTTTCTGCACAAATCGACGTCTAACTCTCGCTTTTACTAACTCAATAACAAATTCACAAGTAAAATAATTAGGAATGCAAGGATTGGGTAAGAAAATGCGACTGATAGACGTCGATATTATCGAATAAAATTTTAGAAACATCTGTTTAAGTCTGGTCTAATCTTTTGTTGTAAGACGGAGTGCCCGTCCGTCTAATGTGGTCTCAGGATGAGATGACGAGGTTTTCCCTTTTCCACCTAAAATTAGACTCTTTTTATCAACCCAGTGTAGAAAATGTAATTGGAGTTTTCAACTTTTTCACGCAGCCTTGTTATTTTTCTTCATTAGAAAGTTAATTTCTTAGCATAAAAGAGAGTTTTAAGAAACATTTCTAAAGTGAACTGAAGAAAATGTTTAATTAGCACTTAAGTAGTAAGAATTTATTTCGCGTTGTGGCAGGAGACGGACTGAGAATTTCTTTTGAGTTGCTTTGTTTGCTAAATAAGGTAAGCAATAGTAGATAAAGGTGTTTACAATTGTAATATTTTGAAATGCATATTATAATCATAGTCAGATGACCAAAAAAATGAAAAAGAATTGTAAAGTAAAACAGACAATGATAGAAACCACTTTTTAACCGACTTCCATAAAGGAGGAGGTTCTTAATTCGACCATATGTTTTTTTCAGAACATAAATTCGTAGGTAGTACCGAAAAGATTCCTCAAAAATTATTTCTCCTTCTAAAAGCTCGCAGATACATACATATTCACAAACGTGTCACATACACAGTGACAACAAAAGAGCCACAGTGCAGCTAAAAGGCAGTGAGACAAAGGGGTTACTGTGACGCGTTCGCCATTTCACTAGGGTTACCTCTTTGTAGGTTTTTATAATAAGAGAGAATACAGTTATTTTAGTAAAACTTGAGCCAGTTCAGCTTTCAGTTTCATCAACTTGTTTCAAATTTCTTGAAAATGGCCATTAAAACATTGAATAAACATCCTTTAACTCTAGTTTTTGGATTTGGATAACGTTTAAATAACATTTACCTAGTAAAAACAATACGTACAATAAAATAATGTTACAATAATATTTGTTATCGGTACGTACCTGTGTCTTCAATTTGGGAAAGCCAAGAGGCTTGAGAGCGTAACACTCGAACTCGGGGCCTCTCCTGAATGTTTGATATCGTGTGACCTAGAAACGCCTCTGATTCGTCACAGGCTTTGTTGCCCGACTCTAGACATTTCTGTGGCACTTGAAGACAGGCGCTAATGAGGTTTCTGAATATTGTAGGCTTCGAGGAAGGCTTCGAGTGGTAATTGTTGACAGCTTTCAGTTTGGGCTCTATCCCTTTTGCTTTTCATTGCGAATTTTCTGTCAAATCCAATCCAGATTCAAGATTATTAGTCTAAGTTCGAATGTAACCTTTCCATGAAGTTAAATTTTAATACATTTGCAGTAGGTGCCTAGAAAAAGTACACAAATTAAAAAAACGTGACTGTTTTTGTTACAGAGAAGTCAAGTCCTCTCTTATCAAGTAAATTGGCACGATTAATCGACATAAAAGTTTAAAGTTCTAAGCTGACCTATCCATTAGCTGAGCTCAAAGCATACTTATCATATCCGCAAACGTTCCTGTGCGAAAACATTATCCACAAAAAAGAGGATAGTTGGCAGCCCTGTTATAACCACAGTATATGAATACCAGTACGAATTGATGAGCCCTGGTAAACCTAGATGAAAACCTCTGTTGGTTCGTTACACTGCGTCCATTCAGAGTCTGAATGCGTATTTAGCTGAATGACTCGCTGATGCTACTAGTATGTATGTATAGGCGCAGATTGCATATGCAGCAGGTTATGGAATAATTAGTGAATGGAAGGATGATTTGCAAATTCGGTCCCGCTTATGGTATTTATCGGCTTTCAATGGCAAAGCAAGGCAACTATACCACTATAATTTACCCGTGTAGGCATGTTAACTCTGTGTTTAAGTAAAACACATACTTAAGTCGAAACATTATTAGAAAATGTCTAACTAGGTGATTAAGTGAAAGGAAAACTGAAATTTCTCTTTATGAAAGAATAATCTGTTTTAAGGTTTCAACCAGTTTAGTTTTACTTAAGTACCTATTAGTTTTGAACAATTTTAAGAAATATACTTGGAATCTTCGTATTTCTTGATTAGAAAGTGATTGAGATGCAAAAAGGAAGTCGTAAGAGCGGTATTAGTATACCGCTCGTAGGACACAATATAGTAGAATGTATTTTATTTTTATAACATACCTACTTTACCTACTTACCAGTTGCGCCCCGCGGTTTGCATTGCCTAGCGACCTACAGAGACCAGCCCATTTTTAGGGTTCCATACCCGAAGAGTAAAACGCCTCTCAATACAAAACTCACGTCGTACTGTTTGCTGCGTAAATCCGGGATAAAATAACTAACATACTTTCGCACTTATAATATTAAGGATTTCCACAAGGCCAGTTCATTGGAACTGCCCGTCTAATATCTGCAGCTGACAGCTGTCACAGCTAACACTCCTCACCGCAAATGGGTGTGTTTGTTTTGCTGCAGCAGTCTTAGGCAGGCAGCTAGTGGTAGGTAAGTAGGAATAGGGAGAAAATTGAAAGGCACCGATTAAAATGTACCACATTCTGTAAACACGCGTCTGTGTACAACAAAGAGGTACAATAGATACGTGATGGAGTCGTAAGTACGACTAACAGTAGATAGGGATGCACCATCGATGGTCGGCGAACAGCTTTCGACGAGATTACATTTCCGAGTATACTAGTACCCAACTTAAGGCGCGTCGTGAATCTTCGTTCGCGCATATAAAAGAAAGTATGGTCCGAAGATTAACGAAAGAATGCTTAAAACTTACAATCAACCTAAGACCACTATTATAAGGTTCATAATACACTGCAGCTGTTAGTTCCATCTCACTCTAAGCTCGCTAAGATAGCGGCGGCTGCCGACCAATAGCGGTCAATAGCATTTCCCGCGCTTTGAAAATTCATCTTCTGCGCAGGTACATCGGTAAGCCAAATCAGTTGGGTACTACTTATAGCTTCTATGCTAGGAGATTAGGTTACCGAGTAAGTGGTTGTATGTTAAGACAATATACGCGCTGTTGAAGCAATCGTGTCAGTTTTCGATACTGCAAGCTGATCAAAGATAGGAGAACGTCGAGGAGTTGTCTACTTTACGTTACTATCATCGCGTTGTAGCATGTTATTGGGACGAATGACGGAATTCAACTCAATTGAAGAATGAGAAATGGATCAAAAATTACTCGCATGATTAGTGGGTAATTTTACGAATCCATTTGACGAACTAACGTTTAACGTGACAATAAAGATGGCGGCTGCTATAAAGCACGAATCAGCTACCGAAAAGTTTTATAACCTTTTTATGTTTCTTTTTTTTTTACTTGCTATCGCTAAGTATGATTATAGACAACACAAGGTACCTACTGAAAAAGTACTAAAAACTTGTCTTTTGTTCACAGGTAGAGCCGGGGTTTTAAGTGAAGTTACAGATACGGTTGGAGTCCTCGTACAATGTAAGTACTTAATAACAATTTTCCTCTATAGCTTATTCTTCTCTCACTTTCAGGCATGAAGAATAAAAATAACCACACTACTTTCCCTATTCCACTTCTCCCAATGGTTTTTAGAAACGCTATTATTCTAATCTCGTATACGTTTCCGTTACGAATCGGCTTATAGGTAAATCCAGACCAGGTATAAATTACTATTCTAGAAACTCTGAAGCTTAAGAGGAAATGAGAATCTGCTCATTTCCCAAACTTTCAGTGCAGCTTATTTAAAACTGAAAATAATATCTGTTTCGCAATCGTATCACGTCCCAAATGGATAGAAACCTGCACATATTATGAAATAGCTATGAATTTCATCATATTGCGCCGCATATACGCAAGTAATATGTAATCTGCGAAGTAATCTACGGCGCGAAGGACCAGGAAATGGAAACTTAATTGATTCATATAGTGCATCTACGAACGTGTTACTAAGGCGTACTTACTAACTATAATTATAATCCGTCTTAGCGCTATGTTAGTTCACAAGTTAGTTGCAGTGGCAACCTCACTGGAAGAGCGTGGAGAAGTGCCACACTAGCAACCCATAAGCTGCAGCAGTGCAATCGGAAGGCACTGTTTTCAATTACGGGAAATAATGAGACTATACAACCAATGTCTCAGAGTGACGGTGAATTATAATTCGGCCTGTAACTGTCCCACTGCTGGGCAAAGGGCTCCCCTCACTTTCGTGACGAGGATTGACGGAACGGACGGACGGTGAATGCAGTGCCCCAATGCCGAGTTCTGAATGGCACTGAAACCTGCCGGATTTACATTACGCCACTGGTGCTGTGAAAGTAGTTTTATAGACGATTTCACGTGTAAACACCATTTGCAATGCCAACATTAATTTCACGGTACTAATATTCGGCTTTATTGGCAGACGTGGCTTTTCATCAGGTCTAGAGTTGGTCTAGGATGTTAATATTGTAATTATGTGACTAGGTGATGACATGCTGGTGTCGTTGGTTACTCGGCAACATAAACACCCTTGAGATGATATATTACTACGTAATATAAATCTATGATAGTGTGGACGGCACTGCGTCAGGCAACGAATATGGGATTAAAGTTAATACGACCTGTAATGTTGTGATTAACATTTCGCTTTACGCGTGGCTACGTGCACTAATTAATGTTTGCGCCTTCAGTGATTGGGGAATTAAATTGGGATTAAACTGTACTATTATTTAAAGGCCGGGTTGTTTATTATCTGTGTTTACAGGCAAGTGTTTTTAGACTAAAGAAAAATGCCCAAAGAAATATATCCGTTCGAGCTACCCGCGTATAATTTTCTGTTTAACTTATAAGCAGAGGCTAGTACGCCGTCGATCAAATATACTGTTGCGAACAAAATAGAACAGATACGAAGTTGCAGTTATTGAAAATCTGTTTGCAATATCAATAGCAAACTACTGAAGCTAGATATTGCAGAACTTACTACCCTCGGTATTGAATTAATAATTCTGCGCCTCGGGGTATCTGGGTATCGCTTAAGGCCGCCTGACTCAGTAATGTCTGCGTTACTTAAAGGAACAAATGGACTGAGTATTTACGAAGATAATATAGCGTTGATTTTGAGAAACGCCTTGTTATTCCCCTGGCATGTATTCTACGCTCCTGTTTCCGGGTGTTCCTGTAGCCGTGGTGCGGTTCTTGAGAGCCAGATTCCTCCTATGCTCAACATATAACCATCTCCGACCACTTCATGAACATTTGACACCGTGAGATAGTAGGCAAATACCACGAGGAGACCATGAGAACCTGCCATGTTTTCGTATATCCCAGTGGTCGCCGCCACCTCCTGTGTGAAATGCTTACACTAGAGTATACGAATGCTTTGATCTTTTCTGTAGAAATGGGGCAATTTTGTGTCTACATATCATTATATTATCCTGTATTGATCCTGCCTGTGTCACCTTCCAATTCAACTGCAGTAACAAGTCCGTAATGATGATATATTGTTAGCGTTTCTCGCAATACTGTATCCCTTTACAAAAGATGTGCCTACTTTCCGTTTTCCTCCTTTTCATTCCTTTTAGATCAAATTTCAATATACGAATCACCCCAAATTCTTTGTAAGATACTTCCCTTTGATACTGGAGCTCAGAGGGATTCGTTTCTCGGAGTTTTAGTTGTTAGGTGTCACAAATAAATGACGACTTGAAGGAAATTGGTGATAAATAAATATGTCGTAATATAAGTTGATCATCAAGTTTTCAGATTTTATACGCAACGTTGCGTTCTTCTGGGAGTTATCAGAAAAGTTGAGTTTCTCTGAAGAGACAGACGAAGAAAAGAGAGAGAGAAAGAGTAAGTAAGTTCAAGAAAGAGAGAGAGATGGAGTTAGGGGCTTGCCCTTCGCAATCCGATATCCGAACCCCCTAATCGCTACCTTCATTATAAAATAGTGAAACCTCATAATTGTTGGCATTGCTTTTGTATTTATGCCAAAAAGGAAAGCCTTTCCAGGCCCGCTGGCATGCTAACGACGATAATTTCCCGTAACGACTTACCGTGACTTCAGACACCTACGAACCAAACGAGGGATTTGAAAAGAATTTAAGCCTTAGGATAATCACCGACCGTGGTTGCCTATGGGTCAGCGGTTTACCGTCGTCCCTCACTTATAAAACGATGCACATATCTAAGCGACCAACGCAACTGCAAAGCGGATAACCTGAAGAAAATCCGCCTTTGATTGAACCAAGAAACAAACATCAAAGTTTAATGGTATTGTTTTAAGCGATAATAGATTAGTTGGTTACGTCTTCGGATCATATGCCACAGTTCGTAACCAGCTCAACTTGAGCTTCCGATGAAGAACAACGTCGTTAAAACCTCTTTGAATAATCCCATAAAAAAATTATAATTATAGATTAGAAATCTCTGTATCCTTTATTTCAAATAGAATCAATAACACTTCGTATTTTTTTGGTATCCTTACTCGACTTTTGCCTGCATGCATCGTCACTTCCCATCAAGTGAGATATTATCTGAACAAACACGTGCTAAGCTTGCCACAATACTGTTGAAGAAATTCAGGTGTATCCGCATTCACGTCAACGCGCCGCCGTCTTCTTTAGCCCAGGTATGTCCTGTGCTCCGAGAAAGAATTTTCGTGAAAACACTGAGTTCGCATAATTTAACCCTTTGAATCGCCCGCAGGATGTTTGAATAAATTATCCCAATGTTTTGTCCTCTTATTTTATCACTTTGTAAATTGTTCTACAGCTTTTCTTTTGGAGAAAATTATTATTTCCCTACTGGCATCACCGCAAAACAAATTGCATATATACATACATTAGGTGCCCTCAATAGCGTCGCGCAGTCGGGTCATAGGTATTGGTTAGTCCATAAATATACTTTTACAAAAGGTAGTAAGTATAAGGAGTAAAATAGGAAGTGTTTCTATTCTAACAAAGGGGGAGTGGCCTAAACTAAATATTGTAAGAACTTAGTAGGAAAAGCCTGAAGATTGTCCAGTAGACCAGTTGCTTCTAACTGGCAATGAACAAATGGCAAGGACGGAAACAGACTTAATCTATTCTCTATACTTACGTACTGAACCGGCAACATGGGCTCGACGTACTTTAAGTAAAATTTTAGGAACGCGTCTCCGATTTTCCTTCCTAGTAGGTATATATCTGTGTAAATTGAATTGACTGTAAATTCGGCCTTTCTTTACGCAAAGCGCCACCCCTGTTGAGATACAACGGAATGCTTTGTGCCCAAATTAAATCTAAAATTAAATTAAAATATTGTCTAAAGTACCTTTTCTTCGGCATTGTTTCATTACGCCAAGTGTACTCTGCTTTGTTTGGAAAGTTTTAATTAAGGTTCTTTATTATAAGTAATAGCTATTTGTTGGGCGTGGAAAAGACACCAAGCTATTGTATGACAACATTATTTGAGATCTTTAATGTATTGTCAACAGAGTAGGTAATATTTTTGCTCAGCTACAAGAACTCATAACTAGCACTAGGTATTTTATATTATTAGCCAGTAACAGTTTGAAAATATTAGACGAAAGGCAAGCAATAAGTCTGTAACTAGCAATAGATTGTCCGTTATACCACAAAAGTTTAGACCAGAGTTAAACAGATGTTTCTAATTTTTCGTTTTACAAAATCGACGTCTATCACTCGCTTTTTCTGACTCAATCCTGGCATTCCTCATTATTTTACTTGTGAATTGATAATGATTTACAAAAAGCGACGGTTAGATGTCGATTTGTGGAGAAAATATTTAGACTCATCGTTCCACTCTTGTTTAAATGTTTTATGGTAAGACCGATAGTGTTTAGGTTTAGGCTCATTTTGAGAGCTTGTCTGAGATGGAAAAAATGAGATGGTAAAATACTGTAAGCACGGTCGGCATCAAAAGTAGCTTAACATGTTTTCGTTTCCAATTCCATTGTAGATACGCAAAATGTACATTTTTAGGGTGTATATTAAATTTAAGATACGGAGATGTTCAACTACTTCAGAGGCCGTTCAGTTGTAGATACGCAAAATGTATAATTTTAGGGTGTATATTAAATTTAAGATACGGAGATGTTAAGCTACTTTTGATGCCGACCGTACCAATTCCAGTGTATATAGCAGCATATAGCCATCGATTATGAGGATAATTCGCACACACAGAACAGGATAACATAGGAAGTAGGAACCGTCCACACAGAACAGAAAGATCTCAAACAATATGTTACAAAAAGTCCTACGCCAAAAAAGAAAGCGGGTATAAAAAAGGCAATTTGAAAGTGGCTTCAATAATACTTAGTATGGCTTTTCCTCTTTCACTTTTACGTATTTCCTTCAGAAAAACTTACATCATGTCACAAGTTAACCCAAAACGATCAATCACATAAATGGTCGATTATTTCCAAAACAATTCAGAAGTAACACTTCGTTTGTTTCCCTTGGGAGCGGTTCGATACAATATTCTGGGAAGCGGCCGTTTTTGTCATAATATGAAGTTTTATTGTCTGGATGCTAAGCTAGCTAGGGTAACAAAGATAGGGTAGCAAAGATAAGCTAGCTAGGGCTGAGTAAAAAATAAAAATTGGAAGCGAAAGTTTGAGTAAAATTAGATAACTCGGTGTAAAGCAAAATAAAAGCAAAAGCGTTGTAAAAATTAGTGAAGATTGGTCTGTTTATTTTGGAGAAAAAAAACTGTACCTATCTTTGAAGACTAGTTTTTCAATTACACATTAGAAAGGTAGGATTTATCGCCTGTCAGTCCAGACTAACCATTTCGGCCTGATCCTTTGCTCCACAGCTTAACCAGTTACCGTCTCTTGTCAAATGTCAACTAACTGTCAAATAATGTCGTACGGAACCCGTTTAGTCTGACCTCAGGGGCGACCCTTCTTGGATTAGATAATGAATATTTAGTGTTAATCACACTCCATCGCTAAAACTCTTGAGAATCGTGAGATCCGGTAGAAGTGCGACCCTGAATTAAATAAATAAATAAATATCGTTTTACATAATCCAATAAATTATTCACTTCTCTTGCTCGAAAAGCGTGTCGTTCTAGCTCGGCATGGCGGGACTAATAGTTCGGTTTAGGCTCTAGGGATTAAATTGTTTTTTGTTGTTATTTAAGGTTCACGTTAAAACCACATAGGCACGTTATTATCGATCAAAGTCAAAGTCAAATCATTTATTATACATACAAATCATCTATTATATACATACAAATTAATCATGTTTTATGGTATATGTGGTTCAAGACTAGGCCTGATACGTAGTTTCTATTAACTTATTTGAACAAACATGACTTTCATAAAGTTTCTGATCAAATGTGGTTAGATACATGGTACAAAAGCGACTGCTTTCAACTAATTAGTAGTAGTTTGAGACTAACTAGTCTCACGTTTGATCAATTAAAGTTATCTACACGTAGTTTCAATTAAGCTAAGTCGGAAGGAGGTGGTTACCTAGATTTACCTCTATCTTTGACGAATGATGTCATTATAAGCTTCCTGTATTTTGCCGTTAGCTTTAACGACTTGCAGTTCAATGTTTCTAGTAGATATTTAATTCGCTGGGTTGTTCAGCAACATTTTGAAGCGATCTCAACTAAGGTTGGTTCCGTTTTCGGATCACTCCGTAAAAACTTAGCTTGAGATTTCGATGAAGGAAAAGATCTTTATGACCCTTGTAGGGTATTACAGGGCTTGCCTGGCAGGTACTACACTGAAGTAGAAAGTCTGTCTTTAAACCCGTGTGTCCTGCAGCGGTCCTTGAATGCCAGTTCTTTTCCAGGCTGATTGTGTTTACCATACACCAAATAGTTACTGGAGATAGTAGTTAAAAGTTAGCCTGTAAACTCCGCCGTCTTACAAAACGCCCTGTACCACCCAAGGTTCTTAACGATTGTAGCGACACATTGCATATGCATTAATTTCTGCCGACACTACAGAAAGTAATTCATGACGCGAGTTCGCGACACCACTCGTCACCCCATAGGCACGGTTGTAGCTCGTCTTGTATTAGAGTAATTATTTATACCCTATATTACACCTATACCTGTGGATGTAGTTGTGGAATTGACAATACATTATTACGGTGATCTATTACTTTTAATCGAAGGTCACCCGATGAACCCCGTTAGGTATAAACACTGCAAGCTCAAGCTCAATTCGAATTTTACAAATTGACTTTGAAATCTACGAATGCCTAGAGTTCAACAGCTTGACCAGGTGTTGATTTGCGACCATTACTACACCCACGCTGCTTTTTTTGCATCCTGTAGAAGTGTCCCATAAAATAAAATTATACATTCTACTTGTTTTACCACCTACTTCTGTCTGAAGGAATTTGATCTTTATACAATTTGTTATAGAGTCTGATAAGTTTGTGCTAAGTTGAGGAGGTTCTTGACCTCTCATGTGCGCTAGAGCAAGTGATGTTTGGTTTGACCACGCGGTAGCACCTGTCTGATTTTTGGTGGATTATCATCGGAACCAATTAATGATAATGTTTTATGTATTGTGTTGATCCATTTATGGCAATAATTACTGTTCTAAGTAATAACCTAAGTACGTTTTTTAAATAAATAAAAATCTTGGATGAAACTTATTGAAAAGAAACATATTGTTGCATGATTCAATTCTAGTTGTGTAAATTTTGTTGTTATTTGAAATTAGCGTAGTTATTTCGGACATTGCGGTTAAAACCGCGAGTAGAAGAAACGTACTAAATCGTATTAAAAACGGAGCTTCTAGTTTTACTTTAAAAGTAACTTCTCGTCTTCTAATAACCAAGCGATAACCCATCACATCACGGCCTACGACCTACCATGACTTTGAACTTTGAACATGACTTTGAAATTTATAGCTAGAGCGTTCAAAGATAAATCGATTCGCCAATAGATGCCAAAACTGATACAATATTCACGACTTTATAATCACGTCTCGCCGCCAATAAAATGAACTTGACTTGTCGTAAAAGCTGCGAACGTCGTAAAGTTGCAGTCTATAAAGCCGACGCACACGCGTTAACTCTAAATAAGTTAATAGCAGTACACTTGGCGTCGCGAAATCGGCCTTAGCACTTGGGATTTTATCAAGAAATATTCGGAATTTTGTGGAGCGATTGTTTGACTCAAATATTCGTGATTACCTACGTAAGTAAAGGAATATAGTTAATAATATTAGTATGGATAATGTAAGAGGAGATTTCTAAGATAATTGTAAGAAAATTGTAAAGATAACTGTGTAAATATAATTAACATTAGAAGTACCTAGTTGAATATACTGAATTATATAAACCTTGAGTAGTTTTCAGAAGGTAGACTACGGTTATACCCTAAATAACACTTAAATTGACACTGGCTAGAAGAACGAAAATTGCAAACCAAAAGAAAAAGTAAGCGTGGCACGTAAAGACCACAATTAGCGTACAAATGTGTAGGTACTACTTTTTTCTGACTGCGAGCTTTCGTTGAAGCCATATAAAATACCTTTCCTATCCGGAACATCTTCACAGTCCATTTTTATGTTCCCGTCCATCGGAAACAGAAGGTATGGCTGTAAAAAGACAAAAGAGTAATTGGCTTCCGTAGGGTTCCGGCGGGAGACATTCTAATTACGAGCTGCCTTCTTAGAAGGAAAATGTTCCACCATAGAACAACTGAAAAACCGGTCATTATTTTAAAAATATTCATTTGGAAGAAAAGGACAAAGCGGTTACCTTCATGACCTTCATTCTTCATATCGGCAAATCGAAAAGCTTGTTAGGGTCATAAGCTCATTCCCCAAAACACAAGGCAGTTCTTCCATACTCCAATCTATTCCTCATCGCGTATTCTTATGCCCTCGTTTGAGCTACTTGACCTTGTGTAGGTATGTCTTATTCAGCGGTTGCTCTGTTTAGTTCGCCTAGGGTTGGCTCTTATTACATATACCTACCCTATTTCTTTGATCTGTAGTGTTATAAAGAGTTTGTCTACCTTTCTGACTTCTGATGGGAGAAAGTGGTAAAACTATTAAGGCTGATAATTCCACTGCTTTAACTGCTTATTCTGTCATCAAACCTCTATCGGGGTGTTCCGGAAACGTTCCTTGACAGACAGTCGAATTCGTGACTGAGCGCTTTTACTTACTTCAAGCCACATAGTCCATTAAAACGAGGCGAGATGATTATACTTTCTTATGTTTTGAACGTTATCTTACCAGTGTGCCTAGTGCGAGTTTTGTCAATTTGTTTACGCGCTCGGCCCGTTTGGCGTAAACTTGAAATTGTATGGAATAATAGCAGCGCCATCTAGTGACTGATTCACTGACGCTAGATGGCGCTGCTCTTATTCCATACAATTTCAAGTTTACGCCAAACGGACCGAGCGCGTAAATAAATTGACAAAACTCGCACTAGGCACACTGGTGTGAAGTGGCGATATGGTTGTAGGCAGAGCTAGCCGTAAACCTAAGTTATTGAGGATGCAAGAAAATAACAACTTCATCTTCTTCTATTCTTTATCTGATAGCATCGACCATGGAAATATTGTTCCATGTGTGCAGGTGTACCTTTTTTTTTTTTTTTTTTTTTTTTTTTGCCCGGGGAAATGCTTTACGCATACCACCCCGCCCGAGGGGAGCAGGGTGGTTATGTGGGACTCCCCCGCCCTTGAAGAGGGCGGGTATACCCACTAAAACCCCGGGGGTGTTCTCTCGCCGCATGTGGTGTGGCCGCGGGATCGCTGACGCACGCACCGCGACCACACCTGCGGATGCCCTGGGCTGGGCTCTCCTCGGAGGTGTTAGCCTCTATCTCCGCTTAATGCGCCCCAGAACACATCAGGGCGCATTTCAGCTCGGGACTTCTTAACTCGGGTGACGGACCCCCCGATCCGCCACCCGAAAGTCCCCATAATGGCGGCAGGTGGCGGGCACAGGCCAATAGCCCGCGGCCCGGTCTGCGGCGGCAGATTGGGAGGGAGAGAGTATCGTCCTCTCCTTCCCTCTCCGCTCTCTCCTTGGAAGGCTATGTAAAAAGAAGAATAGATCAAAAGACACAAATGAAAAGGATAAGAAATGGATGATCTGAATGAGACGAAAGAGAAAGAAAGAGGAAGAATAATACGTGAATGATCAATATATACACACAATAACAAATAAACATACACATATAAATAGATGATCCGGTATGAAGACCACCGCAAAGCAAGCTTTGCGACAATCTTCACACCGGCTACCGCGGCGCCCAGGGTTTTAGTTACGTCTGTTCCAGAGGGGACCAGACCAATAACAGGCAGCAACCACGTGAAGGATTACCCTGGACTTGCCTTGAGGATCATCACGACTTGCGCTCTCCCTCAAGACCGACGCCTCCGCACCCATCCGGGATGAGTACGGAGGGCCTGGAGGCCCGCCCTGTGCAGGTGTACCTACACCTACCACATCCGTCATCTACCTACACCTACATCCATCCACCGCTTACCCTACCACACTCTCATCTCGGAAAATTGCCAAAATTGCTGTATATAAGGGTGTGGTAACCCTAAGCACCGCTTTCGCATGGGGGTTGTTCAAGGGCTCATTTGTTATTTAAAGCGCCGGAAATAACTCTTCTTTTCCTCATAAAAACAAAAGAATAAGAAGTAATCAGCTGGTTTTATTCGCTTCATTTCTGTCAATGTTCAAAGAAACTCGTTACTTTTGTTCATATCGTTCAGCCTTTCTTGAAATAGGGGGACATGTCTGTCACCTGTAAAGCGTAAAGCGGTTTATCGTTTTTGATCTTGAGGAAAGTGAGTGCCATTTAATTTGTGTTGCAGCTGTGAGAACTCATGATGCTTCGGTGATGGATGATGCTATAAAGAGTTCAAATACATGGACAAATTGGACAACCTATACAAATTATCGCTCGGCCATCACGAACTTATAATTGTTAATAATCAAGATTCCAAAATTGTCTGGTCCAACTGGATCTCACAAATCTCACAATTTAATGGGGCAAACTTGCCATCCATTAAAATACCTTTCCGTCCAAAGAGTTCTTCAAGTAGAGTACAAACAAATTTCACAAAATTCTACTCGGGTCTGTTGTTCCTACTTGTGTGTTTAACTTCTCAAAAGAGCTTTTGTAGGCGGCAGTACCCAGACGACGGACAGTCGGCATCATGTTCCCGTCTTTGTTGGGGTTTTTCTTATATATATCATCAATTCACCTGATGTTTTTGCCGCGTTCGATTCATAGATTTGGTATACCCGTCAAATTAAAATTCTACGCCATCTCCCCTAGACCCTCTTTCTTCCACTGCCTGTAAAACCCCTCGGAGGATATTCTACAGAGTTGACCTACTCATTTCTTTTCAAGCATCTCAAACCTGTTGCAAGTACAAAGCTTCAAAATGGTTTCGACTGATACAATATAAATGAAGCTGACTGTCAATGGGAACAACACCTACTCCCAAATTATTGATTTTGAATGCAGTCATCAAACAATGTTGTTTGCTCCACTGTTTGAACATGTATGTTCAATGTTTGACATGACTTTTGTTTGTCGTTGTCGGCGGTGCTTTGATTCGGTCGAGTTGCTGGGATTTTAGTCAGTTTTAATTTCTATGATGGAATCTAATTTAAACCTTTGGTTTTCTTTCTTCCTTGTTTTTTTCCTAGTCTTAAGTTTTCTATCGTCTTTGGTATCGTCAGCTCATCTTAGTTCCTGAAAGTTGAAGCATAAAGTAACATAACTAGCTAGGTATTAATATTTTCCTCATAAAGCCTTGATTAAACCTGGTCGGCCCTCGAAGATAATATTGGCAGAGATATTTTCCCGGGAATTTTCAATTCACGGGCTTCATTTAGTGACAATCTATTTTTTGCGGGTTCGGTAATGGACACGGAGTAAATGGGAGCTTATTTTCATTTTCTTGTTGCTATTGTGTTTCTTTTGTTGAAAGGTTTTGTTGAAGAGCTGCTTGCTGATTTTGGTGTTGAATGAGAATCAAATCATATAATTATACGAGCGCGGCGCGGCGCATAAATTAGTACCTAAGTAGGTACTGTTAGAATTTAGAACTACAAGATTTCAATATTCATAGTAACCGCGGTCTTACCACAAAATATTTAAACCAGAGTTGAACATTTTTTCCATAAATCGACGTCTAACCCTTGCTTTTTATAACTCAATACCAATATTCACAAGTAAAATAATTAGGAAAGCCAAGATTGAGTAAAAAACGCGCGTGATAGATGTCGATTTTGTGGAACGAAATTATAGAAACATCTGTTTAACTCTGGTCAAAACTGGTAAGACGGCGAGTGTTTTACTGACAACTAGAAGCACCTTGCGGTTTCACCCTACTATCCCGCGGGAACCATTAATGTTTACGGGATAAAAAGTAGCCTAGGTCACCCGCAGATAGCATAGCTTCCCAACAGTGAAAGAATTTTTCAAATCGGTTCAGTAGTTTCGGAGCCTATTCATTACAACCAAACAAACAAAGTTTTCCTCTTTATAATATTAGTGTAGATGAGACTTAAGTGAGTATAACTAACTTTAGTTATACTTATCTTACTAATATTATAAAGCCGAAAGTTTGTGAGTGTGTGTGTATGTGTGTATGTTTGTTACCTCTTCACGCTCAAACGGCTGGACCGATTTCGATGAAATTTGGTATAGGGGTAGATTGGACCTATGAGACGGACATAGGCTATCTTTTGTCTCAAAAAATAATCTCGAAGGGGATGAAATAGGGGTTGAAAGTTTGTATGGGGAACCCATAATTCTTCAAGTTAGGGATCTGAAAATTCTAATTTAGGCTTTTGGTACTAAATAAATAAATACGGATTTCAGCTTTTTTGAAAAATCATCCCTAAAGGGGGAAAAGCAAGGGGGTTGAAATTATTAGGTATTCTTTAGATGCACCCCCAACGGACCACATTAAACGGCTGAACGGATCGTTATATAGAGGGAGAGTGCGATGGGAGGAAAGGGGGGAGAGTGCGGGGAGGTGAGAAGGAGAAAGGAGGAGAGTGGGGGAAATGGGAGAGTGGGGGGAAAGGGGAGAGTGGGGGGAGAAGAGGGTAGAGTGGGGAGAAAGACGGGGAGAGCGGGAAGAAAGAGGAGAGAGTGGGGGATAAAGAGGGGAGAGTGGGAGGAGAAAGAGAGGAGAGTGGGGTGAGAAAGAGGGGAGAGTGGGGGGAGAAGCAGGGGAGGATGGGAAGAAAGAGAGGGGAGAGCAGGGAGAAAGAGGGGAGAGTGGGGGACAAAGAGGGGAGAGTGGGGGGAGAAAGAGGGGAGTGAGGGGAGAGTGGGGGGAGAAAGAGGGGGGAGTGGCGAGAAAGAGAGGGGAGAGCGGGGAGAAAGAGGGGAGAGTGGAGGGAGAAAGAGGGTAGAGTGGGGGGAGAAACAGGGGAGAATGGGATGAGAAAGAGGGTAGAGTGGGCGATAGAGAGACGAGAGTGGGCGGGAGAAAGAGGGTAGAGTAGGGGGAAAGAGAGGGGAGAGCAGGGAGAAAGAGGGGAGAGTAGGGAGAAAGAGGGGAGAGTGGGGGACAAAGAGGGGAGAAAGAGGGTAGAGTGGGGGTAGAAACGGGAGAATGGGATGAGAAAGAGGGTAGAGTGGGCGAAATAGAGGGGAGAGTGGGGGGAGAAAGAGGGTAGAGTGAGGAGAAAGAGAAGGGAGAGCGGGGAGAAAGAGGAGAGTAGGAAGAAAGAGAGGGGAGACAGAGGGGGCAGTGGGGTGAGAATGAGGTGAGAGTGAGGTGATAAAGAGAGTAGAGTGGGGAGAAAGATGGGAGAGTGGGGGGAGAAAGAGGGAGAGTGGGGGAGAAAGAGGGTAGTGTGGGGGGAGAAAGAGTGGAGTGGGGGGAGAAAGAGGGGAGAGTGGGGGGAGAAAGAGGGGGGAGTGGGGAGAAAGAGAGGGGGAGAGCGGGGAGAAAGAGGGGAGAGTGGGGGACAAAGAGGGGAGAGTGGGGGGAGAAAGAGGGGAGTGGGGGGAGAAAGAGGGGAGAGTGGGGGGAGAAAGAGGGGGAGTGGGGAGAAAGAGAGGGGAGAGCGGGGAGAAAGAGGGGAGAGTGGAGGGAGAAAGAGGGTAGAGTGGGGGGAGAAACAGGGGAGAATGGGATGAGAAAGAGGGTAGAGTGGGCGATAGAGAGACGAGAGTGGGCGGGAGAAAGAGGGTAGAGTAGGGGGAAAGAGAGGGGAGAGCAGGGAGAAAGAGGGGAGAGTAGGGAGAAAGAGGGGAGAGTGGGGGACAAAGAGGGGAGAAAGAGGGTAGAGTGGGGGTAGAAACGGGAGAATGGGATGAGAAAGAGGGTAGAGTGGGCGAAATAGAGGGGAGAGTGGGGGGAGAAAGAGGGTAGAGTGAGGAGAAAGAGAAGGGAGAGCGGGGAGAAAGAGGAGAGTAGGAAGAAAGAGAGGGGAGACAGAGGGGGCAGTGGGGTGAGAATGAGGTGAGAGTGAGGTGATAAAGAGAGTAGAGTGGGGAGAAAGATGGGAGAGTGGGGGGAGAAAGAGGGAGAGTGGGGGAGAAAGAGGGTAGTGTGGGGGGAGAAAGAGTGGAGAGTGGGGGAGAAAGAGGGGGAGAGTGGGGGTAGAAGGAGGGGAGAGTGGGGGACAAAGAGGGGAGAAAGAGGGTAGAGTGGGGGTAGAAACGGGAGAATGGGATGAGAAAGAGGGTACAGTGGGCGAAATAGAGGGGAGAGTGGGGGGGAGAAAGAGGGTAGAGTGAGGAGAAAGAGAAGGGAGAGCGGGGAGAAAGAGGGGAGAGTAGGAAGAAAGAGAGGGGAGAGTGAGGGGAGACAGAGGGGACAGTGGGGTGAGAATGAGGTGAGAGTGAGGTGATAAAGAGAGTAGAGTGGGGAGAAAGAGGGGAGAGTGGGGGGAGAAAGAGGGAGAGTGGGGGAGAAAGAGGGTAGATGTGGGGGGAGAAAGAGTGGAGAGTAGGGGAGAAAGAGGGGGAGAGTGGGGGTAGAAGGAGGGGAGAGTGGGGGGAAATAGGGGAGTAGGGGAAGAGGGGAGAGTAATGGGAAATAGGGAAAGAGGGGAGAGTGGGGGGAGAGAGAATTTGATTCGCAGATTGGTTATCTTCTAACTTAGGACATAGGCTACGAACATATTATTAAGTCATCATCATAATCATCGCCGTTTTCTATCAATGCGATAAAAACTGTGAAAAACTACCCAATGTACGTAAAATTTCGTACGTAGATAGGTTATCCCGCAACTTACGACTTAGGCTTTAATTCATCATCATCATCACCACCGTTTTGCATAAGTGCAATAAAAACTGTGACAAACTACCCCATTGGCATGAAATTTGGTATTTTTATGGCTTATATATTACCTTACACCCCAACTTACACATACACAGTGGCCTAAAAACTGTGAAATAGTACCTTAATTTGCATAAAATGTATTATGCAGATAGTTTAGAGACACAATATAGGCTACAAATCATCATCATCACCATCATCATCACTGTTTATTTGTCCATCAGTGCGATAATAACTGTGAAAAACTACCTAACCTCTGTATTTTCTCTGACACAATGTTACAAGTCGTATCTAACAGCCACCGTCCTATAGGTTTTATAATGTGAAACGCGGGTGAAACCGCGGGCCCAGCTAGTAACTATATACTAGACTTATAACTATTACTGTAGGTACTTACCTACAGTAATAGTTATAAGTCTTCAGTGTTGGATGGAAACATCGTTAGGAATACGAATGCAAACAATGAGATCTCGCTGTAATACTACACCGTTAGCTTCCATTTATCAAATTACCAAATATTAGCTTTAACTAACTGAAACGTTTGCTTTGGCAGTCTGTCTAAAGATCCCTACTTAATATACAGCTTCGGTGGCAGTTGCCTCTTGCGAAGAATAGAATATAATAGAAGACCATTTATTGTACACCAAAAATAAACAATAAATAAAACCACAGACGCAATAAAGTAGCATAATGGGTGGTCTTATAGCTTAAAGCGATTTCTTCCAGATACGTTTTGAATGGACAGAAAAACATTTGCAAGTAGTACGGACGGTAGCCGTGTGTAGTCTTGGCTGTTATCGATGATGAATGATGGATGAAGGTTAGTCTAGCTAGATGGTAGCAGTCGGTAAGCCAAGTCTGAAGTACTAAAGATAAGTAGTAGCCGTGTGTAGTCCTGGTTGTTATAGATGATGGATGAAGGATAATCTAGCTAGATGATAGCAGTCGGTAAGCCAAGCCTGAAGTACAAAGGATTGGCATAAAAGGAGGCTTACACCAATCGATACCTGTAAAGCGCTGAATCCGCGCTGCCACGTAAGTGAGTTTTGTACAGAATCGCCTTACCGTACTGCTGATTTGACGGTACATGCTATTACTTACACTGCCCGAAACAACAGTCGACAAACAAACCAAATGCGTGGAAACGAGATACCGCGTACTGACAATATTGTGTTGTGGTTGCGAGCGAGCTACAGATTGATTATCTGTCTTTTGCCATAAAAATTGGCTGTCACAGAACTGCTTCAACTTGTCCAAATATACAGCGTGTTTGCGACGTGTTCGGAATAACTCGCGAACTTACTCTCAGTGGAAAAGTTCCACGTTTCATGAAACTTCGGGATCCGAGAAAACGGGATTGCTTCGGACAGTTTCGACGGATTGTATTGAGATTGATTGGAGATGTCGCTTCGTGACGGACGAAATAGCTCGGTAGTAGAAATACTGTCGGGAATAAACAAATCTTATGGTCGCTTGAGGCACTGCTTACAAACTATAAACAAAAGTAAGTTAAAGGTGCCGTCTGTTCTTAAACTTTCGCAAACTGAATACTTGTTACTGAATACTGAATATTTATAATTTTGACATTAGTTTGTGCGCGAATTAGACCCGTTTAAAGTCTAGTTAACATATTGTGTCCTCTGTTTTTGGTTGTTGTCTAATCAAGCACAGTAGCCCTCGCGCTCGTCATTTGGGGTGTTTTGCAGCGGATCCGGTAGACAACCATTACAAATATGCCGTCTAAGCAAAATACTTTAAACAAGAATTGAACAACTGTCTAAATTTTAGTTCCAATAATCGATGTCTCACACTCGCGCTGTCTAACTCAATAAACAAGTTTACAAGTAAAATTATCAGAAATTTCAGGATTGAGTTAGACAACGCGGGTTAGACTTCGATTTTGTGAAACGATAGTTTAGACGCACCTGCTCAATTCTTATTTAAACTTATGTGGTAAGACGAAACTTATTGTCTCTAGAGACATTACAAGAGGCTAAGTTTCGTATCCATGCCCATTGCCCGTTACCCAGTAATCTCCCTAAAATCATGTACCTAGAGCGTCTCAAACCAAAACTTAATTACCTACATAAGCTACTAATATATTACCTACATAATTAAAACACATGTTATTATCTAGATTTAAACGGGTCTTAATCGGGCACAAACTACAAAAGAAATGTGGTATTCCCAAATTATATATTTTCATATTAATTTGTGCGCGAAATAGACCCGTATATTTTCTGTTTGTGAAAGTTTAAGAAATAATGTAAGTGTATGTGTAATGTAATGTAGACACCTACATTGGTTGTGTGTGTGTATAATTAATGTTTGCGCACCTACACTACGTATGTATGAGTGGCATTCAGCCCTATAGACATTTCCATAGTCAAATTTGACCTAATCAAGCAGAAGCAGTATTTATGATTACGACCTCGAGTAGATAACTGCGCCGGCGCAGCCCATTGTTGTTTCCCACGGCTAATGGCATCGCTAACGATACCGATTCAGCACATTCATTAGTTTTATATTGTTGCAATACAGTACTGTAGCACAGTGCAACAGTATATTAGTGGACCGATTTTTACAATCGTCACGAAAATATTGTTAATCAATTGCAAAATGTGGATGTATGAAAATACAATAACTTTTTATCTGTTGTATGAAATTCGATCACTACTAAAACGTAAGCGCTACCAAAAATCAATGTTTTATGTAACAGAGTAGCGAGCTATCGGGTCGTTCACCTAATTAACACCGTGAAACGTGAAAGTAGTTCAGAAAATTAGCACCGTAACTTTTGAATAACCGACGTGGAAAAGTTTGTTTATGGGGAACTCGAAATAATCAAACGTAGAGGTCTGCTGGCTATGAATAGGACCGTTTACGCCACAACACGTAATATGTGTTTTCAAAATTGTCGAAATTTCGAGGTTCTATTTTGCAGGTCGTCAGTAGACTAGTAAAGTTGCAGTAATGTCACGATTTTGTACAATGGTAACATTAAATTTACTTACTGAAACTTTCTAGTAAAGTAGTTTTGGAGAGTACACGTAATGCCACTTTTTTGGGTTTGTATCATTTGCCCACACCCCTGCAAGAAAGTTTACCATAAACACAGGTTTAGGGGAAAAAATTAGCAACGTTGCATTATCTGTTCACCCCAAAACTCTTGTTTAGGAGTTTAACAGTAATTCAAGATTAGGCGATATAGACATCTTCTATGTAATATACTTACTATATTTACTAATATTATAAAGAGGAAAGATTTGATCGTTAGTTTGTTTGTTTGCATTGAATAGGCTCCGAAACTACTGCACCGATTAGAAAAATTTATTTCATTCTTTTCTCCAATATTCATACAATCTGACGTAATCTTACCTACTGCCTTCATTATGCCGCTGTTTAAATAGGGCGAGCGTGGGCATATAGTATTTATTGTTTAGTTCTAATCGGAGATCACGCCGACGCATCTGGGGTCTCGAGATTAGGATTGGAACAATTAATATAACCCGAGTTATCCTACACATAATCACAGAATACAAATAGACATAATGTTTAGAGGGTAATCATAAACTGTTATTGTTTAGGTGTATACTAGTACCCAACTTATAAGGCGCGTCGTGAATCTTCGTTCCCGCAGAAAAGAAAGTATGGTCCGAAGATTAACGAAAGAGTGCTTAAAACTTACAATCAACCTAAGGTCACTATTATAAGGTTCATAATACACTGCAGCTGTTAGTTCCATCTCACTCACGCTACGAGGCGATCGCTAAGATGGCGGCGGCTGCCGACCAATAGCGGTCAATAGCATTTCCCGCGCTTTGAAAATTCATCAGGCGCAGGTACATCGGTAAGCCATATCAGTTGGGTACTACTATATAGGTAGGCCTACATGATATTACACGATCTACATATCCTATGGTAGCCGGGGTTATGTTTGCACCGTTTTTGTGCAAGCTGTTATGATATGCTTTTGTCAAGCTGAATAATAATGTGGCATCTAATTTCTACAAGGTATTAAAATGTAAAAGAGGCACATATTAAAATTAACCTAAAATAATCCTAACTTAGTCTAACAAACCAGTTGGCAGCGGTCCCAAAATGCTGGCAGCATTATGCCACGTAGACTGAGTGCCTTTTCACATGTCCCGGTTGCCGGGTAGTCGGCGCCGGGTACCCGGTGTCAAATCGAGCTTTCACATGTCCCGGTTGATGCCGGCAGTATCGGCTAGAGAGCCGAAAAGAGTACAGTCTCGTTCATACTTCCGGACTCGTTCATACTTTCAGATCGGCCGGCGCATCTGAAAGCTAGTTGCGTGTTCCATACACCACTGTCAGTTCGGCCGCCGGCTAACCGATGCCCGGCGACCGGACGCACAGTGGTGGATCCGGCGCGCACCCGGCGTCCGCCTGCCGGATAAATTACGCCGGTACAATGACATGTGAAAGCTACGTACCATGCCCATACACTTCACCACCGGGTACCCGGCGCCGACTACCCGGCAACCGGGACATGTGAAAAGGCACTGAGAATGCTTAGATTTTAGTAGGCCAGTATTGGTCACGCGTCACTTTGACCAGACGCCCAAACTTTCTCACTGCTGGGACTACAGAACTCGGCCTATCGTGGGCTTCTTATTGCCGTTTCAGGGTTTAAAATACGCACACAACTAGAACTTGGGCTGTGAATAGATGAGGATGACTTCACACTACGGCATCGAACACAAATGTGAAGCAAACGTCCCCTTTTAGAAGAAAATAGCTGTATAATTATTAAATAGACAATGATGATCATGCGTGATATTTTATCACATCAATCAGCAAATATCATGATGTGGTTAGGAAATACATAGTATGCCAATCATCATCCGCTGTCTCGAGAAAAATGTTTAACGTGGCGTAAAAACAAGCCTTTTATATTCGGAAGGGATGAACATCGGGCCAATTTAGCCCCGAAGTTTATTCGAAAGGAAAACTTCGATGTGACTATGTGACTTGACGTGTGAATTTGATTTGATTCCATTCTATGCGCGTACAAACTGCCTATGCGCCCATTTCTGTTTAACATAACGTGCGAAATGTAGCGGAAAGCCCGAGATAGTGATGACACAAACACATCCAGGCTTAGGTATTTGCGGAAATTACCGCCGAATATAGGCCTACTTTCCTTCCCTATATCACAGCCTATACATAACTGAAAAAAAATGTTTTTTTTTTAACATTTTTTTTGTGAATTTCACGCCCAAAAAAACGATAAAATGTAAGGGTTGGCGCCTGATAGAGCCGTCTTCTAAAATCTCAACGTGAAAATGAGTACCTAACGATAAACAGCTGTCAATCTAAAGATTAGCCACAATGGTAACTGGTAACTTGAGTAGTATTAAGAGAACTGTCCGGTCCCTGGACTGACACGAAAGCCAGGGAAGCGATGAGATCGGTAACAAACGGAACCGCTATAGGAAGCCTTTCGATTATACGTCACGATACCGATGGATCTAGCTTATACTTCGCTGCCAATCATAATTAACGTAACTTTAAACACTTAAAAAACTGCCAAGTGCGAGTCGGACTCCCGTACGAAGGGTCCCGTACCATTATGGATAAAAAAAGGCAAAAAACACGTTTGTTGTATGGGAGCCCCCTAGAATATGTATCATATTCTGTTTTTTTAGTATTTGTTTGATTGACCACTTATATCCTTCCTACTAATGTTATAAACGCGAAAGTTTGTAAGTATGGATGGATGGATGGATGTTTGTTACTCTTTCACGTAAAAACTACTGAATGGATTTTAATGAAACTTTACAATAATATAGCTTATACATCAGAATAACACATAGGCTACAATTTATAAGGATATTGTGTGAATTGTCCAAAATGTGACGATAAGTGACCAGTAAGTCATCTTATTTATGTGATCACTCTAATGTCATAGTGTTAGTTCTTTTGCTAATATTATTAGCTACTCGAAATACCTACTTACTAATCCTGCGCAGACGAAGTCAATCATTCAGAAGTTATTTATATGAAAAGAAAACAAAGAACACAACAGCAACGCAAACCCATACCGATGACTTTTATTTTGATCTACGCACGCACATGCCTACCTGAAGATTACAGAGTTGATTTATGCTCTGTACGTACAAGGCGCAGGTGGCTGTTTCAAACTGATATTTATGCGAGAGTGCCAGTAGCTCACACCGCAGTAGATATTATATCTCTAGAGAGTCTAGAAGTGTAAAATTATGGTACGCACTTTAAAATATCCGTCAATAATATTAGGGCCTACCTACACAAATAAATGTATTTTCTTTCTTTCTTTCTTTCCTACCTACTAAAAATAATAAACGAACAACCGATAGTAGCGTTTTCAATTGTCTCTAAAATGATACCTAGGAATAGTAGCTATTTTCCCCGTTCGCGTTTTCCCCCGAATAATAATATAAATGACTAGCTGCACCCCGCGGTTTCACCCGCGTTTGGATAATATACAATAATATATCTTTACGAATTGTAGCCTATGTGTTATTCTGATATGTAAGCTATATTATTGTGAAGTTTCATCAAAATCCATTCAGTAGTTTTTGCGTGAAAGAGTAACAAAAATCCATCCATCCATCCATCCATACTCACAAACTTTCGCGTTTATAATATTAAGTAGGATATTGTACATACTAGAAACCTTCGCCTTTTTCCCCGAATTCCCCGAAAGCAAAACTGAATAATAAAACCGGCCAAGTGCGAGTCGGACTCGCGCACGAAGGGTTCCGTACCTTTTTCTATAAATACGGCAAAAAATCACGTCTTTTGTAAAATGCCCCTTAACTATTTATTTTATCCTGTTTTTTTAGTATTTCTTGTTATAACGGTAACGTAAATGCATCATCTGTGAAAATTTCAACTGTCTAGCTATCACGGTTCATGAGATACAGCCTGGTGACAAGCGGACAGACGGACAGCGGGGCCTTAGTAATAGGGTCCCGTTTTACCCTTTGGGTACGGAACCCTAAAAAGAGTAGTACTAGCAGAAGTACAGTTTCAGTTAAAACAGTTATAAATGTAGAGTATTCTTCCTTTGCAAGTTTTATCGTTCATTTGTTTGCACCATCTCACTCAATCTCACTAGCCTCACCACCACAAACGTTACAACGTTACACAATCTCGGCCCTACGCTACGATGAAATAAATATAGGGTAGAACCCCGATCGCCGCTCCAAAATGTCTGTCATATACCTTATTTTGAACAACGCTATTGCAGTGCATTAAGGTCCATTATTAAATGAAACATTATCGGTTTCACGGGTGGACACTTCTAAGATTTGACTTTCATAGAGACTGCGTATCTAAAGTTTATTTGATCGCAGCCCTATATCATCGGAGTATTGTCGGTATCGTTCGGCACAAAAGCGCTCAACTGCATCTCAGTTGGCCAACGAAGTCTGCTGCAGTTCAAATATCAGATTCCCGGCGCGACCTTTATTGCACCGTTACTTACTGTTATAGGGTTTACAATAGCTTGGGGCTTATAGGGCGCAAGTTGAAGACTTTTAGGTGCACAAGTATTTGAGAATATTCTCAAGAGGTTGGAAGCTAATCTCTTGCTTATTCTAGGGCTTAGACTGCGCCGAAGTGGGAGCTGACGACTACACATCGTCGCGTGGTTGGGTCTTGGGAGACGTGTGAAGATCGTGACTTGAGCACCAAATAGGTTGTTAATTACAACGACATGCCGTAGTCGTATCTTGCACTAGTTCATGTCGAGCTACGATGCATCGACCTACGTTAGTTCCGCTTTGCACTATCACGTTATTATGCTCTGCGAACTGTCATCGTCATTCGTAGAACCGTACACAGTTCCTTCGTCTAAACTCTAAACGAACATTAAAGATGTTTAAGTATCCTGTGTGCATATTCATATGTGAGAATATGTCTCGTCGCTTGCACCAGCGCCATCGTCGTGACGTGGCGCTATCAGGTATCGGTCACGGCTCGGGGCCGGTTCCTGGCGGAAGTGTTCCCTGACGACCAGCGCACAATGGGAACAGTTCAATTTCTGTCTTTATAGTTCTGGTTGAGTCGCTTTGTTATGATGAACAGACAGGCCTGGGCGCCCCGTAGCGATCTATACAAATCGCTCTCGAATAGGGTCTATTATACCTTCATTAGTCAACCGCGAAAGTACCGTAATTCGAACTTCTGGCTCTTCTAAATCTTGTTTTGCGGCTTCTTCACAGTCACGAGACGTGATATTTCTAACCTTTGAGGTCAGGTATGCTCGTCTATGCAATTTGACAGTATCTCACCTGGTTTGTGACACTAATTGGGATTATTGGATTATTGATAATATTTTTTATTGTAAGTAAATAAGTTTTTAAACATGCTAAGCATTGGGCTGGATCTCAAGGACCAACTGGCTGCATACTTACGAGTATATTCATATATACCTACTAGCAGACACGGCCACGCGTTGCTGTGGCTAAGGTTTTTGTTATTGCGACTATAAATTGAGATGTAAGCTCCGTACAATACCTTTGAGATACAGTGCGATGGCATAATATAATAAGAGACAGACCTTGTACCATTTATTTGCGTGATAAAAGTAACAGGTAGCGAATAAAACAAGCAGCGGATATACGTAAGCGAAACGCGCGAATGCTAAACTAAAGCAAATAATGAGGACTTGATTCTTCCTTTTTTACAACATCCACAAACGAGTAGAACAACACACACCTCCAAAATGTTTCTCGGGCATGCGGGGTTCGTTGCGCAGTCTCCTTTCAGCGAAAGGCAAATGTACACGTATAGGTACGTAGATAATATACGTTTTAATTACTATTAGTACTTTTAATACCTCAACGCAATGGGATCCGAACTCGCAACCTGCCGCTTGGTAGATTGGCGTTTTCCTAAAGCTTCTACATATATAGCAGGTCGTAATGCGTTATCGATAACGAGTAGGTATGTTCAATCGACGTTCACGTACTTTTGGCGGATTGAAGGGGATGCAGGGTTTCATATAATGGATGCTCTTGGCTTACTTCCGGTTCCGCCGACACGGATAGTAATGAGGAATGGTATGTCTACATTGTACATGACTGTATAACATGCATAATGTGTATACATGTATAATAGCATGTATACATTATACTTCAATGGAGGAATGGGATTTGGAAAATTCTGCAGAATTACTTGCAGCATTGCTTCCCCAGCTTTCACGTGTGTGACGCTAACGCTATTTGGTATTACAATTTCATTCTCGTTATGAATGCTTTTACCGGTAACTGAAACGAACAGTTTAGGCCTCCGATTAATGGATTGTTTAAGGACTACATTCCCTTGTGACATTCATCTTGTTCCTGGTAATACTATGAATATGTTATCGGGAAACCAGTTGGATACAATCAGATTTCTCCACAGTCACAGCAGCCTACAAAAACTTGCACAATAGCTTCTCATATCATTACTCTGGCGTTAAAGCCATTATCTTTAAATTAATGGCATGTATCTGCTCTATTTCCCATGGACATATGGGTTGCTGTGACATTCGATAGTGAGCCAACAAAGTGGCACGAGAAATGTACGATAATCAAATAATTATACGTAGTTATTGTATTGTTGTGCGAGAAACTATCTTGAAATGCTACTAAGGTATACTGCAAGCGAGGATTCTGGCACATCTTTCTCCCTGAGATAAGGTCTTATTTAGACCTTCTGTGAGACCCAAAATCTGACACATCCACTTTTTCTTATTCCTCACTAAACCATATTCTGAAACATAGCAGACTGACCCGTGTGCCTAGTGCGAGTTTTGACAATTTATTTACGCGCTCGGTCTGTTTGGCGTAAACTTGAAATTGTATCGAATAAGAGCAGCGCCATCTAGCGTCAGTGAATCAGTCACTAGATGGCGCTGCTCTTATTCCATACAATTTCAAGTTTACGCCAAACGGACCGAGGGCGTAAATAAATTGTCAAAACTCGCACTAGGCACACCGATCCGGAACTAACAGCCTAATGAAACGCATAGAACTAATCTTGTTTCTGCTTATTTCTATACAATTTCATTAGAAAATTACCGAGCTTCCCGAGTCACAGTAAATGCGCAATCAAAGCCATGCAATTTTCTGAACAAGGCACTAGAGTTTCAGAGCTGGTTGCACAAGAATAAAAACTACTCTGTGTCCCAATGGCTATGGTCTGAGCTCGTAAGGGTTAAGCGGCAGCGTTTCTACTAGAATTCTTATCAATGTCTAAACAAATGATCTTGTGAACTTGTATGGGATAAGCATCCTTGTTAACACGCTTTTAATGTGTGTTATGTACGGTCATAAAGGATCATTATAGTGTGGCAATATACGCCAAGATATGTAGGTAGGTACCTACATACGGTTGGCACATATAATACAGAGATTGAATCAATAACTATATGTAAATAAATACCTACTTAGATTTTACTTTAACTCCTTGAGTTCACGCACAGATGTTCACGTGTATTGGTTCAGAATTTTGACACTAATATACGAGAATACATGACACAACAATAACGTAACCAGCTGCTAATAATATATTGTTTTATATTTATGTTGGACCGCCAAAAATCCCCCTAAGGGGCGTTTGTATAAAATAAATCTATCCCTAAAGCACTAAAATATTTGATAAATCGATCCCTGAATTGACACTAAAACGTCCGGCGCTCCCTGGGCAGCTAATCCAATCACGATCCAAAACAACCCTCGCGGCTCCACCGAAACATAAGCACGAAGGAAAAACCAATTTATAGTAATTTTTAGACTAAACTCGTGATAAAAGTCGCTACATTCTCTACCCCAAACCACGCTCGTGTCACCCCTATGTGGGTAAGTTGGACGCGTATTCTATGACTCGGCTGAGCCGTTGAGTCGCGTTGCGGCCGCCGTACGGCCCTGGCCCCTATTAGTAGGGGAAGCTGTTGTACGTCAGACCGTGTTGTACCTAGGCCAAACACAATTTTTCGAAAAATCCCGGGTTTTAAATTTATGTTGTCTATGGCAGTTAAAGCACTCTTTGTCAACTCCATCGTGAAGTTAGTTGTGATTCGCCGGCGCCGCTTCAGTGCAGAGAAAAAGGTAATTCATTATTTCTTGTTCAAAAAGTACGTTTTTCGGGCTTTAATTTTTGTATTTGTATTTAGCAGAATGTACATTTATTAAAAATGTTTTATTTACTCTCTAATCTCAGTATATCTAGGTAATAGATGGAGTAGGTATTTATTGCAAACCTCAACTTTAAGTGTATTTTTATGAAGATTGTTATAGAAATTGATGCGAGTGGTACCTTAGACACCCAACTAACTATGTACCTTGGACTTTGATCGAATTATGGCAATATTTTAACCTCAAAATTTACTTAAAAACGGGGTTTCTCAAAAACTGCTAAGCCAAATAGGTACCTATATTTATGAAACATACATGATCTGATGTGAATATAATAATATGGATGATTATTATAGAGACAAAAGACTGTTGGTAAGGGTTTTTTTGAAAGATGTATTTTTACTGAGTTAATAATAATTATTAATTACTGTTTTTGATACGATCAGTCATTGGTTGTAGTTAAATAACAAATAAAAATAAAACTTACTCCGTACAGTAATTATATAGTGTATTATCTTCATTTTATTCTAGTTTGTCCAAAGTACAACTGGCACGGGCCAAAGTACATCAGGGATGTTGTACCTTGGACAGTTTTCCCTTTTTTTTTGGAACGACTTTTGCTCTCAACTTAATGCAAAATACACAGATTGTATTAGTTTCGTATGTAGTTGAATAACTGATCTTTGTATTTATGCATATTTGAAAGACCCTAAACTTTCCATTAATTTATGAAAAATGAAAATGTAAAAAACTGGCCTAGGTAAAACAGCTTCCCCTACTGCTTTTAAACTTAAATGGGAGTGCAGGCAATGCTTTTTCATCTCGGAAATGAGAAAATGAAAATGTAATTTGAACTAACTTAATTAAATGGTAAGCTTGTAATCCCACTGTCGCGCGGGGTATAGAACTCAGAAGCGACGCTATACCAGATGTTTGTAAAAATAAACTTCTATGACTACTTAGCTTAATTAGCTGTAAAGATACTTTGGGGCTAGTACTTGTACAAGTATTTTATATAACGAAAAATGTTTTTGATAATTCGGGTTAATTAATCCCAGAATTTATACGAGATTATTATTAATTGGCTATGAATCGTGTTATTCAATGCATTTGCCGTTGTCACATAATATGTCGGATAGATCTTGACTTTCAGTTTGAAACAACTATTTGGCTGAAATAAATAAAGGCTCTGGTCTAATCCTTTTTTAAATTACCGAAATATGCTTGCTATGAATTCACTGAGACCAAGTTGTTACTTTACTACCCAATAAGTTTATAATTATCTGAGTGAAACCTTCAAATTTAGAGGGCTCTTATAAATCTCTTACAAGCTGCTCATACTTTTTAATTACTTAGTAGCAATTAGGGTACCGCGGCACCTTAAGGCAAAATTTTGACTATACTTTTAATTCGACAACTAACTTCATCACCCCACCTAATTAAATCGTGATCCTACTGTATTAAACTTCTCGAATTAAGCCAAAACCGTAACTCCAAACTCCTCAAGCAATTATCATTAGCCTCGCCAATTTTTTAATTTTTGGAAAATGCATAATATATTCGTTCGCAGTCTCTCACCTGATGGTAAGTGACTACGTGATCGAGGGTGCAGCATGCTTGCCTCGAAGATTCACTCTCAACTTGAAAACTCCCAGGCGGCTAACCATGACGTCTTATTGCGATCCAATTGAGGACCTAAACAGAATCATTTCGATTTAAATAATAGTAGCTTAAGGCTTTCGATATCATTTAGGTAGACGTCAATCCTTTTACTTCATAATCCATGTGTTTATTTCATTTTCTATATTGAATTCAATTGTATATAATGTAATCTAATTGAATGGTCATTTATTGTCAATTATTGAGTGTTATGGGTCAAGTTGACTGTAATAAATGAATTTTACTTTTATTTGTTTAATTTGAAAATTTAAATATCAACCTAAATTGAGCGTCAAGACGTCTTGGTACGAATAAGTAGGAAAACGATTATGCTTAGGTCCTCAATTGGATCGAAATAAGAGGTCATGGTAACCCCCCCCGATTATAGTTAGGTACCAGGAAACAAAGACGCTAGTGAGGTATTCCATTCTTTCGCTGTTCCAATGATAGAAGTGGATGCAAGTCGCTTTGTGCCACCAATACTGCTGTCGATCAATCGAGTTGTTTGTTTTTAATTATCAGAAATATCAAACTGTTGTGTTTGTTTCAGTTGTACCCCATCGGTGGCGGTGAGTCGGTTAAAACTGGCTCCCGGCAGAACTTGTCGCCATGGATTCGGAGAGGTGAGTTCCTATAGCTGCCAGTGCTTATGGTTATGTAAGATTTCAGTTGAATCAGTTGAATGGTTGCGGGTGACGGACAGTTTCCCGTGTTACCACAAAAGGAGTAGGATCTCAATTCAGTTTTATATGGAGTACATTCTTTGGAGGACATTGAAATCAATGTATGGGATTTATAACTTCTACAGCAGAGAACGGAGTATGGTAAAATAATTCTATCTCACTGTTGTCTGTGGCATTTGCGAAACAATTTGAGGGATTATTTATTTTTGATATTCTTATAGTACCTAGGTACTTCATTATTTGGTTCTATAGCCGCTTTTATTTTTACTAAACCTATTCAAAATCAAGAAGGTACAAGTCGGCTTCACTCATGGATGTTAGTCGAATTTGTCGATTCTGTACCCGAAGATTTAATGTGTGATACTCGCGCAAACTTTAACACTAAAATCCATTTAAAGTCGATTTATTGGGTCATAGAATTTTATGACCGTGTTTGGGTAAGCCGTTTGAGTTTACCTTGAACCTGTACTAATAGTATTCTACACGAAAGATAGAATCAAGTGGAAGTGAAAAGAGGGCGGGACGCGCGTGCCAAACATAATATGACTCGTAGCTCAAAACTAACGCCAGTTTTGCCTTACATACTATGTAATGGTCTACCGTTACGTCTGCCACACATTGCCACATGTGCAGTTCTAGGGTCTATCAAAACTAAACATATCAGTTAACACAAAAGGCAAATTTGCAAATAAATGGCAGTTGACTTATAAACATTTATTGATGCACTAACTTTCAATATACAACTTTTTCGGCGACAGTGGTTGCGATATATCTGTCGAGTTAAGTCACTTCCACTCTTGTCTACCTTCCGTGGTATTCTGTTATTGACTATAACTTACGCTTTTTATAAAATCTAAGTTATGTACATTAACTTACCTACGTCAAAGTCATTGAGAAACCTTCTGTAGTAACAACTTGCAACCATAGCAGCTTGCGCCGGTAGCGCTACAAAATATCATATCATAAGAAACTTTAGAAAGTAATTTTCCCGCAAAATTGTATCATATTTAACTGGAAATAGCTCAATACACGAAGTGGTGATTCCTTCAATACGAAGTTTCTGTATCGAAGCGCAACTACTTCAAGTTTTGAAACTATTCTGCATTGCAGCGATAGCTTCCAAGAAATGTTATCGTGGAAGAACATTTTAATGGAGATACGGTATTTTATTGCAATTTAAATAATTATGGACATATTATTCTCAAGTTACTTCAAGGTACGGTTTTTTAAAATGTAAATACGTTGTACCTACCCATTTCTATCTTGTTAGTTAGATAATAATAAGTCCGTCCAATATGTAGTATTGTTGTCTATCTTGTAGTAAGATTCGTCCGATCGTCTGGTACACGTATGTAAGTGAAATTAGAATAATTTATTTTACATAGTTACTTACATAAGTAAGTTTACAAACCCCTAAACAAATATGCTTGACCCCTCAGTCATGCCTAATCAGTGCCCGACCCTTGCAGTAGGTACATTACGGCAATGGTTAACGCCATGCTCGGCAGTGAGAGATCGTGGCAGGCGGTGGCCTCTTTCTGCGAAGCCGTTATGAAGCAGAAGGAGGCCGCGGAGCGGGCCAGAGAGGAAGACGTCCACGCTGACCCGCTCCGACGCAGACGTGCAGGGGGAAGGAGGAGGCGGTTCGGTCGCCTCCTTCGTCCTCCATACGGGTGCCACTGGTGGGGGGTCGGGGGACCCTCCGCCGGCTTGCACGGCACCACATGTCTGGGGGGATGGCCTTGGTGAGCAAGGTCATCCCCTCCCTAGGCGTAGTGGCCTGGTAATCCCACCGGGCCGGCCGCTGGGGCAAGATGGTGAATGCTAACACGACCCCATCTCGCCCCATTCCAGGCGGATCGACGGCTCACGGGGGGGTTTTAGTGGGTTCAAGTCCCACACGCCCCCTTCCGCCACCCCCGTGGCGGAGGGGATAGTGCGAAGGAAAAAAAAAGGTACATTACGGCAATGAACCCGTAAGACAGTGGGTTATACTCGTATAACCTACTTAAAAAGTTTACAGGCAATGTTAAGGCGAGGTTTTACTCAATTTCAAAGTTTTTTATGCTCAGGGAATTTCTCTTTTGTTAACCTTTATCATACAATAAAGCCGATTGGGAAGACAGAAACGCGATTACGAATAATTCGGTCAATTTCGGTGGATAAAAAAATATCACGAAGATGAAACTAAATCGCATCTTTCCTTGTCACCTACTAAGAGATTCCAACATGAAACCACGTGAAAGTTATACCAATAAATGGGGCTTTTATAAGGAAACGACTGGGAATTCACATTTCTAATTTCATTATCACTTTTTCCAATATAAATAAAAACATACAAAAACGAGTAGTTCAAGCGCTCGCGGCCATCTGCTAGTACCACCAGTATAAACCACCTTAGTACGACCTGGCCTTTATATGGCATCGTTAGATACGTTATTCGCAGCCAATCTGTGTGTTCGTGATTAATGGTGTCATACCGGCAGTATGGACGCGCTGTAAAATATTCTAGACTCACACACACACGTTCTTTTATTGAGTATCTCGAACCATACTGACGAACTCAATAACGATTACTCAGTTTAAAACCGGTCAAGTGCGAGTCGGATTTGCGTATGACAGGTTCCGTACCACTATCTATAAAAATAACAAATTTATGTATATTGTATGGGAGCTCTCCGTAAATATTATTTTATTTTATTTCATTATTTATTTAGACGGATGCTAGCACACACAGGCACTATTTAATTGTTGTACTTAGTTAGCCATACAATAGGGTGGAGGGTTTTTGGTAAGCTGTGGTCTAAGGGTAACTATTTAAATTTAGGTTACTAGCTAGAGGGTTTTTGGTTTTTAGGGGTTTCTGTTGTAAAGGATTACGTCATCTGTCATTTTTCCCACATTGTTCAGACAAACTTCCGGAGGAATTAAAATTACATATTTTTACTTCATCGTTTTAATTATTGACATGACAGAGGTACAAAAACGTCAACTAGTGTCCAAGAGGTAGAAAAACGTCAACTAGTGTCCAATATGTGCCCATACTCTTCTTACGAAGGTTGTAGATGGGTCGGCAGACGAAAATAAAAGGTATTGGCGCCAGTTCGGGCCCATCGGAAATTCGGCCGCTTCAAAGGCCATCAATTTGATTTTTGATACATTTTGCTTTTTTTACATTTATTTTATCAATGGCGGAATTTAGCTCTTGAAATGCAGTTAATTATTATACTAGCAGCAGCTGAGGCCCGCAGTTCTATGTCCGATTTTTTCTTGTGTTACTGCTTTATAAACTTTGCAACAATATGGAACTTAACAAAAATATAAATGATAAAAAAATCTTGCTTAGCAACTTTGACAGCTCAGAAAAGGATTAAGTACCCATCCATTACCTAGCTCATAGCAAAAAACTTAGATACGGAAAGATAAAAAAAAACACACCTAAAGCTATTTCGTTTACCTACTTCAAAAGAAAAGTACTTACTCCAAAAAGATTTTTCCCAGTTATTTTGATTGAAAAACGAAACTTTGAGGACCAACGGAACCAATCATAGCGGAAACAAATACTATAGGACCAATTTGAAAGTACACAAATTATATTATCCTTTGAAAGTAAAAATATATTTTGCCAAATCAGTTCATAACATAAAAAACGAATTGGAAATCTCTCTCGGAAACCTATCTCGAGTTCGCCTCAAAATACAACTAAATTCAAACCCGACCTTCGATCTGTTGAAATTTTGAAGTATTTGAATCACTAACTGGCTGCCTGCCCCCGAGCCAGCCAGGCCCACTATTTGCCATTTCTGTTTGTGGTTTGAACCTTGACTTTTGACCTCGATTCGGTAACAGTCGCATAATATTATTCCGCTTTATAATAACGTAAATAACTGCTTTTTTATGTATGACTAACTTTTGACCACAATACCACTTGATTGAAGATGGTAAACTAAGTTTAAAACAATAACCTAATAGAAATAAACGTTATAATAATAAAATAGACAAAGACGTCGCTCCAAGCTTAATTAGTTCGTGTAGACGTATTACACTATACATACACCCTTCAGAATAATTACACGTGCAAATATATTCATGAGGTTCCTATACCCATCTACTTCAATTATTCGCAAAATGCTCCACTCCGTCATTATTCCGAATAATCCAAGTCATATTCGTAATTGAATGATTCAATCGGAATTCCTACCTTCCGGATGCTTTCGGTTTAATTATTCACATTTCACGTCGAGCGTGTAATTACAATTAATATCTTGCATAACCGTTAATCGAGCTTTTATTATTATTCCGGGCAATTTGAGTTACATAAATGACACAAATATCTAATCGCTATAATTATGAAGAGGTGAATCTTGTTCAACATCGAGTTACATCGAATAATAGACAACGGCAATTTTCATCATTCGAATAGATGTTCTTTCTTTTATTGCCTCCTGATATGTGGCAGTGGTCATAAGATAACCAACACAGCCTGGGATGGTGACACCTTTAGGTACCTTAAGAACCATAGACTTATAGAAGAATCACGCTCGGCTGGACATGTTAGTTAATACGTAACGAGCGTAACGAGTAGATACGTCTGATATTTCACTAATTGCTTATTCTGATATAACCTGCCAATTAGAATGTTATCCGTACTACTGTATAAAGTAAGAATATTCGTTTAGTGTATTTTCATGTTTAATCGATTAGGTACTTAGCACGATTTATGTCGTAATGCATATGAGATTACACCCTATTTTTTTTTAAAAACAGCCGATGTCGTAGTAACCTGAGTTGAAGTGCACACTGCACATTCAGTACGTCAGGTTTCTAGACTATACTAATATTATAAAAAGGAAATATTTGTTTTTTTTGTGACATAGGCTACTTTTGATCCCGTAAAAATTAACGGTTCCCGCGGGATAGTACTTGACGCGGGTGAAACCGCGAGGCGCTTCTAGATTATGATGAATATATTACTTTTCGTTACGGAACATTGACACACCAAGATGTTAATTGCATTTCACTGCCGTAAGTCCTCGGCTGGACGACGTGACGAAGGAGAAACTTGAAAACTTCTTTGTCTCAGGTGGAGACGCACACGTACTACACTAGTTATTATTCTGTGGTACTACCTACATATAAATCAATTGGAGACACAAAGTCGACATAAACACGAAAAGAGCTCATTACACACCTGTACCTAATTATTTACCAATGTCAAGATCAGTGATCAAAGAAAGAGAAATGATACAAAAATTATGTTTATTGACAACATCCCTAAAAGTAATGTTGTTACAAAATCGCTTTTACTCGTAGCACCGTGGAATGTAGAACCTTTGTCTCAAAGCAACATAAAAGTGATTTGTTACGTTGTTTCCGACCTATTCTCGAGGCAGCTTACCTTGAACTTTGCGGTTTCAAATGGGTTTAACTTTAAAACAACAATGAATTCTCGAGCGAAAACGTATTTTGCCCTATACTTTTGATAAAGCTGAAGCGTAGAAGAAACAGAGCTAAAGTCTGTAGATAGATGGAAGTTTTTGTAAAAAAAATCTCTAGGGGAATTAATATTTATTTATTTATTTATTTATTTATTTATTATCTAGTTTATAATAGAAGCTAACAGTATAACACCAATATGCTCACTATCTTAGGTAATTAGTTAAAAATAAATTCAAATTAACAACAATGGTTCTTAAATTATCGTGGAAAATGTCGACGTGCTGGAACTCGAGTGTAAAACTGTTTAAAATTGATAACAGTCTAATCGTGGGCGCATTGCTGGCACGGCTAGTTCGCGGGATGGGGGACATGAACAGCTGATGCCGGCGTCGACTCCCGGCACGGATAAAGTTATTCGGAACAAATAAGCCAAGAGCGCCTAGCACGGTAGGATTATTCACCTTGTTGTGCAGAATTTGGCAATAGTGGGTGACTAGAAGCAGCTTACGCCTATACTCCAATGTATCTACACCGATCATTCCAGAGACAAATAATGAGGGGAAAAGGTATGGATAATATCCGTACATCCGTTTATAAACATACCTTGCAAATTTACGTTGAATCCTCTCAATGAGCAAAGTGTACTTCGCTTCGTTTGGATCCCAGACAACCGCACCAAACTCCAGCTTACTACGGACGAACGCGTTATAGAGCATGACTGCAATCGCTACATCTTGGAATTGTGAGGCAGTTCGCATTATAAATCCTAATGTTTTGCTTGCCTCTTTACAAACAGAAATAATATGCTCACGGAAATCAAGCCGTTTATCCAGAACAAGTCCAAGATCACGGACGGAACTCACTCTCTCAAGTGAAGACCCCTCCAAAGTGTATTGAAAGGTTATGGGTGTTTCAGACCTGGAGAACGTCATCACCTTGCACTTGGAGACGTTAAACGAAAGCCTATTCGCAAGGCTCCATTCCACCAATGACTCAATATCTTGCTGAAGCTCTATACAGTCCGCAAGGTCTCTCACAGGGTGATAGATTTTTAGGTCGTCTGCGAACATTAAACACTGAGCAGTACTGAGCACTGGTGGAAGGTCATTGATCATAGTTAAGAAGAGGGTAGGGCCAAGGGTACTACCTTGGCTCACTCCCGATCTTGTAAAAAATTCGCAAGATTTATACATTTTTAGTTGCACATACTGCCGCCGGTCACCTAAATAGTCAGCAAAAAATCTCAGAAGTTTAGGAGAGGCTCCTAAGGTCGACAGCTTGATCAAGAGAAGGTCATTATCGACAACATCAAACGCTTTTCTAAAATCGAGGAATACGACGTCAACCTGCCGCCCAGCATCCATATGCACAGCCACGGAATCTACAAAGTTGATTAGATTCGTATTTATAGAGCGAGCGACACGAAAACCATGCTGCGCATTGTCATAACTAGATTCGATTTGGGAAGTAAGATAATAATTTATAACTGACTCAAATACTTTGGCAAAGACAGCTAGAACCGCAATAGGCCTATGGGTTGTTATGTCTGTTGAAGACCGAATTTTTGGTACTGGCGTAACTTTGGTTAGTTTCCACCTCGTAGGATAGCAAGACGTGCTAAGCGAGAGATTAAAAAGATGCAAGAGCGGTATCTCTAATGCAGAAGAACAATCTTTCGCCAAAAAAGGTGGTATAGCGTCAGGACCTGCTGCCGAAGAAGGCTTCAAGCGGCGGAGGGCACGGCGTACGTCTATCACAGATACACTGTCCAAGGCAATGAGCCGCGAGTCACCGGCACATCCAGCGATTCGCGCTGCCGCTCCCGCGTCTAGAACAGGAGCATTGCTAAGGAAGACGGAACTGAAGTATTCAGCAAATCCTGAAGCTGCCTCCTGACCCACCACTGTTCTACCATCGAGCGTGTACTCATTCAATACACTCCTACTCTTCCGCTTCTCTCTGACATGCTTCCAAAATTGAGCGGGATTACGCTTAATATTGTTACCTACCGACTTAATATGCTGACAATAGGCTTCATCAATAAGCACTTTGATATGGCTTCTGTAGTACCTAAATACTTCCCGATTGAACAGAAGGCCCAGTTCTTTAAATTTCCGCAAATGAAAATACTTAATATTTAACTTTTTTATGATTTCTGAAGTAAACCATGGGGGATACTGCCGACCCTGCTGAGGGCTACTTTTTTTCCTAAGTGGTACATGATTACTCACGGCATCGTTAAGTTTTCTATAAAAAACATCTACAGCAGAGTTAACATCCTGTTGATCAAGGACGTCAGTCCAATCGATAGCAGATACACTAGAGTATAGAGAGTAAAAGTCAACCTTTCTAAAAATCCAATCAGGGGCATATGAGCTTGTACTCAACGCAGAAGCTGTAAAAGAAGAAGTATGGGGAGTCTCCGCGTCACGAGCCAATGACATCCCCACGACGAACGGCGGGTGGTATGCGTCAACCGGTACCAACGGTACCACGTTACCAGATACGCTCACGCTATCAGATGTTTGGTTGGACAACACAAGATCCAACATGCCGCCATAAGAGTTCACAATTGTATTGTGTTGGTATAACTTACAAAAATCTTTAAACAAATCAAACTGCATCTGAACACTAGCACTGCAAGAATTTAAATTAAAATCTCCAACAATCAATATATCCAGATGCATCGAATATTTACATACAGCATTTTCAATACACGCGAGAACATCCAAGTATTGTTTATCCCTGTAACTGGGAGGTATGTAAGCTACACAGATTAAAAAATTTACATGTTTACCGGATAGTTTTACTAACAATATTTCTTTGTCATTTGTTAAACCGTCCACATCAGTTATTAATTTGGGTGTATAGCAATCACGAACAGCCAGCAGAACCCCACCCCAACCAGCGTCACCCGCGCGGTCCTTGCGGAGAACTACATACCCCGGGGGGAAGAGCTCGCCATCGGCTACTGAGCTATTTAGGAATGTCTCCGTAAGAGCGACAACATCATGGCAGTCTACCGAGACGTTATTATAGAACGTTACTGTTTTAGATCTCAGGCCTCTGACGTTCTGATAGTACAGACACACTTTCTTAGTTCTGTTCTTGGTTGTCCTTGGCTTTCGAACGAAAGGGCTGCCTCCATGGTTTGACGCAGATATCTTCTGCCCAATAAGCAGGTGACATTATTGTGTCCGCCAGCCTGGATGGGACATCTATCTTAAATGAAGCATAGTTTCCCCTGGCCCTAAGAGCCATTACCTTATAGGTGTCGTCCTCCACAACGGAATTTAAGTGGTCACAAACTTGACTCTCAGTTGTGCCCACTTTAACATAATAAAGATGCAGCAGCCGTCGGCGTTCAGCAGCCTCCAGTTTGGTTGTGCCAGGAGCAGCAGCTCCTCTCATTACACCAGCAGGAGCACTAGGGCGACGCTTCTTAGCCGCACGAGACCACTGAGAACCATCAACATCGCTCGGACGCAAGCTTGCCGACTCAGCAGCTGATGGGTGACTCTGAGACAATGGCTTCAAGAAGTTGGGCTCTGGTCGAGTCATATTCGCCTCACCCATAACAACCGATCTGGGCTGAGCTTGTATAACAGGTTGAAAAGATTGAGCTCTCACGTTAGTATGAATCACTTGACTTGCCACCACTGATTGTGGATCTTCCGACTCATTGGAGATCATTCGGTTACTCTGCGTAGGCATAGACTGGGCTTCAAGAGCGGCTATTCGTTCACCCAATTTAGCAATCGCATTGCGCAATGGCAAAGTGGCCCTTTCGGTCTGTTCGGCGACGACCTTAACGATGAGAATTGACATGCGGTCCTCCACAATACGCTCAAATTCGTCACGTACCACGGTGCGCATGTTGTCCAAATAATAGCTGTCGTCCATGAAGGAACGGTCCGGGACTCTCCCAGCGTCTATGCCAGCAGCGCCACGGAGGACATTAACATTTTCGGTCTCGCTACTGCTGCCGCTAAACGTAGGGCTAACATGACAGGGATTCGCCCTCCCGCGGGCAGCCGAACTATGCGCGGCGCCTACTGGCGTGTTAGTATTATCAGCCTTAGGTTTTTTACTGATACACCCGGGGCACTGCCACGCTCTTCTCTTCTCGCCAACCAATGTACCAAAAAAGCGCACTTCAGAAACATTAGCACACTCAAGGTCATATACATGTGCGCATAATGAGCAAGTTAAAAATTGCTTGGTAGTTATAGCGCCACGGCATCCTGCGCAAGTGAGTACTTTGCTAGCCATCACTGCAAACGGTACACCGGCCAGTCACACCACAGTTTACGCAACAGTACTGCAGGCAATCGCGTTCACTGTCACAGGTTACGCAAGAGTACTGCAGCGGTTTGCGTTCGCGGGCCAACACAGACCCCGACTCTTTCCAACTAGAAACACGGTGACACAGTGCACGGCTGTTTGCGGGGAATCACCGTCGTAATCAAAATTGTTTTGATGATAACTTTCAGCACTGGTATAATCACAATTGACAAATATCACTATTCAGGCACTTGCACACTATACTTTGGGCTTTCACACTTGGCTCACACCAAAAACGACTTTAGACTTATATTAGCTATTAATTATTCGCGAGTAAAGAAAAAACGTTCGTTTTGTTCAAATTCCGTGCTTCATATATAATATAAGCTAATAAGAATATAATGGATTTAGAAAAGGTGTATTTACTGACAGTTTGTTTTCAAATCAAGTACTACAAACTCCGAATGGTGACTAAACGTGACTATACACATAGATGCCCGACCTCAACAAAACGGCTTTCAGCCCCGATACACAGACTGCAGGTAAACTAAATTGATAATTTTACATAACGCCGATAATGGAATGATAATCGCTTGCGCCGGCGCACGCGCACGTGTACTGCTACCGGTAGACGTCGCTGGGGTGACCAATATTTCAGCACGTCCTTTGCAGAAGTAGCAAAATTTTTTTATATTACATTCTAACAATAATTTATTAGTAGAGTTACGACATTTTGGCATATACTACGGATTTTTCTTAAATAACAGTTTTTTTCTTTGGTACCTACGTTAGTCCTTTGTGCCTACCACTTATCAATGTCAAACATAGTTCTATCAATCTACTTTCGGGATAGCGTGTTCAACACGTTCGACCACATCATAACGTTGGCACCAGAACGTATAGAGTGAGCTATTCATTCTATCAGTCGATAAACGAAAATAAAATTGATATTCCGCTCACTTATCGCCCTTATAACTCTTTTTGAGTTACGTACAAGTAATTTATTTGTGTTAAATTTCCTTCGTATTTATATTCAGGTGCCACATAATTTGACTGCGTGTGATTGATTCACGCACAAAAATCATAAATATGAAAATGTGCCTAAACTATTAAAATGGTAAATGATGAGGTTAGGTTAGGTTATGTAAAAAATAATATTAGGTATGTACTGATATGATGTGTGATATGAGGTGGAAGATTTCCTCGATTTCCTCACCCTGATAGTGATTAGGAATTGGAGTGAAGGAATTAAAATTTACCAGCAAAATAAGTAGGTATAGTACAGTCAACCACAAAACTTGCTGAGCATCTTGGTAACCATCAGCTCGACCAGCTCGTCTTGTCGCTCAGTCGTTTCAAACGCGTGGTCATCCTAAACACCGGTGATATAATAGTCACATTATATCAGTCGCGTCGGCATCGGCGCCGGCGCACGAAAGCGGAGGCAATATGACCGAATTGTGTCACCTTTGTTTACTGTTTTGTATGTGCTCGTTCGACTTTTGAAAGTTTACATTATATGGCAACATTGGCACGTATGTATCTATAAAAAAAGATGTAAGTTTAGCAAAATAAATGTCGCAGGAAATTAATGAGTACTAAATTAGAATAAGCTATTATGTCATCTTGCAAATTTTATCTACAATCAACTAACCAAGACTATAAGCGACCACAGAAAATATTAGACCATAACGGAAGAACATAGATTAAATAAAACTAGACATTGTGCACATTTGTTTTGTTGCTTCAAAATGTACCTTTGTACTAAGACAAATAATATGCTAAGCTGAAATGAAACCACTCAAGCGTGTCACACGCACTGCTACACCCCGGATATCCCAGATCCCGGTAATCCCGGAGTCACGCGTCGTCGACTGACGGAGACAACCCCACCGCTTGCTCACGTTAAGTCATGTTATACATAATTTAGCTAAGCGCCAGCTGCTCCTGTGTACTTAGGACGGCGGGCGGCGTAACATTTTACCGAGTACATTTTAGGGTTCCTTACCCAAAGTGTAAAACGGGACCCTATTACTCTAAGACTCCGCTGCCCGTCCGTCTGTCTGTCTGTCCCTATCTCTGTCGCCAGGCAGTATCTCATGAACCGTGAAATTTACGACGGTTGAAATTTTCATAGATAATGTATTTCTGTTGCCGCTATAACAACAAATACCTACTAAAAACAGCTCCCACCCAACAAACGTGATTTTTTGCTCATTTTTACGGAACCCTTTGTGCGCCGACTTGCACTTGGCCGGTTTTTAGAAGTACCTTCGTGTTCCAATGCAACATAATGACGATAATGGATCGTGATGCAGAAACAACCGTGTTTGCTCCCTCATCAGCTGAAACACATCTCATCCTATATCGTGGGCGTTATTAACACACATTATCTTGTTCTCTTTATTAATGAGAATTAGCTGTTTGACTTGTAAAAGTGCGATTTTATTGCCTATCCATACTAATATTATAAATCTGAAAGTAACTCTGTTTATCTGTTTATCTGTCTGTATATCTGTTTGTTTGTTACCTTTTCACGGCTAAACGGCTGAACCGATTTCGATGAAATTTGGTATAGGGGTAGATTGGACCTATGAGACGGACATAGGCTATCTTTTGTCTCAAAAAATAATCTCGAAGGGGATGAAATAGGGGTTGAAAGTTTGTATGGGGAATCCATAATTCCTCAAGTTAGGGATCTGAAAATTCTTATTTAGGCTTTTGGTAAGAAATAAATAAATACGGGTTTCAGCTTTTTTGCAAAATCATCCCTAAAGGGGGAAAAGCAAGGGGGTTGAAATTAAGAGGTATTCTTTAGATGCACCCCCTACGGACCACAATAAACGGCTAAACGGATCGTAATTTAAATTGGAAAGTAATTAAGGGGGGAGAGTGCGATGGGAGGAGGGGGAGAAAGGGGTAAAGTGGGGGAAAGGGGAGAGTGGGGGGGAAAGGGGGAGTAGATGGTAGAGTGAGGGGAGATGAGGGTAGAGTAGGGAGAAAGAGAGGAGAGAGCGGGAAGACAGAGGGGAGAGTGGGGGGAGAAAGCGGACAGAGTGGGGGAAAAGAGGGGAGAGTGGGGGGAGAAAGAGGGGAGAGTGGGGTGAGAAAAAGGTTAGAGTGGGGGGAGAAAGAGGGGAGAGTGGGGGGAGAAAGCGGACAGAGTGGGGGAAAATAGGGGAGAGTGGGGGGAGAAAGAAAGGAGAGTGGGGTGAGAAAGAGGGGAGAGTGGGGTGAGAAAGAGTGTAGAGTGAATAGAAAGAGATGAGACAGTGGGGGGAGAATGAGAGGAGAGTGGGGGGGGGAGAAAAGGGGAGAGTGGGGAAGAAAGAGGGGAGAGTGGGGTGAGGAAGACAGTAGAGTGGGGAGAAAGAGAGGGGAGAGTGGGGGATAAAGAGGGGTGAGTGGGGTGAGAAAGAGGGGAGAGTGGCGGGAGAAAGAGGGGAGAGTGGGGTGAGAAAATGGGTAGAGTGGGGAGATAGAGAGGGGAGAGTGGGGTATGAGGGTAGAGGAGAGAATGAGGATAGAATGGGGGGAGAAAGAGGGGAGAGTGGGGTGAGCAAAAGGGTAAAGTGGGGAGATAGAGAGGGGAGAGCGGGGAGAATGAGAGTATAGGGGGGGGAAAAAGAGGGGAGAGTGGGGGGAGAAAGATGGAAGAGTGGGGGGGAAGAGGGGAAAGAGGGGAGAGTGGGGGGAGAAAGAGGGGAGAGTGGGGGGAGAAAGAGGGGAGAGTGGGTTGAGAAAGAGGGGAGAGTGGGGTGAGAAAGAGTGTAGAGTGAATAGAAAGAGATGAGACAGTGGGGGGAGAATGAGAGGAGAGTGGGGGGGGGAGAAAAGGGGAGAGTGGGGAAGAAAGAGGGGAGAGTGGGGGGAGAAAAGGGGAGACTGGGGGAGAAAGAGGGGAGAGTGGGGGAGAAAGAGGGTAGAGTGGGGGGAGAAAGAGTGGAGAGTGGGAGTGAAAGAGGGGAGAGTGGGGCTAGAAGGAGGGGAGAGTGGGGGGAAATAGGTGAGAGAGATTGAGTGCGAAATATATAGAAATAGAGGGAGAGGGAGTGAGCGAAGGAGGGAAAGGAAGAGATATAGATGGAGAGGGTGAGGGAAATAAATATAATTGATGAGATGGACAGGGAGAGGAAACGCAAGAGATTGAGAGTGGAGAGGGATATTAATGATAGAAAGATAGGGAAAGATATAGAGATATAGGGAGAGGGAAAGAGATGGAGGTAGAGGAAGAGAGATAGAAAGAGCGAAAGAGGGAGAAAGATAGAAAAAGAGCTAGAGAGGGAGAAAGATAGAGGAAAAGGGAGTGAGAAAGAGACAGATATATTCTTACCTATAACTGTTCCCCGCGACATTAATTGATTTTCTAAACAGTTTACATTTTATATAAAAATGCGAACGAAGTTGCGGGTATCAGCTAGTTTACAATAAATGCTTTGATTTTGACTTTTACACACTACTTACGCCCAGCGGTTTCACACGGGAATCGTTAATTTTTACAGGACAAAATATGACATAATATTTATGAGGATATTATATAATGAACCAATTCTCAAAATACCCTATTCTGTTAAATAGGCAGATAAACTCTTTATTGGATTGAACACGACAGAACAATAAAACATTAAAACTAGAACTAATACTTACGAAGTTAAAAGTCAGTCTAGCATTGAAAGGTGTCACAGACCAATTAGTAAAAGGTGTTAAACAGAGCCGGTCCCTACCAGGCAACCATGCGTGAAGAGGAATAACAAAAAGTACGAGTATTAGAGGGTAGATACTTACCCCAATGACAGTTTCATTGAAACTGACATTGACATACCCTCATTTTTTTCCTTTGAACCTCTGACAAACAACTTTTTAATCTCGTTTGCTAGCACAATGCAATCAAAGGTCCGCTACGCGACCTTTTGATTGGGACGCTTTGATCTCCAAGAACTTTTCAACAGGATAATTCAATTCGACTTTAATTTCCGTTGCCATGAATGCGTATTTACAAGAGTTTGAAATTAAATTGGCTCCGGAGCTTCCGGATATACTCGTATTTTCAGGAATAAGTTGAATCTGCCAGTGTCACTGTTTTCTGTCTGTTTTTTAACTTTGACAGAGGATTTAAGTATCGCTGTCTCACTCCAGCACTAAATAAATGACCAGCAATATAAGACGGACAAAACCTCAGGATAAGGACATAAAGCTTAGGTTTTTTTACCCGACTGCCAAAGGAGGGTCATGTTGTTCGAGCGTAATAATTATTTGTGCTGTACAGCCTAAACCACTTGACGGATTTCAACATTAGGTTATTAGATTCGTCTCAGTTGTGGGAGGTGCTATAGGTTTTTTTTATTTGGTGTTAGCCATGGATGTATTACCCAATAGGACTGCGAAAAAAAAACGTGCCCACAAGGATGGCCATGGAGTTTTGGCGGGAATCCGATAGTGAGATGTTGTTGGGTTTGTATTATTTTCTCAAACTTGTGTTTCTTCGAGTGTTAATGTGTAATATTGGTGGAATATTATCATTAAGTGTTCGTTAACATGCACGAGTGTGGGCGAATGATATAAACTCAAAAAACGTGTCATGTCGCATTTTTTCCAAAACTCCCAGGAAGTTTCAGTAAAGCATCCACTACTTTACTGAATCGTGACTTTGACGATGTAAATAATTGACTTGACTACTTGACCACGATTGCTATATTGCTGTGACTTTCTTAATGTGAAATTAAGAAATACTTATTATAATAAAATACTTGACACTGGCTATATGCACAAACCGTGCGAAGCCATTACTAAAACAAAAAACAAAAAGGATGGCCATAACATAGCCATGTGTCATCTGAAAAACATTCATAGGATAGTAGTGAGATATTTTAAAAGCTTGTTTTTCTCATTATGCAGTTGGGTTTTATGTTTATTTTATTAATTTATTTTATTTTGGCTTCACACGGTCTTTGCATTTAGCTATGTTTTTGAGCCAGCTGAGATATTTAAGTACTATCACAAACAACCAAAGTGGCTTTCAAGGAGGTTACAAGTAAAATAACGTACACTGGCTAGTGACAAAAAACTAATACAAATAGGTAGGTACCATAAATCAAAAATAAATCCACTAAAAACTGTTCGAATAGGAAGTTGTAGGTGGTCACATAAAAAAGAAACACTTTCACCGTGTCCTGGCCGGTTCCACCTATTAGCCACGTCCGTTGGCGACAGCTGTCTCCGGAAGCTCCTGCGGCCGCCTGCTGAGCCGGTGGGCACCTACCGTGTCCTCGCCACCACCTGGCTAACTTCCACTTTAGGCCATTGTGTTAAGATTTAAAATAGGCCGACAATGGAGAACGTTAAGAGTTGTTTTATTTTGTTTTGGTTATGGCTTCGCACGGTTTGTGCATTTAGCCAGTGTCAAAGTAATAGGTATAGGTACTATTTAAGTAGGTATTTCTTATTTTCACAATAGGACATTCATAGTTAGCATTAAAGCAATCTGAAGTTAATTATCTACATAGTCAAATTCACGATTCAGTAAAGTAGTGAATGGTTTACTGAAACTTCCTGAAGTTTTGGGAAATATGCGAAGTGACACGCTTTTTGGGCTTATATCATTTGCCCACACTCGCGCCCACAAGAAAACGTAGGTCCAAACTTTCGCATTTATAATACCCAAATATTCTCCCTATTAATTTGGATATAAATTAGAGCTTTCCTAATATCCTCAGTGAAATATTAAAATATGAAATTGTTTCTCATCATCACGTTCAGAAACAGACAAGCCGAGTTGTTTGAACGTTATAGATTTAATTAAACGATACTTCAAACCTCCACCATCTGCGACCTATTTAAAACAGCCTATAAGCTGTATAAAAGCGCTAAAACGGCTATATAGCTGTACACATTGTAGAAATATACCGGCGCGCTGCGTTCATAAAAATGTTTAGGCTGAGTAGGGCTGTAGGGCGGAATAATTATTGTCCTTTCACGCTACTTATCGATTTGGTACGCATTTAAATACTTACTTATTTACCTTAATTATCAGCAGGAAAAAAATGGTTAAGGTTACTAATGATAAATGTATCATAGATTGAAATACTCTTAAATACTATCATCTGATATTGTGAACCGTTTTAGAGCCAATCTTGATTAATAAATACCGCTTTATTAACACCAAAATGTATAGAACACGGAATGGGCAAACTTAATAATAGGCCTTTTTCATGCCTATTTAATTATTTAGGTGTCAGTACTCCACTTAACTACATGACGGCGATGGCTGGCTTTTTGATGACATTTAAATTTATATCTAAATGTGTTCATTGTTGCAGTCGAAGCGAGTCGGCTCTCAACAGCCCCACCGAGCCGGACGTGTCTCTGGCGGCGTCTCTCACTGATCCCTTGGAAGCCCACACGTTGGAGGAAGCTAGAAGGACGATCAGGTGACAATGCATCATCCGCATCCTTAGCTTACATTCCCCGCTGTTGAAAGTTAGACACATGAATGATATTAGTAGGATAGGCTACCTATTAGTTGGATTTTAACATAATCATAATACAATTAAACTCTTTCTAGTGGTCCTGTGTAGTTATCTCCAGAACGCGACATGAAAACGAACTGTAGTATAAAAATATCAGCTACTGTAACCAAGGTTAATTATTTCCAGAGATCTTCGGATGAAGTACCGAGCGCAAGCGCACCAGCTGCTGACATGGCGACGCGCGCAGCGAACTCAGGAGGAGCTCGTCGCCCGACTGCAACGAGAAAAGTCTGAGCAGCTCAAGTCTCTCTCCAGCCAACTTCTACTCTTCGAGTCGCGGCTCGTCCGCAAGCAGAAGGAAATCTCTAACATGCTCGCCCTCAGAGAAACCATCGTCATGAAGCAACAGAAGGTCATCGAGTCCCTCCAAGCCAAACTTCTCGATCACGGCGTCGACACGTCCCAAAACATTCCAGACTTCAGAGATCTGCTTCAAGATTCGCACATCACGGGGGATTTTGACTCCCTTAACGATTCAGACTCTGCCGTCATCATGGAAGACGTAGATTTTGACAGTAATACGCCTCACATACCACGGTTCCGGTCCGCAAACCCTGATAGCGTCACCATAGTGCGATCTATTTCTGATGCAATAGACACTAACGTCAAATACAGCGTCGTGCGACGATCTAACGGCTTCCTACGAAGACCTGAGATCTTAGAAACCGTGTACAGTGTAGAAGAAGAGGCCGATGGAGACTCAACTAAAGCGCTGAGCGCGCAAAGCAGCACAGAGAAGGAGCTGAAAGATGCAAATAAGACCGACGAAGAGAAGCACACGACTCTGCTCGCACAGAGACGAGACAACTTCCGAATGCGGAGCGGCGTCCTCACCGCCGAAGTGAAGAGCATAGAAGACAAGGAAGCCAAACCAAAAACAGGGAAGGAAGTATGGTCCTACACTTACGTGCCAAAAAATGTCCAGGAGTCCGACGAAGACGCCACTTCGAATCCCGAGAGCGAAGTGGAAGATCCCGAACCGCGTCCTAATCACGTCGTCACCTACAACCGGGTGATGTCGAACCACAGGAACGTGACCAAACCTAAAGACGTCAAGTACAAGAGGATAAACAAAGCGAAATCGAAGAGCTTGGAGGAGCTGAGGGGAAGGTTAAAGAACTGGGTGGACAAGGGCAATAAGCTGTCGAGCATACCTTTGGAACACGCGCAGAGTTACGCCTGAATGAGTTAACGAAGTTCCTTTAATTAAGACGTGAACGATGCGGAATAAGGTCTTGTATTGTGTGAGACCAGGAATGTTTAAGTCACATTAAGTAGTAAGCACCTAGTAGTTCTATATCTATATAAAAAATATATTCATCTCAAATCTTGTTAGCACCTTTGTGAATGTAACAGGTAGAGCAGCTTAGCTACTATTGTGCTGATATTAATCTATCAGGCGCTAGCGACATTATTATAAACATTGTGCCAATTATAGTCTACATAGCCTCTGTAGCCACGACTTGATAACAAAAATAGATGAGTATTTTTCCTGTATAGTGTGAAATACACACCTACAGTCACTCCTTTTGTCCATGTTTCTTTTTTTTTTATTAAATGTTTATCATCACATCAAGCCTACTATCAGTACCTATATCATAGAAAAAGTAGAATGGCTATTACACTCAACTATGGATTGTCATATTGACGCGCCCGGTCATGTTTTCATGCTCTAATCGTCAGACATTTGACTCTTGATAAAAAATATAAAATATAATAACTAGGTAAGATTTCCGCGGTTCTAAACTATATTTTTTGTGATGGTGCAAAAATATGAAAAAAACACAGGGTGTGTGAATTTTAGTTGGACATTTCTACTGAATGTTTTGAGAAATCGTACTTTTTAACGTAAGTCTGTACATACTGCTTTACATTGAGCCAAATTATTCGATCTATTCTTGATACACGAACTATTGTAAATATAATTTCTTTATAAGTAACAACTTTGTGCAAGAAGTAGCTTAAATTATAGTTAAGTTTTGGCTGAAGATTGCACAGTCTGCTATTGTTATTACTGTAGGTTTCATCTATAGCTATTGAAAAGAAAATATATATAACTAGCTGCGCCCCGCGGTTTCACCCGCGTTTGGATAATATACGATATATCTTTATGAATTGTAGCCTATGTGTTATTCTGATGTATAAGCTATATTATTGTGAAGTTTCATCAAAATCCATTCAGTAGTTTTTGCGTGAAAGAGTAACAAACATCCATCCATACAGACAAACTTTCGCGTTTATAATATTAGTAGGATATTGTGTATTTTAATTTATTGTTTCTTTTTAAATGTTCACAATTAATCGTTCAAAATGAGCATTGTAGAAATATTTTGGTTTCTATAACAATACAAAACTGTGAAATAACTTGATTATAATCGCGCACGACTGATTTTAAGTAACATTTTTGTTTTATCTATGATGCTATTACGTTTATTTATAATTATATGTATCTATTGCGTATAGTAAATATTTTTTCATTTTCTGGGAATTGAAGCAATTCCTGTGATTTTGAACAATATCTCGTCATATTTTGCGAAATGTGAAACTTTGCAACAAAAAGTAGTAGGTAAGTATAGCTATAATAATATTATAAATATTAAAATTTCGGTGCCAATTAATCAAAATAATGATTTAAGTACTTAAATGTACGTAAAACATTAATTACCTTCGTTTCAATATGATCTTTGTCACGGAACTACCTGCTGTGTGTATTTTGTATAAGTAGTTATAACATTAATAAGTAGTTATTACATTTTTAATCAATTCAAATGTGTAGAATTTTAACAATTAAATGCATTATATTGTTCAACTGTTTAAAAAATGTTATATTCATTATAAAATTTTGTATACAGAATGTTCTCTTTTTATAGACTCAGTCAAAAAATTTATTATCTTCCAAGGAACAGTAAATAATCGAAAGTTCTGTTTTAAAATATATTTTTTTCTATTAGGTACATACACACAGGCAATGACAAGCTAAAGTAAATGTTTTATTATTCTGTTAGAGTGCATTGGGGTAATTCAGATAGGAATTTTGATAAGATGAGTTGAGAGTTATACTTTGGTTAATTATTCAAAGAAGTTTTACATTTATTGCCATTATTTGTTCTACCTCTATTTACTGAAGAAAAGATTGAGTAATTAATATTAGTAAACTATTAAATATGTAGCTGGATTCTGAAAACTGAGCATTTTAAATTACCTAGTCATATTTTTTTGGAATACGGGTAATTACGAACAATCTTGGGGTTAAACCGAAGTGATTGAAAATTGGACTTAATTGCATCCTGATCGAAGGTTTACAATTATGATGGGGTTATTACAAATTACCGAAAATTGCGCGAAAAGCACTTCTTGGACAAAAATGGACGCAACGCACGTACCATTGACACTAGCGATTCGCGACGACTGATGCGGCGAGAACAATCAAAGTGGCATCTATATTAAAGTTGTTATTAGAAAAATATTGTTTCGTATGGTAGATATATTTAGGTTTCGGAATATACCCATTTTCGAAATTACCCCAATGCACCCTAATATAGTTTTATTTAATTAAAATAATAAGTATCTAGGAACCTACTCAATAAAACTTTTTTTTTGTAATTTCCAATGACAAAAATATAGTTATTTATTACGAGTCTTTTAAAAAGAGAGGATCCTGTCTACGTCTTTGCATATCAAATAGATTAAGAAGGATGGCTTGACATTTCTAAATACCTTTATACTATACAAAACACCTACTATGTCAATGCTTCCTGTTAGGACTTTGTAATATCGAAAGTTATTTGAAATTCAATATTGGATTATTGAGACGTTCAAAACAAGTTAGTGTAACAAAGGCCTAAAAATAACGATTAAAACAATAGGCGTGTCGACAGTATCACAGAATCGTCGATTTAATAATTTTAGGGCAATCTACATACTAAAATAATTTAAAACACGGGTTAAGTTTTATTTAAAATAATCAGATTATTAAGATTTTCAATAAAATAAAACATCAAAATATTGCTATCGGCCATTTTGATTGAAACACCAATCACAGCGCATGACGTCACGCTTAGGTAAACTCCGCTGATACCACTGTATTTTGTTGTTGTGAATACTGCTTTGCGCTTTTGGAGTGTTTTTTTTTATTATTTAACGTGTGATTTATCGACTTTAATCTACAATATATAACAATGGAACCAAGCTTTGTTCAGGCAAATAGCTCTAATTTGCCTAGGATTGATATATAATGTTGGGCGATTTCCTCGCAACAAATAAAGAATTTTGCTCGTCTGAGTCCCGAAATGTGAAGACTTCTTTGTAAGTCACTTCAAGAACCATCATTCTTCGTTTCTTAGCTATATTATAAGGTCGCTCAGTTGTGTCGGATGTTCGTATTTTCCTGTCTGATTGGCGTGTAAATTTATGGGGCAAACATTCTAGTTTCATACGTACTGGTGATACTGATACCATCACATGATATTCTGGTGATACTCCATATAATTTTCCATGTCATTTGGCACCTCAAAAAAGAAAACGAATTTTGATAAGGAATGATAGCCAAGGTCAAAACAAACATAACCTCAATAAGTTAATTATTCCATAGCCGCATTAATTCAACTATTTCCAGTCAAACAAACATTTTAAGACCTATAATTACATGATAACATACTCACATCAAAGTGGTCTTCACAGAAGTTTCTCCGTGCGAGCTTTAACCACTTAACTCTTATTATTTTCTTGTTTGGAAAATGTACAAGCACTTTGTTGCGTGTTCTTATTGATGTGTTTTTACACTGCGGTACTGCACACCACTTATAACTTCGGAATTCATTTCTATCACACTAAGTATCTAAATGTTTTGTTTAAATTCTTCGTAACGCATAGACATAATTACATGTTTACCTAAGCGTGACGTCAGAGCCGACGCCATGACACCGTGAGCTGTTTAGGCGCACTATTTGAAAAAATATTAGAAAAAGGGTTTTCACTTCGTTAAACTCAAATTTATTACCGAAATAAAGGTTTTTCCGTAAATAGTAAATATGTACCGCTATTATGGAAGAGGATTTCAAAATCTTTCGACACGCCTATTGTCAATGTTTGTAGTACTAAAGTTAATTCACTTTAAAATAGAAAAACAATGATTTGAAGTTGAAGAATAAAAATGTTAATCATCTGAAAAATGGGTTTACTTTTGCTACTTTACTAATTTTAAGTAGGAATTTCTTCACCTTTTTTTTATTTTTAGCAATGATATAATATTCTTATTTGAAATATCCGATACGCGGATGCGTATAGGCTTATAAATAATAATATCTTCTGCTATTGTAGGTGATGTAACTTCTACTTACCCTACTATTATTGTACTAAAATATGAGAGTGGATGCTTTTATTAAATTTGTTACTAAAATAGGCTATTTTCACAGCTGTAGCGAGGCCTACTTTTATTCCAAAAATCAACCTCTATAAGAGTGAAATGGGGTGTCGATATAAAACCACAAAACCACGGATGAATTCGAAGGCCGCCACTATTTTAAAGTAACATGAATCAATATTATAAATACACTAAATAATTATGATTCTTATCTATTCGAAACCATGACACAACTTTATATTACGTACGTACGACCTAATGACACATTATTTTGTGTAAACTTATGAAATATTATGAACTTTCACAACTTTCCAATTGTGAAATTATGATTATTATAAATATATGTCACATCGCCGGTACGTGTTAATAATAATTCGAAACCGATCGCAGTATAATTATTTCAAATACATATTACCTATTGTATTAACGAAGTTACTAAAATCTATCTAAGCAGTGTATTGTAATCATTTCAATCAACATTAATGCCAGAAAAAATGTATCGTCTTCTTGTCGCTATTTCCTTGTTTTGTGTACTTGAGGTAAGTGAGATCAGTAATTTCTAATTTTATTTTGCATTTTCTTTTCTGAGTCTTGGGTATCAGGAAGTACGATGATTATGGTGTCAAAAACACCCAGACCAAAAATTTTAAAAGTGAAATATATAATGAAATCTATAGCCAGAATTAGCTGCAAGTTTGGTGTGTAACAAAAATTTTAAAGTTAATGGATGTAATTATTACATGACTTAATTTTATGAAACATTCCACCGAAAGTATTTAAAGGCCATTGAATGGTTATGCTCGTTAATACATTTTTAGAAAAATGCAAATATTGATTAATTAAAACGCCTCCCGCGGTATTCCGGGGCCTCCAGTCATCTAACTAATTCATTGCTTCTATTCCTATAAGACTGTTATTACAGCAAAATCTGTTATTACAGCACACTGATGCCTACTGCTGCTTCCGAGACCCCTGGATGCTGTCGTGCAGCTGCCCCGACTTCTACAGCAATCATCAATGTTCAAACAGCGACATCGGTGGCTGCGGCTGCAGTCGGTCCTCTTGCCACAACTCTGGCCCAGGCTGCTGCGGAATACCACTCTGCTCATGCTACAGAGACACGTCGAAAATTTGCTTCGTCAGCGACAATCCGTCGCCCATCTGCTCGTGCTTGAAGGCCCTCCACGATGACTGCGGCTGCGAAGAGATGCGGTCGTTCGTGTACTTCCCCGAGGTGGAGTACCCGGTGATGGCGCTGGAGATGAGGCCGTTTTGTTACTCTGGCTGTTGGTGCTATTAGTTTAGCAAATAAACCTTTCCGGTCTTACCACGAAGGATTTAAACAAGAGTTGAGCACATGTGTCTAAATATTTTCTCCACAAATCGAAGTGTAACCCTCGCTTTTTCTAACTCAATTCACAAGTTAAATAAGTAGAAATACGAGGAATGAGTAAGGAAACGCGAGTGATAGACGTCGATTTTGTGGAACGTAATTTTAGAAACATCTGTTTAGCTCTGGTTTAAACTTTTATGTTAAGACTGTTAAAGTTTCAATGAGTTTTTCTTGCAATTGTTTTTTTTTTTCAGGGCGATAGCTGAGGCTTGTACAAAATATGCTAGAACGCCAATCTGCAGAGTTACAGCTCGTAATTCAAAATTAACACTTTTAGATTTGTGTACGAACGTTTGTAAACACTACTTGTAGGTAGATAGATAGGTACGTCGTAATCGAAACTGTAGGTACATACTTAAAAGTTTTAATTGATGTAATGATGTAGCCAGTTCAGGTTCACTATTGGAACGTTAAATATTTCGTACTCTGAAACAAATGGCCATTAAAATATCTAAGCGGATTAAAACTAAACAACAATTTGAGGGAGCGCCGCGCGCCACCCATTGCCAAATACCTAAGTTAAACTAAGTTTGGTCTAAAACGACAGTCACCGCTCTTAATTTCGTTTTTGAAGCCTTTGTTTCATAGACCTGAATTATTTCAGTAATTTTACTGCGTAATTATTATGCTCGTAAATCACAGACTTACCATAATTATTATACAAGGTGTAACAGCAAGGTGTAGTAATACTGAAACTACGCATACACATACATATTTCGAAGTAGTCTGGAGGTACTATAAATCTGTAAGTAGTTACGGTAATGAATTATTACACGTCAAAGTTTACTGCAAAACTAACCATCGTTCAACCCTAGTTATCAGCTGGGCAATGTCAGTGAACTTGAGGCATAGGCTAACATGTACAGTCTTACCCAACTTATATGGTGCGTCATGAATCTTCGTTCGCGCAGAAAATAAAGTATGGTCGGAAGATTAACGAAAGAATGCTTAACACTTACAATCAACCTAAGATCACTATTATAAGGTTCATAATACACTGCAGCTGTTGCACATCGCAGTTCTACCTGCGCAGAAGATGAATTTTCAAAGCGCGGGAAATGCTATTGACCGCTATTGGTCGGCAGCCGCCCCGCCATCTTAGCGATCGCCGCGTGGCATGAGTGAGATGGAACTAACAGCTGCAGTGTATTATGAACCTTATAATAGTGATCTTAGGTTGATTGTAAGTGTTAAGCATTCTTTCGTTAATCTTCGGACCATACTTTATTTTCTGCGCGAACGAAGATTCACGACGCACCATATAAGTTGGGTAAGACTGTACACCTCTAGCCGGCGGCATTACTCAAACAAAACTAGGTGTAGAAGTAAAGTTGTGGTAAAAGTTCTACCAAAAATTACTAGATGGCGCCAGGGCCGTTTCTAAGAAATCCTGCATCGCGCAAGCGTTGTGTGACCGGCGTAACGTGACGTCATCCGTATCATGTTAGGGTTGTAATATTTAGTTATTTTGTCAATTTGAGTGAAAAAATCGATTATCGATTTCAGGTTTTAGTACCCTGGCAAATGATTCATCACCAGGCACACATACCCACATTTCAATATTACTACACCTTGCCGATACACCCTGTACATATAGATGTTTAGGTAGGCTCTGAGTAACAAAGTTAATTTACAAACTGAAAATTAAAAGGATAGATAGAATTTTCTTACTTAGTAGTAAGTGAAAAAATTATGCGCTTACTGGATAGACTTGTCGTTTAAAAAGATTTCTTCCATACCAATGCAGATTAAGATAATATGACGTCACTGAAAAATGTACATAGCGGAATTATAATATAAAGGCATTGGAATGGCTGGATTTTTAATAGCTTTTTAATAATAGTCGTGATGTCGATGGCCACGAGCTACGACATTCGACAACTTGAATTAAGTATAAGTATTATACTCTTTCGTTTACGAGTTTTATTTCAAACGTGATTGAAGATAATTTACAATGCTGTGCAACAGAATCCCTCACAGATGTTACAATTAAATATTTCTAACAAAGTACCTAAATGGCTTTAATTTGAATATTTTAATAGCTGTCTGCCAGCTGACTGCGACCGTGAAACATGACGTTAATATTTCACCCTCTATGCACTGTGGCACAGGCGATACCCACCGCGGGGTGGTTGGGTTCAACAATGGTTCTACATTGTAATGTTTATATTTTATTCACTTTGTTCAAAGTGGGATGGGTGTGTATCATTTCTGTACTAACTTTAGCCCGTGACTTCGCTTGACCTTTGGAACCTATAACAACGTTTCTGACAGACCCCCGCGTCGATAATATTATTGTTATATTACCTAGGATATGGATTAAAAATAAGAAAGCACAGCAGTTCCCACTTACTCTAAGCTACCAAAACAAAACCGTACTGCAATCGGTACAGTAGTTTGCGAGATACCAAAATAAACAGCAACAAACATTGTAATATTCATGTTCAGTGGGTTTATAAGTCTCCTAGCTAAGCTTTTTTTTTTTACCTACACCTTTTTAATACCTGTTTTAATTTTGTTACTTACCTACTGCTTTGTTCTAAATCGGTAGGTAGGTACCTATAGAATAAGATATTAGAGATATACTAGAACTATACTTAGATAAAAACCTGCCTAGAACAAGTAAAGATGAATTTATATAAAAAAAGTATATAAGTAAACAGGTTCTGTTAGTTATCGCACCTCCAATCAACACCATTCCATCGGTAAACGTCGATGTAAAACTAAGCGCAAAATATTTCTTATGTATGTATATCTCTTACATTTAGATTAGAATCAAATATTTAGAATTAAAGCTTTGAAAACAGATGACGTTACCTACTAAATATGATTGTGCTAAAAATGTCGCTCTTTGTGGTGTTCCTCCATGGTTTAAAAGGAGAGCTTCTCGACAAAAATGAAGGTAAGCAGATCTAATTATCTGGGGGGTACCGTGAATAGGTACAAATACTGTGTTTTTATATTTTTAATTATTGTTATTTTTCACCCGTCGTTTTATGAGTCGTTGCTCGTAATAAATTTATGGTTTAAGGTATTGTTGACATATTTTATGGTTCGCATCGTCGCTGATCAACAGGTGAAAATATGTCCAAATCACTATATCATCTGATGACAAGTGATGATGCGGTTTAGGACGATGCTCGTGTCCCTTGAAGTATTCCCTCGTGATTTGGAATACGTGATTTGTACATTGCTGAAAAGTGTAGCTTTGAGTGATAGCTTTTGCATAGTAACAATATTTCACAGTGTGGTCTTACACTAAGCCAATAAAAAAAAAACTTTTCAGGCCCAATTTTTTTTTCATAATTTCAGGAAGCCCTTGCGAGTGGATGGAGGCCCAGGGCACATGCGTCAGCGCCCGCAGGTGTCAGTCCTTTGACTACGACCGTGTACAGAGGAAGAACCCGCCAGTATGCATCGTACCTCAACATGAATCCTTCGACACATAGTACACATATACATTTAAATAAAAAAGTGCAAATCGATCGAACGCACGAAGGGTGCCGTACCGTTCTCTATAAAAACGGCCAAAAACACGTTCGTTGTATGGAAGCCCCCTTAAATATTTATTTTATACTGTTTCTTAGTATTTGTTGTTATTGCGCCAACAGAAATAGGTACATCATATTCTGTGAAATTTTCTACTGTTAGCTATCACGGTTCATGAGATACAGCCTGCTGACAGACGGACAGACAGACAGACGGACGGACAGCGGAGCCGGTTAGAGAGTCCCGTTTTATCCTTTGGGTACGGTACCCTAAAAAGCAACATTTGATAGTCAATTCCACTTCCCTACTACTGTACGTATATAAACGGGGTATAAAGGCGACCGCTGCAGTTTTTTCATATTCTTATATTCTTTATTGTTCACAATAACATTTATATACAGAGCCTTACATAGGATATTATGATAGGGATTATAAATATACAAAGGCGAGCTTAACCTTATAAAGAGTTTTCTTCCAGTAAACCCTCGGGGAAAGGACCCTTGGGGAGGCACATTTTGCTTTTTTTAACAACAAAAAAGAAGGTTCTCATTTCGACTGTATATATGAATAGCAGTTTATTCATATTATCTTGTAGCAATTACAATATTTAAGCAAAAACAATAATAATTAAATAAAACCTACACTATTCTAACAAACCGCTACCAGATGGCAAAGTTCCCAAAATGCTGGCAGCATTGCCACGTTTTATGGCAATGCTTAATCTTTGAGCCAAGTATAAGCCAGCATAACTGTATATTATGTATATATGCTTTATTTCCAGATATGTTCGTTTGCTGGCAATGAACCTATTATATGCTGCACTGATTGCTATATCTCGGACGAAAAGTATGTTTACTAAATTTTTATTCGCATGCAACCCCCTCAATATCTATATTATACATAGATATAAGTAAACAAATAATTATTAGTTAGATAAGCACGTTTATTAAAACCATTCCATGCAATATTTCAGATACGCAGTCAAAGACGTTTTGGAAACAGAACGTTACAAAACAGACAGGAAATATGAAAAAAGTAAGTTGGTCGCCATGTTTGATTACGTGTTCACAAGAAAATGTTTATTCTGGGAAGTCTTTTGTCTTTCTTCCTCTCTGAGAGGCCTGTATCACAGACTTTCTCATGCTGGCCCAATGTTCCTACATTCCACCAATTTTCAGTATGAAATAATTGATCTATTTCCAGAGTGCTTTGAGTACCAGTACCTCCTCCCATATCAATGCAAATCTCATGAACTGACCATACACCAGAGAAGCTGGAATGAGACGGGGAAGTGTTATGACATCACGATCGTATCACTCGCTCCCGTGGGAGGCCAAGACGCTCTTCGGGGAGACTTTCCTCATATGGTAAAAGTTTTGTCATAATTTGTTAAACTGACCAATTTTTATTTATTTACTAGCTGTGCCCGCGACTTCGTCCGCGTGGAATAGTGACTTTGACCTTTTAAACCTTCTCTGGACTTCCACAAATAATTCAAGACCAAAATTAGCCAAGTCGGTCCAGCCGTTCTCGAGTTTTAGCGAGACTAACGAACAGCAATTGATTTTTATATATAAGAAGATTTTTTGAAACGTAGCCTAGGATTGCTCCTGTATCGTGGGTACCGCTTACAGACACATAATTTCACATACATCATACCCATACCAGAAGCAAATATTTGTGGATCGCAGCAATCCGATTGCTCAGCCACCTCGCCAATCGTGCCGAATTGAGCCTAAACCATCAACCGATACAGAGGCACTGAGGCGTTCCGATGATTGCCTCCCGCGTCTATAATCAGAGTATTGTCATCCAGGCATGCAAAATTTCAACTCAACTGTACAAGTAATGGGAGACTAGCCGAAAACCTAAATAAAACATCCATCTATCCTACATACCTGTACTCATAAATAAACTACGTCGTCGAGCAAACTAGTATAATTATGTGCATGTAAAACGTAATAGTCCACGTCCCCACACACAGTCTCCCAACTCCTCGCTGGGCTAATTCCCCGCTCGTGCCATTCTCGTTGTTCCCAGGCCCTCCTCGGCTACGGTCCAGACCTGGAGTCGGCTGAGTGGCTGTGCGGGGGTTCCCTGATCAGCGAACGCTTCATTCTCACCGCGGGCCACTGCGCGTCTAGCTCTCTACTGTGAGGATTGTTTGGGAGATTCGGGGGAAAAGGATCCACCGGAAAAATGTCCGGGGATCCACCAGTGGAGACAAGAGGATCCGAGTGGAAAGAGGACTTTGAATTCTATAAGACAAAATAATAATGCTAAATGTATACTATTACTGGGTGGATTGGTACCGATCACGCCGTGGTGCGAAACGTCTCATGACTACCCCGATTCGGCGAGAAAAAAAAGAAAGCTTAGAATGAGATTTTTTGGCTTCTGTAGACTTCTCACGATGCATTTAGCCAGTTCCAAGTATAATGTTCAAGTTTTATTTTAAACATTTTAAAATGTAGCCTGTGGCTAGCTCCAGCCAGTCAGAGATTTAGAAGTAAAGTCGACGTCACGATTCAGTAAATACATTCGCCTACAGCTAAGTAGGTATATCTTGGAGAGCGCACTGAGTTTTGGCGGGAATCCGATAGTGAGACATAATAAAATACTTTACACTGGCTAAATGCACAAACCGTTCGAAGCCATTACTAAACCATAAAAAAAATAAAGTATATCTTGCAGGGGCCCGGTGACGTACGTGGCACTCGGCATGCTGAAGCGGTCCGACCCCCCGCACTACTGGAAGCAGTACAAGGTGAAGAGATTCATCCCCCACCCGGAGTACCGGCCACCTCACAAGTACAACGACATTGCGCTCATTGAAACTGAGATTTCGTAAGTAGATAAGATAAGATAAGATAACAACTCTTTATTGCACTCCAAGACATACAGTTTTAAAAATAAAGAAAAAATATATAGGTAGGTATAGGTACAATGGGCGGCCTTATTGCTACACAGCAATCTCTTCCAGGCAACCTTTGGATGGAGAGGATTAAATAAAAATAAAATTTTATCGACCGGTAGTGCATTACCTATCCAATAACTAATAAAATTAAAATACATACATACTAATAAAATTAATCATAGCAAATAAATGCAAGATACATATTGAAGCCCTTTGAAAATGAAATAAAATATTATAAAAGCGTACGCAATGATGATATCTTGCAGAAGTATTACATCCAAAGCCAAAACATATTTCGACAAATACGTATCGCGATAACGAAACCTGAAATCGAATAGTCCGAAAGTTATGCCACGTTATACTTAGTATTTCAAAATGATAAAGATCATTTGACGGATCGTTTGGCGTAGTGGCCGAGCAATCGGACTGCTGCGCTCGGGGTCGCGGGTTCGATTCCCGCCTGAAACAAATATTGGTGCGATCCACAAATGTTTGTTTCTGGTCTGGGTGTGATGTGTATGTGAAATTATATGTCTGTAAGCGGCACCCACGATACAGGAGCAATCCTAGTGTGGGGCTACGTTTAAACAATAAAGAAGTAAAAAAATGTACACCAGAAAAATCCAGAGCTCTTAAAAGTCAAAACTGCATGGTGCAGCTAGTTCTGGGATTAAAATGTGTATGTGCAGCATCAATTTCACCGAGGGCGTGCGCCCCGCCTGCCTCACGCACAAGCCGGAGTTCCAGGGCGACGATATCGCGTACGCCACCGGCTGGGGCGCGCTGGGACCGAAGAAGGAAAAAGCTGACGTCATGCAGAAGGTAGGCACAGCTGGCTGTGGAACCAGCTGAACTGTCCATACTGTCAATTCAATTGTCGACGGCACGTTTGGCGATCCACAAATGCTTGTTTCTGGTCTGGGTGTGTTGTGTATGTGAAATTATATGTCTGTAAGCGGTACCCATGATACAGGAGCTATATCAGTGTGAGGCTTCGTTTAATAAAAATCGTTTTTACACACGCGAAGTCTTTTTTCACGAATGGGAAGTTTATGGTGGAGATGCAAGCAATTTTGATGCCTACGGTGCCTATGTGATCCTATACCTATGTGATCGTGATAATAGTGTAAACATCGAAATGTAGCTAACAGTCTATTGCAAACTTGCCACTGACTGCCCATTTGAAGAGACGCTGGGAGCACCTCCACAAATAATGGTGTGCGGGCTATTGGCCAGTGTCAGTCCACTTTGTTTAACCTTCTTCACAGGTGTTCTTGCAGAAGTTCAGCCCGGAAGAGTGTACAGTTCTGTACCCCCCGCACCGGCACTTGCTGCAAGGGCTGAACCATACCACGCAGGTGTGCTACGGTGACCACAGGAGGGCCAGAGACACGTGTCAGGTGAGGTTATATACAGGTTATATATACTTTAGAGACTGGCATTTGACCAATCTCACCTGGTCTTATGTTACGGATTGGCAAAAGTTGGTAAGCATGCTCCAGCCTAGAATGGGCTGCCTCTAAAGGGAAGCGTTTGTTTTTTTGACTTGGCTTCGTACGTTTTGTGCATTTGGTCAGACTCAGTTCCATCAGAGCCCGATGGGTCAGCTCCGGTACTGGGACAAAACCAAAAAACTGGTGACTTTGGTTAAAAGAAACAAAGGGGTTAGAAGTTTCGTTCAGCAACTGATATTTCACCAGGTCAAGACTATTAAGAACTCTGTACCGCAGGCACATGTCACAGGATCTATGAGTGAAATGAGACCTTATAATACCCAGCAGTAGGTGGAATAAAACCCATGCCATAGAAAACCTATAATACCCTATGTCAAGGGACACTCTATTTTTAAGTATACTAAGCGAGATGGCAGGTCCGCAGTTATAAGACATTTTGAACGTGTTAGATGACCTATTGAATACCAACTCAGTATCAACACGGACGACGCCATCGCTTCGCATACAGTTTCGCTTGTCTTTTGTCCGATTCAGCCGTTTATATGGAGTGGTTCATATGCCCCTGTGCCCATGGTAACGATCCAGCCTCTTCTTCAGGGAGACAGCGGTGGGCCGCTGCAGAAGCGCGACAAGGACGCCCGGTACTGCCCGTACGCCATCGTGGGGGTGACGTCTACTGGTCGGGAGTGTGGACAGCCGGGAGCAGCCGGGATCTACACGCGAGTCTATTACTACGTACCGTGGATAGAGAGCATCGTGTGGCCGTAGCGCAGGCTGCGGTGGCAACGCACCTTTTTAGACAATTTTTGATAGAAAAGCATTAGAAAAAACAATAAAACAGACTTACTAATAAAATGAAATGGCATGATGACGTTTAGTTTTTGGCAATCGAATTGGTAACCTAATAGATACGTTAATGTCTGGGACTAGTGTCTATTCTCGTTTGTCACATCCGCTTACAAATTATAGACTAGCTGTTTCCCGCGACTTCTTTCAGGGTGTTTTTAATTTTGACTTCAGAAGAAATTCGGTCTCGCACCAATAACCGGATCCACACAGGACGATCCACCGCGCCCCGATCGCGCGCTGAGAAGCGCGCTTGTGTAGCACGCGATCCAAGTGTATACCTACGAGTGCGAGCGGGCGCTTCTAGTCAGTAGCCTCTAGCGATTGTCTCGAGCTGGATCGTGAATCACGGAGTACAGATCCAAAGTTGGTCGTCCGGTGTGGACCCGGCTAATGACATCTTGTAACTTCGACCATTATTTTAATCGCTTCATGATTCGTAGGGCACGCGGTTGTTATCATGACGGAGGCATGACACTCGCAAGCATTCATAGCTGCGAGTAGGTAAGTATATTTATTAATAAATGTGTTTGATTTTTCCCACGGCGATGAAACCGATGGAGTTTTGATCACGCTGAGTGGGCAGGAATATTCGAAGCTACCGTGTAGGTACCTACTTGTGCCCGAGTCCATTCAATACGAGCTTTTAGGATTATTGCCCGAAATCCGATTTACCTAACGCTTTTTGCATTTTATTCAATGTTATCGTTGGCGGTGGTATGTTTTTTTGGGGCAGATTTACAGACGTGCTTTCTCACTGTTGCCTGAAGGGAGAAAGAAGACAAAAAATAAACGGTAGGTACTGGAAAATAAGAAAAGGAAGAAAGAAAACAAACGATAAACTGAACGAGAAGAAGGCCCTAAATTCTGATAAGAAATGTCTAAACCCCGTAGCAGACAAGAATATCAATGGCCAGTATCTGTAATATGAAGCGGGTTAAAATATAGCTTTAGATAGCTGAAAAGGCATTAAAACTGTTACGTTCGCTTCGATAACGACTGCGTAATTATCCGCGGAGCTAAGTGTGCATTAGTTACATTGAGGAGTTTAACGAGAACTTGTATAATGAGCAAAGTTCTGATTAGAGCATTAACGTGCTTGTATCGTCAGATTACCCTCTACCCTTACTAATGGCTTAGAATAACTAATAGTAAAACGTAATGACTTGAATCTCATATTGTTAGTGTTAATCTCGACACTTTTGAGGATCATTGCCCAGTTGTATCACTTTGTGTGTTTGTCGTATCCTGGTGGCAGTGTCTGTCAGATCGCCCAGGGGTCTCTGACGTGACGTAACGATTGCTGCCAATCGATAACGACCGTGCTCTCCGTGCTCTCCGAAGCGTGGAATGGAAACCAATCACGTAAAAAAGCGGAACTGGATTCATTGATAGTTCACATTTTTCTTAAAAAAAAATATCTGGATGACCGAGCTTTGCTCGGTATTTTTTTTTTTTTAATTGTGTTTTTTGGAAATTATATTTAAGTACGAATTACTAATAAAATGATGAAATATGAATAATATTTTTCAATCTTACCAATAGAATAATAAAAAAATAAAATCATAAAAAAACACGAATAAAATGACATTTTCCAAAAATGATTCCTAGCTAGATCGATTTATCGCCCCCGAAACACCCTATATACTGAATTTCATGAAAATCGTTGGAGCCGATTCCGAGATTCCAACTATATATTATATAAGTACTTATATATATTATATATAAATATATACATACAAGAATTGCTCATTTAAAGATATAAGATATTATAATTGCATCTTAACAATAAGTAATTAGAACTAAAACTAAGGTAGGGCCGCTACTAAGGGCCGGTTTCTTGTAAGTGCCACCATTTCAAAAACCCAGTTCCTGATGATAAATAGAAATCAAAACTCGTGGCGACGTTCCTTATTGACCAATCATGAGCATTGGCATTATTTAAATTTTACGCTGCCATTTTGTCAGTATGCTTGTGAATGTAGTACGTATGTCACAATGTGGCGGTCGATTTATGCCTTGTTGGCATTCATGTAAAAGTTGAGCAAATGGCACCAATTTGCTCAGCTTTTACACATTTTCACCCAACTGCCGAAGGAGAGTTATGTTTTTCGAGCGTACGTGCCTATGTATGAATGTATTTTTTGTTGTAATGTAGCATCACTCTCGGATTTATGCTCCATTATTAATCTCCAGATTTGAAAACGTGCCGTACAATCTAAAAATCGTTCCGGTGAATCAAAAAGTCGTGCCGTTCGGTCCTAAAAATCTTGCCGATAGACATAAAAATCGTGCAGTTCTACCTAAAAATCGTGCCGTTTGACCTAAACAATGTGCCGTTCGATCAAAAAATCGTGCCGTCAGATTTGAAAATCGTGCCACTCGATCAAAAAGTCGTGGCGACAGATTTGTAAATCGTGCCGTTTGATCATAATATCGTGCCGTTCGACCTGAAAATCGTTCCGTTGATCAAAAAGTCGTTCCGTTCGATGAATAAAGTCGCACCGTTCGATGCTTAAGTCGTGCCGTTTGACCCAAAAATCGTGCCGCTCGACAAAAAGTCGTACCGACAGATTTAAAAATTGTGCCGCTCGATAAAAAGTCGTGCCGACAGATTTAAAATCGTGCCGTTTGACCCAAAAATCGTGCCGCTCGATCAAAAAGTCGTGCCGACAGAATTGAAAATCGTGCCGCTCGACATATAAATCGTGCCGTTTGACCCAAAAATCGTGCCCTTTAACCCAAAAATCGTGCCGCTCGATAAAAAGTCGTGCCGACAGATTTCAAAACGTGCCGTTTGACCTAAAAATCGTGCCGCTCGATCAAAAAGTCGTGCCGACAGATTTAAAATCGTGCCGTTTGACCCAAAAATCGTGCCGCTCGATCAAAAAGTCGTGCCGACAGAATTGAAAATCGTGCCGCTCGACATATAAATCGTGCCGTTTGACCCAAAAATCGTGCCCTTTAACCCAAAAATCGTGCCGCTCGATAAAAAGTCGTGCCGACAGATTTCAAAACGTGCCGTTTGACCTAAAAATCGTGCCGCTCGATCAAAAAGTCGTGCCGATAGATTTGAAAATCGTTCAGTTGGATCAAAAAATCGTGCCGTTGGATAAAAAAGTCGTGCAGACAGATTTAAACATCGTGGCGTTCGACCTAAAAATCGTGCCGTTTGACCCAAAAATCGTGCTGTTCGACCAAAAAGTCGTGCCAATCGATGAAAAAGTCGTGACGACAGATTAGACAATCGTGCCGTTCGATCAAAAATTTGTGCCGACTTGTTTGAAAATCGTTGCGTTGGATCAGAAAGTCGTTCCGTTCGATGCTTAAGTCGTGCCGTTTGACCCAAAAATCGTGCCGCTCGATCCAAAAGTCGTGCCGACAGATTTGAAAATCGTTCCGTTGGATCAAAAAATCGTGCCGACAGATTTGAAAATCGTGCCGTTCGACCTAAAAATCGTGCCGTTTAACCCAAAAATCGTGCAGCTCGATAAAAAGTCGTGCCGTTCGACCTAAAAATCGTGCCGTTTGACCTAAAAATCGTGCCGCTCGATCAAAAAGTCGTGCCGACAGATTTAAACATCGTGGCGTTCGACCTAAAAATCATGCCATTTGACCCAAGAATCGTGCCGTTCGACCAGAAAGTCGTGCCAATCGATGAAAAAGTCGTGACGACAGATTTAAAATCGTGCCGTTCGATCAAAAATGTGTGCCGACTGGTTTGAAAATCGTTGCGTCGGATCAGAAAGTCGTTCCGTTACAAAAAAAAGTGCCGACAGATTTAAAAATCGTGCCGCTCGTTAAAAAGTCGTGCCGACAGATTTAAAATCGTGCCGTTTGACCCAAAAATCGTGCTGCTCGACAAAAAGTCGTGCCGACAGAATTAAAAATCGTGCCGCACGACATATAAATCGTGCCGTTTGACCCAAAAATCGTGCCGCTCGATCCAAAAGTCGTGCCGACAGATTTGAAAATCGTTCCGTTGGATTAAAAAATCGTGCCGACAGATTTGAAAATCGTGCCGTTCGACCTAAAATTAGTGCCGTTTAACCCAAAAATCGTGCAGCTCGATAAAAAGTCGTGCCGACAGATTTCAAATCGTGCCGTTTGATCTAAAACTCGTGCCGCTCGATCAAAAAGTCGTGCCGATAGATTTGAAAATCGTGCCCCTCGATAAAAAGTCGTGCCGACAGATTTAAAATCGTGCCGTTCGATCAAAAATTTGTGCCAACTGGTTTGAAAATCGTTGCGTTGGATCAGAAAGTCGTTCCGTTCGATGAATAAAGTCGCACCGTTCGCTGCTTAAGTCGTGCCATTTGACCCAAAAATCGTGCCGCTCGACAAAAAGTCGTACCGACAGATTTAAAAATCGTGCCGCTCGATAAAAAGTCGTGCCGACAGATTTAAAATCGTGCCGTTTGACCCAAAAATCGTGCCGCTCGATCAAAAAGTCGTGCCGACAGATTTGAAAATCGTTCCGTTGGATCAAAAAATCGTGCCGACAGATTTGAAAATCGTGCCGTTCGACCTAAAAATAGTGCCGTTTAACCCAAAAATCGTGCAGCTCGATAAAAAGTCGTGCCGACAGATTTCAAATTGTGCCGTTTGATCTAAAAATCGTGCCGCTCGATCAAAAAGTCATGCCGATAGATTTGAAAATCGTGCCCCTCGATAAAAAGTCGTGCCGACAGATTTCAAATCGTGCCGTTTGATCTAAAAATCGTGCCGCTCGATCAAAAAGTCATGCCGATAGATTTGAAAATCGTGCCCCTCGATAAAAAGTCGTGCCGACAGATTTGTAAATCGTGCCGTTCGACCTAAAAATCGTGCCGTTAAACCCAATAATCGTTCCGCTCGATAAAAAGTCGTGCCATTTGACCCAAAAATCGTGCCGCTCCATCAAAAAGCCGTGCCGACAGAATTGAAAATCGTGCCACTTGACCTCATAATCGTTCCGTTGGATCAAAAAGTCGTGCCGACAGATTTAAACATCGTGACGTTCGACCTAAAAATCATGCCATTTGACCCAAGAATCGTGCCGTTCGACCAGAAAGTCGTGCCAATCGATGAAAAAGTCGTGACGACAGATTTGACAATCGTGCCGTTCGACCTAAAAATCGTGCCGTTTAACCCAAAAATCGTGCCGCTCGATAAAAAGTCGTGCCGACAGATTTCAAATCGTGCCGTTTGACCTAAAAATCGTGCCGCTCGATCAAAAAGTCGTGCCGATAGATTTGAAAATCGTGCCACTCGATAAAAAGTCGTGCCGACAGATTTAAAAATCGTGCCGCTCGATAAAAAGTCGTGCCGACAAATTTAAAATCGTGCCGTTTCACCCAAAAATCGTGCCTCTCGACAAAAAGTCGTGCCGACAGAATTAAAAATCGTGCCGCTCGACATATAAATCGTGCCGTTTGACCCCAAAATCGTGCCGCTCGATCAAAAAGTCGTGCTGACAGATTTGAAAATCGTTGCGTTGGATCAAAAAATCGTGCCGACAGATTTGTAAATCGTGCCGTTCGACCTAAAAATCGTGCCGTTAAACCCAATAATCGTTCCGCTCGATAAAAAGTCGTGCCGACAGATTTAAAATGTGCCATTTGACCCAAAAATCGTGCCGCTCCATCAAAAAGCCGTGCCGACAGAATTGAAAATCGTGCCACTTGACCTCATAATCGTTCCGTTGGATCAAAAAGTCGTGCCGACAGATTTAAACATCGTGACGTTCGACCTAAAAATCATGCCATTTGACCCAAGAATCGTGCCGTTCGACCAGAAAGTCGTGCCAATCGATGAAAAAGTCGTGACGACAGATTTGACAATCGTGCCGTTCGACCTAAAAATCGTGCCGTTCGACCAGAAAGTCGTGCCAATCGATGAAAAAGTCGTGACGACAGATTTGACAATCGTGCCGTTCGACCTAAAAATCGTGCCGTTCGATCAAAAATGTGTGCCGACTGGTTTGAAAATCGTTGCGTCGGATCAGAAAGTCGTTCCGTTCGATGAATAAAGTCGCACCGTTCGCTGCTTAAGTCGTGCCGTTTGACCCAAAAATCGTGCCGCTCGACAAAAAGTCGTACCGACAGATTTAAAAATCGTGCCGCTCGATAAAAAGTCGTGCCGACAGTATTAAAAATCGTGCCGCTCGTTAAAAAGTCGTGCCGACAGATTTAAAATCGTGCCGTTTGACCCAAAAATCGTGCTGCTCGACAAAAAGTCGTGCCGACAGAATTAAAAATCGTGCCGCTCGACATATAAATCGTGCCGTTTGACCCAAAAATCGTGCCGCTCGATCCAAAAGTCGTGCCGACAGATTTGAAAATCGTTCCGTTGGATCAAAAAATCGTGCCGACAGATTTGAAAATCGTGCCGCTCGATCAAAAAGTCGTGCCGATAGATTTGAAAATCGTTCCGTTGGATCAAACAATCGTGCCGTTGGATAAAAAAGTCGTGCAGACAGATTTAAACATCGTGCCGTTAAACCTAAAAATCGTGCCGTTTGACCCAAAAATCGTGCCGTTCGACCAAAAAGTCGTGCCAATCGATGAAAAAGTCGTGACGACAGATTTGACAATCGTGCCGCTCGATCAAAAAGTCGTGCCGACAGATTTGAAAATCGTTCCGTTGGATCTAAAAATCGTGCCGACAGATTTGTAAATCGTGCCGTTCGACCTAAAAATCGTGCCGTTAAACCCAATAATCGTTCCGCTCGATAAAAAGTCGTGCCATTTGACCCAAAAATCGTGCCGCTCCATCAAAAAGCCGTGCCGACAGAATTGAAAATCGTGCCACTTGACCTCATAATCGTTCCGTTGGATCAAAAAGTCGTGCCGACAGATTTAAACATCGTGACGTTCGACCTAAAAATCATGCCATTTGACCCAAGAATCGTGCCGTTCGACCAGAAAGTCGTGCCAATCGATGAAAAAGTCGTGACGACAGATTTGACAATCGTGCCGTTCGACCTAAAAATCGTGCCGTTTAACCCAAAAATCGTGCCGCTCGATAAAAAGTCGTGCCGACAGATTTCAAATCGTGCCGTTTGACCTAAAAATCGTGCCGCTCGATCAAAAAGTCGTGCCGATAGATTTGAAAATCGTGCCACTCGATAAAAAGTCGTGCCGACAAATTTAAAATCGTGCCGTTTCACCCAAAAATCGTGCCTCTCGACAAAAAGTCGTGCCGACAGAATTAAAAATCGTGCGCTCGACATATAAATCGTGCCGTTTGACCCCAAAATCGTGCCGCTCGATCAAAAAGTCGTGCTGACAGATTTGAAAATCGTTGCGTTGGATCAAAAAATCGTGCCGACAGATTTGTAAATCGTGCCGTTCGACCTAAAAATCGTGCCGTTAAACCCAATAATCGTTCCGCTCGATAAAAAGTCGTGCCGACAGATTTAAAATGTGCCATTTGACCCAAAAATCGTGCCGCTCCATCAAAAAGCCGTGCCGACAGAATTGAAAATCGTGCCACTTGACCTCATAATCGTTCCGTTGGATCAAAAAGTCGTGCCGACAGATTTAAACATCGTGACGTTCGACCTAAAAATCATGCCATTTGACCCAAGAATCGTGCCGTTCGACCAGAAAGTCGTGCCAATCGATGAAAAAGTCGTGACGACAGATTTGACAATCGTGCCGTTCGACCTAAAATCGTGCCGTTCGATCAAAAATGTGTGCCGACTGGTTTGAAAATCGTTGCGTCGGATCAGAAAGTCGTTCCGTTCGATGAATAAAGTCGCACCGTTCGCTGCTTAAGTCGTGCCGTTTGACCCAAAAATCGTGCCGCTCGACAAAAAGTCGTACCGACAGATTTAAAAATCGTGCCGCTCGATAAAAAGTCGTGCCGACAGTATTAAAAATCGTGCCGCTCGTTAAAAAGTCGTGCCGACAGATTTAAAATCGTGCCGTTTGACCCAAAAATCGTGCCGCTCGACAAAAAGTCGTGCCGACAGAATTAAAAATCGTGCCGCTCGACATATAAATCGTGCCGTTTGACCCAAAAATCGTGCCGCTCGATCCAAAAGTCGTGCCGACAGATTTGAAAATCGTTCCGTTGGATCAGAAAGTCCTTCCGTTCGATGAATAAAGTCGCACCGTTCGCTGCTTAAGTCGTGCCGTTTGACCCAAAAATCGTGCCGCTCGACAAAAAGTCGTACCGACAGATTTAAAAATCGTGCCGCTCGATAAAAAGTCATGCCGACAGATTTAAAATCGTGCCGTTTGACCCAAAAATCGTGCCGCTCGATCAAAAAGTCGTGCCGACAGATTTGAAAATCGTACCGCTCGATCAAAAAGTCGTGCCGATAGATTTGAAAATCGTGCCACTCGATAAAAAGTCGTGCCGACAGATTTGAAAATCGTTCCGTTGGATCAAACAATCGTGCCGTGGGATAAAAAAGTCGTGCAGACAGATTTAAACATCGTGCCGTTCGACCTAAAAATCGTGCCGTTTGACCCAAAAATCGTGCCGTTCGACCAAAAAGTCGTGCCAATCGATGAAAAAGTCGTGAGGACAGATTTGACAATCGTGCCGCTCGATAAAAAGTCGTGCCGACAGATTTGAAAATCGTTCCGTTGGATCAAAAAATCGTGCCAACAGATTTGTAAATCGTGCCGTTCGACCTAAAAATCGTGCCGTTAAACCCAATAATCGTTCCGCTCGATAAAAAGTCGTGCCATTTGACCCAAAAATCGTGCCGCTCCATCAAAAAGCCGTGCCGACAGAATTGAAAATCGTGCCACTTGACCTCATAATCGTTCCGTTGGATCAAAAAGTCGTGCCGACAGATTTAAACATCGTGGCGTTCGACCTAAAAATCGTGCCGTTTACCCAAAAATCGTGCCGTTCGACCAAAAAGTCGTGCCGTGCCAATCGATGAAAAAGTCGTGACGACAGATATGACAATCGTGCCGTTCGATCAAAAATTTGTGCCGACTGGTTTGAAAATCGTTGCGTTGGATCAGAAAGTCGTACCGTTCGTTGAATAAAGTCGCACCGTTCGATGCTTAAGTCGTGCCGTTTGACCCAAAAATTGTGCCACTCGATAAAAAGTCGTCCAGACAGATTTAAAAATCGTGCCGCCGATAAAAAGTCGTGCCGAAAGATTTAAAATCGTGCCATTTGACCCAAAAATCGTGCCGCTCGATCAAAAAGTCGTGCCGACAGATTTGAAAATCGTTCCGTTGGATCAAAAAATCGTGCCGACAGATTTGTAAATCGTGCCGTTCGACCTAAAAATCGTGCCGTTAAACCCAATAATCGTGCCGCTCGATAAAAAGTCGTGCCGACAGATTTCAAATCGTGCCGTTTGACCTAAAAATCGTGCCGCTCGATCAAAAAGTCGTGCCGACAGATTTAAACATCGTGGCGTTCGACCTAAAAATCATGCCAGTTGACCCAAGAATCGTGCCGTTCGACCAGAAAGTCGTGCCAATCGATGAAAAAGTCGTGACGACAGATTTGACAATCGTGCCGTTCGATCAAAAATTTGTGCCGACTGGTTTGAAAATCGTTGCGTTGGATCAGAAAGTCGTTCCGTTCCATGAATAAAGTTGCACCGTTCGATGCTTAAGTCGTGCCGTTTGACACAAAAATCGTGCCGCTCGATAAAAAGTCGTGCCGACAGATTTCAAATCGTGCCGTTTGACCCAAAAATCGTGCCGCTCGTTCAAAAAGTCGTGCCGATAGGTTTGAAAATCGTTCCGTTGGATCAAAAAATCGTGCCGTTGGATAAAAAAGTCGGGCTGACAGATTTAAACATCGTGCCGTTAGACCTTAAATCGTGCCGTTTGACCCAAAAATCGTGCCGTTCGACCAAAAAGTCGTGCCGTGCCAATCGATGAAAAAGTCGTGACGACAGATTTGACAATCGTGCCGTACGATCAAAAATTTGTGCCGACTGGTTTGAAAATCGTTGCGTTGGATCAGAAAGTCGTTCCGTTCGATGAATAAAGTCGCACCGTTCGATGCTTAAGTCGTGCCGTTTGACCCAAAAATCGTGCCGCTCGATAAAAAGTCGTACCGACAGATTTAAAAATCGTGCCGCTCGATAAAAAGTCGTGCCGCTCGACATATAAATCGTGCCGTTTGACCCAAAAATCGTGCCGCTCGATCAAAAAGTCGTGCCGACAGATTTGAAAATCGTTCCGTTAGATCAAAAAATCGTGTCAACAGATTTGTAAATCGTGCCGTTCGACCTAAAAATCGTGCCGTTTGACCCAAAAATCGTTCCGCTCGATAAAAAGTCGTGCCTACAGATTTGATAATCGTGCCGCTTGACCATAAAATCGTTCCGTTGGATCAAAAAGTCGTGCCGCCAGATTTAAAAATCGTACCGTTCGATCTAATAGTCGTGCCGCTTGACCTAAAAGTCGTTCCGTTTGACCCAAAAATCGTTCCGCTCAATCAAAAAGTCGTGCTAAAAGATTTGATAATCGTTCCGTTGGATCAAAAAGTCGTGCCGACAGATTTGAAAAGCGTGCCGTTCGACCTTAAAATCGTGCCGATTGACCCAAAAATCGTTCCGCTCGATCAAAAAGTCGTGCCGACAGATTTCAAATCGTTCCGTTGGATCAAAAAGTCGTGCCGTCAGATTTGATAATCGTGCCTACAGATTTGAAAATCGTGCCCTTCGACCTAAAAATCCTGCCGTTTGACCCAAAAATCTAGCTGCTCAATAAAAAGTCGTGCCGTTTGGACCCAAAAATCGTGCCGCTCGACAAAAAGTCGTGCCTACAGATTTCAAAATCGTGCCGCTCGACCTCAAAATCGTTCCGTTGGATCAAAAAGTCGTGCCAATCGATCCTTAAATCGTACCGATCGACCTAAAAATCGTGCTGTTCGATCAAAAAGTCATGCCGTTAGACCCAAAAATCGTGCCATTCGACCTAAAAAATATTTATTACTTTGTAGGTAAAGCTATGGTTAAAAAATTTATCCAAAAAATAATTAGACGTTTATTACGAAGTAGAAATTTCACTGATTTTCCTGAATTCATTCATTTCATTTACTTAATACATTATGTTTGTTTAATGTTGTTATGCTGCATTTAAGTTTTTATAGTGTTAATAAACACCACCACTTAAATTTTTATTAATTTATAGTTTAATCTTTCGGGAATGATAAAAATAACTGTAACTGTATCACACAAAATTGCAATAAAATAATAAAGTACCTAAAGAAGTTTCCGAAATACTTGTGGTAAAGAAATGGGCCTTATTTAGATCACCTGTTTTTAATAAAGTCCATTGACAAGCTTTTTTTAAACTATTTTTGTCATTAAATAAATAATTTTTGTCCTATGTTTTTACTTCCAAATAGGCAATTTATTTATTTTAGATGTTTTTTCAGTTGAAACGCTTCTTAAATCAGATTTATAAGGATTTGTAAAAACGTGGCGCTTATTAGGCGAACCTACCTTATAATGAAAACAGGTATTGTTTATAGACTGTTACTTTTTAGAGCTGTTGCGTCAGGCCCACTCACCCTAGAAAGATCTGTCTTCTAACTCCAAAAAATACCACCACAAAGTTGCAATAATAATTAAGGTAATAAGTTCTCTTAAATAATATAAAACCTACCTACGTCAGGCCCGCAACGTATGTGTAGATTCTCATAATAAAATTTACTGAAGCTAGGAATGTTTCATAACGTTGCAATAGGTAACTCTGGCTCGAGCAATGTCGCAAGGGATTGCTCAATTCTACCCGCATTTGTGACGAAGAATTCAGGGGAACATTTGCGGGGAACCTTTTCTGGCGCGAATTAGGAGAGGTCTGCAATAAATCTTAAGGGGACTCAAGGGATACAAGTTCGAGAGAATATTATATTTATAAATAATGCTTTTAACCATAATTATCATTTATTATTCAAGCGATGATAGCTCAGTTGTTTGACTTTGGATAGCACGCCGAAAGGGTGAAACCAACTGAGTGCAAAAAGCTTTCGATGAGAATATGGTACGAAATAAGAAACCTGCTGAGCGGACATTGCGCCTGGCTACCATCCTCCAGAAAAGTTTTCGTCATTCCCTGCTCCGGCAGCGTTTATGAGAGTCAGTCCCATTCTAGACTAAGTATGACGTAAATAAACCACGTCTAGGGTTGCCACCTTTTTATGTAGCAGTTAAAGTACATTTCGTTATTATAGGTAAGAAAACATAGTAGGTATCAAAATAAAGTAAGTACAGTTTTGTCTTTATTATAATGTTACAAAAAGATTTTTTCTGCTTTTTGCGGTTTGTATAAAATAAGTATGTTTACTAAACAATTACACGGCATCTCTACACGACCGTTTAACGAAAAAATACTTACGGATTCCAAAGAAATAAAATCATGCGAAATAGAGTTTCGGCTCGTTTGGCGTAGTGCTGAGCAATCGGACTGCTGCGCTAGGGGTTGCGGGTTCGATTCCCGCCTGGGGCAAATATTTGTGCGATCCACAAATATTTGTTTCTGGTCTGGGTGTGATGTGTATATGTGAAATTATATGTCTGTAAGGCGGTACCCACGATACAGGAGCAAATCTAGTGTGGGGCTACGTTTAAAAAAATCGTGTAGGTACTTTATATTGTTCTCATAAAGTATAGAGTACGTGAAATAAAGTACACTTTATACTTTATTATAGAGTACGGGTGGCAATCCTAACCACATCCTCACTTTTTTATAAAAAGTATGTACTCTACACGGTTTAACATTTATTCAGCCAGTGTTCAAAAGATAAATTCCTTTTCCCAAATGTATAACAAGCAAATCTAATTAAAGCGTGCTCTAAAACTGTAAAATTAGTCAAACGAGAATCCAGCCCAGACGTGAAATCGAATGAAAATTTTAACACGTCGACGTCGGAGCGTGCTAAAGGGACCTCGTTTGGTGGGATTCAGGCTTTCCACTTCTAGTGTTGTACCTACACTGGTGTAGGAATCCCGGAAGTACACGGGATAATTTTTTTCCAACGACGACGATACAGAACAGAAACAAAATGACATATTTTCAGAATTTAGGGCTTGAATCAATAGGTGCCCATTACGTAGTTTATACTACTATAATAATTGATATACTCTTTAATTCTTGGATTACGTAAACTATATTAAAAAAAAACTACTTATTTAGCAGATATATAAACTTTTTACCACCACTCGTCTAGGTACCTCTACCACAAAAAACATTAAAAAAGGTCCTACTATGATGGTCATCACTACTCTACTGGGTGTTTATTGCAAAAGTTGGTTATTTTAGTCACTATTATTTGACTTTGGGACGAGCTTCTCTGACCTCTCTGTCTACCTAGTTAAGGATTTTCACTTTGTCGTCAGTTTTAAAGTTAATAAACTTTCTATTTGCAATGTAGGTTCTAGATATTTGTGTTCGATGTTCTGAACAAAAAGTTTTAAAGGCCCATTCTTCATTCACTAGTCAAAAAAAAAAAAGAATAACGACAGTTTTTTTTTTTTGAGAAATAGTCTGCTATACCTAACCAGCTATACCTGCTCCGCGCTCTGTATGTTATTTTTCAAGACAACTAATACTAGTTAGGTCATTTGGGGAATAACAAAAATGATTACCTACCTCATAGCTTGATTAATAGATACCTAATATCCCAGTGTTATTTGATTTCATGCCAGAATCCAAACGCGTGTGCCAGCACTATCACACGTGCATTACAAAAGTTACCTCTGACATTTCGATCACGTTCTCAGCACTAAAACGAGCTTTTCCGACAGAACGTGTACGTTCCACCTCCGGCTAGAGGTAGGGTGTTACGAGCATAGTTTCCAGATAATTGTATATATAGATACCTGTAGTACCCAACTTATATGGCGCGTCGTGAATCTTCGTTCGCGCAGAAAAGAAAGTATGGTTCGAAGATTAACGAAAGAATGCTTAAAACTTACAATCAACCTAAGCTCACTATTATAAGGTGCATAATACACTGCAGCTGTTAGTTCCATCTCACTCTAAGCTCGCTAAGATGGCGGCGGCTGCCGACCAATAGCGGTCAATAGCATTTCCCGCGCTTTGAAAATTCATCTTCTGCGCAGGTACATCGGTAAGCCATATAAGTTGGGTACTACTGTACCTACGTACGTATAAATAGGGTGATAGACGACAAAAATGTCGCATTGTCACGACAAACTGGCAGAACGGTACGGAGAAATATTATGACGGATATTACCTGTCGTCTGCCGTCTGACGTCTTTTAATAAACGCGGCCATTCATTGTGACCATTTTGAACTAAATAAGTACTAATAAGTTAACGAAATGAAAATTCTACAAAATATTATTTTATTTTTTGCTATAACTTTATAAATAAGTTAGGTGGTGGCTCTAATTATGTTTGTCGTAGCTTTTTGACTTCCCGTAGCTCAGATGAAGTTATTACTAATAGACTAGTTTATTATTCTGTGCTAATAGCCAGACCCCAGTCCGACAATTTCGTTAGACTGTTTCTTATGTTCTGGCGATATTTGTCGTGTTTCTATAGGATATTGTTCTTTAAAACTGATATTGCCGCAGTAATAGCAAATAGACCGATGCGGGGCGGAGTAATAATGTTTCACAACACAAATAGAGTAGGAAAACTGAACGAATAACGTTTCCAAGTTTCAATGTCCGTCTCTTCTAGTGATGTTGTCATGTTGTGGATATGAGTTTCGGACATGGCTATGGATATGGGGATATTATCTGTCGGATATCCGGATCGTTTGCTCAATTTTTCTGATATGGACGTTTATTTAGTGACATCCGTTTTATGTGGCACCGACACACATAAAAAAGCGGTGCGGTGTGATGATGAACATCCCTGCTTGTTTGTTCGTAGTAATATATAAAACTTTTGTGGTGTAAAAGTTCTTATCTTATTTTATTTCGCTACACTATAGAAACTGGTAATTTCGCCAACTTCCAGCCATGGTCACCCTTCCACCCATGTATCATTACTCAGGAGTCGTAGCCTCCCGGGGAGGCTACTCCCCCCTCCCCGTAGAGAAGTCACGTCCAATTTGCGTCCGTTCTGAGAACTTACCAAGATTTGTAGCAGCCACTTAGACTACAAGAGTTCCTCTACATAAATATTTATTTAACTAACTGAAGCTAGATTCTTGGAACATTTTTCTCAAGAGATCGTTTTGCTAGCATAATTACTTGGCAGCAGGTTGCTTTCTTTCTCTACTTTAATATGTAGGTGAATATTTTATATTCAAAAGATGAGTCGACTAAAACTATTCCTACTTACTTGTGGTAAAACCTAGACAAGCTTAAGTATACATTTTATAAGCTTTTATGCGCTATTATTGATGACTTAAATGTACAAGATTCGGTTCTTGTGACATAATAATCAACGCTTATGAATGCGTGTGGCGCAGCTTGTAGGATAGGTACCTCATAATATTTAATTTATTTATATTTTTATACATAATTACTATATAATTACTTTATTGATATATTTAATGTATATACTTACATAAACTTTTAAAAATTGTATTTAATATTTTCAAGGAATACGCACCACTCATGCATTAAACACTTAATGCGCTATAGAAAGCACGTGCCCCTTCGGCAAGCTCATACATTGTTTCTTTTGGTTTGTAGTAAGTTTATGTAGTGTCGTACCCTATATCCCTATATCTATATCTATATCCCTATCCTTTTTTCGTAACTACCTACACCTCTCATTCGCAACTAACAACCCTTTAACTCACTCTACATCGCGTATCAGTTGAGCGCGCTAAGGTATGTGTAGATACACCACGTTCCAATAAATACTTACCCCTTTAGGATATTGACTATTCGTTTGGAAAGCAATTTGCTCGCTATAATTGACTGTATTTCTGCGCGCCGCTTACCTCGTTACCCTTTGACACCGAATCCTGTTGGTTTTGCCGCGCCGAGTTTACTGATGTGTTATCATAGTTATATCAACTATTCCTACCAACACTGTATCGTTATTTTTCTGACGCCATTATGGAAAATTTACAAATGGAATAAGTGTTTCTATTGGTTTCGATTTTCCTCTCTCGGTGCGGTTTTTTTATTGAATCGATTTTATAGTAAGCGGCTTTCTTCTGAATATAGATAGGTGACTGTATATCAAAAATATTTAAAACAAGATAGCGAACTCTCTATACTAACCATACGAGCAAAACCATCCTGAAACTTCACCAAAATTAAAATTGTTTCTTACTCACTGAAAACTGAAATTCTCTACTTAGGTATATTACAAAGTCCGGACAAACACTCTCTGGCCATCGTAAACTTTGCTTGATACCTACATACATGTCTACTACGCTACGTACTACGTAGTTAACTTATAGTTTACTCTATGCGGGAACTATAGACAAGCAATAAGGCATCTTATCTTTTGTAATAGCTCTATAAGTATATCTATGAGTTTTGGCGGGAATCCGATAGTGAGACGTTGTTGGTTTTGTATTATTAGCCCAAACTTGTGTTTCTTCGAGTGTTAATGTGTAATATTGGTGGAATATTAACCATTGAGTGTTCGTTAACGTGCACGAGTGTAGGCGAATGATATAAACTCAAAAAACGTGTCATTTCGCATTTTTTCCAAAACTCCCACGAAGTTTCAGTAAAGCATCCACTACTTTACTGAATCGTGACTGACGATGTAAATAATTGACTTGACTACCTGACCACGATTGCTATAACATTGTTGTGACTTTCTTAATGTGAAATTAAGAAATACTTAAAATAAAATACTTGACACTGGCTATATGCACAAACCGTGCGAAGCCATAAATAAAAGAAAAAAAAAAAAGTATATCTATGAAAAACAATCCGACCGGCTCCACTACCAGAGCATTAGGGCCATCGGAGCTAGCGGGAAATTCGTGTATCGTTATCTTCACAAGCGACGCTAATTACCTTATTAGAAATTGACCTAGGTGCGATTTTTTCCCATCAGCCCTAGTACCGGAGCATCAGAGCCACCGTCACATTAGTTTGCCTCACGTGCCCGGCTGTCCGGCTTAGAAACTAATGTAAATGAGATTCCTTATTATTCAGTGATCGACACCCACGTCACAGAGAAAAGTTGAAAAGTTCCATTAGCATTTCAATAAATTCAACAACACGGGTAGAAAGGTTTTCTGTGAAAGAACTGTCCCCAAATTTGGGGAGGCTTCCGTCGATTGGAACCGCTAGCTATGGGGACCGCGGTCCCATTCGCCGGATAGGATGGACTTATTCGTGTTAGATATGTTTTACGGGAACACACACGGGTAGTTAGAAACAACACGCGCTGCAATCGACGGTGATAACCGCATTGTGTGTGCCTAGTGTGAGTTTTGACAATTTATTTACGCGCTCGGTCCGTTTGGCGTAAACGTGAAATTGTATGGAATAAGAGCATCGCCATCTAGCGTCAGGTAGTCTTTCCGTAATCACGGTCAATGTGACTTGATCGAAACGTCGCGGTATGTCAAAATAATATTCTGTTACTAGTTGGTGCCCGCGACTTCGGCTGCGCAGGATTAGTATTTAGAGCAGCTTATAATTATTAGCGTGACATATAGAAAAGAACTAACATTATGGCATTAAAATTATCACAATTTTGTATGGTTCACTATTTGGACTATAATGTCTTAGGTACACTTCCTACTAATATTATTCTCGATTAACTCGAAATATTAATCCTGCGCAGACGAAGTCGCGGGCACCAACTAGTAAGATATAGATATATATACTGTGACGGGTTTTTTTCGTAGAACTATTTAAGACAAACATTTCCATCATACATTACATATTATTATGTATAGCTCTAGCGGTTTTGGTACCGCACGCAAGTTTAGCTCGCAGATGGTAGATTTTTCCTACTTACTTGACACTTATCGTCATATTTTGGACAATTCACACAACTGTATAAACTGTATAAATAATGTGTTATTCTGATGTATAAGCTATATTATTGTAAAGTTTCATTAAAATCCATTTAGTAGTTTTTACGTGAAAGAGTAACAAACATCCATCCATCCATCCATACTTACAAACTTTCGCGTTTATAATATTAGTAGGATAGGATTAGTCAATGTTTAGTAAGTGATTATAATTCACCCCAGTGCCTAGGCACTGTGTCTACCCATATTTTAAAGCTAATTTAAATGAAGTTTGCGAGCTTGTCTCGGGAAACGAGATAGGTAAGTACTATATCTAACCAAGCTTTGTGGAGAACTTGAGGCAGAAAATGGCAATGCATAAATTGTTTTTGTAACTGTACAAGTTTAATTGAGTCGCTTTCGCTATTTTTATCGTCTACAGCTCAATCTTTGTGTTAAATTTCCATTTAGTCTCTTGAAATTAATAATGATATTGTTTTTACGTTTTACTTATTGACTGGACTGGGCTAATAGCTGATCATGTCACTGCGATAAGAACATTGTCCTTAGCAGTTATATTAGATTTCTTAGATTGTTTTTAACTTTGAAGGAACTATAAGTACTTGTAACTAAGACTACAAATTCTTGACTCATGTAAAATCTTTGTTATAAACCGATTTGTAGTTTGTAATAGGGCAATAAATTATGGCACTAATACTTAGTACTAATACACTACCTTGTACAAGACCGAATTTAAAACTATAAGTTAAACGGGTTTTGCCTGTTTCCATGCACCATTTAACGTACCTACCTATTTTATACTTGTCTACTATAAAAACACCATGGTAACTTCTCAGAATTGTTTCTATTTTAGTCAAACACATTACCTATACCTACGTACCTACGTGCTTTGTTCATACTTAGGAATAGTTGAACCTATTTTCTTTTTTACTTTTCTACTCTATTTGACAAGGAACAACATAATAAGTCTTAGATGTAGATAAGCATGTTTATATATAAGTAGCTTTAAGTTATTAGGCACCTATTACTTACATATATTTTATACTTAACCAATTAAAGAGATACGCTTTTTACATTAGGGATTTAGATGACAATATTATGAGCTAAATTTATAAGAAGAAGACGCCATTTTTGTTGTGTTCTGGTTGTTTATAAATATATTAGTTTTATTGGATATTATTGAAGGCTTAAAAGCTACGGGTTTGGATCAACAGTGATTTCCATAAACACTCTCAGTTCACTTACAAGCTTTAATACCAGTTCGTCCGACTCAAAAGTGAGCGTATTCTGTATATCCTTCATGACCCGACGGAGTTGAGAACTGAAGCGACCACCTCGCACCGCCCAGTCAAAGAACTGACCCAAAAAATCGTAAAAAGGTTCTTTTTTTGGCTTATCATAAAAGTGATCCATGTCAGACAGAATAATGTGCACCAGTTTAACATCTCTACCTTCAGCATTATCCTGTGTTTTGAATCCTGAAGTGACAACCTTGAGTCTATCTTCAACGGTTATTTGTATCTTCGATAAAATACTCGCGGTGAGATTATTCGAGTTTTCTTTGTAAGCCATGTCGTATAATATAGCTTGAAACTCTTGCCCGGTGCCATCACTAATGCTGTAATAGAAATTCGTAGCGGACAAACTTTCGTAAAAGTATCTGGTGAATTCCTTGGCTCGGTCGCCGCCGACGGCTGTTATTTTTCCCAAAAGCGTGTTCAATGCTTTAGTGCACTCCTGGCTCTTCGAGCAGATGTCATGTTCTGCACATAATAGACTCTCAAAGTCTAACTCCACCGAACTGGTTGCGATTATTAGGTTCTGAGTAAGTTTTTTCTTTACTTTGTTTACTTCTTGCGCGTCCCCTTCCAACCTCTGCGTAGCGAATTCGACAGCTCGGGCTTGGAATCTAGCATTGATTATCTTTATTAAATCGATCCACACGAATGCTCTACGTTCGTCGGCCATTTTCTCATCGATATTTCTAAACAATTCCCTTATTTCATCTATTAGCATTCTCAGTTCTTTTTCGAATATAATGACTTTAGAAGCTTCTTCGTTTGCTTTTTTATAATTGTTTAAAATATCGTCTATAATAAGAGCTTTGTATTCGTTTTCGACCGCTTTAGTCAAAGCGATGATGTACTTGTTAATCAAATTTCCTGTTCCATCTGAAACAAAATAACTATTAAATTTAAAATTAGGTAATATAGGTAGGTACCTACTTACTAAATCAATATAGGTTAGGTTAAGTAGGTTCTTGTTACTTTAGTGTTTATGGGGTTTTCTTTCACCCGACTGCCCTATAACCCAACTACAGGGCAATATAATAAAACTACAATGATTAGTCTAGGTACACATAAATATGCCTAATAAATAAAATAAATTAGAGCTAAATAAGTGGGTAAGTATAGATAGGTCAACAACAGAACTAAGTAGCTATACATTACTTATTAACTCCGCGTAATCACTGATCCCAATAAAGGCGCAAAGTAACTCTGTTTACCTTTTCACGACTGAAGGAGTGAACTGATTTTGACGGTTTTTGGTTTACTAGGTACACATTGAATCTTGGAAAAGCAAATAGAATACTTTTAATGCGATAAAAAGTAATTTTGGTCATGTGTATATGTAGTCACCGGCAACAGCTAGTACCTACCTTCCTATAATTAAAATAAACTAGCTGGTGCCCGCGACTTCGTCTGCGTAGGATTAGTATTTTGTACATTTGATTTTTTTCCTAGTTACTTGACACTTATCGTCATATTTAGGACAATTCACACAATATTTATAAGCTGTAGCCTATGTGTTATTCCGATGTATATGCTATATTACTGTAGTTTCATTAAAATCTATTCAGTAGTTTTTACGTGAAAGAGTAACAAACATCCATCCATATACATATACAAACTTTCGCGTTTATAATATTAGTAGGATATACAATTGTTTCAGAAACCCACAGTCTTATTATGAAACACTCTAGTAATATTTATATCGACTACCCACCATGACAGAAAATGACGTCATGACAAAGAAACGCAGAATTCACTATCACAGCTATGATATCCGACCTCTCCTCGTCATTTCCAAATGACCTCCGTCCACTCAGTTTGCTAGTTTGGACTATTTGTGATAGTGTGTCCGCGACATCTTTCCCAAGGCTCAAGGTACCTTGCATGTTGACCTTAACAGCAACAGAGAGCCTTGGTAGACCTGCAAGCAATGGGTTAATTATTATTATCTGTAACTAGAAATCCAACTTGAAATGGAATTATTAAAAAAACGGTTAAATTTAGAAGTTTTTCAAATAGGTTCTGAAATTCCAGCTATTTTTAAAAGGCGTCTAAAATCAAAAGGGGGATGGTTATAAAATATGTGTTTTTGGTTTCTATCTATAGGTAGCATTAATATAATATCGAATGTGAATATTCGATTGCGTAATAGGTTACAGTAAGACCTCTGTTGTAGGAAGGTGCCTACACACTGAATTAAAAATAATCTTTTTTAGCATTTAGAGAATTCCTGTTTCTTAATAAAATTGAACATTACTTATTTTAATATCTTACCGACAATGAGAAGCAAAATGAACCTACAACAAATCATTTCTTCAAGCACAACAACACCAACATAATAATATATTGCCTCAATTTTATACGCAATAAAAATAAATTTATATTGCCATATTCTTGGCAATACATTTTTCAACTCCGCGTGTGTGATTTATAATGATCAAATGATTTATCGAGCAATACCTACGTTACAGAGCCGTTTATGCGGATATTCTCAGAAAAAGGTTTTCTAGGAAGCTCAAGTGAAATGGGTAGGTGTACCTATATACTTAAATTATAAAATAAGGTAGGAACATGATTATATTAGTATATAACTAGATTTTGTAAGTTCTTAGCCTCTAATTAAGCTAAAAGTAAAATCAAACCTTCAATCTTAAACGCTTAACGATGGTGAAAATTATTCGTAGGTACTTAGTGTAGGTATGTATAAATGTTTTTCAAGCAGCCTTAGTAATAGGATTCCCGTTACACTATTTGGGTACGGAACCCTAAAAAGACTATGTTTTTGTTTATAGGGACATCTAGGAGATTTTGTAGGAATTTATTATTTACACAAGTACTTAGTTGTCTTGTCTGTTCGGCAGTTAGTGCTCAATTATTACGCTAGATGTCACTGTTAAACATTTTCGAATAAAAAAAACCCTTGTTCGCTTACGATTATACCTCAGTGGATTGTACACAAAAAGCCAAGGGGAAGGAGTTTCATATTCGTACATTCTATAATATCGTACGGTTGCATCACAATATTTGGCATAAAACAGCAACACTACATAAACGAGATGCATTGCTTACACTCCTAATAATAAATTATTATTGTCATACAAAATGTAGCGATACAAAGGCGCGTACAGACATCGCGAGGCCTGCGTCGCGAATGATTCGTCTAATTCGTCACGCATGCCTCAACAGTGTGCCTAGTGCGAGTTTTGTCTATTTATTTACGCGCTCGGTCCGTTTGGCGTAAACTTGAAATTGTATGGAATAAGAGCAGCGCCATCTAGCGTCAGTCAGCCAGTCACTAGATGGCGCTGCTCTTATTCCATACAATTTCAAGTTTACGCTAAACGGACCGAGCGCGTAAATAAATTGTCAAAACTCGCACTAGGCACACAGCACACACGCCCACTCAGTCCGAGGCATGCGAGACGTACTCTACGCGACGTCTGTACGCGCCTTTATCTTGTAGCCTGTGCAGGCTACATGTTGTAGGTATATGGTCTAATATTCTATAGGTACCTACCTACCTAGAGTTCAATTATCTCACTGACCATCGAACATCCGAGCCTACCTAAAAGGTCCCACATTCCCAAATAAAACAACTGCATAAATCTTATAATTTATTGGGCTAGCCCTGCTTCTGCGCCAGCTCCCGAGCCTTCGCCTTCTCCAGCTTGGCGATGCGAGCGTTGGACTTGTTGCCGAGCACGCCTCCGCCCCAGTGCCTCCGGAGCTCCTCGTAGCGCTCGTTGAAGTTGGTCTTGATGGCCTCCACGACCTTCGAGAAGGACGCGCGGTCGCCCGACTCCACCTGTGAGGGGGGTGCTTAGTTTAGTTCTGGTGGGTGTCTGGTGGATTGTAATTGAATCTGTACTGCTTGTATGGAGAGGGTTATTGACGATATATTTTGTATGGCCGAAATAATAATGGTTAGTTAATTATTTGAAAATGATCTCATGCTTTTTATGGAATCCTCAAGTCTGTCAAAATGTGATTCAAAATTTTTTAGAACATAGACAAAAATCACATTACAATACCTAAATTGGCTTTTTTCTTTACTACAATAATATATTTGGATATATTATAATACAAGATGGCATATTCAGATAAATCTATATTGGTGGTAGATAAGGCTTTCACCATGGCATTCTGATAGCAAATAAATCATCATTATACACCATCACGGAGTAATTTCAAGATCATCACAATATTATTAGTACTAAATGTACAGTGCATAAACACATTTTAAATTAGTGAATTCTCAAAGTTGTCACTTTAATTTCTGACAAAATTAATTCTAAACTTGATTTAAGACGGCAAAAAACAGCATAATTGACACAAAAATACAATTTGCAAGTCACAATCATAGAGCAAGGGCCTCATAAAAGACAATATTATGTCACTACTGCTGCTTCCAGATGATATATTATGACACTTACATGTGTGAGCGCTAAGCATGTGCAGGTCTTGCGGTGTACCAGAGCTCCCAGGCGGGACTTGCCCTTGACAATGCAGTACGGGACACCCATCTTGCGGCAGAGGGCAGGCAGGAAGAGGACCAGCTGAAATTATAACATTCATTATTATTACTTCAATGCGTATTGTGGGTTAAACAATTTTGATGGGGATGACACCGTTTAGGTTAGTTTGTTATCTTTGATTTGTAAGAGATTGTACACAAAAGTTGGAATGTTAATGGTGGTTTTTTAACTACGGGAGCAAATTTTCTTGAATAGGTATGGTATAAGTGTAAAGGGAAGGCTCAGAGTCAACAGTCTTCATGCAGCTATAGAATATTTCTATATTCAGTAGCCTCAGGTGAAGAAATTCTAACATCATAGCCATATTCCCAATTGATCACATCTCTTCAACAAAATGTTGAACTAAGGAAAAACATTATACTAGAATTTGATGTAACAAATTACTCCTGTTTCATAACATCGTGGTATCTTTGCTACTTCTTTGCAGACAGTTTTCAAACTAAGCAGATATGGTCACATATTTACAACAATCAAGATACTCCACTCAAAAACTAAGAACTCAATGAAGCTAGAGAATATAAAACAGAATAATAATAATAACATACCCCATCACATGTCTCAATGTGTGTTTTTTTCTTTTGTATATATCTCAGAAACAAACCATTGAGTTTCTGGCTACTAACTACCACAATGTGAGACATGAAAGGGGTTAAAATATATAATATACAGCCAATGTTACCTCAATGGGGTCGACATCATGTGCAATGACGACCAACTGTGCCTTCTTCTTTTCCACCAGTTTGGTCACAGTGTTGGTGCCCGAACGGATGGTCAGCGGCCTCTTCGCTGGGGGCTCGTCCTTCTTGGCCACCTACGACACAAGCACAAGTTAGGAGTGTTCCGAGGGTGAAGGCATGTTGTCGATTGTGGATGGTCATCAGAGATCTTGGTGGAAAATGTCTTCACGGCATTCTGTGTTAGGTTTATGCATCATGTTCGGGATTGGAAAGTTTGCTATCTATTATTATAAAACTGAGGAAGTTGTGACCGATAGAAAATTGCTGTCCGCTTTCATGGAATATGGATTGTAATCCAGGCATTAATTCAAATTGTTTGCCCTGCATGTATTTTGTAAGATGGTGCAGTCAACACAAAAACCAATCATATAAATTGTTGGCTTCATTCATCTGATTATCCTGATACTCAACACATCTATGCTTAAATCCATAGTTATTAAAGTAAGTGACACCCGATGGTCTGGTGGGAAATAAAATGGAAATCAGCTTTTAGCAAACTTGATCGAACCATTATAAATGATTCAAGATATATACATTATTTAACAACAGTTACCTTGGCTTCAGCCGCCCTCTTCAGGCGATCTTTCCTGGCGGCCTCAGTCTCTGGCCTGTATTTCTCCAAGATCTTGAACAAACCTTTAGCTGAAATGGAAAAATATTGATTTCAGAGCAAGAACTAACAACATTTGATATTATTATAGCACCAATTTAGTATCAGAGTTAAAAAGCTCGTATATTTTGTTGATAATCATAGTGATTCATAGTTGCATTTGGCGATCATCATTTGAACGACTGAATATGCTTTATTCAGATTCCTTACGATACATGAAAGTCTAGTTACGGGCAAGGCTTTATCAGTATATTGTTAACTCTTGCGCCTCTTTCTGGTCTGTATGGACCAGGCTCGAGTGACGGCGAGACGGACCTCACCACCCTTCTTTGATAGATGTCTAATTAAACAACTTTATATTTAGGATTGTTTTAGTACCTGTAGATTATTTCTTGGTTTATTTAAATTGGTCATTCCATTCGAAGGATAATAATAATGGTGAAGTAAAAATGTATGGAATTTTTGGTACATGGTAGAGTTCTTAATTAGTACCTACCATGTATGATAATGGCTGCAGCAATTTAAAACTGAGGTAACTAGTTTTTGTTACCAGACTACTACAGAAAATAGGAATCTATGTGAGTTTAGTAGTCTCTTTTCTAATTTCTTATGTTCCACCATAGTTCCCTCCAGTTACATTACATATATTAGAGAACTTAAAAAAAATTAACAAACCTGTAGTCTTATCAAGTGTCTGGGTGAACTGGTTGATTGGCGGGGGCACCTTCAGTCGGCGCTGCAGCACCGCCTTCTGGCGCTGAATGCGGATGTACTTGGGCCATCGCACAAAGCGGGACAAGTCACGGGTAGGCTGGATATCCTGACCTGGTCAACATAGTGATTTAATGTTGGAAATAAGATAAGACATTGAAATTGTTAACTTTTTGGTGTAGCATCGACTATCCTGGTGTAACAATGATGCTCCCTGAGGGGTACATTACATGGCATGGTTTATAACATGAAGATTGTAAAAGACGGTGCAACGGACAAAAAGGTACATCTTTACTATGTAACATAACTATTCAGAAATATAATATGTTCATGTAGTTTATGGTTATGTTTACAATCAAGCATTGCCACAAGATAAAAACTATATTGCAGGAAGTCATCAAAGTTGGGTTGTTGGACCTCATCAGTGTTAAAAAGCTCGTTATTTGCAACCACATGGCTGTTCAGTGTAATATTTTTTACATCATTTAGGTCCAACAATGAAAATAAACCTATCAATGTGAATGGGCCATTGAAAACAACCTCAATATGAAATAAATTTGAAAAAAAAGGACAAGTGTCCAGAGTATGACAAAATTACCAAGTTGGTAGGTAAGTAGAGATTTTATTGACTGTAGAAAGGAAGTTTTGTTTTCAATGCCCTTTTTATGAAAATAAGTAAAATAAACTCACCGATAGCAAAGTTCTTCGTCCTCTTCTCAAATAGAGGGTTGACAATCTTTTTAGGTTCAACTTTCTTCACGACCAAAGGTGCGGCCGCTACTTTCTTCCCTACCTTCTTCTTGGGCTGTAAACAACTTCAAACTTAACAGGGTGTCCAGACAACACCCGACAGGGTGACACAGAAGGCATCTTCCACGATCTTAGAGATAATTTGGGAGTCTTCGATACACTTCAGTGGAAATTTATCATCATGGTTAATTTTCGAGGTTAGGTCTAAAGATTTCCCTCAGATTTTGGAATATTAATGCTAAAGTGTGACACTAAGTATTTGGGAACTTTGATGTAGCACAGTATTAGCAATTAACTTTATATTACCTAAAATAAAACAATATTTACGCCGAAAACAACGACGACCCGACCGACATGTTATGGTTACAACTTCCAAGATTATTTCACTGATTGTAATAAAAATATAGTATTTTAGTAAACGCACATGGTTTTTACCTTCTTCTGCACCATCTTGTATGGTTTTTATATCAGTGATCTAAAGGCCACGAAAAGATACGTGACCAAAAGAGAACACCAAACTTTCGGCAAAAATGGCCGAAGTAAAAAGATATGACAGCTGCCAAAAACGTCACTTTTTAAATTGTTTGACTTTGACCATAGACAATTAAGGAACGCCTCATAAATGAAAAGCGAACCGCAAACAATCAAACCAAGTCAAACCGCATCAAGCTTAAAGTTTATTTTACTATAGTGCCCTCTATGTAGCTTTTAAAGTAACTTAGATCGTAAGTTTTTTTGTTTTAGTTATGGCTTCGCACAGTTTGTGCATTTAGTCAGTGTCAAGTTGTTTCTAATATTTAGGTACCTATATTTCTTATTTTTACACTCGAAAAGTCATAGCATTAAAGCAGTCCTCGTGGTGAGGTAGGTCAATTATTCAATTATCAAACAATTCTGGGTCAATTATTTACAAAGTAAAACATACATACCGACTGTTATTTACATACTGAAAGTTTCTGAGAGTTTTGAAAAAATGTGAAATATCACGTTTTTTGAGTTTATAATCATTCACCCACACTCGTGCCCGTTCCATCAATATTACAATTTAACACTCGAAGAAACACAAGTTTGCGAAAAGAATACACAACCAACGTCTCACTAGCTATCAGATTCCCGCCAAAACTCCGTTCATAGGTTTTAGTTTCTTATTTTCTTACAAGATGGTATTACCCGAAAGAACGACAAACATGAACTCAAGGAATGGAGTTTTGGCGGGAATCCGATAGTGAGACGTTGTTGGTTTTGTATTATTTTCTCAAACTTGTGTTTCTTCGAGTGTTAATGTGTAATATTGGTGGAATATTAACCATTAAGTGTTCGTTAACGTGCACGAGTGTAGGCGAATGATATAGACTCAAAAAGCGTGTCATTTCGCATTTTTTCCAAAACTCCCAGGAAGTTTCAGTAAAGCATCCACTACTTTACTGAATCGTGACTTTGACGATGTAAATAATTGACTTGACTACTTGACCACGATTGCTATATTCCTGTGACTGTCTTAATGTGAAACTAAGAAATACTTATTTTAACAAAATACTTGACACTGGCTATATGCACAAACCGTGCGAAGCCATTACATAAACAAAAAAAAAAAAACTCAAGGATTTTGTTGCACGAACTAAAAAAAACAGGCGTAGATAGATTTATGTAACAAAACCATTACGAACGATCGGATAAGTCGGAAACTATTTTCACGCTACACCTTGTCACATTGGCTGGGTGCAATAATTTCATGATAAGACTATCATTGGTGATCATGACTACAGTAAAGCCTATTAGGCTGTGCTCGAAAAGGTATTTTAAAAACTAATTTATAGCCTTTGAACCGCCTTTGAAAATTATTTTTTTCTGAAATGAATCGAACAAAACGCAGTCAAGACGTAACTAATTAAATTTTGCAGACGCACATACAAGACAATTTGGAGTTTTGGCGGGAATCCGATAGTGAGACGTTGTTGGTTTTGTATTATTAGCTCAAACTTGTGTTTCTTCGAGTGTTAATGTGTAATATTGGTGGAATATTAACCATTAAGTGTTCGTTAACGTGCACGAGTGTAGGCAAATGATATAAACTCAAAAAACGTGTCATTTCGCATATTTTCCAAAACTCCCAGGAAGTTTCAGTAAAGCATCCACTACTTTGCTGAATCGTGACTGACGATGTAAATAATTGACTTGACTACTTGACCACGATTGCTATAATATTGCTGTGACTTTCTTAATGTGAAATTAAGAAATACTTAAAATAAAATACTTGACACTGGCTATATGCACAAACCGTGCGAAGCCATAACTAAAACAAACAAACAAGGCAATTTGAAATTGAATATCAGCGTCTAAAGAAAACCATGCGTGTAGGATATTATGATGATAATCGTGAGCTTTTTGTAATTGTACCTACCTACACGTTCATGCTTTTTAATTGCCTAGCCGTTTCATAATTTTCAATAGGTTTCGACAATAATGTTGTAGGTACGAAACCAACGCATAACATGACTCGCATGAATTGCAGGACATCGCGAATAAATATTGTCGCAACATCCAGAGTCAAAGGTCACGAGATATATACCTAAGGTCTGTCGACTACGCGCGATGGCTAGCGAAGCCGCGCGATATTTCTGGCTAAGTAGGTAATTTCTAAGTAGGTAGTAAGGTAGGTAGTAGTAAGTAATTTCCTAATGCGACGCAACGTGCATGTCGTGTATGATGTTTTTGCAAACTATTTCTTAGTTTACATAGATGATTGCCGGCGTTAGTTGTATTTCTGTACGAGGGAAGATATACCTAGGAAGAAGGGCGAAAAAAGTTTTTTTCAACAACTATTAGTTATAGGTCAGCGCTATCATAGCCAGATCTGCAAAGTTCAACCAGGGGTTTCAATTTATATTTATAATAATGAACCTATAGATACGGTAATTAGAGGTGGCAATTTATTTTTAAATCTCATTGTGGTATTACGTGCCACAGTTGATTTGTGACACGGTGCTGCATGCGTTTGCTAATAGACACTGTATTTTAATGTTACACAGTTCGAAACAATGACAAATTCATAGACATTGTAGCCGTACAAGCGAGAATCGTCCCCAAGTTACACAGCCCTAAACAAATCTTGGCACGTGCCCCGGTGCGATAACCCACAGCGATCAATCAAATATCGCCGCGTCAGCGATAATAATTATGCAAACTTAATAGAGAGTCCTCTTAGCCCTACTCGTACTACGCACGCGCCGCACTCGGAACGTAACAGGTACCGGAGTATGGACTCTAAAGACATTCAGTGACGACAGTGGCCATCCAACGTTCAGACGTGGGGTATCGAGTTGACGCGCAAGCGTGTTGTCCTGGCTGAACAACACAGCACCCTTGCACTTAAAAAAAGAAGAAAAAAAAGCATAAATGTCAATCCAAAAATGGAATGCGTGCCGATTTACGTAGATTTTAATTCAGTGTTGTTACAAATCAGTGTGTTGTAGTTATCGGTGATGCCAAGTGGATATGGGTGTGATAATGATAACTGCTTATGGGATTGGATTGCTCAGTGCATGGGGATTTATGGTGAGTTGCATTTGTTTTGTTTTGTCGCACGAGTCGGTGTTTGAACAATGCAGCTGCAATTTTGTGGAGAGGTCAAGGGAGGGCAACTCTACCATACTGTTCAAACAACATATCTATAGATTAAACACATTAATATAGGTATATCTATAGTATAGATATACCTATATTAATGTGTTTTGGTCACAGTTTCGTTTGGAGCGGTGATCGAAGCAAGGGTATTTTAGGGAAAGCTTATTTTTTTTATTTAGCTAAGTTTATTTCGTTGATTTGGTACTAAAGCAATTTCAGAATAATTGCTATTCTTTCACTTAGGTAAGCCGTCACGAATTAATAACTTGATTCAGAATTATGTAAACACTTATAACTAGGTACGTTAATCTTACAGAACCTAGGAGATTTAATGAATATTCTATTTCGTTATAGCTGCATTTCACGATTGCCATGTCTAGGAAAACTAGGGTACGTAACTATAACTACTATTTTTGCAAACACAGTGCAACCGCATTGCCACGTGGTTGCATAGTGGTTGCGTTGTGTTTGCGATAAGAATTTGTGGTACAGTCAGCGACAAGACCCGCCAAAGATAATCCGAGCTTATAATTTTTTAGGTCTACCCTCACAATTTTTTAGGTTGACTCGAAGATATCCCATTTAGCGAAAAGTCAGCATTGTATTTAATGTACGTCGCACACGAATAAAATGTCAAAACAATGTAAACTAAAACATACCTAATATTATAAGTACATAACAACCTATACCTACTACCTAAAAAGTAGAATATAAGAAAATAACTATCAAAGATAATTTTATTAATTGGTATAAGTACCTAAATTTTGTACACCTCTATATGACCAATCTCAATTAATAATTATATTATATCGTGCTTCTAAGCCTAAGCTATAGAAATAAGACATCTCATATCTATGTATCTAGTTCGAAAATACTCCTATGGATACATATTTTATCAAAACAAATTGAGATAGGAATTCGATTTGGTACCGCGGCTGTCCCGAATACATTTCGCAGACTCCATCCATGTAAATTCTTTTGGAACGAACCATAGGTTATAATATTCTACGGAGAAAATAAAAGATAATAACAAAAAGATGTAAAGGTTTTTTGTGTGACTAGAAAAGGGGATCACGTATCTAACTTGCAATCAATTGCAATCAAGTGATTGTATTGTTTCACGCGTTGCGTGCTAAAGGTGTGTTTGATTGGCACACCCTGGCAGCTAGACCGCGTCATCGTAGTCTAGAATGCGTTATTGCAGTCTAACTAGGTAATCCTGTCACATAGATCTTTAATTGAAATCTCACAATTATCGACAAAGTGAATAATTAACGAAAAGAAAAAGTGATCTGTTGCTTCTTATCACGGATCACTTACTGGATCAGACCGGGTCACTACGGACCTGCTACGGACCTAGACGGAAGATCTTATCGTGCTCGTTGATTTTTGTGATCCTGATCGCAATGTCATCGTATAAACATCTTAGGGCAGTCGCCCATTGCGACTTTTTGTATAGAGTTTAGTTAGATGCTGCATAGCGACTTCGTTGCTGTAAGTATTAGCGATACAGAGTCGTGAGTGTGTGCAACTTCTAAAGCAGTATTTGAGCATGCCAATAACCTTCCGCCGCGTCTTCGTTAAAACCAAATATTAACCTAAATTGTTTTTATTTTCAGGATGTATCTAAGAATATATTTATCTCAACAAATCATTCAAACAAAACTAACAACTCAACATAAATAAAACTAATCTAATAGGTCGCTACCAATGGGCAACGTTCCCAAAATGCTGGCTGCATTGCCACGTTGTATGGCAATGCTTAATCTTTGACCAAAATAAATATAAAATTAATATTGCGACCGTTTTATGTTTATATCGCTACAAATTGTAGTCGGGGGCCCTCGCCCTTACCTAAACGAAGTACCTACCAATCTGTACCACACATGCGTTATCTCAGTACCTAACCTAATAACTTTACACTAAAAAAACATTGTAAATCTCTGTCTGTGAAGAATTTAATGGGCATTCTTTGGAAACAATTGGATAAACATTTTTTTTATTATACACACACGCAAATTTCATTCAACAGTTTGTTTGTAGCATAACGAAAATAAACCGGGGTATTACGAAATCATCGGTCTATCAGCTTCACTTCATCAATGGTGAATTCAACCAACAGTGATGATGGATTTTCTGTTGACTAACCTCGAACTTTCGACACAACACAATTTTATGATATGTAGTACCTACATAATCTACTACGTTTCCATTGTTGTTTTTTGTCGAATCATAAGTGCCGTCTTCTGGTCAGTCTGGTCTGTCAGACCGCTCGGAGGGTCTCTGACGCGACTTAAAAATTGTATCAATCGATAACAACCGGGAAGCACGGAGTGATTGAAATCCGCACTTACGGGAAATACCCAGTCGCCTTTTACCTGTCCCCTGTAAAAATAAACATACACACAGGACCAATCCTCACTAACACACACTGGAGTCCTACCGAGATCCATCGCCTCATTAGGGTTGTCCCAAAACCTGTTACCGATTCCAGTTACAAATCCAATTAACGGTCTACCCGATGCATAATTACACCCTATTCGCCGCGAAGCCCTGTAGTTACTGCTAATTCCATTAACAGACAGTAGACTAATTAATTCACCAGTTTGTCTATTGTCTAAGTAGATTAAATTACAAGCAGGCGTTTTATCTAACACTGCACTGGTTTGCGAATAGGTTAAATAGTTATATCAAGAGGTTAATCAGATTAATAACGAAAAATATGAATTATAGATTGATTAAGACCTATTTATTTTTCTGTAATCATCTTTACTGCCTGAAAATTCTTAAAACATTAAAAAGCTAAAGTTCCCCGAACTTTCAGCTAAAAAGAGAAATGTTTTCCGTAATGAAATGGACTTCATTTAATATTTAGTTTGTTTTGGATTGGCGTGGCGGTTTAGATACAGGTTTTTCCTGTTGAAGTACCTTCGACTTTGATGTGCCTCATTTTATCATTAATGTTATAGATGCGATAAAATGATAATTTGGCGAGTTGCTAGCATTTGAATCTGTATATTTTTTCGTATACATAACCATTTCAATATTTTACGTTCATTTTCGTGTTCGTATATTATTAAAAAAAATTGTATCCAAGTAAATTTGCGTTTACGGACGAGAATAATTAAAAAGGCTCCATTTTAAATATCCGGCTACGAAGGGATAATAAGAAAATTAACACAAAAACATACAGTCAAACTGAAAACCATAGTAGGTATACACCTATCTACTAAGTATGTACACCTAAGTTTAACTCTACCATTTCTTTGTCACGCCACCTGAACTCCTTGCGTCATTCCTTCAATAGCCCATACAAATGCGTCATTATATCTATTGATACAGTGAATAGGGCTATTCAATTATCCTACATCAATAATGCAGCACCACGGCAGTTTCCGCGTCGCGTCACCATTGAAAAGGCGCTTTGTAAAGTCGGCACCGTCAGGCCAAGTGTCCAATGAATGGGACGTTTTGTCATTGAAACTATGGATTCGAGTTGTGGAAGACATTTCTGATTGATTACGAGCTTCCATCTCTCATAATGTGTAGTGCTTAGAAGTTTAGGGGGATTACACACACGATCGATGTCGAATCGATGCCTTGAATCAGGATCATCGACCTTCCGCTGGGGCGAGATGGTGAATGTCAACACGACCCCATCTCGCCCCACTCCAGGCGGATCGACCGCTCACTTGGCTGGGGGGTTTAGTGGGGTCAAGTCCCAAACGTGGGCAGGCATTTCCCCCCCTCAAAAATAAAAAAAAAGGATCTTCGACGTGGAACGGTCTATAATCGACGTTGATTTATGCACCGATCGATGCGTCGCCGCTCAATCGATGGTCAGGGGTATAATGATCGACGTTGAACGGAGGCATGTTATCCACTAATCCGGATCGGGCCCCCGTGGTGGATATGGCCCTAATCGTCCATACGAAAATGAGGGGATAAGCATTGATGATTAATACTAATGCTGGGCTTTCCTATCATTTTGTTGTGTAACAATTTACCCAGTTTACTTTACACCTATAAATTCACAACTGTTATGAAAATATTTGAATATTTTTTGCAACAGCAAAGCTGGGAGTTACTGTAAATATTATCGTTGGTTGTGAATTTTTAGGCTACTTCTAATTTACGAGACTTTAATCTCGTGGAACGAGCTCTGTGCTGCGAACATTAGGATACTCAGCGGAAAGCTGTTTTAAATTTTTTTTAATGCTGAGCTTTTCAAGCTTTGGGGAACCAAATATGAATCATAATTAGACGTAAAGAAAGTTCAATAATATCATGATACCAAAGTTATAACCTATATAAATAATGTAGGTATAATTAGTGAGCTTTATTTAGCTTGACTTTTTTAAAATACTCGCCTACATCTGAAACCTGCCTCACCACACAACCCATTGTTAATTTTAGCTACGGAAAGGTAGCCTTATCGATTATGTAAGGCAGACATTACACCTTCAAGCCTTCAGTATTTCATTATTCAATAATTCAGTGTTGTCGGTGCGTAATAATAAACTTGATATTTAAAGTGGATTTCCTCACCCATTTTTATGAAATTGATATAGTGACCGGCTCCGTTAATCACTTTTTCAAATGAATAAAATATCGTCTTCATTTAATTATATGGGTAAAAATAACACATTTTTTTTTAATAACACGTTTATAAATCTAAGTTATCACAATATATTAGTATTATATGCTTTTGTACACAATATTATCGCAGCCAAAAACTTACAATAATTGCTCTAAGAGTTGTTATATCACTAATGATATAATTAATGCTACACGCGTTCCAAACCAGCCGACCCGAACATGTGCGGAGTGCCTAAGGAGTAAGGACCGCATTTATTTTTACACCCCGGGTAACCCGGATAATAATGATTAATTTATTTTCATTAGCCGGAATTCCGGATGACAACGATTTATTTGTTTGACCGGCACTCTGCTTTTGTTGCGGACTATATTTAAAAAAAAATCTTTATAGGCTTGGATTTTGGCTACCTTACCTTGTCGTGACGATGTGATCGAAAGACGTGGTAAACATTCAAAAATCAGTTCAGCTTAAAATGTTTTTTTGTTTAATTTTAGTTCCTACATGATGGCCTAACCTCAACAAACCCTTGCACAACAACAACACATTATATAAACACTATGCAATTCTAACTTAAAGTTAACGAGGCGCCCCATTTGAACAAAGTTTAATTAAAATATAGAGTTCCTCAAGCCATTATAGCAGTACAGCCCGCAGTTACGCCACGACTGTAAACTAAAGCAACTAGCTAACTAGTTGTTGCCCACGGCTTCTTTCATGTTGCATTACATGAGCCATTTCACGAATGAGTCTTTCTATGAACAGGTCGTTTATACGAATAAGCCGTTGCTAGAATAAGGCATTGGGCGAACAGGGTTTGTTCAAGAATAAGCCATTCTGCGAATGAGTCCTTTTTCAGGAGTAGGGTCACGTGTTTTGCGAATAGGATATTTATCTACGACGCCCTATTTTTATTTTATTTTGAAGACTCTTCCCACATATTGTATAATGTTTTTGCCGGTGTACCTACCTACCTATTATATATCATTTGTTATAAATCCATAATTGCATATAAATAAATTCGCATACATTTATACATCGTAGATATACATCGAAGGAAGAGTTAAAATTTTAAGACTTTGAAAAAATGGCTTGCAGGAATCTTTTTGTTGCAGTTTGCATATTGATCGGATACACTTTTTTTGAGCTTTAAATGCTGAATCCTTGTCAGTGGAGTTACCCCAAAATAAAATTCCATATTTAATAGTAGATCCAACGTAAGCATGGTAAGCATTGGTATCAACGCATCTGGTAACAACTACCTACTGATGCGATTACAGTGAGTTTTACACTTGGACGAATCCTATTTGAGCTAAGAACAATCCCATCAAAAACATTACATGTACAAAAATGCACAAGTCTCGCAACGCAGTTTATCTGCCGTAAAAAGTTGTGAGATCGAATGTAAACCAAGTCGGTTAATTTCAATACCTATCTGTACCTATCTATGGGAGCAGTTATATCTTTATTTCTTTAGTAAATAATTTGACTCGGCAATTGCACACGGCAGCATAATCTACTAGACAATCTAAATATAATCTTCCGTATAGGTGTACTTTCAAACAAATACAAGCAATTGCCAAGTCACTTTATTTACTAAAGAAATAAAGATATAACTGCTCCCATAGATAGGTATAGGTAGGTATTGAAATTAACCGACTTGGTTTACATTCGATCTCACAACTTTTTACGGCAGATAAACTGCGTTGCGAGACTTGTGCATTTTTGTACATGTAATGTTTTTGATGGGATTATACCATTGTCGAATTCCTTAATGATAAGTTAGTGTGAATTTATAATTATTTTATTTTAATTGTAATTAGAATTTTATACCCGACATTTTAAATTTTATTGTAAGTTGACTGTGTCGTTTTGTTGTTGTGTGAAGTGCTTCATCTTTGTTTAAAATTTTATTTGATTATCCTCTATTCGGGCGCGGCCATTTTGAAAAGTTATGCAATATTGTAATAGGTATTTAATTGTATTTTTATCATTATAATTGTAAATAGTTTGCACACCTAACGGTTAGAATGTGGCGATATTACGCATTACCAAATTAACACCTACTATGATACCCATATTATGCAAATAAATATTGATTTGATTTGATTTGATTTGCGATAGCAAACAGACTGACACCGTATTCTAGTATTGGTATAAGGCTTTGGATCGGGTCTTTAGAGATGTGTGCGCGTAACGAGAAATACGCAAAAGCAAACTTTTACGCTTTGCACTAGTGACACTTTCAATTTTCCCTTTGACCGGCACTCGCGATTGTTTCATGAGAAGTGACGTCACAGCGTCAGAGTTGATGTCTGACGCTTGGCTCGGTATTTGAAAGCGTGGGTAGACGTGGGGTAGACAAAGGAAAGAAGCCTGGATAGGTCATGATCTTTTGGCATGAAGGACACCGACTAGAGATTACAAAGGCGTTCATAAAACAAAAAAAGGCAGGTTTATTTATCTTTCCAAGGACTTCGGGTGGTACAAGAGATGAGACATTATAGGATAGAATAGATGTATATAAGAGGCTTCTCGAGTGGGTAATCGATCGATGTATAAAGGAGGCGAATCCGTTATATAATTTGCCTTTTGTAATCCATCAACGCCGGATTCAAGCCTCACCAATGACTTTTGTCGGACTTTTTTCTCATACAGTCTTGACAGAACATGTCTGTCGGGAGCAGCTTGTTTATAATATTGGTATATTCCCAACGGCCCCCTTAACCTCCCCATCAAGGGGGGGGGGGGGCAGTTGGGAATAAAAATTCCCATGTGCCCCCTTAGCGTGAGTAAACTGGGCCGATGGGGATTTTAATTCCCATCTCCCCTTGGCCTTGAGTAAGGGGGCAGATGAGAATTTTAATTCCCATCTCCCCTTAGTCTTGAGTAAGGGGGCAGATGAGAATTTTAATTCCCATCGGTCCCATTGTCTTTTTCATAAAGGGTTTGCATTAGTGTTTCTTAGAGTAGGTATCTAAGATTTACGGACCATACAGTGTCTAGCTGGACTCGCTCTTGCCCGCTTCTGTACCTATACAATGTTAGGTCTAGCTTTATACTAGGGCTATAAATGAACCTATTTGCCCCTCCACTGGGCACGGCTAGGGCCGAGCGGTCAGGGTCGCTTCAATCTTCATGTAACCTAATAGGTGCTATGATATTATTACTAGTGTGGCCGTCGTGGGAGCTTTTCACGATCACCCTCTATTATTTATAAAGGGCATGAAGGCCTGGCCCCCATAGTTTCTGATTCCATAGATACAGTTTAAATCTTTTTTTTTTCACCGGTCAAGTGCGAATCGGACTATCGCACGAACAAATCACGTTTGTTGTATGGGAGCCCCCTTAAATATTCATTTTTTGTGATTTTTTGTATTTTTGTTGTTATAGTGGTAACGGAAATACATTGTTATCATCTGTGAAAATTGCAACTGTCTAACGGTCACGGTTCAAGAGATACAGCCTGGTGACAGACGGACAATAATTTTGACAGACGGACGGAAGGACAGCAGAGCCTTAGTAATAGGGTTCCGTTTTACCAATTCACTCAGAATTGTTTTACTAATATAGGGGCATACCTAGGTACTTAATTATTCGTACCGCGACGTCTTATTGTGACATAATAATATCTTGACGCTCAATTTACGTTGATTTTAAATCTAAAGGGATTGACTACTACCTAAAGGATATCGAAAGCCATGTATTACTAATGAATTATTTAATGAGATAAAAATCCGTTTAGGTCCTCAATTGGATCGCAATAAGATGTCACTGTTCGCTGTCACCACCTCTCATCGGAACTGAACAGACTAGGCAATTTAAACCCATTTTCAGTGGTTACGCCGGAACATACTGTGCCAAAATTGCCTTGCAAGGGAAACGCGAAAGTAATCAAGTAACAAATTGAGTCGACCTTACATAAATAAGGATAAAATAACTATTATTGTGCCAAATTCCAAGGCCATGGGATTGTTACCAACGCGTAGTGTATAAGAAGGATATTCTACTCCGAAGGGTCACCCATTTAACGGCTGGCTAATTAGAATTTATAACTTGGCGCAATGTTACCCAAGTCGTGATTTAGAATGGAAAGGTTTTATTGTTTGTTTCCGACGTTTATGAGGAAATGGGTGTTAAGTGGGGTAAATGCTTTTAGTTTATAATTGAAACTGTGCTTAGTTGATTCACTTATATTGGTTTCTCGTTCTCTATAACTCTAGGCTGTTGGATTATTTTATTGTAAGATTTTTAATGAAATGAAATGAATGAAATGAAATGAAATGAAATGAATGAAATGAAATTATTTATTTGCATGAAACATGGTACAATATTGATGTCAATGTTCACGAAGTCCTGCATGTTTCACCAGAAACTGGCATACAAAAATTCTTGCACATACGACATCATACGTCGGTGCAATTAATATAAAAAGATTTAATTTGAAAATATATATCTATACAAGTATACATAGGCCAACAAGTCATAAACTACTTAAAAGATAAAAATTAGATAGATATTAAATAATATACTAAATTTAACTGCAATTATAGAGTGATACACATGTCAAGTTTATATTACGTCTAAATAAGTATTATATAATAAATTCAATGTCCATATTAAATTATTTTACACATTTAAAGTTCCAGAATTCCTTCAAGTCATAAAAACAATTTTCAACTAGCCAATGATGTAGCTTGACTTTAAAGAATTTGAGTGGAAGCTCTCTGATAGCCATTGGCATTTTGTTGTACACTTTAATGGCCATTGCATTGCAATTCCGTTGGTGTAGAGCAGTTCTACTACTTGCTATCCTTAACCTAGTAGGATCTCTGCTAGTGAATTGGAAATGTTTATATTTCTCCAACTTCTCAAACATATCTGGGTGCTCTTTAACAAACATTCCGACCTGCATAACATACAACCCCGTCAAAGTCAAAATGTTTAGTTTTTTAAAGAGTGGCCTACACGAATCAAGCGGATGAACGCTACAGATTGCCCTGATACACTTCTTTTGTACCAAAAATACCTTCGTGATGTGTGTTGAGTTTCCCCAAAGTAAAAGACCATACCTCAAAACTGAGGCCACATAACCATGATAAGCTGTGAGTGCAGCATTTATATTTACCGTACGCCTTAAACGTTTCAGTGCAAAGACGAAACGGTTCAATTTGGAGCAAACATACTCAATATGAGTCTTCCAATTGCAATGTTCGTCTACATATATGCCTAAAAATTTATAATCATTTGTCATTTGTACTTGTTGTCCCTTACACATGACGTTATAGTTTGTTGCAATTGTGTTATAATTTCGAAAATTAATATATTTCGTTTTTGCAATGTTGGCATGTAAATGATTACAGTCTAACCAATTAATTATAGAGTCAGTCGCTGAATTAAGAAAATATTCATGGTTATATTGTGTGCTTTTCTTGCCGGTTACTACGACCGACACGTCATCTGCAAAGAGAATACATTTATAATTGACTGCTAACGGCAGATCATTAATATATAGTAAAAATAGTAATGGTCCCAAGATACTGCCTTGTGGCACGCCACAGTTATTAACTAAGTAAGGAGACCTATATGATATTGAAACGTTTCTTTCGTTCAGCGAAGTTATCTCCACACATTGCTGGCGATTTGATAGATAACTTACGAGCCATTTAAGTACTGGACCTCTAATTCCATACTTTTCACATTTGTTTATGAGCATCGTATGGTTGACAAAATCGAAGGCTTTGCTCATATCAAAAAACAGCACTGAGACAGGAACCCTCTTGTCAATCTGTTCCACTACCTTTTTGACCAAAACATAAGCAGCTAGTGTTGTTGACTTGCCTTTCTGGAACCCATTTTGTTCCTCTTTTATAATGTCAAATTTTTTCAAATATTCAATGATACGAAAGTGCATTGCCTTTTCGAAGACTTTGGATAAAATAGGAATTAAAGTAATTGGACGGTAGTTGTTTACGTTCAGTTTACTGTCTTTTTTGTGAAGTGGCTTAACAATGGATCTCTTAAGCCTTTCTGGGAACAATCCTTCACTAAAAGAAAGATTTATTATATACTGTAAAATTGGGGAGATTATCTTTACACTTTTTTTAACGATGCGTGTGCATATGCCGTCAAAACCAACCGCTCTTGTATCATTTAGTGATTCTATCATCTTCTTAATTTCATCTACATTACAGGGTTTTAGGAACATGCTGTGATTAAGCATTGGTATCTTGTATTTGTTTACCACGCTATTCGACTTATTAGAAGTGTTTTTTGTGAGTTCAACGTAGAAGTTATTAAAAGCTTCTGCAATTTTAGTTGAATCATTGAGTACTACGTTATCAACACAAATAGCGTCTATTCCTGAAAATGATTTTTCAGAATCATTTTTGTTCTTTATCACTTGCCATGTGGCTCTACATTTATTTTTGGCATTTTTAATATGGTTGTGGTTATTTTTTTGTTGAGAGGTTTGAACACATCGCCTTAAAATATTACTATATTTCTGGAGTGCCCATTTCTTTTTTAGTGTGCTATCTTTATAATAATGATGTCTTAGTTTCCGCTTATGCTTACTAGATTTTCGTATGCCCTTCGTAACCCAGGAAGGAGCAGAATTCCCTCTGTTCACTCTCCTCCTTTCCGTTGGAAAGCACAAGTCATAGAACAAACTGAAAGTATCATGAAAGTTATTGAAAGCAGTATTGAGGTTAACACTATTATAAACTTCAGACCAACTAAGGGAGGATAAGCAGTTGATAAATATTTCCACATTTTCCGGGCTATAGTTCTTTGTGATTATATACCAATGATTTTGATATATTGGTTTCTTTGAAACCGGAATCGTCAAGGTCTGGCCAGTATTATGATCTGAAAGGCACAGTTCATGTACTGCCCCCTTCGCCTCTTGAACATTGCTAAGAAAGTGATCAATGCATGATTTTTGGCGAGTAGGTTCAGTGATATGAAAAGAAAGATTATAATTAAGAGCAATGTCGCGTAAATGTGTGGTAATATTATTAATTTTCAGAGTATCTATGTTCAAATCGCCTGTTACAATTATCTTTTTGTCATGTTTCATTGAAATTTTATGCAAAATTGTTTCTAAACTGTCAAAAAATATATTTACGTTGCTATTTGGAGTTCGGTAGATACATAGAATAATGAGATTCAATGTCGGTATATTGATTCCACAGCATTCAAAATGTTTATCTACAGACATTTGTTTACATAATATTAATTCTCTATAGTCAAGATGATTTCGCAGAAGGATGCAAACACCTCCACGTTTTTCGTTTTTACGTGCGTAAGATGTTGCTAGCTTAAATCCTTTTAGGGTAATATTGGTTTCATTTCCACTTTTTACAAAAGTCTCAGACAAGCAAATCATGTCTATAAACGTATTATTACTACACAAAAAATTGTCAATGCATAATTCTAATGTTTCTAATTTGTTAAGTATTCCTGCTATATTTTGATGGAAGATCGTCATTACATTGGCATTATTCTTTTGGGGAACGAAAAAACGTACTGCTTTGTGTATTAGTATTTTGTTCACTTGCAGTCCTTTGTTCGCTTCTTTCGGTTGGTAGTTTGTTAATAGGAGTGAAGTAATCTAACAACGTTCTTTTCTTTGGCTGATCCCTTACGTGGGCACTCTTGTCGACTACCTGCCTATATATAGACCCTTTGAAATAAGTAGGTATAGTAGTTTGTACTAAATGTTTTGACTTTGACAACTTTTGCATGTTTTTCACATGTTTACTATTTAAGTGTAAGCGGTCCCTAATCTTAGAGATATTCAAATAATTGCTCTCGTAGAATCTGCAATCGATAACGAAACAAACTTTTTTGGCCAGTTCTAATAAATAATGACGTTTTGATTGATGCCCTCTTTCACATGTTATAAACACACAGTTAGGTGCATATTTACACAGGGTTTTAATATTATTATTTAATTTAATGTCATTTAAAAAAATATTTTCATTTACATTTATTACTATAATGTTAAACTTTTCTAAGCGTTTCAGTGCTCCTGAAAGCTCATAAATAGTAATTTCCTGGGATTACTGTCATTTTCTCCTACACAAAGAATAATTTGGTCACGTTTAGCATTAAGATTAAGGTTAATATTATGACAGTCTTTTAAGATTGCTTCCGACGAGGCAAAAGGTTTTATGCATGCAGAAATGTCGAAGTCTTCATAATTGCTGCAAAAATCCTTTCTGAACCGTGTCAACACGGACGCTAGTCCCGTACATTGCTGGGTGCTGTATATCAGCAGTTTTGGTTTTAAGGAGGTTGAGCACGGGGTAACTATTTAGTAATCTGTGGTTTTGCTCCGACGACATATTGTCATTATCTATCGTAAGTTTTGGCGGGAATCCGATAGTGAGACGTTAGGTATTGGTTTTATATCTTTTTCTCACACTTGTGTTTTTTCGAGTGTTAATGTGTAATATTGGTGGAATATTAGTCATTGAGTGTTCGGTAACGTGCACGAGTGTGGGCAAATTATATAAACTCAAAAATCGTGTCATTTCACAATTTTTTCCAATACTCCCAGGAAAGTTCAGTATAAAGCATTCACCACTTTACTGATTCGTGACTTTAGCTATGTAAATAATCAACTTGACTAATTGATCAACGAGGATTGCTTTGATTCTATGTCTTTCCAATCGTGAAAATAAGAAATACTTAAATATTACCATAATACTTGACACTGGAAAATAAGAAATACTTAAATATTACCATAATACTTGACACTGGCTAAATGCACAAACCGTGTGAAGCCATAACAAAAAGTAACAAAAATAATTAAAAATGTCTATCGTGCTTAGTGTAAGAACCTTTATTCTGATATCAGCCCAGGCTTCGGTTCACTAGGTAGGTTTTTATTTGTATTTTATTTTCAGTAATGTGACGAGTACGTTGTCTGGATTATACGTTATCAAAAGCACAGAATAATAACTAGTAAAGGTAGAGTAGTAGGAATACATGAATAAGAAAATCTATAGCATAATATTATCCCAATATTAAATTAAACATAGGCTTTCGCGGGAAAGGGAAGGGGATGGTTACCCCGCCCCCTGCAGGCCCTGCAGCCGACCTTATAAAGTCAATCAATACAGCTTAACTAACTATAATCTACAGGAATCCCCTTATAAGTCTCGAATTCTCGTCTCTTTGATCTAACTTCTGACAGGAACGGATTCTGGGTTTTCGACGAATTTCAAACAAACTATACTTTGACAGGTAACCACTCGATTATTTATAGGTGTATCGAAGATAAGACGCCTTTCGGAGAGAAGAAAAACTAAATGAACGTATAAATAAATATAGGATTTATTTGTAGCTTTAATAACTTTTAAAAATGTTATAATTGGCCAGTTGTAGAGAGTTGCGTTTTTGTAATTTATATAACTTTTTTTTTGCCGACAACACGAGTGATAGGCGTAGATTTTGTACAACGAAAATTAAGAAACATCTGTTTTACTCTGGTTTAAGCTTTTGTGGTAAGATGGGTTCCTCGAGACCAGATTAGAATTATTTAGATAACTTAAGCTTTAGTACTTTAAGGTAAGTAAGAAGTTTAAGCATCACTGAAATAGTTTCAAACGTTTGAAAACAACGATTTCAAAGGCGATTAGGTAAACGTAATTCACAAAGTGGATAAGTCTTCAACCTTTACCACAGCAATTAGAGCCGTGCCTATTTCTGAAATTCAGGTCTGAAAGATAATATCTTATTTCGTCGAATCATCGCAAATAATGAATATGTGAGAATAAGGGCCGCATACCCGCTTCTGTTTCTAGTTAGGGTATTTATAACCTATACGTAGGTAGGGGTTTTTATTATAGCTAGGGTTGCGTATTCTTTCTTTCCCCTATCGTTCATTTGTTTGACTATAAGCTTATTACTGGACCCTACTATGAGGCTCCACTGTCCGTCTACCCGTCTGTCGCCCGGCTGTTTCTTATGAACCGTCATAGCTAGACAGTTGAATTATAGGCAATGGTACGGAACCTTTCGTGCGGGCGTCCGACTCGCACTTGGCTGGTATATTATCCTCTTAATTGTACCTCACCATGTAATCCATTTTTGCGAGCGATGGAGTAGATACGATTATATCAAAGTAGTTTATTATGTAGGTACCATGCATAGAACTTTGAGCTACTAAGAAATCTTCGAGACAGATGGTTGTAGCGAGGATAAACAGTGCACCGAACCAGTCTGAGAAATCATTCTCGTCGAGGACGGACGAGGGTGTGTTTAAGGCTAGTACACACACGATGTTTTTAGTCGGACAAGAAACGAGTATGTGATAGCCTATAATATTATCTATCTATAGTACCATGTTATGGAATATGATGGTATTGCAGCTTTAAACAAGATTTGGGATCCAGATCCAAAGTCACCAGCAAAGCAAAATGAACAACACCCACAGTAATGTATCCTTGAACGGCACCTTACACGCGGTTCTTGGGTCATAATTACACCTGATTATCACCCGGGAACCATGTGTAAGATTAATTCCTACATCATTAAGGTGGGCTTTGCTTAATGAATAAGGAAGTTGGGACCATCCAACGCGTGGAGAACTTGAGAAGCGGTAACAAGCGAGCATGCGATAGAATAGAACAATTAGGTTTCTATAAGGCTACAGACTCAACTAAGAATAGTTGAGTCTAGAAAGCTGTAAGTCTAGACTTACATGGCAATACTAGTATTGCTATAGCTTTTTAGCATTCACGTGAAAACGTAGACAGTGTTCTTAGCACCATTGCTTATGGACACCAGCGTTCATTAAAATCGGAGTTAGTTTATAGTTAACGTGTCTTATTTATTTATATGCATTTATTTATTTGTATTTTTCCGTTTTAACTACCGTCTCAAACAAAGGGCTGCCATAAGATTTTATTTGTGTATATTATTATGTATTATGCGCCTGTCTGTGACCGTCTGAACGAATTTTGATTTAGTTTTTTTTTATTTGAACGGTTACCTGATTGAGAGTGTGAGCAAACGTGAACCCGTTGATGATAGTTATAGTTGCAATCCCTATCTTTTCGTCCATTTTACTGTTATTTATTAATGTAAATTTTATTATACTTGTTAACTTATTTTAATTTAATCCTAATTTAATTGTTAACTAGGTATATCTACTGATAAAGTGTAACGCATTGGAGTGGTCTGTAATGTTACTTTTTATATGGAAATAAATAAATAAATAAATTATCTATGATGGAGCGGTTCTTAACAGCCAGTCCAATTCTAGGCTGAGCGTGTTTAGCACCATCGTTCAGCCGTTTGAAGATTATTGTGTCGGGGTGAGTTCTCAAATGTGAACGAGGCCTACTTTAGTTGGCACCCCCAGTTAACTGCTAGTCATTCTGTGGCCGGGGGGTAGGTGGCGGTCGATACCGCCCCCTCGAGGAGCGGCGGGACGCCGAGAGGGTGATCTTTTGTAGTTCAGCGAAAGTGAAAACATCTCCTTAAGAATTAGTTTATTTTACAAGTTTCAAGTATTTGTTGCTCTTAGCGAAATTAGAACTGGTTTGACTTTGGATTTGATGGGGGCTATTTTGAGAATTTATTGTTGTTTTTTAAGTTAAGTTAGTCGTCGGTGAGATAATTGGAAAGATTGTTTATTTGTAGGAACGTCGCGCGTCGAGTGAAAGAGATAATGTGTACTAGAAGCACCTCGCGGTTTCACCCGCGTTAACTACTATCCCGCGGGAAACTGTAATTTTTACGGGATAAAAGGTAGCCTATGTCACCCGGGGATAGCATAGCTTCCCAACAGTGAAAAATTTTTTGAAATAGGTTCAGTAGTTTCGGAGCCTATTCATTACAACCAAACAAACCAAGTTTTCCTCTTTATAATATTAGTGTAGATATACCTAATTAAGGTTTATTATACTTATGATTATTTATGACCTACAAAGGTAGACACATGAAATGAATACCACACAAGTAAAGCGATGAACACCACTACAGTTTTTCTGAGAAAATTCCAATACCTATTACACGTGTTACATGATAGAAAAAATACACTACACTAGACACGTTACACAAATAGCATAGATATCACGTATTACATAACGGCTAGCCATTTTATAAAACGGCGCCGTTTTGTATTTCGGCGTGGTAACGTTTAGGTAGGTACTCGGATTGTATTCAGCGCTTCGCGTTCAACTGTAGAACGCGAAGCGCTGAATACCATTTAAAAACTATGAATTGAAAACAATACAATATTTAAAACTGAATATTGTAACAATGCGGCTAGCTGGAATGTAATTAAGCGAGCAGCCAAATTGAAGAAAGAACAAGACCCGGCCAAACGTTGAACTGCCGTAATGCCCGTAATACTAAACGGCTCCGTTTGTAAAATGCGGGTTCTACAATAAGGTTACGACATACACGTCGTGTCTGTGTTCTCTACGAGTGCCTAGTTAGGGTACTGTGAAGAGGCACTCAAATCTCACTCCTCAGACGGACACGCGTGGGGAATCGTTAGTTCGGCCGTCAGTGTAGCGCGTAGGGACTAGTGTTTGAAGTATGTTACGTACTTATAGATACATCTTATCTTAATATAAGTATATAAATTACGCGTTACGTTGTTTGTCCGCGATGGACTCTTAAACTACTTAACCGTTTTTAATCAAATTAGTACACCGTGTGCAGATAGATCTAACTTAAAAGATATGATAGCCTCAATTATATATATATTTTTTTAAACTATACAATTTGTTTTAACCTAATTGTATTTTATTACAGTTTTGCAGACATGAGAAAGCAATTTCCAATTGTAAGAAATGGCGAATTCATTTTATTTTCATAACGTTTCCTAGGATGCTTATCGTTTCGTATCGCAGACAGCGACCGACGAATAAAACGGAAGACTGTGAGATGTCGATATTCGTCGAGGACAACGGGTTGCCCCGTATGCTTTGACCCCTGGTACACATTAAGCGTTTTGAAGCGCGCGCGTCTGACAGCGCGCTTGATCAGAAGCGCGCACTTGCGTGTGTATACAGCTATACATAAGTATACCTTCGAACAACCTACGCACCTACAAAAGCGTGCGCTTCAAAACGCCTAATGTAACGTGTACCAGGCCTAAGGGTTCCAAAGGAAAATTCTCTTATCTCTACCTCTTCATGTCTTGGGAGGTGTTTCCTCTTAGAAAAGGTAGAAAAGGTAGGTATGAACACACAGGTTGGTTGGTTGTGGGCACAAAGTAAAGCTTGTCAAAAGGATGAGTTGCACGATTTACGGCAAATGGTATATACGTGATGATATACCTCCGTACGCTTCGTGAATGTGACACTGCTCCATTTTGAAAATGTGAGAGAACTCTACATGTAGATTTAGAGTTATGTAGCAGTGATACAGCTAGTGAAGGTTATAGTTATTTTCTGACTGGTTTAATAAGAAAGTGTCCCGTTTGGAAATGATCAGGGCTTGTTTAGTTTTTTTTTAATAGAAAGTAGCGCTCAAAATTCTTCGATAAATAAAAATATCGTTATGGTTCAGCCATCTTTAACGGTTTGAAGCCGAATACTGTTTATTTCACTTCATTTGGTCACCAATATTGTCTTATTTTCCTACAAACATGGGCAGACTATAAGTTTGCTTATAGCCAACCACACCTAAGTTATAGTAGAGGTCTGAACTATCCAATACTCTGTGGCTCAAACGAGAGAAAGCATAGTTCACCGTCAGCCCCGAGACGTGCAAATCGTGGGGATTAAAACTGTTGGTCAAAGGCCTGCTTTTCCCCGCTCTCGCCTGTCTAAAGATACCAAGAGCCGTGATAGAGCAGACGTAAAGGGGCTTTTCGAAGTTGTTTTAGATGGCTGTAATGTAGAGAGTACGAGAATGTGATATAATACTGGCCAAAACACATTTGGTATTATATAAAAGAAGCGTTGTTTGGATATTATTTTAGGCGCAAATAGAGAGCCATGAAAGGCAAAAAATGTATAATCATTAGTAAATAAAAACCGGTCAAGTGTCGAGTCGGCACACGAAGGGTTCCTTACTATTCTATGAAAATGGCAAAAAATCGCGTTGGTTGTATGGGAGCCCTCTTAAATATTTATTTTATTTTGTTTTTAGTATTAAAATTTGTTGTTATAGCGGCAATAGAAATACATCATATGTGCAAATTTCAACTGTCAAACTATCACGATTCTTAAGATACAGCCTGGTTACAAACAGACAGACGGACGGACTCTTAGTAATAGGAGTCTTAGTAATAGCGTCCCGTTTCACCATTTGGGTACGGAACCCTAAAAATATAATAAGATCTATTTCCCTTTATATAATTGTATTTTTATATAATACCTGCGTAAATGTAGGATATAAATTAATATATTTATGAGCAGGGTAGGCGGGTAGCCATAACAGCAGCTGACCACTAGAGGTGGTGTGATATGAGGATATGACGCATCCGATTTACGAGTTTGCGGACGTGACGTCATTCCAACTCAGTTTGGGGATATTGCGTTTGTGAATGGGGCCATCTCATTTGGATGTCCCCCGGTGTACAAATTTACGAACTGCGGGCACTATTCGTACGCGGGGGCTAGTACATGAATTCATAGCGTTAGGTATATGGCATTTTTTTATCGCTATTGTTTATGAAAATAAATAATATTATTGTTGAAGAATAGCTATATATTTTTTCTGAAAAGTAATTCTGTACTCTAAAGCTGATTGCAACGAGTCCGATCATCAATCTTATGACATCCATATAGACGACAAAGAAATAACAATTGTCAAAGTAACTAAAACTTAACTAAAACTGCCTTCTAAGTAGGTATCCTTTATTCCTTAGAAGAATAACACAAAGAAACCAAGTAGCGCCGTGTAGACATTTTTACTGAGACTTTTTGGGCCTAGTTCGAACTTTGACTCGCTATTGCTCAAAGTCAAAGCTTTTATGGTAAATATTTATTAATTGTCTCTGCCTATGGACTAAATACCAACCTGCGTGCGACATTTTCTTTGCTCTTGTGTGCGTTTAGGAGAAGATAATTAATTACATGGCACTCACGTGTCAGTCAGTCAGTCACTAGATGTCGCTGCTCTTATTCCATACAATTTCAAGTTTACGCTAACCGGACTGAGCACGTTAAGAAATTGTCAAAACTCACACTAGGCACACTGGCTTCAGTTTTGAGTGAAACTACGCATGGAGCTAGGTATCTTTTTCTGCTTTGTTATTTTAAGCTTTATTCAAATAACTAGCTGACCCAACAGACGTTTGTCCTGTCATTGTCTCTATGAGACAAAATGAGTGACAGTAGTCAACTGTACAACCCGATGTTATCAGATATATTTTTCCTAGTTTCAAATTTTTTTCCGTGATAACAGGATAAATAGTATATAATATATTATTATCCTTCTCCTGGTTCTCAGCTACCTTCCTACCAATTTTCAGCCAAATCGGTTCAGCCGTTCTTGAGTTATCAAAAGTGTAACTACTTAACACGACTTTCTTTTATTAATATAGAAGAAGATTAAGTACTCTAATCTCCTATAATCTTCACGTCAAAGGATATAATGTCCAAACTTTCGCTAGTCTTATCCACGCAACCTAATGTGCCAGAGCGTGAAATATCGTAGTCGCCATTTGTTCAGATTTATGACGTCATAGGGTATTTCTTCGATTCCCCTGATATGGATTTGTGCTTAGGCTTTTGGCCTATCTTTATTGCTTATAACTTCGCGCTTTGGAGGGTCTTTAAAGATAATGTCAAAGACTTTAGAATTATTAACGCCCGATTTTCCCTCTGCGGTAGTTACGAGTTACGACGTCGTACTAAGTAGGTATATCTAAGGTACTTACTGTTTTATTAAGTACCTACTTAATTTTCGGACATGACTTTGGTTCGGAAGTTTCGCAACCCAATTAGGAGGGGGACAATGCGAAATACAAGCCCAGTACGAACTCTGAACATTGAAGGGCACGTCAAGACGTTTTCAAAGTCAAAGTCAAATCATTTATTGTAAACTAGTTGTGCCCGCGACTTCGTCCGCGTAGAATAGTGACCTTTTAAATCTTCCCTGGACTTTCACAAATAATTCAAGACCAAAATTAGCCAGATCGGTCCAGCCGTTCTCGAGTTTTAGCGAGACTAACGAACAGCAATTGATTTTTATAAATAAGATAGGCAATAAAATCGCACTTTTACAAGTCAAACACTTCCATCAAATTAACAAATTAATAAAACCATAAAAGATAACAAAGTATAATAATTAATTATGGTTTGAGTTTGAAAAAGGATGTTTCCTTTTCAAGCACTGGTTCAGGATTGAATCTCGGACAGGAAAAGGAAACTTCGTTGACTCGTTCGTCGACTTCGTCTTAAAGCAGTCGTTAAGCCACAGTAGAGATACCTCTGTCACCAATGACTGCCCCAACCTCACACAAGAAACAAACAAAATGTTGACAATTTGATGTATCATACTCAGAAGTTGTCAATAGCCAACACCTACAGGTTAGTTCAAGCGAACGCAGCCGCGCGTAAAGCCCCGTATAGATTATGAAATAGCTAAATCCCCAACGGCTTCTCAGCAAATTGCTTTCGTTAAAACCGTTAGGGGATGTGGGGCGAGTTTTATTAAAGAAAATAATTAAATTAGAACGGGGGAATCTACAGCGGGGGAAATGGTGCACGTAGTCTACGTATTAGAATTCTTATTCGTGCACGCTGTGAATTGATCGATTGACGTAAAGCTAAAGTGCTTTGATATATTTCTACTGACCCGCATCGATCTAATTTAGGGTCCTACAGGAACCTGTAATAAAGTTAAAAGCATAAGGAGGTACTTTACCGTTTCCCACTTTTCCCGATAAGATGTGAAGGGGAAAGCGGGGAGTTACTGAAAAGTCGATTTGTAGACCCCCTAAAACTTCCTTCAACCTGACAAGCGTGCAAGTAAAACATTTGTTATACTTGCATGATAAATTGCCCATTCTTGAACATATTTCTCGGATGAAATGTTCCGAACTGTTATAAGAACACGCACGAAAATATCAAATATACCTAATGCTATACTTATACAGTCGACGAGGAACTAAAATTCATGTCGTCTGGAACGAAACATATTGTTTCGCCGAGCGAAACAAAAGAGTCGAATCAAGATAATTGAGACGCGCTAAGTTTGTGTTAAAACATAAAATGCCACGTTCGTACTGTTTGGAGTTTTGTAGGAAATGGAAAGAAACAGGATTATAAATAAACGAAATAGGACTGTCGTTTAACCGATAATAATATAATGTATTCGTCACTTATCTGAAAGATATTATTGTGGTCAAATAACGCTTATTACGCTTACGTATATATTTTATATTTCAAGTCTTTAAATTGGATGTTTCGCAACATGACACCCTGCCTATTTTGTGATATATTTATTATGTTAAGTTTTATGATATGTGATTGTGCATACTTCATGTCTTAAAATAAAATATGTTATAAGGTTTTATTGTAAATAAATATAATGATGCACATTATATACAATAATTAGGGGATGATGCAGATAATGCACCTAAAGCTAAAACATTATTAGATAGGTAGGTAGTACCTACCTATCTAATAATGTTTTAGAGGTACCGGGTACCAGTCATCATACCAGTCTCCTCATCAAGGCATTTATGATACTAAATCAATATCAAACCAATCATTCAACAGGAAAGGAGAGAAATTTCAGTGACTAGATTAGGCCGAAACAAATGAACATAAAAAAAACAGTCCAAGCAACATAAAACCCTAAAACGAAAAAAGGGGAAGAAAAACGCAGGAAGTCACATGGACCTGCTAGTATTCTTATAAGTAGACTAGCTGCGCCCCGCGGTTTCACCCGCGTTTGGATAATATACAATAATATATCTTAATGAAATGTAGCCTATGTGTTATTCTGATATGTAAGCTATATTATTGTGAAGTTTCATCAAAATCCATTCAGTGGTTTTTGGGTGAAAGAGTAACAAACATCCATCCATCCATCCATCCATCCATACTCAGAATCTTTCGCGTTTATAATATTAGTAGGATGTTGAAATAAAGTAAATAATATTCTATTTCTCCCTCGGCGACATACGATCTTTTATTTGTTTGACATATTGCCAACTCTAAGTAACTGTTATGTTGGTTAAGTATTAGTAAGTATATGTATGAATAAGGAAATTCTGTTTAGTTTTAGCAGAAGGTCAAGCTCTTGTTATATTTGTAGGAACGTATTATTTTTGAGAAGTGGCCTCCCGAGTTATTTTTTGTGACATTTTATCTCTTCTACTAATAGAGGTTGAAGTACCCAGTGTACAAATGGGTAATTGGTAGTATGGAAAACAGTAATATGTTATGTGAAATCAGAGATCACGAGCTAATATTATAAACAAATCCAAATTACGAAGAAAACAAATTGCACCCGTAATATAATTCTCGTCCATTTTCGTTCACGTCTAGTGACGTTTTGAAATGAAATCTTGAACTAAAGTTTCTCCGGCTTAATTTTCTCATAGTTACATCGTTCGTCTATTTAAGCAAACAGATGAGACTAGAAATTTGAGCCAAGCACTTTAGTAAATAAACGAGAACGCTCAATCAGTCTCCAGACCTTCAGACTTGCGAGGACGACCTTCGGATAATAGTATCTGTAACTTTCAAAATCGTCCTAGGTTACGACCACAGACATATAAGAAGAAGCACCGGGCATTACAGATATTGAGCGCATCCAGTCGTGAAGCCGGTCGCGTCTACGACTGAAACCTGCATCCTAGCTCATAAGCCATGTTGGCCCAGCACAACATAACCTTGTATATTGTATACATTAATCGTGGGTTGGCACCGTCTCCCGCACGGTTATCCTGATCAAACTACCCGAGCGTCGTCCCATATTCTGTGCGGACACTACAAAGGTACAAAAGGTATATAAAAGGTGTTTCCAGTGATCTATTCACACTGAGCGGGAAGGACCAGAAACATCAAAGAGCCGAATTCGGGATAATGGCGGTCAGATCGGAAGCTCAATTTTTGGGATTGATTCGTCGATCACCGTTACGCGACCCGCCGGTATTCTAAGATGTTTGGATAAAGTTCCGAATTGTTTACTAATTGAGGTGGTGTTCTGAAAATTGGAGAAGTGGTTAATTGTTTATTGCCCTAGCGGGGGCTAAAGGCGATTAATGTTGTCGGATTAGATAATTTGGAAAGGCATCTGTCAAATATTATTTCAGAACACCAATGAGATCTTGGTGCAATAAAGTGTGATGATGGAGGTGCGATAATCAGTGCGCCTTGCAACATCGACCTCCATGTAACTTATTATGTACGGAAACGTCACTACGTGCTTTCCTGTGATGCCGGGCCCGTGCTGGCTAAAATTGAGTTTAGACCCTTCTGTTATAATAAAATATAACATGTAAAACGGTGGCTATCAATTTGAAAGTAGAAAATTAACTGAGTAGGTACAGTCATCGACAAAAGCCTAACAACATACTGTCATAACGCAAGCAAACGCATTGCGCCGAATAGTAGGTATAAATTGAAAAGTTGAAACAGCTCACCGGCGGCCGTCTGTACCAGTTTTTTTTTTAATCGTCTTGCACTGGGCTAGTGTAATTAGCTCTAAACCAATAGCCAGCTTCAGTTCAGGGTCAGCAAACTAATTCCGCTTGTAACGAACACGCGTTTGTCTGCTTTGTGACCTGTTTATAGACCATCCCTCGCCGAATCTTGAGGCGCGTCCCGACATCCCGAGGCACGCGCGCCTAACTGTGCGAAGCATGCATCGCGATGTCTGAACGCGCCTTGAACGACTGGAGAGATGAACGCGAAAATTTAGAAGAATAACACATAGAAACCAACTACTCGCTAGCGCCGTGAAGCCTTTGCTATTGCTCGAAATCAAAGCTTTTATGGTAAATATTTATATATTTTTCCTGCTTTTAGACTAAATACGCAAGCGACATTTTCATTGCGCTTGTGTGCGTTATGGAGAAAATAATTACATGGCACTCACGCACACATTGATAAAAAAGTGGCTTCATTTTTGAGTGAAACTATACGCATGGAACTATCCTTCTCTGCGTTATTATTCTAAGCGTGAAAACTTGCTTGCCAAAGATTTCGGTAACGCATGAACGCCCGTACTAAAACATAACTGTCAATCTCGTATGAGAGGCCCGAGAAAAAAAAACGTTAAGGCTCAATCCTCGTCGAATAAAAGCTACTTGATAGTCATAGGTTTGTTGATCAGTCGCTCCATAACTTCAGGCTGTGATCTCTTATAAACGTCATCGCGCCGCACGCCGCGTCACGGTGTAGGTACTCTTACCTACTATATGTAGCATAGACGTAGTATCAATAGACTTGACAAAAGCGTGTACCCGAAAGGGACACACCTATTTCTTCCCCGGATCTTGAGTTTAATGTCAGATCTATGAGATGAATAATCTGAGATATGTAGACATGTATCATCAGCGTGTGAAAGAGACCACAACAGTACGTTTCTGTACTTATTAAGCATCGTGATGGGGCGTACGGCGTGACGCTTACAGCTGCCGATGACGTTTATAAGATACCACAACGTCAGAGTTGAATACTCTATGATAAATCTGGCTCTCATCAGCGACTTTCAAGTGGCCTGAATTGTTCTCCCATTGAAATAACACAAAAGGCCTAATAAAAATCGCGACCCCTATCCGCCTCAATCACCAGGGCTTCACGACAAAGGCCCTTGCGGCGGAGTGTGAGGCGTGGTGAGGGCCACGAGAGCCCTTCTGCTACTTACCGCTACTTACACATTCGAAGGGCAACTGTGGAGATTTCCGTTCGAAAGTTTGCACGTGAATTTGAAAGGCGCATCTGGAACATTGAGTTTTGGCTGCAATCCGATAGTGAGACGTTGTTGGTTTTCATTTTTTTTTCTCATATCTTATTTTTCTTGGAGTCATATTGTGTAATATTAGTCATTGACGGTCTTACCACAAAAAAATTAAACAAGAGTTGAACAGATGAGTTTAAATATTTTCACCACAAATCGACGTCTAACCCTCGCTTTTTCTAACTTAATAACAAATTCAAAAGTAAAATAATTAGGAATACCAGGATTGAGTAAGAAAACGCGAGTGATAGACGTCGATTTTGTCGAACAAAACTTTAGAAACATCTGTTTAACTTCGGTCTAAACTTTTATGGTAAGACGGTGAGTGTTCGGTAACGTGCACGAGTGTGGGCAATAGAATATAAATCTAAAAAGCGTGTCACTTCGCATTTTTTTCCAAAACTCCCAGGAAGTTTCAGTAAAGCATCCACCACTTTACTGAATCGTGACTAAGACTAAATAATCGACTTGACTACTTGACCATGAGGATTGCTTTAATGACTTATTTCCTATTGTGAAAATTAGAAATATATAAATTCTTATAATACTTGATACTGGCTAAATGCATAAACCGTCCCGTTTTACCCTTTGGGCAAGGAACCCTAAAAAAGACATGTAACTGAAATTTACAAGATAAAAGTTAGTAAGTTGCCAATAATAAGCTCTCAATCCTCATTGAACATTCAACCCGCACGTACCTTTTGTCGTATAATAGCCGCACAAATCGTAAAACCTTGTCCACAATGTCCACATTGTCCACAATGTCCCTAAACCCTCTGTAGCATAAAGGTACACGTTTCATTCCCAATTGGAAGCTTTCTCATAAATGTTTCGCTTTTGATGTCTGCGAGCCCTGAAATCCGTATTTAAGTTTATAATCCATTGTTGTGAAGATATTTTGGACCCTCAATTTGTTTGAGATGATTTGTCGGCTTAGGCAAGCCTCAAATGATTTTCGAACATGGTTTCTCATTACGAACCGCCCTAAAGACGATCAGCGCGTAATGTGGTTTAGTTTGGGCAAAAAATGCCAAAAAATAAGCTACCTATTCTGTTACTTTCAAACGTCTTATTGTGTAACTAGAAGCGCTTCGTGGTTTCACCCGCATTAGTTGCTATCCCGCGGGAACTGTTAATTTTTACAGGATAAAAAGTAACCTATGTTACCCGGGGATAGGGTAGCTTCCGAACAGTGAAAGAATTTTTCAAATTGGTTCAGTACTTTCTGAACATATTATATTCAATGCAAACAAACAAACAAACAAATATTTACTCTTTCAAAGTCAAAGTCAAAGCATTTATTGTAAATAGGCAATAAAGTCGCACTTTTACAAGTCAAACAGTTAATTCTCTTAAATAAAGAGAATCAGAAAACGAAATCTGATAAATTAAATTAAAATAATCTTGATTATGGTTTGAGTTTGAAAAATGATGTTTCCCTTTCAAGCACTGTACCAAGATTCTGGACAGGATATAAACTTTATAATATAACCTATAAATAATATATATTACATATTTGAAGTATAGATGAGGCAACATTTCTGTAAGACAGGATGGCAACCGACAGACTGGATAGTCCCCGACTGGTACCCAAGGAATGAGTGAAAGAATACATGAAAGCTAACCAAACTAAGATCGGATAATTTGTCAAGGCAATTGAAAAAACTTGCACACGACTAGATAAAATTTAAATTAAAAAAAGTTGCCGCCTGCGTTGGCTCCTAACTCGGCTCAAAAAAAAACACGTTGGCATTATACACAGACAGCCTGAAGCCAATTGCCCTTCGCGTAAATAGAAAATAAAATAAAAATAATAAAACTTTTTTATTTCAGGAAACGAGTCATGGAGTCCGCCCTACACGCCCAGTCACCAAGAACATTTAAAAACACACACACGAAAAAACACAAAATGAAATGGAAGTGAATCGGATGGCCATAATATAGAGAATAAACTTTATAAATCAGTACAAATGTAAAACCTTTAGACTCGTTACCGTGATGACGTCTTGACTTAAATTAAGAAAAAAAAAGATACCATCGTAAATTATTGTGATGTGATTTTTGGTGTATAGATGAATAGGCCGCTTTTGTGATGGGGTGTGGTCAGAGCAAAATAAACCTTTACCCGAGGAAGAACAAAAATGGTGGGAAGGGGCACAGTGCCAAGAAGTCAGGTGAGAAACTTGATAAATCCTTCTTAGATTTCTCACTTTCGTTCACGAACTTACTTGATGTCTTCCTATCGTAGATTTTATATGTTCTATACTATATCCACCACCCACCTCTAACGATTCGACATTCAATTTATTTTTACTAGCTGCACCCTACGGTTTCGTCCACAGAATTTCCGTTTTCCCACAGGAACTCTGCATTTCATTCTGATAAAACAGCCAATAGGGCTAAGGGATAATATGCTATAACAAAATATTTTTTAAAATTTGGAATAGTAGTTCTAAAGATTACATTGGTAACAACTTTACCTCTTTTTAATATTCTTAGTGTAAAAGTGTAGGTATATTTTGGAGAATTAAATCTCATAGAATCTTTAATTTAGCTTTATTATATTTAGCCTGCTTATAAAGTGCACCAGACTTCAGCACTACCAAAATCCAAAGCACACGAACTTGGATACTATAAAGAACATAAAAAGAAAAGCGGCAAAGTGAAGCATTTTAATCTGCAACTTTCCTTAAGTCCTAAACATAAACTTATTAAAAACGTCTGAACATAAAACAGAACACTCGGAAATTGCGTAACAGTATAATCTGAGGATATACGAGTACTTAGGTAACGGACAAAACGTTGCCGTACAAACGTACCTACTTAAAAAATAATAAAAATAATACAAACGCAACATTATGACCCCCAACTCAATGAATTACTCATTGAGTTGGGGGTCATCCCGACCAAAGGTATGTCGTCCGAACGCCCGAGCTGGTTCCTGGCATTCAATTTTACTTATTTTTTAGGGCCCCACCTCAATTCATTCTATCTACTTAGCCAAGCTTCTCATTGCGCCATCCTAAAATTCTACCATTGTATCGTTATGAAATAATTTTACGAACCACAGTGTCATTATTAGAATCAGAAAAATGTTTATCGTTCAACTGTGTACGAAGATGGTAGAATAAGTGGGCAATAGACACAATAGCGTCGAGGTATGTCAAAATTATATACCTATTCTACTACTAGTTTGTGCGCGAATAGACCCGTTTAAATTCTAGTTAACTAATGTACGTTAAACATCGATAGTTTTGATTTCCGATTGTTATCGATAATTTGCCAAAAACTATCGATTTTTATCAACACTATCGATAGTTTTGCTCCAACTTTGCCTATAGTGAAAAAAGTAGATCGATAGTAGAAAATTATTGATGGTTTCGATAGTAAAAAACTGTCGATAGTTAAAATCAAAGGCAAAGTTTATGAAAAGTAGTAGATCGATAGTAGAAAATAATTATCGATAGTATCGATAGTTTTTTACTATCGATACACTATCGATGCTTAACGTACACTATAGTTAACACACACAACAGTTTAAATCTATTGGATAACCCTTAAATTTCTCACTTTCTGTCACAAACTATCTAATGTATTTCTAACTAATATAGAGAAGGCAGTGTGAAACAAACTATCCATGCAATGAAATTCATGGATCGCAAACGGTAAAGTTTCGAGTTTCAAGTGTGCGCACGGCAGGAGCAATACATTCCTGTCGTTCTGGCTTGCTTTATTATTAGATATTATTATGAAAGTAGATATTTCACAGATGAGTAGGTATAGGTAGGTGAAAGAAACCGACGACGTGCTCTCAATATTCATGAGAGCTGAGTACCAGATGAAAAGGGAAGTCCTGGCAGTCTTGTTTTAAAATTGTATACTAGTCTCATTTTTAGAAAATTCTGAGACGGGGCAGATGCTTTCATCGTACCTACATTGTTTACCTTGTGTCTGACATATTGCAACTCGCTCACAGTGAAAGAAGTCATGAGGACATTGAATCAGGCTGTGGGTAATCAGTAACTCTTAGACACGGGTCATATAACGCTTTAATTTATTATTGGAATTATATGTATTTCTCTGTTCTACGTACAAAACTCAATGAGTGTAACAGTTATAAAATCAGGAAAACTCACACCAAAAACTAAAATATCCCTGGGTCCGTATTATGAACTCTTAATCCCAGTTTACGCCGTAAACTGAACTGCCTGGTTATTTCGTATTATGACGTCCTAATGCCAGCCAGTAACAACACGTGACAGTCATACCTACTCCTGACCTAATAACAGGCTGACAATTTCGAATTTAAGATTTTTAATTTCACATAATGTAGGTCATAATACGAAACAGAACAATTCCATTTACAGCCGTAAAAAGGAATTGCGTGGAACTTGCCTGGTTTTAAATAAGCTCGTAATACGCCCCCTGGACATTCTACGCAGGGTTGCCAGACGATCTCCATATTATTGTATCTACAACTATCCATCCATACTATATTATAAATGCGAAAGTAACTGTGTTTATATTTTAGTCTGTTACCTTTCACGGCTAAACGACTGAACCGATGTCGATGAAAATTTCTATAGAGATAGATAGGACCTTATAGAATGAAATATAACACTTTTTATCGCGGTATAATGTAGTCCACGCTTACGAAGCCGCGGACAACAGCTGGCTGACATAATACATATACGTAGGTACGCTATAAATGCTTACAATACGTTCAATTGTTCTAAATGTTGACGCTCCACCCAATTTCCCCTGTTTGTGCAGGCGCTCTGCGCGAATGGGCAATCAGAAAACATTTTCGGTGCGCAAATATGCTTATTGCGTAAATTTTGAATGTAAATTGGTTTTGTTCGAATAATAAATAGAGTGCAGGCAGTTGTTCGAAAGGAAATCCAGTGTAATATTCGAGTGTGTTGAAGTTATTTTAGTGAAGAGTTTCGTATTGCTCGCGCTCTTTGGGGTCGTTTTTTTAGGGAAGTAATGGAAAATTAAATTGAAGACCCTAGACTGAATATTACAGGTTTGAAACGCCTGTGTTTACAAGACAGCAATAGATCTCAAAAGGACCTCTTTCTGTCCCCTCACTAGCTAGCTGTTGAGTAGTTATATAAGGGCTTGCAGAATAAAAAGTGGACAATACAATATTGTATTTCCTAAAAGTAACTTTGTCTTGACTAAATTGACGTGGGTCCATGAATTCTCACATCCCTTTTCCAATATTTTTCATAAGGATCTGTGTTTTCATATGAAAATACGGGTCGATAGATACCCGCCAAGTGTGATCAGGGCTGGTGGAGAGGGTTCCGTCTTCCGAACGTTACCGTAATAAAAGTAAGTTAATAAATGTTATGAGAACTCTAAGCAAATACCTTTCTAATTACATTACAAATAAGGAGTAAATAGTTCAATTTTCAAAGCGATTTTTTAATAAGCAAATTAAAATATCTTCTTCGTATCGCATTACTACCCGCACCGTTGAAATTACGGTGAATTACAGCGCAAGAAAAAGATTGATTGTGATCAAACACCTGATCTTACCTGGTTCCCTTTTTATATTATACGGAACCCCAACAGATGGCTCCCATAAAAGATACAATGAACACGCTGCGCATTCTATTTTCTTTCGAGCAGCTTTTTTGGCTGTTGCCAAATAGAAAAGATTCGTCACTTTTTTGCCATTGTCATTTGAAGTTTTGTTCATAGAATTATTACAGCTGACTTCCCACGAAAATTGTTTTGTAAGGTTTCGTATTCTACAAACATTGTCTTATCGTCACCATGGTCGTTTATTATCGGTTTAGGGTAAAGATGCGGCTATTTACAATGTGAAAATAATTTGTTTTGTTACTTAAACACCAATAAATTAGAATAAACAACGATTATTATAATTAAGATAAAATGTTTTTATATATTTCTTCATATCTACGAGTATTATTATACCTATATGTATAGTTCTCTGGGCCAGCCAGCACGAACGAACTCATGCGAGAAATGTCAGCGCAATGAAATATTTATTTGATACCGCATTTTTCTTTCATAGCTGCACATTTGCACATGGTATTGTCTTTAGAATTTTTCATCGCAATTTTCTGTTTATTTGCTTGAATTTCACTTGGTTTATGGTTGGTTTTAAGCGTAGATGTAAGTACGAAATTGTGAAACGAAACTGTGTGCGAATTACACAATTTCGTTAACTAGCTAAAACAGGTCTTCGTTTTTAGCTATAGTTAATATTATTTTCTGTTCGTGAAGGTTGTATCTGAAAAAGTTAATTAATTAAGAACATTACTGTTCAGAGTTCATATAAGTTCGTGACTTCTGCAGTAGAGACAGGATTAAGTTAAGTTGAACAGAACATATATAAACTGATGGGGTAACATAAAATTTGCATTTTTCAACCATGTAGACAGACAAACCGTATATTTATACTGTACGTATACCTCTAGAATACTCTAGAGTAATGGATTGTGTATCGTAATTGCTTTCTATCTAGTTAACGTGATTCGTGTTTGTATTATTTAATGTGGCCACGCGATCAGATTGGAGCTTACCAATTTGATTAAACCATAAAACTGTAATGTTTCGAGTCAATCGTACAATTTGTAGATGTCGAGTTTTGTGAGTTTTGTTTTCTCGTGCTGTGGACGTTAAAGTTCCGATATAATCCCGCGTTTTCTCAATTATGCGTCTCGCGTCCTCTACATACAGCCGCGTTTTTATCATCCGATATTTTTAAATATAAAAATAAGTTCCTGACGCGGAGGAACGCGCCGAGTTTAGTTTTGCGTCTGGGCGATATTCACGTAGCAGATTACGTGTATAGGAACGCACGTGTACTTGCAAAAAAGTAAAAACAATGAGACGGCAAAATGTCATGTGCTGCTTTTCAAAATCACAAGCACCCGTGAAAACACCTGGAAACGTGGTTACCCCTCTAGAATATAACTAGATAAACAGTGTACTCCTCTGCGCTGCTAGTTGCTAGCAAGGTGCGGCGTTTCATCAATCACGTCCCAGAGGTAACCTTGGGCCGCTGAAACTTTACGCTGGGAATATTGTAACGTGATAATAGTTAACCTAGCCAAAATAATAGTAAGTATATTTTATCGTCTTGCCTTTGATGGTATAGTTTCCTAATACAATTCGCCGTGAACCTACTGGTTATAGATCCATCAAAACAAAATAAAATCACAAGTTCAGAAAAAAAAATCAACAACGACACACTTTGGTTTCCCTCCAAAACTGTCGAAGAACATAGGTTCACCGAGCTCATTTAAAAAGCTGTTATTAAAACCATAGAGTTTGCTTTACAGTTCTGTAGGCACTATGCCAACAGAGCTGGAAACGCGAAATCCAATTTGCTGATTGGCAAACTAATGGCCAAGTTAATTAAGGCTGGGCATTCTACACAGGGCTTAACTCCCGACTAGACCCTTTGTCACTATAGTGACGTACACACTGTTTCTACATTATTTGTATCGCTCATGGATGGATATAGAATATTAATCTTACCAATCCATATCTTATTATCTATCTCGTATATATACCTATTTATGTATATAAAACAGAGTTGTGTCAGTTACACCATTTATAACTCGAGAACGGCTGGTACGATTTTTATGGGCTTTGCTTTGTTAGTAAAAGATAATAAAATAACTAGGTATCTATAATAATACGAGTACAAGCGAGATGTAATTCGTTCGCTGATTATTAAGGTACTAAAATAAACGTCACATAGGTACAATACCTCTTCTTTCTTGAGCATCTAATATTACAAGAAACCCTTCCTCAAAGATCCCGTTCATATCTGAAAAGGCGGAAAAGGGTGAAATTAATTTCGTACGCGCCAATATCCGCTGCGGGGCGAAAGAAAACCATAAAGCCCAAGAGCAAGAACACGCAAGATAGAACGATTTTGTTTATCAAATTGGTGGCAAACAAGGAAGGCCTTACTGCCCTGGTATATTCATGATTTTTTATTTCATTCAGTAAACAGTATCAAGTGCATAAAGCCCAAGAGCATGGGATACAAGATCATAACGCACAAGTCTTTATAATCAATCCGTCACTCATCTGTTACATGGTGTGGTAATGTGGTTCGTTAAAAAATATTTGACTTCTTCTCGAAACGGAAATGAAATGAGAACTACGTGTACCAACCTTATTTTATTTCCTTTTAGAATGACGATACACTTCCCTAGTGCGAGAATGGGGCCCGTAGACGGTGTGAGTAATAAAAAATCTGCCCCACATTTCGGTTGCTTGAATTTTTAATCCTGAGATTAAGGGCTCGTTTACGCAGGGGCCATAATAACGGTGGACGATTTCGACGATAAATAGTAGCGGTGTTCCGATAATATTCTGCAAGCACAATAATCTTAATAGCAAAGACAAACTAATAGCTATTTGTGCTGACCCTTGGCACAGTGCAAAAATCACCTTCTATTCTCTCGAAGGGGGTTTCTCGACTTTCACCACCGACCTAATGAACATTTTTTTTGCCCTTAGCCAAGAAATTACTGATTGTTCAAGCCTCGTTCCTGTTCCCGACGTTACCTGCTGAACAAAAGCTCAGAGTCATCCAGAGTCAAGGCTGCGATTATCTGGCTTAGATAAAAAGCAATTAGGCTCTAGGCTCTGTTTATGTTGTGCCTCACGGAATAATGAGAGCTTTTGGGAGGCTACTCGGATGTGAAACGTAATTGTGAGGAGGTTTATGAATTTGGGTTGCTTGCTTTATTGTTATAGTTTATAGAGTTTGTTTTGTAAGTGCAGTCGTGTGCAAACATTGCCATGTTCTTGTTTGAAGGGCGTGTATGTTAATATCTCAGAGTGGTCACCGCTAGCGAAGTGACGCGCCTGTTTCTGCGGTCTGAGTGACACTGCAATTTTTATCCCTAGGGTCACCGGTCTCATCAGTCAGTTCTATGAACGTCTCTTCGTAGATACATTGTACGTACTGTCAATTAGCATCGTCACACTTCCTAAAAGGGTCGAGTAGGTAACATCGATTGTCAAAATGTTTTATTATTATAGTTCCCAAGGCTGCCCAAATCTGCTACAAATTCGTATCACTGAACTTCCGACGGATCAATACAATACAATCGGATTAAAACCTACCTATCTGCAAACATCGAATCAAAATTCGGACGAATCAAGATGTTCGATTGCTCCTCGAGAACGGGCGGCCGCGCATCGAATAGTAATGCGACATCATGAATAGAGGCGTGATTTGGTTCTTTGTTACAATATCTGAAATTGCGCTCCTCTAGTTATTGGAGGGACTTTATGAAAGTTTCATTGTGACAACGGACTAGCGTTCCAATTTTTGTAATTAGGTGTTATCGGACGATTCTGATTGAGTACATTGTGGGCAGAAGAATTGAAAATTGATTTTCAACTAGCATACTAAAAGAACAGGCTGCAAACAGAAAAGTGCATATTGGTAATAGTAAAGAGAAAATGGGAGATTTGGCGGGAATCCGATAGTGAGATGCTGTTGGTTTTGTTTTTTTTCTCAATCTTGTGTTTCTTCAAGTTTTAATGTGTAATATTGGTGGAATATTAGTCATTGAGTGTTCGTTAACGTGCACGAGTGTGGGCAAATGATATAAACACAATAAACGTGTCTATTCGGATTTTTGCCAAAACTCCCAGGATGTTTCAGTAAACCATCAACCACTTTACTAAATCGCGACTTTGACTATATAAATAATTGGCCACTATTATTATTAAAATACTTGACCACGAGGATTGTTCTAATACTATGACGTTCCTGTTGTGTAAATAAGAAACACTTAAATATTATAATACTTATTTGACACTGGCTAAATGCAAAAACCGTGCAAAACCATAACTAAAACGAAAAAAGTGAGAAAATGAACAAGGTACCTTTACAATTCAATTTGTAGTAAGCTCCATCAATCACGCCCATTGAAATTCCACCGTCTAAAATCAGCCGTTACAACCCGGATAAACCGCTGAAAGACCGAACTGGCAAACAGTCACAACTCACAGTTTACCCGAAATCCAGAAAGCATCCGACATATTATTATGAGGTGGAAAATGCATATTGTGAGGTGAAAACAGAATGACAGCTGGATAAAGCTGACCCACTGCATCTGACACGATCTCGGATTTGACGGCTCGTTTGCCGTAGTGGCTGAGCAATCGAACTGCTGCGCTTGGGGTCGCGGGTTCGATTCCCGTCTGGAACAAATATTTGTGCGATCCATAAATATTTGTTTCTGGTCTGGGTGTGATGTGTATGTGAAATTATATGTCTGTAAGCGGTACCCACGATACAGAAGCAATCATAGTGTGGGGCTACGTTTTTATAATAAAAAAAAGATCGTACGATATGGTGCGATCTTCTAAACCAGTTAGTGTTGAAGCTCAGTGATTTATCGTAATCAGTGCGAGAAAGAGACATACGATTCCAAGTTGCGATGTTCTTTACGTTTCGTGATCGTATCGGTGGAGTGCTGGATCGGATCGGACACACCAGATAATGTCCTTTACCCTTTCCACTAAAATTGAATTTGAGGCCGCGGCAAACCCTGATTGGTCCTGTCACTATGCGTCATAATATGAGTTCGATGCGTGCGATGGGATTGCTTCTATGGTCCGTATTAATAAACCAAACTTAGCTCTGAGAGCTATCTTCAGTGTGCACTTGCTCTTTCGTTCTAATTAATATATACATCAGTTGTAGATTAGGAACAGAAACTTACATGATCTCTGGCAAATTAATATTTGACACTCAGCGGTTAAGTGCTATCCGATTATGACACAATTGACACATACAAGACAGTATCTAGTAGCCAGTGCTACATCTCAATATCCATTTATTAAATAGCAACGATCTCCAGATGCAGATTACATTTTGGGTGTGGATTAGCTGGTAGCGCACTTGGTAGCGCTATTGAGGTTTATTTATTAATAACCTTAGACTCATTCGTCTTTGATATCGAAGCGCATGAAATACGAGCGAGTAGCGAAATCGAAAATACTGAAGAGCGTCTTCACGCAGAAGTCAAATTTTCAACTGTTGAAATTTTGATGAAGAGTGAAATATGGACAGAGACAGAGACAGAGGGAGGGGAAGAGAGGGATAGAGAGAGTGGGGGAGAGAGATATGATGGTGGCGGTATATATGACGGTAGTATATTCTGACAAATTATATCACTATTATTTATTATGTAAAGCCCCCAGATTTTGGCCACCTTTTAAGATATTCCGTGAGCTCAACCACTACGCCAAACTTGCCGTCCAACATAAAGCTCCTATAAAATACCTTCAAAGCCTGCAATGGCGTAGTATAGCACAAAGTGTCGACAATAGCGCTTAGGTACGCCCGTGATGATGTCACATCGCATTACCTCCAGTTTACACGGGATCGAGCTTCAGATAGAAATAGCGCAGGGGTCAGGCACCGAGATAAGTGCTGACTGGTCACATAATTGTATTGTTCGATGTATTTATGGATGTAAGTTTAGGGGCTAGCTGTGGACGCGACTTTGTTGGCGTACCTAGTACTTTGACAAATAGCGTCATATCTATGTTCACATCTCCTGAAACTTCCAAGATATCAAAATCAACTAATGTTAAAAAGACGAATGCTTCTGTGTATGGATGTTTGTCACTTTTTCACGCTCAAACGGCTGGACCAATTTTGATGTAATTTGATATGGAGGTAGCTGACACCTCGGATTAACACATATACCTAAATACTTTTTATTCCGAAAAAGCGGGAACCACCGTGAGCAGCTGCTGCTGCAGCTAGTGAATGAAACCACCTGGAATTTATTGAGTCGTTTCGCTGCCTATAGACAAAATTTCACATAGGCAGAATTAAAAAACCCGGCCAAGTGCGAGCCGGACTCGCATACGAAGAATTCCGTACGTTATCTATAAAAACGGCAAAATAAAACACGTTTGTTGTATGCGAGTCCACAAATGTGTATTTTATTCTATTTTTTAGTATTTGGTGTTATAGCGGCAACAGAAATACATCGTCTGTGAAAATTTCGGGCCTTAGTAGTAGAGTTCCCGGTTTACCCTTTGGCACAGAACCCTAAAAAATTTACATTTATGATGAGACGTAGTGTATTTACCAATTTTCACATTTACTTTGAAATCACAGACAGACACTTTTTTTTTGTTGACAGAAAGTTTTTTTATTGGTAGGTACCGGTAGTATCACATTAATTTAATCCACCTAATAACTGTTGCTTCTAAAGTTTGAACTCTCTCTAACGAAAATGAAAATGAAAAACTAAATGAAAAAATTGGTGAAAATATAACTAGTTGGCGAAGTTTTCCGCAAAAATGATAATGGAGGCTATACAGGATGCGGCGAGGCTGGGCCGGCGCCAGCTACAGGGTGCTTAGAGCCGAGGGGTGTGTTAACGTGGCTTTAGCGCAGTTTGCAACATGTACTGCCGCAGAGCTGTAACGTCGTTAGTAAATTGCTTTAGCCATCAGTCGCTTTCTTTTTTAAAAAAGTAATGCTTTTTGCTCGTTGTCTTCTACTGCCGTGCCACGGAAATACTTAAATTGTTAAGATTTTTTTACCCTGTTTTACAGGATCAAGACGGAATGCCTACGAAATGAATGAAATTAATGATGAAATGAATGAAATGAAAAAATCAACGAAATGAACGAAATGAGCGAAATGAATTAAATGAACGAAATGAACGAAATAAACGAAATGAACGAATGACACGAACGAATGAAATTAACGAAATTAATGAAATGTACGGAATTAAAGAAATTAGCTGTCAAACTTAACGTCACATTTTCATAACGCTCGAAATTTCCAACTAGGTACTCCGGTTAATTTTCCAAAGCTAGAGCGATGATAATGTAATTATAAGCTGCTAATAAATAAAGATTTACCCAAGTAGTCAAATAGCTATGTGTAGCATTTGAGATAACAAGTCAAGGCAATATTTCAGTTCTATATAAATGTGTAAATTAACAAAAGCCGGAGATTTCCCGTCACCGGCAAAAGTTGAAGTGTTGAAGCTAATTTTTCCGCCGGCTGAGTTTGCTTTACTATTGCGTAAAACATCTTGTAAAATCTAACTCAGACGTTTTCTTTTGAATTAATAAGGCAAACGTTACACGTTTAACCTTTTGTTAGTTCAAAACGAAATATTATTATCCATTTTGTATTTATTAGATTGGCAAAGAGAGCTTATTTTCTTTTGTTTTACAATTTTAGTGAGTTAAAATATAACATTGTTGTCTCTGCCAGCACATATTTTGATGTATGTACTGGCACTACAGGCAGAGACTGAAATCTATTTTTTTTTGTGAGGTACAATGCACAGGTGATACTGCCAGGGGATTTCTGGAATAAGCCCATTATTACGCATATTATTGCATATGCAACCTAGAGCGTAACGAATTACTCCACCGGTCTTCACGAAACAGGTTTCCCTTGAAGCTTTTCCCATCACTAAGGAAAAAGAAAAATCACTAACTTCTCGTTAATTTCTACACCCCTACTCGTCCGGCGCAAATAGATTTATTTCAAACGTCAGAACCAGTAGGCACTCGGGCAGCAATTCCGTTCGGTCTTCGTTTTGTACCCCCCTATCTAGCCGGCTAACCTCTGGCTAACCTGTCTAGCTCATAGCCGGCTATCTGGCTCATAGCCGGCTATCTGGCTCATAGCGGTCTAGATAGCGCTCATAGCTCTACGCGAACCACTCAGTCTGAAGGCTGGGTCGATGATAACTGGGATTTAGAGGGGTTTTTTTATAGCCTACCGCTCGCTTGGTTATTTTATTTTTTGGCACAACTGCGTCTTGTTGAGTTTACAAGACGTGTCCTTTTAAATAGTCTTATGTATCTGTAGGTATATGTTATCTTTGTGTCTGTATGTCTGTGGCATCGTAACTGACGGCTGAACCGATTAAAATATATTTTGATGGTTTATAAGGTGGCTTGATGGAGTGTTCCTAGCTATGATCCATGAAAATATGTTCAGCTGTTTGATGATTATCGTGTAGGGGATTTTTGTAATTTGAAAATATTTGATCTTTACAAATGTTCAGTTCTATCGCTTATGTTATCGTAGAGCGGTGATATAGGCGCTTTGCCATCCACATACAATGGGTTCGAAACCTCAACAGATTATTAGTACTGTGTGAGGTCATTCAGCTGTCTTTCCTATCCATCCAGGGTTGTTATGTCTCACTCGCTTGCGCTAAGACCACCACTAAGAATCCACATCTTGGTGTCACCGTAGACTAATACAATTTACCTATCCAGTATCATCAGAGATCATCCTTCAGAAAAGTAAACTAACCGCCGGATTCAGAATACTAACATTTAAAAAAACTGCTACAAGACAACGGATCTCAATCTTATATACATTATATATAAGTCTTATAGACATTACTAAAATTACTGAGTTCCTCGCCAACTGGCCGTTCCTCCATTGTCCTCTCACAAAAGGCCCTGAACAAATGAAATTACATGACACGTGGCGCTATCGTGACGTCATATGTCAAGACAAATAAAAATGGAAGGGAAAACGCTCGATTATATAAAACATACCACCCTTCGTTTCCTATTCTCTGACAGAGTTTTTATTGTTGCCGGTCTAAATTCGTGGGTGTCGATATGGTAAGGTGACGAGTTGGAAATAAACTGAAATTGAGGCGTAGAATTCATACTTTTATTCGATAGGTTCTTTACTCAGAAGTGGGATACCTAAATATAGTAGCCACGTCCTGCCCGTAACCGCTGCAGTGCCACAGATAACTTTATATTGCAAAAATAGATAAGCATTGCAACTGCGCTCGACACCAAGTATAATTTCGTTAGAAACAAATGTAGGTACCTACTTATACTAGAGCATAGTAAGATAAGATCTACATAAAGGACTTCTTACATAAAGGTATGGACTCTTGCAGAAGAGATTAACATAATAGCTTGTGCGCCCATAAACTGATCCGACTAAAGCCGAAATATATCCCAAACTGTCCCAAAGTAGAAAATATAAAAACTGTCAAAAAAAAGTCTCATTGAAATGCAACACGCGTCCACCCAATTTTCCAGAATATTCGCTATTCGTGTCACGCTCTGTATGTAACATGTGATGTTTTTTGAGCGTGAAAAACGCCGAGATATCTCGGTAGGTGGCAGGTGCCTAAGTACGTTACTAGCTAATCTAGTATACATATCTACACCGGTTATTAAAGCCTTTTTACAGATAAATTGCACGAGTTTTTTGGAAGCCGAAAATGTACCGTTGCTAATTTTATATTTCTCTTTGTGTCTAATATTGGTGCAACATTAACAATTCGAATCCGAACATTTTTTTTGTTCAAAACTCTGTACGTGATCATAATTTCCATTACATGTTCGTTAACTTTTTTACTTAATTTATACAAAAACAAACCCAATGAGAGGCGATCATCATCATCCTTCCTTGTCATTAAATCAGGAAAATGGAATAAAATCGGCAACGATAATTCAATAACATATGACGTAGGTACCTTATATACTCGTATCTAATGATCGCTGTAAAATAGTCGGAGAGTCCCACAACTTATAATTATTTTTATTTCCGTTGTGTCCCACAGCTGGGCAAAGGTCTCTCCCGATTCTTTCCACCTTTTTCTATCTTACGCTAGCGCCTTCCACCTTTTTAAAAAGAATCAAGGTCGTCATGCCATCGTGCAATTAGTTCTCATAAATGGCAAATGAAAATGGGCAAAACGGCCAATCCAAATGTCAAATTCTACAATAGACCAATATTCAAAATGCAAACTTCCCTATTACCTAGATACTAAAAAGCTGTATTACAAATTTCGAATTAACAATTTTTGAACAATAAAAAATGTTGTATTGCTTAGTATTAGCCAATGTTTCCCTGTGCCTTTCGATGCAGGAAAACATCGTGAGGCGAGGCAGCCCACATGCCCGAGAACAATTCGGAGGCTTTTTATCCACCAATCCGAAACCGCGTGGTGCAATAACCCTAAATCCTCCACTCGGAAGTGATAGGACCCGCGCTCAGCACTGGGGAATATGTGTTGTTGAATACTTATTGACGTTGACTCGGCGATACTCCGTGCAATCTTTTATGGTATGCGTCGATAGTTCTTTGCCAAATAGACGCAGGTATGCGAGAGGCGCTCTCGGCCTTCCGCGATATCGATTGTAAAGTAATATCGGGACTGACACTCTGAGAGTTATAAGGATCGTTTCCAGTTAGATATAATAATTCCTCAATTTGCATTACGCTTTTGATGTAATGTTCAAACATTTGAGGATGCGCGTTTCATCGCTGTGCACTTTATAGTTCTATTTCGGTGGTTATTTATGCGGGTCTTGATGTCTTATTGTATTTGTTTTGGCTGATCGGCATTAGGTTTTTGTGGGACCAAGGAACGGAGATCAAGGTCACCATAATAATTAATTATCCCAATCACGATCCGTGCGATCCTAGACGACTAAGTAATAAGTGTGATTGTGTGTGATTCTGATCACAATTTAATTAAGATCACCGCGTTGATCCATCATGTAGCACATTGTTACCCGTAGTAATTTAAATTGTATAGGTATACGTATAGTTAAGTAGCTATAATAATGTTAACACTGGAATTTGGATGAAAAGACGTCACATGATTTTATGACTGTTTAAAATGACTATTATTACTGTAAAAATGAAATTTTGACATAAACATTAAACACCTTTATGAGCGTGTTCCGGCAGCGGTCTTTGAAAGCCAGCCACCACCCAGTTCAACCACGCAGAGGTGGCAAAGGTTACCCTATGAAGTAGGTACATAAAACAAAACAGACAACTATTTCCAAAAAATATTTTGTATAACTTGTGTACTTTAATCTAATAAACAATCACTATGCTATTAAAAGGTCCTCACGGCATCATTTTCCTCACTTAATTACGCTACCAATTTATTACCATCGTCCGTAGTTATTATGCCATAGTCCGACACCACCCCGTCTCATTTAAATTTCCTTTCTCCAAATCGCGTAGCAAAATAGCAGTCATCAGGAATCAAAGCAAGTTCCCGGTAAAATTAAATATTTAATTACGCAGAGTGAAGGCATCCGAAAACCCATTACGTCGAAAACCAATTTCGCATAACTAATGTGAAATTCCGGGCGCATCCTGAAAACGGATCTTTGCTAACACAGTAGGTAAAGAAAACCAGTAGGTCAAGTTTTGCTTTTCATAGAAACGGTCGGTCAACATTGTAAATGGTGAAGTTTTTATACATTGCGAATTGGTCTGTATTTGAACGCAGCAACCGATGGTAAGTGACGAGCGGTCGACAAAAGGACGGTAGTGTTGGTTGCTTTGTCTTTTCATTGAGCTAGTCCTGGACGTCGATTTAGTCAAACTTATAAAAAAAACTAGCTGTGCCCGCGACTTCGTCCGCGTGGAATAGTGACCTTCACCTTTTAAACCTTCCCTGGACTTCCACAAATAATTCAAGACCAAAATTAGCCAAATCGGTCAAGCCGTTCTCGAGTTTTAGCGAGACTAACGAACAGCGATTCATTTTTATGTATAAGAAAGAAGATGCATTATCATCAGAACAGAACCGACATGCATAAATTCAACTCCGTGGGGTAAGAGAAAGTGGTACTAATCGAGCTTGCAATATTTGAACTTAACATACTAACAAGCTTGTAAATAAATCGCTCATCCTTCTGCCATGCCTTGCACTGTGAAACATCGCGGAACAATAAACACTATGTTTGTTTGTGTGTTTGCGAGTTTATGGCTGGACGAGCGGTTTGACCGACAGCCATCTGTTCAGTATTGCCAGTGCGCGGGTGGCCTATTGTGCGGGGGACTTGAACATCGATCTTTGTCTAGAGTTTTAATTTGACACGTGCAGAAGTGAGAAAATATTTCTTGCCTCGAATGCTAAAAAATAAGAATTAACACACGCTCCTCTGCATCGCGCTTCCGGGTATAAGAATAGATCAAAAGGAAAGAAAATGCGTGGAATAAAATTGAAGTTCACAAACGCGTGTACTTTTCTCATTAATCTATAAATTTTTATCCCAAAACGGAATCTAAGAATCAAAGTCGCTCAAATTCAGCTCAATCGAAACAATCTTGGCATTTTCACCCCAATCAATGTCTTTCCCCTCACTTTGAAATTTCTCACCGGTTGTACAAAATTCTCTGTTTAATTTTTATAATTCTAAGTTATAAACTCTTGGTCTCTGCAATATTGTAAAATTTCCTGAACATTATCTTGTTACAATTAGGCTGCCGGTATTAACAGTTCAGGGCCGCACCTAGGGGTCTTAATTGGGGGTGATTGGGGGTTAGAATCTAATAAACTTATACTTTAATCGTAAAGATTAACGTGAAAGATAATAGTGAAGATTACAAGTCTATTTTGCGTAAGGTATTCATGTTTTATTAAGATATTTGTCTGATTTGTAAAAACTGGAGTTTAATGCATTGAATACGTGTTTGCTTGTTAGCCTCTAATGTTAGTTTAAAAATGTCTTAACTAAGTTGGTCGCCACCAAATGAGATTCAAAATCCAATTTTCCATCACAGAAATTTCATGATAAATCGCCCATATACCCGTCATATCTGGGCTTATTAATAACATATTATTCCCGATTTTCTTTCACAATTCAACCCCATTCGTTCCACCTGGTCTACTCATTCGTCATTCATCTTATACAAACTACGCAGAAGTAATATATTGCTATATAATGTTAAATTTATAGCCATCAAATTCATTTGTCTATCAGCGAAATCAATTTAGATGTCAATCTGAAATTGGAAGATGAATAGATATCGTTATCAAATGTTACGTTAAACAATTCTTCTCTGCAATAAATCTGTTATTTATTTCACTTTGTTTACCATTCAGCCAACGTTTGATATTTAATTTTAATAGTATCCAAAGCGTTCACCCGAAATCAAACCTACATCTCATTGTGCTTACAATTAGGACTGTTGTCAATCAGGAATAATAATGAATGTTGAGTAAAGTAAGGATTGATGTTAGATTGGAGTGGTTGGAAAGCGAATTGTTATTTTAATTATGTTAAATAAATTACTTTGTATTATATAAATATGTGCCCTTAATTAATTATTTTGCACGGCGTCTTTAAAAATTACCTCAACAAAATGCAAGCCAGGTACATGTTTAATAAGTTACGCAAGCTCAAGCCATACCCATTAAAGGTGATCGCGACCAAAAGGCTTAGATGGTCACTAATGGCGTCTTAAAAATGGCCCATTACCCCCATTGCCCTAATTAGTCCAGCCCTGGGTTGTTAATCTTCGAACTGTCTCGCTCCTCTCAATTTATTTCGTCTCAGAAACTTCGCTTTGAATTTTATGAAGAAACCGATGTTTTAAGCTCGCTTAGACAAAAATATACTATAGAAGGACAAGTTTTAGCTTCCAAAAAATCGGAGATCTTCAGTTTCTAATTTATTAGTACTACTGAGTGCGCTAGCTATCATGTAGGAGTTGGAGCAAAGTATCCAGAAATCTTGAAATTGGTTGACCTTAGAGAACTGCCTAGGGTCACAGAATACATAATAGTAGGTACCTAGTTATAGAAGAATAAGAGTGCATTAATTTCAAGTTTTCGCAAAGCTTTTCATCAGCCCAAACATTTTCTAGTGAAGATTGTTCTGGCTTTTATATGGTTAAATGTATAGATGGTGAAGTCAAAAATGAACCGTGCTGATATATGCTTAATTTTTGTGTCGACAGGCGCAGATGAAAAGGAGACAGACGAAGAGGAAGGCACGGCCGCAGCGGCGCCAGCAGACGAGACTGAGGACGACCAGGAGCATGGAAAGCACATCCTGCCACTTGTACCACACCAGCCGGTTGTGTAAGTAGTAGACTAGTCAGTTAGTTTGCACACATTCTGGTTTCTATCTAAGAAACTAATTAAGTTCTTTCGTTACAGTGAGGTGTCAGCAAGCCAGCAGGATTTCTTTAAGATGCTCGACGAGAAAATTGAAAAGGTAACCCAATTATGATAGCTCATAAATTGCAATTTGGTAGGACTTGAGGCGAACGGAATCTAATAAAGTTGTTATCATCCTCCAGGGTCGAGATTATGACTCTTCGAGTGAGACTGAAGTACAAATAGAAAGCGAGCGACGCAGTAGAATTATCGAAACGTGGAATTCATATAGGCAGTCCTCGCAGTCTTCTCAATCGCAGCCGAGTCCGCCGACGCCGGCCAGAAGGCGCATGGCCAGACCTATGCCTTTGGACCGGCAGCAGTGTAGTCCCTCTGCTGGCAGGCGATGCCACACATACAGATCTCAAGTCGCTGAAGGCATGTCACCACCGCCACCGCGCAGGACAAGCAGCGCCCAGTCTCACCACCAAGACCCTCGACATATCAACGGAGACAACTGGCAAGACCCTACTAAATCGCCTGTCAAACGCCCCCAGAGCGCCGGAGCCAACTGGAAAAGCAACCCCAAAGTAGCACCTTACAATCAGAAACCCAAGAGGAACGAAGACCAGAGAAACTACAAAGAGTTGGAAACAACCGGGTCAGGTCAAGACATATCGCAAATAACGTTCAACCCAACATTCCAAACGCACAGTCCAGCCCATTCTGCAAAGCAGCAACCATACATTGCTCAGATATTAAGTTACCCCATGTCGCAACAAGTGACGCCTCCGTCGCCTCCGAAATACATAGCGCCTCCTGAAGAATATCAGGATCCGCAGAATAACGTTGCAGAACCAAAATACAATACTCAAAGGCAGTCCCCGATGACACAAGATACTCCACCGCAACCACACATATACTACATCCACGGCAACACTAGCACTAGTAACACGTCACTCAACCAAGATTTAGTTCAGCAAAGGCAACAGACTGCGATGCATCTGCAGCAGTACGTAGCGATGAAACAAGCTCAGCAGCAAATGTTCACTTACATGCAAAGGGGGCCGCATACTGTGTTCCCTAATATGGAGTACACCCATAATCAGTCGAGGATGTATGAGAGTGAAGACTATACGGGCCCTTACGCGCATCCCGCTATGAGGCCTAACAGCGCACCGGCTCCCGTCGGAGTAGTCAGGCCTATGCAAGTGCCTGTGCCTCCTCCTGGCTACACGGACGGAACCCACATAGTGCAGCTGCCGATGTGGCCGCCCGTGCCTCCGATGGGGCCGTGGGCTCCCGGACAAGTGGCCGAGATGCAGTACTATCCCCAGTCGCAGTTCATGCCGATGTACCGGCCGCAGTCGGCCGGGTCCGCCGGAACGCTGACGAGGTACCACAAGAAAGAGACCGGCGGGGAGGTGAAGAGTGTGTGCCAAAGCATAAATCTAGTCAGACAAAAGCCGATAGGTCAGATCGTGTCGCTGCCGGGGCAGGAGCTGACCGTTTGCAACAGCGTGAGCGACAGCCCGAGTCCCGCGTCGATAAGCACAGACAGCGGAGTTTCTCCAGGGAATAGTGCGCCTAATTCCAAGAACTCAGTTTTCGGCACGCCTCCTCTAGGCACCGGTGATAACTTCAGTGCGGTGGACAACAAAACCAAAAAGACCAAAACGGCCCCAAGCGTAAGATCTCTAAAGAGTTCGAAAAGTCTTGATTCTTAGGTGAACAATTTGTAATTACTGTAGATTTTCTAAGTGTACGTAGCGTAGTCGACGAGACTATGTATAGTGAAATTAGAGTCCATTATGCTTATAATGTAATTATTGTGATTTATTAAGGATCTTTTAATGATCGGTGTGAAATTGGTCTTATCCATGTAGGTTTGAATGTATATAATGATATCAATGCTTACTCTCCAAAGATGTATAATGGTAGAATAAAGTTATTTAGTAAACATTCTGATAAGGATAAAAATATAATATCAATGAATCGTAAGACCCGGAAACAGAATTGAGGCAGAACATAAATTGAACTTTTTTGATATCATATTTTGGTAAAATCTAACAATTTACGTTGCAATGTTTGTATGTTTATACGTTTTGGTCAAATCTTGCAAGCTCAATTAGAACCACTTCATCTTACCCTACGGAGTTGAATTATTGCATGAACTCCTAAACAGTCAACAGCACAGATACAAAAAAAATTAGATACACGCATCATTGATCCTGTACTCAGTGTTGCACCTGTTTAGGGAACTCCTCAACGGCTACCAGCACAGACTAGACATTTTTTATATGCATTTAAATCATGATATTTCATTCTACGTGTCACCACGCAGCGTTGCCGGCGCGGGTAATATTACCGAATTTTGGGTAATTTTGACTCTAAGTGGGTAATTCTTATATTAGAAAACTGGGTAATTTCGGGTAATTCTTGATTTCGTTACAGGCTTCTTTTGTTTGACTGCCGGCAACACTCACGATGACACGGCTACTGCATTTATTGTAAAAGCTTGTCTAGACATAGACAAATGTCTTGTGTCTACATAAAATGATTAAGAATTTATACCGTTCGATCGCGCCCGGGTATTTATATCTCACTGTAGGTACGGTGCGTTCCTTAAAACATTTTATGGAGAAATCTGCGGGATTCCTCTCGAACCGATGTTATGTCGTTACCATTTTGTTACAAAATAAGCACTAGATAAAATTAATTTATACGTAAATAAGATTACGTTACCTACGTTATACTATGTTGATTTATTTCAAACGGGTAATTTACTTCTATTTCTATTATTATGGAAAAGATGGTTATATTAGATAGCTTTAAAACATACATTATAATTATCCAGTAACTGAAGCTCCAGTTATGTACAGAATTATTAACAACAATAAATTAGTTGTTTTGTATGCAAAAATAATTGTCATTCATTTTGACAGCTACTCGTATTTATACAAGGTGGACCACTAAATAGTGCACAACATTTCACGGAGCTGTTCGGAATCGATAACTGAATAATATATTTAATATAAGCAGAAAAAAAAAATCATATTAAGTGTATACAAATCAGCTGTTAGTGCCGTGAAGTGTAAGTACCCACGTGCGTTGCAGGTCGATGAACTCTCGCACAAGTTCAGTTGGACCACAGATGATATAGAAGGGGATAGACGGATCTGGGGGGGTTCCCGCGTAGTACTCAGTCACTATCTGGCCCATCACTGATTGTCCTCTTCGAATTCCTCTTGAAATGTGGACATTTCGTTCTTTTTTCTAAATCCGCTGAATCAGTGTTATTCAGTTACCGGCTCTCTCTCCTTACACTGCTTTAATTGTTCTGAAATGTACACTTTAGTATCGCACGCGACCAAAACATTTACTCAATAAAAAAAATAGTGTCAAGTAAATTATGTATCTTGGATGCGGTATGTAAGTGATATTTGGTGAAGTTTCTTGGTCTACCAACTTCGTTGGCGATTCTCCTTACGGTATATAGCTGTATAGCCAAAGAGAACGTATCCCGCACTCCGCAGGCGTGTCGCGAACGAAGTTGGTTGACCTGCACTTTAATTTTTTTGTCATTTTTATACTGTATGTGTATTTATGTACCTATGAAGCCAGCTGACTTAAGAACTGAATGTTAGACAAATACATTTGTTGGTAGCTTTACCTAAGTGCCGATCGATACATTTTATCCAATAATAAAGATTAATAATATAATTAAGCTTTAATTTTATTTCTTCCATAAAAAGAAGAATGGCATAATGAGAGTAAGTATGACATTTTAAGGAAACGAAAAGAACACGTAGGCAAATTAGACGCATAACGTAATTTTAATAATATCTGGTATTATTGACACGTGACCATTTACCCAACACGTAATCATAATCTCATCACATGACCATTTACCTATCACATGAACGTTAACACGTAACCTTTATCCAAAACGTGACTATAATCACACCACATTACCTTTAACCCATCACATAAACGTTTGTCCATCACATGACCGTTTACCCATCACATGGCCATATACCCATTACACGACCTTTACCCAACACGTGCCCAGTAACCCATCACGTTACCTTTACTCATCACTTGACCGTATACCCAACACATGACCATTTACCCATCACATGACCTTTTACCTAACACATGAACATTTACCCATCACATGACTATTTACTCGTCAGTTGATCGAATACCCAACACGTTGACCATTTACCACACACGTGACCAATTACCCATCACATTAAGTCGAGGTCAGCTTAAGGCCAAATCAACTCAGAGGTCAAGTCTAGGTAAAACCGAGGTCAAATGTAAACCAAGTGTAGTTATGTCGACGTAAAGTCAGAGGTCAAGTCAGAGGTCAAGTTGAGGTCAAACCGAGGTTAAGTCAGAGGATAAGTCCAGGTCAAATTGAAGTCATGTCAAGGCTACTTCAGTAATAATACAACAGTAACAGTTTTATACTAACAGTTAATCCAAGTTGGTTGGATGGATGGTTGGTTTTCTTTCTGTATTGGTGTAGAATACAGTTTGGTGGCTCTGACGACTAAATTAGAACACAGAAGCTTCGGACTGATGAAATTTTAATTGCCAAATAGTCGTCACTTTATGCCCTCGATACGTTTGTTGGTGCATTGCCGTTCTACCTGCCTTATGTGACTAGCAAGTTTTATAGATGTATGGATATAAAAAATCAATAAGCGAACTGCCGACTGTTTTTTCGTACCGCACCCACTGCCCGTGTGCCTTCTGTGTAAGAAAAGCCTTCGCTCTAGGTTTAAAATGACTTTTAGTCGTTATGTTCAAATTAATAGTCAACCGCGCCTGGCTGAACTTCGACCGAGCGGTGCGTGACTTCTCACTTCCATCTTTTCAAGTCCCTGCAATAATAACTGAGGAGAGGACTAACTTTCCAAAATTCCAAACGGTCAATTTAAAAGGTTGTAGGGTAATCCACAATAACGTTAAAATGCCATTACAATCTGGTTTATAAGCGCTACCTGCGTAGATACTCAGATTATAAACTACAGAGATAGTACCTATACAGAGTTATAATTATCAAGAGCTTGGCATAGAGAAAAAGCGCTTTTCCTTACCTACACCTAGAACTATATCTTCCTAATACTCTTCCATAGCCTGTGCCTAATTGCCTATATCTAGGTACTAACAAGTAACATTACAACAAAAAATAAAAATCCGGACAAGAAATATCAACGAGATGAATTTCGTAGCTTCACACACAATATGAATTGTCAGCCATTCAGGCTTCAAAGGCATATCTGAAAAATACCTCGACACACGCTTAGAAATAATGTACTATGCTTTGAGGCCCGGGAATGTGGGCACACCCTTTATCTTCTCATAAAAGTACAAATCATGAACCTTTACTGAATCGTGATGTTGGCTTAACAGACTCCGTGTATCCTCTCGACTTGGATGTCGGATACCAATAGTCGGAAAAGTGACTTATTGGTCTAGAAAACTTACTCCTGAGTTTCTTGAATGAGGTCGTGTCGTCCCTAGTGTCAAATTTGCTAGGCCACCTCAGCAAATGTCGCATCCGAAGCGCGGGCCAACAGAAATCTACACATTACTTATCGTACGGGATGAGAATCGAATCCGGTGTCAACGGGTTGCAAAGCGCACAAGTTGCCGCTTGGCACCGTGGTCTTTCCCTTAAAGACCAAACAAACGATATTCGGTTTTATCTCTGTAAAGAGAACTATTAAATCACCATTATACATTGATGGTTATTTGATGACGATGATTTGATCTACAATAAAGTTTAGAAACGAATAAGGGCAGATTTCGGTCAATCCAGATTTACAGGGTCGCCTAACTAGGGCCCACTGACCATAACCAGCCCGCGGGCCAGCACCGGCCCCTGGACCGATACGAGTTGCATCAATCCGCCGCGGCAGAGCTTATGTTGATATCAATTATTTCGGTATATATACGGGTATAAATTAAGGACCTGTAGGCAGCGAGCTTCCGTAAAATGGGCGGTTTTTTGTCAAAAAGTTAAGCCGTAATTACAAATATTTATAAGCCAGAAAAAATACAGTGTATAGCCAAGTGTTTCAGTTAGCTAATAAATCAATAATATTGGACTAAAGTTGTCTAGTATCTTGAGAAAAAAATTCACGAGAAAAGACCCGAAAAAAATCTTTCGTCACATAATGCTCAACATTTTCAGCGACAACTATCATATTTTTTGGAACCATAAAAAAGGCAATTTTATTTTCCAATGAAATTTGAATTTTCCAATGAACTGAATCGATTCCGTTCTTCTAAATTAATAAAAACGACGAGAATATGATCAGTTTGAGCGCGTACTAGGCGACTCAGTACCCGCTACGCCGTTTCAGAGAGAGGACGTATGTCGCTGTTCCTCAAAATTTTCTCGTCGAATTTACTGTTTGTTCTCCAAAAAAATAATGCAAACAGAATCTCTACATGGTATACAACTGGTTTATTTACTTAGTTGCCGTAAATGACTTCCTTCGACGATTACTAAACTTTTATTATAACCTATAATACTTTGTATTTATTCTCCATTGTGTGTAAAGAATAATGGCTAATATGACTATTCTTGCACCACCTGTAACTGAAATTAGCAGCAAAAACGCGTTTTTAGATTGTTCACTTAAATAAAACTGGGATTTCTTATGATAGTTTGGAGTTAATCAAAGGAGCAGATTATGATTGTATATTAAAATGAAGATGTAGTGAACTTCCGTTTTCCATAATGGCGGATCTGGCGGATGCATATTCTGACGTTTTATTTTTAGCACACTTCCAGTAATCTTTCTGCTCAGAGTTTTTTCAATGTTTTTGCTTCGCACGATTTGTGCATTTAGTCATTGTCAAATATTATACTGTAAATTCGAAAGTAACTCTGTTTCTCTGTTTGTCTGTTTATTTGTATGTTTGTTTGTTTGTTACTTTTTATGGCTAAACGGCTGGACCGATTTCGATGAAATTAGGTATAGAGAGACAACAAAAATGAAAATGAAATTTGGTAGGTATATGGGAGAAGGAAAGATGAGGACCTGGGGAGATGGGGAGATGGAGAGCAGCAGCTGGAGAGATGAGGAGATGGGAGATCGGAGATTGATGAGGGATGGGAGATGAAATATTGGGAGTTGGGGAAAAAAGCGATGAGGAAATAGGAAGATAGAGATGTTTTAGAGATATTGACAGAGACGTGACGTGCCCGATTGATTTACAATAGCATACAAAGTGCACGCATATTGTGTTCTTACTAGCTGGATTCGATTTAAATGCAGACGAAGTCGCGGGTAACAGCTAGTATTCCATATTTTCACAACCTCGTGGTAAAGTAAATTTACAGTCATAGCCACGATTCAGTAAACTTTACTGAAACTAGCTTTTACGCGCGACTTCATCCGTATATGAAAAAGCAACTGTTTAGAAAATAAATATTGAAGTCTTTGTATCTCTATCCCTATCCCTGTCCCTTTCCTTTTCCCTATCCTTAGTCTTAACCTTTATATTTTATCAAGAGCCTAAAATAATGAAGTGTCAGATCACCTACTTGAGAAATTATGAATTATTGCCCATATAAATTTTCAACTCCTATTTATTTGGATTCTAAGATCCCTATTTTTTCTGACGAAAAATAGCCTATACCCATCTCATAGGTCCAATCTTGATCAAGATCGATTCAGCCGTTTAGACGTGAAAGGATGGCAAAAACTAAAAAAAAAAAACAACAAACACACACACAGTTTCGCATTTATATGATCTTAGTACGGATGCCTGACACTGGCTAAATGCACAAATCTTTTACTCCGTCATTGACATTGTAAAAATATATATCAAAAAGAAAATTATGGAAGTGGACTAAAGAGGATGTACCAAATGGACTTGACAAACGCGCATACCAGAAAGGACCAACACTAAATAAATTTAATACAACTTATTTAGGTGTGACTCCAATAATTCGTGCGGCATTCTAAATTTGATAGGATTATAGTCAAGGAGGTAATAATTTATGTAATGCTGGCGGTAATGTTGGTGCTTGGTGCGTACGCCAACAAAGATAAAACATTTAATTAATACATTATTTACCTACTATAGATTGTGTTTATTTTTCATTGTAACAAACTACTTATATACATACACCAAAACAAAAATCATACACAAAAAGTTTCCCGGCAGCAGGTTTCGTAAACTTCGAAACTACGTCTTTAGGAACGGAACGTAGCATCTCAGACCGCTCGGCCAATCTGACATGTCATTACAGTGTCGAAATAATTGAATGCTTCAGACTAAAGCCTACGTAGTAACTATCTAGTAATCTGTGCTAAGGCCACGTGATGCCGTTAGTAAGAGTATAATAATATGAATTAGCGTTTTCGACTTGCCGTGAGCGCGGAGCCAGCGTGGTGCTTGGCCCGGCCAGGTAACTTTCATCTTCTAAAATACATGAATCGCTCCTATATTAGCGCCTTAAGTAAATCATACAAAAATGTGTGGTAGTATTATTTATTTAATTTACGACCAATAGCGTAGGTACATATCTACAGTAATATTATGAAGAGGAAAACTTTGTTTGTTTGATTGTAATGAATAGGCTCAAACACTACTGGACCGATTTTAAAAATTCTTTCACCATTCGAAAGCTACATTATCCACGAGTAACATAGCTAAATTTTATTTTGGTAAAAATAGGGGTCCGTAAGATATTTGGGGTTTTTCGGACACAAGGTGTAAAAAATCAACCAGAAAAGTTACTTATTTTGCGTACGCTGCCGAAACTATAATATACTAGTTAGTGCCCGCGACTTCGTCTGCGCAGGATTAGTATTTCGAGTACCTAGCTATTTTGGCTATAATAGCTTACACATAAGATATACACATGCTGTGGCGGGCTTTTTTCTACGACTATTTAAGATAAACGTTTCCATCATACATTACATAATTATGTGTAACTCTAACGGTTTTGGCAGCGCACGCCTAAATAGCTCGCAGATGGTAGATTTTTCCTTCTTACTTGACACTTATCGTCATATTTTGAACAATACACACAATATCTTTATAAATGGTATGTGTTATTCTGATATATAAGCTACATTATTGTTAAGTTTCAAAAATCCATTCAGTAGTTTTTACGTGAAAGAGTAACACATCCATCCATCCATCCATCCATCCATCCATCCATCCATACTTACAAACTTTCGTGTTTATTTAAATAGGATTATAAAGAGGAAAGATTTGATTGTTTGTTCGTTTGTTTGCATTGAATAGGCTCCGAAACTTTTCAAATGATATGAAAAATTATTTCACTGATGGGAAGCTACACTATCCCCGGGTGATATTGGCTGCTTTTAATCCCGTAAAAATTAACGCTTCCCGCGGGATAGTAGTTAAAGCGGGTGAAACCGCGAGGCGCTTCTAGTTACCTATATAGTGAGTAGGTACTATTATAGGAAAAACACATAATACAATTCTGGAATCTATTAGGTCTTCGATAAAACCCCGAGTAGGAAGGAAGTGGGTAACTGATAGCTGTATACCTACCATGGTAAAAAATAGCCTTGATCGTCGTAGGTTATATTTTATTATTAAAGATCACTATTGAAAACTGACGCCCTGTGTGTCGGGTACACTCATTACCCCGCAAAATGGTTTAGGGGGGGCTGTGTATAATGTATATGTTAGGTACATACAATTTATTTTTTAAACATTTTATTTTTTTGATTGTACAAATGCAAAAAAATAATCGACACTTGCAGAGATTGTATCTATAATATTATGTAGGTAGGTATGATTAAATTGGAATAAAAATCGAGACCCGATCATGTAATCCAATGGCAAGTTGAAACACTAAAAGAGTTACGGATACAAACTAGAGTATGGTGGCGGCGTTGACGGTTATGATGGATCAACGAGGACGCGCCGTAAAATTTCCAGAAGTTCAGGATCCAGGACAGGGATCAGTTCGCCGAGAACTATCGGCACCTCCGCAGTAGAGTTGATGTGCAGCATTGGTAGCTGCACCGTCACCAACAACCGATACTCCTTTTCAATCACTGCGCAGTTCTGCAGGGACACCAGCTCTGCACGTGTCGGTATAACGCAAGACAAAGTCTCTTCTTTCCCTGCTAAAACGCCTGCCATTTTCTCCGTACACCCTTCTATTTTGCGCTTCTTAACCTTCTTGTGGCTGCCGCACGAGTAAGTGGTGTAGCAGTAGAGGTCAGCCGTCACGGACAGGACGGTCACACTTGTAAGGTTCGACACCACGCAAGACAGTTGTACGAGTATGTACTCGCCGGGAGTCAAGCAACACTTTGCTATCTCAGCTTTCAGTTTCACCACGGGCGTCACTTTCGTTAACGGCGCGAAGAGCTTCTTCTGCAGACCAAAAATAACGGGGCCAACGTACTCTTCCTCCGTCCCGGCGTCTAACAGTGTCTTTGTTGGCTGTACCATTCCATATACCTGAAATGGTAGCTCAAACTTATTGTTGGAACTGAAAAATCTTGGCTTTTCAAACTGCATTTGTATCTTGTAACAGATTTTACTCTTCTTGTCCTCGTACGTTGGTGGAAGATTTTCAGGCAGTCCGAATTGGAAAACATAGTCGTAGACGCCATGTAAAGTGACCCTTGTATTTGGTTCTTTATTTGTTACATTTATACGAAGAGCTATTAGTTCCTGGCGTCCAGTGTAGTTGTAAGTGGTTCTGCCACTGCTCTCTGACCAGTGGGCTTCGGCTATGCCGAGGATTGAGAGAGTCACATCTAGGAATTCAGTAGGTTTGTCGACGGTGTATTTCACTATTCCATTGATCACACTGCCCGCTTTGTGTTTGCCTTCTCTCGGTGGGTTTATAAATATTATACACTCTACTCCCATGATTATGAAATGCGTCTGTAACGATTTTAAAATAAACGAGCGATTCTTAACGCTGATATTTAACTTCTGGATCGTTATACCCGCTTCTAGTAGTTACGTACGTACTTTCGATAACATATAATTAACTAGTTGGTGCCCGCGACTTCGTCTGCGCAGGATTAGTATTCTGAGTAACTTATATTAGAGTGGCGTAGAAAAGAACTAACATTATGACATAAAAAAATTATCACATATTTATTTTTTATCGTAGTTATGGTTCACTATTGGCTTACTCATAAGATATAGTTATATATATACCGTGTCGGGGTTTTCGTAGAACTATTTAAGATAAACATTTCCATCATACATTACATAATATGTGTAACTAGCGGCTTTGGTAGCGCACGCCAGAATAGCTCGCAGATAGTAGTTTTTTTGCTACTTACTTGACACTTATCGTCATATTTTGGACAATTCACACAATATCTTTATAAATTGTAGCCTATGTGTTATTCTGATGTATGAGATATATTATTGTAAGGTTTCATTAAAACCCATTCAGTAGTTTTTTTGTGAAAGAGTATCAAAAACCCATCCATACTTACAAACTTTCACGTTTATAATATTAGTAGGATAGTTCTGACTAATCCTTTAATAATACTTAAGTAGGTATTAACGATATTTTCTGCAATGCAAAGCGGCGACAAAGAGAAACAGCTATATTATTATTACTTATTGTTATCCGTGACTTCGTTCTTGGTGCTTATTATAAAATAGTACAAAAGTTGAACAGGAAAGATATATTCAGCGAGCACACAAACATAGATACGATAATTTTGTGTGACCTTAGCCGGGTTATCCAGCTAATAAGGGAAAATAATAATTATGAATTTGTGCGTAATAGCAGCTAGGTCGAGGTATACAAGTGTAAAGGTGTACAGGTGTATAAGCTAGTATAATGTTGCAGTCAACACTCTTAACTAGTTTTAAACGTAAATTGGCAAAACCAGTATAGCTTGACGCAGTTTATTCCGTAAATGTAAAAAAATACTTGACGTCAGATATAATACCTACTTCCGATGCGTAATTCGATGATGTGAAATGATGGGAAGTTAAACACACTCAAGATTTTACGGATACAAACTAGAGTATGTGATGTTTTCCGCTATGCAACACGGCGACAGAGGAATGCAGGTCATTACAGGTATATAATTTTTTAGATAGATATAAGTGAAGAAAATTATACGTAATAACAACTAATTACTTACTTACTTTTCTTTTAGGTACCGTATTTTCAAGTTTTGAATCCCACACATTGATTCTCAAACCAAACTTCTCCTACGATCATGTTTTAATTACGTATTCCATAAGTAGATAATATTATCATTATCAGGTAATATTATAAGTCCTATAGGAATTAATCATAATTAAAACTAACTGTTTCATTTTACTTTAGAATGTTGGACTAGAAAAGCTAGCCAGTCACAATATTTATAAGCACTGTAATAAAATAACGAATATGTAATTATTGTAACCAACCGTTCTGTTATTTATGTGGAATATAACGCACGGAAACAATAGTCAGCAATAGCAATCGCTTTCAGGCAACCTCGGATATATTATGTAACGTACGTAACCGTAACATAATGCAGCATTTATATCTACACAAAACGAGACAGTCCTTATTGACCCCTTAATTACCTCACCCACGTTTGTTTACAGTTTGAACCCTATAACAAAGTGAACAAACCCCTAATTAAGGTACCTTTACAGGAGTCCTGAGGTCAGAGAGAACCAGTCATATACAGGCATGGATGTACTACTCATATACAGGTGAGTTTTAAATAGAAAGACGTATTCTATCAAGTCTACTACGAACACATTCGTAGCGACGCATCGTAGCAACGCATCGTAGCATCACATCGTAGCAACGTATTGGGCACACGGCGACAGCTAGGAGTCTGTTCGTAGCTGTCTAGTCGAGGCTACGTCCAATAGGATGGGAATCAATGGTGTCAAAATCATTTAGTGATATATCTAGGTATATAATACTATATAAAAACGAAAGTCGTGTTAGTTACACTATTTATAACTCAATAACAGATTATCATGATCTTTGCTTTTAATCATTATTAAAACATGGGTAACTAAAAGAGAGCAAATTGACGATATTTTTCACATACATTTTTGACAGGACAATGTCTGTCGGGACAGCTCTATTCTACAAAATGTGAATAACAATAACAAAAATGTGAAGTCTGTTCTATTTATTTTTTCATGACAACAAACAAATGACAATCTTGTGCGTACATACTACTTGGGAAGTTGGGATGATGATTGTATGAATGGCAATCTTGGATTGGATGAAGTATATTCTGCTTCCTAGATGGCAATAGTCATAGATTTGACTTACGACGAATATACTTGTATTGACACAGATTATAGGATAGTAACCATAAACTTCCACATCGATAGATTAACAAAATGAATGGCAGACCTACCAAAACTCGAAACAATTAATTAATTCGATATAGGTAGAATGGATTTTTTACCTCTCGGCCTCCCGTGCACTTTCATAGACTGAACTGAATATTGAATTTCAATAATGCCTGACCCAGATACGTGCTGGATTCATTTATTCACAGGGAGCTTTTATATTTTTAGCATTTTCATGGTGGACTCTGTTGTGTTAGAGTTATGAGTATACCTATACCATGCCTCTACACCTATAATTATATATACCTAGTAGTCTAATAGTACAGAGTCTAGGCGCAGGGCTGCGCCACCCGACAAATTAAAGCAGTATTTAAATGGCCGCCGTGGAGTGTTATTGCTGTCCCACTTAAATACCTAACAGACTCTACTACAGGTTAATTTACAAACGTATTTAAATTGAATAATTCATCGTCGTATGTCAAATTCCTGCATAATATTTATTATAGACAAAAAGTAAGATTCCACCGTATAACATAATTATCCTAAGTCAACGGATATGCAAGTATAATGCAAAAGTTTTGTTTAGTAATGTTTTATTTTTGATTAATTTCGCAGAACATCATTAACCGAACATTTCTACAGCTGATAACGGAACCGGGGAGAAATGTATATGAAAATAGTTCTCAAATTCTATTAGAAAAATACGACGAGACGTCCAATCCAATGAAGGGCTCCAAAAGGTTCAATTACAACCACAATCGAGAGCTCGACAACCATAAAAGAAGTCGTAAAGCATCTGACCAGATTGGCTATGAATGAACCAATCGATGTTCTGACGTCAGAAATTAAATGGCAAGACTGAGCAGGTAGTTAAAGGTTGAGATGAAGCTGGGATTACGGAGATTAAGTTTAAGGCACGGTCACACCAAGGCATCGCCAATGGAGTGATCTCCTATCTAAGATTGAAATCTATCTTGGATTGCTGCCTATCGTTCAATCGATTTCCAATATGCGTGCCTTTATAAACCAATCCACAGATCGGTTATTGGTACTTTTGACCCTAAAAATGGATTGTGATATCAATCCCAGATAGCAAATTTTGGATTGTATTGATTATTAATTTCGACCGTTAAAGAAAACGAAATATGACAGCATGACAGCTACTTTGGGTTATTTTTTTTTGTAGATATTACTAATTACAACGGAAATGAGAACATTCTATTTTTTTTACTCGGATAAAAACGTTGCGCATTTTTCATAAGTAACACCAATGGTTTAAGCAAGCAAAATTTTTCATTCTATTTCATAAGTTGTTGTAGTAGGTAGGAACATTAATATACCTTATTTAGCTACAGGTTTAGATTGATATTTACTTTTTATCATACTCGTAGTATAGATTAAAATACTCGTTATTAAAAATGCCTGCACTAAAAAGACACAAGACAGTGAAAGAACTAAGTGGGTGTTATGTTGTTTCCAATTGGTTTCTACTTTATTTGACTGTTCATATAACAATATGAGATGGAGTACATAAAATACTCGAGTTATCACAAATTATAAAACCCCTGCAGGGCAGATAAAATCTTATTTAACCGATTCCTCTATAATTTGTCCGTTTATAGAGCTCCCCCGTCGCCTACAAACTAGGATGTCGAGACTATCGAGGGACGTTTTCGAAATGGTGATATTAGTCAGCCCCCAAAATTGCTTTCATAGCGTTTATTCTGAGTTTATACTTTTGATTCGGTTGCGTAAGCATGACCTGTCGACTATTTTGTACGAATTAATGTGAAAATTAAATGCCATTATTTTATAGAAATGTTGTTAAAAAGGACATAATGTCGCTAGGTTTTATTTTAAGTCTTGGATTATGGAGTAACGCTGACGCAACCCTAGATCTCCGTTAAAAAGATATTGTAGGTACTAACTAGTTCGGTAATTTTGTTTATCGATTATAATATATTATATTTTATGCCTCAATTATACAGATGCCAACGTTTTCTTTACTGTGATTACAGTATGAGTTACAAAAGGAAAACAAATCAAAATACAGTGAACGTATGAAAGTAAACTAAGCTTCCATACATTTCAACTTTCATTCTCGATTCATTCGCGCATCCCCCGGGTCAACGACCTCCACCCTCTGTCTCAGCTGGACTCGGAGAGGATCGTTTGAACGCACAGCTTACTTGGTCGAGTCACTTGCCTGTCGCACAGCCTTTGAATAGACTTCTAGTGAATCGTTTCTACGTTTCAGTGAGCGTGTCATAGCGATTACGGCTTAAAAATACTCGTAACTTCGGCTATAAGAATACTTAATCAGCCTAACACTAATGTAGGGTCACGCAGGGATCCAGTGAAAACTCCCAAAGGGAAAAGATTTTTACTGTTGACACTAGCTATTAGTAGGTGTATTAGGGTTTAGTCCCAGCCAGTAACTCGCCTTCAGAGGGATGGAACTCTTCACTGAGCAAATAAATCGCTATATAAGGGTTTTTTTTCAGATGTTGTGTGCGGTAACCCTGTATAATAGCTGTATATAGACACCTACTCTTACTTAAGGGGCAGGGTACGAATTACGAAGAGTTTCAGATTTAGTACAGTGAATTTTTGTTTTTTTTATTCCACTCCATGCAAAGGATTTCTGGCAGAGATTGCTGGTAGCAATAAAGCTGCCTATTATACATTTACTTCTCATTGTTTTTATTTTTAATTGTTTGTCTTGGAGTGCAATAAAGGGTTGTTATACTTATCTTATCTTATAGGGTATCGAATACCTTTTTACATCACTACATAGTATAAAACAAAGTCGCTTTCTCTGTCCCTATATCCCTATGTATGCTTTAAATCTTTAAAACTACGGAACGGGTTTTGATGCGGTTTTTTTTAATAGATAGAGTGATTGAAGAGAAAGGTTTATATGTATAATGACGTAGTGATACCCGTGCGAAGCCGGAGCAGGCCGCTAGTAGTATATAATCATAGCTCTACTGCAAAAGCTCCCAAAATTCGTTCCGACAGTCCCACGCCTTGTTTGACTTACAGATTGATTTTTCGTTACGCTCCAAACGAATACAACTAATTATTTCAACCTAAAAGCTAACTGAGGCAATTGTCGTAAAACTTAAGTATAAGAGAGTGGTATCATTCATAGAGATCTATTTAAAAGATATATTTTTTTCGGCGAGGAATCCAAGGCTTCGGAGATAAATCTATTCGCAAAATGACTCCCATGCGTTTATGTACCTATAAAATCGATTATATACCTAAACAAACAATTTTCTTTAGATTTTTTAATTGGTACCTAAGTATTTATATAAGTTTCGCTTGTAGGTCATTGCCCTCAACTCTCAAGTAATCCGTTTCTATAGGTATTAATTATTTTTTTATGCATGATATCTTCAACCAATTATTTAATTAATTAAAACATTGTAGGTTATTATTCAGCAGTCCCATCAATTTTACATTATTAAAGAATTCCTAAGGCCGTTCGCGAGTTTGTTTAATATTGCTCAACTTAGTAATGATCGTTACTTAGCGCTGAGTTATTGCATCAACAACTTAGGTCTTAACTTGAACCTGGAATAGGCTCAACTTACCGTGGCCGCTCATAATTTATTGTTACTTTGGAATGAGTTTAGTCAGCAGGCACCTTATGTATGTACATAATAATTTACTATAAACATTGGCGCATGCTTAAAAACTTAGTTAGTATTTCGTGATTAAACTAGATACACTTAAGTATATTATTAACCGTTATTCCATACGAGTATATTTTCAGTAAAAATACTCTATAACTATTGCCATCCATACAAATCATCATTCCGAGTATGTCCGTAGCTCGCTCATAGTTCATAGTCATTTTATTTGTTGGCATGAAATAAAAATCTGGAGTTATCATTTTATTTCACACTTTTTTTTCGAATGGCAATCAATCGATTCCCGTCCTACTCCTACACCTACGCTACCAAAGTGCCAATGCATTTACTTTTGGAGGTGTAACGAACAGCCTTGTAGCTGTGTGCCGGATAGATATGTCGCTACAAGTTTGCTACGATGCGTTGCTACGATGCGTTGCTACGAAAATGTTCGTACTCGCAAGGAACGACTTCGACTTCAGGGAATCGACTTGACTATTGACTGCCTAACTGCCTAGTGCCTGGCTTACTGAATGACTGGAGCTATTATCAAAAACAAATTCGCGATATTAAAATAACTGCACACAGTCTAAATACGCTAATCGAGCGAAGCCAAAACACAAATTAAAAACTGTTTTATAATGCATGAAATCAGTGAAGTACCTGTATATGCAAATAAATAGTCAATTTAAAGGTAATTTATTATGTGTATCGACCTTGAATTTGTTGTAACATTCCCTACATTATTGTATAAATAATTTATCGATGTAATGTATAATGTACATAACTCCAATGTGAATGTGATGCCGATAGGTTAGATATATAAATACCGACTATTACTATCGGAATCGACTTATCGGTGAAGTCCTCAGTGGTTCAGTGAGTTTAATTTCCTGTAATTTAACTTATTACTTTTTTTTGCTTACAAGGATCTGATCAAATTTATAAAGCGTCGGATTAAGACCCAGAGTTTGTTACACGAAAGAAGTCTTGCAGCGATAACAGGAACTATAATATACATTCAATGCCAAGGAAATCTCCGCTTTCGCATAGAAACTAGCGGCGCCTCTGCGAGACTTCTTCCCTGTAGGGCAATTCTGGTAATTTAATATGTTCAAAATCTAGTTCCGATCAACTTATAATCTCATTAAAGTCTAAAAATGGTATTCTCGTAACTTGAAAAGTGACATTTAACGTTCGCTTGATCGAAATGATATCGTAATGTAACCGAACGCTAAAATGGTATTCTAGTAGCAAAAATGTAGTAGGGGAGCCCACGATGCTAAATGGGGATTTACTCGAGCGTCGTAGAGACCTATTGGGATGCAAAGCTTAGATGATAAGAAGAAAAAAATGTTATATAATATATACCTTTACATCGGTGGGGGAAGCGGCTATAGATTTTTAAATATGTAAAAAAAAACTGTTGCATGGGCATCCTCGAGCGCGTCAGATATTGATAGCATCAATGCCCTACGTATTTTTAATAATGTACGTATGTTAATCTGATCGTTTGCATGATGCGGGTGGTTGTATTTAAGGATTGAAAATGAAAAAAAAAAAAAAATTATCGAGCGCGTCAGATTTTCTTAGGGAGTGTTAAGTGCACCAAAAAAAAGCTATTATTCACTAATCTGACGATTTCGATGGGACGCAAACTCGCGGCCATTTTCATAATGTGCAAAAAAAATTCGCCATTTTGAAATACTCAAGCGCGTCAGATTAAGATATATATGGTTCATCTTTATGTTCTAAACGTACTGTCTCATAATCTGACGATTATCTAGAGGGATTCGCCTGATCTGACCAAAAAAAATTAGAAAAACGGTTCACCTTAAAGGCCATCCCTGCAACTTCCCGCTAATTCCATTCCTGGGCTCTTAAAATTGTACTTATGACATTTTTGAGCCCAAAATATAATTTATGTGATATTTTGAGCGCTCCCAGCTCGAAAGTCTGATAGAAGTTTCATAGAACACTATTTTTGGAATTTTCAAACCGCAATAACTTTTGAATGGATCAACCAATTTTCACGCGGTTGACGGCATTTGACGCAGTTTTATCATCCTCATAAGTAATTTTGCAATTTTAATTGATCGAACCACAAATTTCGGAGTAATCCCGAAAAAACACTTTTTCGGGTTTCTTTCGTTCACGATATCTCTCGAACGAATCAACCGCTTTTGACCAGCTTGGTGGCGATCGACGTGGTTTTTTAAGCTCAAAGACGGATTAGTTTTTGAAGTTGATCGATAAAGCCGGTTAAAAGTTATTCCAAAAAAAAACACTTTAAAAAAAAAAATCTGTTTTTTTTTGAGATTTTTCAAAATTTCTCAAAATTCGTCCGAATCGGTTCAAATTCACAGGAAATCAGAAACGCGGAGAAGGAAATGTAGGCATCACGCAGCTGCACGCATTTAACTTTATCGACGAATTTTTGTTATTTCGGCTTGCGGAAATCGTCAGATTATATATTTTTCATTATTCTTGAATTATTTCCTTCAAAATAAAAAAAAATTTAGCTACGCTCGAGAATGTCGAGATGACGTTTTTTTTTTACAACTTTGTTGCCCTCCCATTTTTTTACGTCTCTCTCAAATTGTCAGATTAGTGGAATATACACTTTTTAGGATGTAATTAACTCATCCTACCTTAATCTGACGCGCTCGAGAATTTCTGATGGTCAATTTTTTTTTACTAATCTGATCCTGTATCCTTCACGGGCGGCCTTATATATGGGCCTCATGTTTTGTGGAGGTACTTAACCGGGTACAAGGTATCCCCCTGTATATTAATCTGCCGCGCTTTAGTAAATCCCGAAATCCCCGCTTGGGCTCCCCTACCATATGTCATAGACAATGGGTTGACTTAACTGTAACTAGATCGTAAGTTGATTATACCGAGATGAAGTTGTAAATTTATGGGAGCAGAATACCAATTCTCAGTCTAGTCATAATCCAATCACATTTCGGTCAACTTTCGTTCAACTTTTTGTGTAATTACGAGAATTGACACCCTGGAATGGACTCTACATAGAATTTCTAATATTTCAGAGGCCATGATCCGAATAGTAGCACTAGTCCTGACATGCGCTTGCGCAGCATACGCTGAAATATACGGGGAGCAAGAGTCGCCTTTCAAAAATCTTGTTTGGTCGAACCCTAACAGTTTCTGGTCAAATATGACACAAATGGAATCTAACAATCCTTTAACCCTAGAATACTTATTAAGTAACCACTCATGGGATAACGCAAAGCCACTGTCAGAACTAAACAACGCGGACCTGTCGGAAAATGACGTATTAAATGGAGCAAATCATAATATGTATCCCTATGGAATCCATATTAAACCTGCAGAGCACAGGGCTCCACAATATTCACCAGAGTCGCAGTATCTACTGGAACCGCATTATCTTCATTATACCACGAAACCACAAATACAACTGTACCCAGATACGTCTAAACATCAACTCTGGAAACCACTGTATCCAGAAATGTCAGTGAATCCAGAGATGCAGCAGTATCCGAATAAGCCACTCTATCCGATAAATGCCCCACCGTATAATGATCAAGGTGTGACTACGCTGAACCGCTTATGGGAAGCTCCAGACTTCTATCAAGCCTTGGAAAATTTCGACGAGGCCATGAGAGTTATCATGTCTCACATGTGAGTATATAATAATACATATGACCAGCTCGCAACGTCTGGATTGGCTATTGGCTCATGTCAAAGTTGGGAGTTGTATATTCATTCTAGCGGCGCATTCAAACCTTGGCGTTTGTTCGGAGGCTAACCAAATGAAAGAAATGTGTTATACTTCTTACCTGACATAATAATTTTTTCACACCTCATGCTCAAAAAAGGTGTCAGATTAGCTCAGCTTAGCGGTAGCAAACGAGGCTGTTGCGCACTAGGGAGTGAAAGTCGTTTTTTTTAATTTGTACTCGCTATTATCAACAGGCCGAGGATTCGACTTTTCAATGTTCCATTTTGACATAATTACTTAGAAAAAAAAGAAGAGTATCTTAATGTACAAACCGTGCGAAGGCTAAACAGATTACTTTTTTAAATGAAAGTGTAATTCTCGTCTACCTACATTTTTGGCGATCATAGGATGTATGCTATGTGTATGTGTGCGTTTGTGAGCAATAGATAATTTTAAAAAGTTTGTAATTGCCGCCTATAATCTGTAGGTGTGTGTAGAATTTTGACAACAATGCAAATTGGTTCTATAAGATTGAATTGGATTATTTATTTATTTGAAAGTGAACGTGACTATTTGTTAAATATTCTTAGCTTTTTTTAATTGTATACCTACTTATGATATTTCTCGCAATCTCTGTGTGAAAAATTTTGTGGTTTACGCGGGTCTCAAACGACTCACTCATACTCGATTCTATGTGCCACACTCGCTACGCTCGTGAGGCAAAACATCGAGTAAGGTATGAGTCGTTTTCTACCCTTGTAAAACAAACTACTATTAATACAAGCAGACGCGCGGCGTTGTGCCACTGGTATATGGTGGTCATTCCACCTCTACGCACGAAGCGATTTGCTTCTATGTACCTTCTATGTTATATGCGTACTGCTAAAGAGTGGAACTCCTTGCCGGAATCTGCGTTTAGCCAAAGGTATAATAACCTGGGAAAGTGATTAGGGTAATTCTAGGCAACCGTGCACCATCGTAGACCGCACCGTGAGACGCAAAACTGAATACAAAAAAATATATAGCAAGCAACCGATTTCTCGTAGCCGTGTAAGACTGCCGTGCAAGCATGGATAATATCTGAATATATGGAATTCTACATTGATGTTCACCTTCAATTTAACAGCCGTGTCAGCACTGATGACTAACCTATAGGTTTACCAGGACTTTTAAAATCAATTCAACACATTTGTATTTCAGAAGCAGTGATGAGACTCGTTCTCGATACACGATTCTTGTGGGGGTCATCGAAGGCATGATCAGAACTATGAGCTATGTTCCATGGTAAGTGAACCTATTTTGCCTTATCACTTCGCCGTCGAGAATGCCCACCAGTGTTACGTTCCCACTACTGTGAGTTGATCTTCCACCAGACCCCGAATTTGATGTCCTCTCAGTTCGGTTTCCTCACTTTCTTCATCCTTCGCCATTTTTAGGGTTCCGTACCCAAATGGTAAAACGGAACCCTATTACTAAGACTTCGCTGTACCTACGTCCGTACTACGTCTGTTTGTCGGTCCATCTGTCACGAGGCTGTATCTCATGAACCACGATAGACAGTTGAAATTTTCACAGATGATGTATTTATGTTGCCGCTATAACAACAAATACTAAAAAAACTGAGTAAAATAAATATTTAAGGGGGCCCCCATACAACAAACGTGTTTTTGCCGTTATCTTAGATAATGGTACAGAACCCTTCGTACGCGGTCCGATTCACATTTGGCCGGTAATTAACTATGAAATAAGTCGAAATTGACGAGTTACTCAGACTTTGACTTTTTTCGTCTGCTGAAGATACTGACAAGAGCAAAGAGAGCACTTAGTATGCTAAGGGGGCTTAAATTCACGCGTTTAATTATTTTCGTGTTTTCATGATCAGTTTTATTTCATTTCAGGCAGTATTACAATCAGTTATACAATTTGAAAGTACCCGAGTTCTATCGAGATGCCGACGTTGGTCCCCAAATTATATGGAGCCAAGTGGGTTGTATCTACGAACACATCATTAATAACATTGGCAGGGTAAGACAAGACATCAATTTAATTTAAGTTTAGGTAATATTTAATTTAAGTCTAAACGGTTATGTACCTACATATTTTTCTAACAATAAAATAATGACCAGCTTTTATTAGATAAACCGCTTATTTAACAGATCGCCGGCGCGTAACTTCTTTACGTTCTAATAGTTCAATATTCTTTGATAGTGAGAGCCGGTAGTTGAAGGTCACGTAGCTGAAACTTTTATTACGCCGTTTCCCCGCTGTTTCTTCGTGCGCTGCAGTCGGATTGTGAAATGTCAGTAGCAATTGTATGCCTCTTAAAATGTACTATCTTACCGCTACCGCCTAAGAAATGGCTAATTGCAAGTTCAAGTTTTTAATTCATACAACGAAGCTCTATCAGTCTTTCACAATAACGAAACAAGCTGCACCCCAGGGTTTCATACCGAATTGCCCGTTTTGGCGCAGGAACTCCCAATTATTTCCCCCGAGGAAAAAACATACCACCCAAAGATAATGTTGTAGCCTATTAGTGATATAATTGTTTATCAGATTACTTTCTACAAACTCTCAAACTCTCTTATCACCATACTTACCCCCAGTTTCTAGAACGTTTGTTGGCTTTGACAGTAGATTAAAACTATCGTTGTCTCTATCTGACAATAAACAAATGACAAGGATGGCAATATAATTAATCTGTAGTCAAACTTGGTTGACGTTTCAGAAACTGGGGGTTACTGTAGCCTAGTGAAACAATATCCAATTTTTATTCACAGTTGCGCTACATCATGCGTAGCAAATGGCTCGGCCTCCTTTGCGACACAGCGCCAGAGCTATGCGACAACATACTGTCAGCTATAGTGGAATTCGGCGACGAGGACTTAAAGCGCGAAGGGAAGATCCTCATCGCAATAGGCGCAGCAGCAGAGCTGTTCCTGGACCAATATGCTCCAACCCTAGCAGAGAAGTCCCTATCTCTAACCGATCGTAATCTCTACATGTACGTAGCGATGTCTACGGAATATTTGAAGCCTCTAATCCAAGCCGGTACAAAAGCTAGAAGACTGCTCCCGTCCTCTCTTAATTGCAGCACGAACTCCTATAGGAGCAAAATATCTTATAAATATAATTGATAATATCCTATAGATACTTACAACACAAACTAAAATGTATTGTGGTTGGACTCTACAAGGTGATTTAAGAATGAAAATAATATAATATCGCTACTAGAATCATAAACCGTGAATTTATTTCTTATTTAGTTTAGTCTTTGTCGTACCTATGTACCTACTCAATTACATTTATGTAGGTACAGATACTTACATAAGACATAAATGTACAAAGGATGAGCATGAAACAATTCAGCAAAGGAAAGGATGCCCATTTTATTTATAATAACAATGGCTCCAGCAATTATTTTGTGATAACTTCTTCCATCTGTGGATACTAGAAGTCTCATATATAGAAGTCTCCTACATATTTATATCTTCGCACCAGACGCGTGTAGTGACGATCACAGCACTGGCAGCTCTTAGGCTATACCTATACCTACCCGTATATTTTCAGTTGACGTCACTGGGGACAGCAAATGGGAATAAACCCCATATATTGACACCGGCGATAAAAAAATGACTGGATAACGTCAATCGGGACCGCTTGTTTCCAAATAAAACAAGGCACATCCAATATATCACACGAAAACCTTTATTACTAGACACATTAAAAAGAAAAATCTTAGAACAAAATGTAAATTATATCAGTCTATTTTTACAAAAGTTAAATATATTATATATCTCTTTACTTTATAAATAATAAATTTCTCTGTTATTTAACATATACATAGGTATAGTACAAACTTAGGTAAGGGAAATAAACAACTTACTAGAAAAGCTTAGGAAATAGAAAAAGTATAGTGAAAGATGTTACATGAATTAATACAATGCCAGACAAATATTGCACAACATTTGGAATATTAACGAATTTCCGTCACCCGGTAATTTATTAACTATTATGCAATCTTTATTTAGATTTTAAACTTGAGAGACGTTAACGAAAATCCGTTATTTTGATTTATATCTTAGCGTGCAATATTTACGACTGGTTTTAGACTGAGCTGCAATTAGGTGCTTCTTAAAAAACAAATAAATACCAAATACTCTCCAAAAGATCATAAGTTAAAGAATGGCTCCAAGATACAAATATACAATTTAATTTTAATTCACAACGTTGGTCTTATGGCAAAAATAGTTTTGTAATGTACAATCGGGTGAAAAAGTTCAGTTACGCCGTTTGATTTTATAGAAAAACATTCTATACCAGAAGTTTTTCTCGCCGATTGTACAGAAATATTTTTTTCATTCTAAACCGATATCATGTATAGAAATCATATGAAAACATCTACCTACTTAATTAGTTCAAACAATAATTTCCTATAACTCACAGCTTTTAGCGTTCAGAACACTCATTGAAATCAAACAACAATTTTAATCGAATGTTATTAATTATTATTTGGCTTCATGTACGATAATCATGACAAGCGATTCGCGATATCTAAATCGTTACTGCCGAATCGAATCGACATGTATCGCTCAGTGTAAACGATTATTGCTCTCGACGTACCTATCGATATGCCATCTTGTCATGAAATTTTTATTGCCATTTGATGATTTGGTAATAAACTTTAATTTCATCTTAATTATTTATCAATGCTACTCTTGCGATTCAATCAAGGCAACAAAAATAATAGGAATAAGCCTTTTTCGAATTAATCGCAAGCTCTATAGGTATAATTCGATAACAGAGATGTCGAAATCGTTAGTACGCCAAAACAAAACACAGCTACAGTGCTTAGCAAGAAATGGCGGATATTCAAGACTACGCCGGAAATAGTACCATTGTTTGCCAAATTACATTTCAAATAAAAAAGTCGGAATGTTTTTTCTTCGTAAAAAAAACGAATCTCAGTAAAATTTTGTATCAAGCAAAACAATAAACGTTCCATATTTTTTGCCAGGCACTGTACACAATGGACACAGACAAAGACATGATGCGATCTTACAATTATTAATATTTTGTGTTATAACCTACATTGCACAAATCCAATCAACTTAATAACAATCTGAACAACTAAAATCTTATTTCACTACACACACACGATTTACAAAGCTACACAAGAAATAGGAGGGGTGTGAAACTGTACACTCGTAGTGGTATCGTTTTGATTATACATTTGCGCAGCAGAGAAGGACGCAAATAATTATATCAACTGCATATTAGTGTCCCTTTCTATATCGCACACAAATATCGGTAAGGACCGATCACACATTTGCTTCCACGGTGGTTGAAAATTAACACGCTCTATGTCGCGTGACTCACGTTTGTGAGGCAAATGTGATACATGGGACACTTGAAACAAAACTGATCACACTACAAGCATCTACATACTAAAGCAAACTACAATACTAAAAATGTGAAATAAATAGCACAAAAGCAAAGTTAATAGGGTAAATGGTCAAAATTGAGATCACGGGTACCTCTAAAATTCAAAACATAGCACATCTAAGAAAAATCTTAACTAATTCATAATTTTGGTTTAATTTTTATTCCTTTTAATTCTGCTCGCTTCTAAATGCCAGTTACTTATATGTTAAATGCTCATTAGTTTACGAGGCAAGCAAATCAGAATTAAATCACAATTCAATTTGAATCTTAACACTGATGAAATAAGGGTCGTTCTATACCTACCATTTGGAAAAAGCCGAAATACACCCTCCACAAAGTTCAATAGTCATTTTCGATGCTTCAATAGAAAAAGACACGCACAATGATACATAACACCAAGGTATCTTTTTCACAACTGAATAAAAAAAAACAACATATTGATACTACGCGTAACTAACTGAAATAGAGAAAAAAAATACGTTAATATTATTAAAAATATATTTGATTATGTTCGAGATAGTAGTTCTCATGAGTCAGAACCGAAAACGCTTCAATACAACATTTTCAGCTATAGATTTCATAACTTCAGAATAAGTCGCAGACCTTGCTTTGGAAAATTTTGAGCTCCACTCCAAACCTTGTTGACTTTCGTCACTTTGTTATTGTCCTAAACGCGTTTAATACTATACATTTGTATTGAAATCTACCTAAAACTCGTAAAATTTTGCGTAAAATTTTTTTTGGCGAAACATGCGCACGCGTTACTGTTTTTATTTTTACTAGCAATAGTACATTATATTTTAGACGAGACGGTTGTGGTGTTAACAAAATAGTAGCGACAAAATGCGTGAATAAAAACTAACATTTGTTAATATAATTATTCATATATTTCGATTACCAAGACTACCAAAAAAAAAACTAAGAGATACTTAGTCACATACAGATTAAAAACCAGACTCTCTGATCTTTTGCATCGCTCCAGAGTATAAAACAAAGAATTAAAAAAAAACTGTTTTATCCACGAAAGTCGAAAGCATGTAGATACCTAACTCAAATATTAAACGTTTTTAATTAAATCCAGATTGGCGAGCTCAAGCATTTCCCTGACAAAAATTCTGTTATAAATCTATAAGAATTAACTCTTCAAAGTCAAATTATTACGAAACATTAACATAAAAACGCAATAACCGTGTAAATGTTATACACAAATTCGTGTACATATATATATAAAAGACGCCGAGAGACACGATTTCTGTGCAGTTCAATGATTTATGTTTATAAAAGTTTGTAACTAATTTAAATAAATTGTATTTCGCAAGAAATGTTATTTTAGTGCAGTTTTTACGGGTCCATGGGTCCACGGGTCCAACTCAGTTCCATGATCGTGAAAATTTTATAAAAAAAATATTGTTGAATGTTAGATTTAAATAGACTATGGCAAAGTTAATTATTATGTCATAGCGAGGTCATCGGTATTATTTTACGAAACTTAGATCCACATTACAGCTGTGTTAGTTGTATACTGAAACCTGAATCTTGCTCAACTCTGCGAAAATTAGTTTTTACGAAAAAAATACCTTTAAACCTCAAACGGCATAGGGTTGCTTACGATCAAATTTTAAAATGAATATGGACATGAGTGAATTTGACGGTGGATTTCCAAATTGAAATTCTGTGGCACCCCTAAGATCAACAAAAGGTCCGACGCATGAAACTGGAAGTCAGAAGGCGGTCATAGACACCTTATCTATAAACCACACTAGTAATTAACACATAATATTTGAGTTGCCATTGCAACATACAATAAATAAACTAATTTACAAAAAAAAATAAACTATATCAACTAAAAATCTATTTAACACCAACGTATATCAAACTCTTTATCCATAGATAAATTAAGTGATAGTCAAAATATATGAAGTTAATAATTATTGTTCATTTCATCCATACATTTCGACCGCCACGCACCAAAAAATCGACTATAATGACTATTAAAGTCGAAATACGATTCCATTTAGTTTCATAAATCGATTCGAGGTGTCTATTTACGTTTCATTTATAACTTTATTACGACAATATTAACGCAGGCAACACTGACGGTTCACATTATTTCCTCCACTGAGAACACCAGCTTACACAGCTAACACTAGATTTCTCACGTCGGCAACACAGTCAATTTCTGCCCATTGGCAACACTGTTCCCACACATTACGTCAGTTCATTGTGGTTCCACCATTCGCAATTTTCTGTCCGTGGCATCACTTTATAATCGATATTTTTACCAACTCCCTAGGGTAATTTCGCCGACACCAACCCATTGCTTCTCTCAACTGGCAACGCGGGTAATTTCCCCGTCCGGTGGCGCCATCTATCTGAGCGCCGTGTAGAGGTTGAGTACGCTCTTGCTCTCCTTGTGCGACGGCGTTTTGGAGAAAACGTTCCAGAAACGCAGCGTCTCGTCGCCGGCGCCCGTCACTATCGCTTCGCCGTCCGGCGACAGGGCGAGGTAGAGCACCCTGTACGAATGCCCTGTCAACTTCGCCACCTGGAAGCGGACAATTAGGATTGCAATTTTCATACATTTTCTTGATTTCATTGAATCATAGCTAAGTACGTTCTCGATGAAGTGAACTTTCAAACAAAATAATCTAGTCGTACTAGTTACACCACTTATAACTCAAGAACGGCTGGTCCGATTTTCATGATCATTACTGTGTCAGATTCGTCTCTGCTTCGAATAACAGAATAATATTACATATAGGAAAAACTCACAAAATAAAACTCACGAAAAAAATTACATGTTACGAATTTTTACATGTGACTTCTTTTATTGACATTCCAAAATAACCAAAGCAGTGACAAGTAAAAATAAACCTTATCACAATGGTCTTAAACTCTGTTTTGAACGCGACAGAAACTCTGCTCTCCCCTCCGAGGAGGCCGTGTGAGCGGACCCTGAGGCGCGCGTGACTCACCTGCGTGAGCGAGGGGTACTTCCACACGAGGATCTGGTTCTGCGAGTAGCCGTGCGTGGACACCAGCTCGCTCGAGTGCTTCGACCACGCCAGGTTGCACACCTGGGACCCTGGGGACCATACATTCATTTATTTATTGACTTCAATTGAAACGGCCGAGACCCATTACATCAACGGACACATTGAGATATTTACAAGAGAATTATCATACAACAAATTACAAAATACACATTCAAAATATCGCTCTCACTCACTTTCACAAAAACGCAGGCACTCTGGACTGCTAGATAGATAAATTAACTCTTTAATGACACCAAAATGTATAGAACACGGAAAGGACAAACTTAATAATAGGTACAATGGGCGGTCTTACCAGAGATCTTTACCTGACACCCATACACATTTAGAGATAACATTCTCGATAGAGTTTCTTAATAGCAATTTATTGTGGAGTTTGGAAATGTTCAAGTTTGCAAGTGTGATTTGTACAATTACACGGGTGATATCAACGTATGCACGGGTGATATCAACGTTTGCACGGGTGATATCAACGTTTGCACGGGTGATTTATACATTTGCACGGGTGACATCATTGTTTGCACGGGTGATATCAACGTTTGCACGGGTGATATCAACGTTTGCACGGTTCAGTTCACACACCTGTGTCGACGCACTGCATCGGCTGCGAGGTGAGCGTGTTCCAGAACCGGATGCAGCGGTCGGCCGTGCCGCCGCCGGAGGCGAGCAGGCCGTGCTGGTGCGGCGACCACGCGATCGCCTTCACCGCCGCCACGTGCGCCGAATACGTTTGCACGGGTGACGTGGAGTGCTGGAAGTTAAAATTCATTTTATAGAAATTGTATTGTTGCAGTGATTGAAAGCTATACGGCTTATAGCGCTCAGTGTTGAGCTTATGGTATTGCACTTATTTTGCGTACGTCTATTGTGTAGTGATTTATTATACATGTATTTCTATTCGAATTTCTGTTTATTTCGAATATTTGACACATTAAGTAACACCACTATTATGTATTTTAAATTTTATTTTCTAAACGTATTATAAATAGAAGTAAATTATATAAATATTTCATAGCTGGAAGTATTCGATCATTACAAAACTCAATTCTATGTCGTGATTGAGAAGAACAAATCAAAATTTACGCATATAAGTACAGTATTAACTTGTAATGAATTTCTCACGTTGTTCCGGATGTGAGTAGGTACCGGAGATAACGAGTGTGTTACCACAAACTCTTATCACCAACACAGTTCCCATAGAAGACAAACCTCAGCTTTCATATGATTTCCACACTTAATAACAGCTACTAGTTTGCGCTGGGCCAACATGACAGCTTGTGGTGGATTATTGCCCATCATTGGCTGTATTTGCGACCTAATCTTATAATTATTTTTTGAACGTTTTGTATTAACACGATTTCTGCATTTAGGTAGTGTCAAATGGCAAGCTTTTAGAAGCACCAACTAGTTTAGAAATAAGGTAACATCAAAAACAAGTTACAAGTAACAAGTTACTAGTATCCAATTACAAGTAACAAGTTACAAGATAACAAGTAAAACTTTAAGAAATGAGGTAACCGAGGTAATTACCACGTCACTATTTAATAAAGTGGTGGATGCGTCATAGCACTACAGAAAGCTTAGACAAGTGGGCAAGCGTTTAGAAAAACCAACAGTTAGGAAATGAGGTAATTAAAAAGAAGTTACAAGTAATAAATTACCTGATACTGGTAATAACAAGTAACAAGGTGATCAGTAACACGTTGAAATAGAGTAACTGAGGTAATTACCAGAGACCACACGAAGAGTTTGTTGTCATTGCCTCCCGAAGCCAGCGACTGACCGTCCGGCGACCACTTCAGCCCGCACACTTCTTGTCTATGCCCGGTGAGTACCCGCGATGATTGTATTGCTGTAAACAAGAAAAAAGAACTAAATTAACATTACGATAAGGTATAGAATTGAATGCAATTTTGTAACAGATGTGCTTTTTATAACGTTAGTATATCAGTTCCCCACCTAGATAGACATGATGGGCATTGATTGATTGATTGATTGATGATTAAGAGACATTGCAAAAAAAAACTAAATACAAAACTATATGATTAAATTAGAACAAATTAAACTTGGTTTTAATAGCTTCACTTATTAACAGGTCACTTTGTGCATTATTCATAGATCTATTCATAAAATTTCACGCATTTAAAAGACAACATATTTAATTAATCAAGATAAAATTATACAAAGACCACCCACAAGTAGAAATTAATTTCAAGCAAAACTTATCATCGAAATGTATATAGGTATGGTTTAACATTTACATTGCTACCGAAATACACTATATTTTAGAATCTCCGCAAAAAAAGTAAGACAAATTTACGACGATAAACATTTTTAATTCTTCGCCAAGTAGGTATTATTATCATTATATTACAATATTTGGTAAAAACTTGATCTCTAATAACATACCATATAATATTACATTGTGTTTCGTTGGCGCAGACGAAATAGCAGTAAATGGATTTTATCACTTGCCCCAGACAGTCGACTAGACAGGTCTGAGTCTCAAATAACATAAAATCAAAATTTATCAGAATGATAAAATGGTAAAATAAATATTGATGCATCGCGATACGTTTTTAATGTGTTCTGTTATTGATTCTAAATGACATGCTTATGCGAAATTAACTAATTTTGTGACACTCGCGTCGATATTAAATAAGTGATATTATTACGGGTCTGCCGTTTTTGAGTGTCGTTGAACTGTGCGGGCAGGGAATGTGTTACCCTTATATTTAGGTATTTTTTTTTATGGCGTGTAACCCCTTTTTGATTGTGTGAGACTGAAACCACAACGCAGACACTGACCGCAATGGTTTAATCCAATAGGATTGTTAGTTTGTTTTATACCCTCATCATTGAAGTATTAGAAGTATGCTCTGTACGTTGGGTTTTTATAAACATCCTACCTTTAAATTTCAATACAAAATAAAAAAAACAATACAGCGAAAGCTTTTTACTATAAAATGGTAAATTTTATAAATTACTAACTGAGAAGATAATATAATTCAAACATGTACACATTCTTTGTACGAATATGTGACGTAAACTCAATTATTTCAAAACCAAAATCGACAAAGCTTTAATAACTTTCGAGTTTCAATCAGTTGAAATACGGTACCTAGTTTGTTTACTACTGTAAGAGAAGTTTGTTCACGCGGTGGTAAGCCACCATTGAGACTGGTATTACCTGATATATACCGGTATTACACTGAAACGGTCCCTGGATGGTAATGCAGTTTGCAACCTTATCGCGTAGGCGGCTAGACGCCGAACTGGACTGGATGTAATTTACGAGCGTAAGGATATATTTTAACTATTAGAATGACATTTTGTTATTTTATACCATCCCATTTCTGCACATAAAAATGGGAAAATGTCATGTAATCTAACAGTGCAACTTATTTCATAAAAACGGTACATCTGAAATGCCTGGTAATCAGAAGCTGTAGCATTAGATATGTTAACTGTCAACTTTGTTTTAGATTTGATCAGCGCCTTGCAATATCGATAAGATGCGTACGCGAACGGTTACCTAGATCGATACGTTAACAATACAACATTTTCGTGCTAACCCTATTGTAGGAGTACCTACTGGTCAAATCTAAAACCAATTTGACAGTTAACGTATCGAATACTTTCTCGATAGAGGTTCCTGCTCGCCTTACTATACTCGATACTAAGGCGTCTTAAATTGCGACTTGCTCGAATATAGACGTGAATTTTCTACACTAGGGTATTTAGTAACTTACAGGGTATCCTGGTATCCCGCTGCCGTATGTGGCGGTCCCTCGAGCCTGAGCTGAGTATGTCTCCGTTCCAAGCCAGCGCACCCACTCGCGCTATGTGCCCTTGTAGCTTCGCCACCTGGCAACACATTACATCGTTTACTTAGAGATAGTGATGTACTTACACCTTGCTGTTACTTTTTTTTTGCCCCCGGCCATGGTGCCGTACGCACATTGTGCCAATTTCCTATCAGTGACTTGACTAGGAAAGAAACGGCACAGATTAACAATAGCAGTTGCTACGCTTTTGTGTTGATTCTGAGTTGACAACAGCCAAACGGACTACGTACAATGACAATTGCAGTGCCGATACTTTGCATTGCAAAATATTGCACTGCTTTGCGCTTGTCATCCTGAGTCATTATTCACGATTATTCATTAGTCAAGATATTGACGAAAGATTAATAAATCAAATCAGTTACTTATTTGTATTTTTTTTGTGATTAAGTATCCCTAAATATATGATTATAACTATATTATAATTGCGATGTTACTACATGTTGTCAATACAGGGTGTTAGCTACCGCCATACAAAATTTCATCGAAATTGCTCCAACCGTTTGAGCGTGAAAAAGTAACAAACATACAAACACACAAACATTCACCTATATAAGGATTCCTTACCTCTTTATTGACTGCAACATCCCAAACGCTGATGTGCCCCTTCTGCGTGCCCACTGCGACTAGATGCCCCCTTTCGCTCCAAGCCACTGACGTCACTGCATTGCCTTCCGATGACAAGTCGCATAGCCGCGTCACCTGCGAAAAGAGATAGCAGTTGAAGTGATGACTACTTCGATAATGACCATGTAAAATGAACTTGACCTTAAAATATGGAAAACCTTCATTTTGGTAGAGGTACCGTAGTGGCCGCAACTAGGCACTCTATTGCCTAGGTGGTTAGCTACGACCGTTTAGAGTCTAAAAGACTTGGCACACCAGTCTACAAGACCCTTCACTACATGCCCCCAGTGCAATCCCAGGGTTCTTATCAAGCTGGTGCAGGCTGATAAAGTAACATAAAGGAGTCTAAAAGATTTAGCACACCAGCCTACAAGACCCTCCACCACCTGCCACCAGTGCCATCCCAGGGTTCTTACCTGGCTGGTGCAAGCGCTCCACAGGTACACACAGCTCCCCAGGCCGACGCTGAGCACGTTCTGCGCGGACCAATCCACCAGGTTCAAGTAGAAGTCGTCCTGCAACTCCGGCGCGTCCAGAACCTTGAACGGGATGCGCGATATCTTCCGCGTGGCCTTGCGCGGCGAACGCAGAAGCTTCTCCGACTTGGCCGAGATGGGAGACAGGCTGAACGGCGACGGATCTACGTTCTCCTGCAACAAGGAAATGCAAAACAAATTTAAAAAAACATTAAAGAAAACGAAAGTTTTTTTTGTATATTAAAATATTTATTAGTACATAAAAGAAGTTAAATTATTATGAAATAAAAATAAAACTAAAGCTAGCTAAATCTATAAACCTTAAAAATCCAACAAAATGGGTGTCTATTTTGAAAGTAAATTGTAGGAGCATTTCCTTATGTATTCGCATTTTCTAGACACCTCCTCTTACCCCCTAGACTCCCCTAGGTATAAGTTTAGTGGGTTTCCGATCATCTATCGTCCACCGTCGATGTGCACCAGCTGACTGATTTACTTCCTTTGAGACTACTACCTCTGTAATAACTTTTTCAATGACGCCATAACGTATAGTTTTTTAAAGCGAAATAGTCACTTATACAAGAATGACATCGTAACAAACACACAGTATACCATACAATAGAAGTAACCAAAAATAATGCTTGTATACAACTATTGGCTACGATTCATTTCATATTGTCATATCAAGTACCTAAAAAGCTTGTTGCTACTTTACGGTTTTCTTTTTTTTTACTTTCAATCATATTAAAAGCACTTCACAAACCAGCAAATAACACTTTAACCACTTTAGTAGCCACTTAAATTAGGTGGGAACCAAAACAGGAGCCTTCTATTGTTAGATACCATAAAGATAACCACGGACAGGGTAATAACACTGGTTTTTCACCATTACCTACCTACCCGTGGCTTGAGGACAAAAAGTAAATTTGCAAAAAAACAAAGCATACGTAAATAATAATATATCTACCTAGCCAACGAACAAAACAAAACAGAATAGTTTTCTGAATAATTAACTGTTGTTCATTTTGTTTAAGAATTTTAACGAACTTTGCAATAGGAGCTCTATCAAGAGGCATGTTTGGTATATTCTTAGTGACAGTCGAGTTCGGTTCAAGTAGCATTTCACAGATTTTTCCGACAATTCGAGAACCCGACAAAGAGGTAATGGTAATTAAAGACGGTAATAATTATGACTGTAACCAGCTTTGAGGGTAATTTGTTGACTTGGTTCCCGATGTTGGTGTGTCTGAGAAAAAGTATTCACTATTTTTGCACCAAAATTCATTAAAATTCGTTCAGCCATTTTGGCGTGAAGAAACAAATATAAACAATTATTCGCATCTATTTTGGTAGTATATGATTGTAATGTATAAGGCATAGCTTATTACTACACGGAATCGATTCGATAAGCAGTGGCCAATAAAAAATCCTTGGTCTCTTGCGTCTCATATCGGTCAATCTAATAACAGAAGTTATTACCGAGCCGACAAGCTACAATAGAAAAGATTCATGTCTTAATTACCGACAACTAGTCAGTGTGATTAACACCTAAACACAAATCATAAAAGAAAATTGCCTTAATTGACACTAGGACCACATAAGTGGAACTGGCGGTGTTAAAGTTATAAATGGTGCACCGACTATTAAACCACAGGTAATAAAATAGACACACATTACGTAATTTATAAAGAAAATGATGATGGCACAAAAACTTTTGACAAATTGAATTTGTTAATTTCAACACCGCACGATACAAACAAAATAATGCTCAAGCATAATATGAGAAAAAAAAACGCATATATGAAACAATCGACACCGAGGCAAAAGCTCTTCAACCGAGCATGGCGAATCATACAAAAAATTATGATCGTTACAAAAAATCTATCTAGACTTTATTGCAGCATTAAAAATCTCGAAAAGCGTGTAGCAAGACTAGAATGTAAAAATATTCAAATTAGACGAATGCAAAACCACATTTTGGCACTATCAAAACGGTGATGAACGAAACTTGTGTAATGCGATGCCAGCTCTATAATGTAGCCGTGGCGGCTCTAACCAGGAAACAAATTTGAATTCTCCTGAAGCGTAACTGAGGTGAGTCCTTGAAAAGTTCGGCCACCCGAACTCTTTTGTGCGAAACGCGAAAAAAAGCGCTGTAAACAGCATGTACGCTGATAGCAGCTACATTTGTCAGCATTTTTTTTACTGGTAGCTTGCAATTAATCTTAAAAATATCGTATACAAAACATTTTGATTACTCTTATTGACAAGCAGAATTGAAATAGCTGATAAATGAAAGAACATTACGAAACGTATTTCTGAATACAAAGCAATTATAACTAAATGCGGTAGCGAAATGAGACCTGGTTTAATTATACCAACGGCTGTTATTACATAAACGAGCACCGCTCGTCACGGCTGACCATATAAGAGGTCAACAATTTAAGTAAATGAATGTAACCGTGCATTTATTTAGTTTATTGCCGTCAAAAATGACACAAAGTTAACATTTTTCAATGTTAATTTTGGCACCGACAAAGTCGCGTGTATTTCTAAGTAATTTGCTGCAAAAAGTGCAGGTTTCTCGTAAATCGCGGCCATTCGACGGCCGTGAACCCGACTTTATAGCTGTCCTAAGTAATCTAGATGAATAACACCTTCATAAAGCTCAAATTTCGTGAAACAACACGACGTGGGACGCCATTACCATATGCAGCCAAATTTTGATCGTGATTCTTTTGTTATTGCACCATAGAATTTTGCAGCGTGGGTGACATATACGGGCACTTTTTTGGGGTTTAACAGTCGCATAAGGTAAATAAAACAAACAAACAAAAAGACTTGCAACGTCCAAGCCGGACACTTTACTGTAATTCAAGTGGGAACACATCTGGGTCGACGCCTACGTCTACCAAAACATAAGGGGGAACAAGAGAGGACAATAAACATGAATGTTCAAGTCAAGCGCGCTCACAATAAATACCGCTGATAAAGGGAAGATTTACACGTAATACTACAAACGAAGGTATCGCACGCGACACCGTTGTTTCGTCCCAATTTAAACGCTATTCAATCAATTGCAAAAACGATATACACGAACGTAAAAGTAAACCTGCTTTCTCGAGCCGACATCGTGAATGAATCTATCGTGACCGAGATGAGATTGAAAGTGCATCAGTGCACGGTGATTAATTCTGGACTGCCACTTAAGCATATTATATTGACTTGGCAGTTGTCCCGCCCCCGTGTGGTAGCCGACACCTTGACCTTGCTCGTCCAAAATGAATGCATATTTTCGTATTACGTAAGGCCAAAATTCGCCTGCAGCGAATTGCAACTGGTTTTGTGAATACAGACGCGTCATCGGAGCTTTGGGGGAGGATAACGAGCAGAAGACAGGTAGCGTCGAGTTGTAAAGCATGGGAGGAGATGATTAGTGAACACGGTTTGTTGACATCACTTCGAGTCTAGACTGGAGAGTAGATGTTGATCTAATAGCAACGACCTCGCCACCGACACAGCTATAACGCATTTAGCACATTGCATTAGTAATGCCAGCCCCATTTACGAGCACAATCATAGATTTAACATCTGACAGGTACTGATTGTGAGTAACCGCGATGAACAATGCCAGAGCAGTTGGAACAGGTAGTTGACATCTTCAAACGGCCTTGATATTAGCAGCAAAAAGCGAGCAAGTTTAGTGAACGCGGTTAGATTATACAATAATCTTAGGGTAACCAATTGGACGCATTAGTCTTCGACTCTTCGGAAGAGACGAAACGGTTATAAGCATGATTACGTTTTAGATTCAAAGAGTGCATGACTAAATGAGACGGATACTGCAGTCGCCTCTAGCCTCTGGTAAACGTTCAATTTTGGTAACCCTAATGCCATTTTGATTACCCCAAATTACCTTTTTTACGCAATCGCACAATTGTCGGCAATTCCGCGGGTCACGTCATAGGTGGAATAATTTGGTCACGTCATTCTATAATAAATAGACATTTACCTACACGCTTAACGAGAGTCAACAACATTTAAGCGGAACAGTGTAGTAAAAAATAAACTGAGAAAGATCAGCTAAATTTAATGTGAATACAAAAGTAATGCAAGTAGCTAAATGTTTAGTTCCTCATAGAAACAGCTACTCTTTGCAAAGTCGATACGCCATAAGAATCGTAATAATAATATTGGCAGAGAGCGACATAGATCGATCCAAATTGGCTGCTTCCTCGAGCCACAATTGTCCTATTCAAACTGAAATAGACAAAAAGCTTCTTACAAAGGACCGAACAATTGTCCACAACTAAACTCCAATCCAGACTACAAAGACCTATCCAACAAGTTACATTCAATTGAACACAAAAAGTCGTACAACATTGTAATTGAAAAAAGCATCCTAGACAAATGAACACGAATCTAGACGCACAACATAGATTAGATACTAATGACATGACAGCAGCACTAGGGCGGGTAAAAGAAAAATTTCAATCTTACCCAAACCACAATGATGTAAGATGAATGAGCAATAAGAATATGAGTGCGTTGACCCCAGACGGCAGACGCATAAAAAGCTAGATTTCCAGCAGGTAGTGACTAGATCTCAGATAGTGGATTGATTGGTACTATAAATGAACGACAACTCTGTGACCCGAGCGCGCATCCGTAATCGGGTCACGTCGTGCTCGTGGGACCTCCCCTCCCTGCTGCAATAAAAGTAATTGACTGCAGAAACTTCCTACATGAAACATACGCCATTACAGTCAGTGTAGCTTAGGATATATTTTCACGAATGTTAACGTCAACAACACGGAACAACTTCTTCTAATTGCCCTTTCAAAATTTTAGCAGAGTCCCGTCGTCATGCATGAATGTCACTTCACTTGTATTCAGGGGACTATCAAAAACCTCAGAGGTCGTTTACCGAGATTGCGCAACTTTTAAAGTAAAAACTTTTAGGAATGCGATGCGGCGGAAAAATCAACAGAGCGAAACGTTTTGGTTGCAACACTTTTTACGGCTTGCACTCTGTCTAGAGGCAAAACGTTTTCTCACAGTCTTCAGTGTTTAATTTGTCTGGGAACAAGTCGTGTAGGCAATTAAATTCAAGTTCAGGTCTAGCGCTTTAGGTTTACCTAGACAATACCACGAGGTTTGGAAGGCCAATGCTTACTCAACCATTAAAAGACAGCAAACAATGATCGCACAACAGGATTATTGAATCAATTGACTTAACAGTGTCAACAGTCAACACAAGCAACCCTACCGGGCCTCGATAGCAAAAAGCCTTTGCAAATAAGTACTGTGTCAACAGAAGGAAAAAATTAAGGCCGCGTAGAGGCCTCGCGCGAAATTCCCTCGAGCACCAGTAGACTTTGTTGTCTCTGCAAACAGATCACCGAGTGAACACGGATGGCCACTTCTGCTGACCGGTTCGATGGCTGACGAAGCCACGGCAGTCACCACGAGGGCACACACGACTGGGCCTTCCATAATAATGACAAAACACGTTTAAAACATAAGCTGCGAGATGATTTTTTGCAGTTATAAAAGTCTCAAATTGCGGCGGTTATTAAATTTTATTTCTACTGCAATTTTAATCTAACATCTGCAGGATATGGCGTTTTTTTGTGCCCGAAGTGAATAACAATAGCGACAAACGAACGCCACAGCTTTAATATCAAAGGCCAAACCTAGGCATAGACCGTGTATAATACACAATGCCTAGCGAGCCAATAATGGAAACTTAGAATTCTATTGTGTGATGATACGTCGCGCGTCGGTCCCGATCTGCGATGTGTCAGTCATCGACATTGTCATATTTGGAAACGACACTCGTCCAGAATCAGAACTATCAGATAACAATCCTGACATCTGCATAATGATTAGCGAGTTGTTAGTGTCAATCAATGCTTTCCTATCAATCTTTACAATGAAAAAAAATACTAATAGGCATGTAGGTGTTGGCGACTATAAAAATGTTCAAGGTAAAATGTATCTATGGCCGAGAGCCCGGCAGCATAGCAAAAAAAACATTGAATTCTATAATTAACAATAAATTCGTATCGAGATGTCTCTGAAATTAAAAGAGCACCCACACAATGGCAGAGAAACGTGACTGTGCAGCAATACGGGGACAATCTAAGACAAGATCTAGATTGTAACAGCACCACGGCAGCCGACAGACGTGTGTCCAAAAACAACTACAAAGAAATCGATTTCATGCAGCCGGATAAAAAGTTAAAAGAAAAAATGCATCGACAAAACCTGCCGCCCACAAAAGTTACGAATCATCCCCTGCCAATGACCTAAGTCTATCTAGACCAAAGCTCACCTCCCGACTAACTCTTGTATCTGCCAAAAACATCATATAATAGCTATTTGATGAGCAAATGCGCCTCAATTCGAAGATTCGAATTATTACTTAGATTTTTTATCGTCAATCATTTGGAACTATTACTCTGCAAAAGCTAGGAGCTCCAACCGCTAATATTATTTGAGCATTCACAATAATTACAGGCCTTGCAACAGTAATTTGGTCAGAGCTAATTGATTCAACATTAGTTTTTATGACTGGCTAATAGTGACGACTATTTTATTGCTTATCTGATAATGACTCCATTTGATTTTTACAACAGATTAAAATGCAAAATTCTCGTGACTACCTAAAATTAATTTGGAATCCTTTCTAGGCATGGACCAAACAATTAATTTCAGCGTGAACCGAATGAAATTGGAAGCATTTCTATTTTTTACCGGTAGGTACGGATCCGAAAAAAAAGAATTAGCATTAAAAGACGATTTGGTTTCGCAACTACTTTTTGCATCACTGCAAAAATACGACGGGATGATGTTGGTCGGACAGATATGTACATTTCGTGCGTTGAAAATTTCAATCACGGACTTGTCGGAGCTCTTACTGCCGATGGAAAAAATCAGCAGCAGTCGTGATACAATCGGACCGATGAACCCGATGATCGCACGCATCATTGAAATGCGCAGGCGCAAAATCTGTAGATTGCAAAGTGTCTAGACTTTTTTCCGTTCAAGGAATACATGCAAAAATCTCGAGATGAACAGCCAGTCACACGGCGTCTACGCTCGGATTGGACGCGCCTAAAGAAACTACACGCAGATCGATCATCGATATTGCCAGTGAAATAAATGTAGGCGCATGCTGAATTTAAAATAATTAAATATCTTTTGATTTATTCATGCTGAATCATCGGCATCATACCGAGAAAATTCTTTGCCTGTTCCATGACTAACCTTTAGTTCCACCGCATGTCCTGACGATAGGCATCAGATTCCCTAAATTTTAATATAATGAGTCTCGGATTTATCTCCAAGCTTTGAACTGAAAATTAATTACATCTGTCAAGGCGCCGTCAAGTGGTATCTCGGAGTATAAAATGTAAAGCAATTACACCATATCCGAGACCATTCCTTGGTTCTAAATTGTTATTTTTATGCGTCGTTTGAGATTCGTTCAGGATCGAAGTGATTCAGGTAAAATGTTATCTATATCAAATTATTCATACCCTGGAGTCTCGAGTGGAATGGCAATGTGAGCAATAAAATTAGGTACCGCGACGCAATAACTACGATTTAGCCACATTTAAATCAAGAGCTGTGTGCATGGCAATTATAAGTCTCCAAGGTTAGAAGCAATGCACGCTAGTTCACGGCTAGATGTACGTTGCTATTTTGCTATGTATCCATTTACACCTGATACTAGGTCCATGATTTACACAGTGAATGAAAAATACATGCGTCAAACAACGTCAACGTTAATTAATTATCCAGTTGCCAGTTTAGATAGATATGTCTATAGTTCGTTAGTTTCAATTCTATCACCGGCATCCAGAAAAATTTTACGGTCTGCGATCCGGCCATCCTAACTCTTACACAGGGAGTTTGATTGACATTTACTATTTTGTTCTTTTCTTTACGGCTGCACTCAGAGGCAGACAAAAATTGATGCTAATTAATATTATAATCCATTAAAAAAACCTATTTATCTCTGACGGCCGAGTCCGCATGAACACTGCAGTGTTAATTTATAGAAAACGTGGTCAAAAACATTTGAAGCACCCAAAGCTTTTCTAATATTCAAGGTGTAACGCGAACCCCGAGATTTATACGTGGTCGCATACGGAATGGAATCAAAGAACAATGCATTTTTTTTATTGTAATATACGAAATTTGTATTCATTGCATATTGCAGGAGTAATCCAGTGGGTGGTACCATCAAGAGGACCATTACAAATTCACGTTAAGATTTTAATGGTTTGTCTGGATTGAACGCCTAGATTGCGAGAGCTCTGATACTGGTAGTTTCGAAGCAATTAAATGTTAAGCGTGATTGCAAGTTAATTAAAAATTCTTGATTTTGTATACCAACAATTGACCAGTGACTACAATAGGGATTGAATTTGATGTGTTGAAGACGCCGATGTAGATAGATACTTTTTTTAACCTTTAGGGGTGCCTACGCTTTAAGGAAATTGTTTACATGCCTCCTTTAAATTTTATACGCAGTATGGTTGATTATAGTATTTAATTACGAGTAGGTATTATTAATTTGAATTTCCAGATATTCCAAAATTCAGCGAGGTAATATAGCCAGTGTTCTTGGTACCATGCCACATGGAAAAAAACCAAGATTTGTAAAGTTTAGATTTAGCTATTTTTAGCTTATTTTATTATATTTATGCTAACTTGTTTTCTTTCATCGAATAAAAAACTTAAAACGCGAATTTGAATGGTACCTGTACAAGTTTTTTTTAAATGTAATAGTCATCCAATTCACAAACGTACTTGAGCCAGTAAACGCTTACTCGATGGTAAATGGCAATGTTTTCCTTTTAATACTTTTTTGACCACCTGTTGAAAGCCACGTGGGCCGAGCACAGTCGTGCACGAGCATCGCCGTACGATGACTGACAGGTGGCTAATGCAGGCAAATGGTTACCACTCACCATCAATAAAAACTTAATGTGTGTGATATTTGTTGAGTCTTTATTTTGAGCGGACTATCGATGTGTTGCTATGCCGGATAGATTTTTTAATTTACGATGACCGTGTGTCTTGCTACACTCTTTTCTTTCCACGAGCACGTGGAATTTCACATACTGTGATTCAAATGTCAACTTAACGACATTAAAAGAAGGTTAATATTCGAATAACGGTAATATGCAAAATTTAAGTATCTCTGTACGGGTTGTAATAGAAATAGCGCTTGGTACTAGTCTTTAAGACTTCTAATCGCAAAACAAATTATTTACTTCTGCTTCTGGCACAGTGTTGTTTGCGCACATTGCTTCCATTAGGCATTGGTCTTCTCCCTCTAATATTAGAAGCGTCAACTTCACGTAGGTAACAGTTCACATGTTTCCGTGAAATTTTAATCCTGAATGTTAATTTAGCATTGTCCTGTTGCAGTGTCACGTTTACTCAATTAATATCGAACAATACTCAAACATTATCGAGCCAATGTTAGAAAACGCACGATAAACTCGAGTTTTGTTCATTTGTATTTGGTAACTGGTAGTCAAAACGCAACTTTTTAGTGACCACAGTATGGTGAATGGTTTACATAGCGGAAAACAAATGAACTACGATACCACCAACAACAATCATCGCTGCATCGATGCCTCCCCGGGAAGGGTTTATTCCAGGTAGCATCCCCTGCGCAGGGGATACTGCCAGGGGATTTCTGGAATAAGCACCGGGAAGTACCGGGCTACGTGCAATAATATTGTATCTACTCGCACAATAATTTCAATTAGGCATTCAGTACTGTGCGACCACTAAAAGCCATGTATATTCAAATGCCAAGTTAATTCTAACCCTGTCGGTGCGGTACTAGGAATGTGCTAATTTACTGTTATGTGAGCCAATGCATGTGAATCGTGATTTTGCATTTGATTGGGATGCACGCATGTTAAGTTCAATTGTAATATGTGGGATACTAGGCAAGTCTATAAACATGCACCTACGCCAGTACAAAGATGTCTTCTCTGAAACGCAATGTTCTTAGAAATAATACAAGATTCTATGCAATATTTGTTCGGGTTTCCTAGTATCTCAAATGGTAATTCTGCTGGAGTTTTCACGTCTGGTTCCGAATGTGTTTCAGATGTAACATAGCCAATTCATTAAAAATATACGGGCGATGCAATTCATAAATATCAATGCTAAAAATCGTAAAGTAACTGTCTAACGTGAGCTTGAGTCTAATGTTCATTGTTTTATTTGAACAATGCTATTTTTTTTGGTGGCCTTACACACAAACACACCATTGTTTAAGCTCACGAGTGCCTATAATCGGAGATGAGTGCAATCATAAGCGTGAAAACTGTTCGCGAAGTAAAACCTAACCTGAATAATGTAGGTAATAATAATCAGAAAGTTGATGTTAGCTCACGATCGATAACATTACAAAAGAAAATGCATGAACATATTATATATTGAGAGAACATATAAAAATCTGTTAACTAGCTAAAACGGGTCTAATTCGCGCACAAACTAATGTCAAAATAATTTTGACATACCTCGACGTTTCGGCCGAGTTACATCGACCGTGGTCACGAGAAGAGTCTAGTTAATCTGTTCGCGAAAGTTTAATAACTTCTATATAAAAATCTGGTTTAAACACAAGATATTTACGAAAATTTTGTGGTTAGTTAATGTATGCAGAAATAATATAATTATTACCAACGGATATTTCCAATACCTTAATAATAATACCAAATCCGTCGCATCGACGCTATGTAATTACCGCGTACATTAAAGTTATAAAAGCTGAATTCATTAAATCAAAGCTGTAAAAACTTCGACACAGTATAAATAAGTAAAGGTTTGCAAATAAAAGTTAATAAATAAAACTTTTCTAATTAGCAACCTTATCCGAGACAATAAAATACAATGCGCGATAACCCATAGTATACCTTCCTGTCTAATTGCATTTACATTTTATTTGACGGCAATCAAACTGATTTGGGATATAAAACGTGATTGGTAATTCGCGAGGATTTTGGTTATCAAGCTTTGAACAATTCATAATGTTAACTTATTTCAGTAATGTACATACGTATTTATTATTCTTGCTCCAGAAGCGCTGTCTGTGGACTTGATTAGTTTAAGTACATAGATATTATGCGTTTAGTTTTGTCATTTCTTGTCTATCTATCAGTCTATTGCTTGTCACTTGAAAACGAAAGAGACAGCCAGGAACCACTTTTTAGAGTTGTTAAGTTTAGTGTGGTATCTACCTATAGAATGGTTGGTCTCGCTATTTTTTCGAGAGATTTTCTGCAAATATAACATACGGTGCTGCCTTATTTGTGAGCCGCGAACTTTTTACCATTTGAACCATTGAACCATTTGAACCATTTTAGACAGATATTCTCTTACGTTGATCCTTAGTACTTTGTTAAACAAAGGAAGATCCCCTAGCAATACCATTCCAAGACCAAAAACCTATCAGAAAGCGCTTGAGTGGTCTCTCATCAAATCGCCTGTTCGTCACTTGATTTACGTCTTTATGCAGATGACAGAGTCGAACAATAAATATTTCGTGTCCATGAACGCCAGGACTGACTGCCTGCATTGATGTCACACTATATTTATATTTATGGCTAAATCTCCGTGATGTATTACAAATACGTTTTTATACGCCGATGAGTTATTTAGACAGAGTTTGGCGTATTGTCGAGATGCAGCTTTTTTCTTCGGCCAGCGATAAAAAGCTAATTCTTGAAGTGGTAATTTTTATTGGTTGTTTTATGACAGGCCATTGGAATTTGGCATTTTTTTTTGTGCTGCAGCGTTTTGACATTGATTGGAAACTAAAATTAATCGGTATTTTTGACCGCGTTGCTGTACAACCCGCGTTTTAGTAAGACAAATTGCGACTTATTTATCTATACTTGTAGCGGTAGGACTGTAGGTATGCTGTGTCACCAAGTAAAATCGTGTTACTTTTGTAACTAACTTTTAAATCCGTACATGACTTCCAAATTCACAAAACCAATAAATAATATATTTTCGAAGCTCCCAGATCCATTAAATTTACACTAAGGGGCTGCATCGAAGCGATTTTGACAAATTAAAAAGGAATTAGCGTATCTCTCCACTCCATCCGAGTATTTAGAGGCACATTTGACTCGGCAATTTAATACGGCGTTTTAGTAATTATACTGACCCGTCCAGTTAACCCTGCATTCAGCGCGATGGCAAATTGAATTTGCCAATATTATGTCGGAAGCTTTACACATCTACGCGACTGGCGCGACTGCGAGGCGGAGCGGCGGCAACGAATGCCTTGATTTAGTGCGAAATTTAAAAAAAAAGCTGTGGTGGGTGATGTTTTTTCTTCTAGTTGTCACAAATTTTTCAGTATGTTAATCATAACAAGTATATGTTTTAAATAAAAAGTTTGTATTATTCAAAACAAAACAATGAAATTACAATGATGATGAGATCGCTTTAAGCGATAAGACTACCCATTGTAACTATTTGAAGTTTGACCTTTCAGTGTCCTTTCAGTGTACACTTTGGTGTCAATAAAGAGCTATCTATCTATTTAATGAAATCGTAATCGTTTGTCAGAAATCAATAAAGGTCGCAATCGCTCCAGTTTGAATCGCGCGTGCTGTTGCCGCCTAACTAAATAGTATCCACTCTTTTGTTCTATGCCTTGTAATGAAATACTAATAAAATTCGGATGTCACCCGTCGGTGAACGTCGGCAGAATATCGAGCGCCGACAAAAAATCTGATACCGACCGCCGCTGTAGACGGTCCAGTTTGGGCGTCACCCCAATCGTGCAGGTTTGACGGGGTAAAACCGCCACCTAAACCCACAACTTTATATGCGCCTCCAACCAATGTATTGACAGTATCTGTATCGTTGTTGTGACTATACCTTTCTTATAAGTATCGATTCAATACATAAAGTTCACAAAACCCGATCGTTATGCCCCCACGGGACTGTAATGGTCAATATTGCAAGCGATCAAATTATTTGAGGGTCTCGGAGGTCCGAACACAAGTGTCAACTTTTTGGCTGCACCCTAACAATAATAATTTAGTTTAACGCATATTATGGTTGCTTTTATTCGTCTTTAGAATTGAGGCGAAACGTGTGTCTGGAACTTTGAATGTTGTAAGCAAAACTGATCGGAATCCATGAAAATCTGTGTCCGTGCACTGAAAAGCAATTATGCACAGTCAAGGACCAATAAAAACATTTGCTAATAATTATTGTACCGCTATGTTTAACAATTTAACCGATATTCTCTTGTTTCACTTACCAAAGATTACTTCAATTCAAACTCTTTCAAACTCTAACCCAACGTTTTCAATGCACATATAGATACCTAACCAATTGCTTGAAATTCTACATCTTTTTTAAAATTATATAATGAAGACTTGCAAACCCAAGGTACTCGTCAATTACTGATAAATCGGGTCTCATGTCACGAATTTCGCTGACAGAAGAACGGCGGCTTTTGTAACGAGAAACGAAAATGTCACGCGTTGTCGGCATCAAATGCACGAACTTACATGGTAACTCAGCGGGGCCGCACACCAAGCAAACAGCAAACGTTTTCAAAAACAAATAATGTAACCTTATTTAATTAACTGTCTATAGTTTTTCGAAATCTTGCCGCGACCCTTTGACTTACAGCGCAAAATGAGTTATCCATTATGGAAGCGAGAATCATCAACATGGCTACAAAAATGTTGTAGACATTCTTATAGTACCCAATATTACCTATACCTTTAATTGCAAATTGATTGATTACGTATTAACTATAGATTTTATGCTATGGATGTAATGCTTGACATAGTGCTTATACTGTGACAATGGCATCATTCAACAGCCAACACTATATTTGAGTATACTTCAAAATAAAAGCGACCGAGAAATGACCCAGATAGCAATGAAAGACTGTCGAGGATGACCCAAGGAAAATGGGAAAGTTAACTAAGAGACGGGAGACGAGAAACAGAACGATAAGGAAGGAGCTCGTTGAGGAGATCAAACTTCACAAAAGGTTGTATAGCCGCAGGAAGAAGTTAACATCACAGACGTCGACAGATTAATTGTAATGAGCTTCTAATAGCACCGCCACGGGCTCGAATAAGTGGACGGGCGTATCACAATAATCACAACTCAGTAGCGAAACCCGAGACATGTATATCTATTCTCATTTGAAATTCGACTCAACGCTCGGGCCATAAATGTAAATATTTCTAATCAATATGCGCGATTTTGACGAACTGACGATTTTTATGGACATTAGACATCATTAAGTGCAGCTAATCGCCTTTTTTCCGTCGACTCTGTTTTTTTGCACGCGTCCGATTTAATTTCTGTTTTGATGCATATGACTGGTTTACGATATGGCCAGTTTTAATGTCAAAATATAGTCTAGCATTGGGAGCAAAAAACTATAAGAAAATTCATCGGGTCAGGTACCGATATCTAAGTTCTTTCGCTTATGATTGATACGTGTAGGTACATCATAATTATGTACATGATATTATTTTGCATAAGTTCAGGAGCTACTCGTATATCATTCTATGGACATGAAATACACACACGCGCGTGTCTATCGTCCTCCGTCTACTTCGTCCTGCCGCCTGATTCTCTACGGCAGCGGTACTCTAAGTGTGTTCCGCGGAACCCTAGGGTTCCGCGGTACCCCTGTAGGGGTTCCGCAAGAATTTAGAAAAAAAATCAAAACACCTGTCTCTAGTCACTGGTCGAACGTTTTGACTCCGCCCGCCGCGCGTATACTTAGCTCTGAATTAGACGCTATAGTTGTGAACAAGCGACTTTCGGCTCTATCTTCAAAAACATAAAGTCGAGATTGTTAAGGAATACACTTTTAAAAACTATTGTTTTATTGTAGGGTTCTGTCAAGTATTGTGCTTGTCAAAAGGGTTCCGTAACCAAAAAAGTTTGAGAACCGCTGCTCTACGGTATAATGCTTTACGGTACGATGCATTGGCCCTAATTCAGTACTATCTTGCCTAAACTTCGACTCGATTGCCACAACGCCTGACAAATCCATAAGAGATTGATCAACTCTGAACCCAAAATCAATCTACGCTCAGGCGGCTTGCCTGGCGAGTTATCACATAGTGGAAAATGTGCCCGTCCGTCAAGATTTTAAACCACGGTCTAGCCTTCAGACTCTAGCAGTCTTACCACAAAAGTTTAAACCAGAGTTAAACAGATGTTTCTAAAATTTCGCTCCACAATCGACGTCTATCACTCGCGTTTTCTTACTCAATCCTGGCATACCTAATTATTTTACTTGTTAATTTGTTATTGAGTCAGAAAAAGCGAGGGTTAGACGTGTACTTATGATGGAAATATTTAGACACATCTGTTCAACTCTTGTTTAAATATTTTGTGGTAGGGGTATAGTAGGTATTCTACGCCACGGCGTTGCAAACAGGAGAGCGCGAAAAGCTTGTACTCGAATTCACGAGTCACTTGCTCTTTTGTGTGCCAATTAACGCGATCGCAACGTTTAGCGTACGAGCGACAATGAGGATATGCTAATCAACAGTGCAACCGCACTTTTTGCGTGTTTTAACGTAGTTCTACTAAATGGGTTTTGATGCAAAACATTTTCGTCATCCCGTAATATGGGTAGAAAGATATTCCCCGTTTAAAAAACTAATTAAAATCAATGTGTGACCATGAATTCTGTATTAGTTTGTAACAGGCAATGCCCTGTAAATGTAAAAACAATGGTGTTAATTAACTAACAACCCACTACCTACTAAAAACATCAGTTTCACAACCTACAAACCATTCCAACACAAACACAATACTATACCTCCATACCTTACTATTGTTTCTATAGTAAGGTAATATAATTCGTAGATTTTTTATAAATAAATTATAAAAATTCATTTGCATGTTTTTTTCCGATATAAGCGCTGCAAAACCATCATTTCCCGATTACGTCTGGTCATTAGTCTGCCTGCCTGACATCTGACATCACTCATAGGCGACAACGACCGACAAAAATAAATTATCGGATTTTAATATCTGATATATAGGTACCTACCTATCGACAGTGTGCATTTATTCGTCTCAAAATATATTTTACGAGCTGCAATCAAGTTTAACAAATTTAGCGTTTAATATAATTTAAGTATCATAATATCTCAGCCACAATATTGTATTAAACAACAAATAATTTTTTGTTTTTTAATTAAATATTTTTGGCTGGGAACTTATCATGAAGAAACGCAAGCAAATTCCTAGTAGTCATTTTTCAGTCTTTACACAGTTTAGATGAAATAATTTATATTTTATTTTTATAACCTTTACTTTAAAGATAAGCGTCGTTTATAATGACATCAAACAAACATTGGCTTAGCATTCGTTTCGTAACGTATATATTGGTAGTCGGTTTTTCATTTTTTTACCTCAGTGAAGTGGTTCTGAATAGAAAATATGAAAGTACATCAAGAGAAAGTTTACTCTGCGTCGATTCATGTTTACATTATTAGATGTGACCCACTCACTTACTCTTTAACATTACTTCGTTCAGACCTCTCTAATATTTACGAGCAGATGAGACAAAAAGGTTTTTACTTTTTGCAGTTATTTTGCCAATTTGAGCTCTTACTTCTCCCACTAAGATTTAAATTTGATGTCCAACAACATTACAATAATATGGTGTTTGGTGGTGCTAGAACATGGTGTATATTATGGTTTACTTTGGGTAGGGCACTATAGTGCCGCTTTAGTAGTCTTTCAGCAGCACTCGTGAAAAACGAGTCTCATTCTGTTTTTAGCATGTATAACACTTTCAACCGCATCATCACTTAACGCCATGTTCAGACACTGGTCCAACTCGAATGAACCTTTCCACACCAGACTTTAAGAGACTCGTCCTGCAGAAGACTACGCTAAGATTTAAGATACAAAAACAACTACGCTAAGATTTAAGACAACTCACATTCTTTCTTCTCTTATAACGGAAGACGGGGAGGCTGTTCTTGGGGGCCACCACCGTGGGAGTGGCCGCCATGGTGGCCTTGTTGCCGTCGGCGCAGGTGACGGAGGGCCCCCGCACCTCCTCGTTCTGGGCCCCCAGCAGCTCATTCTGGAGGAGGCAGCTGTACGCGTGCTGGTCGCGGCCGCCGCCCGCGTTGCCGTCGCCGTTGTCGCCGCGCGCCTTCTTCGCCGGCTGGTTCTCCGTGCCTCGGCTTATGGCTGCAAAAAGAGGTTTTGTTATTTTCATTATACCTACTTTGATGCACACAAGCGACCCTTATTCCTAATAGCAATCTCTTCTAAACAGCCAGACGGTGATGCATTCTGCCAGTGTGAAGTTCAAGTAGATTAAAATATTTGATTATGATGATCAAATATTTAACGGCGAACCTTGTTAAGTAGCTCCGGAGTTGAGAGCGTAGATGGCTGGCCACATTTTGTTTTACAGGTACTGTTGCAGGGCTTACAGTACAACTGCCTAGTAGAGTTGTAAGTATAGGTGCAGGAAGGCTTACGATGGTACTTTATACGAATGCGCTTAGCATCAAGATCTTGAAATATTTGAAGAAGTAGTGGTCCAATAGTTAGGTCAAGTATTACACAGTAATACTGCAATGAGGTAAAGTTTTTGATGGGGTTTTCAGGTGATCTCTGAAACTACTGGTATGATTCTGAAAATGGTTTTCTTAATCGGCAGCTAAAGTATCTCAGAGTGCTTTATGTTCTACCCTAAACGCAGTAACTTTCTTTCGTTGTATATAAATAGGATTAGGCCACAATAATAATAATTCGCCCGGTCCGGATTGGTGAAAAACACCAAGAATAATACCAAGACAACTCAGTCTATGTTTAGTTAGGTATAAACAAAGGAGTGACAAATCATTTATAAACTGAAACAATAATAACCAAAACTGATAACAATGGAAGGAACATTAAGGTAAAATGTTTTGGTTTAAAATAAATATGTACTAACGTAACTAATTTATTTTAAGCACAAGCAATTTACCTTACCTAATCACTAAATGTCAATGCCGGAAAATTAAAAAAAATATCAATTTACTTAAATGGAATTATTATTATCGTACACAATACATAGAGTGTATTTATACCTGAAATAAATCATACGTAGAGCTGTTAAAAGAGTCCTATATATAGGACACAAGCATAATAATCTTTGCTTTTTCAAATAATATAAATTACGCGTCACGTTGTTTGTCCGCGATGGACTCCTAAACTACTTAACTGATTTTAGTCAAATTTGCACACCGTGTGCAGTTTGGCCTAACTTGAAAGATAGGGTAGCTTACATCTCAATTTCTAGTCGCAAAAACAAAAACCTTAGCCACAGCAACGCGTGGCCGTGTCTGCTATGTACCTATTTATAAATTAGTCCAAAGACAATGTTCTTATAGCACGCTCTTGGACGTAATAACATGTCAACTCTAACAAGGGAAGGCAACGCATCAGCAACGCCCGTTACGGATGACCATAAGCGGTGGTGACCAATTACCCAGTGGCTAGAAACTTCAAAGGAATTTTTAATGTATGAAATTAGTTCCCCCCTTTGTACAACCGTATAAAATTGTATCAAGAATTGCCATTTATAAAAAAAAAACAAGTATGGTAGAAGTTGTCACCTGAGTTGCTAATATTTTTTCCTAACAAACGACTACCTTTTAAATTTTTCATAAATATTTTGTATTTAAGACAACAAAATGAACCGAAAATATTGTTATTCATTTAATTTCTCGTAAAACTACTGATTATCAATATCATAATAGTATTTTAATTGTAGTTTGTATGGTCACACTCAATTAAAATGTCTGAATATTTTCCGGCGCTTGAGTTTGTAAATTTTATGTTTCGTTTGGTTTTGGACTAATAAGCAGTGAAATTATCTTGTATAGTGAGAAATATTGGTGTAAATGTCGAGTTATATATCATTCTCCATTTCATCATTGGTTTCCTACTATCTTTTACCTGTTGTGTGAGGCAGTGACTCATTTTACAATAATTTGTGGTTTTTCTGTGCTTAATCAGCATAATATAAATAAACTTTTGAACAATATGGGTGGAAAAGGTGGCAAGGGTAGTCACAGAACATGTGAAATATGTGGTATGATTCCCCACATGAAGAATTACCATCAACTAGCCAACAACAACTACAAATACTTCCCATCAAAGAGTCGCAAAATGGTACGTGTTTTATTTAATTGCATTAATGTGTACACCCATAAAATAGTTTCAGAGAGATGACCAGATAAAAAAAACGTGTAGCAGAATAACTATTAAAATGTTGAATAATTCATGAAAAAAAGAGAAAGCAATAAATCATTTTCTCATACATTTTGACAGGACAATGTCTGTCGTGGCAGCAAATTTTAATATAGAATACTAATATTAAAATGTGATTGCAGTTGCTGTTCCAGAGGCACCCTGTCTAGGCCCATCAACAAGCAAAGAAGCTGCGTTGCAATCTAGGAATGGTAAGCGTTATTACTATAGTATAGTTCAAGCCAAGCCAAAAACTGTAAGTAAATAATGAATAATGATTTAATCATTGTTTTTTTTTTGCAGATGTAATTTCAACCATATCCACTAAGATACATAGTGAATGTACAGAAAGTGATGAAAAATCACTGAAAAAGAGAAAACTTGTGGATAACAGAGTTGCCTTGTTACCATACACAGGTATAATAATTATTATTATTTTGTTATAAGCTTTGTAAAATAATAATATGAATTATATTTTTTATAAAATGTTATTATTTTTGTAGATTTATCAATCCCGAGGAAAAAGAAACTCATGGAACAAAGAAAATGAAATGCACCCTTAACTCATTAAGAAGAAGTGCCAACCTTATTGAACGAATTGAATCACCAGTACTCAAGGAGATGGTACTTTAATGCCTCCAAAAATCAACACCCAAACCCAAAGGAAGGAGGTGGACAACACAGAATAAACAGCATTAGCAATTTTTAAGTGTTCTCCTAAAACATACAGATATTTTAACAAAATTTTGCCACTTCCTAGTGAAAAAATCCTGCAAAACATTTTGAAAAAAATCCCTATGTAGCCAGCCATCCATAAAGGTATACAATACAGGCATCCATAGGTAACAGCCAGCAGCAGCTACTAAGAATATAGTATATTATTGTGTGAACTATGTATGCTATTATAGATCAATCGGGTATCTCGAATTATTGTAATGTAAATAATGTAAATAAAATCTACACCATCTACTTACAACATTATTCATTTTAAAATAAGGTTCCCTGCACAAATTACATACCTAATTATAAAAAATAATACGAAATGATCCTGAAATCGATAAAGAATTATCGACAGTTCACATCACTATATTTGACAGCTATTTAATCGATACATTTTTGTACATCACTAGTGACAGCTATAATTTGTTTCGTTATGTTGGTAACGAGGGGGGAACTAATTTCATACAAAATGGTTTTACACTATCAAAGTATCGAAGTGCCGTCTCTTCTAGCGTAGCGTTTGTATTCTCTTTGCAATTACCGTAAGATGGGCTGCTAGTTGTTAGCCACAAATTTTATAAAAAAAAAACTACTATAATATGTTTATCTAGGTACTAAAGATTTAGGGTCAGTGCAAACGAACGCAGTAGCAGCGAAGAGTTTATACACGGCCCGTAGCAAGTTGGGCCTTTTCATTCGCTACACCACTTACAACCGTATGCGGAAGCAAACAAAGTCGAGTTTGATTTATTACTAATACTATATATATATGATTTATTACTCTGTCCGTATGCGGTGATCCTAAAACAATCGGGGTAGAGCGAGACAGAGTATGCACACGGGACGGCGCGTGCCATAGTAAGTAGTATAACCATGTGTGATCTTTTCCGTGGATGTGACTCAGGCGCAGAAAAAACGACAATAATTTATCAAGAAACGTGTCGTGCGTCTTGGATTATTACAACATTCAAAACATGATTTAATAGTAGGCAAATACACTTTCAGGTTTTACGTTATTTTTTTGTCATCACAAGTGGAGACGTGTCAAAACCTTTACATTTTATTACCTTTTATTTATTGAGTGACTAATTGAGCAATTTCCAAATTGCAGACATTTCTATTATTCACAATTAGGTAATTATATGGAATGTTCCAACACTTAGGGGACACTAGTATTTTTAATTCCTTAATTGTTGCACAGTTCAAACAAAAAATTCCAATCACATATTATGTGAAACACGCAATTGTAAATTGTGATGTCAAAAAAGTGTTAACATATACAGTTAATTGATGATTAAAATGCATTGTTAATTAACGAAATCCCTGTGATATCCAAATAACCTCTACACCGGCTTATTAAGTAAACATTAGATAAAGTGTTCAGAGTTCATATTATATTGTACGAGTTAAAATAACAAAGTGAAATGTCCTTCTAACGATAGACACATTCTCGCTAATGCGTTAAATGACCAGACATTCTCAGTTGACAACAATATGTCAGTCATCACACACCAAAACGTGGCACAGACGATTTTGCATCCACCCGGGAGATATTGCCAAAAATACACATCCAATTCTTACAACAACCCCGCTAAGGACACAAAGGTGCGCATGATTCACGATATTAAAGTATGCACGATCATGATTCATATACAACTGATTTTCTGCAACCTATGTGACCTAACCACAGTCATGTTGGGCAGCCTTTCAACATAGCCTTAATCTAGCCTTCTAGAGCCGAATACTGCCTAGACTTTAATTTGTAGGCAATTGGCGAAAACACTCGTAATTCTCGCAGAAAATTGAACACGTTTGTGCGAAAGCGAAATGAGCACCTGAAAATTTTAAATCAAAATCCATTCAAAACAGATACGATCATGCATTATGGATTGAAAAATGGCATTATACCAACAACAATGGTGGCGTGCATAACTTTGTTTTAACATAATGATATCCTGTCCGATCAATGCACTTGTTCAATTCGTCCTGACCACATGTCATTGAGAGCCAAAGGTTACGACGCTTACCAGTGCGCTCGGTAATCCTTCGCGTGTAAACCTATTCGGCCACGCCTCTCGTATACCACATGGCAACAATAAAAAGGCATGGCATGGCAAAAAGTATTAGTTGTAAGTTCTCCCAGCTGATTCAGGTCAGCGCACCTTCAAAGCGGACGCACATCGGAAGTTCTCACTCGTTAACGAATTGCATTAGAATTCTGGCAACACCGACCAATACACGCAGTTAGGTAGAATCAAGTTCAATCACACCTCTTCCTTCCTGAGGGACGGCCGTAAATGGTGTGTGGGTTTACTTACCTCTATATTTGGTCAGCTACGTGACAAACCATCAAGACATAATTAATTCAGGCTGCCGCCAAATTCGTACACATCCTGGCGGACGCGAATCCATGCTGAATTCAAATGCTTTTAGAGTCCAATTTGCTGAGTGGAAAATGTAGCTAATTGTCCAAACCCAACCGTCTTTTGCAAGGCCTCCTCCTACATGGTCTCTGCCCACATCCAATTCTCTGGACATAGACATAGTGAATAGAAACAAATTGGCCCGAATTTCTGATCTATAACAGACGAGCTTTGAACACAAAACAAAGAGCGATGATAACTACGGTACTATATGTACTGTTTGAAAAGGTGAGTACATTTTGTTATTTATGGAACTTTTGAAAGACGATATAGCTTGTATTTAAAGAGTGGGTAAGTAAACAAATTAGATAACACTAACAGTAAATTTACAGGTTTAACAAAATTTCAACAGGTGAATGGCGACGTGCAAGTGGAGAGAGATAAGGGGAACGTTTCTAAATCAAAAGTAACGATACCCTTATCAATAGAAATTCACTGAAAGTGTGTCACGCGCCGGTATGTTATCACTGCGTTGCAGGTGAACAAAAACGTTTTCCGTTACCTAAATGGGGCTCTGTCGTACTTTGGGTCGTAGGAAAGACAATAGATTCGTAATAAAAAGTGGGTGTATACCATAATCACTCAAAAAACTACTGAATTTGCACAACCGTAGCAAGTTCCAAAATTACCAGGTGAAAAAAGACGAACGCCACGGGGAAGGTCAGTACTTCAACTATTGATTGAAGATAATTATGTGCCTCGCTAATATCAGAAGTAGTGAGCACTATTTGGTACAAAATTACTTGTTGGAACATGTTAAAATAATTGAAATTCCCAACCTAGCCGTGACACAATTGGCACATTCCGGGCCTGTTCAGTTTCAACCAACACAAATCGCTTTATAACACTCACAGGTGCAGTACACTCCACAGCGTGACCTAGATATCGCGATACGGCCGCATGCAGACGCAATATAGCTAATAAATCTAATAATAGCCCAAAGGACATGGCAACGTGTTTCATACTCACAAGTTTTCTTAGTCTTGCCAGAAACGTGTAAAGGAAAAACTCGAGAGCAAAGTTCCCATATTATTTCTATCTTGTCTGCGTCACTGCATGGTGACAGACCATTGCGCAAGATATTAGTAGCTTCTTTGAATTTCAATAATTTTACCTATTCAAGGTTTTTAGTCAATACGTTCAGTGTTTGATATATCCTTTCAAATGGTAGTAACCATTACGTCTTAGAAAGGTTTATAATTGTTATTAATATCCGGAGAGACTTCATTGAGCGGTTTATTGCATTGAATGCGCTACAGAAACAGGATCAGCTCAATCGTCGAGATTCAATTGGCCGAGCGACGTTCAAGAGTCTATTGCCGCCTATGCAGCATATAGATAGACCCTACGTAGATGCGAATACTAGTGCCAGGTCAATAACGGGACACGGAGCAGCGACTGCATCGCAAGTAGCTCTATTGCATCTTGCAGTGCATTCACTCGTAAGTTCCTTAACCTCAGTTATCTCGTAGGGCAGCGTAGGCCACTCTAACAAAGGAGTACCTTCTGTGGTTATTGGGTATTTATCAGAAACAGTAGCCGCGCCTTCATAATGCAACGGTTATCGAGCCACTTGCACCTTATCGGGTGACCAGGCCAGCGATTGTTTAAACTATGTTATGGCAAAGCAAGGGGCTTTTAAGCACTCCCGACTCTGACTCACTTTCGAAACAAAGCCTAGTAAAGTTTTAAAATTACCTCATTCACGGAAAATTGAAGTTTCAATTTCTAGGCTTGGTTTATTTTAGTGTGACGGATGTTTTTTTTTTTTTCAATTTATTTCATCGAATCATTTTGTGGTCGTAAAGAAACTATTAGTCGACAGTCAGATCCGTCAGGATCTAAAGTAAGATAATCAAAACATGATGTGCGCCTCCTACGAATATTCGTAGTGTGCGTCATTTTTTGTTCAAGGTAAATATTTACTTAGCACTTTATCATAGGTGAAGTAAATTCTTCGGCAGCAAAAAATTCATTATTTTTCTAACGACAATCAAGTTTTGAGCATGTTAATGAGTCAAAGTATTCAAATGTATTTATCGAGTGCTATTGACTTGAAGCACTTTAAGTTCTAGGATTTACTAGACTAGATGAGGCAACCGTGGACTAGGAATTGGCTAAAATATTAATTTTGGTCAAACTTATTGTTCCCCATGTATAGTAATAATGAGAAACCAAAAGAAAAAGAGATACACCATTAATGCCAGTAAACATTCATGTTCTTCCTCATGTAATCACGCTTTATCGCATGTAGTTTATGGAGCAAAACATTTTCATTGCAAATCCACATTGACGCACTAACATTGAAGTTCATTTGAAATTCAAAACAGTAGGTACATGAATACACAGAACAGAACACGAGCTCGTAACATGGAAGATAAGTTTAGTTTCCTCAAAGTTATGAAGCAAGTTCAACCTTAAGCTCCCAGCAATAAAAGCTAAATTGTATCTGTTCGAGCGGTTTAATACAGTGCGTGTCACCTCATCACCTGGTAGACCGTGAAAAGCGGAAAATTTGTCGTGAACTCAATTGCAGTCCGTTGAACCACGAACCGCGTCAAAATGCTCGCAATAGTCTGGCTTAGCTAATGAAATGACTCAGATATATTTTACCAGACTCCCAACGCCCACGTGTATTGTTATATTAACATATCTTATTACAGAAATAGAAACGTTATATGCGCCCGCCTGCCACGACTATATCATTAGCGAAGTCCATCATCATGCCAAATTAAGCGTTGCTAAGTATGATTCGGGGCATAATAATCCAGGAGCATGGCACCAGAAGTCGTGCAGACGCGGGCGGTGCAATAATAGCGCATAGGTACAAATGAATTCATCGACACGGTATTAGATATTCAGTCAAATGAATATTCGTGAGTGCATTGAACCAAAAACGTGGCTCATTACTTTACACAGACGCGGTCGTGAGCGAATCCCCGCTTTTTGCATGCAAAAGATTTTTTGTCTAATTTTTACCTAATACCAACAGAATGTGTTGACGTTTTTGCTGCGCATCACCAACAGCGATTATAATCAACACGAAAAATCAATATCCGATAAAAAACCGACACTGCCGCACAATTGGCAAACACTACATTTTCAAGCGTCTAGGTATAATCTAGACGGGCTCACCCGACGTTAGATAAGGCTAAGGATGATGATGTCAGAACAGAATACCATGGACATCTATTGATCGCCTAACATTGTTTGTCATCAGCCTAAATTCAACACATGACATCTGATTTATGCTCAGTCTCAGGTGTCAAGAACGGAGACAAAGAGCAAAAAATTGTACCAATTACATTTGGAGAAACTACAATACATGATGATGCTGGTACATTAATCATTCAGGATTTACGTAATGCCATGCGACAGTGCTCGAATAATGCGACCGACACATCGTCGAATACTATCACGATCGAATTACATACGTGAATAGAATGTCAGTGTAACAATCCACGATCGATTCGGAAACAGCAAAAAATAACTTGTCGCTGACAATATTCTTGAAGATCATTAGTTACATCGCGTGCCGTCGGAGACAACAACCAGCTATCAAACCATCCGCACTAAATCGTAGCCGACTTATTAGAGCTTCTGTTTGTAAGTTCGATACATTTTTTTGTGTACTTATGTATGGTTGTAGAGCTACTGGCCGCACGCACCTCAATGAGGCCAGCACTATTGGCATAAGCGAGCAAACACTTCCATAGGTGTTGTTTACATTTGTAATTGCTCAGGTGTACGAGCGCGGAATTTCGACTGTCACTAAGACTGTAGCACCAGCCCTCATTAGAAAACCGCTAAGCAAACCGAGCCCCATCTAATACAGCACACTTATGTATTAGAATCAGTATAGACAGATAGAGGGAGATGTCTAGGCAACACCAATACAGGCATAAATGTTGAGGCGCTTTATGCCCGGGCGTTCAACTTCTGTACTTTCAAACTGCATTCACCTTAGCCTGTAGAAGGGCGCTTTCAACTACTGAGGGCTATACTACAGTGTACAGTACAGTTACATAACTGCAAAAGAGCTTGCACAATGCACTTAAAACTTAAACAATAGATAAATTGATGGGAGAGTTAATTGAAATTGAATCCATCGCTGTGTTAACCGGTTTTGAATATGTATCCGTTTCCTTGAAAATGCAATTAAAACTAGCAACGATTGCAGATTAATTGCAAATAAAGGATTCATTGACACCAGACACCGACGCACTCCGCAGGAACCATTAGAGACTATTGAATCATCGTCTAAAAACTTGCATTCTATTCAGATAGGGATAGGCAAAGACAAGTCAATAAATTAAGCCGAAAAAAACCATGACTTGATCCTGGTACATCGATGACGTGAATGATGAATGCTTAACAATGTGTATTAGTAGTATTAATACAGGCATAGATGATTTTAATACAGCATTTAAGCCTTGTAAAACCACTGGACCTGTCTCGACTTGTCAAAGTGCAAGAAAAAACGTCATATTCAAATCGAGGTAAGGTCATAGACATCGATTTGTGCTTAGAAATAGCAATTCAATATCTACATGGAATTATTTGTAAAACTGATGGCAATAAACTAATAATTCTGGCAATAAAAATCTGGGAAATGAATTTGGCTTATTTTTAATGCTAAAGAAGAAATTATTTGTATAATCCAAAACCATTATACAAAAATAAAAGCGCATTTAAATAAGTCTTTACAAGCTGATGGACATATAACTGAGATGCAGACAGAATATAAGGATGACTTTAAAATACAAATTTATTGATATTGCAGAAATAAATAATAAAATTGGTAAGCTATTAAGTAGTATAAAGCTGCATGAGTATAAAATTCGGAGTTCTAACTAATGTCAGCGTATTCCGTAAAGCGAGTCCGCGTCGAAATATGGGACATTTTGACAACAATGTTGTTTGAAAATTATCGCCCTTCATACTTTAGAAGGAAAAATAAAAGCAACAAAAGGTAGTTGACTCAGCTGATAGGTACAATGAACTTCCGAGAACTAATACACTTTGTATTTCTGAAAGTCCAAGTATAGCACATTAGTTGAATCATGGTCAAGTGTACCGAGAAAATTCTATTAGCAGCCTGTTGCATAATGGTGATGGAAAGATAAAATATGGCAGCTTAGCTTTTGTGCTAGATGACCTGTCTTAATATTTCACATTGACTCGAACATAACAAACATTGGATAATGACTGACAACGATGACATCACCATCTCAGCTGATCGCTGCGAAGTTGAAGGCTGGTCATCGCCTAAACGATGTAGGTGTGCAAAATCTTCGACAGGTCATATTTAATCGCCTCACTAGACAAAAATGTCAGCCCAACAGACTTTACCAATATGCAAAACCAAACATGTCGAACATAGCTAATTTTAATCTTGATTTAAATGATCACACAAAACGTGTTAAAAGAAAACATCGGCGTATATAATTATGCAATAAATAAAATCTCAGTTGGTAAGTTTCGGATGCAAAATAAGCTATAAATCTTTTCAACACAGTTGATAAGCTAAAAGCACATAGCTTATCTGAGGTTAACGGATAAATCATATTTTTTTAAATCACGTGCAGCATGTTAAGACGTAAGGTAAACATGAGAACGAATCGCTTGCAATTGATGTGACCGAAAGTGTTAATTTGTCAGTTTAAAAATTTGCAAATATGCATTCGCCCACCCAAAATGAACGGAAAGGTGCTAACATTTGTACAGGTGCACAGATGTGACGGCTCCGACATGTGCAATTATTTACCTACATTCAGAAATGAATGGACCAATGTGGCAAATTGTTTCAATTCTTATCAACGAAAACACTTACATTTACATTCCTTTCACATCTGAATACAAATTGAATGATGTCCCCGATGACGACAATCACGAGCTTACGCTGAAAACCAATGTCAATGATATCGTAAGTGTAAATAGGAATAGTTTGAGAATTAGCTCCCGAGTATTTTTTTGTCGCTAATCAGTATTCAGTAATTCACTTGTATCATTGTACAAATTATCATTTATAGCTACCAGATTGGAGGTATTACACTCCAAGCGATACCTAGCGAAATTAGCATCGCGAGCTAATTTTAATATAGGTGCCTAGAGTCAAAGTATAACGCTTAGCAACCATTAATTACATAGCAAGCAACGCAGTAATCGCCCGATAAAGATACCATATCAAAAGTCAAGCAATTTGTTCGGGATGTCAGTAGGACGAGTGTGTCAAATTGTACCTATTTATTCGTTTATCGCCAGAAGTGCACAGGTTGAGTTGACGGTGCTATCGCAGTTGCATTTCTTTTATCAATAGTGTTCTTTTGGACACGACGACCGTAAAGTACTGTTTTGCCTTTGAATTTTAGACATTTTAAGCTCTTATGGTAAACCTTTATAGTTCATTTGGCAGGGTTATGTAACGGACACCCTTAAAAAGCCTGTTATAGTGATATTTCAAGTGAAAACAGAAGCAAAATATAATCGCAAGTGCTTTTATTAAAGAAAATTAAAAAAAAATGTATAGGGTAGAAGGTAAATTATAATAAATCAGTACCTACTAATAGGACTAACAATAGTTCAGTGCATGTCGTACTAATCTAATGATGACGACAGACTAGTAGCTGACTGCGAGAGACTACTACGGAATACGCAAAACGAACTTGACCGCAATTACTTGTGATAAGACCGAGAGTTATTTAAAATATCGTGCTAGTTGTAAACATGGTAGTGGAGACTTATAGGTGTCAATAATATAAAGAACTGCACGCAGTCAAGTGACGATAGGGTCATGAGTATCGGGTGATAAGCAAAATTGACCAATAAACTCATCAGGGGAAGTAATATTTTACAACCGGAAAATTTAAGTCTCCCAAAAGCCAGATGATAAAGGGAATGATAGGTAGCTAGGAGAGAACTTCTGCATTAACCGAATCCAAAAAGATTTTGGCTGAGCCTCGTTTTGGCTGAGCCAATACCAAATAGATGACCTGCAGTAGTAGTTTCTTTTAGTAAATCCACTTGGGGACAGTTTTCGGGGTTAAATAATAACCCTATCCAACTACACACCAACATAGACAATAATTTATTATAATAAATGCCAAAAGTTGGATGTTTTTTAGGTTGAAATACAGATGCAGTTAAGAGAGTACTAACGCATTCGTAGTCGAAAATCAGTAATTTTGCTCAGCCTGAAACTGTTAAGTTACTTTGCTTATAACAACTACCTAACAAATAGGCTGTAAAAACCAGACAACACAACAACAAGGACAAGAGACGCTTTTGTAATAGCACTGAAGTTAAATACGTTTGACAGCCGCTGGCTTTAACCATTTGCGTTAAGTGCTACATAATTAGAGACTTAACTTAGGCTTAAAGGAGTCATTAACATTGTACAAGAACTCATTAGTCAAAACAGGCGGTTTAAGTTAGAATGTTAATAATGATTGAACAAAAGGATTTAATAATAATGGAGGTTATAAAACTATAGAGAGGCCATCTTCATTTGCCCACCACAAAAGCGGGAAAATACGCGACTATGTGTTATCTGTAGAATAAATAAAAGGCCTGAGAGATTGTTGCTAATGTCAAAAGATTCTGCAGAAAAATTGGTCGAGTTGTCACCGTATTTCACACAGGAGCATCAGCTACTGTTACTTGTATGTTTCTATACAATCAAGATTGTAACTGACCGTATATCGTAAGTATATTCTACCTATCTATTGGTGACAATTGACAATCTGTAATTGATTCAAATGACTTTTGACCCGTGATCCTGCCATCAGTATAATAGAGTTCTAATTAACATTTAATAATGGAAGGATATAGCAACGACTAACGACGTCCGTTTGAGCAAATGGTCACTTTGAAATGGAATCAAAATTGCATTTATAATTCTATGGCCAATGATTATGCAAACGAATGCAAGATACTCAAGCAGGAGTGCTTTACAAGTACCCAGCAGCGTCGATCGGTCCTCACACGATTTTATCAGTATAAATAAATACTGGTATCAGAGCTACATTTTCATATTTCTGCATGGACATACCCGGCAGGCTTAGTGGGCGGGAGCGAAACGAGTCCTCGACATAATCCTACGCGCTGAGATCCCAGGAACTAGACTTAGGTAGGTACTTATAACACAGGGCATCGTCCCTTCTATAATATGATGCACGGCCCACAAACTTCCAGCTTATAGTTAATAGTTAGTCGTTATAGCTGCGGTGGAAAAAATCACTGCGAAAAATCCGTGCTTAATTGCCGGAAAGCCAACTTCCTCTTGATAAAATACGGCCACATAAAAATATTGTACGCTAGCGTTTATTTATTGTTTATGGGCTTCGGTACCTGGGCCTGGATCGTCGAATCTTCACTGATTTTGCGAGTTTCGACATTTTCCACCGTAACTATGTGGTTCAGCTTTTTAATTGCTATGTTTATGACATCATACAATTAGAACTGCCAAATCGTGGGCGCAAGGCTATATTATGTTACAATATTATGTTTATCATGACGTCTAGGCTCATGGTGCGTTTATCGACCAATAAATTTACTTGCCATTTTACATCAAGAACAACAAACCTGCAGATCTATTACCTAGTCAGAAATTGTGACACGCCTGAATAGGCAAGACGAAGTACGGCATAACTCATAATAGTTAATGACTTCATGTCTTCCATGATCGGCCGTAAGGAAGGTGTGAATGCCCGTCCACAATGGACAATATGGCCAGGGCTCGGCACGCGAATGCAGGCCTCATCATAGTCACGGTTGGACGACCCCGGAGCATCAGACGAGTTCCACGCCATATTGCACGCTACCATCACACAGCCCTTTTAATTGCCTAGGTGCTTGAATCAGAAACATTTTGAAGTTAATTGGTGGAACTCTTGTAGAAAGTCACGCGATCCCGATTTATTCATAGAGAATCGCGCATTCACCATGAAATAACTTTTTCTAACTTAGCTTTTTTGGAATTAAACATTTAGGGACTGCGTGACGTCTAAAAATGTGTTTGTCTAACCAGACATAAGGGTTCTGTTAAGCGGCTCATGAGCCACAATAAAGCTACAAGCAATATATAGAAATTATAAAGAATCCCGATTAGAAGGATGACGAACCGGGAAGTAAACATTATTTGCAAGGGTCTTTATGTCCTTGGTACCCTATAATTATCTGATGCAGACCTTAATTGCGAGCACGTGTAGGACGCGGATGGGTTGGCACGGGACCCACGCGTCCTTTGGAAGGACATCAAGAGACCTCGGACATAATAAAATTACGCTTTATGCGTATGGTCATAGAAGCCACTGAGAGTTATATATGGTGTTTAGCTTATAACTTGCCAATCCTTGGCTTTTAATTAACATTACATTATAGCATTTCTTAATCTGAAATGAGGAATTGGTTGAAGTGGCATCATTGAAGTTTTCCCCTACCCTTTACAAATATCCAAGGCTGTTTTATGTACTTGACAATTTATTTTTTCTAAAGGAATAACTAACTGGTTGGTTGGGCAATTAGAAGGAATAACTCTTTCTAATTGCCCAACCAACAGCACAATTTCCTCCATCTTTTACATTACCGTCGATGTCAGTGCCCTGTGCGCCCAAATCTCCCGTTAATGATAGCCCGTGATATTCAAAGAATCCCAGTCAGATCCAAGTCGCAATTAACTCTACATGTAATTGCCTAGATTTATTTATAGAGCCCTTTCTACGCCATGCATACAATAGCGTGTACGGGTAGCCAACCGTGAAGTTATGAATTACAAATAAGGCCGGTTCACAAGGGCCATGATTTGATTGCGTTTTTAATTTTGCTAGGAAAAAACTGATTACGTGAGGTGGTGGGTCTACAGTCTGAAGTACGTAGGGGCGTTCACCTTGGAGCATAGTTGCGGTTGCGCAACTTCACGGAAAGCTAGCGCCATTAGATCTCGTAATGCGACGCTTTGTAATTAGAGCTCCCGCGCGTTTTCAACAAAAGATTGTGTTAACGCCGTAACTTCCTCTGTGGTTTCGTTGAGGATGGGTTACGAAATCGACGCACAAATGAGAAAATGTATCGTTTCTGATAGACCACACCTAATCCACAATTATCATGGAGATTTTATTTTGGATATTATATTATATATTTTGGATTAGCGTGGATTGGAAATGAGGAACCATTCTGCCAAACAGTTTCACAAGGCGTTCTCTATTTCAACGAATTTGCTCTTCATATTCTTAAGATAACTTCGCAGATTTTTTATAGTATAATTATCCTTAGTATATAATTATATATTATGTGTTCTGTGAAAACGTAGACTTAACATCAACACAATAGGATTCAACCTTCTCCCATCTCAGCAAAGCACTTATTTCCAGAACATTGCGACGGCTACATTTTGTGGTAAAATTTGATTTAGCAAATGGCTGCTAAATTGAAATAGAATCTAGATTCAATTACTGGCTAGTGGCTACCGGTAGTTGAATAAAACCTCGGCACTGACAGTCCGGACAGGCCATAATTATGGGAAGATCGGATTTTTTGGTCCATCATTATGGTGTATTAGGCGGTAGCAGGCAAAAAGACAATAAGGTTAGTCTATTGACTCTTGGCTCTAGCACTGCGTAATACGAACGCGTTTTTTTTTCAGTTGTCAGGTGATTATTAGTTTTAATAATTTGGAGAGGTCTGTATTATGGGAGCCTAAGTAGTCCCCTAATTATGTCACTTTTGCACTCGATTGTTTTATAGTTCTAGTATTATTATAGAGTATGTATTTAGAGATTTTAAGACTACGGAGCCGCACACGTCTTTTTGTTAACACGATCATCGAATTCGATATCCTTTTACGGATACTTTTTCATAAAAACTGCAACAAAAACCGTACCTAGTAACATTACGTTCGATTCGTTTTGTTGCACCTTGTATGATAAAAGTGACCGAATAAGGAAATCGATAGGATAGGATAGGCAAGGATTGTTAATGTATTATGTGTGTTTGTCATGAAACAATATGAAAATAAGCTTTTACCTTGTTTGCTTGTTGTTACCTATCCAATAATTATAACATACGCTTTTAACGAAAATTGTTTTTGATTACGATTTATCAATCAGTTCTCAAAATAAATGCCATGCACTCTGAATCACTGTGCATGAGCCATCTCGCCCTCGACAGCTAATTAGGTCACAATCGCCCCGATCCTGGTGGTGGCTAAACAGGATTTCCTGGTCTAGGATCTAGGGAATCAAAAACTTAGGAGGACCTGGAAACGCTCTAGGCTCTGAGGAGCTTAATAGTGCCTTGAGATAGGCCTTTCTGGAACTGACAGGATGATGTTTTGTAACATAGATCTATCGTGATAGATAGATAGATAGATAAACTCTTTATTAAACATCACAGAATAAATAAAACTTAAAGCTAGAACAGAGCAATATTCACTAAGGGAGGTCCTATCGATCAAACTGATCTCGATTGTGATCTCTTCCCACTCGAGGTTTTCGTCGATTGGGACCGCTAGGTATGGGGACCGCGGTCCCATTCGCCGGATCGAATTAATTTTATTATTTTTCTTTCGGCGAAAAAGACCGCTCTCGAAGTGATCGAAAAAATCTATTTATCAAGGCAAACAAAGTACAGTCAAAGGAAAAAGTAGGTATAGAAGGTTAAATGTATATATTAAAGCACAAAACTCTTCTTGATTGAAGACATCACCTACGAATCTACTATTTCATAAGAGCTATAATTCTAAACCACAACATTACCATTCTACATGGACAAGATCCATAAAGCTCCCACCCACTGTAGTTCAAACTACGAAGCACTTCCTACTTGTAATAGAAAGGTTATCAAATAAAGTGTGGTACTTAAATGTAGATAATAATATGAATTGATGTGACATCTAGGAGATTTAACTAGTCTATGAAATATTGAGATAAGATAGTAGGGAAAGAAATGGAATATCTCTGACGGTTATAGAGCATTTCATATATGTACTTAAATAAACATCATTTGAAATTAAATGCACCAATGCACCACAACTTTATAAATACAGATATATCATATCTTTCATATTTCATTTCATGTTTCATATTTCACTACAGTAATGTCTAGTAAGAAAGTTTTAAAAATACTCCATCGACCATACTATCAAAAATATTTTTCACTGTCCATCCAAAAGTTGTCTGAAAAAATCGCTTTAAGCAATATGACGCCCATTATACTACCCCTGTTTACCTATTGTATTATTTTTTCTCTGTATTGTTTATTTGTATTGTACAATAAGAATTTTCTATTCTATTCCACACTGGAACAGAGTAGATTGATAAAATCCAGCAGTGAAGTTATTCACTGGGTACCCGTGACCATGGGACCAACAGATTATTGTGTACTCTAAGATGGCCAGCCTTCCTACCAAAGACTTCTATCGTAGCAAGACCCATCTGGTCCTGGAAATATTCAGTCTTATATGTTTATTTTGGTCTCTTATTTCTACGAAATTCTATAGTTTACTATTGCGGGGAGTATTTCCGAAGCAGTGCTAGAGTTATATTTGAGTTCCCTTTTCCTGTCCAAGATTCAATCATAAATTTTAAAGAAATAAACTAATAGCTTTTTATAATATTGTGTAGATACATAACATTAGGATGATACAAAATTAAGATATGGCAGGCGATAAAATGCAGATATGGAAGTGCATGTTAGGGTAATATCCTTTTTTCAAACTCAACTGTAATCCGTTATAAATATTTTGATTACATTTGTAGATATTATAGATAGATATTGATACTAAACTCAATGATAGGTACCTACAATAGGCGGGCCATATATTTATATTGCCCTCTTGATAATGAGACTTGGAAATTATAGGGCCTTTTATGCTCTCTATTTGGGGGTGTCTACAAAACTTTAAAGCTGATGAAGTAAGAAGTTGAAGCAATGGATGGTTCTTTTCATCCTGGGTTCTTTACAAAATATGAAATACTATATGAACCAAGAAGCTGATAGGATTGTCAAAATATGTAGTCATAATATGTATAGATAATTAAATGTACATAATTTAAAACATCTTCAATAGTTAACTAAACCAGATGCTGAACTTTTCTCACTGCATTGTTATGGTATGTAATGTTTTTGCACCGTAAGAACAGTATACCGTGACCAAACACAAGTAACAACACAGTTTTTGGGACGATGTTGAGATGCGCAATTTGATACTGAACTGTTATGAATTTAAAATTCAGTGTTTATAGCGGATTGAATATAAAATGGATTATTTAATATCAGACATTAGTGTGATTTTTTTGTGAGGAATCCAGGTAATACACTACCCAGTAAATACAAGATGTGTTTTTTTTTAAAGACTCCAGCTTCACAACTTGCTTAATAATTTTTCATGAATCTAATACACTATACATAGTAATATCTAATACAGTAAAGAATGAGATTATCCTAGTATTTTTTACATACATTTTCAGCCACTTTTATTAGAATAAACAACAGGGCACACAATCTTTCTTAATAGGTACTAATGATGGTAATAAGACAAGTTCAAAACTTGTCTCTTAAATGAAAAATGTTGTAGACTTCTGTATCTAATTATTAATGTTACTTTTATATCAAATAATTACTTCAAAGACATAGGATATAGTTCCCGTGTATATTAATTCCATTTTAAATTTTACACCTAAATGAAAATCAGGTGCCTATCTTGTGTAAAATGGCCTAAATATGAACAGAACTTTGATTGACATGACACACCCACATTATATTATTTTTTTATGATAAAATTATAGTTGAACTTACATCCAATACTATCATCTAAATATTGATAGAAATTATTTCTATAAAAATGAAATAGAAGATATTTTCTCATGACAGGTTTTTTATGATCAACCATTAGATATAATAAAATAGGTTGGTTCATTACAAGAATCAAATGAAAAAGCAATGTGAAAAAGAAGGTAGGTAGGTAACATAAGTACTGTGTTAACCATCATTTTAACTTGGTGATACATTTTAAATGAAATTAACCTAGCAAAAGAATCAATAATACAAGATTGAAGCAAATAAAGATGAAGTACTGCACTTTAAAAGTACAGAAATCTATTGGAAACACATGAGAAAACATTTCACAAAAGATGAGGTAGTAAGAGAAAATATTTACCTTGGAAATTGGTCTTCCAATTGTTACCAGCTCGACAAGGTGTGAATCGGTCTCCATTTGTGTCATCCTGCCTATACTCTGGTTGCACCAGCACAGGCTGCTTTCTGCTCGAGGGACTGCACTGCTGCAGCAGCCGAGTCCGGTACGTAGGGCTTATAAACATCTTCACAAAGTTCACAGCAGAAAAACAAAAAGTCCAATGAGGGTTACTTTATATCTGGCGAATAATTTAGTTTTCCTCAATATTGCATCGATACCCGACCACACTGTTTACATCGCCGGCCTGAGTCGAAGTAAACATTGGCCAGAGGAGCGCACTCATCGACTGCTCCGGACCATTTGACCATAGTCGATCCGATATGCTTGACGGACCAGAAGACATCGTCCACAGAGGTGATAACAAGCACCCAGTATAAGCGTCCGCGGGTTCACAGCTGTTACAGAATTATAAATATCAATGCACAAACACTAGGTTACACAGTAGATTTGGAATTTTGTTGAATATGTACAAAATAAAGCTGTAAAAAGAAGGAAATAGGAAATTTTTGTAATTTGATAACCGATTGTGGCATAAATAAGATTGGTGTTGCATGCAATAAAAAATAAAATATTAGGAGGGTGAGCGAGCTGAGCTGCCAGATATGAATTTTTCAATTTCCCCAGAGAAGATTTAATTGTCATAAAAAAACTTCGATAAAAGATGTGGGTAAGTATCTCATATCCCACTATGCCTGTATTATTTATTTTTATCTATTAAATTAGTAATGTGAATAAGAGCGATTTGTGAGAGGATTATTATAAGACTAGATAATATTTAGTTTTATAAATATTGAAATATTTATAAAACTAAATATTATCTACTTACTTGTTCACCAAAGTTTTCCCTGAAATTAATGAGTGAAATAATAATGCACATTGCACAATAAGACCGCAACGCTTAGATAATCTACCAAAGGAGATGGCAATGCAAGCGTACATCTCTGCTGACCCTAAGGTAAAGGCATGCTTGTCCGTATGCCATGACGTCAGTGCGGATGACCAACCATGACAAGGACGGGGGAGGGATCAAAAATCACAAAAGTACTGTGATGTACCTACTTTAATAATGGACGATCCCTAATATTCGAATGCGTGCATCACTATTGTAATTTTTTGCATAGTGCGCGTCACGGAGACTGTGACTGGCGCATGTCATTGTATTTAGCAATGCGTGTTTAGCTGCCACGTCTAAATTTTGGCCCGGAAAAGATACCTAGGTACCTATGTGCGAATATTATCATCATGGCCATCTCCTTTGGTACATTTTCTGAAAAATGTATTTTTTTGGGCTATTGTTTTTTTTTTTTTTGTTAGAACGAAATATTAATCTGTGTTGTTATTTAATTGAAAAGCGTTAAATATTTAACTTAGTTCAATAATTTGTTAATATTCGTTAGTCTCATTTATAATTTTCCCTTAAATTCATAATAGAAATCTATAGCTGGTAACCCAGATAATATGCCAAATATTTGAATTTGAACAACGGTTGAAATCAATTGATAAATCGATTAATTAATCGATGTTTTTTTATACCATCAGATGGATATCGGGGTAGGTGGAATTCAAGAAAATTCTGGACGTGTGTTTCATTATTTACCGGGAGCCGCGTGGTCAGTGGTGTAATCACCGCCGCGTGCCGCGTCGTGCCGTCGCTGCAGCCGGTGCGGCGGCGGGCGTGACGTGGTACGGAACGCCGCGCCGCGCCGCGCGCCGCACGGCGAACGTACTTGCAGATAAAGCATCCACCTCTTTACTGAATCGTGACGTTGGCTGTGTCTTGAATAGGTAGGTACCTATGCTACTCACAAAAATAAGACCCTTATTTACAATAGTAAATAGGTACATATTGATCATTGTCTATGTAATTATATTATTCATTCATGTATAAATTGTAAAATTTTATTTTATTGTATTTTTATTTAATAAAAGTCTTAAATATAAAAAAATTGTAAAATAAAACGTAACAAAATAAAATTTAATGCCAAAATTATGCTAAGCCAAAACACACAGTTCTCAATACAGTATTTTTCTTTAATAATAAAAATAAAGATGTCAAGCATTTGGCCATCCCCTAATGCGTGCGCAGGAGTTTTGGCGGGAATCCGATAGTGAGACGTTGTTGGATTTGTATTATTTTCTCAAACTTGTGTTTCTTCGAGTGTTAATGTGTAATATTGGTGGAATATTAATCATTAAGTGTTCGTTAACGTGCACGAGTGTAGGCGAATGATATAAACTCAAAAAGCGTGTCATTTCGCATTTTTTCCAAAACTCCCAAGATGTTTCAGTAAAGGATCCACTACTTTACTGAATCGTGACTTTGACGATGTAAATAATTGACTTGACTACTTGACCACGATTGCTATATTGCTGTGACTTTTTAATGTTAAATTAAGAAATACTTATTATAAGAAAATACTTGACACTGGCTATATGCACAAACCGTGCGAAGCCATTACTAAAAAAAAAAAAAAAAAACATGCGTGCGCAATGCGCATATTTCGCTTGCACGTCAGTCAGTGTCAGTGCCGGAGTTTTGGCGGGAATCCGATAGTGAGATGTAGGTTAAGGACCTGTAGGCAGCGAGCTTCCGTAAAATGGGCGGTTTTTTGTCAAAAAGTTAAGCTGTAATTACAAATAATTATAAGCCAGAAAAAATACAGTGTATAGTCAAGTCTTTCAGTTAGCTAATTAATCAATAATGTTGAACTAAAGTTTTCTAGTATCTTGCGAAAAAAATTCACGAGAAAGGACCCGAAAAAAATCTTTCGTCACATAATGCTCAACATTTTCAGCGACAACTATCATATTTTTTGGAACCATAAAAAAGGCAATTTTATTTTCCAATGAAATTTGAATTTTCCAATAAACTGAATCGATTCCGTTCTTCTAAATTAATAAAAACGACGAGAATATGATCAGTTTGAGCGCGTACTAGGCGGCTCAGTACCCGCTACGGCGTTTCAGAGAGAGGACGTATGTCGCTGTTCCTCAAAATTTTCTCGTGGAATTTACTGTTTGTTCTCCAAAAAAATAAAGCAAACAGAATCTCTACATGGTATACAACTGGTTTATTTACTTAGTTGCCGTAAATGACTTCCTTCGACGATTACTAAACTTTTATTATAACCTATAATACTTTGTATTTATTCTCCATTGTGTGTAAAGAATAATGGCTAATATGACTATTCTTGCACCACCTGTAACTGAAATTAGCAGCAAAAACGCGTTTTTAGATTGTTCACTTAAATAAAACTGGGATTTCTTATGATAGTTTGGAGTTAATCAAAGGAGCAGATTATGATTGTATATTAAAATGAAGATGTAGTGAACTTCCGTTTTCCATAATGGCGGATCTGGCGGATGCATATTCTGACGTTTTATTTTTAGCACACTTCCAGCAATCTTTCTGCTCAGCTACGAGCCAGTTTTTTCAATGTTTTTGCTTCGCACGATTTGTGCATTTAGTCATTGTCAAATATTATACTGTAAATTCGAAAGTAACTCTGTTTCTCTGTTTGTCTGTTTATTTGTATGTTTGTTTGTTTGTTACTTTTTATGGCTAAACGGCTGGACCAATTTCGATAAAATTAGGTATAGAGAGACAACAAAAATGAAAATGAAATTTGGTAGGTATATGGGAGAAGGAAAGATGAGGACCTGGGGAGATGGGGAGATGGAGAGCAGCAGCTGGAGAGATGAGGAGATGGGAGATCGGAGATGGATGAGGGATGGGAGATGAGATATTGGGAGTTGGGGGAAAAAGCGATGAGGAAATAGGAAGATAGAGATGTTTTAGAGATATTGACAGAGACGTGACGTGCCCGATTGATTTACAATAGCATACAAAGTTCACGCATATTGTGTTCTTACTAGCTGGATTCGATTTAAATGCAGACGAAGTCGCGGGTAACAGCTAGTATTCCATATTTTCACAACCTCGTGGTAAAGTAAATTTACAGTCATAGCCACGATTCAGTAAACTTTACTGAAACTAGCTTTTACGCGCGACTTCATCCGTATATGAAAAAGCTTATAAATTGAAAATAAATATTGAAGTCTTTGTATCTCTATCCCTGTCCCTGTCCCTTTCCTTTTCCCTATCCTCAGTCTTAACCTTTATATTTTAGCAAGAGCCTAAAATAATGAAGTGTCAGATCACCTACTTGAGAAATTATGAATTGCCCATATAAATTTTCAACTCCTATTTATTTGGATTCTAAGATCCCTATTTTTTCTGACGAAAAATAGCCTATACCCATCTCATAGGTCCAATCTTGGTCAAGATTGATTCAGCCGTTTAGAGGTGAAAGGATGGAAAAAACTAAAAAAAAAACCAACAAACACACACACACAGTTTTGCATTTATATGATCTTAGTACGGATGCCTGACACTGGCTAAATGCACAAATCTTTTACTCCGTCATTGTCATTGTCAAAATATATATCAAAAAGAAAATTATGGAAGTGGACTAAAGAGGATGTATCAAATGGACTTGACAAACGCGCATACCAGAAAGGACCAACACTAAATAAATTTAATACAACTTATTTAGGTGTGACTCCAATAATTCGTGCGGCATTCTAAATTTGATAGGATTATAGTCAAGGAGGTAATAATTTATGTAATGCTGGCGGTAATGTTGGTGCTTGGTGCGTACGCCAACAAAGATAAAACATTTAATTACCTAATACATTATTTACCTACTACAGATTGTGTTTATTTTTCATTGTAACAAACTACTTATATACATACACCAAAACAAAAATCATACACAAAAAGTTTCCCGGCAGCAGGTTTCGAAACTTTGAAACTACGTCTATAGGAACGGAACGTAGCATCTCAGACCGCTCGGCCAATCTGACATGTCATTACAGTGTCGAAATAATTGAATGCTTCAGACTAAAGCCTACGTAGTAACTATGTAGTAATCTGTGCTAAGGCCACGTGATGCCGTTAGTAAGAGTATAATACTATGAATTAGCGTTTTCGACTTGCCGTGAGCGCGGAGCTAGCATGGCGCGCGGCCCGGCCGGGTAACTTTCATCTTCTAAAATACATAAAACGCTGCTATAGGAGCGCCTTAAGGTATTATAGGTTTTTGTGACGTAGGTAAGGTAAAGGTACCTAGTGGTATTGAATTATTTTCTAGCACTTGTGTACCTACCTATCTTCAAGTGTAAATGTGTAATATTGGTGGAATATTAGTCATTGAGAGTTCGGTAATGTGTATGAGTGGGGGCAAGTGATATAAACCCAAAAAACTTCGCAATTTTTTCCAAAAGTCCCAGAAAGTTTCCATAAAGCATCCACCACTTTACTGAATCGTAACCTTGATATGTAAATAATTGAATTGACTACCTGCCCACGAGGATTGCTCTAATGCTATGACTTTCCTATTGTGAAATTAAGAAAATTAAATGATACAATACTGGACATTGGCTAAACGCACAAACCGCACGAAGTCAAAACTAAACCAAAAAAATGTCAGTGTCATTATCTACTATGCTGCCATTGACATTGACACTGACATAACTGACGTTCGGAACGAATGTGTAGTGAAATAAATGCGTTTTTTTTAAGTTATGGCTTCGCACGGATTGTGCATATAGCCAGTGTCAAGTACTTTATTATATAAGTCTTTCTTATTTCACATTAAGAAAGTCACAGCAATATAGCAATCGTGGTCAATTAGTCAAGTCAATTATTTACATCGTCAAAGTCACGATTCAGTAAAGTAGTGGATGCTTTACTGAAACTTCCTGGGAGTTTTGGAAAAAATGCGGAATGACACGTTTTTTGAGTTTATATCATTCGCCTACACTCGTGCACGTTAACGAACATTTGATGATTAATATTCCACCAATATTACACATTAAGACTCGAAGAAACACAAGTTTGAGAAAATAATATAAAACCAACAACGTCTCACTATCAGATTCCCGCCAAAACTCATGCGAAATTTTAAAAACGTTGTTTGTTAGTTGAGTTGGGAGTACGTAGTACACACTGTAGTACCTAGTACCTACATACCATCCATAGTCCGTATAGCTATTAAAAAGTTTTATGTTACCATATGCATGCCACTCTATGGTCCATACCTATTGTACCTACCTCTACCTACCTACCTACCTACCTAGTTGGGTTGTTTGTTTGTTTGGAAGTTGTGAGTGAATAGTTCCATCCAAGTGATTGAGAACTTTGAGAAGTATAGCTATACCTATTTATTATTTCCTCTTTTATTTTCAGTTACCTACTGCATCTTTGGATTTATAGGAATCAAATTAGAAGATTAGAGAACCTTGGGTAGGTACGGTCCGTACGTGCATAATAGAGGATGGATCATAGCCGAAGCAAGCAACCTCGCAGTGATGGAGATTTCTCAGTAGATAATCCTGTTTATTCGAGGCTATTCGTAGTATGCGACAAGAAACTTAACGAAGATGACTTGAGAGAGGCTTTTTCGAGTTTCGGATGTATTGAAGATATAAAAATTCCTCAAGACAGTAGTGGAATGTCGAAAGGTGTTTGTTTCATCAAGTACTCTAAGACATCAGAAGCAGCGGCGGCCGTTGAATGTATGAATTTGAAAGTTCTGCCCAACACCCAACGCTCGCTCAAAGTCATGGTAGCCGTCAATCGCTCTGAAGTGGAAAGACATGACGTTGATGAAGAAAAATATAAGAGATTGTTCATTCATATCCCAAGAAGTATGACAGAGGAGCAGCTGGAAGACATATTCTGTGAATATGGTCAACTGAGTTCCATTCTCATCCAAAGAGATCATAACACTGGTGAATCAAAAGGATTTGCTTACGTGTCATATTCCAAGTTTTCCGAGGCCGCTAAAGCCTATGAAGAATGCGGGAGACAGTACAGACCCGTATTTGCTAAACCTAAATGGCAAAAACGTCCGGAGACATCATTTGAGTCCAATATTGGATTTTTAGCTAGATCCAATGATACTAGATCCTCTCTAATTTCAATGATGGGCCCATCTGGCAGTACATACAGGCATGGAGGGTATACCAAAGTTAACTTCATGTGTTGTCCTCAAGTTACCCATAGACATATGGAGAGATTGTTCGATATCATTCCAGGAATGTTGAGCTGCAAATACTTTGTAGACATGCTTTGTAATTGTGGTAAAGGTACAGTGTTATACTCCAATCCAACGTCAGCAGCTTATGCTGTAAATAAGTTAAATGAATTTGAATACCCACCAGGTATGTTAGTTTTTGTCAAACCGGACAGATCATACTTCGGTGCTGAGGAAAATCATTTCAGGAACATACCTGGAGCGGTATCGAAATTGAAGAAAGCAATTACATCGGCAACCCTATCTGGGTCTCCTGATTTGGCTGCACTGGCAGAGGCAATAGCGGAGGCATCCAAGCTTGTTAAGATTGCTACAGGGAATGCTCCTGATGATGAAGTTCCGGATGTTAATGACATCAACTATTGCAGTGCCAAACTTCCACCACCAAAACCTTTGGCCAACATTGATAGTGCAGTTGCCAAGAGATGTTTCCTGATCTGCAAACCCTCTCCTCCTCCATTGACCGTCCTGCGCGACATCTTCTGTCGTTTTGGGGATCTAATAAATGTTTACACACTGCCCAATAAAACTGTAGGATATGCTCGCTATGCATCGGTAGCTTCCGCTGATGAAGCATTGAAGACATTACATGGTGCAGAGGTTTGTGGTGTTCGAATGAAGGTTGTGGTAGCAGAGGAGGAAGCTTCTCCGAGGAAAAGGAGATTTAATGATGATTCATACTAGTACTGACAGACTACTGTAGTCGTTTTTCTCTTTAAGTTGTAAATGTGGACTTTGACAGACTACTTACTCTGAAGCCTCAATTGTATTTACTTACCTACAGACAAATAAACACGATTTTTGGGAAGACTGACATTGTTTTTGAATAGATTTACTTTTTTTTGCTATCTTAAATGTTACTCTTGACAAAATGATACCCATACAAAACACAGACAGACAATAATCTTTATACATAGTTTTAGGTTTAGGTCTTATTTTTTGGGTAGGTACTAGGTAATATGATAAAGTTTGAAAATGTGGCAAATATTTTTCTGAACTGGTATCTAAATGATTCGCACATCGTTTTTGAGATATGTTTTGGAGCAACTTCATTGCATTTCACACCACAAATTAAAAAAAAAAGAAAAATACATTCAAAAAACTAAAACCTTGCGGTGGTAGCCTAGTGGGCGAACGTCTGCCTGCCAAAGCGGGGGTTCAAATCCCAGCGAGAGCATGTACCAATGTATTTCTTGTTAAACCTAGTATGTATGTAAATATCACTCACTTTTCAGTGATGGAAAACATCGTGAGGAAACCAACATACCAGGGAATTATTATTTCGGAGGCATGTATCCACCAATCCGGACCAGTCCCCGTAATTGACTATGGCCTTACCCTCCTCACGTTAGTGAGTGGAAGCCTTTGCCCAGCAGTGGGACAAGTTACAGGCTGAATTATTGTTACTATTATTTATACTTAAATCAATTTATTCCAATGTAAACTTAATCCAACATTATTGCACACACAGCCTTGTTACTTAGGAATAAAATAATTGACCACGATCACTACTAACATTCGAAATCTCGAATAGGCACTGAAAAATAATCACGTCGATTCCATGATTGCTTGTTGCAGTAGCGGCAACAGTTGTTCCTTGTAAAGGGGGTGTCTGTCGCCGTGAGTTATTTTGAGAATTTTCTCAGAACTCTTCAGTTGTATAAGGGCATTTTTGAGATCCATTTTGTACAACAATATTTTGCCATACTTCAAATAAAGGAGTCCTAGCAAAGGATTCCTTTCGCCATAGTAGAACCTGGAAACAATGGGTTTTGTTAAAAAAAATAAATTTACAATAAAATAATACCCGAATGTCGAAACGTTTCCCAGTCTATTTGAAGCCACGTCATAAAGACGGTTGGGTAGCGAACTATTCAGTGACTTCCAAGATGCCAACCTTTAATAATAGAGCGGTTAGAGCGGGACTAAAAAAGGGGTAAAAACCTTACCTAAAACATGGAATGAGTTTGTCTGCGTAGTCGCACGCCTTGTCCCACAGTTGGACTTCAATAAGCGCGTCAAAGGCATGGTCCAGCGTTTGGGCATGCAACACGTTTAGGGGATGCAGCACCCCATCGTGTCTTTCAAGACAGTACTTGCACACGTCAACATCTGGTATTGGAGTTGAGAAGAATTACTTTTTCCTCGAGAAAACCCGATAAAATTAAAAGGGGGAGCCAGAATGATGTTATACTACTAGCAGGTACTGAGGTCCCCAAAGTTTTCAACATTTAAAAGGATACAAGCCATAGAGGCACCTTCCATATTTTTCAAATGAACCTCGGTAAATTCCATTGTTTTCACGAACGTGTCAACGTGTTTCTCCGTGTATTTTGTGCCGCATTCTTGACAACGCACGCCCTCAAATACGCTTTGCTCAATCTCATTCTTATTGATGTCAGCGTCGGCGTCCACCATGTCAGTACTGCCATTTTCGATTTTAGTCACAGTTTTGACATCAGGCTTCCTCACAAGCTGACAATCGTCTTTCCATTGGATAGCAACGGGAGAATCGCAGTCGGAGTTGAGACACCGACCCGCGTGGACGTATTGTATTTGATTTTCATCTATAATTATGTAAAATAAAAGTGTATTCATTAATATTTAAAAAGATGTCAATGAAGGTAACAGATCATGCGCGTTGCTTGGATGCTACTCGGTAAAGTGGAAGATTTACGGATAACAGCTTTGTCAGTTTCACAAAGGCCGGGCAAGAGGGTGGACAAGAGTACGGGAAAGTCAGCATTGAAAGAATAAGAGCAACATAACTAAATAGCCCCAAAAGCAAATGGCCGCAATACGGCAAGGACGGTTGTGTTATAACTGCGCCGACATGTTTAAGATTCGATTTCAAAATCAAAGTCAATCATTTATTGTACAATCTCACTTTTCCAGACATTTAAAAATTCGGCTTGTGTTGCGGATGCTGCTACCCCGGGCGGTAAATCACAGCCCAAGTGGCCCAAAACTTATGATTAAAATCGGCTGACTTTCCCACAGAGCAACCAGCATGCAAGATACAATTAGTAGCACATCTAAAGCATTTACCCATGCACCTGTCACACTGACACAAGAAGTAGTAGCTTTGCAAAAGTTCTGTCTGACGCTGATATGGGGTCTTCATCAGATCGATGTATGATATACGTATCTGGAACCAAAGATAGTAAAAACTATAATAATTACAGTACAGAACCCGTAATGACTATTTTAAGTGGAACCATTAGACCCATAGCACAGAATACCTATTAATACCCTAGCCCATAGTTACCAGTCAGCTTCTATACAACCTAGACTAGGTTCTAGAGCATTTCTCGACCAATATTTAAGCAGACAATCTATGGAAGCTCAGACATTCTGGCACTGCATTTATGAAGATTGGCAGGCGCTTATACCATTAGATAGGCGAACGATCTACTGATCCAGTCTTACAACTATTGTATCTCAAAACTTCTGGATGTTACAAGCATACCTGAGTCCAATCGAGGCAGGGCATGTCCTGTAGTGCCCTAACATTGATGGTCTTGCCATCGAAGGTGGCTACCGTGTTCGGGGTACAGCTGTGGTCCATTATAGACGAGGCCAGGTAGACGCCGGTGCCAATAGAGTTCATATCAGTGTCTAGAATCATGAAGCTGTTGATTACCATCTGAAAGTGTTGTTTGATTGAGTTAGACGAGTGGATTATTTTGTAGAATTATTGTTCTTGACAAGACAAGGTACTCCAAAAATAAATGCATTGTGTGGGATGCTGAATATGAATAACATAATATAAACCAATCATAGATTTGTCGATTGATTTATACACATTTTATAGAGTGTTTGTATCAGTTTATTATTGCACTATACACAACTAAACAGGCAATATAATTTGCTCTACGTTAAAGTCTTTAAAACTCACCCTCCCGTACAAGCCCATCAGTTCGACAGTGTTCGGCAAAGATATATCTTTCAGGAACTCGTACAACACCCCGCATAGCGACGTGAAATGCTCCATTCTCTTATTATCAGTTTTCAGGTCGGAGTAATCTGGAAATTGGATATGCGGTGTCAAATAGATAAGATAGCAATTTTTCGAACCTGAACCTGATAATTTATGCACCACGGTTAATAACATTTGCTGTGCCACCATGAACTTTGGATTACATAATCTGACGTGGCTCTACGCAGTGCCGGTCAGGCTGAGATATTGGTGCAAAAGCCTTATTTCCGCTGAAAACTGCTATTCAAACCACCTAAACAAAACCTTTGCGAGTTCAAAAGCGTACCCCTTTGGCGCACTCTGTATAACTACAAGACTGCATCATTGCAATCTAGCCGGCACGATGTCAAACGAAGCCCAACAGTTGAAAGAAGAACAATAATAATGTTCGTACACTATACTGATTGCTCTGGGTATGCTCTATACTCACGTGACATCAAATCCTTCCACATACGGAATGAGTTGCCCGAGTAGAACGCCCGGTAGGAGTGCCCATCGCCGCGGTTCAGCCGGTTTATAATCTTCGCCAGCATGCGAGCCGCGTCCGGCACCACTTTGGGCGCCACACGCTTGAAGTTCGCGCATTCCCACTGAAACAGTAGAGCTCTAAATATCAACAGATGGCCTGAAACTTCAGTTCTTAAGAGCAGATAACACGCACCAAGGAAAAACTGGCACAACCCCATGGGGTTCTGGAGTAAGCTGTCAAATTAAGTTGTAACAGAAATACTTGTTGACATGAGGCCTTGCTTTTCTGAAGAGAAACCTGACGGCCTTATGAATGGAAGGATATAGGTTCTTCTTAGGTAATAGCAACGGTGAAAATATCATTACAGATCGAGAACGCAAAAGAATTCCAAAATCAGATCCGTTATACTCAGTAACAAAATGTTTCTTTAGTAGGGTTACCTATTTAGTTTGCTGATGGTAGATATGTAAGATCATTTACTCCACCACCAGTCATTCATGGAATAAAAGCCACCAGATATAAAAAGCCATCGGCCCAAAATAAACCTAACACTTGCGAGCTGAGTACACTGCGAATAAAACGAGCGTATCAATAAATCAACTGGCATAGGAAATGGCAAACAGCCATGCGATGCGGCTGGTATGTTAGGTTACGACTCTGAAATCATCACCTGTGGACCGGCTCGTGATTATGCAAGGATCGTTTAATCATTCCATTCGTGCTTACGAAATGACATTACATATATACACTTGAACTTTATAAGAATCGTCACAAAGTTTTGTTATGGTGGCATTATTGAGTAGGCTGAGAAGACAGAATTTCATCTCAACTGTAATGTTTCCAGTTTTCTAGCCCCGTGGATTATGGCCTAATCCTTCTCTAGACAGTGAGGAAGTGAACCCTTGCTAAAACAGGGGCGCGTAGCCGCGTACCCTACCCACTAAATTATTATACGGGCCAACAACACATTAGTAAGTTAGGTAGGTAAGTATTATTTAACTATGCCTAGTGCCTGTCTATATTACCTTACTAATACTTATTATAAACGCGAAAGTTTGTAAGTATGGATGGATGGATGGATGTTTGTTACTCTTTCACGTCAAAACTACTGAATGGATTTTAATGAAACTTTACGATAATATAGCTTATACATCAGAATTACAAATAAGCTACAGTTTATACAGATATTGTGTGAATTGTCCAAAAAATTACGATAAGTGCCAAGTAAGTAGCAAAAAATCTACCGTCTGCGAGCTATTCAGACGTGCGCTGCCAAAACCGCTAGAGTTACACATAATATTATGTAATGTATGATGGAAATGTTTAACTTAAATAGTTCTACAAAAAAGCCCGCCACAGTATATATCTATATCTTATGTGTAAGCCATTATAGCCAAAATAGTGAACCATAAAAATGTGTGATAAATTTAATGTCCTAATGTCCTAGTTATTTTCTACGCCACGCTAATAATTATAATTATGCTGCTCAAAATACTAATCCTGCGCAGACGAAGTCGCGGGAATCAGCTAGTTATGAATAATAAGATAAGCTTGTCAGTTTTTGATTGAACTTTAGTATGATCGATGAATGTAAAATCAATATTTCATGCTGTCCAAACCACCTACTTATTCTATTTCGACCAGTCTGATTTCTCACTACTATAAGTAGACCAGGGAACTTTTATTGGCACGCTGGTACCATGCATCCTAGTAATGATTGTAATGCAGCGCGATCATAGGTCACACACGCGACTAGAAGACCGCGGATCTGCGACAGGTGTGCGATTGACGCGTTTGTGTCCTATGATTTGTATGTTTTGTTTTTGTTGAATGTAGCGACATTTTGTTGGAATGCCCGCCAAAACAGAATTGCAAGCAGGCTTGGTAGGCCGATGTTTTGTCTCTTCGAGTAATTATTATTTGCTTCTACTTGCAAGGTTTATGAAAATTGGATCAACAGTTGAAAGTATAAAATTATCTTCCGAAGAACATTTTACGCGTCGGTTCGTGCGTCTATTTGGGACCCTCGATTCGCTCGTTCATTATTACAACACCATTTGTATGATGTTTTGCATCATTACACACCATAAAATAAATCGTATGTATTTACCTACATATATTCGCCCACACGTTCAAAGAGTAGGCAACATAAATAGGTAGGTAGCTAGGTATACAAACAGAAATAGCTTTTGACGTAGGTAAGTAGGTATAGATAGTTACATTTTTTTAACATGTTTCTGCAGGAAATCACAAAAATGCTTCTTGTTTTATGGCCATTGTCAACCATAAATTCAAATCATTAGCAGTTGCCAAGTTTCATGTTAATCATGTAAGAATGTTGCCGAGTATCCATCACTATTAACATGCCATTAGGTAAGTAGATAGGTAGATACTCGGTGAGTATTTTGGAGTAAAGCTGATGCTGAAAATGTAATCTACTTATCAATTAAATAAAATTAAATAATATTATGAAGAATCGAAAAAAAATCACATGATTAATGGACGACCCCTTAAAACTGTGTGCTTACCTTATGCTCACTCCATGCATCTTTCTGGCACAACCTTCCGCAGTAATGCACATATTGGCATCCGGAGCATTTCAGCACTTTCCCCCTGAAATTGGCACAAGAGCAAGACATTAACCCCAATTAACATGTTTTGACAGATTATGCATTAAACTGTCTGGCGGCTCTATTGCCTGGAATCTTTTGTTTAACTAAATGTCGGATACCATAACTTAAGACCGTAACATTAATTAGTGTGAATGTATCCTAGATGTAATAAATTCACTTTCTGGCATGGTTTTATTGTTGTTGAGTTTGTAAATAACATTTTTAAGATACCTTAAATTTTAACCCACCATCACCTCATGGGCTAATGTAGTTTTTCTTTAGTAATGGCTCAGTCTTTTTACAGATTTTTATGTAACATTTAATCCTGGCAAATTTTGAATGATCAATGGTGTACAACTTTTTTAATGTAAATTTTAGGACTGTCCTGTACTGTAGTATTTTTAGAGGAAACAATTTACAAAAAAGATTAGGTATTTAATTAAATAAAATATTCATGTTAACTAAATTTATTTAAGCATAATTGAATAAACCACTAGGTACGGGCGACATTCTCAATATAACTAAAAATTATGGAAATATTTTAGAAAATTATTTTAGAAAATTGAGATGTAAGAACATACTAAAAAATAAAAGACTAAAACCAAACTTGAACTTACTTCTGCAAACAATTATCACACCGGCTTCCTTGCTCTTTCGACGACAGCACAAAGGCAAACGGCTGCTCTGTCAGTATCAGATCACCCGCTTTTATTGAAGAGTTTGTGTTTCTGTATTTATTTTTCATTTCTTAAAGCAAGTTGAGGTAACTTTTCCAAGTTAGATTTTTTTTATTATCTTATTCCTATTGCCTGTAGGTAGTTGTACGACTTTGAAGCTAAAGATACATCTATTCTACGCTACGTCCAGTCCAACTCCAATACCAAGTTACGAGCTGCGAAACACTAATACTTATAACATTGGCATCGCTACGCTACCTGCCTTGCTATATTTATCAAGTCGAATATCGGTTACATTATTTTTAGTGAGGACGCGACCGCTGCCTAGTAATGAAAAACAAACAAAAAGCACACTATTATTAGATCATTTTGCAGAAGGGAGTAACCGACCAAAGTTACAGTTACAAAATAAACATTTCATAGAATTCAGCCAGACTCAGATGTTCAGTCAGATTGCCTACTGCCTAGTGGAGGAGTGAGTGCCTGCACGAAGACTGACGGTGACGTGAGACGTCTAAGTCAACTGTCATGTCAAGTTTAATGTCAATCACTCAACTAGGTAGGTACCTATAATTTTTTTACATAGACATCAACGTCTTGGCAGGCAGATGTTCGCCCACTAGGCTACCACCGCTTATCTACTAAACAATACTGATATATCAACCAAATTGTTGAAGGTCACCGTTGTTACGGAATAAAACTATTTTTAGATGCTATTGGAATTCAATTAGATGGCTGGCAATGTCACATCGCATCGCTGTCTAGAAAATATCGGTATTTTACGTCAAAGTATCGATATAAATTATAAGTATCGTTACTATAATACCGATAAAAGACAAAAATATTATTAACTAGCTGCGCCCCGCGGTTTCACCCGCGTTTGGATAATATACGATATATCTTTATGAATTGTAGCCTATATGTTATTCTGATATGTAAGCTACATTATTGTACAGTTTCATTAAAATCCATTCAGTAGTTTTTACGTGAAAGAGTAACAAACATCCATCCATCCATCCATCCATCCATACTTACAAACTTTCGCGCTTATAATATTAGTGGGATTACAAAAATTTAATCTATCGGTATTTTCTATGTATCGATATCATTATTGGTTTTCCAAATGATAATATCTATATTTTTAACATAATCGATATACTCTGTCTCTCACCTATACCCTGAAAAACAAAACGAAAGAAGGAAAAAAAACAGTGACAGTTGTTTGTTTATAATGGTTTGTCATTGTCATTTGAGAATTGTGGCCTGCCTGTGGGACTGTGAGTGATTGTCACTTGGCACTTGGCAGTTGGCAGATCCTGTAAAAAAATTAAAATCCTGAACTTGTACATAATGCAATTGCAATAATAAAAGAATTATCAAAATTCAAAAGTTGAAGAACAGAAACTGCAAAAGCCAAATAGATAGGTATTCAGAAATGTCGATAATAATGACAAAAGCAGCACTTGCACTTAAAAACGCAGAAAATAACTTCCAATTCGTAAAGTTTGAGGCACATAAACCCAAAAAGAAGCAGCCAACACAGGGTACAGAATTGAGCTGGAGGACAGAAGCACCCAAACATTCCAAGAAAGACCCTGACCTCAAGAAAATACGACACGAGGTGGTGAAGTTTGGCATGTCTGGATTTGATGCCACCAAAAAAGAGGAGGCTAAAATAGCCTTGGCGGTCAGTTTAGGTTAGTTTTATTCAGATTGATTTTACTAAAAAGGTAGGTCGGTACACAAAGTAAACAGTAGATACATACTAGTAGGTACATAACTATTCTATATTATATGTATGTACCTATTAAGTACAACATTAAAAGGGATATCAACACTGCGCCTGGACTGGTCCGTACGGACCATGCAACAATTAAACATCTATTGGCATTGGTTACTCTAAGGGCTAATATTAAGTATCTTTAAATCACATACAAGGAGCTACGGGTTCAGGCTGTAGGTATTCCGAGAATTATCGTAGAGGTGTTATTTTAAATTTATACAGTGTTGACTAGGTCGGATTAGTCAAAACTTAAACATGTGATAAGTTTAATCTGTTGTACATCAATTTTAGTTTACTATTACTCTAAGCTTCCAATGATTTCAAACTTTCAGTTAGCAGTTGCAATATTTTGTATGTAAAAATTCCAGGTGCAAAACCGCCGAAGCGTCCCTACATTAACTACAAGGAGCTGATGCAGAAGAGGAAAGAAGAGCGGGAGAAAGCGAAAGAAGACAGGCTGCTGATGATATCAAAGAGTGTGATGCAGACCACAGAGAAGAAAAAGAAGGGCAAGAAAAACGATGTGGGAAATGTGCTGGAAAGCTATGGCAAGGTACAGAAACACTTTTGTTTCACACATTTGGTACCTACTTAGTAGTTTTCTAGATGAGGTTTGACAGGAGACCAAAAAACATTATGTACCTACCTACTTATACTTACTTTAAACTTGTATACTTTCTTGTGAAGGCGGATCTAAGTCTTCCAAATACTTCCAATCCTGTCATAAGGTTTAATATTCCAACAATATCTATATTGGTAGCATATGAACCAGTGTTAGTATACTTACACAAATGTAGGCTAGCGATGATACCATCCCATAAATTTCATGCTCTCCAAAGTACCAAATGTGGTAATTTCATGTTCTCCCAAGTAAGCTCCTGGAAAAGTAAATTATAGCTTTCGTCTTTCAGGTGCAGAAAAAAGACTTGAAAAAGAAAGAAGAAAGAGGACCCAAAAAGAAAAACAAAGCCATTAAAATATGAGTTAGTTCATAATTATTTTATGTTTACCTATAAATTTTAAATTTTCAATAAATTCCATTGAAGTCAGTTCTTGATTAATTACTTGTTATAATATAAAACCTGTTATTCATCTGTCTACACTACTACTTTCATATTTTATATAAGTCCAATAAAACGCATGGAGTAAAATTTTGCCTGAGAATTTTTTATCTTCTAGTGGGAGGCCCATTTTATGTCAGATAAAAAAAAGTCGACGAACTCAGAACCTTCTGCTTTTTTAAAGTCTGTTAACAATGAAACGCTAGGTTTTAATGTCAGTTAATATACTGGACATTACTACGCAAACGTGCCCCATCGTCGCTTTTCCTGGCGGTAGGTAATCAATCAATATAATTACATTTTTACTAGCGATCTTTCTTTATTTTAACACCTTCATAATTATACTACAAATAAATTAACTATGCTTAATTCAATAAACCATTACAATAATGGACCACCTGCCATTCCCTAATTGATACGTCACCAATTAAGGATCGGTTCCACAATTAATTTAAATTAACTACTTGTTAACTTAATTGATATTAATTACGCCACGCAAGGTGGGGACAACTTGCAACCGTTTAAAAGGACGAACAATTTATATAATCTCGCCACAATCCGATTTGATTTCGACTGGAATACATCACGTCCTATATTCGATTCGTTTGCTTCGAAATATTTCAAACATGGATCTGCACCTACACCTCTCAGTGGCCTTTCGTGCATTGGACAGAAAATGGGGAGCGGCTGTCGACTTGGACTCCTCAGAAGAATGTTTGCCCTGCCTTCCTGCCGTCATCGACAGATCCACGACCACATTCTCTTCGGAGGAGTTCCTCAGAAAACGATGCCGCCCTAAGCCCTACTCTCGAGGAGTCAAGAGGGAGAAAGAAGATGGGAACAGCAACGATTCCTTCGCTAACATATCGTCGTCGAGAATTCCGACGCTGAGCGAGGCCGACGTCAGTGCGGATGATGTCTGCGGAACAGTCGCCAATTTCGTTGTTGAGTTTGGAAAACGTCACTGTCTCGAAGCTAAAACGGGAACTGCCTTGGACTGCGCCTTGCGAGAGAAGCTACCAGTGAAGAAGATCTTGAAACAACTGAAAAGTAGCGCTAAGTCTTATATTGACAGGAAGGCCTGGAAGAAAGTTAAATGTTAGTGAACTCAGTGGTTACTTGTTTAGAGACTGAATAAGTAAATACTATAAGTAAAGTGTTCAAATGCTTGTAAAACGTTACCTAAACTTATTTATTTTATAAGTGTTTATTTACTGATCTATGAATTGTATACGTACCTAACCTACACACGTAGGTACCTGTTTTTATATATTTTAATTATAAATAAAGTAGGTATGTTACATAATATTCAATTCAAATATGTTTTCATTCTTCTCATAGGGTTTCCTTTGATTAATTAGGTAATGCCTCAACGAAACAACTTTATAATTATTGTTAAATATTTTATAATTGAAAATATAACTAAGTATAATTATTAACATAAAGTATTTACAATAACATAAAAATAATAGTAGTTCATAATAAAATATTATGCGGGCAAGTTCGTTTTATACAATAAATAGAGTTAACATTTCATTAAAACTAAAAAATAACACATAGCGTATTAATAGTTAAACATACGGTTCGAAATACTTTATAGCAGTCGTCATTGGTTTTTCGTTGATTTTGTTCGTTGCTAGAGGGTTTTTAACACGCATCTTGATATCCTTAGGCTTCAACACGTTCTTGTGGTTAACGCTGGGTGGCCTCATACCAAGGTAGCTCTTGCTAGGCGCGAATATAGACTTAGAACTAAGACCAGACGTCTCTAGGAAGAAATCAAAGGTGCTAGCCTTGGGCGCGTTTATTTCAGCACTCTGCACCATTCTCGGTTCGCACTTAACAGTGTTGTATGAACCACTGTTGCTCCCCGATGAGTTGCTGGACTCAATGTCGGAATTTCTTACAGATTCAGTCTCTAAATTCTCTATATTAGATAAGAGATCAGGCTTATTAGACAACTTAGCGTTCTTGGATAAGCTTTTGCTTAAGGCATTCTCATTTTTGCGAGCTGTGTCGCATTTCACATTGTCATTGTTGCTTTTTGCATGATGCTGCTTGTCTTTATCAGGTACATTGGCAATGATGTGCTCGGTCACGACATCTGAGACGGAGCCGTCGCTGCTTCCAGAGCTGATGCGGTATTCCTCCGCAACGATGCTGCCGAGTTCATCATCGATCCTGAACTCCTCAAAATTCTGAGACAAGTCAAACTTGTCCATGTCATCGAAATATTCAGCTTTGTGCAATTCTGCATTAGATTGTGGCTTATCTCCGTGGTTGAACTGATTGTCCAGCTCTGTTAGGTTGATTTGCTTGCCGCCTCTTTTACCCCCTTTGTTGATCTCTGATAGGATAGAAGACACCGTGTTCCCCATTTGGATGGAGGCACGGGAGTCGATTTTCGGTTGCAGGGTATGCATAGTGAAGTTAGCCAAGTAACTGTCCGCGGTTTGCGGGAACGAACGAGTCTGTTCATCATTAGGTTTTTCATCTTCGTCCGGGATGATGATCTCCGTGACTTGCGGAAGTTTAGGAATGTCTTTGTCGCTGATCTTGTTCTGTATCCTCGGTAAGGACACGACCTTGGCCACGCTGTTCCGCTGAGCTACGGCGTGCACCGGATACTGTTCGCTGTGGATCTCGACCGTCGGCTGTGTGAGTAGCAACTCCCGTTTGCCATTACTGACTACTGGAACATTTATCTCTGAAATGGAGCAGTAGTCCGGCTCTACGATGATTGCTGTTGCTACTTGTCCCACTTTTCTCATCTTAACGTCTGCAACCCGTTGATTAGCCGCAACGGCTTCAGAGTCTAACGGTTCTGTCAGTTGTTTGACAGCGGTTTCAGCTTTCCATTTAGCTGAGAGGTTCTTTGGTTTGGGCGGCAGAGCAGGAGGAGTTCGGGGCACTTTCCTCTTGTTGAAAATCTTCATTGGTCCGAGATCGTTGTCGATCTTCCTCTCTAACATGTTGTTACGACTTTCGATGTTGGCAGCGATATTTTTGACGATGGAGCCTTTTATTTTCGGCACATTAGGTTTATCGATGGGTTGTTCCAAATGTGACACTAGCACAGGCTTCGGTTCATTTGATTTAGTGATGATAGGTTCATACTCGTTACTGTATAAGCTTTGTATTTCATATTGGAAGCCTTGTGCGGTATTAGGCACTTCATAGCTGTGCTCAGACGCAGTCTCTAGACTGAATTTGACGATTTTATTCGCTCGCTTATCCGGGCGAGGTAAAGTATGGCTGGTGTTTGGTGATCTCACCTTATCTTCATACGAGATGCTGTTCAAAGTAGAGAACTGTACGCGTTTTGTTGATGATTTGGGGCTGGGAGCCTCACTTGACTTGGAATTGTCATTACTGCTATCATCCAGTGAATTTTGCAGCAGGATCTGGTTGACGCACTCCAGAACAGGATTGTTCTTGTATATTTCATTGGTGGGACTTTCCTCTGCGTCGCTGGTACTCGCATACCAATTTTCATTGACTTCGGTCGTAGCCGCTTGCTGGCTTAGAGCTGATTCGATGTTATTATTCTTCTCATCAAAACCAGAATCGAATGCATTGTTGTTGTTATTGAGTATTCTGTTACATAAAACTTCGTTTTTAGCAGATATCACTTCAGCAGTGAGTATTCCGCTGGCAAATCCAGCCGCCAAGAGGTCGTCGGCTGATTTTGATTTGGGTTTTAATGACCGTTGTTCCATGCAGTCCGGCTCTTGTTCTTGGTCACTCACGTTACAGTACCAAGGCTTTTCGTTGTTGTCATCACTGAGAACGTTATTGAGGAAAAGCTGTCTGTTCGCTTTGATCTCATCGGATGCCTGTCTTCTAATACCGTGCAGTCTCTCCATTGTCGTGGAGTAGGTTTTATCAGTGTCGCTTGTAGCACTTTCTTGTTCTTTTTTGGCAGCTTCTCCGATGAGTTGATCAATTTTCAGTGAAGCCCGCCTGATGTCGTTAGCTATCTGATTGGCGGTAATGTCATTATCATCGTTGACCTGATAGCTCATCCCGACGCATTCTTCAGCACTACTGCTATTGTTCGCTGTATTGTTATATCCCTGCTGGACATTTTCAAGGTATTTGCTGCTGTTTTTCCTTCCCGAGTACTTTCTTGACCTTCTAAACACATCTCGTCTGACGAAGGCCTGCTTGTTCTTTATGAAAGTTCCTTTGCTGCCTACACTTGCATTGTTTCCTTCTTCACTGGAGCTAGTGTTGCCATAGACGATTTCGTTCTTCGGCAACTGGAAGCTCTTACTTAGCCTAGTATTTTTTTGGAAAACCGGTGGTGAGTTTCTTTCGCGGTAGCTGCAGCTCCTCACGAAAGCGTTCTGGAATCTAGAGTCTGTGCTCTCCAGGCTCTGGAACTCCGGATCGGTTTCGATGTTGGTCTGCTCGCTCGTGAATCCGATCAGTTGTTGGCAGTTGCTGCAGTAAGAAGCTCGGGATTTGAGCTTAGTCATTTCTTCTTGGAGGGATTTGATGATGCCCTCCTTTTGGTGTAACGCAACGCTTATCTGTTTCTTTTCTCTTGTCAACCGTGACTCAAGGAGTACGAGAGAGCGGAGGACGAGCGCTAGCTGGTCTTGTCTCAGGCGCCTCTCGTGGGTGAGTTGCTTGTCGCGCGCGGTGAGGGCCTGTCCTGCCTCCACCAGCTGATGCCGCTGCTTGAGGACGGACTCCGACTGCTGCTGCAGCGCGTTCCTCACAGCATCCAACTCGCGCCGTAACTCCATCGCCTCAGAACTGCTATCCATCTGGAAAGAGGCAAACAAATCTATTAGCATTATGAAACATGATTATCCATTAACGAGGACAGTTGAAAGCCGTGATCGTCTAAATGGTCGATATTAAAGTTCGACTTACAAGATCACAGCGATAGCGAAATGTCAAGAACTCGTGTTGCACGATATTAAAAGAACTATTTGTGCCCGTGATGTAGGTACGTCTTTGATCACCGATGAGATATTGAGTTCTAATGGTAGGTAATCAATAGACGTGTCTACCTGCGTACGCGCATGTTCATGTTTATGATCAAAGTCCAATGTTCAATGTATGACAGTAACCGGGTCACAGGTGTAGTAGGTATTTAGGTAATGTCACTTCATTATTTTTAATAAACACACTCGTAGAAAGTAAAATCGTTAGAATCATTAGACTGTGCACGTATTTCTCGATAAATTATAGTGTCTATTAAATTCTCGGTTCCTATTAATTACGTTTGGAAGATTGACATTATAGCTTCACTTCTTAATGACGTTAATTGATAGGTAATCTATCTTAGCTCTTAATGATTCATGTTGATTGGGAGTGAAATAGTTACGCTTTAATTATGTTGAGCATTTAGAAATGGCATACGTTGGCTTGGCGTAGAAATGGCATATTTGGAATTGAATCAAATCAACAGTATTATGCACATAGATATCAAGAGGGCACTCATTAAAATTAACAGACTACCTCTGATTATCTGCATATAATAAATTGATTCATAAGTTTATTTGCTCCACGTGCGATTTGGAAAGTAAACAAGCAAGCGACCTTTGGACCTGAACATATTTTTCAATAACACCCTTGTTTACAACTATCTTTCAACACACTCAGCAGAATGTGACACTGCCATAACTAGTTAGTGTAGGGTAGAACCGGGTAATGCCGGTCAGGAGGTAATACCGGTCAATACAATATCTCCCATATTACTGCGTTCCGCGAATGCACAAGTACATAGAGGTCGACGTAACCTTATCCCGTACCGACGCAACGACCCTCCGCTAATTTCGCATCCGACATCTTGGATGAAGACGTGTCAAATGTTTTCTTGCCTATTTGAAGTAAAATTTCGAGCTCAAACAATAAGAGGTGAGTGTTTATAATTTCATATTTCTTACATTGCTAGTAAAAAGTGTTGTAGCATAATTATCAGGTATCCCGAGTGATAAAAGATTTTGAATTTGTCTCAACTAGTTTTTAATCAAAAACCATATTTACAGAAATGTTTCTATGCGGACAATACCGGTCACGCTGACTGGTATTACCCGCAATTAAAATTAGTATTTTTTTGGTTATTTTAATGATTGTTTATTGATTCAGACAGTCTAAAGAAAGAAGCCAACTACGTTCTAACATACTTAGTACTTAGAAAAACTCCTAAACAAGAGGCTTTGGTCGAGAAAGAAAAAATAATATGAATAAAAGAGAGGAAAGCAGTAGTAATTCACAATATCGAGACAGAAAAAAAGAAAAGGAAAATCAATTGATGTTAAAGAGGCTACTAAGAGATATTTACAAGCTAAAACAAAAATGATATGTACCTTGGACTCGAAAATAGAAATGACAATTATACTGACGCTGATGAAAACTTAGAAACGAAATGTATATAATCTGCAATGATTATGGCCGAAATAATGAGTTATAGTATAGGACTGGTACTGGTAGTTTCGGGGCTCATGCCGAGTGCTCAGGGTATGACTCCCCTGAGGGTTATATTTGCGAATTATACATCAACAAAGCTTGACCGGTATTAACAACCTGGTGACTGGTATTACCTGCCATGGTGTTTAATACCGGTCAAAGGCGATTATTTTTATAATATAGATTTTTCCAAATTTGTATTACTTATGGATGCCCATGATTGTGATTATGTTAGAAGGATATATGAATGTTAAATTAGCAGTACGATTATTAAAGAAATGTAGATTATTATATGATTTTTTATTATTTCTCCTTAAGTGACCGGCAATACCCATTGTTACCCTATTAGTGTAGTATTGATACAATCACGTTGTAAATGAGGTGTTAATGTAAGCACAGCGTTTAATTGTTTAGGCAATTAATTAATAGTCCATTAGAATTTAATGGTTAGAATCGTCCAAGTTTTGTTTGAAAGATAGAGAAGGTCGAACTATAAAGGCAAAATAGAAACATTGTATTGACGAATTAATTTCCTGTTAATAAGTGCAAAACCGAAGAAAATATTTCTAATTATAATAATAAAACTAATTCTATCTATGTAGGTACTTGAGACTAGGTATATCTCTGTCATGTATATGTCATGTCGTAACCGTATTTTCCATATGTAAATAGGCAGGTAAGTAGGTATAGACTCTTCCCATGAGATATTGCTTCCATTCAAGCAGCAAGGGACGAATAGGACAAATAGCCTGCCTAGTAATTCATCAGATTAAACGGATTTTCACCTAAGGCAAGGCTTTGTGCCATCTTTGTTCCATCATCTAACCACACGCGCCAAGGTTACCTCACACTTGGTAATCGGTAATCGTCCATGACGTGAACTACCGAGCACCGACTAACGCGTATGTCGAATTACCATAGATACGGGGTGTCGTAAAGTGACTTATACAAAGCTGTTGATTGTACCAACTCTATTTTGTTCGGTTTATGGGTATTTATTAGCTTTACTGATTTAAATATGGTGGGTGCCATTTAGATACTTCTACTAATTTAGTTCATAAGTCTGTGGAACAAAGATACTGTTACGTAGTAAATGTGTCGTTTGGATTGTTAAACAAGCAAGGGGAGCGAAGCTCGGGAGTCAGAGTTGGTTTGCAACCGGTCAACGAGAAGGGAAACTCCAAAATCAACGAAAGATGGAGTCTCAGACACAAGCTGCGTACCTATTATCCTTATGCGGAAGACTTGATGCAGTGAGTCTTCCACAAAAATCACCTAAGCACCACACCTTTTTCAGATAACAAGCCAGATACCTATCCATCTTTCAAGTAGCAGTGTCAGTTAGCAGTTAGCATTTCATATCTTATCGTGATATTGAAAATTCAAACCATATCTATGCCGTAATATTAATTACAGAGTGTTTACCGAAAATAGTGTAGCGGAGCCCAAATATACGCCATAACAATTTTTATTTGCTCACGTGCCTGTGATAATTTTGAGCTACTTGAAAATAAAGCTTTGTTTGTTTTGATAAGATACTGATAAAATACTTAACGGATTAGCTGGTATCTATCTATGGGATTTACGGGTCCCCGGTTATTGCCAGGTTAGGCGAAGTAGGTATAGTATTACCCAACTGATATGGCTTACCGATGTACCTGCGCAGAAGATGAATTTTCAAAGCGCGGAAAATACTATTGACCGCTATTGGTCGGCAGCCGCCGCCATCTTAGCGAGCTTAGAGTGAGATGTAACTAACAGCTGCAGTGTATTATGAATCTTATAATAGTGACCTTAGGTTGATTGTAAGTTTTAAGCATTCTTTCCTTAATCTTCGGACCATACTTTCTTTTCTGCGCGAACGAAGATTCACGACGCGCCTTATAAGTTGGGTACGGTCGGCATCAAAAGTAGCTTAACATCTCCGTATCTTAAATTTAATATACTTACACCCTAAAAATATACTTTTTGCGTATCTACAATTGAACGGCCTCTAAAGTAGTTGAACATCTCCGTATCTTAAATTTAATATACACCCTAAAAATGTACATTTTGCGTATCTACAATGGAATTGGAAACTAGAACATGTTAAGCTACTTTTGATGCCGACCGTACTAGTATACCTAATTTAATGAGTGCCATCTATAAATTACAGACTTCACGACCGAAAAAAAATGATAAGTAAGTAGGTATATATACGTAGTGTAGGTATACCTAGTCTTGCGCCATTTTATTTACTTACTATCTGCATAACGTGACACTTCCTAAGTCCTCGACTTACAGATAAACTGCCCTATTTTATTGTAATAAAAATTCAGACTGTTTAATAGGTTGATATAACTACAAAGTTTTTAACAGCCAAATAGGTAGGTAGGTACCTATGTAGTTGATAAATGCCCTCTGACTTGGTCGTGTAATCAAAGCGTTGATAGCGCAATTATTTATGAGGGTAGTTAGTACCCACGTATTGTTTAGGGTTGTCAACAATTGGAAAGAAAAATTGTAGGAACATAGCTTGACTCCACCTCATTATTGAGAGAGAGCGAGTAAGTCTCGTTCTATATCACCTTCAGCCAACTAAAACCAGATGAGGGTAGGCCTTTTTTTTAAGGGGGGGAAATGCCATCGCATTTTCCCTTCCCCCTTCCGCCACCCCCGTGGCGAAAGGGGGTGTGTGAGATCTGAACCCACTAAAATCCCCCCGTGAGCCGTCGCGTCGGTCCGCCTGGGGTGGGGCTAGATGGGGTCGTGTTGGCATTCATCATCTCAATGAGGATAGGCCCTAACTAAACACACTCCATACATATCGTTGCAGGGGCCACTCATTACCATATTTACGACACTGATAAGGGCTGTTAGAAAGATAAGTGGGTATTTAGTTATAGTTACCGGCAGGTAATGAAGTATGGAGCTGCCTCTCTTGCTAGTAATGACAGGGTCATTATTATCATGGTTGTTGATTGTGACCGGGTTCCACTGTCATCTGCTCACAACTTCCAAAGTAACTTTTCACAACAGTGGCAGCCCTATCAGCACACAACAATTCAAAAGATAGAGCTTCACGGTGCGTACTGACTGGGCAATCTGGGCATTCGCCTTGAATCGCAGGCTTGCGGAAGTCAGGGTCGTTGACTGCCGATAGCACGCGCTTGCCAGAGAAATAAAACAATACTAATGATAGCAGCTTTAAGTAGGTAGTTACAGTAAGTTACGTACCTACTCGAAAGCTCGATTTCAGTACAAACTGCTGCTTCAACTGTGGTCGTTTGTGGCTTCGTGCGTTTGTTGAGTCATTCGAATTTATGGGCGAAATGAAACGCAGAAGGTGGGTGCAAAAAGTTTTATAAGCATTGTCAAAGTCAACCCAAAAGGTGGGTGCAAAAAGTCTTAGGATCGTCAAAGTCAAGGCTATGATTTTAAAAGACCACTTGAAAAGAACCGGCAATGATTTTCCATACCTACCTATTCTAAGCATAAAATATGTACCCACCTAGTTAGGTAGATACTAGATACAATAATAAAAAAATAAGTAAGTAACCTTAATTAAATATTATGGTAAATTTATGTCGTTATAAGGTTCACTTGAAAATATATAGGTAGTTGGGTAGTCACCCGACTAATTAATTTAACACATGCAAAAAAAAAAACTGAAGCATCGGCGATAAAAATGGGCATATTTACACAAATATGGGATCTACCGTAGTGCCTACTTCATTATCAATACTATACTTTGCCTCATGTTTTATTCATTGACACAATATTTTGAGTGTTCTCAAAATTGTTGAGAAAATTAACCGCTTACCTATCTATTGTTGCGGGAAGTTCACACGCACCCACGCGTAACCAGAACCACGGGGCTTTGGAAAATCGAAAGTGGCTGATTCTATGGGTCTCTTTGTGATTTAGTTAGTAATTTATTGCCTAACTTTATTGGAGGCACTTTTGCCAATGTCTTTTATGGTTCCTTCAGGCGTCATTTCTACAAAACTACAGCTGATTGAACGCTTGACGGGCGATGACGCATCCTGACTACAAAGTTCTTACCTACGTATCCAAGACCAATATCACAGCAGCCTAATAAGTCCCATTTACACTGATATGTTAATTACTAGCTGCGCCCCCCGGTTTCACCGGCGTTTGGATAATATAATAATAATATATCTTTATGAATTGTAGCCTATGTGCTATTCTGATATGTAAGCTATATTATTGTGAAGTTTCATCAAAATCCATTCAGTAGTTTTTGCGTGAAAGGGTAACAAACATCCATCCATCCATCCATCCATCCATACTCACAAACTTTCGCGTTTATAATACAAATTAGTAGGATTATAACGGTAAAAACCCCACTGATAATTATATTGAAGAAATATATTTATAAAATCGCTCCAATATCTATAATGGTTTCTTCTGAAGGCCACAATATTTTACTTATAATAGCCAATATAATTTGTTTAATTAGTGTTAAACCACAGAAGTCATTATGTTGTTATGTCTCTAGGCCATCAAAGATACCTATTCATTATCAGGATTGATGACATAAGCTATCAGCCGTGGATTTCGAAATGTATTATTGTTTTTGTTTACGAAAATGTCAAGATCGCCCGTTGCATTTGCGCATTGGCTTTGAAAATTGATTGGCAGTAAAATCTAATTAGGCAGGCAGGCAACGCTGAAGAGTTGAAAACAAATAAGAAGTAGGTAAGTATACCTAGTAAGTATCTATGGTTGCGTAAAACTTCGCTTTTGAATATAAATAAGGAATAGTATTTAATTGTGATAGCCATGAACAGAATAAAGCTAGGTCAGTAGGATTGGTAAATTTTGCAAATTAGTTAAACTAAAAAAAAACAAAAATATATTTTTCTCACAATAGAGTTCGTTAATTTTTATGTGATAATAATTGTGATATCTCTCAATATGGAAGTCCTCTTAAAAACAAAACATCACATTCGTATTAGTTCAAACTGATTGGTCACACTCACACCATTGAGTTATGGTCTATGGTCATAGCTACATAAATAGGCGTAAAACCATCATGTTTCTTTTTGTGACTAATAAATCAAGACACCGACATAATCTAGTATAATTTTATTGTCTTCGTTATTATGTTATATTTTTATTGACAAAATTATAATTAATAAGTATGTCTATATGTTTCGTTATCAAATTATCAAAACGGATTTACAAACCTGAGTCAATTCCGCATTCTTTTTACAATAAAAATAGTAATGTTTTATTTTATCAAGCTTGTGTAAATTGAAACTAGAAAACATAATAGATGTGACAGTTTAAGTTACCTATATATTTCGACGAAATTCGACCATTTATATTATTATAGTATAGGCATAACTTTTAATGGCCTTGCGGCCCACCTAGTAGGAACTTTCGTCCATATTTATACTTACCGATGTGAATTTATGAGTGCCATACAATGGGATGTAATTTCATCTTATTAAGTTTCACATCGTATTAAATGTAAAATATAGGTACCTACTTTAAATGTGTATAATGTATTCTGTGTACAATAAAAAAAACTGTGTAGCTAAAACTAACTGATAATAATAAGATAGGTACGACTTAGGAGTTTAGGAGGTCATACAGGGAATATAGATAAGTGGACGAAAGGCCAGTGACCACTGACAACAATGATAGGTAGGTACCTAACTTAGAAACTTACAGTAGGTAGGTACCTAGGTTGTTAATGGAAAACGACCTAGGTTTTTAGAGGTTCCGCGAACGTTTATCACGAAGATTGATCACGGTACGTAAAATAGGACCGGTGTGTCTTCACTCAAGTGTCGCATAACTTGATTATGCGGCACGATTTAAGAAACTATCAAATACCATCAACCGCATAACATGAACAGTTAACTATCGACATGTAAATTACCTATACACGGCCACTGTCGGCTATTTTAGGCACCTTCCGCTTTCTAGCGACGAACAGGGCCACAGACCACAGAAGATAATGGCGGCGTATTGCACATGACTGTGTGAGGAGCCGAGGACTGATTAACTTCAAAACATCGGTACAAATTAAAGTCAAAGTCTAATCATTTATTGTAAATAGACAATAAAATCGCACTTTTACAAGTCAAACACTTCAATCTAATAAACAAATTAAACCATAAAAGAAAACAAACTATAGTTAATTGATTATGGTTTGAGTTTGAAAAAGGATGTTTCCCTTTCAAGCACTGGTCCAGGATTGAATCTCGGACAGGAAAAGGAAACTCCGTTGACTCTACCGGTGCTTCGGAATACACCCGTTAGAGAAGACATTATATCATTAATATATCTAAACAAAACAGTTTTAATACAATCAATACTTGACAAAGTTTCGCCTTGAAATATGTTACCTTAAGGTACAGTTTCATTTATCGAAAAAGGCGACTTTCTTGTCTGGATGTAAATCAACTTTTCAAGTGAATGTAACTAAACCGATTAGTCTTTCTAACATCTTTCTCTATGATATAGCAACCGCTAAAGTTTAAACATCGGGACGACCGTGAGATACGTGTTTAGAGGTTGATGTTAATTACCAACCAAATATATTTTTTCATTTATAAAATACCGCTAATGACTCTTTTTGGTCCTTCTAAAGATTATAATTATGATAGTGCGCATGAGTTGAATTGACACAATGAAGCTGTCGGCATGCATCCCGCTCACGTTCAAACTCAAACGTCCAATTAAGCATGTTCCGTTGCAGGCTGTCAATTAAACGAGTTATCAGCTAGAATGATGTCCGAGTAAAGGCCTTTTGTTCTTTGAAGCTTAGACTGCCTGGACTGCCTCATTTACTATGCCAAGTTTCTGAACCCTAGTTAACTTTGACCAACCTATAAGTGTATCGCTGTCTTTGTTTAGTGTCAGATAGAGCCAACGATGAGACTAATATGTTGGTAAATGCTAACCCAAGTAGTATCGTTGGTGACCCCTTATGGCAATGACCCTTTTGCTACGTTATATTGAAAACTTATAGATGTCCACAAAGTAACGCCTGATTCTATCGACTATAAAACAATGTGAAGCGGAGTCGCATTAAGATGTGCCTAAGCTCGATTTCCGACTTCAGATCCCCAAGCAGTAATATTTGCCCGACGTCTGCTTCTGCTTAGCAACTGAAATCTATCAGAGGTCTTCTCCAGGCAAACTCATGAATGAACCTTTCCACAACCACCGTTTCTCTTATAACGCTTACCCGCATCCCATCTACAAAAGCGAGTAAATTAAAAACGATTTAATCAGATTTAAATTTAATAGACCTACTATAAATGGTAATGACATCACCGGTTCGGTTTCCTATCAACTCGATAGACTTACCTACGTCCACAATAATGGGTGAAAGTTGTTTTAAATTAATCTTGATTCGAGTGTTAACCGTTAAATTGAGTGGCCGAGTGGCAAATGGCCAAGGTGCTAAGATTATGTCTGCAGCTGGGTCGCCTTGAATAAAGTTGAATACGATTTTGTTCCGGGCCCTTACTTTAGTTATGATTCAGACTGCTTTAATGTTCACTAGAAGCGCCTCGCGGTTTCACCCGCGATAACTACTATCCCGCGGGAACCGTTAAACCCACCCGGGGATAGCGTAGCTTCCCAACATTACAGTGAAGGATTTTTTCTAATAGGTTCTGTAGTTTCGGAGCCTATTCAATGCAACCAACAAACAAACAATGAAATCTTTCGTTTTAATAATATTTGTTAATAAGATATTGGATCAGCTGGAAGGCGATTATTGTGTTGTCGTTTCATTTGCTTAAATTGATACATTTATGGTTAAACCTGTGAGGATTATATTTAGGTCTGCAATGTATCTGTAGTATACATACTAAATACTAAATATTATTGTAGAACCTACCTTTGTGATATTCTTGTGATAGCTCAGATTGGTATGTGTTTGATAGCCTGTTTCGTATATTTTTTTATTATATTGGAACTTTTCCTATTTTTTTACAAATACTCCAAATTGTTTTTAGAGAACTTACCTATCTAACTAAATAAATAAAAAACAATGATATTATCAATAACGTTGTTGGTAGAGTTACTTTAACCCTTTGAATAAACCTTTATTACACTGACTGCGAAGCGATGAAAATTACTGTTCTCTTTAAAATCTAGTTAGGTAATTTCATAAAAAATAACTGTTACGACGACTGTGATCGTGGATACCCAACTGACATTTGAAGCAATTATACAAACAACAATACTTGAACTTTCACTGTCCAGTAGGTAACTGTTGTAATATTTGATGAGTTTGTTACATCACAATGGTCTTTGACAAATGGCTAATTGCATCAGTTTTAAGGTTTTGCCCTGAATACGTCAGACAGGAACGTTACAGTAAACGTTTGTTGTGTAACTTGGACGAAATGTCGAGCTGGTTTTGTGTAGCATACGAGTTATAGACAGGGCAAAGCTAGCCACCGTGTTGAGTTAGGTACTTATGTACATCATGGGATGCTAAATGCCAACGAGGTCCCATTCCAACTCTAGTGGTTCAACAGCTCACAGGAGGTTTTAGCGTGTTCAACCCCCACACACCCCCTTCCGTCACCCCCGTGGCGAACAGGAAAGTGCAAAGGCATTTCAACAACACAAAAAAAGACAAGTCCTCATCATCATCATCAGCCAATATACTTGTAGAGACAAGTATATTAGTGGCGTTCACTTGGAGAGCCAAGTGAACGCCACTGAGCCCGATCTTCGGCTCTCATCATCCAGTAGTCAGTTAGTCGTTAGTTTGGTAATTAAATACTAGATAAAGATGTTAGTTACCGTCATCATTAGCTACGGAAATCTATCAGAACTTAGTTGAATGAAACTCTATGTGTAGTCCCATCAATATTTTCTTGATATATTTCCACTAGTTACGATGCTACCGTATCGTCTTTGAGTGTTCCTTTAACTTCTCTATGAGGAATGTTTACCTACTCTAAAACTCGTTTGTTAGTTCATCTTTCTCGTAACTATCGCACCCAAAGTGAATAAAATACGGCGTTCTATTATAATGTTATCATATCTATCACTGAAACAGATGAAGTCATCGATGGGCAGCCTTCCTTTTAGCGGCTTTTGCCGTCACCTGACAACCTCGAGTCGAGTGATTTCGTTCGGAGTCATTACCTTGTTGAGTCATCGCAATCATTGATATGTGGTCATGGTCATTGTGTCAATTCCTCATCGAACTGGGCTATCATTTTGCTGTCGTTTTGTAACTTGACATAGGTAAGTTACGAATCCCTGTATCTGCCGAATTAGGAAGTCTTTACTATCTGTGGATTTGTCTAGACTTAGAAACCATTTCTAATTTTAAGGTATAAGTAAGTATAGGTACATAAGTGCTGTGTAGATACGAGTAGTTTGTTTATATTATGATTGGATATAAGTAGGTAGGTATTCTATTATGTAGGTAGTTTGATTTGTCTACGACCTCCTACAGTGTCCGACTCTTTTGTATCTCTCTACGCTGCAGTGTTTTCTTTCAGTGTAGCTCCAACGCACACAAATAACATGAATTTGAGGACCATACATCTACAACATTCCATAATACGGGCTGTTCCCACAGATCTACAATCAATAGTGAAGTGAAAATATAGGAAATTGGAGTAATTGAAAATAAAATGCAGTTCTAAATTTACTTGGTTGCATCATAATACGTAAAGTTGCATATATCTATTACAAGTGTCATAATCGTCTGTTTAGGTTAGTCGCCAACTGGACCCACGTGCCCAGTCGCACACACAGCCTAAAGGACAAGTATATAGGTTACTATGCACAAACTCGCAAAAAAATTTGTGTGTCCAGAATACTTTTATGTGTCTACTCCCATGCATTCTACCTGACACTAAAATAAAGAAAGCTTAACCTTGGATCGGTTTCGCAGCCCTATGGGCGGACCGGTTTGGATCAGGAACTTGGCGGCACCCGGGCGCAGTCTCCATAGTTGTAGATATATAAGACTAGAACTAGAACTGAATAATAATCGAACTGTTTTTTAGAACCTTTAGGAGTCCGAAAAGGGGGTGGAGGCCGATGCGGGTGCCATGATGTGGCTACGTCATGGCATAAAATAAAATGTGACTATGGTACATCGTAGATAATGTTATTAGTGCCTTTTATTTGTATTCACTAAGTAATTGTACTAAAATTAAATCAATCCGGCGAATGGGACCGCGGTCCCCATTCGTAGCGGTCCCTTTCGACGGATCGCCGTGATATTGGACAAAAAACATTGTAAACTAATATCATGATTCTAAGCTCGTTATTTTATGAAATATATAGGCACATAAACGTCTTATAAAACGTCACTGATCAAATGTTCAGAAACTAATTGAATTGTCCCATAGCAACGCAGTAAAAATAACACTCGGTTCGAGGAAAAAATAGCGGCTGGCGACACAGACATTCCGCGGCGGAAAGCGGGGCTAGTCTAGCTTGCTCGTTTCAGAATAGGAAATACTCGACCCAGACAAAAGCTTTCTTCGCTGGCATTCTTTATTTGGAACGGACATTCTGTAGCCTTGAAAGAGCCATGGTTACCTTTATATGGAGAGATATTTGGCATGAAATGTACAAGGTTGAGTTTCTCGCTATGTAGGTATATCTTGAACTTCGATTGATGTTAGCAATCTGTTGAAACAACCTTTTTTCTGTAACCGCTGTGATGAAATTGGTTTGTAAACCAGCAAGTGTGTGCTAATTTTGACACTAGTGGATATGCCCGGCTAGCTCAGTCGGTAGAGCATGAGACTCTTAATCTCAGGGTCGTGGGTTCGAGCCCCACGTTGGGCGCAATCTCATTTTTGCTCGATTTTTCATTAAAAACTTTGATGATTCATCACACACGAAGTTATATTTTGTTAACTATAAAGATTGATCTTAAGATCAATTTCAATCCTACTAATATTATAAGCGCGAAGGTTTGTTAGTATGGATGGATGGATGGATGTTTGTTACTCTTTCACGTAAAAACTACTGAATGGATTGTAATGAAACTTTACAATAATATAGCTTATACATCAGAATAACACATAGGCTACAATTTATGAAGATATTGTGTGTATTGTCTAAAATATGACCATAAATGTCAAGTAAGAGGGAAAAAATCTACCATCTGCGAGCTATTCAGGCGTGCGTTGCCAAAACCGCTAGAGTTACACATATATGATGTATGATGGATATTTTTATCTTAAATAGTCCTACAAAAAAGCCCGTCATAGTATGTGTCTATATCTTATGTGTAAGCCATTATAGCCAAAATAGCTACTCGAAATACTAATCCTGCGCAGACGAAGTCGCGGGCACCAACTAGTTAAGTATAAATTAGTATTATCTGTGTCTTAGTAATTACTCAGAAATACTAAGAGCCATTTTTTGGTTAGTATTAACTGTACTTACTGATTCTCATCTACCTATCTACTTAGAATATGCATTTTACTAAGCCTATCTATAAAAAATATATGACCCTAAACGGTGATGCTACAATACTGAAATAAACTAGCAGAATTCATAATAATTTATCTAAACAGCGAATAATAATACAAGATAGTAATAATAATAGATCTTACTGGTTATAGTGTATGTACTGGTGGACCGGTCACATCTCTGGAAAACCCGACGACCGATGGAAATGGAATATACCTAGACAAGATACCATTATACTATACCTACCTGGAGAGGTGATGGAGACCGCGTATAGGGAACTAATTTTCGTATTGATATCTCTTTGTCAACTGACTGTACTTTGCACGGGCGGTCGAGTTCACTACTACTTACTCAAATTAAAGGTGGTGACTCGACCGTATGGGCGCATTTATTGCGGTCGAGATACCAACCAACTCAAACGATGAACGACTTTTGATATACTTACAAGCAAATAGCTGTGTAGGTAGGTCGTAGGAACGAGTGACGCATCAAGGTAATCAATGCAACTAGTTATGCTCGTGATTTTTCAAGGCTTTGCCGATAAGATTGCTAACCTTTTACTGTTATTTTTTCCTATATTTTCCAAAGATTATTACTGTGATTTTCAGTGGCTGTCTCTAGAGATAGGTAGGTATCTACTTAGATCGGATTACGCACTGTAGGGTCATATTATAGCGGTATTCGTCACTGTCGCATCATCAATATTATTATATTATTATACTTTGTAATAACGACATTTTGTAATATCTTTTGGGGATGTCTCGAATGATATTCTAGCAAACGAAGTAGGTGCGTGGGCGTATAGAGCCATTATGCCAAAGTTATTTTAAAGAATTTCATAAACCATCAGCATTGACCCCGTTTCACTTGCGTTAAATCAACAACTTTCTCAACTGCATAGCACGAGTTGAACATTATCATAAAAAGTGTAGCAATTTTTTAATATGATTTAATGAGTCACGAGCGAGTTGTGGAAAGTACGATTATTATCGATTAATTATGTTTTGATTCGATTTCGCTAAATCGAGCGAAAGGAGTACCTATATTACTATATCTGCGCTGAAAATATACCTACGTTTTAATGAAGCTTTCGAACAAACTCTATAATTTCACATGACAAGTAACATCTCACACCACTTAGCAGTTATTACAAAACGGGGTTCTAATGTAATGTAACGCGACTTTAATTACATGTCAAGATCTACCAAAATATACATTTAAACCAAAGTAACTGAGACATAAACACCAGAAAAGGGACAGATTGCAAAACTTTTGCACGAACTGGCTATGAATAAACTAGGCTACCATTCGCCCATTTTTGTGTCGACACAGATCGCTCGATACAGTTCAATCTTATCGCAATCTCGCTTGTTCCCATGAACCTACGTATCGTTTGCTATCCTTGAGTTTGGAAACTGTAGAATGGCGTCAGCTATGAATGATAAATCATTTATTTCATTATTATCATATCAAACTGTTCTGAAGCCACTCCATTGAGATTCGATTGAAGCGTTCTTGAATTAGCAGAATTTACGCTCAAATCGACGGCGATGCTGTGCCCTCCGAATCAAAGAGCGGTAGAAATTTGCCCATAACTCATCATTGACGACACCCGGTGCCATATCTACCGCCTGGTCAACAGTTAATTACTCGGTATAAAAGCTTACAAGCATAAAACGCGCGCTTCTCTGGCGCCCTATCGCGTAGTTAGTTGGAATTTCAATTAAAATCCAGTCCGTTGGGCACGAGGCAAAAAATGAAAGGTCACGAAGCACGCGCGTAACGGAAAACATACGAGGAAGACTTTTTGTGAGAAACCGTAGTCATTGCGCGTCAATACATGGTCAATACATAGTTTTTCGCGACTGTCCCACATGGTACTGAAAGTTGATGACTCCATTACAATTCAGAAGTGGTGGAGCATTCGATATCAAAGAAGACATCTTCAGACAGGATACATCATGTTCATGAACCAGATAGCTCCAGGATAAATCATATTTATGACGTCCATAACTATATGTATAGCAAGGGGTCCAACTATAGTGAGACTCATGAACATACCTACTATTCTTTCTGCTCAAGAGAATAATAGTAATATAACTGAATACAAGCAGTTGAATGAAAACATTATAGACCGAGACGGGGCTATAATGTAGGTAAGAGAAGGTGCCAAAATAAAATGTAGGTACTTATATAATAGTGACCATTAAATATTTACTAACGTTGCCTTTTTCTATGCCAGTCAAGAACATAAAGCCTATATTTGGATTTTTAATACATTTTAATGCTTTTGATGGGAACCTCGAAGGGTTATCGGCGTGCAAAGAATAATTTTGAAATGTTGGGATTAGGAATTTTTAGTAGGCAGGGGTAATCGATGTTGCTAAGCAATAGGAGCAATACAATTAGTAACCTGGCAATAGCAGGGGGTGGTTTAATCGTGCGTCCGTGCCATTTGGAATTGAATATGGGGCTTGGGTGGGACAAAAATGTTAGGAGGTAGGTACCTTTTAAATCTACCTAGCTTTCTTTTGATGGTCAGTAATTGCATTTTTCTAAATTTAAAGACGATTGTCAATTTCCGTCGTTAGAGGTACCAAAGAGTATATTGGTGATAGAAATGTTCGTACCTAATGGTTTTGATTGTTCACAAAATAAGTCCAATCTATTTAAAGTCTGCGCACTCTGCTTATTCCAGTTATATGTGGATATTATAGGTGCATATTGCACCAAACAGGAAGCGTGCCTTCACGCCATGGCTAACATTTACATCGTAAAGTGACTCCATTTGCGCCAAGTTTTGCGCAAAGATATATGGACTATACGGTGCGCCACACGCAAATACACTCTTGCGCAAGTTGCAGGAAATTACACACGATACGCATGCCGACTGGTAGAGATATTATAAATCTGAATTATGATACGGAGTAGTTACAATCTGATTCACAAAATTACGGCAGCCTGTATTATGCATTTTGTGCCAGTGAGCTGTCATTTGTTATGATCTATTTATTTGAAAATAGATAGATAGACAAAATAATAGTTAGAAGATATCATACCATACCAAGTTGTTCAATATATAGTCGTTCTCGTAATATATTAAAAATATGTTGGCGTGTCCCACTAAAATAATTGTTGTCAAACGTTAAGAAATGAAAACACAGTAAGAATTTAGACATTTTAAGAGTTTGAAAAATCACAAACCAACTGTAGAAAGACACGATTTACATAAAACATGGTAAATTGGTAATACATAATCTTTCTTTAAAAAATACATTTTAACAATACTTTCTTTGCATAAGATTCGTTTCATACAATCCTTTACATAAACACCAACACGCAGCCGTAATCCGAAACATCCGCTTACTACAATCGCAAACACTTAATTGCAATTGTTTACAGTTGTAAAATTGCATCTGTTAACAGCTGTATAATTAGTAACGTTACATCCTATTTACTACAACGAATGGATGAGGCGTTACGAAATAAACATGGATTAAGTTTAAGCTGCTCATCTCAAAAGATGCCCTAGATTTGTTAAGTAATATACCTATTCAGTCCAATGCTTTACATGACAAATACACTTTGTTGAATATCGTAAACCAACTGAAATAGGTTTAAAAAACCAACTAAACTTACGCAATCATTCCGTAAGCTTTTGTGAGTAACGAGTTAATTATATTTAGTGTATATTTATTTGTTATGTTGACTTTAGACGTTATAGACTCAACCGCGGGTCAAAGGTGTAAGTAGAAAATGATTATAATGAACTCAAAAACCTAAGCAGGTCACTGTGTTAAGTAAATAAATACCAACTTAAATACTCTTGACAGTTTAACAGTTAATTATTGCACACTAACTATTAATTAATATACCTACTGTCAAAAGATAGTCGAAACAAAAAAGCCGTAGAAAAATAATACAACACTCTCGAACGAAGACAAGAGTTGAAAAGATGATCTGATAGACACCGGCTGGCAACTAACAAGTCATCCAGATATGCTAGCGGCTATAACACTTCATTAGTCAGTTGTGATTTCTCTGGTCTATTTCTTACGGTTCTCAGTTTTCTCAATTGCCTCGAGGTCTATTTTCTAATGGATTGCCCGCTTTTTGTCGGTCTATCTACGCGTCTATTTATTAGGTAGTGATTGTGACAAATTAATCGTATTTAGTAATAGTTCAGTAATATACTACGATCCTAATAGTTGTACTATGCCTATACAATTTTACGCTAATTGATTTGATACCTGACCAAATCGAGGGCAATATGGATGTTAGTGCAATTTATTAGAAGGCGTCTTCCGTGTCTACAATCTACATCAATGCCGACAAACGTAAGCGAGCTTTGGGGACACGAGCGGTAGACGTTAGGTGCAGGCTAGACAAGAATACATGAAACAAAGCCATTGAACCTCCTTTGTGAAACTTCACAACAAATGAATTATTATTTTACTGCTAATAGGATTAAGTTCACACGGCGGCCTTGACCACTAGAAATTAGAAACCATAACCGAACTCGGAAAGTGGGTCGACGCTCGTTGGTAAAGGTGTCACTGGCCCGACGGAGCTTATTGTTAAAGTTCTATGTTAAGACACCGTTAATGATGACTTACACGAGTTACACGGCTTAAACATGATGCGTTTTATCTCATAACGTGAGTAGGCGTTTGGTTCTAATATGTGAAACACAATGACTGTAATGAGATGAAAGATGAAGGCACACAAATACAGCAAATGCCAGTGTGCAGAGAGAGATAACCGATGAATTGCTTTATGGAGATACTGGGGTCTGGATGTCTAAAAATTTGATTATTTGGTAGAATAGTACGAGATTTGATCCACTCAAATATTTCTCATTTTAATCTTGGTCTCGTCATCGAAATAAATATATTTACAAACATTGTGCTTACATTATTCTATGTATACTCGTATGCCATACCTACGTAGTTAGTATTACATATGGATTAGTTTGTACCTAATTCATATTATCTTCTTCACATTAGCCATTTTTCGTTACATCACAAACAACACCGCAATTATTAAATCTCTAATTGCATAATGGAATTCATTGACATAGTTTACATATTTTATTATAGTACTTTACTACTCCTTCGTGTAAGCTGCGGAAGAAAATGGACGAATCAGTTCCGGATGTAAATAAACATTTACAAAAAGGACATGGCGGTCTCTTGTTGCCATATTGGGAAGGATTAAAGACTTCTGTGATGTATATATGTGTATATATTATTATTATATAATGCATATGAATTTTGTGTACGCATGCGTGCCAATAAACAGCTGGTTAAATGTTAATTAATAATCAACATTATAAGTAGATTTTGTCATATTCACATGTAAGCATCATTTGAGTCAAGGCTCTTCCTTACATCCATCAATATTCCATTAGCAACTGCTTTGTGAGATAAGAGCTTTTATGTTCAGTCCAAGCAATATATAAATTATTCTGTAGTTCCTATTTCCTAGTCTTTTGTATTAAATCCTAAAGCAATAATCTGCAACTGTGTTCACGTGTATGGCTATACGTGGGCCACATTGACCCTACTGAGGCATAATTCTTACCAGTCACTATCATTTGGCAATATTACTCGTCATAAGATTCAAATTCGCATAGACATACTATAAAATCAAAATAAGTGCGATTATTATCTAATAGATAGACCGTGACAGTAACAACATGGCGCTTGCCAGCGGCCATCTTTACACCAATATCCTTTTCCGCTCCGGTTGACGTTGAGCCTGCTTGTAATACCAAGTAATTCACAGATATAATTAAAACCTCATGCCTTCGCCTTGCACGTCCACTTTTTACTTGCAGTGCTGCTTTTACAGTCTCATTTTTTATTCGTTCATATTGTGTGTTCAGTTGTAGAACTAGTAATGTGCATTAGAAATTATACGCCATAGGAAATAATAATAATGTGGCCATGCCAAGCAAGTCGATATTGTTCACGACATTACTTTATAGGTTTGGATTGAACGTGGAATCCGACTAATATTATAAACGCGAAAGTTTGTCTGTATGGATGGATGTTTGTTACTCTTTCACGCAAAAACTACTGAATGGATTTTGATGAAACTTCACAATAATATAGCTTATTCATCAGAATAACACATAGGCTACAATTCATAAAGATATATCGTATATTATCCAAACGCGGGTGAAACCGCGGGGCGCAGCTAGTATCTAATAAGGCATTCGTGGTTCAGGTGGAGACAGAATTTTGAAGTTGTTAAGTTTTTTTTTTTAGTTCTTTAGAAACTTAGCGAGTTTTTAGAAAGAATAATTTTGAATAACTAAATAAAAATAAGAATAATATTTGCATACCTACTCCAAACTTCAATTAGGATTGCACCCGATACCGAGATTAAGCTCAGTATACTTTCGAAAAAACAGACACACATCCTTTTATGAGTGCTTTACAGTACGACTGGTAAGTAACACGTAATAATAATATATCCGTAGAAATAATAATATGTAAACAGATTGTCCGTATTTGTTTGGCTTCCTTCTAAACTGGATTTGTTTTTTATTTATTAGCTTAGTCGACCCGATACATTTCTAGGTCGCTTCGGTAAATCTCATTTAACTTACCAAAATGTATTTACCTGGAATATAAGTGTCTTTGTCACAACTTCCTCGGGGAATCTTTGTATAAAATTTTTGTTTTCTAAAAATTCTGCTATTTGAAGTATTGTTGTTGTTCATCGAATAAAAAAACAATAAAACAGGCGACACTTCTTGATAACCCAGTGGATACGGACCGAAAACTCAGACCTACAAAATCTATCAGATTTTGCATGTGATTGTTAGAAATCAAGCTGCGATTTGCCTACTTCCTCACTAAAGTCATACCCTGAAACGCAACTCTCCCAAGCGTAAAATAAGATGGACATTTCATTGCTGCACGATACAATCTGCTTTATTAGGCCACATACTGGTAGAGCACAGTCGTTTGTAGGCAGTAGGTTTTCTTTACCTTACTAGAGAAATATTTCAACAGCATTACGCATTACGCTGGTGGAGATAGGTTTAAAGTTCACTGGCAAAGTTATATTCGTCAACAGATCTCCAATTGAAATTGATTTCTGTTTGTTTCGGAAATCTTGTGATGATTCGGAAATCTTGTGATTGTAATGATGATTACCTAAGCATAATTGAACCAAACTGACCGTGGTCGTGGTGTACTAGGTACTAATTAACCAGGAATGCTAACTAAACCTACATTTGATACATGAAAATAAATTACCTACAGATTATTTGCGTTTGATACTACAAACTTAATTTATAACTGAATTAAATAATGTGGAATTCGTAACTGCCACACAATTTGAATGCGTGTGCTCGTGTGAACTTGTCTCTAGCTGCTAGGCAGATCGCTGGAGATGTCGTACTGATACATTGTTTCCTGTGGCCCGTGCACCTATGCAGATTATCTACTGGCACTCACTACACTGTGCCACATGTTCGTATGTAAATTAGCGTGAAATTGCCTCGGAACTAGATAGAGTTCGAATCGAGTTTCTTCATAGCTCCATTGTGTGTTGAGAAACGAATAAACGTAGTGGCGTGGAGAAATAAGCATCGAGAGGGGGTTTCATTTTAATTAAATTCCTCTAAACAAATATGCAATTCTTGGTGTAGGTAGATTGGTAAGAATCAGACCTATCTAAATGCAATCGCTTATGTTACAAAACAGCCACGAAACATAAGACAGTCGCGTGATGTGAACCAATTTCAAAATGATAAGAAAAAAAAATATTCTGATAATACCATCGATATAGCGGTAGTAAATCTACGGATAATACTTTATTCTGAATCGATGGGTTCAAATAGTGAAAACACCTCATTATCATCCTTCATTACTAATTATTATTCACTATCAGCTATCTATAACCGTTATTTCATATCCATGTCGACCTTAGTTGCAACGGACCGACCCGCATGCAAATTGTGCCACTATAGGGGTGTGCAAACGAAAAGGTTGACAAATTTTAAGTGATGTGAAACAATAGGGGTGTACGCATTGTCTGTGTCTTAAAAGCAAAGTGAGTATAGAAGCTACGTTTAACGGACAGAAACGGGGAATTTTCGTTAGAAACTGAAATCGCAATATTGATTTTGTATTTTTTTCTCCAACGTATGCTCCGTCGTGTGCTATTAAGTAATGTTGGCACACAAGCGTGGGCAAATGATATATATCTATTAAAAAAATTGCTATTTAGTGTTCTCTCCAAATAGGAAGTTTCAATAAACTGCCTCTGTATTGAGGTAAACTGACAAACTGGAAATGATAGTGAAATTCGACATTAGATTCGGCAACCCTAAGCCACCTTGCATCCTACAACGTATCGTGTAGGTAATGTAAGACAATAGGGTTGTCCGAAACCCTTACAAGTCTCGCAATGTCTAGCGTATTCAGGCACGTGTCTAAGCTTTCTAATCTACAGCTCTAGAGTTAATGGATCAGGAGCTTACCGTTATATACTAAACCCCCTAATGGGGGTTGTGCTACTGGATGCATTCGGAAACGAATTCAAAGATATTATGTGAACATCTTTAACATACCTACTAAAGATGATCACTTTGTACAAGGTGATCTGTTTGATTAGGAACTTTATTGTCTGATTATTTGCTTGAGAAATTTTTCGAATCCTACGCAGAAAAATATTTTTCCATAGTGACTATAGAATATTTAGATAGGACGACGGGTATCTAAGAGTAATATAAAAAACAGATACACAAATTTAGCCCTTATACCACTTCAATTGAGTTCAAAGTTGCTTGCTAACGATTCCATGCCAAGTTCTTATCGGCAAGATTAATTCCGTAAAAGCAAATATTTTCACCAACAATGGATCATAAAATTTTATCGCTGCCGTTGAAAATACTAATATATCTCGTTACTACACTGAAAACAGCTTTCTTCGCGCTGGAGCGAAGGTTCTAAATTGTGAAAGTGTCGATACCACTTTGGCTGTAAAATTATCATAAACATTATATTGCAAAATATGTTTAAGTAGGTAGATAGCTACTTAGTAATTTAGGCGGAGATACTAGTGATAATGAAGGTTGTAAGCACCTTTATGAAAGTGCCAAGGTACATACATCATAATAACGATAATTAAGCAGGTATTAAGTATTAAGAAAGAGCCTGGCCGTGAAAAAGACTGAAAAGAGGCAATCAAGCAAAAGAGGCAATTGGCAGTGTGAATAGGGGCGAAGAAATTGCAGTCACAAATAGTAAGAAGAAAAAATACTTATATTTGACGATAGATTAATAATGTGGTAATACTTAATTATAAAATATTATAAATGAATTGTGCCCAGTCAAGCTAAACAGGCATTATGCTAAGAAAATTATAATAAATGACATAAAACTGTTTAACCAAGGCAGATAAAACTATGGGAATCTATGAACAATGACAGAAAATTATTCTTGGTGAGTTATACTGAGATATTTCAACGCAGATAAAGTACGCTATGGCAACTATCTCATTGATTGTTTCATGAACAATAATAAATATCGGAGAAAGAGTAGATAATTATAGTGAAGACAAAAGTTTGTCTCTAAATGTAGGTATTTTATGTTTTGTCCCAGAACCTCGTAATATTTTTTTATTTCAGAACTTAGGTTTTTAATATATTAAATTAAAAGCTTAATTAAGACTGTGGCTTCATTATTACAATAGCTTCCATCATTATTTTCTTAGCTTACATCACATTGCTCAATGTTAATTCTCTCACGAAATTCTATCGGACAACGATTGATACAGACAATACGAATAACTTACAACCCAACTTGAAGTGAAGCTAACGACAGTGGCCATGCACGGCAGCTGTAAGGAGTCGTGCGACTGTGCACGCCTCGGCAAGGACGATCAGGCCACGTCGAAGTGACAAGAGCACGGTGGACCAGCGAAGTAGCTACCACAAAATAGCAGGGGATATTAGCATCTTGATGAAGTTCTATTTAGACAGTGCCAATGAATGGTATAAGAGCCCAGTCATTCAGACAAATTCGGATAAGATCCCTAAAGCCGAAAATTGGAGCTGGACACTTTCAGGCGTCACGAGTTACGATCCTCAACAATGAGGAAAGGACGAAGAGGAAGATTCTTATACTCTGAAACAAATATCAACCAGAAAAAGACCCAACGTTCCAGAAAGAGTAAAACGTAATCTACTGTCCGCAAGTATATTGTGTTTGCAGGCTGTTATTACAAAAATTAAAACCTTATAAATGTAATAACCCCCTATAGCTGGGGCATTTGAGATTACAATGAGGAATGCCGACATTCCTGTTCGCAGCCACCTGCAGCTTGATTCCGAGAGGTCATTCCGGCGAATTATGTAAGGAAAGAAGTTGTAGAGAACACGATTCCCTGATTTCAGAACTATACATTATTTACACACCTTACAAAATACACAAAATACCCGACGGATCTCTTGTATTTACTAAATATAACCAGCTTTTTGTTACTTATTAAGTGTTATGAGCATGAATTTGTATTTAAATTCTTATTCTACTTTATGATTGCGTGTACGATGATTTACAGTATTGTAATTACGATGTCGAATGCTATGTAACATAGGCACAGGTACTATCCCTTCCTTATTATTATCTGTTTTAATGAAATATTCCAAACCATTTTCCATAAGTCCCTTCAAACATTGGATACATATTTTTTAAATCCTATTAAAATGGTTGCAGCCCACGTCGTCGTTACTCAGTCAATAAAGTCCGCTTCATCAATATTATTGTTTCTAGAACAATGCACTTTAGCGGAGGCGATAATACTTGAATTCATTATCTAACTACCATATCTCCGAAAGATAATACAAAAGGATATACAACAAATCGATATCAACCGCGATTGTCCGACGTGGAAATGGATATCGAGCTAGGTACATTTAACAAACAACGATGCCAACATAATGCCACCACAAAGGAGGCTTACCCTGACTGCGGTACATATTGCGGTGAGGTGTTAAATTACAATAAAATAAAAGAAGTGTAAATATATCTGACTGTGAAAAATGTTGCTGCTTGCACAAACATTTGAGAGATACCTTTTAATGTGAATAATCCTGCTTCCAGCTAGCAATAAGAACTCTTATGATTCTATGACAAAGTAATGTTTGCAGTGAAGGCAGCAGATAGGAGACAGGCGCAATTTCGAAGTGTTTACTGTGAAATCTCACTTTTCTACAAGTTGATTTCATTGCATGCTACTCCTATTCTAGACCTAGAACAGCAAGGTTATCGTACCGAGCTAGCTCTATAACTAACAACATGATTATCTATGTAGCTTTATCTACATCTACCACCTAAATAGACATACACTTACTCTGTAATGATGCAAAATAAATTACGAAAGACAAAACGGTTCCTAATCTAGCTTCGCACCATAAATCATCGGCATTTGATAATGTTAAAGATAAAGAACATTACGATCCATCAGGTACGTATAAACACGATCATTAAGAACCTTACTTTCATCTCGCATTTCGCCGGTAAAAGTTCATTAGCCGTTTTCAACAGAACAATAGATCGTATTCGATAAGCTATAGCTATAGATCTCAGTTCGCTATAATATAACTATAGTTCGCTGATTCGCTGGACACCTACACATCACATCTGACGGGGAAAGTGTTCAGTCATGCGATAGTCGAGTGAGATAATAAATTCGCGACCAGCGCATTACGTTTGATACATTTATCAACAAATACGTGGGTGGGTATTATCTAGTCTTACTGCGAGACAGTCGTTAAATTTAATGAATGTTTAGATGACGCAAATAGCAAATAAGACATACCGCTGAAGAGCTGGCATGGAGAAATAAGCAGATGCAACGCATTCAATAGAAGCGTGAAAGTGCAAGAGCCATAACGCTAGATCGTCACGTGTGATAGTCGAGACAATGACGGCCTTGACGCTATGACGAAATGAAGGAGCGAAACATTCTGGAGCACAACTGACGCAACAAGCCATTCGCCAATACACCACCATTTTGGGATGAGAACGCTCATAAATCAAAGATTCAGTTTAAACCTTATTGTCATGTTTCGAGAACATGATTTGTTATGCTCTCACAAATGATATAATGAAGCTCTTAATACATACCATTAAGTTCGGAATAAACATGATGAAGGTCGTTGATTACGTAAGAATTCTTTAACCGTTTGGATGTGAGGATTCAAAGTTGATGACACGTATACGTTGACTGGGCAATGATCTGCACGTAATATTAGTAAACAATGCGATGCGTCACGATGTCTGCGAGTGCCGCGACTATGTTTGCCTTGTCCATTTACGATCGTATGTGGAAAGGCTGTTGACAACGAGCTTTCAAGGCCATGGAGAGATGGCTTAAGATTCTCAGGACTCGCGGTAAAAGCGGCAAGGCTAAAGGCCAGGTGCTTTAAAAATGTAAATGCCAATTTATCGCGGCATATCCATAAAAGAGCCGAGAACGGATGGGATTTCGGCTGGCGGAATAAATATTCAAGGCGTTGCAAAAGACATCTGTTGCAGAGCCAACCAGAGAGATGACAGCCACTTTCTCTCGCATGCCTGTCCGGAGATCTCTACCCGGACACGGCTTGCATTGTTTTTGTTAATGCGATATTATTATTATCATAAACGAAATTGAAAGTTTTAATGTACAATACACGGTCGTGAAAAATCGAAAGCAAATTGCCCGGTCATTTGGGTTACCCATAACGTGCCATAACATTAAGATTATATGATTCAAGTGCTCTCGGTTATTTTTGGTTGTGTGGGTAGAGTTGGCTACAATTTAATAGTCTAGGATCGTTTGCTGTTTTTATGGGGCCACCCGTGGAGAGGGGGATATGAAACTGTAACAATGTAAAGGTTTTACGTTCTTATCTATGCCAATATCTGATATTTCTTGCTGTGCAGAAGTAATGTGGTCTTTTATGAGGATATTCTCGAGGATACTTAAGATCCTTTTATATTATAAGAGGTAAAGGTACTTACTCTTTCGCAAGGTGGCGGTGCGGGGGGTCCATCGACCTCCATATAGATGCATAGAGTAGACTTCCTCGACAGAGAGTCGCTGGCGAGACTGCTCGAACTCGAGCCGGTGGAGAACTTCATGATGACGCTTCATCCAGGGCCCTTATCAAGTGACGTCTAGCTGCACTCCTACGCGATGTTGCCGGCACATCACACAGGTGCTCGTCACTTGATACCTTCCAAGCTTCTTAGGTCTTCGAGGTCGATGAAACAGTATCTTCTATCTGTCCGTAAACTATTCCTCGACGCGAGTGACAGCAGGTCAGTGGTGAGTGGTCAGGTCAGATTCAGCTCCAAGGTCTCTTCCGTGGTCAGTTCAATCGGAATCGATGACTTTGTCAGCCTGTAACAAGATGGAAATGGTTGAATAATGTTGAGTAATTTTTGGTAGGAAGTGGCTCGGAATTATTGGTTGTGGAATAGACAGATACGTATGTATAGTTATTGTATACCATGTATCCCAATCAATGTAATTTTACGCAACACCTTCCTACGAATTTTGTAAAGCTAGTATACTGGACAATGATTAGAGGCATGCATAGGCGGCCCGTCGCCGTATACACCAGATTAAACGCTCACGACATCTGCGAAGTCATCAAATTAAATACTCCAGTGTTTTGAAGTGGCGAACCACGAAGGTGAAACCGCAAAAACAGAAAACACGAAATCTCAATCGAAATCCACATTTGGAAACCTTAAAGAACATCAGTATCGAACCAAGCTCGATAGAAACAGCAAAGCCTTTTTTTGTTGCTCACTTTTACCGTCAGATGTTGAATCAGTGATGAAATCTCAAGGACTTGGTAATTTAGATTTGCCGATTGTATTGATAGACGTTTTGTATCCATTAACCGTAGATTGAGAGAGTTGATAAGTTATATCGATGTTGCACGTTACAGGGGGGTTATGACGTCTTATTGCGATCCTATTGAGGACCGACAGAAAGTGAAACAGAATCGTTTCACTTTCAGTAATAGTAATACATTGCTTTCGATATAATTTAGGTAGACGTAAATCCCTTTAGATTTAAAATCAACCTAATTGAGCGCCAACATGTCTCAACAAGATGTTATGGTACGAATATGTAGTAAAACGATTCTGTTTAGGTCCTCAATTGGATCGCAATAAGACGTCAACGTAATAAGCCACTATTGCACCACTACAATGTGGTTAATATACTACTTATTCTTATTTACTCATGCAGTTTTGTTTACTTTAGCTCCAGTAGATAGATTTACTTTTGTCATCTGATTCATTAGATAAATATTTTGAAATCTTAAAAATCGATAATAACTTATCATTGGAACAATTCTGTCTATCAAAAATATTGATGCTTCGAATGATAAGATAACAGCTACACAAGTTTTTATAGTATTTCCAAATATTTTGGAGATTGGACTAAGTATTTTGGAGATGCTTACAAGACATTGTAAAACAAAACGGAATTGAACGCTAGGTGTTATATTTTTGGAAGATACCAATGCCCTGAAATGTCATTACAAATTACAATGCAATATTGATCACAATAATCTATCTGGTTGTAGAAAATATTATTGCGCTGCGCTATGCACACACGCATGGCAGCCATATAAAACAGAGTCTTTACCGTAAACATGCCAGTTTCGAATTTAAAACGGTTTGAGGAATGTTAAGTACTTACTCCGCATGTGCCTCACACTAAATTAGACCTTAACGATTTGATTTAAGGCCAATAAATTCTTTACAGATAGTGTTATAGAGTTCGTTGTGGATAGCATTCATGCAGTAAGGTATAACAGTTACCTAATATAACTAACTCTATATTAGGTAACTAACTTAGGTAAAAACACTATTGTTATGTCTATTTTCGATTCGTGGAACTGCATCTCTTGGTATTATCTCGTTGTTTAGCGTTAAACCTTTCTAATTTGAATTCGTTTGCCTTTCTTCGGCACAGATTTTATGGCAGACTAACAATTTGACCGTTGTTCTGGTAGTAACGCGTGAATCGGTCTATATTATTGAATTTCGTTTTATCTGAGAGTGGAGGAACTCGTTTATTTATTCAAATGAGAGGTGTCACCTTTTGCTTTTACAATACGTTTTATGAAAATGAGTTTGCTTAGCGGGCAAAAGTAAATCGCGTGGTGACTCTTTAACTCTACAGTGGTTACTGTAATTTTATCAATAGAAGCCAGATTCTGTGGATATATCATGGATGTGCAGCTAACTTTACTGGAACAACATTAAACAAAACAGGTTCTAGTAAAAGTACAATCAGCGCACGCAACAACTCCACCGTAGAAGCGCTAAGTAGTTGCAAACAGCGCCATGCGTAATCCAAGAAAGACAACTTGCAACGTCCTTTACACAAAGAAAACCGTGAAACAAAGCCGCAGACTATGAGAAAATTGTCGTAATTGCACTACAACTACCAGTGTGAGCCGTATCTAATCGCAAAGGGCGCAACAAAGGTGGACTGCAACGCGAGGTGTTAAACACACTTTAAAACATTTTGTAGTTATATAAACCGCGGTAGCTTTCGAGAGATAAGTTAAATTTTTGGCGACGGTATTTACTGTTTTAGATTAAAGAGAGTTTTTCGGTTTAGATCTCACCTTACCACCACCTTCACCTATTTCATATACAACTCAATTGTTAATTTATAACGGTCTCCCCCGACACAGGCCAGACCTAGCGCGGGGAATATTGGTTTGCTGGAAATTTGGATATTTGATTTGCTTAATTTTATATTGGTAAATATAGCTACCAACGTTCACTTTTTACTATTACCTTACCTTTATATTTTTTGTGGGGGTGAAGTCTGATTCCGAGGGTTACTCCCTGAGTACCCCGATCCCCGAGGCCCCCGTCCCGGAGGACCCCGATTTATTTGTATCTTGATAAACTCAATTTAAAGTCAGTTTAGCTTAAAAGTACCGTCAGCAGATGAAATGTTAAATACAATTATATTACTTACTAAAATTATAATAATTAACTTCAAGGATCAGGAATAAATTATAAACTCTTGCTTGTTTAAGGTATGCTCAATTTAATTTTGGGACTACGTAACATACCTGTAGTAAGTCTGCGTAATTAATTTGTTACATCAAAATCAATTCACATTTCACAATACCAGTGTACGCCGTAATGTGTAGCAACACAAGTCATTTCACCGTGCAACAAAAACTAAAAACACAACTCACGACCAAGTGGCGCTACAAATATGTCATTATCACACACGCCACACGCCTTATGCGGCAACTTGTAGTCGTCATAACATAAATGGATCATACAAGATTGAAGCTACAGATAATACTGGCGTAGATATTGATAATACTTGAGAATGCCGAGATGAAGTAGGTCGGATTTAGAAACTACAAGACGTGCTCGGATATGTTACTTGAGAACTATGAATAGTTGAAATCAAAGAAAAGAAAGCAGGAATGGCGAGTCTATTGATAGCTGACGCAGGTTCTATAGAAAAAAATCTAATGAATACCTTACACAATAAATTAAACAAAAAAGAAAATAGGTTCACAAAATGAACAGCCAACTAAAGCAAAGATGACTTACGTTGATTTGTAATAGAGTCATCTTTCCAGGACCAACAATTTTGACTTCAGACTGTTTCATCTTTACTTGTTGTACAAGTATGACATGATACGTATTTGCACGACAATTCACCGACGCTAAGTGGTAGACAAATATCCTGAATCAGTGTAACAAAGAATCGCGTTACCTTCGCACTCGATGATATAAGCCAGACTGGTCCTTCCCGTTCGCATCGTTTGTATAAATATGATAATGTGCCACTTTCCTATCAGGAAAACTGCGGGCACGCGAGCGCACGTAATTCATACTGAATCGATGATTAGTGATTTGAGCTGCCAGCACCTACACAGGAAATGCTGCGCGTGAGTGGAAAAGCTATAATTAAAGGCCGTCTTGTAAGGGACATCGTATTATACAATGTAAGGTTTATTTTAAGAAAAAAATATGAGCTACAACTTATGGCAGTAACCAATTGTGATGACCATACAATTATGCTAATTCAAGTACGTATTTAAAACGTAAGTTTGTATCAACATAATGCAATGCAAAGTAATATCGAAGTTTCGACACTTGGCCACGATTTACAAATGTCGCGTCCGAGATAGGTACCAGAGCATTTCTAAGAACACTAGTCATAACGTTGTGGGAACACCATATTTGAATGGTCTTGGAGTAACCTAAGTTCTCTATGTACGTGGAGGTCAAGCGGCGACAGCGCCGGATCACATTTTGTACAGAAATAGGCACAATGCTCAGAGCGTTTTCCGTAATAACTCGACTTTCTCGAAGAACAATAGAAGTGACGAATGACCGATGAGTGCATGAAGAAACGGGCTCGTGCGACGCCCTAAATACCGTAAACAAAGAAATGCATGCAAATGGTCGCCACGTGCATGTACTTGTGCCGAGAGCTAAGATGCAGGTCCTTGCCGCAGCCGACCAACCGAGCAGCGCAACCAATCGAGCCGAACAGCACGCAACCGCGAATTAACGGCGACGAAACACGCGAACTCAACAATATCGAAATTAGCCGTAACGGTGTCTCCTACAATCTACAAGTAACACGAACACCACCATTAACCAGAGGTGATACAGAGCCAACGAATCTCAGATAACCTGATCGGCGCGAAATAAGTGAAACCAATCAACGAATTTCATCATTAAAATTTTTAAACACCAACAATGTTAATTAGCGGATTGTGAAACAGCTCCCAGTTATTAAAATCTTTCGAGATGACGGTGAGTATGGCAAGGTGCAGCTAAAAATAACAACGTGATAGTGCTGATAAGGCCTGCACACGGTTTATTAGAGCCGTCGTAAAATCCAGGTTATATAAAAGAGAAATTAAATGAATTCGTAACCGAATGAGGAAAATAAAAGCAAAATACTAAAGTACCAATTATCTTAAACCTGATGATGAGAATTTTAATATAATGGTAGAAGTGACTCGCCACGCGAGCGATGCAGCTGCTGGAGTGGATTGAGTTGAGAGCAATTTTCTGGTAAACACATTCCTTATTGCCAATGATCTTAAAGTGATAGAATGAATTTTTTTCCATTACGGTCGAGCGGCGATGCGTGACGTAGCGCCGTTCAGTCTACGTGATATTTTCGACAAGCCTAAAACTTCGAGTTCAACGACCACGCGCTGAGGTCAGGTGCGAGATAAAAAAAACCTCAGCAGTTTCCGCAATATCTAATTTTCGGTCGTAAACATTAATTGCGCTTATTAAACTGGCCCGTACTCACACGGACGTGTGAAGAGTGAAGTTTATCGGGACTTTTATATAACTTGGAAGTGCTTTTGAATATAATAACGATTACTAAAAGGCAAAAGTCAATTTGGAGAAGCAAATCTTGGCCAGTAAAAGCTTCACCCTCGGTTATCTAATTCGGATATGAATTGGGGTTAAAAGTCTGTCAATTCCTGAACGACAGATTTTATGATCTGTGTCATAATCTACATTATAACACGTAGTTCCGTGACGACATCCGCTTATTGCTGCAGCATAACTCGGGTAAAAAGTGTCGGCCCACGGTCGTACGTGTTTTGATCCGCATGAACGCCCAGCAATCTCGGAGATAAAGGGTCTGCATTCCAACAGCTCGATTTTTATATCCACCACCTACATTATATTCGCACGCAAGGTCCACTGGTAGCGGTTCCGGACCGTTATCGATGACGTGTATTACCTTATCAGTACGCGGTATTAGCGTACCGTTTTATGGCTCGAACCGTTGAATGGCAGGAATCGGTCGCAATGGGACCACGGCGTTACATGGCAAATTTATGGTGGTGAGGCCTTAACGGCGCCACCGTGTGCGGTCGGGATTCGTCTAGATAAAGATCTCGCAAAAAATAGCACAAAAGATCTGTCCTCTATACGTCTCAAAAGGATCACAGAACGACGAAAACGGAGTGCCGTTTTTATTCTTGGCTAGTTCGCGCAATTGGCTTGATGCCATTTCACGATCAGTGTGATCAAATGCCTAGGTCACGTTCAGCACGTAAAGAAAAGAATGTAACACACGTGGTTACCCTTGACTGTGTCCTGGACTCTGTCAAAATTGCTGTCCATTCGGTTTTGTTCTCGTGACGGCACAAATGGTTCGGTCACGACTCGCGCCTTGTCCAAGATTTATCAGCCAATTATGCCGCTGGCCGAATTGTTATTTTAGTACAGCTAAACCACCATAGACGCAGTTCGACTGTGATTAATTTGCGTGTTTTGATACAAATAACTTTATTTGTTTTATCGGCTTGATCAACATTTTGGAATACCTCGTTAATTAATGTCAATCAATCATCAGGCGATGAAGATAAGCCGGTCTTACGTTTTATGACCGTTACAGTTTTGACGGTTAATAAGTAAAACAGCCAATAAAAATCTCTGTAATTTGTAAGAATCAGTATTTTAATAAAAAATAGTTTTACAATAACACAAAAATCAAACGAGATGCCAACGGGTCCGTCTACCTGTTCCGTAGTGCATTCTTCGCATACCTTCATCGCCTTTGTTGGTATGTTCTCAATGCATTACGTATTGTCACGCAAAATGTTATTTAAATCGAGCTTGGGTAGGTACCTATATCAATAGGCTGAAACCCCTAAAAGGACGAACTTTGCTATTGAAAAGGTTTGCACACTAAGCTTCGTAGACACATTTTTCTACACCACCTTTAGTGAATCAAGCACTGCTCGCAGTATTATTCTGTCCAACCGAAATTACATCTTATTACTACCATGTTTATTGTCAGATTGCAATACACCTACGTAACTTTCCGAGTCTCAAACCACCAAGAGCCACCGCCACAGTAATGTGGGATCATTATATTTTCAAAGTAGGACTGTACCCTCAACCTATTGAAATGGTATGACAAGATACAAAGCAATGGACTGACGCTAAGTACCCGTCCGTCAACTGTGTAACAAGCTGTAGTTAGAATGACTTATTTTTTGTTACCATCGGCTTTATTTGTTATTGTTACGATCTGGTTCACCTTGTTGATATCTTCTGTGGATTTGATTTGAACGACCACACATGGACGAATATTCATAGTTGTTTGTGCTTCTTCTACCAGTGTTCCCTATTACTTATCTCCTAAGCTGATCAATTTTGTTGACAAATACCTTGCGCACATTTTCCAGATCTGTATTGGATAGCTTTCTAGTTCTATGTTATGGATACCACATTAAATTAATTACAGGATTTGTATATTTTGTTCCTTCTATGCTCTCAGGCGCTTTTCTATATAATTTAAATCAACAACGTCGGAAACAATAAATTCATCTTTATCTTTTGTATTTGAGTTCACTGACCATTATCTTGACGAGATTAATAATTATTTAACAGGATATAGCATTACGCCATGTTTCCTTCCGATGTGTTGTGTCACAAGTAAATGCAATTTTGGGTTGTAAAGTCACTTGCTTACATAATATAAGTTAAAGTGGTATTTTGTAATACTTAATTCGCACTGGTCATGACGTTTAGTTAAAACTACGTCCTAGTACAAAAATGTCATGCATGCGAGAAAGGCCGAAGATGCCTAACGTTAAATGACATTACGATTGACTTAGAATCATTGGATGCATTTGACTGTGTTTCTAAGAATATGAGAATTATAAGCATTGTCTTCTTAAGGTTTTGGTTTTCAAACTTGACGGTAGTATCTATACTGTTAGAAGAAGATCCCTAATTACTGCTAATTGACGAAATATGGTGCCTTATTAATTTTGAATCAGATACATACAAGAGATAACCAAATCACTGAACAGTGCTAAAATAATTAAGACCTTATCATTCATCACGATAGATAAAAGCATATTGAACCTACTTTTGATTCTTGATGTCTTTATTCCTATACCGACATTAGGAAATCACGCACACTTGCCAAATCAGCATTGTGCGCATGCGCACCCCATTATTCTGGTCCATAACTTCGCCGGATATCCATACATGTGAAAACGGGTCATGCGCCTGCACTCGTTATGGCTAGCTATGCCGACCAACACTAACCAGAATATTGATGGACAGTACATGAACTCCCGAAGATAGTACATATTATTATAATATGATGATCTATATTCCATTGAATATAATATATAAATCCTTTGTCATTTCTGTAATAATTATTAAATAGTTTGCTGAACCTAATGCAGGAGCATGGATTCATAGCTAGCGTATGGTACAGGAAACATTCGTCATCATGTTTATGGCTGATAAAAATGGATTTTTTCCCCCATTGCATAAATGGGCACTTACCAAATTACGCACTATACAGTGTTCGTGTTATGTATGTATATTGTATAGTGTAGCGTTAGCTGTATTATATGATATCCTATAAATAATATTCTTGTTCAGGAAAGATGCCAGCATCGGGCGACATTTATAAGCCAAGCATGGCTAACATTCCCCAATAAAAATATCAACGGGTTCCAAGGAACTTAACTTCTAACTCTGTGACGCTGATGACTACTACGCGGCATCATTACCGATTCCATGGACATTCACCATCGCCCTGTTTCCAATAGACTGTTGAGCTCTCTGCGCAAGGACTTTTATGTTTTCTTAGAACTATATTTGAATGATTAGGTTGCCTATTGATTAATTTAGTCGTTTGTTGTTTGGGGATATTCTTGTTGTCATTTAGGGCTTTGTCTCAACCATTAAAAATGATGTTTATAGATTTGTGGAAAATACGGTCTGACTCCAACAGCATTGCAGGGACTATTTATCTATGTTATAAAACTTTTGATCTGTCTTCTCATTTTATTTTACCAGCTGGTTAATTCTACGTCGCGTTCACTTCCCGGCACATTGTTCTTCGCCCTCTACACCTTTTGTTAAAAACATTAATGTCGTGAATATTAAAATCGTGACAAGAATGTCTTGAGTCAATACCCAGCGCCTGCAATATAGCGTTTATTTCTGCGCAAAATACTGTAGTTTACGCAGCTGCGGTGACGTCATCTTGCGCCAGAACCTTATGGATAGCAGAACTTGGCTCACCGCTTATGGAAAATGTCGCAATTTTACAATGAGTTGTTGTATTTTGACCGTGCACGCAAGTCAGATGACGTAAGATGTAAGTTAAAAATATTTGCGCCAGATTTTGGTTTAACAACACGTCATACTGAAATAGAGTCATAGCCCATTGTTAAAACAGATATATGGGATAGAATCTAACCTTTGAACCCCATTATTGGAGCAACGTGATTCGTGAATAACGTAACCGATTAAATGACCAAGTTTTCATTTGGCAAGACCTTGTGGGTTGTGACTTGTGGTAGTACCAATTGCAATGCTACACGGTTGAGTCACCTAGCATATTCTGTTTCTTTGTGACATGCATTAAAATGAGAACTTTTGGGATCAGGTTTAAATACAGACATACGTAGGTACCTACTCTTAGAACCAAGGGCTCCCAAGCAATGGGACTTCATAACATAACGATCATCACTGACCCTTTGCTATCCAAAGAAGACAAGCAGAGACATCAAAGATGACCAATAATGAAGCTGATACGGTAACAGCTAGTGGCTAGGCTACAAGCTGAAAATGAGTCTATGTCATTCAAGGAAACGTTTTGTTGGTACCTAACTACCTACATAGAAGTGTTATTATAACGCCTCAAGAAAATAATGATTTCAGAGGTTTTCACTATGAAGAGCTTATACTAATAGAATAGGTACAGCAGATAGAATTGGTAGTCTAGACTAAACAAAGCATTTAGCAAGCTTCTCAGCCGGCAGCAAATTAGATTACTCCAGTTGCATAGAAGTGGGTGGGCCAAGGCCTATGTTATCTGCTTACGTGAGCACCGTATGCATCTATGGTTCTTTACGTTTTGTAAGCGAAGCCCGACAAAGGTGGAAATGCAAGAACGACGTTTTGCTGAAATTGGATTTCTTCGAATTTGTATTGTTCGTACAATTATGCATCCGTCCACTACATTAGCAATTTAGCATTTACCTATAGTGATGGTGGTATTTGGTATAAGTGCTCCAATTTCGTATAAGTATAGTAGTGGGGTGGTGTACCTACATGTTACATGATGTAGAGGTACTACCTACTGGTAAGTAGTGTATCAGTTAGATAATATGTATCTTGCACTGCAATTGCCTGAGCTACACAGAACTTTGCAAAGTTGTGTGCCATGGGACGTTATGCGCTGGCATTGCCCCCACCTCTGCTCTTACAAGATAACCTATCGAGTGAAGGGCCAATCTCTTAACTTCGTAGACAGACTGATAAAAAAACAGTTCATTCTAACGGGCTTTTAGAACCAGCCAGCGACAATCCGACGCCGCTTGCGACATCAGAATGCGCGAGACACTTGCATATGTATTGTGATAGAGGTAAGTTTGGGCACGTGCCCGGCGCCTCCCATTCACGGCCCGATCGATCACGATCACGATCGACTTCGGTGTCTTGCGAAACGACCTTTGGTCGATCGGATTAGTCAGAGTCAGCGCTTTTGGTTGCGCTGAAGTAGGTGAAGTTCAATGTTACCGATATTTTGTTTGGTGACAATGTGACATTGATCCTATATTTTACTGCATTACGTGATCTTTGATTGCCCACCGTTAAGAACATTTAAATTTACATTTATATATTTTCCGGTTTACACATTTGACATCTTCTCAAATTGATCTGAAACTACCGAGTTGAAAATTAGGAGTAAGTTAATACATAGGTAGGTACCTACCTAGTTAGATTTGATTTGAAAGAAATCGTGCCCGATGAGTTTTTCTATTTCAATATATACCTAGTATTCATTATTTATCAGTTAGCAGTATCGTATTTGTCATAATAACAACATAAGTTCTAATAATTAGACTATCGTAATATCGCATTTTTTAGTAAACATTGAAAAATACTTATCACGTTCTGCATAAGAATTAAATTTCTCGATAACAGCAGTAACATCTTACGTCATCGATTTTTAATCGATTATGTAACTTCCCGCAGCTTTCTTTCAAATTAATCTTTTTAATTGGTAGCATCTGCCACCAACGTGATTTCTTCTCCAATACATCAAAACAAGGCGATTGGACCCAGTTTTACGTAATCCTATTAATTTTGTGATGAATTAATGACACAAACAAATTCAGATTGAAAGAGCCGCTTCTCCTAAAGTGAAATGGCAAATTTTAATTGATTTTAGGACCACACTTTAGACCGCAGCTAATCAACATTGCGCTATAAACTACGGCTCATGTATACACCAGTTAGGTTTATCAATAAGTAATTTTTGACACGTGTTTCCTTTTCTTCGTCTAATATTTTCAGCTAATCAAAAATATATCTCATTAATCATGGTAATTAGTCCTACTTTTGCACTAGGGTAAGTCCAGGATAGTTGCCATACTTTTTGAAAACGCTTTATATTTCCCATTTTAATTAATGGATCTGGATGATTGTCACACATGTTAATAGATTGGTCTTTCGACTACCACTTTGAAGGAAAAAGTAAACATCAGTGTTGATTTTTACTAATCTATATCGATTTTCCCAGACCTCTATTTTTGGAAGTATAGATGCCCTATAGCGGATAGTTGCTCCATGCGTCAAAACCAGTTATGGGATACATGCCTCATTAATAAAAAAACACTTTTTCAATTTGAAATTAGGTATTCGTGATGGGAAGTAAAATCTAAACACAGACGTTAATTAAACATGTTCGTAAAAAGTGTATTTTCTTTATAAACATATTAGGGTATAGATGCCTCACAAAATAAGTTTCCTTCCTGAGGCATCTATACCCTAATGTAGTTACATCGTTTGAAAATAATGGGAATTATTTGTTTTGTATGGTTAAACATAGGCGAAAATAAATCGAGGCGTCTATTCTTTTCGTAGAGGATAGATGCCTTTTATATTCAGGAATGTGTATTCAATAAATATTGTAAAAAAACTGATTTTAGTGTTAATATACAGTCCACTGTAATATTTAGATACAAAATATAAATTATTTAGTCACCATGTAAAAAGTTCCAGCACCTCAAAAAGGCTGTAGAAAAAGAATTAGCAATTTTTTCGTCGCACCAAATCTTTCTTTGAGTATAGATGGAATGCACGACGGGTCAGGGGTTACCTCGCGGGGGGTACCGGGTAGGTGCGGGGATGTCTCTCGCTTGGCAATATCAACGACAGCAAAAACAAGCCGGGAAATCATAGTTTTTGAATTTGAGGCATCAATCCGAGCCGGGCATCTATCCTGGAATTACCCTACTGCTTTTGCAGTAGTTTGTCAGCTCCATTTCAGGCGTATTAATATTCTGTCTCCCTGAGGTCCTGAGGTCTTGTCACCTTTTTGACACTTCGCGTTTATTTTTACTAAGAGTAGCTTAATAAAAGTATTATTGAATAGGTACACACCACAAGCAAAATCCTATTCTCAGTAGAAACTCTGTCTCGAGGTGTTGTAACTGACTAGAAATTCAAAAGGGAAATGCAAACGTTCATGTTTTATTTAAACAAGGCTGCGAGCAGACAAGGTGTCTTTAATTGCACCCCGCGGCTACGCGGCAACACCTCGAATAATAATCAAGGTGTCTTCAAAATACATTGTATGTACCTACACCATGAATGAAACATATTATTACCTATGTAATGGCTAAGTTAAGTATTTCGCGAACCATGTGATCACTATACACGTGCTTACTAAGTATGTAGCAGGAAAAACCAGGCGAAAGGACAATGAAAAGGTAGTAAGTAGGTAGGCAGGCAGGTATTACATTTGAATACGGTCGTCAGAACGTACAAAAAAAAATACTCCGTAAAATGTATAGATTATAGAGATAATAATATATCTGATTGGGGATTCAAATAAGCAATAACTACTAAGGTATGTATAAGAAATCTCTGCATTGCCAAGTCATGTACTTGTATAAGCTTGGGAATCAGGCATGAGCAAAAACCAAACGCATCAACACAACAGAGTAGCCTAACCACTAATAGCCTAGGTACCTTAGTTTTTTGAAAAATTATATTCAATCATGAGCTGAATCAATAAACAAGAGATAAATATATCACACGTACTTCCTGGGGCTTAAGTGTATAGTCAGATCAGATGCGACTTGTAGAGACAACACTATACAATCTCATTACTGCAAGTTATGAGACAAAAACCAATATGTACCTACTGAAGACAACCCGGTTTTTGTCCTATTGTACGCAAGCTCAAGGGAACAACATAAGGATTCTTTCTGGTTGAATTGCTATGACAGTAAAGGAAATAGATAAGCCATTTAACGCTTCAAACAAAAGGGCAGGATTAACAATAATGCTGGACGTGTGAGCGTTATATTTCATCATTGTTAAAGCTAAGGTAATATTAGAATAGTGGAAGTTCATGAACCCATTGTTAAGATTGAAATATCACGTTATGTTAATGAACTTTTTGAAAATAAAGACGATATAGCATTTTGTATGTGGTACTTATTAAAGCATGACCAAACATCTCCATGAGAATAGGATCGAGTCATATCGTATTTATAATAATATTTGCTTGAGCGAGGAATTTCAGTTCATTAAAGAATGATTAAGAGCTGAGGTAACCGACGATGTTTTTGACGGATTCTTCAATTTTTTTCTCATCATTATGAGTTAGTGATGTCAGGTTGTCGTCACCATTATCGATTTGTATGGTTTCCTAACGAATCGTGTCGAATTTCGAAACTATTTTGTGTTTTGCATCGTTTGAAGTCGATTGGCAAATTGGTTTTTGATTGCTTCGCGGTTCTGGACTTGTGTTAGCGATTTAATAAGCGCAAATTGTTTCATGTAGCCAATAAATGTACATGAACCTGTTGGACTAGTTTTTATACGGTTCTCATTATTAACGCCTCCAATGATCTCAGGATATAATCTAAAAGTGCCTCCCGGCGAGCGTTTGTTCATTCAGTTATGTTTTCTTAGTAGGTAGTTTTCTCGGCAGAAGAATGTTTGTGTTCGGTTTAGAGGTTAATGATATGAACAGAATCTTTGTGAATACTTGACAAGCGTGTGGGCTAGAATGTTGTGCTCAAAACCCAAATTATGTTTCAACGTCTGCTGGAGATAATAAACTTGAGTTTGTATTTGTAATACATAATTAAGTAGATACCCATTCGAGACTTCTATTTTTTCGATCGAGACGTTGTAAAGTCGGGTCAATAATCTCAGATGGTTATAAATGTATATGCATTCCAGTTTATCCGAATCATAATCATGTCCAAATAATTTCTCTTTAGTAATCGATAGGCAAGTTGTAACTCTATATTTTGTGGTTAATTGACGGCACACCTCGACAATTTTGATTTCGATTTGCGCCCTCCTTTCCAGAGAAAGTGCAGGTTTTGCAAATCACGTTTATTAAAATCGCACATCGTAAAATTTGCTAGCTTTCGCATCAAGCTCTGAAATCGCGCACCTGTCCATGTGTCTACAAATTATGTGTACCGGTACAAGACGTATAATTTAATAATTTCGAGCGACTGGACCTGTCGATACCGTTTGGTTATGTTTAAAAGAATCAAGTTCTTGCTTGCCATAATGCTGTCAAGAATGTTATGAATGAGACGGTGATGCCAATGGAGGGATTCCTCTTGAGCCGACCATACTATGCGGCGATTTTAAGATGCTCAGTTTCTCTTTCGCATACCTTATGCACTATCTCCCCCATCCTCTCATAGTGGAGGCTATCTCCGCGACTGTAGTGAAATGTGTGCGCCTGCCAGCGTCACGCACCGGAGAAAGTGTACTACAAAAGCGTACCTGCGACTGGTTCACTGGTCCCAATTGGGTTACGGCCTCGAATATCTACCACGGCTCTTCTTTTTTCGACTACCTTGCAAACTGACGCACCAACTCTTCCTACAAACCGGTCCGGACTCCCCAAACGCGTCCGGCCGTCCGAGGACATTGCAGCACGATTGTGTGCTTTATTTTCCATAGAAAAAACAGGCTTCTGTGATAAAAGCGAGCGACATTGCCGTAATTTACGGTTTCTCCGAATATAATATTCGGAACACACTAGGCACAGATACAACACATTCAGTGTCTAAATAGTGTCTTTGACGAAATAAATGGTCGTTTAACGGAGACATGGTGCTAAAAGCCCCATTTAAAATAACATTATACTGGTGGAAAGCAGTTCAATCCATGCCGTGTTGTAGAAAATCCACATCAAAAACAAAGAGACGACGAGTTGCCTCTAGAAATGGGATTTGTTGGATTGTTATCCTAGATCTACACCCACGTTTTGTGTTGAGACTTTTGCTGTTGTCTTTAAGGTTGAATTCTAGTCGAAGTTTTTTGCTTTTAAAAAGCGGGCCCATCACGTACGTTGTCGTCGCCATGTTTCGTTCCTTCCAGCCACCAAACTGGATTCCTTTTGAAACGTTTACTTGAAATGAATGGGGTGCCTTATTTCATTGTTTGACGGCACAGCCTTTTGTTTGGTAAAGTCCAAGGGATTATTTTAAGGAAACCGATTGTAAGCAGCATGCAGCATGTATTGGGAGATGCCTAATGAATGGTCATTAAATGACATTGGGGTGTTGAGGTGCTGTGTCGTTATTTATGTCACTTTGCTAGTTTTCGAATTGTTTGTTGGAAGTATAATTGCCGTAGCATGTAGGTACCTATTGTTTTTTTTATTGGGAGGACAAGCAGCTTGGTATAAAGGTCAATTATTTAAATTGTAGGCTTTATATGATTCTTTTGGAGTAGATATTCTTTTGGAGAAGTCTTTTGTTTATTTGTTGTTAGGTAGGTATTGCATACCCATAGGTATTACAGTGATTTCATTAATCTTAAAACAAAATTTGGCTAGATAGGTACGTAGGTATAGTTCAGATATCATCATGTTCCGATGATGTCTATTGGTAGTTCAGTAGGTAAGTATCAGAGGCTTCCATTGATTGGGACCGCTAGGTAGGTATAGGGACTGCGGTCCCAATCGCCAGATTGATTTAATTTTATTATTTTGCTTCCGGCGAATGGGACCGCTCTTGAAATGATCGGAAAAATCTATTGTTCAAGGCAAATAAAGTACCTACAGTAAAAGGAAGAAGTAGGGAAGTATTGAAAGTAATTCCTCTTTGATGCGATGTCGAAAACCTTCAGTCCTAGAGAGTATGTACATCATAAGAAAACTTGTGTTTATATAGTAACCATCGTTCTCTAAAGTTTTATTCGTTTTAGCCATTATTAACCTTATGTTAGCACTTCATAGCAGTTTTCATCAGCTGATTAGTAATTGCAACGCTCAAGTTATGATCCTAGTTAGTTGGTATCACTTAGGAAATATTAAATTCTGAAAAGTAATGATGCCATCAAATATAAACAGGCTATAATCACCATAGTTGGAAGGCAGCAGTTTAATTATCTCACCTGAATGTTTCGGCAATCCTCGTCAATCAATGATAATGCTGACTCTGATAACATAGTCACACTTGCACAGCTAATTTATCTACTGTATCGTCTACAACTCCATAGTCCACAGAGAAACTGAGCAACAGATAAAATTACTTGATAACAATCTGAATGTACTGAGCACCTCAACATAAAAAATAAAAGTTAAAAGTTCAACAGTCTCGGTGGAATGCATGCATTTCGATTTCGAGTTCCCGATTGTAAATACGAATTTGTTTAAATGCTTCTTTGATGGTTTCACTGCACAGTTTGTAGCACATTTTTGTTGTTTTTCATTCACGATACACCACAAAAGTTTTGAAAGTTTTGTATATTAAAATTTATCGTATGGCTGTCACTGCGCGAGGAACGGCGGGCGCGCGCCCGTCCTCTTCCACGGTTGAGTTCAATATGGCGGTTGAGTGAACTGGCAGAAACTGAACTGCGTAAGTGAACGCCAAACAAATGAATTGTTTGAGCTAAAGAGTGAGTCGTTCATGTGTCGCTTCGTTCCGTTCGCCGCAGGTTTAATTTTTTATCAAAGCCTGCGAGAGTACGACACACGGACCACGGAACATTAATTAAATGTTTAGTAGGTAGCTAAACTTACTGATGCTGCTGCTAACGCTGGTAAATGTTCACTTGTTCGACTTAAGACCTACCTACCTAACCTATAGGTAATTATCTAGTAGAGTAGCTAACAATTAAAAGTGACTATAATAAGTAAAAATGAAATCAAATGTAGGTAGGTAGGTACCTACTTACCTACAAACTAGATTATTTTATCTTTGAGACCCATCAATAAGTTATTTTATAAGCAGCCGATAATGACGTATATTTCTCCGATATTGAGTTATAGGCATAGAGGAAATTGCCTATACCTACGTATTGTCAAAATTATGACAGACATTTTCAAAACACCTGTATCAAAGTAAAATATTATGTGAACATTTCTTCAACAAATTATTTATCCGGATAATTTCAAAATTATGAGTTCCGTTAATTTTTCAAAAACATATTAGGTACATTACAAAGTAATCATGGCTTTGGACTTGGTCAGCATAGCACAGCCCCACTACATCCCTGGGTAAGTCACATTTTCCTCCAGCATTCCTCATCTTTGCCTCAGCGTCAGTAAGTGATGCTATCACAGGAGGTTATTAGACGTTATGGATAAGGCCTCCAAAAAGATCTTCAGATCTAAGAAGTTGCCAGCTCGTGGACCAGGTCAGAAGGATGTAGGAAATATTATCCCTTAGATGCAATGCCTAATTCGAAAGGTACCGTGGAACAAACATGTTAAATTGTAAAAGGGCCCTTCGGAAGTTAAATAGCAACGAGGCTGGCCAAGTCGGAGGTGGAAGGTCGAGCAGATAGTAATAATTGGAAAGAGGCCTTTTTACTACAAGTGGGACGACATTGACTGAAATAATTATTCAAAAAACATTGAAAAGGAATTAAGAACATGTCTGAAAGGGATCGATGGACGCCGAGTTTAAAATGATGATCTCGATGAAGTGTACAAAATGACGACACTTTTTCATTAGTTTCACCATCCTGGCACATGAGGCCTGTTAGATAGAAAAGAATCGTTTCCATATAACATAATTATCCAAGAACACTTCCCAAACTCTACGAAGAAACTAATCACCACCTCGTCATAAATATGCATTCTTCAAGACAATCGTATACTCTGGCACAATGTGCAAAAAGCACCATGGCCAAAGAAGAAAAGAAAAAAAAAATCGTATACTATTAGGTATAATAACGAACGGTGATGTAAGTGCGACTTACATTTGACGCGTCATACATCTCTCTTTACGATTGTTGCACCACTTATAGCAACACTTTGATGAGCATTCTAACACAGTGTTTCTTCAACTGTTTTAAAATGACTATCCTTTTCATTTTAGCATAATCCTACCCTTTCCTTGTTTGTTGGCCCAATGAGCTGTGTGTAGTGCTGGCCTCAAGTGGCTGTTTTTTCCAGGCCGTCAAAGCCCTTTGACGTGGCTTAAAGACTGCAATCAATTGACCTTATAGTAGACAGATATGGCTTATCGTGCCCCCGAAACACGGACCGATGGAAATCAGGACATAATTTATGAATCTCATTAGTGTGGACTGCGGGTCTAGATTTTGACCTCAGTAGTGTCTTTAGGTTGCAAAGCTAACAGATTAGATCTAGGTCAACACCGCTCTACATGACTTTGTTAGTAGTATACCTACCTTGGTATAGTTTCTTTCAGAACTTTTGCGCGACAGATCAGGCGAGACTCCAGAGTAATATATTCGCACAAACTGTTATTTTTACTCGCTGTTATTTTAGGCAGTTATTTAATTACGGATAATATCTTCCAGTTTTCCAATGATGTATATACTAATATAACGTCATACTTTAAGCACCACTTTTTTAGTTCAGCATTGGGTAATAAGGCGTGCAGAATCGGTAAAATACGGTTTTAGGGCGGCCGTGTCCAAGTTTGACAAATTGATGTCGCATGACACAATGCACAGGTTTCTGTGTGTTGTATGACTGTTGGTTGGCTTCAAAGTTAAAATGTGAGAACTGTGCTCGGATATTTCTGAGCTAGGTCATTTTGCGGTTTGCAGATGATACCTGCCTATACCTGACGATACTTAACGTTAATCTACATAACTGTAGTGGTACTTAATCTTGCCTGTGATATTTACAACGCCTAGGCAGCGTGGTCAGTCGGCCGTTCCTTAACGCTTGAGCTGCGTCAACGGAAGATCAGAGCATTCCTCAAATACTGTGTGGTACCACTACCTACTGTTATGGGCAGGCGTGGCACTTAATATCAACGAACCCTTGTCGTGTCATTCTGAGTAATTGGTGTCAGTCGCACCCTTAGAACATTGCCCCTGTCCCATCGCTAACTTGATGGTTACAAAATCTCAATTTCTCTTTCCCAGCTATACAGGCCACTGTCCAGAATACAAGTACCGTATCGGCGACACGTACGGCTCGACAACGCACAAGATCCTGTTAGACCCGAGCGTTTTGCATTCGGAAAGGCTGGTGCTTTCAGACAGGACCGCTGATGATTTCCAGGTGTGTTAGTTGACTCTGCTTTGTCACGCATCGGCGGCATTTGTTTAGATGACACGCGACAAGAGTCAGTCTGCTGGTGGTAGCACTTCTGTGTTCTGTGGTGATAGCGTAGTAGATATACCTACTACTTATTCTGTGGCGGAAGGCCCTTTCTGCAAGCCTGAGTCTGGAGAATGATAGTATATCAGATATTCAGTAACTAACTAAGCAGTAGAGTGCAACTATTCCTGTGATGTGCCATGGCGGTTTGGCGAGTTGGTTGATGCTTTATTCATTTGACCGGTATCAAGTCACGTTTTAGGCAAATTTCTCTGAATTTGTGTCGAGGAATGAGCTGAACTCATACAGTTACTGACTCTGGCTACTGGTTAGAATGGCGATGTTTCCAACGAAATCACTGGATATGAATACCCAAGTCATGTATTTAGAAATCTCGTAAGACATTTTAGTATACCTATATTGACTCCAACATAATTTTCCAGGTTTATCGTCCTGCGCAAACCGACATCGACACGGTGAACGCCAGATTTCGAAATGGGGATCCCATCTACAAACACCCTATGCTACCTGGTTATGAGGGTAAGTGTTAAGTCTACCTAGGTAACCTAAGGGCCTAGGGCAAACTTTTTGAACCTCTAACGAGTTGATAAGTCTTCTCTTTCACCACACCCATTAGCCTGACACACAGATCTTAGTAACTACATAACAGGCTGATAAGTCTATTTCTTTGAGAGAAGGCAAGCGCAATGAGATTTGAGCTTAGCTGGAGAATAAACTTGGAGATCATAACTAATATTAGATAGGTACCTACTTAGTCATAAACTAGAATTAACTATGTTCCTTCATATTTCGTATAATTGAAGTCAAATTAAATTTCAATGTAATAATTAACCGCAATGTCGTCATGTCAGATCAGTCACAAAACATTCTATGAATATTGACTTGGTTTGTAATAATAATTGACCGAGCGAAGCGAAACGAAATATTTCCGGGCTACAGATCCCATTTTTCAACCGATTTTTACGAGATTCGGTATAGACTACAGGTTCTTTGATTTTTAGGATATTTTCGGTCGAGAGCGATTTTAGAATTGTGGGAAAAGGGGGGAAAGTTTGATGTAGCATTATTTATAAGCCTAGAGCTATGGATATTTGCAGGAAACCTCTGAATAAGTTGTTGTGAAAAAAATGTGTAATGTTGGAGGGGAACGGGGGCAAATGGGGGGACGTTTGCTATAGTGCCATTTATTTGCCTAGGGTACCTAATCAAATTTGGTGAAAAAGTGAAACCTTAAGTTGGTACGTAAGTAGGTATAGAATGCTAAACAAGTTTTTGTGCAAAAAGGTGTTAGAGATGTGGGCAAGTGGGGGAAAGAGGGGGGGGGGGGGGGGGGGTTGCCTATCACCATCACCCTTCTGATCGCGAGGTCTACTATGTTCACAGACCACTAGTGTAGCGTAGGTAGGTACATGAGCTGTAGGTACTAGGTAGTAAGATACAAACTTCCATAGCTAGATTGGATCAGCAGTCATCAGGAATCCCTAGCACTTACTCATACCGCGATTCAAAATGTTTCGACACTTACCTATTCCATGCATTACCGGCCGCTCGGGAAATTGTGGCATGCCTCCGAACCGGTCCACGTGACTCAGCGTCCAAGATCAAACTCTGATTCATTAGACTCCTGTGCCAAGGTCTGTTTACGTTTTGTGGATACAAATATAGACATTTCGACCTATTTGGTACTATAATCAATCATGCTTGTTACCCCCCTGTACAATAATTTAAGCTCCGGCCTCAAACTGATCCCAAGGAGCAGGTAGGTATCATATTATTATTAGGTATGCCTTTATAATACTAAGGTAGGTACCTATACCTAGCTATATAATGTAATAAAGCATGGATAGTGAATTAAGATGTCTTAGTTCAGCGCGTGCTTTGGCTAAGCAATGTTTGCTACAGAATGCAGTTTAGCATGTCTTCAAAGAACGGTACCAATACCGCCCTTTATCGCCGCTTTAGTTACGAGACACGAGATATCAGACGACATCCGCCTACCAACGGGACTGCTGTATTTAGTAGGACTTTGTTTGCCCCACCGTCGTAGCTTTCATTTGTAATTGATTCCATTATTTTATAAATAAAATAAAATTATACTGAATAATTTATGTAGGATATGAAGTGGCAAAGTGCTGATACCCCATTACACTCTAACAAGAAACGTTTTGACCTGATTTTCCAAAAGGACCTTCACCTACTTCTTGGTAGGTAATCTCTTCAATCTACGCTAGGATTCCTGCCAAAGCTGAACGCGCACTTCGGTCAAAGATACACGGTACTGGCCACAGAAGCCTTATCGGAGTTCCAGAAGTTGCAGCTCAGCCAGAGAGCTGCAAGAAACCAGCTGGAGCGAGTGGTAGACCTGCAAGCTGGGAAAGGACAGCCCTGGGATTTGCAAGACAGATTCGTGAGTGGCCTACCTACCTACTGAATAAACCTATTGAAGAAAAATTTAAGCAGTGAAAGATGCCCGAGATACTTGTTGAAATTTTACTAACTTAGGCAAATAAGAGACACTGTAATTTTACTTCTTTGAAAAAGTGGAGATGAATGAAGAAAGAAGAATGAATGAAGCAACAAAAGGGAATGTCTAGAGTGAGAAGAATGAATGTCTCTCTAAAACAATAACCCAATGAAATGGACTGTTTTGATTGAATACGAAGTAAAGATTGTAATTTTCTGCAGTCGGCAACAGCAGAGTTCAAACTCCCGTTGATAACCGTCAGACCAGAATGCGCGGGGATACTCCGAGACGTCCCCATGGACGAACCGAAGCTGTCTCCAGCAGCACACGCCGTCAGCCCGTTCTTTATGGAAAATGATGATCCAGAGAAGTATATCAAGAAAGGTGAGGGGAGATTGAGTATATGCGTACCTAGTCAAACATTATGGCGGGTGTAAAGTTGGGGTTGGGACGCTACGAAATAGTTAATCTTTGGTATACCTACTTACCTAGCTACTTAGGTACCTATACCTACTTATTAGATGAGGGACGTTGGAGGAGTTCAAGGGATTAAAACTGCGCGCGTTGGGCACACATAGGTACCTACATAAGTGCAATCTGAAATATGTGGTATGGTAGCCTTCTTGTAGTGGTAGGGTTCTTATGCAAGAGTCATCCTGGGGAAGTAGATAGGTAGGTACTATAATATATCACAACTTTGTCAGATAGGTAGGTAAGTAGGTACCTATTCATCCGCCTAGTGTCAGGGGGGGCAAGTGGCACTGATACTGGGCAGGTGTGGCACGTACTATCAGACCTACTCGTCTCGTAGTTCAGGAAAAAATCTTGACTAAACTTTTTACCTAAGCTTCCAATCTATATTGAATGGTTCTCTTTGGCTAAACTCATTGTCAAGCGTGACGTTTATTATGACTTTTTTATTTTAGAAACGCTCTTGTTGGTCTTATTTATGTAATAACATATTTTTAATGATACCTACCAGGCAGCTATATTATAACCGATGTCCTATCTAAAAATACATAATTCCTTCGTGCGTAATCAAATATGGGGATTTAATCCATCCCAGTCTGTTCGTAAGTACTTAACCTACCTACTCCAAGATGGTTGGTTACAATGTTTTTATTTATTTTTATTAAATATATAAGCAAAAGCGTACTTATAGGTACCTACTTACTTAGAAGAAACAGCCGAACCGAGTCCAAAAATCCGAGTAGGTACCTACATAAATAGGATTGATTAACGCCACACGCCGCTGGCAAGTAGGTACTAGTAGGCACCCAACTTATAAGGCGCGTCGTGAATTTTCGTTCGCGCAGAAAAGTAAGTATGGTCCGAAGATTAACGAAAGAATGCTTAAAACTTACAATCAACCTAAGCTCACTATTATAAGGTTCATAATACACTGCAGCTGTTAGTTCCATCTCACTCTAAGCTCGCTAAGATGGCGGCGGCTGCCGACCAATAGCGGTCAATAGCATTTCCCGCGCTTTGAAAATTCATCTTCTGCGCAGGTACATCGTGTTAGCTATTGTTAGTCATTATTATATTTAACAAATATCATAGTCTATAGTTATAAGTTATCAATGTATCTACACTATTTTATGTTCCCAAGTCAACGACTATTTCCGTTACATTTTAATTGTTAAAGTAGTTGATTTGACTTCCACTGCACTAGCAGACAGGCAATGACGTATGCCGGTCTGCCGGTGGAGGGGGACGGCGACATAAACAGATTAACTTGGGAACTTGAGGCAGTCGAATAGAAGCTCTGGTCGTGTACACAAGTGTATTAAAAGTAAAGTGTGTTAAGCAACATCTTTCGGAGTTTTTATTGGCTAAGACCCTGGTGAAGTGACAGATCAGAATTGTGGGATAAGCACCAAAAAAAAAATCGCCTGTTTTGGCGATAATATCTTGGTGTCGCCATACGCCCAGTCGGAGACAATAATTAAACGACAAAAATGGAAGAACAACCTAGAAGCCGCATCAGGCAATTGGAAACTCCTGCGGAGTCTCCAAGACGTATACAAACTAGGAAAAATAACCGCAAAAGCGGTACGAGCAGCCGCAGTCGTGGCCGCGTGGCGAGCAGGAATGGCAGCGTGGTGAGCAGCCGCAGCAGTCGCGAAGCATGCAGCCGCAGCAACCACGAAGCGCGCAGCCGCAGCAGGGCGGCGCGAAGCCCCAGACGCACGGCACGCACTCACTGCCGCAAGGCACGTAGCCGTGGCAGCATAACGCGCAGCCGTGGAGCGTGCAGCCGCAGCCGCGGAGCGCGCAGCCACAGCCGCAGAGCGCGCAGCCGCAGCCGCGGAGCGCGCAGCCGCAGCCGCGGAGCGCGCAGCCGCAGCCGCGGAGCGCGCAGCCGCAGCCGCGGAGCGCGCAGCCGCAGCCGCGGAGCGCGCAGCCGCAGCCGCGACACGAGCTGCCACACCGCATCAAAGCGCCATCGCAGCAGAGTCAGGCGCAGCACTAGCAGTGCTAAGCGGCGGCGCTTCAGCTCAACGCGAAACCGCAGCAGTGCGAGACGCAGCCGCAGCAGTACAAGGCGCAGCCGCAGCCACACGAGGCGCAGCTGCAGCAGTACAAGGCAACACCGCAGCACCGTGAGCCACGCCGACATAGGAGCGCGGCCGGATGTTACACAACAGGTTAGAGAACTAGTACCTCCTTTAATAGCAGACATGCCTGTTTCAACTACGAACCCATTATTGGACACAACTCACGCAACTACTTCATACTCAAATAATATAACATTAGTACAAATGTTGAAAGATCTCGTTCAGACCATAAAAACTGATCCAACTGGTGAACGTTTTCCTGTGCTAAACGTAGTTCCTGAATTTGATCCGTCAAAACGTAATCAAACAACTGAAATGTGGATTTCAAAAGTTAACGAATGTGCACAAATATACAATTGGTCAGAAAGACAGACCATTCATTATGCATTGCCAAAACTAGTGGGTTTAGCCCAAAAATGGTATCAGGGTCTACCTAGCCTCATGTTCTCGTGGCCCGAATGGCAAGATAAACTACGTTCTGCTTTTCCTAGCGATGAGAACTATGCCCAACTATTGTCAGATATGCTTGCTTGTAAAGCGCGTTTTGGTGATTCATTAGAAGAATACTTCTATGAAAAGATGGTTTTACTTAACAGATGCAATATCGCTGGTAAAAACTGCATAGATTGCATATTGTTTGGGATCGAAGATCGCTCTGTACGAACTAGTGCAGAGGCTGCACAGTATTCAGATCCCGACAAATTGCTTGTATATTTGAAGGGGGTCAAGTCAAATAAAAGAACTGATAGAACGATGCAGCAAGCAGGCATGCCTGATAATAGGCGTAATAGGGCTAGTAAAACTGTAACCAATACTACAGAATTTAAAGCTAAATGCTACAATTGCGGTGACGAAGGTCATCCATATTATAAATGTAAGCAGACAATCAAACGGTGTAGTCACTGTAATAAAATTGGGCATCTTGTTAATGAGTGCTCTGTGAAAAAAGATGCGACTCCCAAAACAGTCTTACGTATTTCCCAGCATCAAGATAATGATCTCAAATATTTTAAGCCCGCTATCGTAAACGGTACTGCTCTTGATTGTTTTATTGACTTTGGAAGCCAATGCTCCATGTTAAGAGAATCGGTAGCACGATCTTTGGGTACCAAGTGGGCAGTAAATGACTTGCCCGTTCTAAGAGGTTTTGGTGATTCTATAGTCAGTTGTCTAGGAAAATGCGATGTCCAAATTGAAGTAGACTCTGTAAAAGCAACGGTGCCGACCCTGGTAGTACCTGACCACTTATTACAAGTTTCGCTACTATTAGGTCAGACTTTCACTGAACAAGAACATGTTGTAGTTGTCAAAACTAACAAAATCCTTAAGATTTCGAATAAAATAAGACCAACGGCTGACAATAAAATATCGCTTTTGCTTGTTGATGATGTTAATATACAAGGGCTTACCAGTGTCGAGGTCTACTCAGACCCCTGTTATAGTGGGGATGTTCTGGTAGAACCAAGCCTCAGTCATAAGCCATCAGGCGAATACGAAATCATTCAAAGTTTGATTAGCTTAACGGATGGTAAAGGCCGCGTAGTTTTAAAGGGGTTTAGTCCACTAGGGTTTGTAGTGAAACAAAACACTCTCTTGACTCGCGTTATACCTTTTGCCGAAATGCAATCATATAGTGTTAATAGGATCTTAAGTAAGGACCAAGAACTGCCAGACCCTACCATAGACGGTTCATTAATTAATGTCGATCCTGAACTAGACGATACTGATAAAAATTCATTGTCGGGAATGCTCAACGAATATAGAGATTGCTTTGCATTTTCAACTAAAGAATTAGGGTGCGTAAAAGGTATTGAAATGGAAATCCAACTTAACGATAGCACACCAGTCGTATACAGACCCTACAGGTTGGCTCATTCGGAACGTGAAGTAGTTCGAGGGATGGTTAAGGAGTTAGAGGATTCGGGAATAATTCGTCCATCCACGTCTGATTACGCATCTCCAATCTTATTAGTAAAAAAGAAAACCGGTGACTATAGACTCTGTATAGATTTCAGGTCTTTGAATAAGAAAACTGTTAAAGAACATTATCCCTTACCCAGAATTGATGATCAATTAGACAATTTATCAGGCTTTAAATATTATACTACATTAGACCTTGCGTCAGGCTATTACCAAATACCAATGTCAGATACGTCCAAACACTTAACAGCTTTTGTGACACCCGATGGGCATTTTGAGTTCACTAGAATGCCTTTTGGTTTAGCTAATGCCCCGTCAAATTTTCAACGAGCGATTAATAATATTCTGGGTAATGCGCGATTTAAAGATGCATTTGCATACATGGATGATGTAATTGTTCCATCTAAAACTATTGATGAAGGATTTGAAAAATTGCGTAATACCTTAGATTTGTTTCGAGCAGCAGGATTAACTTTGAAACTATCTAAATGTAATTTCTTTATGCGCTCTATACACTATCTGGGTTTCGAAGTGAATGAGAACGGGGTTCGACCCGGAAAGAAGAAAATTGAAGCAGTTCAAGACTTTCCTTCCCCCACAGACCAACATAAAGTTCGCCAATTCATAGGTCTGGCAAGCTTCTTTAGACGTTTTATAAAAGGGTTTTCGATCATTGCGAAGCCATTGACTCAACTTTTAAAGAAAAACTGTCGTTGGCACTGGGGGAGTGTCGAACAAGAGGCATTTGAGAATTTAAAGAGGGAATTGACAAAACGACCTATTCTTGCATTCTATAATCCATCATACGAAACTCAAGTCCACACAGATGCCTCAAAGTTAGGAATTGCTGGTATCTTAATGCAGAGACCTAATAAAGAATCACCATTTCATGCTGTTGCGTACTACAGCAGACAGACTTCCCCTGAAGAGTCTCGCTTTACTTCGTATGATTTGGAGACTTTAGCGGTAGTAACGTCATTACAACAGTTTCGGGTCTATCTGCTAGGGCTTCATTTTACAATAGTTACGGATTGCAACTCGGTACGAGCAACGTTTGAAAAAAAGGACATGTTACCACGCGTTGCGAGGTGGTGGAACAGTCTGCAAGAGTTTGACTTTAAAATCATTTATAAGCCTGGGTCTAATATGGGTCACGTTGACGCTCTCAGTCGCAACCCTGTACAACAAATCAGTTCGGTTGAAGTCAGACTGATCGATACAAATTGGATAACAACTGCTCAACAAAATGATTCAGAACTTCAAAGAATTATTGAAATACTTAACGACAAAGACACCGATAACATAATTGAAATTAAAAATAATTTTGTTGTGAAGCGTGGATTGTTGTACAGGAAAACGACTGATGGTGACCGCTGGGTTGTGCCTAAAGGGGTACGTTGGCATTTGCTTAGAGCAAATCATGATACCTTGGGACATTTTGGCTTTGAAAAAACGTATGACAAAATAAAGGGTCACTACTGGTTTGCTAAAATGAGACGCTTTATAAAGAAATATGTAGATTCATGTCTAGAGTGTGCTCACACCAAAACTCCTGCCGGTAAGAAGTCGGGTGAATTACACCCTATCCCGAAAGTTAACCGGCCATTTCACACGCTGCATATAGATCACCTGGGTCCTTTCGTGCGTAGCAAAAAGAAAAATTGCTATCTTCTGTTGATAATAGACGCGTTCACAAAGTACTTAATACTAGTGCCAGTGAAAAGCACGAAAAGCACCCATACTATACACGCAGTCAAAAATTATTTTCATACCTTCGGTGTACCTCAGAGATTGATATCTGATAGAGGTACATCATTCACTGCGAAAAGCTTTCAAGAATATCTCGACTCCTTGGGGGTTAAGCACGTGCTGAATGCAGTTGCCACCCCACGTGCAAACGGGCAAGTAGAGAGATACAATCGGACTGTTCTCGCTGCTCTTAGTGCCAAAAATTTTAATAAATCAGAAAAATTATGGGATGAGTCAGTTTCTGAAATCCAGTGGGGACTGAATAATACTATTAATATGGGAACAGGAAAAACACCGGCTCAGGCATTATTTGGCACTAATCTAGTAGGTACTAATGACTCATCATTATGTCTTAATACAACGAATAATGACGAATCCCATGATGAGAGAGTCACAGAAACGATTCGAAGTGAAGTGACGGAACACATTGCTAGAAGTCAAGCTAAGCAAAAAGAGTCCTTCGATAAACATAGAAAGAGGGTAGTTTACACGGTAGGTGATCTAGTCAGAATTGAACGAGAAGTTCCTTCTTGCGGACAAAGTAGAAAGTTGATGCCTAAAATTCGTGGCCCTTATCGAATAATTGAAGTCTTAGGTAATGATAGGTATATGGTCGAAGATACTCCTCTGTCCAGAAAAGGTAACAAAACGTTCAAAGGGGTTTTCTCCGTCGACAAAATTCACCCTTGGTTGGTATTTCATAGAACTACTGATGAGACTGATAACGAATCCGATAATGGGTCACACGAAGACGAAGCTGATGCTATCATTAATAATAACGCTGATAATAATGATGACTCTAGTCATGATTAAAATATTTAATTAATACATCTTGTTTGATTGCGCTGTATAATAATTAATAAGATTGTTTGGATGAAGTCAATAATGAGTTTACAAAATATTAGCGTTAGGTATAACAATAATTCTAATAGAACATTGTACTGTGTTAGTAATTAAGAACAGAAGGTTGGATCTTATGTGAACAAATTATGAGTGTATGCTGCTTTATAGTAAAATTCAACATACACTTCTGTTATTTTTATCCATAAAAACATGGAAGTTTCAATTAAAAGTGGGTAAAAGATCTTTGTGTGACTATATTATTATGAAATTTACTTATTATTATTATTTTATTTGAAATGTAATTACTTGTTTATTTTTAGCCATTGAAAATATGTAGAGGTTTCAGTGGAATAACATACTAAAGACATGAAGGGAGTCATGCGACCTGAATCCGGCCCTGTTACTTTTGCTGTTCGCGCTTAGTCAGCGCATATGGGTGGTATTCAGAGAAATGGTCGATAAGACGCGACTCGGGATGTTTTGTCTAACGAATAGATTTAATTAAATATTAAGTTAGTCTTTAGCGATCCGTCGAATAAACGACACTTATAAATTAAATAATTTGTATTTTTAAAAAGTCGTCCTTAGGCCGTCGAAATTTGACTGGCGCAGCCGGTAGGATACCGTTAAGTCCTACTGTCGTGCTTGCTGCCTTTACAAAGCCCCAAAATCGGTTTTGTGGTGTGAAAAGTGCGTAAAATAGTAGTGCGGGTATCCATACGAACCAAATAAATTAGTCTCTCACGACGCGCAATACAAAGGACGAAGGATCTGCTGCTGACTCATTCAAGGAGGATAATGGCTGGCTTGTGAGTAGTCCAAATTCACTATTCCCTGTTTCCATCATCTATTCCATTTCAAAAATAATTGTTAAAAATTATTTGAGGTCAAACTTTACCTTGTCTAATTGGTTAACTGATTTTCGGTATAATTACACCAAACATCGGTAATTATACTATTTTAGCTATAAGAATTATAATTATAGGTAACTTACGGTACTATTATATTTCGATCTTGAAATTTTGTGCTTAGGATTTGATTGTTGAATTTATAAAACTTTACTGTGTTTTAACTGTGTATTATACTTATATCTGTGTGTGTTTTAAATTGTGTGTATAAAATGGCTCACTCTGCGGTAGAGGCCATTCCTAGGGAGATTTCCTCCATTATACCGAAATTTGACGGTGACGAAAAACTTTTAAACTTGTATATCAAAAAATGTGAATACGTTATAAAGTGTTACAGAAGGGAAAATAATCCGGCACAAGATGTTTACGTGTTTCATGTAGTGACAAGTAAATTAGTCGGCAAAGCCGCTCACCTTATAAGTGAAAGACCAGACATAGAATCTTGGGCCGAATTAAAATCTGTTTTGACTCAGCACTTCGGAGATCCGCGTTCCGAAGAATGCATTGCCATTCAATTGGAAACATTGAAAATTAACCAAAGTGAATCGTATCTCGATTTTTGCAACCGAATCCAACAAGTGAAAAGTACATTGTTGTCGAAAGTCAATCTTATACAGGATGATCATGTTAGGCGCAGTAAAATTACAATTTACGATAACATGGCCATGAACGTGTTCCTATATAATCTTCCAGAGGAACTTATTCGTATAGTTAGATTGAAGGGCAGTAACACATTGGAGCAAGCGCTTAGTATAGTACTAGAAGAGGTCAATTTCCAATTCCAGTACAATTCGCGTAATAAAATGTTGCGATCACAACCGGGATTGACTAACAGAGTACAAGCTCCAGCTTCACACAATCCTTATGTCGAAAAGTTCGGGTTAAAACCATTTTTCACTGCTACTAACCCACCAAATCAGGGAGGTTTTCGATTTGGCGCCCCGAACCAATTTCGACCAAATGTGCCTCATAATTCTAATTTTGGTAACCAGCAGGCACCACAATTTAAATTTGGTATTCCGCATACAAACGGCTTTAGGCCTCAGCAGCCTCAACAAAACTACAAATTTGGAATTCCAAATAACCAGGGTCATAGATTCGGCTCAGCCCAAGCTCCACAAGGTTACAGGCCTTCATTCGGTCAAATAGCCCCTAGACCGGCTTTTAACCAACCGCAAACAAATCAATTTAAATTCGGCATTCCTCAATCAAACCAAAATAAAATTGGTGGATTACAGCAGTCAGACGTAACTATGCGCACGGCGTTACCGATGCGCCCTAATCAAGCTCATCACAATGAGATTCAGGTATATTCTTCAGAAAATAACGATTATCAAAATTACGGCGATTATGATTACGGTAACGAAGTGACCTATAACAATAACGTCTATTGCGACGAACAAATTGACATGCAGGACTGTACTGAAATGTATGACGAGACAATTAACCATGACCAAAATTTTCACGAACTAGCCTCGAACATGAACCCACCGAGTTAATTAACTTAAATTGTGATAACTTTGCGAAATTACCGTACATATGTTTGCCAGAAATAAATGCAAAATTTATGATCGACACTGGCAGCTCGCGATCTTTTATCAGCCCACGCAAAGCAGACGAGTACTTCCATCAATATAAATATTCTGTTCCATTTGAGGTTATCAGTACTCATGGCAGAAGTTCTCACGGTGAAGCAATTCATATCCCCCTGCTAGAATCATTTAGATGTAGAGATTCGCACACATTCTACATATATGACGTAGACAAAGATTACGACGGGTTGATAGGTTCAGACCTTTTGTCGCAGCTTGGTGCAAATATAGATATGAGAAACCAAGTACTACGAACTCACGATACTGAAATTCCATTTGTATATAACCCACAAATAAACATCCGACTTGAACCACGATCTGAAACCCGAGTGGTTTTACCAACCAACTTACACGACGGTACAGGTATTATAGAATACCAAGAATTCGATTATGGGGTTCGAATGCCTTCCGCCCTTGTTAATTGCGTCAATGGGCAGGCACATACGGTTGTTCAAAATACACAACAAAAACCAGTGACATTGAAAATAAATCGACTCATCAACGTTACTCAATATGAACCACAAGTTTGTGAGGTAAATGCGATATCTGACAATGATCTTGACATTGACGACTATTTGATCGACAATTTGGAAAAATTAAGACTCGACCACATGAACACAGAGGAAAGAAACGTTATCAGTGCTTTGTGCTATGAATTTAGAGACATCTTTTACTGTGACAAGTTGCCATTGACCTTCACAAATAAAGTCAAACATCAAATTCGGACCCAGAACGAAGACCCTATCTATATAAAACCATACAGACAACCACAAGTAGTGAATGACGAAATAAATCGACAAGTTGACAAATTACTTAAAGACAGAGTAATACAAGAATCTTTTTCTCCTTGGAACTTCCCAGTACATCTTGTACCAAAGAAACTGGACGCTTCCGGAGAAAAGAAATATAGGATGGTTATCGACTACCGACGTTTAAATGACACTACGACCGACGATAAGTATCCGCTGCCTAACATATCCGATTTATTTGATAAATTGGGTAAATGCAATTACTTTTCGACCTTGGACTTAGCCAGCGGATATCACCAAATTGAGATTGACAAAGCAGACCGACAGAAGACGGCATTTAGTTCACAGGCAGGCCATTTTGAATTTTTACGTATGCCATTTGGTCTAAAGACGGCTCCAGCCACTTTTCAGCGAGCCATGGATAGTATCCTGCGTGGCTTACAAGGAATACACTGCCTTGTATATTTAGATGATATTATTATCTATTCATCTAGTCTCCAGGAGCATGTCGAAAAACTTCGCAAAATCTTTGAAAGACTGAGACAGACCAATCTAAAAGTCCAGCTGGATAAGTCCGAATTCCTTCGTAAGGAAGTACTTTATCTAGGCCACTCTATAACAAAAAACGGATTAAAACCCAATAACGACAAAATCGATGCAGTTCTAAAGTTTCCCCTACCAAGGTCACAAACCGAAATTAAGAGCTTCCTCGGCTTAGTAGGTTACTACCGGAAGTTCATAAAGGACTTTGCAAAATTGACAAGACCGTTGACAATATGCCTTAAGAAAAATCATAAGGTTGTAATTGACAAAGACTTTATTGAAGCGTTCGAAAAATGCAAGGAGTTGCTAACAAATGCACCCTTATTGCAATTCCCGGATTTTGAAAAGCCCTTTATTTTGACCACAGATGCCTCAGATTATGCAATAGGCGCTGTCTTGTCTCAGGGCACGGTAGGTAGCGATCGTCCCATTGCATATGCCTCTAGAACACTCAACGATCCCGAAAGTAGGTACAGCACTATAGAAAAGGAGGCACTGGCTATTATTTGGGCCATTAAACACTTCCGACCTTATCTGTACGGCAAAAAGTTTACGATTTACACCGATCATAGGCCGTTGTCGTGGCTACATTCTTTCGAAGAACCAAGCAGTAAAATCACGCGCTGGCGTTTGAGACTTGCCGAATATGACTATGACGTAATTTATAAAAACGGACGTCAAAATACAAACGCCGACGCTCTGTCCAGAGTAAAAGTGAACGCGATAGGTAAAAATGACAAAGACAGTAGTTCGATGGAGGTAAATTTAGATGAAAGAGAATTTGAGCTACAAAGACATTGTGACAATATTACGAATGAAATAGTTAATCTTCAAAATAAAAAGACCCCGACCTCTCCAGACTCAGAAAAAACTATCTCAATACATTCCGAAAGTACACTCAGCATTAGTGAAGATGAAAACCAACAGCGTTCACCATATCCAATACCAGAACCATCCAGCGGAACTATCACGCTATCGGGTACGGAAACAAATTTAGGATCTGAAACCGTACACTCAGCACGTAACACTGATTCTGCAGGTATCCCCATTTTAAATGAAGCGGTCGACACAAAGCCTAACCAAATATTGGTATATACGTGGTTTAGAGATGAAACCGCCATTAAAGACATATCCAATAAAAAGCAAAAAGTATTAGAAGTTCATATGCCCCTAAATAGACCTGACCTAATAAAAGATTTTCTAAAACGATACATACGTACTAAAATTAAATACTTTATATACTTTGAAGATCAAAACCATAGAGTCGGTTTTACAGAAGCAGTAATATCGCTATTTAAAAAGGGAACTGTGAATATTTTGGAGTGTACAGAACGGGTAATTTATGTAGAAGACGAGGATGAGCAAAAAGCTATCATTAGCAAATATCACGTTGGTAAAAATTGCCATCGTGGCATCAAAGAAACCGTGGCACACATAAAACGCACTTATTTTTGGCACAATTTAGATATTACAGCAGCCGCCATAATTAACGCGTGCGAAGCATGCAAAAAATTAAAATATGACAGAAAGCCCCTGAAACCTTCATTACAGTTAACGCAGACGCAAAATAAGCCTTTTGAAGAGCTTTTCATAGATTTATTTAAAATAGAAGGGAAATCCTATTTGACGGTTATCGATGCATTTAGTAAGCTCGGTCAAGCGTTTGAAGTTTCCAACCAATCAGCACCTGAGGTAGTAAGAGCGCTGATTAAATACTTCTCCTTTTATGGAACACCAAAGAAAATTAGCTCAGATTCTGGTTCGGAATTCAATAACTCCCTAATTAAGGAATTATTGGATTTTTACAAAATTGAACTTCATTTAGGTACGCCGAATAATCCAAATTCAATGGGTCTGATAGAGAGATTTCACTCCACGCTCTTAGAGACTTACAGATTAGCCAAATTTGAACGTAAACTAACTGATGCCTCAACAGTAATGACCTTCGCCATTATGGCCTACAACCATAGCATTCATACAGTAACAGGATTAACCCCTTTTGAAGTAGTTTTCGGTCACACGGAATCGAAAAATACATTTGATGTCAACTCAGATAAAGAATACATGCAGGTGCTAATGCGTGACCACAAGAAACGAACCAAATTTTTGTATAAATATCTAACTGATAAAATGATTAAAATAAAGGAAGTTGCTAAAGACAAAAGAGGAGGTGAAACAGAATTTGATATAAATCCAGATGACACTGTGTTCTTTAAAGGAACTAACGTTAGGCGAAGCAAAGATAAGCCCCGGTATGATAAAGGTGTAGTAGTAGGAGAGACAGATAAAAATGTTGTTACTGTAACAACAAAGAATCGCGACGTTCGAATTCCCATTAAAGACATCAAACGTCCTCCACAGAGACGCCCTAATCATGGTGCTGGTCCTGATGGCAGCGACCCAACTCCAGGCCCTTCAACTGCAACCACTTGAGGGTATTCCAGGAGTCTTACCTTTAAAAGAAGGAACAGCGGTTATCAGTATTGAAAAATGGACACTACTCAAGAGATTAGACCTTAATTTGATATCTGAAGACTTAACATTAAATGTTATTAAATTTGGTGACCTTAATAGCATTGTAGACGCTAATTATAATGATACGTATAAAGACTTAGTTTTCTCCCACTTTAGAATTCAAGTTGAATATGCTATGAATTTAACTATAAGTAAGTATAGACAGTTAGTTCCTAAGTATAGAGTAAAAAGAGGCCTTGTTAATCCCTTAGGTTCTATCATTAAGATAATTACGGGAAATTTAGACAGCGAAGATGCCTATAGATACGATAAACTAATCGAAACACTTCAGTTGAAACAGGCAGACACAAATGAAAAGGTAACTCTGATCTCCGAAGTCATAGAAGGTTTTTATAATGTGACACAGTCTATCAAAAATAATGTATTACATCTCTCTGATAAACTTAACGACTTTCAAAACAATTTAGCACATGTAGAGCAGTCAGAAAATGAACACTACGCAAGCAATATGATAATTAATGTATATTCTATGATTTTACACAATTTTCAAAGTACTTCTGTTAAATTGAACGAAGTTGAAACTGCGATAGCTTTTAGTAAGTTAAACACTCTGCATCAATCAATAATTGATTCCGACAGCTTGTTAATTGTACTTGAAAGTATTGAACAAACTGAGAAATTAGTTTTTCCAGCCAATCAAGATAATCTTGTGAAGATTGAAGAGAGTATTAGTATTAAGTCATTCTTTAAAGAAAATCAGTTAACATTTGTATTAGAAATTCCACTTATTGGTAAAGAGACCTACATATACTATAAATTGTACCCTCTCCCTGTTCTCCATGATCATATGACATATATCATCCTACCTAAATATCCTTACCTGATAGTGAAAGGACTGACCTCTGAGCCGTTAGCCCAGCCGTGCAAAGCGACAGGCGAATCCAGCTTTGTCTGCTTCGAGGACAATACCGCCCAATTCATCGAAGATCCATGTATTTCGGATTTGATGAAATATTCTAAAAACATGAGTTCCTGCACCTTGATTCCAGTAAAACTTGGAAACGTCGTTGTCCAGCGTATCCGATCAAATCGATGGATATTATTTTCCAGAGAAAATACACTCATGCAAAGGATTTGTACGAGCGAAGTGCAGCAGGAAAATATCCAGGGAACATACATTATCACCCTGGAAGATACAGAGTGTGAAATAAAAATAGATAGATTTGTACTGAAACTTCGGCCACACCAGCTAGATAAACTAAATTACGCCAGACTGCCAATTATCAGCTTGCCGCATATAAGTCGCATCAAGATTGAAGAAAGAGAACCTATAGAATTAGAAGACATAGATTTGAAAAACGTCCAATTAAGTGTAAATGCATTAAAATCAAAAAGTTATAGTGAAAATGATATGAGTGAAGTGAAAATCCATAGTGTCAGTATTTGGACAATTGTGTTATACTTCATTATTGTAATCTGCGGACTGATACTTTTATATGTTAGATTAATAAAATTAGGATATAAATGTAATTTTCGAAACTCTCCGAATCCTTCGGATAATTTCGAATCTCAGGAGGGAGAAGTCATGCGACCTGAATCCGGCCCTGTTACTTTTGCTGTTCGCGCTTAGTCAGCGCATATGGGTGGTATTCAGAGAAATGGTCGATAAGACGCGACTCGGGATGTTTTGTCTAACGAATAGATTTAATTAAATATTAAGTTAGTCTTTAGCGATCCGTCGAATAAACGACACTTATAAATTAAATAATTTGTATTTTTAAAAAGTCGTCCTTAGGCCGTCGAAATTTGACTAGGGGCTTTAGTATTTGTGTTATTGTAGATATGTAGAGGCTACAATAATACGCAAGGTACATAATTATTGGTGATTATCGAGGCGAAGACATGAAGGGGCTTTGTCCTCGGGGTCATAATAGTAAGGGACTCAAAGATAGTTGCAGATATGTAGAGGCTGCAACTATACCCACCATGCATTCAAACAAAAAGCTTGACGGTATAATTTGTTTTGTATTAAATTATTATTGTTTGTCTTTTATCGTGTTCACGGGACGTGACACTATCAGGAAGGGCCGACTGTTAGCTATTGTTAGTCATTATTATATTTAACAAATATCATAGTCTATAGTTATAAGTTATCAATGTATCTACACTATTTTATGTTCCCAAGTCAACGACTATTTCCGTTACATTTTAATTGTTAAAGTAGTTGATTTGACTTCCACTGCACTAGCAGACAGGCAATGACGTATGCCGGTCTGCCGGTGGAGGGGGACGGCGACATAAACAGATTAACTTGGGAACTTGAGGCAGTCGAATAGAAGCTCTGGTCGTGTACACAAGTGTATTAAAAGTAAAGTGTGTTAAGCAACATCTTTCGGAGTTTTTATTGGCTAAGACCCTGGTGAAGTGACAATCGGTAAGCCATATCAGTTGGGTACTACTTATACAGCTACCTATTCAGTTTGTTGCGTTATTTTTCTAGGGAGTAAACCTTGTTTCTGCGGGAAAATAAAAAGTTGCAAGACGAATCTTTATTATTTTATTTGACAGGTTTTTCTGGACATGTTCCTTACGGCTTCCAACGGTTCGGAGATTCCTCGAAGAAGCTTACAAACTCGGCGCTCTGCGATTTCTCGTCTAACTACAGAAGAAGACAGAGTACTGAATGGGCACCTGTAAATGTTGTTAAGTAAGTACCTACCTACCCCTACCTACTTAGGTACCTAGGTACCTTCCTATAAATTTGTAGTCACTATATTTTATGTAGGTACCTACCTACCTAAAAGTAGGTAGGTACCTACATTAAAATTACCAAAGATATAATTTCTGATCTAGGTATGTAGGTCCTACTTATTTAATTTTACCTAAACAATCAAAGCCTTTGAAGGTACCAAAGGAGTTTTGGCGGGAATCCGATAGTGAGACGTTGTTGGTTTTGTATTATTATCTCAAACATGTGTTTCTTCGAGTGTTAATGTGTAATATTGGTGGAATATTAACCATTAAGTGTTCGTTAACGTGCACGAGTGTATGTAGGCGAATGGTATAAACTCAAAAACGTGTCATTTCGCATTTTTTCCAAAACTCCCAGGAAGTTTCAGTAAAGCATTCACTACTTTACTGAATCTTGACTTTGACGATGTAAATAATTGACTTGACTACTTGACCACGATTGCTATAACATTGCTGTGACTTTCATAATGTGAAATTAAGAAATACTTAAAATAAAATACTGGCTATATGCACAAACCGTGCGAAGCCATAACTAAAACAAAAAAAGGTGCCAAAGGATGTGCCTTGGAAGTTGTTTTTATTTTCAAGCGTTTTTGAACGACCAATATTATATTTACAAACGTTTTTAAAACGATAATTTATTGCCAATTTATTATGATATTATCCCCCAAAATCAAGAGGAAATTAACGTAGACGGAGACAGCTAACTTAGGCTGAGGCCAAACGAGCGTAATTTTGTGAGTCGTGAGTCGCAGAATTTCGATCGCAGAAATTCTGCCTGGCAGAAATTCTGTTGGGATGCCAGACGAGCGCATTTTATTCAGTTACTATCGAACGTCAAAATGTACCTGACTGACGCTTTGCCCGGCCGGCGTCGGCCCCCTCGCCCCCCGTAAACTCAATTCGATCCGAATAATGCATGTGAGTCGGCAGACAACTCATTTTGCGTCGCCGTGTGAATGAAACAGGACTTTTGCATGAAACCGAATGCAGCAGAATTTCTGCGACCGAAATTCTGCGACTCACGACTCACAAAATTACGCTCGTTTGGCCTCAGCCTTAGTATCATAACGTGCGATTGGTGTAGCCAAATCTATTTTTTTCTGTAGTTACTGAAAAAATATTTTACACACGTTATCATGAGCCATTAGTTTTTCATGTGAATCTTAATAGGCAGGTACCTATTTTCTATTTTTTCTATTTGTGTTTCTAGTGGTATACGTATTTAATTTGAAACAATTCCGTAAACGTCACACTGCAGACCTTTAGCTGGCTATAAGCGGATACACCTACCTATTTTAATTATTAGGTACCTTCTTCTCAAAACTCTTGATTTTCTATAACATAGTTTTTATTACATCAACATTGTTTATTATTCTTGAGATTTTTTCTTCTGTTTTACTGTTTCTTGGATTTTTTAAATCGAACTTGGCAGCACCGACCCCACCGTATAGTGTTGACATTTTGAGAGTCGGCAACAGTTGTCTGCTGTCAGTGTCAGTTTATCTCATCTTCTGTCAACTCACCAATTTAGTAAGAGCCTGCATGCGCAGTGTGCGCTGTGTTTATTTTCTCAAAAATCACTGAAAAATCATTTAAAATGCCTAAAAAGAAAATCTTACCGAACCTCTCGAAAGAGGAGAAGATGGTGATGGTGATATCCGAGATAATACAAGAGCTGCTCGTCGCACATCGCCAAGGCAAAGATGTTAACCTCAACAGGATCAAAACGAGACTCTCCTCCAAATACGGGCTGAGCACGTCTCCGAGGCTGGTGGACATTATCGCGGCGGTGCCCAGTGACGCCAGGAAGATTCTGCTGCCCAAATTGAAGGCTAAGCCGATTCGGACCGCGTCAGGAATAGCTGTAGTAGCAGTCATGTGCAAACCCCATAGGTGCCCGCACATTAACTTCACTGGCAACATATGCGTGTACTGCCCGGGCGGGCCGGACTCTGACTTCGAGTACTCCACTCAGAGCTACACCGGGTACGAGCCCACCTCCATGAGGGCGATCAGGGCGCGTTACAATCCGTACCTGCAAACGCGGCATAGAGTCGAGCAGTTGAAGCAGCTGGGGCACAGCGTGGACAAAGTGGAGTTTATTGTCATGGGTGGGACGTTCATGAGTCTTTCGGAGGAGTATAGGGACTATTTTATCAGGTCAGTTTGATGCTTTGTTTCATTAAAAGTGCATTATAATGATAAAGTTGACATGGTTTGTTCCCCAGAAGATAGACAAGTGGAAGGGACTTAACTTGATATCTGTATCGCAACCGCTGTTGGCAAAAAACTTGAAGGTTACTGAATCACTGTAAGGGTTTATAAGTCAACTGATGTTTATTTGAAAATGTGCCTTAAGTGTTAACTGAGATGCTTTGTTTTATGGGCTTTAAAACTGTGCATTAGGCAATCAATATGGTGGCAGACGTAGAACTTTACTTATTATGTGTGCCGCACCCACTTTACACTTCCACTTGTCTTTCGCTTTCATGGTTCATTCCATGTCCATCCCGTATTTGAAAGTAGTTTCTGAGATACAATTCTTTTTTATAGTGTACGCTTTATAAACAAACATTGTAGTAAGACCTGCATTTTTGTCTTGACTATGTAAAATTACGTTTTTATATGTACAGGAATCTGCACGATGCTCTCTCCGGTCACACATCCAACAATGTGGCCGAAGCCGTGAAATTCTCAGAGAGAGCTAAGACAAAGTGCATCGGCATCACCATTGAGACACGGCCTGATTACTGTCTGCAGAGACACATGAGCGATATGTTAAGTTATGGATGTACTAGGTATGTTTACGTATTTTTATACAGTGTCATTCTTTTTCTGTAATAAGTAATAGGTAGGTTTTTATTAGAATACATGTTTGGCCACTATGCCCCCTCCAAAGCAATGATGTGGTCTACGATGGTGCATGCTTACCTAGAAGTAACCTTTTCACTCGTGACTTGAAATCTCACAGTTTATAACTAACAAGAAACACCGGCAAGGAGTTCTAATTCTTACCTGCCCGGAACCTCCTTCATACACACTTGAAGAAGGATAGACAATTGCTATTAATGTGTAAATAGACGAGTATTTGTAAGATGAACACACTAAGTAGATTTTTGAACAGTTTGTGTTTTCATTTCAGATTGGAAATTGGAGTGCAATCGGTGTATGAGGATATTGCAAGAGATACTAATAGGGGTCATACGGTCAAAGCTGTGTGTGAGAATTTCAACCTGGCTAAAGATGCTGGTTACAAGGTAAGGACTAACACCTACTCCGTAGTAGTTTGAAGTGTGGTGAAACAAGATATGTTATTTGTTTTCCAAACAGCCTGATATTTCTAAATACACAGTCCAACTTGATATTCCTTACCATAAAAAAAATTCAGCCTGTACTGTTCCACTGTTGGACAAAGGCCGGCCCTTACTTTCGTGAGGAGGATTAGGCCATAATCCACTACTTAGGCTTGGCCTGGATCGGATTGACTTGATCATAATATCAAAGAGTAATATTAAAATGCGAAATTTTGTGTTTGTTACCTTTTCACAACTACACGGCCAAATAGATCGTAATTAAATTTTGTAAAGATATAGATACTTTTTTGTGATACATATAACATAGTCTGTGCAGACACAGTTGCAAGCAACAACCAGTACCTAGATAGTAAAATTATTAATTTAATTTCAGATTGTAGCACACATGATGCCAGACCTTCCTAACATCGACTTTGAGCGAGACGTTGAACAATTCAAGGAGTTCTTTGAGAACCCTGCATTCCGCGCTGATGGCCTAAAGATATACCCGACACTTGTGATCCGAGGCACTGGTCTGTATGAACTGTGGAAGACCGGGAGGTACAAGAGTTATCCTCCGTCCACCCTGGTGGATCTGATTGCTAAGATTCTGGCACTAGTACCTCCATGGACTAGGATTTACAGGTGAGCTGGTACATTTACCCCTATATTTTTGTTTCAATGGTTAGTAGTTTGAAAGGTTTGATATACATTCTGATTAGTCGAGAAAATTTCATTTAAAATAGGTTCCATAGTTTGGTTGTTGAATCAAAATAACAGAAAATATGTCATCTAAGTAAAATAACTTTTTCAGCAGTGTTTATGGTCATTAGACTAGTATAAATATACGGATAGAATGTAATGCCTTCCGGCTTCATCAATCACATGGTGGTAACTAGCTCCTAATGTTAATGTTACAGAGTGCAGCGTGACATTCCAATGCCCCTCGTATCCTCGGGGGTGGAGCACGGGAATCTCAGAGAGTTGGCGCTGTCACGGATGGCCGACCTGGGCACAGACTGCCGGGACGTCAGGACCAGGGAGGTCGGCATCCAGGAGATACACAACAAGGTCAAGCCTTATGAGGTCAGTGTCTTGCTTGTACAAATGCCAATGATAAAGTTGAAAATAGTGCGGCAAGTGGTGGCAGGATTGCATTTTTTTCACTGTCACGTTTTTTTATTAGAATGCTTACCATTAGAGAACCGTACCCCTAGTGTGAGTTTTTAGGAGCTCGTCATAGTACACGTCAACTAGCGCTTTGTATGAAGATTTTTGTTCATACACGCGCCGGTAGGGGCGCTGTACAGGATCTTCATACAAAGCGCTAGTTGACGCGTACTATGTCGAGCTCGTAAAAACTCACACTAGGGGTACTGGTCAGCAGAACTTGTTATTCTGTAGAATGAGAAGATACTGTTAAAAGTCCTATACTATAAAAGTGAATATTTGGTACCATTGTCACATCACAACAATTACATTGACATTTGTTTTGTAAATATACAATTATACAATAGTATAGGGTACTAAGAAATGATATGTTGATAAAGTACCTCACATATAGAGAAATTTCTTGTAATTTGTAAGAATCTGAAAAAAACGCAGCTCAATGTATAAATGGCAATTAAGTACTACATCCTAGAAGAACATAGTAACACTGCTAAGTATTTTTTCCAGGTGGAACTAGTGAGGCGTGATTACATGGCCAATGGTGGTTGGGAGACGTTCTTGGCCTACGAGGATCCTCATCAAGATATCCTGGTCGGTCTGCTGCGACTCAGGAAGTGTGCCACTGACACATACAGGCCTGAGCTGAAACCGGGCCCGGGGGCTGACTTCAAGCAGTGCAGCATTGTTAGGGAGCTGCATGTCTATGGATCTGTTGTGCCGGTAAGCTAACATCACAAACCATGCCAGTTAAGAAAAAAACTACTAAATTGGCTACCCGCCTTTCAATCAAGTATGTCTATGGGCTAGCAAAAATATATAGATACATTATTGACACCAAAATATAGAGAAGACAAAGTTAATAAAGTGTATGATGAGCAGTCTTATCATTCAACATGATCTCTGCCGAACTGTCTTTAAATGGACAAGGCACTTAACTACCATATCACATAGCCATGTAAAAAAATTATAAAAAGCTCTTAAATTAAAAATAATATTTAAAGCATTTGATGTCTATGCATAACGGAGGTTAGAAGCCCATTCAACATTACTTTTAAATGGTGTTGTTGGTTTGTTTGTCGTATGAATTTGTGCTGCCCTCTAGTGTCTAGAGTTCGCCCAAGGGCCTCTAACATGGCTTTACGATCGGTATCAATCGATAACAACCGGGACAGGTGGCTTAACGTGCCCTCCGGAGCACGGAGTGATGGAAAACTGCACATAGCTTATGAAACGTCATCAGAGCTGGGCCGAGGATCGTACTGGGTATCCTTAGATTGATTTTAAAGCGTGCAAGTTACCGGTCAGTCACCAGCATAGTTTCACAGGTCTTGAAAGGTTTCGTATTGCATTCCAGGTGAACGCCCGCGACCCCACCAAGTTCCAGCACCAGGGGTTCGGCATGCTTCTCATGGAGGAGGCGGAGCGCATAGCGCGAGAGGAACACTTCTCGGACAAGATGGCCGTCATCTCAGGAGTCGGCACCAGAAACTACTATGCCAAGATCGGGTATCACCTCGAGGGGCCGTACATGACAAAGTTTCTGTAAACGTGCATGGGCTACAATCGAAATGAGCTTTCTCTGGTGGCAGTTGAAATTTTACCTATATAATATTATGTTGATATTTATCATCGGAAACGATATTGTTTTGGATTGAATGTTAGATTAAATAATAGATTTAATGTTTAAACTTGGTCTAAAAATCTCATTTATCGTCAAAATGTTAAGCTTTGTATTGAATTTTCGTCGGCCTTCGTGGCGTAGTGGGTGATGGGACGACTGCGAACCGTGAAGTGGCAGGTTCGATTCTCGCACAAGGTACCCCACAAGTCTTTGCTCTGAGTTTGGCTGGTTGTATGTTCAATGTCCTCGTAGTTCCAGGTTTCTGAGATACAGGGAGTCCCAGATAGGGGGTTGGATACTCGCGATCTGTGTATGTATCGTTACGCGTTATTTATTATTATTAATGGAAAGAGATAACAGATGTAGGTAGTCTGATAATTGCATTTTGTCCATAGTTAGTTTTAGTACCAACAGTAACGAAGGATTTGTGTGAAACTATCATAATATAGGATAATTAATATAGGGTCGGAAGTGCATGGTGGTTGTGGACAAAATGAAATTGTATACGGAAAAGTGTAAGGGATATTATAGTGTTTTTTATTCGAAACTTCTTCATGTTAATGTTCCTGTTTAAAATGTACCGTAGATATTGTGAAGGGAATGTTGTTTCAGTGTAGCGAAATGTCTATGTACTTATTTATCATATCAAAAGTTGTTAGCGTAAAGATATTTTATGTAACTTTCAGGTAATAAATAAATAAAAATCCGAAGTAGAATATAGTTATGACTTGGTCTCAATGTCTATTTATGCAGCTGTTCCGTACAAAAATAAGATGTGTATTGCAATTGCAAAAAAAAGAATATTTAGTCAAGATGTTATTGTAGCTAGAGATGTAACGGACAACCGGCCTATGCGGACAATTTTTGTGGTATATGCCGGATATTCAGGGCTGTCTGACCGGAACCGCATAGTTTTATAGTAAGTAACATTATAAAAATTGTATATTACAAACAAAAGTCATAATCAAAGTAGTAAAGACAATTATTGTAATGCACATTAAAAGTACATCTTGATGTATAAACTAAATTACAAAATGGCGTAACGCACTAGATTACTGCATATGCGCCGCGTTTGCTATCCATACCTTTCGGCCTGAATTGAGTTTTCATCAACACAGATGGAACACCTGGAGAACGAATAAATATTCAGTTGTCTAGCCGAGCACTTCGCCGGATGCCGGATAATCTGAATCCGCTAGCCGGCCAAAATACTGTCCGTTGCATCTCTATTGTGAAAAAAATATCAATAATGTTCGTTTACTACAATAATTTAACACAAAGTAGCGTAAGAATGTAGTAACTATTTCAAAATTTAAAATTGATGTTCTCTTTCAGATTACCTCGTAATGTTATAAATAAAAAAAAATAATACGACAACATCAAAAATTATAAAATATAAAAAAATATTACTGTGTCCGCCAGTATTTATGGTCAAAACGCTTGTCTATACATAAGACGAAAAATAAATGTGCAATTCTTAGAGAAATGTGTATTTTGATTTGCTTATGAATGCTTTCTTTCAGGACATTTTATTTTGAGTAACAGTTGACTCTAAAATAACGGAAAGCCTATTTAAATAAGAATAATACAAACCTTGGATACAAATGGCCCATCACACAACGCGGGCGGCTTTATTTACAAAGTGAAATAACATATTTATACTCTAAAGAAAATACTTAACAAGCATCGTCAAAGTAAAGATATAATTGACGACCTTATTACTAAACGACAATTTATTCGTGATCAGTTTTAGATAGAAATGATCAAGAGAACGGCTTATTCTGCTTATGCCATCCAGTATGACTACTGTGGTTTCTTACTAACATATTTATATCAGAAGTATCAGTTACCAGGGTTGCAAGACACAATGAAGCCGTATTTCTTGTGTCATCCATATTAAATGGTTAAGGGGATTTCTGGGCTGTTTGTCCATTTTTCCCGTGCGCGTGTAGTTTTCGTATGCACATTGCACACGGGGAAAATGGACAAAAAGTCCAGAAATCCCCTGCACAGAGGATACTGCCAGGGGATTTCTGGAATAAGCCGAGAGAACAACTTGAAGTGATCGACCGCTAGACAGCGCTTTGAGCTTTATCTCGGTTTATGTCCATACCATGGGAGTAGGGAACTTCTTTTTTAGAAAGTTTCATGATCTCCCCCTCGAAAAGGGCCTTACCTATATCGTGTTCACCTTAGCATACCTTGACCGTGACCAGCGTGTGTTCTTTCACAGACCCGATCCGCCGATGTCGATCAACCCGACCGAGATATACCACAAGCACGTCGGCATGCTGCCCAACTATGCCGGCCATGTGCCGGGATGCATGTTCAGGTGAAATTTTTGACGGATCTCTATGACAGATTTCATTATCATCGTCATCATTCGCAGCCTTTATCCTCCCATTCCATCACGCTGGCTGGCGCATACCAAAGCGGCAGGGCATTAAATTGCAAAATTGACCCAAAGATATATGATAGAGAGTCGCGAGTCGCGACCCGCTCGTTGTAGTGTGTGACGTTTCTTACCCGTTGTTCACCTACGTGGTTCACCCAGCTAGGTGTTCCACGGGCACTTTTTTGTGTTCGGGGTTCACCCAGGTATAGGTAGGTACTATTGGTAATTCAATTTAGGTACCCGTGGTCCACCCAAGTAACTAATTTTGGAAAGGTATTGTACGATGAAAGTATTTTTTTATTTTATTTAAGTAGTTACTACCTAACCACCGTAACGACTACTGATTATAAGATACCTACGTACTCGCAGTTACTCTTTTACCCTATTATCTGATTTGTGTCAGTCGCATTCTAGGCTGAGCGTGTTTACTACCTTCGATCACAAGATGAGATTGGTAATGGTCAACTAGCATACAAAACTTTTTTTTTTTTTAACGTATCCCCAAACTAGGATTGCTCCTGTATCGTGGGTACCGCTTACAGACATATAATTTCACATACACATAACACCCAGACCAGAAACAAACATTTGCGGACTGCATAAATATTTGTTCCGGGCGAAAATCGAACCCGCGACACCTAGCGCAGCAGTCCAATTGCTCACCCACTACGCCAAACGTGCCGTCAAAAAATCTAAAATCTATGTTTTTAGATTTGGGAAAACATACGGGAACGACACTAGAGACGCCAAGAGGTGGCTGCGCGGAGACTTCGCCTCGTGACGGGACCAGCCTGTGCCAAAATGTCGCCAAGACCTGAAGACGCTGAACTGAAGGTTTCAGAATGGAAAGTGATTTTATTTCGGCGGTTTAAATTATAGCGAGTTATTTGAAGAAGTAAAACCTGGTGTTTGAGTGATGTTTTCTTTGAGTAGGAAACTAGGATAGGTACCTACAACATAAAAAAAAATGGGTGCGTGTACTTATGTACGCGCGTGAGAAGTTATACTTCTTTAATATTTTAAAAATAAATTTAATAATAAATTCAAAAATCGAATTTAAGGTTGGTCATTTTTTAAATATTTTTATTGATTTCTTAATTTAATATTCACTTTTCATTTTTATCAAAAAGTTTTCATTAAATTTATTTAGTTATTTTTATAAATATTTATTATTTATTCAATCGTACCAACATGCGCGACTAATATCGAGGTTCAATTCCTATTTTGTTGGTAGCTTTTTTTTCGAGACTTAATGAGCGGTTAAGCAGACGGCTTCATACTGTTAATTTTGTGTCACAGGTGCGCGCGCATCTTAAAATTTCTCTCTCATCATTTTTTCATAACGCGCCTAACTTCATACTGTTAATTTTGTGTCACAGGTGCGCGCGCATCTTAAAGTTTCACTCTCATCATTTTTTCATAACGCGCCTAACTTCATACTGTTAATTTTGTGTTACAGGTGCGCGCGCATCTTAAAATTTCACTCTCATCATTTTTTCATAACGCGCCTAAAGAAGTGTAGCGACACAATATTGCGTTTGCATTGCATTCTGCTGACGCGAGTTAATGCAATGCAAGGTGCAGGTGGGGCGCATCAGTCGTCACCCCCCGGGCACGATAGGTAGACGTAGTTACTGTAATTATTTTAATATACCGCTTGACCTACTTAAATAGTATTTTATAACTTCAATTACAAAGTGTCAGGGTGAACGTAGGAACTACATTACGACGTATTAGTAGTACCTACTAGCTGTGGCTCGAGGTTTCGCCGGCGTTGAATTTTGACATTTGACATTTGACATTTATTCATTATGTAACCATTTATATACCAAAATGAACTTAACAAAACATAGATTCTTATGACACTAAAGTTTATTCAAAATGACCTCCGTGATTTTGAATACAGGCCTTCAATCTGCGCGGCCAGTCGTCTATCGCAGCACGAACGAGGTCCATGTCAATATCGGCGGCTGCCTTAATCAAGGATGTCTTGAGTGACTCCAAATTGGGATGAGACTTTGAGCACGCCTTTTCCTCCAAGTGTTGCCATATCTTGTAATCTAGCGGATTCAAATCTGGACTGGAGGAGGGCCAGTCTTCGTGCCGGATGAAGTCGATTTCACGCGCCGCCAGCCAGTCTTGTGTGCTCTTCGCTCTATGAGCTGGCGCCGAATCTTGTTGGAATACCCAGTGCCTGTTATTAAACATGGTATGAGAAACAGGTTCCACAAGGTTCGTCAGGACTGTATTTTGATACACAACTGCATTCGTTTTTACACCTTTCTCACAAAAATGTACCTCTGTTAAGCCCCAATAAGACACTCCCAACCATACCATGAGCGAGGATGGAAAATGACCTCGTTGGACACGCGGAATACGGTTGCTCGCTTCTTCACTACTGTGTGCGTACACCTTATCATTTTGTTTGTTGTAGCTTTCTTCTACGGTAAAAATTGTTTCATCCGAAAAAAGAATTTCCCGATATTTTTTTCCCGCGTACCGCTTCAATAAAGCGCGGCATCTCTTCAGTCTCAGGTCCATTAGACGAGCATTCAAATGATGTCCTGTTTTTCTTCGATATGCCCGAAGCCCTAAGTCTTCATTTAACACCCTTTTCACCGTGGTTCTGCTTAATCCCATCTGAAGGGCCAACAGTTTCTGCTTACGTTTGGGATTTCTTTGAATTCGCGCCTTCACAGCTTTTATCACTGCTGGAGTCCTAACAGACCGAGGGCGACCACTTCTTGACCTGTCATCTACACTAGAGTCTTCATTGTATTTAATTTCACATTATGAAAGTCACAGCAATATTATAGCAATCGTGGTCAAGTAGTCAAGTCAATTATTTACATCGTCAGTCACGATTCAGTAAAGTAGTGGATGCTTTACTGAAACTTCCTGGGAGTTTTGGAAAAAATGCGAAATGACACGTTTTTTGAGTTTATATCATTCGCCTACACTCGTGCACGTTAACGAACACTTAAGAGGCATACATCTGCTACTGACATTTCACAATCCGACTGCAGCGAACGAAGAAACAGCGGGGAAACGGCGTAATAAAAGTTTCAGCTACGTGACCTTCAACTACCAAAAACTACCGGCTCTCACGACCAAAGAATATTGAACTATTAGAACGTTAAGAAGTTACGCGCCGGCGATCTGTTAAATAAGCGGTTTATCTAATAAAAGTTGGTCACTATTTTATTGAAATAATAATATGTAGGTACATAACCGTTTAGACTTAAATAAAATATTATACAATCAATGTACTCGTATTTAGATGTGAAATTTTATTTCCCATTCCAACCCACTATATTAAAAAGCTAAATTAGATGAACGATCCACCTACTAGGTACATTAACAGTTTTATTATTTAAGTGATAAAATCCCAGAGTCCAAAATATAAAAGTTCTTAAATAATACTATAATCCATACTAATATTAGAAATGTGAAAGTCACTCTGTTAATTGTCGGTTTGTTGCCTTTTCACGGCTAAACGGCTGAACGGATTTCGATGAAAATTGGTACGTATAGGAATAGATTGGACCTATGAGACGGACATAGGCTATCTTGTGTCTCAAAAAGATTGACACTATGCGACGTCGACACACTAGGCCTGTGGGAGTAAGAAGACATTACTTTGTGTGAGCATATCCGCGATATAATCGCAGCGTAATCGGGCGTTGCCGTTTCGCCGTTTCTTATTATGTAATTAAATAATATGTAATTCAAAATAATAAAATAAGCGCCAGGTGACGTATCCAATTCAGTGCTGCCAGAATCTTGCACGTGGTAGATTTTGTGTCACTTACTACATTATCACATTTACTTTCGTACTATACTATAGCCGAATGTAATTTTGGACATTTTTTCTTAAAAGATATGAATAATATGTATTGTAGAACGTGTTTACTTTGAACAAGTTAATTAATTATATGGGTTTCAAGTTTCCAACGATATCATCAACAAAGAAAACTAATGAGCAAGGTATACCAGTAAACAGATAAGAGCAAAAGCGACTTAAATAATTAAATAAGTATTTTATCTTAAATACCTACGTAATTTTATTGAATATATTTAAATAATTATAGCAATTACACGATTGGTTCCCGACGACAAAGACGACGCGATGACGATAAGACGTGTTCAATCAAAGCAGAGTACAATTGTGGTACAATGGTACAGTACATTTGACTGTTGTGCACTGGCAAGGCAATACAGTAATTATCAACTGGTACCTCCTTGATCGTGACGTGACACTGTCTGTCAGTGTCAGACTGTCACGTTTCGTTCTCTGTAGTCACCGGCTTTGGGGTAAATAAAAATTGTAAGATTCAAGAGTTGACGATATTTCATATTATGTTCAGTGTTGTGAACCGTGAAAACCGTTTTATTTTTCTATCACATACGTATTAAGAACATTCCAACATTTTAAATATAATTATTTTGATTTTTAGGTTGGGTCGGAGAGTTCCTGTTTTCACGGACGATGCTAAAAATGTATAGAGCAAAAACATCAAAAACGAGCTCACAGTTATTCTGGACCTGTATGTAGCTGAAAACGTGTTCGTGCTGCGCTCAAGAGTTTCCATGGCGAAGATGTTTCGTAAGTATTGAACACATTGTTAACGTGCAACAAATTTCTTGGTACGAGTACAAAGACCAACCTGAAAATTCTGTACTGTGCAGATTGTTATTTCTTTTATACAGACGAGATGAAATGATTGTAATGTAAACCTGTGATTATTTATGTTCAGTTGTTATGTACCTCTACTCAAGACATTATACGCTACTACAGAAATGAATAGGGGTGGTGTGGTACCAACATTAGCAAATAACGAAGCCCTATTTATAGTACATCCAAATTTGTGTAGGCATTTAAAAGTTATGGAGTTATTTTGGATTACAGGTACAAGGGCAGCTAAGAATCGCAAGAAAGAAAAAAATACTTTGTGTGCTTCATTTCACCAGTGGAACCTATATACCTACCAGAACTTGTTCTGAGAAGGGTTAAAAAAATGCAAAATGCATAGATTTTTAATATAGGATATCTGTAAATAAATATTTTTAAACCTAATGTAATCTTTCATTTCACTAATCGATCTAATATAATAATACGCAGTCATAGTCCGAACCTATTGAGTTTCGGGCTGCACCACGATGCACCACACCACACGATGACTGTCAAAATATCCTCGTTGGCTGGCTGTTAGAAAGCGTGTTGATTGTGGTTCTAAAAAGCAGAAAAACTAGGTGGGTAATCTAGGCGCAATGGATAACCAAAAGGTCAAGAAAAATATTTTCCAACAAAACCAAACTACGGCGATCGAGAACCGAACTCCGGCTCGTCGTATCATAAATCCATCATAGTTACAACTATGCTATATTGCAATTTTAAAGACCGTCAAATTTTGATGTTCATATACTTCAGTTTTTCCATTTGCATATGACGTGTGCGTGTCATTCGTGTTCATTTAAATAGGATTAAGTTTTGATTGAGCTACTCTCAAAAGTGTAGGCATGAACTCATAGATTCAAATATGTTTGATATGTGCTGAGACCAAGTTGGAAAACCTGCGAAGTTACCTAAATTAAGTTTATCTCTCGCAAATACAAATTACAAGTAAGTTTCCAAGAGTACAAATACTCTTGGAAATCTCTTGCTTAGCGACACCAGACTTTTTCATAACAATACCTATAATAAGCACCAATGACGATGATGCTATAAGAACTAGGTGGTCATTGCGAAGCTCACACGCATGTACTTACGAGGGTGAATCAAAAAATTCTTGGAATCAATATTAAAAAATGCAAAGATTTAAATAATAATATTTTATTTTTCTACATAATCTCCCTCCAATGCAATGCATTTAGAATAACGCGTTTCTAACTTCCTTATTCCTTGTGAAAAAAAATTATTTTCTTGACTCTCGAAAAAGTCCTCTACGGCAGCTATAACCGCGTCATTATCGTGAAATTTTGTTCCACGAATTTCCTCTTTTAATTTTGGAAATAAGTGAAAATCACTTGGGGCTAAGTCCGGAGAATATGGTGGGTGGTCAAGGAGATTGAAGCCAGCACAGCGGATTGCGTTGAGCGCAACTTCCGATCGATGAGCAGGAGCGTTATCTTGAAGGAACAACACGCCCAACGACAGTTTTCCACGACGTTTTTCTTTAATCGCTTCACGCACTTTCGGGATTAAATTTGCATAATAGGGTCCAGTAATCGTCTGGCCTTTTGGCATGTAATCAATAAAAAGGATTCCTTCACTATCCCAGAACACAGAGGCCATAACTTTGCCAGCGGTAGGAGCAACTCGAAATTTCTTAATGGATGGAGAGGATGGTCGTTTCCAAGACATGCTTTGTCTTTTAGTTTCAGGATCAAAATGGTGGACCCACGTTTCATCCATGGTGACAAGACGACGGCAAAAATTATCCGAATCACGCTGGAACATTTCGAGATTACGCTTGGAAATTTCCAAACGTCGCTTTTTGTTTTCGTCGGTTAACATTCGTGGCACCCATCTTGCAGACACTTTTTTGAACCCCAGTGAATCAATTAAAATGGATTGAACGCTACCAAAAGATATCTTTAGGATCTCAGCTATATGTTTTATAGTCATTCTTCTGTCTTCCAAAACCAGATTCTCAACCTTTTTGACATTTTCTTCTGTAACGGAGGTTGAAGGCCGCCCAGAACGCGGGTCATCTTTACAGCTTGATCTACCTCTTTTAAATTCAGCCACCCAGTACGCAACCGTAGAATAGGGTACAGCATCACCCCCTAATGTCTGCTGAATGTCCAAAAAAATTTCCTTCGTAGACATTTTTTTCAAACTGAGATATTTTATCACCGCACGTAACTCACTTTTATCCATAATTTTGACTTTTTAGCAACTCGTTGCACAAAAAAATTTATTACATGCGAACGAACTGACAAAAACAAGTGGCAGTCTGCATAAATATAGTGTGATAGACACTCTTTAATTTGAATATCGAACTTGATCCAAAAAGGTTTCATATATATGCACTTCCAAGAACTTTTTGATTCACCCTCGTACATTGAATCATCAAGATGGCCTACACAAAGATTGTCTCGTTATGTAGGTAATAACGGGAGCAACGTGACTGCTTGGCACTTCTATTTAAATTCTATTGTAATAAACGGGCTAGAAAAACAAAACACAGCCGCCACTGGCCGCGCCGCATCCAATGCTTGTTTTGCCTAATCAGTGCCTTGACAGACAAAACATGACAAGCGATGGATCCGGTCCAGTATTTCGGAAAAATTAAATTACGTAAAAAAATAATTGAAAAAAGTGACACAGGTCCGTCTAGCGGCGCGCCGCAGCGACTACTGTCGAATCGTATGGAAATGATAGAGAGGACACAACATGGCGGCTGGCGCGTCATTCTACTTGAACGAAAATTCACTCAAATATGTTTTCTTGAATGAAAATTGGCGCATAGTTGCTATATTATACACCAAAAACCTTTATTATTGTACAATGATTTCAAGTTCTTTCGATTTGAATAATGTTCTCTCATAAATTAGTGAGATTGAATTTAAATTGCTATTTTGAAGAGGTTACTTTGTAATTTTTTTCTATCGAGAAAATATCTTGTAATTGTGTTTCTGATACATCACGCCTAGAAAGTATATGTTCGAAATTAACATTTATATTTTTTCCACATTCCCAAGTTGTACGGATTTGTCGTAAGTGGCGTTCAAAATATGTGTAATCATCTCAACTCTCGACCTTAATGGTTAATATTCCACCAATATTACACATTAAGGTCGAGAGTAGAGATGATTACACATATTTTGAACGCCACTTACGACAAATCCGTACAACTTGGGAATGTGGAAAAAATATATGTTAATTTCGAACATATACTTTCTAGGCGTGATGTATCAGAAACACAATTACAAGATATTTTCTCGATAGAAAAAAATTACAAAGTAACCTCTTCAAAATAGCAATTTAAATTCAATCTCACTAATTTATGAGAGAACATTATTCAAATCGAAAGAACTTGAAATCATTGTACAATAATAAAGGTTTTTGGTGTATAATATAGCAACTATGCGCCAATTTTCATTCAAGAAAACATATTTGAGTGAATTTTCGTTCAAGTAGAATGACGCGCCAGCCGCCATGTTGTGTCCTCTCTATCATTTCCATACGATTCGACAGTAGTCGCTGCGGCGCGCCGCTAGACGGACCTGTGTCACTTTTTTCAATTATTTTTTTACGTAATTTAATTTTTCCGAAATACTGGACCGCATCCATCGCTTGTCATGTTTGGTCTGTCAAGGCACTGATTAGGCAAAACAAGCATTGGATGCGGCGCGGCCAGTGGCGGCTGTGTTTTGTTTTTCTAGCCCGTTTATTACAATAGAATTTAAATAGAAGTGCCAAGCAGTCACGTTGCTCCCGTTATTACCTACATAACGAGACAATCTTTGTGTAGGCCATCTTGACGATTCAATCTAAGTACATGCGTGTGAGCTTCGCAATGACCACCTAGTTCTTATAGCATCATCGTCATTGGTGCTTATTATAGGTATTGTTATGAAAAAGTCTGGTGTCGCTAAGCAAGAGATTTCCAAGAGTATTTGTACTCTTGGAAACTTACTTGTAATTTGTATTTGCGAGAGATAAACTTAATTTAGGTAACTTCGCAGGTTTTCCAACTTGGTCTCAGCACATATCAAACATATTTGAATCTATGAATTCATGCCTACACTTTTGAGAGTAGCTCAATAAAAACTTAATCCTATTTAAATGAACACGAATGACACGCACACGTCATATGCAAATGGAAAAACTGAAGTATATGAACATCAAAATTTGACGGTCTTTAAAATTGCAATATAGCATAGTTGTAACTATGATGGATTTATGATACGACGAGCCGGAGTTCGGTTCTCGATCGCCGTAGTTTGGTTTTGTTGGAAAATATTTTTCTTGACCTTTTGGTTATCCATTGCGCCTAGATTACCCACCTAGTTTTTCTGCTTTTTAGAACCACAATCAATACGCTTTCTAACAGCCAGCCAACGAGGATATTTTGACAGTCATCGTGTGGTGTGGTGCATCGTGGTGCAGCCCGAAACTCAATAGGTTCGGACTATGACTGCGTATTATTATATTAGATCGATTAGTGAAATGAAAGATTACATTAGGTTTAAAAATATTTATTTACAGATATCCTATATTAAAAATCTATGCATTTTGCATTTTTTTAACCCTTCTCAGAACAAGTTCTGGTAGGTATATAGGTTCCACTGGTGAAATGAAGCACACAAAGTAAATTTTTTTCTTTCTTGCGATTCTTAGCTGCCCTTGTACCTGTAATCCAAAATAACTCCATAACTTTTAAATGCCTACACAAATTTGGATGTACTATAAATAGGGCTTCGTTATTTGCTAATGTTGGTACCACACCACCCCTATTCATTTCTGTAGTAGCGTATAATGTCTTGAGTAGAGGTACATAACAACTGAACATAAATAATCACAGGTTTACATTACAATCATTTCATCTCGTCTGTATAAAAGAAATAACATTTGCACAGTACAGAATTTTCAGGTTGGTCTTTGTACCAAGAAATTTGTTGCACGTTAACAATGTGTTCAATACTTACGAAACATCTTCGCCATGGAAACGCTTGAGCGCAGCACGAACACGTTTTCAGCTACATACAGGTCCAGAATAACTGTGAGCTCGTTTTTGATGTTTTTGCTCTATACATTTTTAGCATCGTCCGTGAAAACAGGAACTCTCCGACCCAACCTAAAAATCAAAATAATTATATTTAAAATGTTGGAATGTTCTTAATACGTATGTGATAGAAAAATAAAACGGTTTTCACGGTTCACAACACTGAACATAATATGAAATATCGTCAACTCTTGAATCTTACAATTTTTATTTACCCCAAAGCCGGTGACTACAGAGAACGAAACGTGACAGTCTGACACTGACAGACAGTGTCGCGTCACGATCAAGGAGGTACCAGTTGATAATTACTGTATTGCCTTGCCAGTGCACAACAGTCAAAAGTACTGCACCAGTTGTACCACAGGTATTGTACTCTGCTTTGATTGAACACGTCATATCGTCATCGCGTCGTCTTTGTCGTCGAGAACCAATCGAGTTATTGCTATAATTATTGAAACAAAATAACGTAGGTATTTAAGATAAAATACTTATTTAATTATTTAAGTCTCTTTTGCTCTTATCTGTTTACTGGTATACCTGGCTCATTAATTTTCTTTGTTGATGATATCGATGAAAACTTGAAACCTATATAATTAATTAACTTGTTCTAAGTAAACACGTTCTACAATACAAATTATTCATATCTTTAAGAAAAAATGTCCAAAATATTACATTCAGTTATAGTATAGTACGAGAGTAAAAGTGATAATGTAGTAAGTGACACAAAATCTACCACGTGCAAGATTCTGGCAGCATTGTATTGGATACGTCACATGGCGCTTATTTTATTATTTTGAATTACATATTTAATTACATAATACGAAACGGCAACGCCCGATTACGCTGCGATTATATCGCAGATATGCTCACACAAAGTAATGTCTTCTTGCTCCCACGGCCCTAGTGTGTCAACGTCGCATAGTGGCAATCTTTTTGAGACACAAGATAGCCTATGTCCATCTCATAGGTCCAATCTATACCTATACCTACCAAATTTCATCGAAATCCGTTCAGCCGTTTAGCCGTGAAAAGGTAACAAACAGACAATAAACAGATACCTAAATAATTAGAGTGACTTTCACATTTCTAATATAAGTATGGATTATAAATATTATTTAAGAATTTTCATATTTTAGACTCTGGGATTTTATCAGTTAAATAATAAAACTGTTAATGTAGAAGGACCGTTCATCTAATTTAGCTCTTTGTTATATTGGGTTGGAATGAGAAAATAAAATTTCACATCCTTAATACGAGTAGGTACATTGATTGTATAATATATTATTTAAGTCTAAACGGTTATGTACCTACATAATATTATTCTTTCAATAAAATAATGACCAACTTTTATTAGCTAAACCGCTTATTTAACAGATCGCCGGCGCGTAACTTACCGTTCTAATCTATATATATAAAAGCCAAAACTGACTGACTGACTGACTGACTGACTGACTGACTGATCGATCAACGCACAGCCGAAACCGCTGGGTCTAGAACCATGAAATTTTGCACAAATATTCCTTATGTGACGTAGGCGAGCAATAAGAAAGGATTTTTGAAAATTCAACCCCTAAAGGGGTGAAAAGGGGTTGCAAAGTTTGTATGGAGCAACGTGTTTTCTTGGTCCGATCAACTTCAAACTTGGCATTTATATTCTTTAAAACATTTCATTAAATACGTGTTTCATAGTTTTCTAATATTCAACCCCTAAAGGGGTAAAAAGGGGGTGCAAAATATTTTACATCAGATTTAGTTCAACATTGAAATTTTACACAAATATTTCTTATGTGACGTAGGTGTGCACTAAGAAAGGATTTTTGAAACTTCAACCCCTAAAGGGGTGAAAAGGGGTTGCGAAGTGTTTATGGAGCAACGTGTTTTCTTGGTCTGATCAACTTCAAACTTAGCATATTTATATTCTTTGAAAGATTTGATTGAACACGTGGTTCATAGTTTTTGAATATTCAACCCCTAAAGGGATAAAAGGGGGTAGCAAAATATTTTTCGTCAGATTTATTTCGAAATTAAATTTTTTCACTACATTTTTTAGTGACGTAGGTGTGCACTAAGAAAGGATTTTTTAAAGTTCAACCACTAAGGGGGTAAAAAGGGGTTGCAAAATTTGTATGGAGCAACGTGTTTTATTGGTCTGATCAATTACAAACTTCGCATTAAATACTTTAAAAAATTAATTTAGCACCTGTTTCAGCGTGTTTTAACATCAATCCCTAAAATTTAGGCAGGAACTGGTAGATTTTGGTAGAAGATGGTAGATTTAGGTAGGAAATGGTAATATCGGTAGGAAATGGTCATATCGGTAGGAAATGGTCGATTTTGGTAGGAAATGGTAGATTTTGGAAGGAAATGGTAGATTTTGGTAGAAAATGGTAGATTTGGAAAGAAATGGTAGATTTCGGTAATAACGGTCGATTTTGGTAATAAATGGTAGCTTTTGGTTGAAAATAGTACATTAAAAAAAAAATAGTAGATTTTTGTTTCAATGGTAGATTTATATAGAAAATGGTAGATTTAGGTATGAAATGGTAGATTTTGGTAGGAAATTGTAGACTGTTGTAGGGGTTGGGTAGATTTCGGTAGGAAATGGTAAAAAATAGAAGATTAAGAAAGAAAAGGAAGGTTGTCGTAGAAAATTGTAGACTTCAGTAGGAAATGGTAGAATTTGGTAGAAAATTTTAAATTTTGGTAGAAAATGGTAGATTTTAGTAGGTAATGGTAGCCTTTGATAGATTCTGGTAAAAAATTGCAGATTTTAGTAAATGGTAGCTTTTGGTAGATTATGGTAAAAAAAATGTACATGATAATATTGGTAGAAAATGTAAGAAATGGTAGATTTTGGTAGGAAATGGTAGAAATTGTTATAAAATGGTAGATTTTTGTGTAAAATGGTAATTTTGGTAGAAGATGGTGGATGTCGTATGTCGGATATGGGATGGCTATGTTGATGTCGAAGTCGAGGTCGATGTCTTGAACTACTAACGGACCAACCGCTGATTGTAGAAACCTGAAACTCAGAGGGTGTGTTCTTTGTATGACGTAGACATCCGATAAGAAATGATTTTCCGAAATTCTACCTCTAAGGGGGTGAAAAAGGGGGGGAAAGTTTCTATGGGACAACATGATTCCTTGGTCAAATCTACTTCAAACTTGGCATTTATATTATTTGAAAGATTTACATGTATTTCATCGTTTTTTAAAATACAACCCCTAAAATTATAAAAAAGGGTTGCAAAATACTGGCGTCAGATTTAATTCGAAATCCGTAGGTACCTATTAAAACACGGAATATAGACAAGGTAGAAATTTGACATGTTTGCTTTGACATGTTTGAATACTTTTTAGTATTATTTGAATACTTCTTAGGAACTTTCTCAACCCCATCCATACTGTGCGTACGTTTTGTTTCTTCGTTACCTTTTCACGGCTAAACGGCTGAACCGATTTCGATGAAATTTGGTATAGAGATAGATTGTACTTTCGAGACGGACATAGGATACTTTTATCGCGATATAATGTAGTCCGCGCGGACGAAGTCGCGGGCAACAGCTAGTAGTACAATATTCTTTGGTAGTAAGAGCCGGTAGTTCAAGGTCGCGTAGCTGAAACTTTTATTACGCCGTTTCGCCGCTGTTTCTTCGTGCGCTGCAGTCGGATAGTGAAATGTCAGTAGCAATATTCAGCCCGTTAACACTCGAAGAAACACAAGTTTGAGCTAATAATACAAAACCAACAACGTCTCACTATCGGATTCCCGCCAAAACTCCGAGTCTTCATTGTATCGTTTGATGGTACGATAAACGAATCTCTTGGTTATATTCAAATTTTTTAAAAATTCTAAAAAGTATACATTTTTATTTTCATGAACAATTCGAAATTCGAATTCAATAAACTTTTTTGTGGCCAGCATTCTAAAAGAAAAGTTTTTACTGTGTGACAATACTTATGACCTGACTAAGTATATAACATATTATGAAGAAAACAAGTATTGAGTCATTTTTATTTATTAAATTATCGGACAATGTAACAAGTTTACAGTAAAAAATAGTTAACAACATTTTTAGCAATAAAGCTCTTGCATTGTACCTACCATTTTCACTATAAAATACTTGCCTACACTCTAAATGTAAAATGCAATAGAAACGCAGTAAAATATTAATAAAGTGCAGTGTGTATACATAAATATAATAGTTATAAAAAAGTAATTATATGTAGGTATATAGGATAGTCATTAATAGCTTCACTTTACTGTTTCTTTGCATGCCATTCTTTTAACATTTTTTCGGTCAACGCCAAGCTTTCGTCTTTCTGCAAAAAAGAAATTTAAACGATTCGAGATTACCTAAATGATTCGGAACAAATATATTTTACTGTCTTAATGCGGAGCATAATTATACAAAAAGTCTTAATTTTCATGCGCAGTTAAAGTGACGCATTATGGGGAACTTTTTCGAGTGCGCTTCATCTCACCTTGATAAAACAGAATCGCACGTAGTTCTCTCCTAAATGCTTGTGCTCCTGCGTGTAGAAGGCCGTGGGCGGGATAGTCAGCACGCTCGACTCTTTGGCAAATTTCTTCGTGAATTTGTAGTCTTTACTCTTGTCCAGCTCGGTGGAGAGGTCGATCTTGGGGGCTAGAAGAAGATTAAAAAAAACTAACTTCACAAAACCTAAATTATTTTATTTAATTTTTCGTCTGGTTTCGGAAAAATATAAGTTTATGGAACATTGAAAGGCTGAATAGTCGAAAAAAAGAAATTGAGTACCTACTTTGACACACCAACGTCTGTTAGGTCAGCTAGTAGAATCATATTTGTGAAAACTTACCTAATCCTTCCATATTTTAATTAATACTCATAGTTAACTAATTAAATATTTACCTAACTTCGTCCAATCAGCGATGAGAAAGCACCCACCCTCCGGCACGGTGGGGTTGAATCCGTTTTCCCTCAGCACTTTGAGGAGATAGTCCCGCTTGGGTCGCAGCTCGTCAGCCAGTGAAGTGAGGTAGCAGTCGGGGGAGGCGATGCGAGCAAGCTCGTACTCGAACGAGCGCGCTACTGCTTCCTGAAATAGTACGGTTCTATACAATTAACTTTGGAACTTCAAAAACCTTATTTCAATGGCTGTAAGGATCATATTCTAAATTGCTGAAGTTAGTTTTGAATATAATATAATGTGAGTGTAACCGTTTTTGACCTTCGAAGACCATGTCACTCGGTCTCAGCATTCGTTCTCACTAAAGACACCGTCTTATTCGGCTCAGACACCGTCTCACTCGGCTCAGATACCGTCTCACTCGGCTCAGACACCGTCTCACTCAGTCTCAGACACCGTCTCACTCGGCTCAGACACCGTCTCACTCAGTCTCAGACACAGTCTCACTCGGCTCAGACACCGTCTCACTCAGTCTCAGACACCGTCTCACTCAGTCTCAGACACCGTCTCACTTGGCTCAGATACCGTCTCATTCGGCTCAGACACCGTCTCACTCGGCTCAGATACCGGCTCACTCGGCTCAGACACCGTCTCACTCAGTCTCAGACACCGTCTCACTCAGTCTCAGACACCGTCTCACTTGGCTCAGACACCGTCTCACTCAGTCTCAGACACAGTCTCACTCGGCTCAGACACCGTCTCACTCAGTCTCAGACACCGTCTCATTCAGTCTCAGACACCGTCCCACTTGGCTCAGACACCGTCTCATTTGGCTCAGACACCGTCTCACTCTGCTCAGAAACCGTCTCACTCAGTCTCAGACACCGTCTCACTCTACTCAGACACCGTCTCACTCAGTCTCAGACAACGTCTCACTTGGTCTCATACACCGTCTCACGTCTCACACCATCCATTCAGTATGAGACATCGTCTCACCCCACCGTCTTACTCAGTTTCAGACACCGTCTCACCTCACTCGATCTCCACCGTCTCAGCCTCATAGGCGTCTCTCACCTGCAGCGGCGTGGCGCAGGTGTACACGCAGTTCTGGTGCGCCACTTGCAGGTTCTTCATGAGCCCGGCGGGCCCGTACGCCCAGCCAATCTTCCAGCCGGTCACCGAGAACGTCTTACCGGCGGAGCCGACGGTTATAGTGCGCTCCCACATGCCAGGGAGTGATGCTGGAACAGAAAATAATGGGTAAATGTATTTTACAATATAGTAGATATATTAACACAAATAAAATATACCTACATTTCTCGTCTGTCTGTAAATTTCGGCTAAGCACAGAAAGGACTGCACCGATTAAAGCGGGACATTCACCGGCTATTAGCCTTGTTTACATTAGCAGTTGTTGTACTTACTAGCAGATATAGCCTGTAATACTAGAATACTCCTATCGCGATATCCTGGGTCCAATTCTATCTCTAGGTAAGTAGTACACCAAATTCATCGAAATCGGTTCAGGCGTTTAGTCGTAAAATGTGGGCTTATTCCAGAAATCCCCTGGCAGTATCCCCGTGCATGCGAAAACTGTACGCGCAGGGGAAAAATGGACAAACAGTCCAGAAATCCCCTTAATCATTTATTATGGTTGGCACTAGAAATAGTACGGCCTCATTGTGTCTTATGCAACCCTGGTAGTAAAAGGCATCAAACAGTCACTTACGAATTTATAACATCAGTATACTTATGCTTTTTAAGGAGTAACTTAGGCCACTAGTAGGTACACAACGCGGGTGAATTTACTTACCTATCCGTTTGTGTTCTTTCGGCTTGTACACCATCCACTCGTAAACTTCGTCGGACAAGCACAGAGCGTTGTGTTTCTTGCACAGGTCCGCTATCACTCCCAGCTCCTCCTCGGTGAACACCTTGCCGAGGGGGTTGTTGGGGTTGTTCAGGACTAGCATCTTGGTGCGGGGGCTGAAGAGGGAAGCCAGCTCCGCGGGGTCGAGCACCCAATCAGCCGACGTCATGTTATCACTTGTGGTTTTCTGTCAAGAAAAAAATTTAATGCTTTATTCACATGGACCTAAGAGCTTGAGTTTGACTAGTTGCACCCCGCGGTGTTACCCGATGTTTTCGGAACAAAAAGTAGCCTAAGTGTTAATCCAAGGTGCTAGCTACCTCCATACCAAATATTATCAAAATTGGTGTAGGTATCCGTTTCGGCGTGCAGAACTAACAAATATAAAAATACACAGAAACTTTCGCCTTTATAATATTATAATAGTTGATACCCGCAACTTCGTGTTTATTATAAAATGCCAACTGTTTAGATAATCAATCGATGTCACGGGTAACAGCTAGGTAAGAATATCCCTTTATCTCTCTCTCTCTCTCCCTATTTCTCTATTTTTCTCCCTCTTTCGCTCTTTCTATCTCTCTCCCTCTACCTCTCTCTTTCCCTCTCTTTCTATCATTAATATCCCTCTCCACTCTTAATCTCTCGCTGTGTCTCTTTCTCTCCATCTCATCCATTTAATTTATTCCCTCCCTCTCCGTCTATATCTCTCCCTCTCCCTCTTTCACTCTCTTATCTCTCCCTCTTCCACCAACTCTCTCCCTCTATTTCTATATATTTCACTCGCAATCTTCTTTCTCGCTCTCCCTCACTCTCCTTTTATCTCCTTCCCTCTCCCTCTATATCTCTCTTTCTTTACCTTGTACCTATCCATTATTTTATATCCCCTTGAAAGGTAACAAACACAGAGTTACATTCGGATTTATAATATTAGTATTGATAGTAAGATTAATTTATTACGCGTTTATCAAACCATTTTGATGTGAATAGTTTGTATCACTTGATGATAAACTTACCGGCCTCAGCGTTATGTATTTGGGTATGCCACCGGCTGATCTGATCTGGAAGTCGTAGCAGTCGTAGAACGGCTCTATGACTATCACCTCATCGCCTTCTTCCACATGACCTGGACATTACAAGCTCTTATTAAACTTGATGTGTAAGTATGTTTAGAGATAACATTATGCAATAATAATATGTATAATATTTCTAGACAAGTGTGAGATTAGTGTGTTAACATATTGCGCTACCACTGACTTCCATTTCGCTGGCAGCACGAGAGTATTGTTATTCGGCTCACCGCCCTGCTCAGTGCTCACTGCTGCTGAGTGTAAATGTACTATTACAAAATGCGGGGAACTAGCAAGCCTTAATTTCTTACTTAGAATAGCCAAAAATAATGCTTGATACGCGCCGATCGTGACCAGGATTTCATTGAAGGGGTTGATTTTCCGTCCCACCAGTGGCGAGTACACATTTGAAATGGCATTGACTAATCTGGGATGACCCTGAAATCGATAAATAAAGTTATTTAAAATTACCACAATAAAATCTTATTAGGTAGGTACCTAAATACAATGCATTTTTTTGTTTACCACACGAAATAAAAATAAATAAAAGTGCTACCTACCTACTTAGAAACTAAAAGTACCTACCTAAATTAGGTATGTAGGTAGGTAGGTACTTTAAATTACCGTTTAGTTTTAGTTTACCAAATCTAATAATGGTTTATCCAGGCATTAGGTGATAATACTGTAATATAAATTTTAATAATAGTTTATCGAGGCATTTAGGTAACCTAATGCCTCGATAATCCATTATTAGATAATAGTTGAAATAATAATATTTTATCGAGGCATTAGGCAACCTAATGGCTCGATAAACCATTACCTACCTATTACATTTAGTTTATGTGTGGTAGGTTGGTACTTATATCTTATCATGAAGGTATGACATAATATTCGTACTTCACAGCACTACGATTGATGTAAACCTAACCTAGGGCAGTTATTATTACCATTTACCATTAATCACACCACTAATTACTATAAACTAGCAGCGCCCCGCGGTGTCACCCGTGTTCGCTATTATCCCACAGGAACCGTTAATTTTTACTGGATAAAGGTATTACATTTTCTATTCCAGGACCAATAGTAGGTACTATCTGTACTATACCAAATTTAATCATAATCCGTTCATCCGTTATTGCGTGAAGAGAGGACAAACACACACAACATTCACACTTATAAGTAGGTAACTAGCAGACCCGACAGACGTCCTGCATGATATTTCAAGCCATTACCTAGATCAGCGGTTCTCAAACTTTTTTGGTCACGGAACCCTTTTGACAAGCAAAATACTTGACAGAACCCTACAATAAAACAATAGTTTTTAAAAGTGTATTCTTTAACAATCTCGACTTTATGTTTTCGAAGATAGAGCCGGAAGTCACTTGTTCACAACTATAGAGTCTAATTCAGAGGCTTTTATCAAAGGGACTGCGCGCTCACAAGTATACTTACGCGCGGCGGGCGGAGTCAAAACGTTCGACCAGTGACCAGAGAGAGGTGTTATGATTTTTTTCTAGTCTTGCGGAACCCCTACAGGGGTAGCGCGGAACCCTAGGGTTCCGCGGAACACACTTAGAGTACCGCTGACCTAGATAAATAACCAAGATAGGTAGGTACCGATTGCAGCGCCTGCCGGCTGATTTGTGAATCTAAACCATCCAGTGCGCCACCCAAACGCATACAAAAAATTCATTCAAATCGGTCCAGCCGTTTAGGAGGAATTCAGTGACATACACACGCGCAGTAGAATAATATGATGTAAAGATAATAAAATAGGATACGTACAAAACCTCTCGCGTACTGGTGGTTGAGCGGGTTATCCTCGAGCGAGATGTCAGCGAGGGCCTGTGAGACATGTGTAGGGGCGGGAAAGTCAGGGAACCCTTGTCCCAGGTTCACTGCCGGCTTATAGTCGGCCACTAGTTGGATATATTCCACCCTGAAATCATAACTTGTTATGAAGTAGGTAAATTAATATGAGTAGGTACCTACATAGTTCTAGAGTGCCGCTTATTTATCTATCTAGATGAACCCCAAAAAACCACATGACAATAATTACAGTTTCAAGCACGGATTTCTAATATTATACACAAACAATTATTCATGACTACAGTCATGAATATACACAAACAATTATTCATGACTACAGTCATGAATAATTGTTTGTTCAACATTGCGATTGTAACGGCTTGTGTAGGCACTTTACCTAGGTATTCAAATGCAATTTGCTGTATCCATTAGAATATTAACTTTCTGACAGCTACTGAAATAACTGAAAGTTGAATGCACTGTAGTTTTATGTAGGTTTAACTAATTAAATGATAATGAAATGATACGACGTTAGAATTGAATTGAAAGAAAGGGGTAATTGAAATGTAAATTAACTAATTACCAAACGCTCTTTTCTCCCTTGCCGAATCGCGCCGGCAAATTAAACTTATTGTCCGTACTTTCTGCCATAGTTACGGAGTATGTACTCAAACTCTTAGCTTCTGGAGCGCTTCCACACAACTGCGGCTTCTTATGACTTCAGCCAGTGTTTGAGCCCAACTAAACATTTTAATAACTGTTGCATAAGTGATCAGATAGGTAACCTAAAAAAACTACGAACGCATTAGGCCCAATCAACGCATAATGTACCTAAGTCGAAATTCCATACCTATCTGATAGTCACGCATTTTGGCGAAGATAATACGTACATAATCATCGATTATGTTCAAATGTTGAGCCAATCTCATTATATCCATCAGACTCGTAGATTAATAAGTTGGTTGGTGAAATCGGTAGGTACCTACTCAAAATTGTTTGATAAACCCCTCGGTCAATAAATGTATTTATTGAAGTAATATATGTATAAACGCGTTATAAAATAAATCCTACTAATATTACAGAGGCGAATGTTTCTGAGTGTTTGTATGTTTGTTTCTTCTTCACGCTCAAACGGCTGGACCTATTTTGATGAAATTTGGCATGGAGGTAGCTATAACAGCCAAGTATCTACTTTATTCTGAAAACAGCGATAACACCGCGGGCGCAGCTATTCAAACGTAACAGAGAGATCTCGGGGTCCAAATGAATAAAGCATTTTGAATTTTGATTGACAGAAAAGCACAGATGAGTAATAGGTAAGTGACGACCTACGTGACGACAGCCGAGTGCTCGACCCCGCGGAGCTGGCTTCCCTATTCAGCCCCCGCACCAAGATGCTAGTCCTGAACAACCCCAACAACCCCCTCGGCAAGGTGTTCACCGAAGAGGAGCTGGGAGTGATAGCGGACCTGTGCAAGAAACACAACGCTCTGTGCTTGTCCGACGAAGTTTACGAGTGGATGGTGTACAAGCCGAAAGAACACATAAGTACATATCTACGGATTGGTAAGTTAAAAAAAGATGTTTCAACCGCGTTAGGAGACTTTGCTTCGTGTACGGACCAGCCTGTGCCAAGATGTCTCCAAGACCCAAGACGCTGAACGCACGGTTTTAAATTCAAAAGTGATTTTATTTCGGCGGTTAAAATTACAGCGGCTTCTTTGAAGCAAATACAATATATACAATATACAAGGATATACAATATACAAGGTGTAACAGCAAGGTGTAGTAATACTGAAACTACGCATACACATACATATTTCGAAGTAGTCTGGAGGTACTATAAATCTGTAAGTAGTTACGGTAATGAATTATTACACGTCAAAGTTTACTGCAAAACTAACCATCGTTCAACCCTAGTTATCAGCTGGGCAATGTCAGTGAACTTGAGGCATGGGCTAACATGTACAGTCTTACCCAACTTATATGGTGCGTCGTGAATCTTCGTTCGCGCAGAAAATAAAGTATGGTCCGAAGATTAACGAAAGAATGCTTAACACTTACAATCAACCTAAGATCACTATTATAAGGTTCATAATACACTGCAGCTGTTGCACATCGCAGTTCTACCTGCGCAGAAGATGAATTTTCAAAGCGCGGGAAATGCTATTGACCGCTATTGGTCGGCAGCCGCCCCGCCATCTTAGCGATCGCCGCGTGGCATGAGTGAGATGGAACTAACAGCTGCAGTGTATTATGAACCTTATAATAGTGATCTTAGGTTGATTGTAAGTGTTAAGCATTCTTTCGTTAATCTTCGGACCATACTTTATTTTCTGCGCGAACGAAGATTCACGACGCACCATATAAGTTGGGTAAGACTGTACACCTCTAGCCGGCGGCATTACTCAAACAAAACTAGGTGTAGAAGTAAAGTTGTGGTAAAAGTTCCACCAAAAATTACTAGATGGCGCCAGGGCCGTTTCTAAGAAATCCTGCATCGCGCAAGCGTTGTGTGACCGGCGTAACGTGACGTCATCCGTATCATGTTAGGGTTGTAATATTTAGTTATTTTGTCAATTTTAGTGAAAAAATCGATTATCGATTTCAGGTTTTAGTACCCTGGCAAATGATTCATCACCAGGTACACACCCACATTTCAATATTACTACACCTTGCCGATACACCCTGTATAGAAATAGAGGGAAAGAGAGTGAGCGAAGGAGGGAAAGGGAGAGATAGACGGGAGGGTGAGGGAAATAAATATAATGGATGAGATGGACAGGGAGAGAGAAGGCGAGAGATTGAGAGTGAAGAGGGATATTATTGATAGAAAGATAGGGAAAGATATAAGGAGAGGGCAAGAGATAGAGGTAGAGGAAGAGAGATAGAAAGAGCGAAATAGGGAGAAAGATATAAATAGAGCTAGAGAGGGAGAAAGACAGAGGAAAAGAGAGAGAGAAAGAGACAGATATATTCTTACGTAGCTGTTCCCCGCGACATTCATTGATTTTCTAAATGCGAACGAAGTTGCGGGTATCAGCTAGTTGTACATAAATGAAAACAAAGTGTAACGAGTAATATATTTATTTAATTAAAATATGGCATAATTTTACAGTAAAACAAAGTTAACAATATTTTTAGCAATATACAAGGTATATCGGCAAGGTGTAGTAATATTGAAATGTGGGTATGTGTACCTGGTGATGAATCATTTGCCAGGGTACTAAAACCTGAAATCGATAATCGATTTTTTCACTAAAATTCACAAAATAACTAAATATTACAACCCTAACATGATACGGATGACGTCACGTTACGCGGGTCACTGGCATTGAATTATTTTTGTCGCAAATAGACCGCGGTGCACCGCGGTCTTTGAATTTTGCCGACAATATTTTCTGGCATTGAATTATTTCTGCCGCAAAGAGACCGCGGTGCACCGCGCGGTCTTTGAATTTGCCGACAATATTTTAGGGTTCAGTATTGTTACAAAGTTGAAAGCCTCTAAAATTCATTTCAGATACTTACCGCCTTAGAATAGAATTTTGGTATGTACATTACACGGACCAGATATCAATCAGCCGCCAAGGAATACTTTTGTCCGGTTGCATCTGTCCGGGTCGGTACAAATCGGTAAAAATCATTATTTAAAAAACAAACGGAACCCTAAGTACTTTTATGAATTTGTCTTGACGGATTTGACGTTCACTGACATTGCCCAGCTGATAACTAGGGTTGAACGATGGTTAGTTTTGCAGTAAACTTTGACGTGTCTTAATTCATTACCCTACCTACTTACAGATTTATAGTACCTCCAGACTACTTCGAAATAAGTATGTGTATGCATAGTTTCAGTATTACTACACCTTGCTGTTACACCTTGTATATCTTGAACTAATACATTTTCACTACTTGCCTACATACATTCTTATGAACTATACAACTGAAATGCAGTAGTAATAAAAATACCAGTATGAGCTGCGATCAAATATAGGGTAGATTCCCGATCGCCGCTCGTAAACGGCACCTATTCCTTGTGAGGTTTGATTACGACGAGGTACAGCGCTATCACTTGTGAGGTTTGATTTTCATAGAGACTGTATATCTATAGCACCTATATTTGATCGATGAGTATGAGTATAGAAGTATTTATATCACAAATTGTGTGTAAATATAATATTATATTTGTTTCAGTTTACTGTTTCTTTGCATGCCATTCTTTAAAGAGTTTTTCGGTCAACGCCAGATTTTCGTCTTTCTGCAAAGAAATTTATATGATTAGAAATCACTTCAATAATTCGACTAGAATATTTTCTATTATCTAACTGATATTATCTATCAGTAATGTCAAAATAACGATTAGCACTGGGACGGACTGTTTCACTCAGCCGCAGTAAGCATGCCACTGCTACGGTTCCTCGTGCTGCCGGCGAAAGGGATAGCTAAGTGAGTGGTAGGGCTGAATGTGAACGCACACTTCTCCTGAAAGAGTTGTTGCCGGCAGCGCGAGGGCAGGCGCAGAGGCTGAGTCTAAACGTCGTATTGATCTTCGAGTGCGCTTCATCTCACCTTGATAAAACAGAATCGCACGTAGTTCTCTCCTAGATGCTTGTGCTCCTGCGTGTAGAAGGCCGTGGGCGGGATAGTCAGCACGCTCGACTCTTTGGCAAATTTCTTCGTGAATTTGTAGTCTTTACTCTTGTCCGGCTCAGTGGAGAGGTCGATCTTGGGGGCTAGAAGAAGTTAAAAAAACTAACATCACAAAAACCTATCTTATGCTAGGCAAAAGCTCGAGAACGGCTCGACCGATATCAATACTGTATTTTTTTGTTATTTCGTTCGCCTCAACTCAACACAGTGGTGGTTGAAATGAATGCAATAGCCGACAAAACGCAAAACTAAAACTACATTTGGCATGCAAACGTCTTTCGGGTCAGCACAATAATACAAGTAATCAGTACAATAATAGTCCGTGAAAGCTGAATCTATCCTTATTTTTAACTTTAATTAATTTTCATTGACATTAAAATAAAATAAATAACTTAATAAAATATTTACCTAATTTTGTCCAATCAGCGATGACAAAGTACCCAGCCTCCGGCACGGTGGGGTTGAATCCGTTTTCCCTCAGCACTTTGAGGAGATAGTCCCGCTTGGGTCGCAGCTCGTCAGCCAGGGAGGTGAGGTAGCAGTCGGGGGAGGCGATGCGAGCCAGCTCGTACTCGAACGAGCGCGCCACTGCTTCCTGAAACAGGGTTAGTTTCACGGCTGAACGCAAAACTTAACAATTTACATATTTTCAATAGCCGTACAGATTCATAATGTTCTGAATTGCTGAAGTGGGTTAGTAATTTGAAAGTCAGTTACACAAAGTGAAACCGTTTCTGTTGACTTTCGGCTCAGAGGCCATCTCGGTCGGTTTAAGACACGGTCTCCCTTAGTCGCAGAGACAATCTCAGTTTCGGACATCATCTCACTTTAACTCAGACACTGTCTCACTCAGTCTCAGACACCGTCTCACTCGTCTCAGATACCGTCTCACTCAGTCTCAGATACCGTATTACTCAGTCTCAGACACCGTCTCACTCTGTCGCAGACACCGTCTCACTCTGTCGCAGACACCGTCTCACTCGTCTCAGATACCGTCTCACTCAGTCTCAGATACCGTATTACTCAGTCTCAGACACCGTCTCACTCTGTCGCAGACACCGTCTCACTCGTCTCATATACCGTCTCACTCAGTCTCAGATACCGTATTACTCAGTCTCAGATACCGTCTCACTCTGTCGCAGACACCGTCTCACTCGGTCTCCAGCCGTCAGCAGCAGCACTCACCTGCAACGGCGTGGCGCAGGTGTACACGCAGTTCTGATGCACCACTTGCAGGTTCTTCATGAGCGCGGCGGGCCCGTACGCCCAGCCTATCTTCCAGCCGGTCACCGAGAACGTCTTGCCGGCGGAGCCGACGGTTATAGTGCGCTCCCACATGCCAGGGAGTGTTGCTGTAACAGAAAATAATGGGTAAATGTATGGTACATAATATACCTATACACAAATGTTTGTTTCTGGTCTGGGTGTGATGTGTATGTGAAATTATATGTCTGTAAGCGGTACCCACGATACAGGAGCAATCCTAGTGTGGGGCTACGTTTAAAAAAAAAAAAATTGAAATGTCCGTTTGTTATTTCAAAATGAAGAGGTTTGCGACTTACTCAAACATACCCTGGTAGGTTTCTGAAAAAGCTTGAACTTTTTTAACTTACCTATCCGTATGTGTTCTTTCGGCTTGTACACCATCCACTCGTAAACTTCGTCGGACAAGCACAGAGCGTTGTGTTTCTTGCACAGGTCCGCTATCACTCCCAGCTCCTCCTCGGTGAACACCTTGCCGAGGGGGTTGTTGGGGTTGTTCAGGACTAGCATCTTGGTGCGGGGGCTGAAGAGGGAAGCCAGCTCCGCGGGGTCGAGCACCCAATCAGCCGACGTCATGTTATCACCTGTGGTTTTCTGTCAAGACAAATTAAAAAAGGTTTATTCAAATTGGGCCCAAGATCTTGTTTCACTAGATGCTCCCCGCGGTGTCACCCGCTCTTTTCGGGATAAAAATAACCTATGCGTTGATTTTATTTTACTTTTTTCGGGGAGCTTACAGCTAACATAGCAAATTGGATACGATGTACAAAAAGCCAAAACAGCATCCACATATAAACTTTGAATGGCTGAGTGCACTAATTCAATCAGTGGCTGACAACAGCAGCAGCTCGCTACTTTGCAATAGTAGGTAGGTATGGCAACTGGCTGATGAAGCATCCGTGCACAAGCCTTAACGTTAACGGCCTTACCACAAGTGACTCACAGGATGTTAAAAGACTCACACTCACAGGATGTTAGCTACCTCCATACCAAATTTCATCAAAATTGGCTTTTAGATGTTCTGAAACTTTCGCCTTTAATATGTATCTATATGTATTAGTAGGATTTATTTTGCATTGTGTTAATCAAATAATGTTGATTACAATAGTTAGTACTTGATGTCACTTGATGATAAACTTACCGGCCTCAGCGGTATGAACTTGGGTATGCCACCGGCTGATCTGATCTGGAAGTCGTAGCAGTCGTAGAACGGCTCTATGACTATCACCTCATCGCCTTCTTCCACATGACCTGGACATTACAAGCTCTTATTAAACTTGATGAGTTACATAAAATGTTTATAGATGTTCCTGCCCACTTCGTTGTTCACTGCTGCAGTGTAAAATGTAAATTAGGTATTATAAAGTTGCATGTAACTAGCATTAATTTCTTACCTAGAATAGCCGAGAATAATGCTTGGTATGCGCCGATAGTGACTAGGACTTCATTGAATGGGTCGATTTTCCGTCCCACTAGTGGTGAGTATACGTTTGAAATTGCATTGACTAATCTAGGATGTCCCTGAAATCAATAAGTAACTATTTTAAAATTACCAAACTTATAATACTTAATATTATGTTGCATTTTCTTATCTATTACTCCAAATAAAAATAAGTAGGTATACCTACATAGTAAGTAAATGAGTAGAAACTTATTTAGTAACAGGTTTCTACTAGTGACGCCTTGATTAAGCCATTATTAGATTTACAAGGTACCTCTTATCAGTTAACCGTTCCCCGAACTTTGACATGACATAGATTGTGCAAGTATTGAGCCCATACTTTAATCCAATATAGATACTGCAAGTATCGACACAACACATCGACAAGTTCTGTACACAATTCATGGAACTAACACAACTTTTAATAAAACCGTTTTATTTGTACTTATAGATATTTTTTATGGTTTAGGTGGTTGAGTTCTTGTGTATTTTTTTTTATGAAAGGTTAAGCCAATCTGCCTGTGCAGTGGTAAGGCGGCGCGGCGTGGGGCTAGCGGTCGCCAGCTTAGCAACGCGTTCCGTCGCGCCCCGCCGCGCGGGCAAGCTGGCTAAACCTTAAATATCATAATAATTATAATAGTTCGGCCTGTAACTGTCCCACTGCTGGCCAAAGGCCTCCCCTAACATTAGTGAGGAGGATTAGGCTATTATCCACCACTGGGCCTAGTCTAGGTTGGTGGATAAAATTATTCTTGGGCATGTTGATTTCCTCACAATTTTTTCCTTCATTGAAAGGCGAGTGATAATTACGTACATAATATATGATTAACAAGTAACATCATGATTGGTAGATGCCCACACAGGCATTTGAACTCGCTACCTCCACTTTGGAAGGCGGAAGTTCGCCCACTAGGCTACCACCTCTTTAAACCTTAAATAATGAATTAATATATTATTATAAAGAAATTGAAAATAGTGTACTATGTAACTGGTGAATACCCAACCTAGGTCCTTCTCATTGTAAAGTGCTCATACCTGCTTTTAAAATTTAGTTATCAACCACTATTTTCCAAAATATTTTCAACAACTTACAAAACCTCTGGTGTACTGGTGGTTGAGCGGGTTATCCTCGAGAGAGAGGTCAGCGAGGGCCTGTGAGACATGTTTTGGGGCGTGGTAGTCAGGGAACCCTTGTCCCAGGTTCACTGCCGGCTTATAGTCGGCTACTAGTTGAATGTATTCCACCCTGAAATAAATTGCTAGTAATTAATTTGACACTTAATTCTAGAGCACCACTAATTTATATATCAGGTGAATGTCAGAGGTCTTCCCTCATAATTCGTTTTAAGCACAGATTTATATACACTGCAGTCATGTAAACAGTACATTATTTATTCAACATTGCAATGGTTTAAGATTTGTTAGTTATGTAGATAATCAAATGCAATGTGTTAAATCCATGAAAATATTTACTTTTTGACAGCCGCTGGAAGTTTTATACCTACAGGTTTCAGTTAATTATACGCAACGAAATGATACGTTAGAATTGAATTGAAACAAACGGGTAATTGAAATGTAAATTAACAACTTACCAAACGCTCTTTTCTCCCTTGCCGAATCGCGCCGGCAAAGTAAACTTATTGTCCGTACTTTCTGCCATAGTTACGGAGTGTGTACTCAAACACTTAGTTAGCTTCTGGAGCGCTTCCACACAACTGCGGCTTCTTATGGCTTCTGCCAGTGTTTGCCCCCACCTAAACATTTTATAAACTGTTGCAATATTTTGTAATTAAACTAGGTATAACCTAAAACTACGGATAAATAGGACATAATTATAACAAAATGTCATTCAATTCCTGATAAAAATTCACGCACTTTGCGATGGGAGTGAAGCTAGTAATCGACTATTTTGTGTTTACTTGTTGAGCTAATTAGGTATAATAATCATTTATTCGTAGATAATTAGATAGGTATGTTTGTATTCTCTTTGGGTATGTTGGTGGAATTGGGAGGTATGTAAAAACAAACACGATTTTATTGAATTTCATGATACTTCAAATTGGGCGCGTAATATTTTGAAATTTGACGTTTATTTGTGTCACATTTGACATTGGCATGATAATGCATGTCCTTTGCGCCATTCCAAATTACGTGAAACGAAACGTAGTACCTACTTAGGCCAAGAGAGGCAGGTTGAAACGAGGGTAAATTTTATTGGTCCTGTATCTATGTAATGTTATTTGGTAAGTAGGTACCTATTCTACAAGTTTAATAGATGACAAAACATTGCAAAACAGCCACTGAGCGAGTTTTTTTTCTGTTTACCTATATTATCACTATTATCACCACTTGCTATAAAACCAGGGCTGAACTGAGTGTAATGAGAATAACATCAGATAAGGACTATGTATTATGTTTTGGGTAGCTCTTTTACGTTGTCAAAAACTCAGAATGTATGAGAAAATAAATCACCATTTTTTGATAACTTTTTATTATGGTTTTAATAGAGTTAAGTATCTACCTACTCGTTTCTTCGCTATTCTATAGTTTTTTTTTTCGCGTTACCCTATAACACTGGGTCAGAGTCCTCTGTCACCTATTCAGTAGGTTGTAGATAGGTGTACCTAGATGGAAAATTAAATAAAGTTACGTTACTTGATACTTTATTCATAATTAATTAACTACCTAACAGTAACTGTTTGCACTTCCCTTTTTCGCAAAATATTATTGCATAACTACTAAGTAGGTAGGTACCTAGGTACTTGTCTTATGTATTATTTTTATTAGAAGTAGTAGGTAAGTACCCACTTAAGATAATACATTCATATTATAATATTGTTAATTCTCTAACCCACAATAATATTAGGTATTCTTCTTTCCATTCCATTCTTTCAACAGTTTTTCAGTTAAAGCCAGGTTTTCGTCTTTCTGCAAAAAAATAGGACTGTATGAACAATTTTACCATCGATCTAGTAGGTAGACACCACACATTTAGTACGTTTAAGTATGGTTATTATGGTTAGTATGGTTATTAGGATCACGCTGATTATGTTCATCAACGCCCAGTAGGTGCCTACTCTGATCAAATAGTAGTAAGTACCTATATCTAAGGACTATTCCAATAAGTATTTATACCCTGCCCAACACAACTGCACAGGAATAATATAATCCACAACCAGGCTAAATCTTTGCGGTCCAGTCAGCGCCAACTTTCCCACGGAAGCTATGGAACATAACATTTATTCGTGTAACATGTGTAGGTTCCTGTAGCTACCTTTATAAAGCAGAATCTAGCGAAGTCTTCCCCAAGATGTTTGTGATCGTCAGAATAAAATGCTGATGGTGGTATGGTAAGGATGCTTGCTTCTTTAGCAAATTTCTTCGTAAATTTGTAATCTTTATATTTGTCCGGCTCCAGAGAAAGATCCACCTTTTTAGCTGAAATTTTAAAAGGTTGCCATAAGCTCAAAATAATTGAAAATCAGTGTACCTACTTACTTAATAGGAGAGAAAATCTATACCACTCCAAAATAGATTATCTTACTTCTTTTACTTATTACTTACAACTTAAATGACTTCCAATCCTATCTTATACCTACCTAATGCTAAAAATAAATCTGTCCTTACCAAGCTTAGTCCAGTCAGCGACTATGAAGTACCCAGCTTCGGGCACCGTAGGATTAAAACCGTTATCTCTCAGAACTTTGACGAGATAGTCCCTCTTGGGGAGGAGTTCTCGTGCCAGGGAAAAGAAATAGCAATCTGGTGAATTGTAACGCGCCAGCTCATATTCAAGCGATTGAGCTACTGCCTCCTGTAATTAATGATGTTGAATTGACTTATTTCTTCAGACCAGTAGGTAAGTATATTATACTTCCCTGTAATGGGATTTTGGGTTCAATGTGTTTTGAAACCTTTTGAAGATATACCTATACGTCGGGCAACCAAGCCCCCTGATGAAAATTTAAGTGTAATTACCTAGTAGGTATGGTTATTTTTCAGTTGAACACACAAATGAGGAGAACCTTTCTACTTAAACGTGCTATCAAACCCATTTAAGGATTTGGTTTGGCTTGGACGAAAATATCTCACCTGTACAGGAGTGCAGCAAGTATAAACGCAGTTCTGGTGCACCACTTGCAAGTTACGCATCAGGCCGGCGGGACCGTAAGCCCAGCCGGTTTTCCAACCGGTTACTGAGAAAGTTTTACCCGCAGAGCCGATCGTAACTGTCCTCTCCCACATGCCAGGGAAAGTGGCTAAGCAAAAAGGTAAACATTTTTGTTAAAGTACCTACAGAATATGCTAACATTAAGATTTTTGGTGACAGCATCAGCGAGGCCATTAGTTAGTAACATGCAAAACACATAGGGATCTTTTGATAGGGCTCTTTTATCCAGTTTTATTAGAAACCTACCAATTCTTATGTGCTTAACTGGATCATACACCATCCACTCGTACACCTCATCAGATAAACACAAGACATCATGTTTCTTGCACAGGTCGGCTATAACTTGCAACTCTTCCCTAGTGAACGCCTTGCCCAAAGGGTTGTGTGGTGTGTTCAAGATGATCATCTTCGTACGAGAATTGAAGATTGTCTCCAGTTCATTGTAATCAAGTACCCAGTCCGCTGAAGTAATGTCGCCACTTGTTTTTCTCTGTAAAATAATTAAAACTGCAACATAATAATTATCATCTGTTACAGACTTAGGCTATGTTATGATAATTACTTATGCTATGTCTGTCTGTATGCACGATTATGTAGTACTTAGCAGCTGTGGGGTGCGTTGTTCATGCGTCATAGCGCAGTTCTAGCCTCTTGCATTTGAATTCACATTCACACCGTATAATATGGAGTTAGAATTTTATTACATTTACTTACTGGCTTTAAAGCGATGAACCTGGGTGTGCCGCCAGCAGATCTGATCATGAAATCGTAGCAGTCGAAGAAAGGTTCTATGACTATAACTTCATCTCCCGTATCTACGTGACCTGTAAATTATAACATTCACTTTGGTTAAATGAAATTATGTATTTGAGTTTAATAATTTGCCCAGTTTTACTTGCCTAAAATGGCTGAAAATAGAGCCTCATAAGCGCCACTTGTGACTAGAATTTCATTGTTTGGATCAATTTCTCTTCCTACTAACGGCGAGTACAGCTTAGCTAGATTTTGGACTAATTTGGGATGACCCTGGAAATAATAATTCATTAAATGAAGCTATTTTTATATGCCTTTGTTAAATATAATATTATGTATATACTGGTTTAGCTTCGATACGACTGAAATCATTTTTCTCATTACCGACGCTATGCGTAACTGCATTCTTGATACATTATGTGTCAAGCATTTGGAATTATATACCTACCTACTTATATTAATCTTCTATAAACTACACAATTTTCTAAACAACATTAGGTATAATAAAATTATGAGATAAAAATTGTCGTGAAGTAGCTATTATCTTTACGTTTCTTATCAAAAATTATGTCAGTAGGTATACATAATACATAAGTAGTATACATAATATTTATACTAGGTACATAAGCAGTAGTTCTCATTCAAGATAAACAACATTATATCGTAGTGATAAGCAATGTTCAGTAAATATATAACTGCCAAAACTACTCCATATTATTAAAGTGATTTTTCTCTATCCCTCTTATAAAAAAATTGATGTCACAAAGTATTTATCCATACCTACATGCATAAAAGTAGGTATACCTAGGTACTTCTAGAAGTTGAGTTAATTATAGGTAAGTATACTTACTTATGCCATTTTTGTACTAAGTAATACTTACACTTAATACTTGCAATAGAAACTATTCTGGGTAAAGGTGACAATACTTTGTTTTAAAATAAATGAGGCTTTGAGAACGCAGCTTTAGCTATGGTAAGTAGGTACATCTTGAATAGCAAACAATTAACAAATGAATAGGTTTACGTAATCTACATATTTTACTTATTCTACTTTTTCTGTTCTATAATTTATATTTTTTTGTATCCTAAGTATAGGTACTTACGAAACCCCTAGTGTACTGATTAAACAGCGGGTTATCTCCTATAACGATATCTGCAAGTGCTTGGGTGACATGTCTGGGTGCATAATAATCAGGGAAACCCTGCCCTAGGTTTACAGCAGGTTTAATTTCAGATACCAGTTGAATATACTCCACCCTGTAATAGTTGATTTTATGTTAGAAAGCTGGCACGAAATTTTATTTCAACGAGAAGGCTTACCACCCCTAATAGGCTGTCGTAAGGGTAAAATGACAAAATATTATGCCGTAAAAATAAAAACGAAACGCTCAATTATTAAATAGTTAGGTCTCTGTAATAGGTCTCTACTACTAGGCCTATCTACATGAAACTGGCATTTACTAACTCAAATTTTCGCGCGTCTTTAGTAAGGCAGAATGAAGTAACAGCGCAGAGCAAGAGAAAAAAAAACTAAACGTTGTCTAAAAAGTAAATTAAAAATTTCCCATTTAATTCATAACAAAATGTTACAGAATATATAATGTTAATAGATATTATTTTACTTTAGTAACTTACCACACACTTTTTTCCCCGTCTCCATATCTGGATGGCAATCGGAATTTCTGGGACATTGTTCCAACAGCGCGGCTCTGATTTCTTATTGTTGTATGTAGCCTCTTTACTACACTGCACGACTGCACAGATACACACAGAGTTCGTCCCCACCTAAACATCATGACTGTGGTAAATTGTGATAACAACTTGTAATAAAACTCGAACAAGACATAAAACTCAAATCAACAAACTAATTTTATTCTACCATACCAAGTCAGAGATAACATTCAAGAGTGTCATAAAAATCATCACTGATTAATTAATTCAATTCAAATACTTTCGACAAAAGAAATAATAAAAAAAATTAAAAAGAGGTACCACTAAGTTTATACCTACTTCAATACAAGCGGATGCGATACCTACTTACTAAGAATAGGTACCAAGTAACTCTATGTACCCAACGCAATTTAGCCGTATTTTTATTTCACTTGCCAGCAGCTGTCAACGTCATGATTCACTTTGCTAAGAGGTTACGTGTAATGGAACGCATATGGTTAAAGTTTTGTCTTGATAACTTTTAATTTATTGTAGTACATACTGTGTACTGTGTACCTACAATACTACCTACAATTTTCTACATTATGACATTATTTACAGATGGACGGTCGACGGACCAAATAATTAATTTGTAATCTAAACATTATTATTATGATTAAGTTGATCCGTAAACTGTTTCGTTTGGATCGCCCCATGGAACCATGAGGCACACACAAGCTTCCTCTGGGAAAGGAGACAGGTTATGTATCCATGATCGTGACCACGCAGGCCCAATGTGGTTGGTGGATATAGTGGATACCATCGCCTTGAATTTTAGGTTGAGTAACCTCGGTAGGTACATTATTATTACTAGTACCTACCAAGGTACCTATGTAATTTTTTTTGGCTTGTGAGATAAGCCCGAAGACGGTGCATGCATACACACACATAGAGGTACCATAACTAGGGATGTTACGAATATTCGCATTCGCATATGCGAATGATTCGCATCCATTTAAACATTCGCATTCGCATTCGCATCAAGCGATGCGAATGTTTTGCGAATGTGAATGTGTACATGTCGATGTGTCGAATGTGTCATGTCGTGTCTGGCCAGGGGGCCGCGCGATTGGGCGTCTGGGCGATTCTGCGCATGCGCAGAAGACGCAGAAAGGCATCACGTTTTTTATTTTGGCCACAGCATTTATTTTTCGATGCATGCATTGTTATTGTTAGTTTAGCTAGCTTCGTTTTAGTTGTTTTGTCAGTGAGTTGTAAACAATGATTACGTAAATAAATAAGTAGTTTGTGAACTTAGAATTATTGTGTTGGACTATTTTGACAATTTTAGTAATGGCATTGGGAAAGAAAAGTGAATTATGGCGATATTTTACGGTTATCAATCGAACCCATGCAAAAACAAACTTTGTAAAAAAAAAAAACCACAATTGAGTGCAGTACCTCGGCGTTGCAAACCCATTTGAAAAACGTTCATTCCAAGTAATACGAAATATGCCTCAATATAATGTCTCTTTTGAACTTTGATTATTGGATATAATTACTGTATAATTATGAAACTGTTCTAATTTTGTTTAATATTCCTATTTTTTGTAATAAAAATATTGACTTAAGTTGACAAAAGACTTTTTCTTAAGTCATTCCGTAACATTCGCGTTCGCATTCGCATTCGCACATTCGCATCCTGAATATTCGCATTCGCATTCGCGAATGTGAAAAATATGACATTCGTAACATCCCTAATCATAACACTTCCTTTAAAAGCAATCGCCTAATCTGTGGTTTTAGGCGTGTCGGTAGGTAAACTTGGACATATCGAACCTAATATCCACCTTGAGATAAAGACTTCGAGGTATAAACTTTATAGGTAAATAACGGGACTTTCCTCCATTAGCATCGTCACTGGTTACCTCGAGAGGTTTCTCCTTGGAACCGGGTGAAAGACGGGACTATTTGTTTTAACTCAAACCATAATCAATTACTGTTTAATTTAATGTACCTATCATAGTAGGTACTTTATGTTTTTACGATTCTCTTTGTTAACGAGAATTAGCTGTTTGACTTGTAAAAGTGCGATTTAATTGCCTATTTACAATAAATGCGTTGACTTTGACTTTGACTAACACCCCTGCTATCATCGACCACCTTCGTTATAGCGAACGTGTGGATATAAGAGTTGGGGGTTAACTCGGCAAAAATAATATCGGTCGAACGGCCGAGCTGTAGGTAGGTGGGTAGGTACCCATTCATTTCAATCTATTTTCGAGGTGGTCTATTTCGAGGGTGTCTCGACCGCACATACAAATTACAGTCGGCTCCGTAAGTACTCAAAGGGTAAAACGGGGGATTACTAGGACTTCGCTGTCCGTCCGTCTGTCTGTCTGCCACCAGGCTGTACCGTGATAGGCAATTTTTCACAGAGATAATATATTTCTGTTGCCGCTATAAAAACAAAAAACTAAAATAAAATAAATATATAAGGGGGCTCCCCTAAAAACAAACGTGATTTTTTTTGCTGTTTTTATAGATATAATGGTAGGTATAGACAATAATAGGTAAGTAATGGGTACCTACCTACCTGAGGCTCTTATCGAACGGGTGGGATAATGTTTTATTAATCGTAACTACCTAATCGTGAGGTTATAAAATAGGTAGGTAGGTAAATGCACATTTGCCCACTAACTAATTAGACAACCCAGTGCAGCGGAAATTTGAGGCGGTTGTGATTTGCTATGTTATTTAGGTAGTTAGGTTAATTAGGTACTTACAATTAGATCAAAACATCCAAGCCTACGCTCTATGTCCGTCTTCTAATGTGTATCAAATCTATCCACTTGTTCACCTAAATAGGTGGATAGATAGATATGAGGTACAGGCTCGAGGCACTCGCTATATATTATTATATTATCCTACATTCATCAATTTGCCGGTTCATTTCCCCCGAGGTAATGAACACGCAAACTTTATGTATAGGTACCCAATCTGCTGTGCTATCTTTAGTAATGTCTAGTAATGTCTAATAATGTTTAGTAATGTCTCATGTCGGGAAATGTTTGATATATGCAGATGATGTTAAGATCATAGGAGATATTCAATCTGAAGACGACGCCCATTCCTTGCAGCAAGACCTTGATGCCATACAGCTATGGAGTATGAAAAACCGCTTAAACTTAAATATAAACAAATGCCACGTGATGACGTTCTCAAGATCCACACACATTATTAATATTGACTATAAACTCAACCAAAATGTGATCTCGCGAACGAAGACTGTGAAAGACCTCGGTGTACTATTCGATCCAAAACTCTCCTTTCATGATCATATGACCGCTCTCGCGACAGAGTGCTTCAAAAGGCTGGGTTTTGTTACTAGAACATGCGGCGAGTTCACAAACATCACAGCAATTAAACTTCTATACAATGCTCTGATAAGGTCAAAGATAGAAGCGAGTTCAATGGTGTGGAACCCTCATGAAAAATCGTTTGCCCTCATGTTGGAAAAGGTACAGAAACGATTCTTAAGATTCCTATACAAGAAAACGTATTCCTATTATCCGTACCTATATCCCACGAAGTTCCTGCAGGGCTCTTTAGGGTTTCACTCCTTGGAAACACGCAGGCTGCATGATCAGCTATTAACGCTATACAGACTAATACATGGTATTTTAGATTGTCCAACAGTACTAAGTGAGGCCAGTCGTCTATACGTGCCTGAGCAACGCGCTAGATTCCGCACTGGTCGCGTCCCACTGTTTGCGCCCACACCGGCTCGTACAGTGGCTCGCCAACAGTCCCCTGTCTGCCGCATGCAACGTCACTTCAACGCACTCGTCACCTCACAAGCACAATGTGACATATTTAATGATAAGTGGTCAGTATTTGTTCAATGCTCTGTCCACTATTGTGAACAAATTAATCTGTAAGGCTGTTATTTATTTCTAATGCATACTCTTTATTTATGTTTTCTTTTATATTTTAATTAATTAGGTACCTACCTATTGTAAAATTCTTATTGTTATTCCTAGACTTAGTTAATTTCTGTGATAAATGTAGCGTAATGGAGTACTCTGTGATGTTACAGTTATATGATGAATAAATAAATAAATAAATAAATAAATAAATAATTTATTTATAAGATAATATAGGCACTGATCAGGAACTAGAGCTTTATAAAGAGCTCTATTATTTTCTAATAAATCAGGAAAATCTCAAGAAATTGCATCAGAAGTTGAAATCCCGCGGGGTTGCCTGACGCCATACCTACTCATTGTTGTGAATAATAAACTTCATCCCGGGTTAGACGTTTTTGACAGCTGGAAGCTCAGAGAAATTGTTTACTGGAAGCCTTCTCTACACTTATAAGAAAGAAAGAAAGATTATAAGAAATAAATAAAAATATGTATATAGTACCTACCTACTTATAGATAGGTGGTATAACGGAAAATATAACTTTAGATAAGTAACTTGAATGCTAAAGTGCAGCTAAAAACTAAACTAAAACAACACATAGGTAAGTAAGTACTTATTAGTAGGCAACACTTGGGACTTGTTCCCACAGATTTACACAAAGGAACAGGTTAACATTGTTCTTGAAAAATAAAGCATTATGTATGATATTATTAAATAGGTACCTATACTTATAATCGTATAAAACCTACATTGGTTAGACTTCAATAGACGAAAACATGGTAGTTTACTGCGACAGACTTTGCCAAATCACATAGTAATAAGGTCCAAATTAAAATTCATAAGGCTTGATAGGATAGCTCGTGTAACAACAGCGTGATTCATGATTCATGAAATTGTATGAGGGCGTGGGTTGATATAGATTTCCCGATTGCGGTCGCGTCTCGGACAGAGTCAATGTTTTTGCGTACGTGTGGCCGGGACTCGTGACACATGCCCGATGGGATTTACATTACAGCGCGCCACACACTGTTCAGTAGCCAGATGTATATATCATAATCGAAATGGGAAAGGCAATATCCTTCGTGGGTGACGTGGAAGTAGGGTTGCCATACGTCCGGAATTTTCCGGACAAGTCCGGAGATATAGGTCTTTGTCCGGAATGCGGGGGGAATCTTAAACCGTCCGGAATTTCTACAAATTAGCCCTCACCCCTTAACATTTCACCGCGCGCGTGTCAAAATTCGAACGATTTGGCAATCGATTTGGTTAGTTTATTTACTTGCACGATGCGTAACGATTTTAATAAAAAATTAACAAGATTGTCCAGAAATTTCATAGAATGTCAGGAATTTTCTCCGGATTTTTGATATTTTGATCTGGGAACCCTATGTGGAAGGAGCCGGTTACGATTCACACACGGCGCAAATACTTTGTGTGGGAACTAATCAGAGTGCTTACGGGACCGTAGTTCTTGGTACCCTATTAAAAGCAAAGTCATACAAGCGCTCATACCCTTGTTCACGGATCAGCTGTTCACCATCAATTCCCTAATACAGTGGGTAGTTTTCCGTATACTGGCATGACTCCCACATTCCGTCTAATGCATATTTATGGTATCACTGTCTGGAGCGACGGCAGATTTGTATGTGTTTGGGAATGGAGCAGAAAATTGAGAACGATTGTGTGATATTACACTGTCAACCTACTTATAGCTGGTGCGAGCGAGGCAGACTTAAGACACCCACCCACGAGTGTCCGATCTCACATTTATTGGGTAGGATTTTTGATTGGTACCTCATCATGTGTTCCTTCATCAATAAATCTGCAACTTATTGAAGAACCAATGACGGTGTCAAAAATTGGACCAACCTTTTAACCGTCATGGCGTGGGACCGAGGGTTTGAACCGGCTGCTGGTGGACTGTGAAGCGCACATAAAACAATCCATCTCGTAGTTAAACATTATATACATAAGTATACATCTCGTAGTTAAATATTTTATTTATACTTATACCTAATTTACCTAATAAGGTACCTATATGAACAAATTCCTACGACAACTTATTCAGGTCATTTGCCTCTGTGCTAATTGTATAAAACAAATAAGTGGATAAGTACTCCGTGAAGAGTGTTTTAAATTTAATAAGTAGATCTGTAAAACTCAATTGTACCAAGTTTCCTCCAAAATTAAATTGCGAGGCTCCTGAGTTATGCAGTTCGTTAGCGCCCTGCAGGGAGGTTTCACCCCTCCGTCGATAAACTCTCCTTTTGTTTGGAGACAAAAATGCCTTATCAAGTGTAAATACGGCGCGTGCTTGGGGTTTATGGAAATAATGAAGAAATGAGATAAATTTACTGTTATAGGATGTCGGGCGGGCCGAGGTCATCGACTGAAAACACTTTGGTCACTAATGAAAACACTTTTCTTAAACTTTCGCGAACTGAATACATGTTAATTAGTATTTAAACGGGTCTAATTCCCGCACAAACGAATATCAAAATATATAATTTTGACATACCTCGACGTTTCGACCAAGTTACATCGGCCGTGGTCACGACCAAACCATTGGGATCGAATTACATGACCCGAAGATCCTTTCCACTGATCGTCATTTCTATCCTAGAATTGTTCGTGAAGCGATTGAAATCAAGAAGTACCGGAATTTCAATCGGGAAGATGGGTTTAGGTTGTCTGGATCATGGAATCCAGTAATTAGCAAGTGTGTACGGCGCAACTTATGTTCAAGTGGGACTTCGGATACTGTTAGTGTTGTATGTCGTGACGATTATGTTTTGCAAGATCAAACGCGGGTAGTTGGAAACAACACCTGCCGCTCCGGACGGTGATACCCGCATTCACCAGTCTTCTCGTGACCACGGCCGATGTAACTTGGTCGAAACGTCGAGGTATGTCAAAATTATATATTTTGATATTCGTTTGTGCGCGAATTAGACCCGTTTAAATACTAATTAACATGAAAACACTTTTATTTCAAAAGTGTAAGTTATCGACATAAAATACAAATAGTAATGTTTAGTTTAATTGTGATATTTAGTTGTGATTTTATTGCGAGTTATTGAGTGTTATGAAGTTGCAAGAAATAAATGAATTAGAATTTTTAGTTTTCATTTTGTTTTTATATTACCGAATGATTTGTTGAAATAAAGACCGTCCATTACTATAAAGTAAAAAAAAAAATTGAATTTGATTTTTTTACGAAGACCTTATACATAATAATTATAAACTCAGTTGAGTAGCGGTGCTTACAATGCAAATTATTACAATTTATGAATTTGTATATAACTGTAGTCACCTACATAATTACCCACTGACAGCTAGCTTACAGGCTTTTACCCATACATTTACTACCTAACGTATAATAACAATATAGACGATAACCTTGGCGTAGTGGTGAAGAGCCGGTTGTGGCTTTGAAGTTGAAGATTTGATTGACGCACAGGACCTATTTGCCTGTCTGTGTGTTTGTAAGACGTGGTCCTCGTAATTCAGGGACAGGGACTATTAAGAGGTCAGGATCCTGACCTGATAGCCCTGCCTAGATCGATCTTAGAGTTAAGGAGGATCTATGTCTGTGATCGTGGCGAGTTTTTATATTATTGAGGGAAATAAAAACTTGTAACAAAAACAGCTTTTCTTATAAGTGTTGACATACACAGAAACATACACACATCACATATAGACACAGATAGATACATACACTGATGTTGTTTCTGTAATGATCAAGTCTATCATGCCTAATTCCTTTCCCTGGTCATTCTAAGTTGGGACCATTTTGTAACAAAATTTTATTAGATCTCGCAAAATTTTATGTTTTTATTACTTACTATTTATTTGTGTTTTATTGTCAGAAATAAATGGGGTTTCGTTATTATTCCTTTCTATTCCCTATGCCAGGCCATCTATTAACTTTGATTATTATTTCTATACATTATATTTGTTTCCTTTTAGCCTGGTTTATTATGCCAGAGAGGGAGGCGCCATTTACATTATGGTCTCTACATTATGCGGAAGATGCAAGGGAAAGCTTTTCATAATGTAAGCAAAATGAATATAATATTAAAAGCAAATAAAGTGCTGGTAAACTTCGCTACGGTTTGTGGATTGTGGAATAACAAAGCGCTTTCGTGCTTCTGAAAACGCCGCTTCAATTGATGTCAGTGGCCCTTGACTGACGAACTCTGATACAAAATGCCGCTACCACCGAAACTGCGGTTATTCCAGTAATAAAACAAAATACCCTTATTGTAAACTGGGTTAATTTAATAAGCCAGTTGCAAAGGGACCTCCCTGTAGAGATATAGACTAAATCACCGATAAGAAGAAGTAGATGACGCAAGTTCACTGTCGATGCGTGACTGAAAAAGCTAGTTTGTTTGTCGTATGAGTTCGTGCTACTCGCTAGTGCTAGAGATTATGAGGACGCCCAAGGGCTATAAAGTATCTAAATTGTTAGTAGTGCCACAAATTGAAGTGTCGAGCGAGTGGGACGCCACGTCGACAATGCTCATTTCTCGAACAAACGATTACGACGCAATCAAAGGCGAGATATCAAATTCTTTCCTCTTTTATCCCCTAGGTAAGTAGGTCGATTTGTAAGGAGCAAGGTTCGTTATTCTCACCTATTAATTGAGTCTGTTTCAGATTGTGTTCATAACAAGTCGATGAAAAGTTATATCTAAGACAGAAAGTCAAAACTTACGTTTCTTTTTGATGTACTAAGGTCACAATAAAAATATAAACGAATCTTCAAAATTCGGCATAAGTCAAGTAAAATTATAGTGCGTGACTATCGCAAGTATACAAGAAAACTGGAACGCGTGGTTTCACACAATTTACGGTGTCTTTTCCTTTTATATCTGTGCCTGTAATAATACGATGGGTGGCACAGGAAATAGTTACCTACTTCGTAAGGTATGCGGCCACAGAATGCGTTCCAGTTACTGTTAGTGGAAGGGATTAATGTAAGTGTTTTCCTCCCCCGGGGATAGTGCCGTCTCCCCGGCCCACCTTCTCTTTATCGGATGGATTTGGTATGAAATCCTGGATTTGTAAATACTTAGTGTTTGTTATTTTATTTTCGGAGGGGTGAGATGTAAGTACAGTGAGTCACATTAAAATAATGTAACTTATTTTAGGTCTCCCACCAGATGGGCCGATATCAAAAGATTCGCAGGCAACCGGTGGAAGCAAGTGGCATATTGTCGTTCGGTGTGGCGGTCTGACGCCTGAGGCTTATGTTCAGCAGTGGACGTCTTCAGGGTGAAGATGATGATTAACTTATATTTTAGTAGGTTATATATAAAATGTATGGCCACTAGCTGAAAACCCTCACATGCACCTTTCAAACGCCGCCATACCGGAGCGACATTATACTTATACTTTATACTACTAATATTGTAACGCGAAATTTTGTATGTTGTACGAATTTTGGTCTTTGGTGGACAGACGGATGAGGCACTAGATGAACACAAAGCCTATTTTATATCCCTGTCGTGCGGGACGTATTATAAATACTGTTTCATGATGCGGGCGGAATATTCGGGATGAATGGCATAAACACATCACACATGATTATATTATGTATACATACTATTATAACAGTCGACGCGGGTGACATCGCCGGCCCAGCTAGTAGTTACATATTTTACGTTACTTATTGTAATTTGTCAATTTCGCCGAAGCTTTTTCGTTATTATGGCTGTACCTAAGTAATATTACTACTTGACATTTCCGTCGAGAGCCTTTGTGGGTAATAAAGACGATGGAGTCACCGGAGTTCGTTAGGGGCCGCTTTGTGGGATAATCGGACACGACTTGACCTGTTTCTTGTATCACCATAACATTGCTTTTTACATGTAAAGCTCGGTTACTGAAAGCTGGCAAGATAGTTGTAGCATAGGAGATGTATAGTAGGCACTAAAACCAGATGTATGGAGGTAGGCACTATAATTATAGAATTCTACACAAAAAATACAGACGATATGGGTTGAGGGTGTCATCCGCCCTAAGCAAGTCGCCCAGTCGCACGAGCTGTCCCAGAGCCTATTCAATTTTACCTATAAATAATAAACAGTAGTACCTACTAAAAGTTTGTCTATTTACCCGCCTCGGTACAAAACAAACAATCCAATCCAAACACACTACATTTTCAAACCTTACATAGTGATTGCGTATCGCCTGGTAGAAAAAATCGTACAAATACGTTTGGGCATTTCGCGCATAAATATTATGATCGAAACTCCGTCATGGCATAATGATACGGATATTGCAGACCACGCTTTACCTTCATTAGTCACTAAGTAACATCAGAAAAGGCTGAAATTCCGCCCCTTCGCAGCGGAGTCCCGCAGCTGTATTTATTTACTGTTGAATCACGGCATTACAATATCGAATTTCGGGATCGGTTGGTGGTACAGTCAGTGCGGAGAGGTTTCCAAAGATTTGTATAGCTTTACTGTCTGATCTGTTGATGCGAATACTGATAGGTACACTTGTATAAGGTTGATTGCAGTTGTCATAGCTCCTACATCGGACAGACGAAGCATACTATCGCGGAAAGAGTAAAGGAGCACATCGCAGCTGTAAAGAACCGTCAGGTGAACAAGTCAGCCATAGCCGAGCACTTGTTTCATTCAGGACCAAACCATTGCATCGAATTACATGACCCAAAGATCCGCTCTACTGATCGTCATTTATAGGGTAATTCCAGGATAGATGCCCGGCTCGGATAGATGCCTCAAATTCAAAAACTATGATTTCTCGGCTTGTTTTTGCTGTCGTTGATATTGCGAAACGAGAGACATCCCCGCACTTACCCGGTACCCCCGCGAGGTAACCCCTGACCCGTCGTGCATTCCATCTATACTCAAAGAAAGATTTGGTGCGACGAAAAAATTGCTAATACACATTCCTGAATATAAAAGGCGTCTATCCTCTACGAAAAGGATAGACGCCTCGATTTATTTTCGCCTATGTTTAACCATACAAAACAAATAATTCCCATTATTTCTAACGATGTAACTACATTAGGGTATAGATGCCTCAGAAAGGAAACTTCTTTCGTGAGGCATCTATACACTAATATGATTATAAAGAAATAACACTTTTTACGAACATTTTTGATTAATGTCTGTGTTTAGATTTTACTTCCAATCACGAATACCTAATTTCAAACTGAAAAAGTGTTTTTTTATTAATGAGGTATGTATCCCATCACTGGTTTTGACGCATAGAGCAACTATCCGCCATAGGGCATCTATACTTTCAAAAATAGAGGTCTGGGAAAATCGATATAGATTAGTAAATATCAACAGTGATGTTTTCTTTTTCCTTCAGAGTGGTAGTTGAAAGACCAATCTATTAACATGTGTGACAAACGTTCAGATCCATTAATTAAAATAGGAAATATAAAGCGTTTTCAAAAAGTATGGCAACTATCCTGGACTTACCCTATCCTAGAACTGTTCGTGAAGCGATTGAAATCAAGAAGTACCGAAATTTTTCAATCGGGCAGATGGGTTTAGGTTGTCAAGTTCGTTGAATCCAGTTATTAGCAAGTGTGTACGTCGCAACTTATGTTCGAATGGGACTTATACTTTCAGTGTTGTATGTCGTGACAATTATATTTTGCAAGAAAAACGCGGGTAGTTGCCAACAACACCTGCCGCTCCGGCCGGCGATACCCGCATTCTCCAGTCTTCTCGTGACCACGGTCGATGTAACTCGGCCAAAACGTTGAAGTATGTCAAAATTATATATTTTGATATTTGTTTGTGCGCGAATTAGACCCATTTATAGTTAATATGTTTTCTGTTCGCGAAAGTTTAAGAACTTCTACTGCTACACTGCTACGGTTTCACAGGTGGAAACTAAGTACTTGGCGTCGGTTGTGAACTGGATCACTGGATCAAGGTTCGTGAATCAAGATTTTTCCCGTCTAGGAGAGCGCGGATCACGAAACTTCATCACTTCACATCAAACTGGATCACTTAGATATTTAGTAATTTGCGCCTAGATACCAATCACGGATCGTGTTCTATGTTTGTTTAATGAAAGATAGTTAGATAGAGAACACTGTATGGAACACAGAAAGGGCAAACTATGACGAATGTAACAATTAATATAATTGTGACGAATAAAATTGCTAAAATATGCCATTTAGGTACTTTGTTTTCCCATAATATGATGTACGTTTTAAATAACTGTATTTTTGGGTTTTTACCAATAGTTGCAGATGAAATTTTTCCCCGTAACTTGTACCGACTACCTGATATAATATCTATAGTCTTTTGAGAACCTGAGAAGTTACAATGACCTCAGCTAAGGTTGCTAGCTAATAGCCGGGTATTTATCTTCTCATAACATTCTAAGAGAAACATCATTAGATTTTCAGCTTCCTTTCGGGGACTGAAAATTTTCCGGAATCCTTTACTTTTAGAAAGTTCTGAATGTTGTAACCCTGGTTACGCCCGTAAGGAGGCTATACCTAGGTGAATTACGGCACCTCGTTATTACAGTAGGTATTTAGAAATGAAAATAATAACACTTCTTTCTTACGTTATATTTATTTATTTTAATAATGAACCTACAATTATAATGTTGACTACAAATAGGGAGGCCTACAAAAGGGAAAGGTGCCAGCGAAACATTTTAATTTATAATTTATTCCTTTGTTATTTTATTTATTGCTATTTCAGAAAGTCTATACAATATAAGTTAAAGAATCTAATCACAAGTACCTAATATAGAAGTAGCAAAATGAGTTTTCATCCCATCTATTCGAAAAGAGGCACAGGTTTCCCCGATAAGTGCGAACAAAGTAGGTTATTCCAGCGCACTTAAAACGGCAACGAAGACTTTTCTCATAGTTTAGGATGAAAAGCAGAGTGTACAACAAGGGAAAAAAAAATTATTTACCTCGAGCGAAGTACTTCGAATCTCTCACTACGCTTAGGATTATATTCTAGAATCCGTTGCTACGCTCTAGAATCCTTCGCTTCGGTCTTGATTGAAAAATTTTGTTCCCTTGTAGTACAATCTACTATTGTTCAATCGACAGTTATCGACATAAATCATGTTCTTGAGTATTTTCAAAGTGGCAGTATATTTTACACTTACATAATACCAAAACTTAATCTAATTAGGTATAGAGAACTAAAACAATACGTAAGTTTAAGTTTAAATACACAGACAAGGTCTCCAAAGATCCTTTGTTGAAATAGTGAGGGATCGGGGAAAATGTGGACACGTGTGGTTTGTTCATGAAACTTTGTGGTAATTTTCTGAAGCCACGTCTCCAAGTCTAGAAATCCAATGGTTGTTTTATGTTGAACCACGTTCGTAGCGAACTGTCGAGTCATTTATGGTAAACATTTTGGAAATCTGATTGTAGTATCGCTTTTGAGTGGTTTTTTTTTATAAGTAATAGACGATTGAATCTCAGAATATGAAGTGTTTTTTTTTTAGAAAGCGACTAATACGGGAAACATCCAACGAGAGGACCTTATAACAAGTACTTTGGAAGACGCGAAGACTGCTTAGCTCAGTTTCTAGGTCTTGCACGACCCTGCTCCTGGAAGTCGTGACTCGGCCGGTTTGACTTGTGAGGCTGGAAAAAATAATACATTTTTGACGTGAATAGGTGGGATGAATACGTCTTTAAATTTATTACGCATACGACGGTAATCCAAGAATCCTAATGATAACAAAATCGGGGATACAGTTTGGCGTTGTAGTTTCAAATCTATTTTCAACATCCAAAATTAAATTATAGCACTAGATAGCTAAATGATCAAAGAATTCATAACAATAAACGAGAAGTGATGCATCACGTGCGGTGGAGAAGGAAGCGCTGCCATATATATAATCAAATTTTGCATAAATCTTTGAACAATATGAGCCAAAGCGCCAAATCTAGGAAATATAATAATATAAAGTGTTAAAATATTCCCCAATACTACGAGGTCATAACTGCTGACTTACAAAGCGGTCGAAAAGCACATTTTCCTAACTTAGTCACTAAAAATCTCAGTAAAGTATCAGAAATAGTTCTCCAACCACCGCAACTGAAAATAAGGGCTTCTGATCCTGCCATTCTACGCGAAGTTACGGCAGCGATCCCTTCTCAATCGTGCGGAATGTTTGCGTAACCATACCCTATGCTACTGAATTAAGACCTTTGTCTTATAAGGGACAAGTGTGGACGTAACGGGATTTCAATTTAAGTATACTTAGCTATTTACAAGGGACGACTTATAACACCTACAGTATGTATCTACAGTGAATTTCCGAAGTATTTCAATTAGTGATTGACTGTAAATATAATTTAGATGCCATAAACATTATGGTTTCTAAAAACCAAATGCAGTTCAAATCCATTAGAATTTCTAAAAGCGGCAGTTGCGATAATTTTGGTGCAATTCATGTACAATTTCAAAACGATTGATCTGTATCTCCTTGTACATAAATAACAGAATCCTGACTTTTTATTTAGAGATATCCTAATAGTTTTTGTAAGGCTATAAAATTGTAGTCAGTTCCTGACGTCGTGTCGGCAAATGTAAGAGGGGGTCGCCTTTGTGTGCCGTCCTCGTGTGGTAACCGATTCAATCGCGGGGTTTCAGCACATTCAGTCCATAAACCATGAATAGGCCCAATTGGCGGATATATTTCAATCAATGGATCGGTCCAACTTTGAATGGGGTGCTGACTAGGCGTGTTGTGATTAGATCAGGTGGCTTACCATGAAGTCTGAATCAGAATCTTATTGCAATCCAATAATTGAAGACCTAAACCGAATCGTTTCACTTTAAATAATAGTAATACATGGCTTTCAATATCATTTATAGACATCAATCCCTTTAGATTTAAAATCAACCTAAATTGATCGTCAAGATTGCACAACAAGACGTCATGGTACGAATAAGTAGTAAAACGAACGTCATGGTAGGTCCAGGAATATAGCGGTAAGAACCTTGTAGGAAAACGTCTGGTTTCCAAACATAGAGTTGTGACTGCAAATTCCTGTGAGGCATTATATACTCCTGGTGTGTGTTTCTTGCCACAACATAACGTACGTTATTATCATTCGCTTTTCGGCGAAGGAAAATGCCACGAGGAAACTGACACGCCCGAGAATAATATCCATGTTTGATGCACCAATCCGGACCCCGTGGCGGATTACGGCCTATTCCTCCTCACGAAAGTGAGGTGTCTGTGGACCAGTGCTCAGCAATGGGTGGACAAGGGTTGTGATGATGATGCCATTAATCACCATTATGATGACCAGCTGATAAGCCAATGTTTCTGTTGATATCTGCTTTCATACATCTTGGCTATTTTACTAAGAACATTGAGTAACGGAAAACCATTGGGTTATTTATTTTTCGTTAGATTTTCCTCATCTTTTAGTATGCTATTTTAAAATAGCCGCTCCTATGTTACTAGAGCGTGTTATTTGATCACATCCACATACAATCTCGATACATTTACTTCGATTGGCATTTGGCACGTTGCGTCGGCAGATTGAATTGTAACATCCTCGCGTGGAATCGGAAAATATTCGGGCCAGGGCAACCATTCTAAATTAAATTCGGGGATACGTATATTTTGGTGAAGTTTGATTATAAGAGGTAAAATTTATGAACATTCTATGTCAACAAGTAATCACGCTTCCATGTATCGGTCCCGTCTTTGTGGCGCTAAGCTCTAAACCCCACTGTCTCGTGAAAAATAATGCGTGGCGCCCGTATCACCTTTTCAAATGATTATTTTTTTCTCTCATTTATTTCTGTAAACGATCTCTGGGGGCAGGTATCGGCTCGCAGGTGTACGTTTCACGAGCTCATTTGTGTAATCAATTAAACTGGAAGCTGGAAGTAATGGAAATTAATGTTTCCGTCCTGATCTCGGGGAGATATATTTCATTATTTCTATTGAAATAAATCTGCTACCATCCGTTAATCTGCCGTTATTTTCCTCCATTCTATGGTTGTTGGGATGAGATCGCTTCGAGTGGAAAGACCGCTGGTAATCTACCGATAAGCACCCGTTTCAGTATTCCCTGTTTTGGCAGAGTGTCCCGTGTGTTGGCTTAGAGAAACCTAAACACCCCCACCTATGTGAAATAGTCGAACAGAAGAAGACATACCGGTCTCGTCTCTGGCTCCACCTCCTCCGGGGTAGGTGGCGTGGTGGACGGCACGTCGCAGTCCTCGGTAGGAGGCACTACGCATCTCAGCGAGCGGCGGTCGAACACCAACATGGCCGGGCACCGCTGCAGGCGCGGGTACCCGCCCTGGCACTGCCAATACCTGTTGCAGGACTTGCCGAGATGCACGTTGCCGTTCGGGTCTTCGTTGCAGAGGGCTGGAATTAGAAATGGGATGGCGATGAATAACTTTGTTGGCTATGACAACGACGCATCTGGCAGCCGCAACAGTTTGCTACTGACTCTACTGAATTCCCTTTACGTTAATCTGCCCTGTTTGCTTTGTGAGGATGCGTTTCACCTGCGTCAACTATCACACCACAAAAACCGGCATAAAAAGAAAATCCTTTTTTCTATACGAGATTTCTATATCTGTAGACCAAGTTTCATCACAGTCCGTTGAGCCGTTGCGGCGTGAAGAGAGGACAATCACACACACAAACTTTCGCGTTTATAATATAAGAATTCGTTGGATTATACTCGTGGTACGATTGCGCGCCTACAGCAAACAAAGGTACCTTGCCTATCTACCTGACAAAATAACCTTGGATTTAGACTGTCTACCTAATTAGTTCACACTGTATCTCCAGATTAGCCAGTTTTAACGTGGGTATAGACTTCAAGATTCTGAGTCGTCTAATTAGAATGCAGACGGAAACACAATTGGCATTCGCAATAATATCTATTGCTAGATTAATCCTCAACAGCTAAGATCAATTTTGGAGGAACGGTCACAGCTAACCTTTGCCTTACTGTAGGATCAAATAGGTTATAGACGAGTGCGTTGCGCTATTAATGATTGATCAATTAATATAATGCTTATCCCAATTCACTAATTATGCTTAGTTACAATCGATTGTTATATATTTACCGAAATTCTAAGCAATACTATCTAAATAAACATCATCGTTGAGAGTTATGATATTTATTACCTACACTATTATACCTAGTCAGGTCATAAATTCTGTCACATGTTTTATATAAAATAATTGAAACAAGTTTATTCATTATGTAACCATTTATATACCAAAATGAACTTAACAAAACATAGATTCTTATGACACTAAAGTTTATTCAAAATGACCTCCGTGATTTTGAATACAGGCCTTCAATCTGCGCGGCCAGTCGTCTATCGCAGCACGAACGAGGTCCATGTCAATATCGGCGGCTGCCTTAATCAAGGATGTCTTGAGTGACTCCAAATTGGGATGAGGCTTTGAGCACGCCTTTTCCTCCAAGTGTTGCCATATCTTGTAATCTAGCGGATTCAAATCTGGACTGGAGGAGGGCCAGTCTTCGTGCCGGATGAAGTCGATTTCACGCGCCGCCAGCCAGTCTTGTGTGCTCTTCGCTCTATGAGCTGGCGCCGAATCTTGTTGGAATACCCAGTGCCTGTTATTAAACATGGTATGAGAAACAGGTTCCACAAGGTTCGTCAGGACTGTATTTTGATACACAACTGCATTCGTTTTTACACCTTTCTCACAAAAATGTACCTCTGTTAAGCCCCAATAAGACACTCCCAACCATACCATGAGCGAGGATGGAAAATGACCTCGTTGGAGACGCGGAATACGGTTGCTCGCTTCTTCACTACTGTGTGCGTACACCTTATCATTTTGTTTGTTGTAGCTCTCTTCTACGGTAAAAATTTTTTCATCCGAAAAAAGAATTTCCCGATATTTTTTTCCCGCGTACCGCTTCAACAAAGCGCGGCATCTCTTCAGTCTCAGGTCCATTAGACGAGCATTCAAATGATGTCCTGTTTTTCTTCGATATGCCCGAAGCCCTAAGTCTTCATTTAACACCCTTTTCACCGTGGTTCTGCTTAATCCCATCTGAAGGGCCAACAGTTTCTGCTTACGTTTGGGATTTCTTTGAATTCGCGCCTTCACAGCTTTTATCACTGCTGGAGTCCTAACAGACCGAGGGCGACCACTTCTTGACCTGTCATCTACACTAGAGTCTTCATTGTATCGTTTGATGGTACGATAAACGAATCTCTTGGTTATATTCAAATTTTTCAGTATGTCAAAAATTTGAATTGGCGCGTAACCGCAACGATGCAACGCAATAACTGCAACACGGTCTTCTTTAAGCGTCCACTCCATATTTAAAAATGAGTAAAATTCTAAAAAGTATAAGTACATTTTTATTTTCATGAACAATTCGAAATTCGAATTCAATAAACTTTTTTGTGGCCAGCATTCTAAAAGAAAAGTTTTTACTGTGTGACAATACTTATGATCTGACTAAGTATATATTGCTATCATTAGTAGGTAGGTATACCTATAATAGCCTTATCAGGATACGAACACTATTAGCTAGAGCGTCTATTAACAAAGATATCTATCGTAGATACAAGATACAAACCGTGTCGATCGATTAAACGACTCGAATGATCGATCAAGTCTTAACTTTCATTTTCTTTAACGATCGAACCAATTAATTAGATGCCGGCTTCGATTGATCACGATCAATTATTCGGTTACATAAATATCATAAGCGGTTATGCGTTGTTACACTATTACACGCCTTGTTGCACAGACGATTAGTAAGAAAGTGGAATGATTGATGAGTGGAACCAGTGAAATTATGAATTACTAGAAGCACCTCGCGGTTTCACCCGCGTTAACTACTATCCCGCGGGAACCATTAATTTTTACGGGATAAAAGGTAGCCTATGTGTACCGGGGTTAGCATAGCTTTCCAACCGTGAAAGAATTTTTCAAGTCGGTTCAGTAGTTTCGGAGTCTATTCATTACAACCAAACAAACAAAGTTTTCCTCTTTATAATATTAGTATAGATAAGACAGTTCATAATCTTTACAAAAGCTTAGACCAGAGTTAAACAGATGTTTCTAAGTAGAATTTCGTTCCACAAAATCGACGTCTATCACTCGCGTTTTTGTTACTCAATCCTGGCGTTCTTAATAATTAAGTGAATTTGTTATTGAGTTAGAAAAAGCTAACTTTTTGTGCTGTGGCACACCATGACTTACGGTGTTTCTGGCATCCGTCGACGTTCTCGGGCCAGTCGCAGGAGTGGGCGTTCTCGTTGTACAACAGACCCCCGATGCATAGCTGTTCCGTGGCGGTTCCGTTCCAGCAGGTCCAGTACCTCGTGCAGGAGGTCTCGTGGCCGAAGATGCCGTAAAGCCAGTCGCAGTGCTCCGTGCCGATAGGTGGATCTGAGAAAGGGCACAGCTGGTCAGTGTTTGACAGATGATAGCAGGTCATTAGTCAGCCTAGGTCATTAAGCCTGGCAGTGACCTTCCAATTGGATCATAGTATAATGTCTGCAGCCAGGCTATGGCTTCATGATAAAATCATAATAACGAGAGGGAGGAATCTGAACAGGTCGTTAGTCAGTCAGATTCACCTGAATTTTTCCTTCTAAAACTTTAAACGAGCGGGAGGAATCTGATATCATTTCGAGGGAAAAGAAACAAGCGTTGTCATTTTTTGGCATAAAATGTACCATCACTTTGATACAAAAGAATCTTATCAAAGATACTTCATATTAAATTTCATGGCCTTTTGAATGTCAAGGTTAGGCTTTGGTCTGTGCACTACAATAGCTATCAATTTGGCATGTTGCCCATTTTTATTATATAACTTTCAATCAAAGGAAGCTTATACCAAAAACGGTATGGTATTTGAAAAACTCCTACTATATTTTGATGGTACCGAAGTGCTTTATTATCATGTCCAGCCAATGTCCGACAACACCCATTCTAATCACAAGCTATGCTCATTTGTCGCTTCAACATTCAAACACCTAATTAGTAATCCTATAAAATTTTCAATCACACGAATCCCACTTCTGATAAGTTGCTGTTTTGCGATGATAGACAACGAACCACTCACTTATCTGTACTTTGGGATATTCGCAGTAATTCGATCTCCATGGGTAGTCACAGCCCTCCGTGACTCCTCGGTGCTTGCCGGCGAACACCAGCCCGTTAGGGCAGTCGTACTGTTGCGACTGGCCGTTCTCACACTCCCAGTATTTGTCGCAGTACTTATCGTCTGCGACGATGCGCGACTTTGTCTTGCATGGGTCCTCGACTTGCGCGCATGATGTTAGAGCTGCGGTGGCTGCGAGCACTGTGGAAGAGAAACGATTTTGTTAGCTCCGGTCGTACTAGGAGACGTTTATAAGACTTGTAATGTATTGAGGTCTACAATTTGTCTGTTGTAGTTGTTGTCGTTATGAGTCAGAGTTCTTCAAAACTATAATTCCTGTGAAAAGATTACACACAATGTGAGAAGGTATATAAGCAGTAGGAACGACAATAGAACTGCCAGTTCTAGCGCTGTTTACAGCACACGAATCGTAGACGAATTTATATTCTAGAAGGAGCTCTAGGAGAAGGTTCTAGAAGGACGAAGGAGCTTTCATAATAAATAAAACATAACAATAAAACTAATGTTTTATTGGCTATCCTTTAGCAATAGGAACAAAAATCTCTTTATCATTATCTATTTCATCCTAAACCAACTCCATCAAGTCAAACATGCTCTCCTAATGGAGTTTCCTTTTCTAGGAACAGTAAACAACCTCTGACACGCCTTACTTCCAGAAAATCATAAAAACGCGTTTACAATATTCCTGTCCATCCACCACACAACATCAAAATGTAACGAGTGTCGTATCAAAGGAGCTTCCACATAATTTCAGCTATTGAAATGTCTACATCAATGGCAGACAGCATGAAACCGAATGGCACATAAAGGGTCTGATATCGACACAGGATCCGAGAACCTCCATAAAATACTGGAATCATTTCTTAACAGACCCTTTGAGTTGGAAGCTCGATTTTCCGCACTTTAAGCCGAACTTTTCGAGAAACGGAAAGTCTTTATCGTCTTTATACAGTATCGGTTTGCGAAAAAACAAATTTAAATTTACTACTACATTTACTGTCCAAATTTCTAAATGCGGAGCTGTAAGGTTCAAATTACAGTGAAATATTTATTTTATGTTTGTAGCTCTGAAGATATGGATGAGTAACTAACATCATCTTTCTTTTTTTACATCATAATATTACCAAAGAATGAATCGACGGTGCCGGAGGTTTTGATCATGTCAATTCGTTTTTCTATCAAATTCATATCCATATCCGACTTCCGTTAAAATGGAAATTATGATCGTCGATCAGCACCTCACAAGTAGGTCGTTATTAGCCGTTGCTAGAATAGAGCATTGGGCGAACCAGGTACTTTCAAGAATAAGATTTTTAGCAAAAGAGTATTTTTTTAGGTGTAGAGCGTTTTGCGAATAGAGTATTGATCTACTAAGCCTTCGAAGTGAGCTACATCATAATATGCTTATCTATAGAGTTACAATTTAGAATTAGACTGAGATGAGTTTTTGGATTATTAGGCGGATTGCGGTCGTCGTAAAGAACTTGGATGACAACATGCCACTCTTATAAATGAAAAAAGTATTTTCACCACCGCATGTGACTGTTACCGCAATAAATCATAAGAATGACTACTTAGTGCAATTGCCTGCACACCTTTCTAACAGATTGCAAGCGAAACCGCCAACATTAATGTATGTAACGGCACGTGATTCGCTTTTATGACAAAATCGTGATAAAGCATATATAGTTGCATATTCAGAAAACTTCACGTGCTAATCTGTGCTTAGAGTTCTAAACTAGAGCTGGGTTTGAGGCGATAGCACAGATGCGAAATTAGAAAAATAAAAGTTCCTCGACAAAATATATATAATACCAAGAATATATATAAATGCGAATATATAATAAATATAGATATGTAAGCTATATTATTGTGAAGTTTCATCAAAATCCATTCAGTACTTTTTGCGTGAAAGAGTAACAAACACCCATCCATCCATCCATCCATCCAGCCATCCATACTCACAAATTTTCGCGTTTATAATATTAGTAGGATTTCGTTACGCCCATTCACTGAAATACGAGTATATATTGGTTCGCCGCGTAACGCTTTTTCACCGAAAAAAACTGTTCCACTCTTGCACAAAGTCGGAAGCGCTTTCTCTACCTCACAACATGACATAACATGTCATAACACACGTAAACAATACGAACATTGTTCAATGGCCATTTGTTATTCAAATTTGTATTGCAAACCAGTGTTTATGTGTACTTTGGGTCATTAGTGTCAGTTAGCAAGTTGTTAGCAAGCCTGATGATTGGTCTCTGTAGTGTTAGTCAGCCTACGTATTGCTACAAAGAGTTGAATTAGGAAAAAATATATCTAAACAATGAATATATAAATGTACTCGTGTTTCATGGAAGACTGTACCTACATTTGTGGGGCACGATTGGCTGGGCTCGCGTGTGCCAAGTTGTTTAAACTCTTAATGTTATCAGTCTATTTATACATCAATATTTCTATATTTCATCGAGTATATTTTATACTAGCCGTGCCCGCGACTTCTTCCGCGTTCAAACTTTTAAACTTTTAAACTTTCCCTTGACTTCCACAAATCATTCAAGACCAAAATCAGCCAAATCGGTCCAGCCGTTCTCGAGTTTTAGCGAGACACACGAACAGCATTTGATTTTTATATATATAGATTATTGATATTATAGCAAGAGCCCCTTAAGGGGGAGAGAATTCAAATTCCCAACTGCCCCCTTGATGTGGGCCATTGGGAATATATAGCAAAAACTTAGTTTCGCTACAACTACAACATTACACTACAAATGAAAATTTCAACGTAGGCCATTTAGCTTTGATGCTTGAGGACATATTTTATGAATGCGATGTGAATAAAAGATTCAGCCCTAATTCAGCCGTTTAATTAAACACTCGGATCCAGCTTAGCAAAGTTATAGCACCGGTGCCTACGCTTCGTACCTCGTTCCCATAACACACGCCTGCGTTTATCTCTGGTACGAGATGAAAAAAGACAATTCCTTTTATTCTCATCTTACAACTTAAATACAGCTTTTTATTTCGGGCACGGCCTCGTAAAGTTATAAGTGGGATAGGGTTTGCGAAGTTGTATCAGATTGGGCTTCATGGGAGCATCGCATACAATAAAAAAAAACTCATAGAACAATAAGTTTCGTACTCGTAAGTTTCACACTAATAAGTTTCGTAATCCGAACTTATTGTACGGATAAAATAAACGATTGGCTGAACCCTCATAAAAGAAAACCTTTGGGACTCTACCAGTGTCTCGGAAATATCCAGTGAAATAATTGCACTAAGAAATAGCAATAACAAAAATGAAAGGAAAAACGATCGTCGCGGTTATTCGATTTCCTATTGAGTTAGGATCTGAGATATGTCTGAACCTTATAATATAACACAGAACATCGCCTTCAGATATTAAAATCGCACCTGGCGAACTTTTTATTGAATACTCGTCGGTCGTCGTAAAGACAAACGGTGGAAGGTGAGATATAGGGACAGAATCGTCTTTAATTAAATTAAAGTGGCTCCTAACGGCCCCAGACTGAAATACGGATTGCAAATTAACTCATTTGTTTCCATTACAATGGTGGAAAGCTTCGGGATATTAGAACGCAGGATTCGATGATTATTTTTGGGCTACAAAAAAACATTGTCCGGCTTACCACAAAAGTTTAGACCAGAGTTAAACAGATGTTTCTACAATTTAGTTCCACAAAATCGACGTCTATCACTCGAGTTTTCTTACTCAATCCAGGCATTCCTAATTAAATTTACTTGTGAACTTGTTATTGGGTTAGACACCGATTTGTGGAGAAATGTAGACTCATCTAGTAGTATCATAAAGAATTTTGAGTTGGAATTATATTTTATAGGAGTATATTTTGTACTTGGCTGACTTCTTTTAAAATAGATATTATGTTTGTTACACGTATCTCATGGATCATTGTTCATTCAATAACTCGACGGTTACCTATTTGAAAACCAATACAATCACTATCATTGAAGACTCAAGACACCTTACTGAGTTTCTCTGTTATGTCTTATACATTTTGGTGTCAATATAGTATATATCTATCTATCTATTATTCCCTAAAAGTTACTGCTGAGCAGACACTGTAGAAAACTGACTGTATTCAAGAGAAAAAGCTTTCTGAAAAAGATTTCTAACGCTGCTGAACCGTAGATACAAAAAAAATATATAAAAAATAACATATACACTCAAATTGAGAACCTCCTTCTTTTTGAAAGTCGGTTAAAAAGGAACAGTCATTAAATAAGGTACCTTCTCCATTTCTTCATTCTCGCTCTAATTGTGGGAAGGAAACATTTATATTCGTTACGCGAGTGACCTTATCAAGTAGATCCTCCAGCTCGGGCTCGTGCAGCCCCAAATGTCATGGTGTTGCTACTGTACTGGATTTCCCTATTTAGTGGTTATTTAAGAAGAATTTGTGACAAAATTGCGGAATAAAATATCCTTTTAGCAAGGGTCAATTGCGGCGAGTCTATAGAATATTGATCAGTGCGTATGTTCGAAGCAAAACGTCTTACAAAGTGTAAGTCATGCGCATGGCTTTATCTGAATTGTGACTTGACTAAATTGACTGGACTCGAGAAATGTGATAGTAAATATCAATAAAAAAAACTGGGTAAATTTGCACTGACGCTAACCATTGAAAATGGAAATAACATCCTGGCAAGACTTCAACCAGGTCACAAAGGGAATTACTTATTCCGACCTATCCCAAGCGAATGCTGCAACTATATGTAAAACAAGAGTGCCGATAGCAAGCGAGATATATAACACAGTGGTTTTCTGACAAAAGTCCAGGTAGGTAGTTGTGTAGGTAATGTGGGTACCTTTTTTTTTGTTGTTTTTTATGACTGTTTTCTGTTTTGGTGATGACTCAAGATCGGAATTTAAATAGTAATAATTATGTGTTTTACGTTGTGTTTATCTATTTAAATTAGAGTTTTCTTACGCAAAAATATATTTATTTCAACAAATCATTCGGTAATATAAAAACAAAATAAAAACTAAGCATAAATAAAACTAACTAACTGTGTTTTAACTTTTAACTTTCATGTTCACAGATGATATTTTTGTACTCACATGGAATTTTGCTATGTTTACAAGTCAATAAATGATTTATTATTATTTATTATTAGTTTCTTTAGATACAGGGAATTCTTGTTAGGAATCAGGGTCTAATTTTAGGTGATCGCGACGCGATTACCTCCGGAATTTCTTAATGGATTGCGGTGATTGTTTATTCAACTGAAAAAGTAGTCCCACGCTGTTTCAATCTCAAACTTTGCCTACCACTACCAGGAAGTCACATTTTCAGGTAACTTGTGCTTAACGGGGACTTTCCGGGGGCTATTTTTTAAAGGTATCTTTTAAATTTTTAAAGATTTTATTTGGTCTCTGATTGAGGAAAATATTATATTATATTCATGAATTATTATTCACAAGAAACAAGGTGATTTATAGGTGTTTATTATTCCTGCTGGACCTGAATCGATATCGAGAATGATATCGAGATGAATTTCGATCGCTGCCATTATTTTTACATGATACCAGACGACACGAAGTGATATATTGTGGTATCTACACTACCAATGGATTTAGTACACAATTTATTACATACGTGTTCGTTCTTTCATTAGCTGTGCTCGTTTTATTGAGGAAAATACATGGAGTGGATATTTTAAGCACCGTAATAAATTGTAAAAAAAAGTGGACGCGTAAACGCAGCAGTGGGATTATCTGTATTTGGAGTTTGATGGGTTTGAATAAATTGAACTTTGGCCTAAGTATTTTTTTATATAGCAAGAACATGGTTTCCAATCGTCGGATTAAATCGTAGCTCTTAAATTTCTCGATTTTAATTGCCAGTACTTACTGGTACCTCCAGCGTAAGTCAGACGGGGGCATTGCCTCCATTACGCCCTCTCCTGGATCTGCACCTGAACTATCAATCCAAAACAGCTCAACATTGGTTGAAACGTCGACAGTGCCAAATAATTATACTTATCAACATTTAGCGATCAAATTCGAGTATTCGCGTACCAGGATGTGAACTAACAATGAATTGTAGCGTCAGCGGCCCAAGTGTAAAATCTCGCGCTTTCGACTTTCCTCCTTTGCTATCGTGAGAACAGACATACGGGTCGTGAGAGAAACGATCGCGGTGCGATCGCGGCGAACACGATTACGATATTTGTCACGTCAACGGGCGGAATGAAAGTTATGAAAGAAGTACTTATTTGAAATTTGAAAGGATTTGTAGTATGAAAGGAATGAAAGAAGTATTCGCCCAAATAAATGCCCTGTATGGGGATCGACCCAAGAACCTCGACCAATAGAATCCGTCCGATCAAATTGTAAGATAAGGGTTTAGTCTGAAAATCATTCCAGTGACAAGTCTGAGAACTGTAGCTTAAATGACACTTCTTCAGAAATAACCTCAAAGCGGGTTATGCAAATAGAGCGCGTATAAGCAGTAAAGTACTATTATCTGGACCGGACTTCTAAAAATCTGCGACTAGGTTAGATGGCAGGAAATTGCTTCAGACCACGCGCGCCCATATGCGTTACGCAAAGCATAGGTACGGACGTTATATGGGCATCATAATTTTGCTAGAGTTCAGTAGAGTTCTGTATAATATAGGCGAGTCTTCTACTGATGGGACGAGCAGATTGTCACTAACAAGTGCCACCCAGAACTTTGTTTTGGATAATAAGTGTTGAACGGAACAGCTGCTCTGCCACTCATAATACATAAATACAAATAGCAACAAGATTTTTTCCACCTTTACTTTTCAACAAAAGGGCATAGAATATAGTTAGTAAAATGTAATATAATAAATATCATTCGGAGACAAAATAATTCCTGATTGACATCAAATCAAACTAAACATTTCTATGTTTATCCAATTTATAAACAATTATTTAAGCAGTATCAAAATAAAACACTTCAAAATTTAAAAATTCCTGAATTCTAAACAACAATCGGATCAACTGTAACTCTCCCATCACTATCTAATCGCTGTCAATGTATTGACTATTCAAGCTATATTATAAGCGGCAATTTTCCTGCTTCCCAGCGAAACGCAAAATGAAGGCATTGTCTTTCAGATGAGAGTTCATCGTCTACTTACTTTCTTTCACCGAGCATATTTTCTTTTCATTCTTTTGTTACGGAAGACGGCGTATTCGTTCGGGAAGGGTGAAATTAAAGTTTTAATTGTGAGATTTATCCACTGCGAAAGTAATGAAGTTTGTTATTATGTAGTCTTAGTAGAATATTTCACGTACACTTTTCAGATTAATTGGTTTGACAAGTAAACCGGTATGTGGTACCTAATACTGGCGTTGAAGCCTTTTAATTTGATGTTAGTTAATACAAATAAATTAAAGAAAACAGGTAAGTCTATCAGTATTGTGATAGTCAGGTTAAGCTATGGCATAGAATACGTATTATTATTAGCTTTGGCTTTTGTTGGATGTTACATAATATTTTTGTATTTATAATAGACTGACAAGGGAGCAGTAATATTTTAGTGCATTGTTTTTGATAAATAAGACTTATTACATTTTTAACCTTTTTGTGGTTCTCGATTGTTATTTTTAAAAGAGACTATTGCAAATATGTCAATCTATTCAGCCCTGAATTTTCACTGCATACAGCCATCAGATATAACATCTTCTACTTACAGTGTGCCTAGTGCGAGTTTTGACAATTTATTTACGCGCTCGGTCCGTTTGGCGTAAACCTGAAATTGTATGGAATAAGAGCAGCGCCATCTAGCGTCAGTGAATCAGTCACTAGATGGCGTTGCTCTTATTCCATACAATTTCAAGTTTACGCCAAACGGACCGAGCGCGTAAATAAATTGTCAAAACTCGCACTAGGCACACAGATATAGGTGTGTTAGACAATACATCTACTGAAGTGGAACAAGAAATAACTTCGTAGTGATTTTGGACGACTCTTTGATAAAAAATATACTTACAGTAAGCACTTACTTTCTTTCTTCACAAGCCTGAGAAGCTTTAAAAGTTTAAACAGTCCGTAGATACGGCGACGACTTTTAAAGTAACGAATTTGTTACAAAAGTCTTTATACCTACCTACTTTGAGACATCAAAGGTAATTGAGGGCATATAGACCCATGCTATAGACATTTTGAGATGGCGCAACATTTTAGGTTTTCAAATCTGAAAGTTCCATGGAATCCTGTCATGCCGTGAAGGCTGTCTTTCTGTCTGTCTGTGCGTTTTTCGCGCTTGTGGTGCCTAAACATAATATTATACACTTATAGGTAGGCTGATTCCGAGCATGGAACCACTACCTAACCTTGTAATGTATGAATATCCGAATGTAAAATATTGTAAATAATTGTGCTACCCGTGCGAAGCCGTGTGTCGCTAGAAATTTATGTAACCTACAAAATACAAGTAGCCTCGTCCCAAACGCAAATAGAAGTTTAATAAGCATTCACCGCCGAAGGTTGTGAGAACACCTACACAATCATAGACACCTGGCTTAGGTAGGGGGTTAGTGTACAATTTAATTACTGAGATGACAATGCTCCTGCCACCATCCTTCGCTGTGGCTGAACTGGGTTGGGATAAAGATGATTAATTAGTTAGACATTTAAAACATTTGGTAAGAGCGCTTTAAAAATATAACATTATCTTAATTAATTGATGTGCCTACTCTACAATTCCTGATAAGTCAATTTTTTTAAAACTTAAAATAGGGTTTATTGCCTTTTTTATTTGGTAGCTTTAGATTCTTAATTTAGTCATCAGTAGTATAGTCAGAATTTTAAATTTATGTTTTGGACTCATATTGCAAACGGCCAAACATGGTCAGCAACTACATAAACTTAAGCGAAGTTTCACAATATGCGTTTTTTAATACTTTATAGGCTTCTACGTTTGATGACTTTAGTACTTTTATATTAGATATATTAAACAATAGTCACTCGTAACCCAATCTAACAGTAGCACCCTGCCTGCCCACTCAATTAACGTTCTACACCCACTGACTATTGTTATGCAGAACAATGGCGAAGCTCCCGTACTGAAGATTACTATATTCTTGTCGTTTTGCAACTTGCTGTACCTACCAGACCAGTCATCTGTCTTATCATAGTGCTGACAATTATCTAATGTTTTACGTAATCCCTTTTGGGATACCGTTCCAGAAACATCTTGTATACATTTCTAAGAACATCCTACAACTTCCTAGGTACTAATATTACAAATGCGAAAGATTGTGTGTAATGTATGGTTGTCCACCCTTCACGCCGTATGAACGGATTATGAAGAAATTTGGCGTACCTACATATACTGTCCTGGAATAGAGAATAGGATACTATTTATCCCGCTATGAGATAATAGCGATATCAAATGAAACCGCAGAGCACTGCTAGGTGGTCCATAGTTCAGATAATGTGTATATTTTACGGCATATTAATGTTATAAAAGATTATCAAACAAAGTATTACCCCCCTATAGGCAGATTTGTATTCCCTATACTTACCTACATTATACGCTACCGTGTTCTTGATGGTAGAAATGGGGCTGGTTCTGGCTGGACCATCCCTGCCGGAATACTTTGAACACCCCGAAAGGGACCAGGCGGCAGATATTATTCCACATTTTTTTCCATATTCTAAGAACCATACATAGTTTTTCAATAAACAGCATAACATGAAAATAGATTGGTGCTCAATAAATTTACTTTCAGCTTTCCTTGCGAAAATACCAACTTCCAGGAACAAAGAACCAACATTTAATATGCTCACGTTTATTTGCTAGTGTGCCGCTAAAACATGTATATTAAGCCTTTGATGTCAGCGTATTTAAAAACTTTCACTTTGGTGCGAATACTTTGAACGTGACAGGCGAGTTTAGAGCTTTATTAAAATAGTATAGCTGTTCCCCGCGACTTCGTCCGCGCGGCCTACAGGTAAGTAAAGTATCCTACGCCTGTCGCCAAGGTCCAATCTATCTCCTCGCCGAATTTCATAAAGACCCGTTCAGCTGTTGTCGTGATAAGGTAATAACAAACAAACAGAGTTACTTTCGCATTAATAATCCTATTAGTATTGATGGATACTAGTTATTACACACATGTTCGTTCGCGAGGGTATATTTCTTTTAATAGTAAATATCGATAGTAAAAAAAAGGTTTATGACATCACTTCCCCATAATATATCAATTTATCCACTCAACTTATTAGTTTCCTACCATACGAGTAGCTTAGTGTATAATCGTTGGATTCTAAGTTAACGAACAGTGAATTTATCATTGCAATTGGCCCTACAGTTTTAACCCGTCCCGCGTAGGCCGCGCGAAATAGACCGGTGTTTGCACGGATTAGGAAATAATGCATTTTTCATCTGACGTATTCGCACGTCACCAATTGAGGACCTAAACAGAATCGTTTCACTTTAAATAACAGTAATACATGGATTTCGATATCATTTAGGTAGACATCAATCCCTTTAGATTTAAAATCAACCTAAATTTGAGCGTCAAGATGTCACAACAAAACATCGTGGTACGAATAGTAAGTAGTAAAACGATTCTGTTTAGGTCCTCAATTGGATCGCAATAAGACGTCATGGTAAGGCCCCTGATCTGTAGAGTTTTCCACCTTGGTCCGCCCCACACAATAATGCAGCCAGAAACCATTTCAAAAAATGGTAATATTAGTGATCAGTAGGCCTACTACTGGCTTTTTCCTAAAGACCGTATCTTTTCAATACAATACTACAATGTGCAGACCTTTTTCCTGTATTGATTTATTATATAAGCAGAGATGACTATGTCCACATCGAATAATTCACAGAAAGGCAAAAGCTGTTTAAATTCTACAAATTATTAATGAAGGCGGCTGCGTTTTATACGTATTTCGTACCGATTTGGTTTCGATTGGAATGCTATAAATAAAATTATTGATAGTATCGAAAGCATACCTACGATTGTCTGATAAACCAAATAATATAAAGGTCAACGTAACGGCTGGCTCTAATTTGAGAGTCATAATAGTACATAGGTACAATGTCGTAGAAAAGTAATTAAGGCAAAATGAAGTATGACTAAGCGCTTATTCCGAAGTTTTCCCATCAGAGTTGTCAGTCGGTTCTTAGTAATATTATATTGGTGTGTTTGTTTGTTCTTCATGTTTGTGTTTCTGATATTATGCGGAACGATTATATTAGACGGAGCTTGGGAAAGAGCAGTTTGTTTCTGTGTATATATTGTATATTGGCTGTCGCGGGTATCAAGCTGCGTAGAATGCATTAAAATACCTACACAAAAAATAACAGGAAAACAAAAGAAACAACAAAACATTACCCAAGGTACCTTTGGGCGGCCTTAACGTTGAAAGCGATTCCGACAATCTACTTAGATCCCGTGTTCCCGTCGATGACGGAAATAATGATATGAATAAATAATAATGAAGTTGAGCACCCAAAACATAATTTTAGTAGTTTTTGATAAAATCCAGTTTTTAAAAGTGAAAAATTGCAGTGTTTTTGTCGCAACTGTAATTTTATAGGCCAGCGCTTACCATGTATTGTATATACCTACGCCTTCGTTCGAAGAAAAAAAATAACACATTATCCAAAGAAGATCAATTATTTGCGACACCGCCGCGACAGACTCATACATTTCCAATTCTGAACACTCCCGATCCAAGAACAATTTCAAAGACTCACCGATGAAGCTCTTCCAATGCCCGTTTGACATTCTCCTGGTAGTTATTGGCAGCTCTGAAACAAAGGATAACAAAATCAGATACGGCCAAATTGCATTTCTGAAACTGAAACTGGCTACGTCATTGGTAGATACTTTGCCCTTGATATTTTCAATCATGCCGCGTCACTACCAAATATAGTTTCCAATTATTTTTCACGTCGTAAAGTAGGTACAAGCTTGTAAGTTTCAAAATCTAGTTTTGGGTTCAAACCTATGCAAAAACCCTTATAATATTATGTCACTAATTTTGACTTCTTTTGACTTGCACGCGTCGCCCCTGTCTGTACCTACGATGTATATATATAATTGATTGATTGAGCATTGCCATACAACGTGGCAATGTGGCCAGCATTTTGGGAACGTTGCCCATTGGTAGCGGCCTATTAGATTAGTTTTATTTACGTTTAGTTTTTAGTTTTAAATTTGTATTTATATTACCAAATGATTTGTTTAAATAAAATGTATTATGTATACATATAATAATGTTTCTCGAGAAAGAGTGAGATGACGAATATTTTTGGATTGGAATAATTTCTCCATGTTTCGGGAAACATGGTATTTATTAGTGGAAAGCGAACCTTCGACTTGCGAGAAATAATTTGATAAGGTAGCTCTAATAGGTATATAATAATAACAACAATGCGTAGGTTTACTTCCCACTAGATATAGCAAGCGGGGAGTGGAGATACGAGTATAATGCCGGTCTTAGTACTATAATATATTCTGTGGTAAAACGTAGATTGATTTCCCGCTAAGTATTTTTATGAAAGTCTACGCATGATGTTGCCTTCAGAAATTGTGTCAATGCTATAACCGCGAAAAATCAGGAAATTTATAGCAGAGTCGGGGATTTTATCAGGAAAACTCATTTTAGGATCTGGTAACCTTACCTACATAACACATCGATATTTTTTTATAGATATCGGCTTTGGTTCAGTATACTATTACAATATATTTTGTACGAGTATAGGTTGTCAGCGAGGGTGATAGACGATGACCGTCGATTCATTACAAGGATGGAGACAAAACAGGCCAAGGGTACCTAACCAGACTGTTTGCATAAAGTGACATTTTTTGAATTTTACAGTAGGCCCCAACTAAAGTTAGTAGGTATATGAAATCATGATCGTATAATAATGATCATGATTTAGTTCAAAATTCTAATCCAAATGAATACATAGGTACATAAATGAGCCGCGCTAAAATCAGCCGATAATACAAAATTAAATATAAATGCCTCTGTCGCTCCCAGAATAGTTATTTTGTGTCCTAGTTTTGCCTATACCTGTAAGTAGTAATACATAATGCACATCTATGAAATTACAAAAAAACAATACATTAACCCATAAAAGGTAGGTAATGAAAACATAATTAATTACCCAAATGGATGGCACGAAAATAATATCGTAATGAAATGCCGTGAGCGAGCAGGGCAAGGGTTGATTGATCGATGAAGTTAGGGCCCACTAATGGCTGTTAGGCAGGTGGCCTTACGCCGTGTGCAGACAGCCTAATCCGCTGATTAATCATCTGTGGGCTGGGGTTTTTAATTTCATGCGACAGGAGGGAGAGTGGGTGAACTGCTAAAGTGGCCCTGCTTATTAGTTTCAGTGTCTTTGTTTTCACATCACGCAGAAATTACCCCCATATACCTTGTGTAAAGCCGCTCTTCTAAGCCCCATAATCCAATAAAATATTTTGTGACCAACAAGATGTTAACTATGGCGAAACTATATAAGTAAGTAGAGAAAAATTTATTTGTGAGAATATAGTCTAGATCATAAATCAGGACTATAATGTTTGTTCATAGAAAAACAAGCACGTAAAACCTCGTTACATCCAAAACCCCAGTTTCTAATAAACCAAACTTTCCCATGCCATTATGATGTTCATAAATAAAACATGTGGGGAATTTCATTCTCCGTTATGCCAAGCTTGCGACAAAGTCCCCCCGTGGAATGTTTTGCGAGTAGGCAGGTACTTTATGCCCGTAATTTGAAAGAACGACCGACGCCGAGACGCGACGTTTCGTCAATATTTCGCACGGCGCTTTGGGGAAAGCCAGACAAGCGTGTTAATTCCCCACTGTACGCAATCCGTAATAGTTCAGGTACAGTCGCTGGCAAAAGTCGAGTAACTGTCATAACTTTTAAACTGACTTTACCTACTGTAACTATACGACGTATTTGTTACGTTGTCAGAAGGTTGTAGGAAAGTAGTGAGAGCAACAGACATTTATATCAGGTATATAGGGAATCCAGTCGTGAACCCGGTCGCCATATTGATGAGTGACGCTGGCCACATTGTCATTTTGACAGCTCATTCTACTTGTAAACATTTTAGGTTGGATCAGCGCTAATTTTATCCTTAGTAAATTTTTATGAACGTTTTACATGTATGTATGTATGTGTTGTCGGCCTTAGTTCCACCCTGCCTGAATGTATTTTTTCTGGCTTCACGAAAGTTCTGTAAGTTCCGGTTTGCTTCTGTGTCGTGTCTGTGAGTGCGAGTCGATTATGAGTATGTCGAGTCGATTACGATTATAGGTAGACACAAAGACGTCTATCGTTTTTGTTCGCGGTTTGCCCGCAGCTGATTTATCTCTTTCTCACTTTGCAAATATTTGAAATACATTGCAGTAATTATAGATCCCATCAAAAACATTACATGTACAAAAATGCACAAGTCTCGCAACGCAGTTTATCTGCCGTAAAAAGTTGTGAGATCGAATGTAAACCAAATCGATTAATTTCAATACCTACCTATAACTATCTATGGGAGCAGTTATATCTTTATTTCTTTAGTAAATAGAGTGTCTTGGCAATTGCACACATACAATTTAATGGGATTTATATGGGAATACAAAGTTATATATGCAGATTATATATCTAGAAAATGGGATGAAAATTATGGAATGTCAGAATTTTTCCATGGTTTATAGGCTAAACAATAACTATATTCAAAATTTGAAACTTGTGGGACGGCTAGAAGTACCTTAGAATTTTGATGATCGGAGAGTCAGTCAGTCAGTCAGTCAGTGGGCAGCAAAATTAAGGAACTTTGACTTGCAATAATTCTTAAACTACTGGTTCAAATTTGATGTAATTTGGATTATTATCTGTAGACGTGATGCCCTCTTGGTCACTAAAAATTTAGGCTTCTAATTTTATCCATAACGAAGTTACAGGGGGTCGAAAATGGGCCGAATCGCTTCGAGAAAAGGATAGTACGGCCGTGCCTTTTGTTTTGCTCGACTTGGCGGGGGCACTGCCGTGCCCCCAGGTATACTTACCTCATTTACAGTTCCTAATTAACGCTAACGTTAAATTATATTTATCGCCCAATCGACGCCGCGCCACCTCCATCAAACATCGTAACTTTATGAACCACTCAATAAGCCAATAATCAGTTTTCCTTCAGCTAATAAGCCAAATACTTCGCTCCTTACGACCACTCCAATATTATTTAGTTCTAGTTAACAATTTTAACAACGCCATGTCAATTTATAGTCACAAAATAATTGCTGCATTGAATGTAAGTACCTATATAATGTCAGATGTATTTTATGTTTCGCCACAAAAAACGCTGAACATGTCTCGCTTGACATCCAATTTAACTTTACGCAAGGTACCTATATATTTTATAAAACTTTTGCGTACAATAGTTGATTGGAAATGTACCTTTTTTTTTTTTAAGGGGGGGAAATGCCTTCGCACTTTCCTTCCGCCACGAGGGTGGTGAAAGGGGGTGTGTGGGATACGAGCCCACTAAAACCCCCCCCCCCCCCGTGAGCCGCCGATCCGCCCGAAGTGGGGCGAGATGGGGTCGTGTTGGCATTCACCATCTGATTGGAAATGTACCTACATCAACGACTTTCGTTGCTGATTGTACTCACGTACAAATTGACTAAAATCTAAATAGCTATACATAAATTCAGTTTCAGTTGATATTGTTTGACGATTGAGGTAGTCACCATCATCATCATCATCATCATCATCATCATCAACGCATATACGCCCACTGTTAAGGACGGATCTCCTCTCACTTCCGTGTCCTCAAACCAATTTTCCTAGATTAGGCCATAATCTGGGATAAAGAGGGTCCAGTCTGGAGAGGAGGCGGGATTCTATAGTCAGTTTGTCAGGCTAGCTGCGTCTCTGACGTGTCATTACCACTGGTCAGCGATACCATGCGGGACCGGCGAATTAACGGTCCTCCGTCCGAAGCACCCTGCGATGGGAACTCACACGAAGATAAATTAGTTTTGGGCAGACTCTGGTGACCGATGTGATGATACTAGTTTTTACAAAATATTGTCGCTACACCCTTATAATGGTTTCCCTATTAACTTTCAAAAACTAATTGCTGTACTGAATGTGTATGTTCAAATCGGTTTCCTGGAAATACCTTCGCCTCCGATTGAAAATTCTGGGCTGTCTACCAATTGGTATTCCACTGGTCTCGCCGTATATAAGCATGGCTGGTATGGACCAGCTGCCGATGCCCGAATTTGGAAGTCGCAGTCTCGCAATGACAGGGCTGTCAACTTTTACCTTAATGATGCTTATATATATTATGTTAAAAGAATCGAAGTGAGACGTTTTGGCATGTCTGATACCGGTACAAGATTTACCGGCTTTCATCCATAGTAGCTAGGTATAGCTTATCTGCATCGTAAAAGCTTAACTACAAATTAAGTTCTGGCTAGGTGTTTAAGCGTACTTCCTAAAATGAAAGCAGTTACTAAGTGACATAACTATAAACAACGTTTAAGTGCGCAATTAGTCTGTCCTAATTAAGTCTGAGATATTTCGCGCAAACCCAAGTAACTTCTCAAAAATGGTGGCGGAACGCTGCAGCTTATAAATGTAATGCTAAGTCTTATAACGTGCTAAGTTTTCGCTGGTAGATAACGGTTTCTTGGCATTTAACTATTATGATAAAAGACACGCTATTTCCTTAATTAATGTAGTGTATGAATGTCATGATAAAATACTTCCTCATAACGATTGTAATAGTTTACAACGACGGAACGATGACGGCGAAAAACAATAGAACCGAAGCATTTAATAACACTCAGACTGTCAAAGCCCGTATTGAAATGGGACAGGACATCGGTAAATGCGTAACACTATCTTACTACCATCCGCTCAATTACCATCACCAAACAGATTTTGGCCCATCAGAGGTGCTCACTTGATCCAGCCACCCCTATATTATTTAAGTAAGTAAGTGCGGGTTCAAAATCTTCAACATAATTATCTAAGGCGGGTCACTCACGGTATCGTAGCGCGATTCGTAAACGCGTGACGGTACGCGCGAGTTTATCAATGCAAACGCGCGTCTATTTCGGGCGACATGGGGTAAAAGAAGAGCTGGGAAACCGCATATCGTGACTGTAGCGTCTGTAGCAATGCTGTATCGCGACTGCATATTCATATTACCATATCGTGGCCTTTTGTGCCTGAATCGCTACAAAAAGTCGCCGTGGGTGACCTCCCTAATAGTAGGTACCGACCTTTTTGTAGAACCTTCCTTCACGTAACGGACCAAACATGTCTCTCGAAAACGTGAGGGTTCTAAGGGTGTGCTGATGGTATAGTAATCAAGTAGGTACATGCCTGAGCGGCCATATTATATGTAGGTATTTGAAAACAATTGTATGCTGCTTAAATATTTGTGCTGCTGGTAGAGACGAGACATTTTGTTTGAAGTCATGTTCACACTTGCAGATCCGTATATCAGAGGGGACGTGTTTTCCTAGAATCGTATCCAAAATTCTGCACAGTGTGAACCTGCCTCAACATAAACGTCACTAGATATAAACGTCACTAGCTTACCATGACGTCTAATTTCGATCCAATTGAGGACCTAAACGAATCGTTCTACTCGTACTACTTATTCGTACCATGACGTATTGTTGTGACATCTTGACGCTCAATTTAGATTGATTTTAAATCTAAAGGTAATGACGTCTACCTAAATGATATCGAAAGCCAATGTATTAGGTACTATTATTTAAAGGGAATCGATTCTGTTTAGGTCCTCAATTAGATCGCAATAAGACGTCATGGTAACCCGCCTGAACTGTATTTTCACGTCCTGAGTTCTAGCCTCTAGCAACAACAGCATATTACATAAGTAGGTATATTGTGTAGGGGAATATCTTCTAGGAGTAGATTTTAAAATACATCATTTGATTTAGGGTCCTCCTTTGGCCAAGCCCTTGTTCCACGCATAAGGAAAATTCCCGCATTGTCAAAAATAGATGCCAGCCAATCATGAAGTGAGTAATGACTGGTGATGCTTCAAAGCTTTGCAATCGCAATAGGTCATCGAAGTCATCAGCCACTTTGAATTCTATTCTTCTTTACCATCATTAACTGGTCAATTCCGATAAATAGATCACTGACAGCCCTGACACCGGTTACGTCAGGCGTGCTAATTGCGCGCTTTCACCTGCGAATGTTGCGACACGCGTCATTTTTTCCGAGGACGAGCGTTATCATCACCTCTGATGCAACGTGTCGCGTGAGAAACCCACTGTGACCACAGATTTATAAAAGGAAGCAGACCGGGCATTACAGATGTGTAGTGAAGCCAGCCGTGACGCCATTGCCGTATTGATGAGTGACGCTGGCGATATTATGACAGATAATTGTAGGGACTTTAAAAATATTAGGATTTGTCACAAATATTATTCTTAGTGAAATTTTATGAACGTTTGCATAGTTGTCATGTCAGCCTAACCCCCAGTTTCTGAAACGTCAGTCAGCGTTGACAACAGATTAATTATATTGCCATCCTTGTCATTTGTTTATAGTCAGATAGAGGCAACGATAGTTTTAATCTACTGTCAACGCCAACAAACGTTCTAGAAACCGGGGGTAAGTTCGGCCCTGCTTTAATGTTTTTTTCTGACTTCACTATAAATCTGTAATGCTCGTATCGGTCGGCTCCGTCTTTTATGTCTGTGACTATGTCAGATCAAAGTTTAAGAACCCAGCAAATCGCAGTGACAATTCGCGATAACCCTCGACGAATTGTTTCGTCTGTAACGGAACGGTATCTTCTACGCTTTGCTGATTGCAGCCCACTCTGTATCTGCTCCACATCTTATGAACATTCGATATAACCATCCACGTTTTCAAGTCTCTATCTCTATTCTGTGTCTCTATGATACAGTTTGTAAAGCTTTATGTATAGCAATTTTATTCATCATCGAGCATCTGATGCAACTCGCCGAGTGACAAAACGCATTGTGGAGACACCTCGAGAATAATACGATTGTTGCGGCCGTGCGTTCTGATCGTTTTCAAGATGGCATGCGATCATTTTTGAGATGACATGCGATCGCGTCAGTGGAACGGCGGCTTTATTTGGAACGAATTTTATTGTGCGTGGTAAGCACGCGTAAAATTCACGAAAGATTATAGTTAGAAAGTCTGTAAATGAGGCTTCACACCCAAATTGCTAAATGTAGAACGTTTTTTTTCGTCAGATACAAGTATTATAAGTTTTAAACAGTGGTGGATACCTACTGAATGGATTTAAAACTACTAGGTACACCATTATGACGACACACATTGCGATATTCCACGTTTTGACTGTTTCCAAATCTAGTGGTAAACACACGAAAACATATTAGACATTTGAGAAAAAATAGAAAAGTAGCCCACACATTGGTTTCCGCCATAACCCATAAAAAAAGTTGGTACAATCCCGGGATAATAATATACGGGAAACTGTATATATATTATGAGTTGAGACTACACAAAAAACATTACTGAGGTGCATAACGTATTTTGTTATTATACTACTTATATGCTATTATTATGTTATCACAGTAAACATATTGTTTTAAATAAAATATCATCAAAAAATTATCATACAGCCATCTTTTGTAAACGATTAAGTGTAACCAAACGAAAAACAATATTGGAACAAGTTGCGGACTAAAACAATTTCCTGATGGAGAGCCCGGGTTGCCCCGGCGTAATATGAAAATTAATTTAAAAGCTCCTCGCATAACAAGGTTATGAAGTCTGCATATACAAGGCGTTTTAATTTACTTTAGAACAAAGCTGAAACCACCGCGGGCTTAAGGTCAGCTTCAGTTAACTAAAAATAAAAAGAAGTAACATACAAAACTAATTTTCATTATAATAATTAATACCGATGCGGTGAACGCGACACTAATTTGCGGGACGACGTCCATAAAACCCCATGAGGATCTAAAACGAATTTTAGTACCTACCATGAGTCCTCATTACATATTCGATTTCTTCATTTTCGAGGTTCCGTAGGTACCTATAACGCTCTGGCTAAAAAATATCACTACTGCACTTTTGTTCATACAATCAATGCCATCACATTCTGCCTAATTTTACATCAATAACATCGGAGATTGCTATAATATTATTTCGAGATCTTCTCTGTATATTATTATATTTAACTTGATGTGGTTTGTGCCGGGCAGTGGTTGATAGCGTAAACGCCGCCGCTATAACCGCATAAGTTTGTTTACTGCTAAATGGAATTAGTATATACAAATAGTTGTTATTGAGGACACGATTATATTTAAATCAAGGTTTATAAACACATTCTGCAAATACTATAAAATCCGTATAAAAAAATCTTGTTTACATCGGTAAAGTTGAAATTAAACTCCGAAATTAATTGGGTTAAAATAATTGTCCGTTAGTTTATCAAACGGAATATTTTTTTAAAATTATATTTTAACTATTTGGAATGTCTCCAAAAGTTCAGAACATCTTAGACGTTAAGTTAAAAGCGATGATACGCTCTGATACGGTAATTAATAGCCTCAGCCGAGGTACAACAATAACAAAGTGTATGATTGATGTAGGATTTTTTGTGTCTTTATAATCCTATGAAGTAGAAAGATATAGCTGCAGTTAACAACTTTAGAGATGTAAAATTTTAGGGTTAATCAACCAATGCAATTTGAGTACTGGGTCGATTCGACCCGTGGCCGAATGAGGCGTGGGTGAAACGCCCCATACCTCCCTACTACTCTACAACTTTCGAAAATCTTCTATCTGTTTCAATCCAATAAGCGAGCCTAATTCCGCCGCAAAATCAATAAATTTATTTGTATAAAACCCCGAATTAAACTTGGATTTCGGGATGAACCGTAGAGTTTATGATCAAATTAATAAGGATGAAATTTACTTTGGCTTTTAATTTGGGGTTAGAACACACACAGTATAGGGAAATAACTTTTTTAATAGGTAGGTACGCTCTTTGTGGCATTTTGGGAATATTAAATTAGTATCTAGCAGTCGTTTATGAAAAGTTGTGGCCTCTGTTGTGTTTGTGATAAATTAAATAAAATTATGTGGCAGAATTGTGTGGTGTGTGTTATGTTATGTGTTATGTGGCAGTGTTAGTGGAACCTTTGTTTATTTAAAAGTTCCTAAACTTTCGCGAACAGAAAGGACAGCCAATAGTTATAGCGTAGAAGTATTAATTTGTGCGCGAATTATACCCGTTTTTGCCAGGTAATATTTTATACTTTCTGTATTTACTTTGAGATAGGCTTTATACTGACAAGTGGTAGCCTACTTACATTTGGTATGGCAAGATGCAAACTAAAAATACAGAAATCGTGAAAAGCTAAAACAAAAAAGAAAAGTTAACACACCTAACCTAGCTCTCTAATTTCTTTGAGATAACCGTAACCAGTGCAACCATATACAAAAATTTCTGCGAATCCCCTTGGCTTGGGATTGCACAATAGCGGAGTATCTACAATTTCCAAAGTACGTACCTACATGGACATATTCTAAGCCAGTTTAATCGTGTCCCAATTATTGTAAACCGAGTGTGAGTAGTGTTACGTCGTCATGTCCATTCCTACACACCCAAGTAACTGGTTAATAAATAATTTATATAGAAACTTATCAGAGCCAATAGATTTTTTTTTTACGGTTGACTTCAAACGTGTGGTGTTTTGCAAGTCAAGTTTGCGTTTTGGTTAGAAAAATTCAAACGTGGCAATAGCAGGACGATTATTCAAGACGAAATGTTCATGCTTGGGAAGCAATCAAGCTATGAGGTCGGTTTACACCTAAGCTTGAGGTGCTGGGCACGCAAGCCAGGTACTGACCAATGCTTGATGAACGCTGACACTAGCCACATAGCACAGGTGTGCTTGACAAGCATTCTTGACCGTCTAGGGACCCCTTTAGAAATAGTAGGGGCAAAACATTCGACCTAGGTACCATTAATTAAACACCATAAATATACAGCACGGTACTACGGCGCAACTATGGCGAAAGTTTTACGCAAGCTTAAAATAATGTATGCAAATTGAAAATGTTAAATAGCAGACTTAATTTAGCATGCATGAAAATACTCAAACTAGGTACTTAAGCAATTTAGGAAATACGTGGTAATGCTAATGGTGGTAACATAGAAAGAACTCTTGTTGAAAACTTCACTGGGTATAGTATACTAGATGCATATTTGTGCATACGACTGTAACTGAAAAAATGTAGATCCTGCAAAGGACATATCGCAATAATGTATTATAATGCATGCACCGATTTTATGCAATTTTCATTCTGCTATAAGTACCTAGGTACTACATTTTTCATGATCTTACTTTTCTGGCTATGTCGTTACATTAGTTAGTAGGTCTGCCTTGTAGCGTGATGTAATATGAAGTAATTTGCAAGGTCACATTGTGTTATATGATAGCAATTATAATGTCTAGGACTAGCCGCGTAGACTGTAGACCCTAGTGCGATTGTATGCAGAGTGGGTTGCAAGACATGTGAACAATTATTGTAAAACAGTAGAGATTGTTTAGATATTATATTGTTATTAGGTATTTACGAGCATCTACTATAAACAATGAACATAATATTGTGTTCTGTTTTCGGTAAATTATTATCATGATGTAAAGTATCTCTTTAATTTTATATTTCCAACGACTCCGTTGATTTAGCGAAATAGACAATAATATTGTCTTACAAGTGGGCGGTTAAGTATATGACTATCATAGAATAATTCATATTTTGCGCTTCTGTAAATACTTTATTTGCAAATAAAAACATTGAAGTTCAGAGATAATTATTAGGCTATACTTACATTTATTTCATGTGTTTAGAAGCAGAGTATGCTCATGAAATTTTATATTTTGATTTATCCACATTATAGGTAAATTTGGGGTTTAGTTTCTAAAGGTAAGGATTTTTGACGTATTAACACATCCATACTATAGGTACTCAACCTACATCGTACTAACGCGGTAAGTACCTAAAGAATTAAAAAACACTTACAAAAAAGAAGATTTCATAAAAGCACAGAGCCGCTATTAAAAATAATGCCTTTTACTCACCTAACCGACGGCATTTAAATAAAACTAGCGTTAAAAGAAGATGATACCATAACAAAAGCCATTGTCTGCACTCTACTACCAGACGCGGCGACAATGGATGTCAATAAAGCCGTTGACACAAATAAAAAGAACATTATAACTCGAACCACGATCAACGGCGAAGCCTCCAATGACTTCATTCAACCAAACGACCTCCTTACGTAACCGTCTTAGAAAAAAGCCAAATAGTTGAACTGACCGAGTTAGGACGGTACTTACAAAATGTTTATGAACCATCGAAGCATTAGCGGGACGTTAGTGCGGGCACCGCGAATGGGTACGGCAATGTGCTATGATGTATGGTAATCAGTAATCACCTGTCGCAATCTCTTGTGCCAAGTAAGACGTAAACTTGGTATGCTGTAATGCATGTTTGGTTTGATGTTACGCCTTTTTTGCGTGGAAGTTTTTCAAATGCTCAATCAATTTGAGATAAGTATTCTGACAGCAGCAGCTTTTGTTTCGTTTTATTTTAATTCAATTTTAATATTTTGTAGTCACATTAATGTTTTACTTACGTAATTAGCTAACTGCGGTTTCTGTTTAAAGTGGCGTCGTTTGTCATCTGTTTCCGTTGTACTTCAGTAATTGAAGCTTGTATTCATTACTTAATGATACACTTAACGTACTCTAAGCATTTATGTCCTGTCAGAACAGGCGTGTAATTACCCAGTAATAGTTTATAATTTTCCCCGTAATCGGAATTTCACTTCATGGAAAGTGTCTGTACAAAGTAACCAACGGTTACCGCCGTGCAATGGTCTACCCTCGACGTATGCCCACTCCATCGACAGCCACCTGACCACCGTGTTCTCGCGCTGCAATCCCCAATCTCGATAGTAAATTATATCGTGTAGAATATCGCTAAAGTCACTGTCACTGAACCCGATGGTTTTTAGAATGTTCGTCTGTTTTTATGTTTCTTCGTTACCTTAAACCTAAGAAACTAATGGAACGAGGGGGTTTGATGGAAGTTTCGGCGTTTGATAGTTTCGATTTCGAGTTAGTTAACGTTTCTAGTACCTAGGTACATAGTTTTGCACTTTTGTGTTTAAAAAGTAAGCATCGCGTCCTACTGCTGAGTCCGTATGCTCGACTGGTGTGTCATAATGACGTCACACATTGTCATATTCCAAGCATACAAAACCGCGGGAAAAAACTAGCCCCTAACAATGTATCAGTTCAAAACCGTAACTAAACAAACAACTCTGTCCTAGTAAGTAGGTATATAGGTAAACCTTAACAAGAATCCGAAGTCGAGTGCCGAAACAAAATCAATATTCGCCCATATGAGCACGAAAAGGCACTTAAACATTGAAGGAGGTTTCGTTTTACAATGCCAACCCTACCGTACCCTACTTGACCTTTTTAGGGTCTTTACATAACGATCTCGAGGTGAAAACGAGCCGATTTAGGGTCAACAATTTTCAAACCCCTTTTGTGACCATAGCCAAATATTATTCATAGTAACATAGACAGGTATAAATATATGCAATAAGGGTTATTATTTAACAACTAGGTGCTATCCTATTTTATACATATCCCAGGAGCTATATCTATATAAATATACCAAATTGTATCATAATAATTATCCGTTCAGCCGTAAGGAGCTGAGTGGCAACTAGCTTAGCCACATAACATGGATACTGTTTTTTATTGATTTTATGTTCATCATCATCATTATCATCATCATCATCATCATAATCATCATCATCATCATCATCATCATCATCATCATCATCATCATCATCATCAATCCCTCCGCTCATTGCTAAGCACGGGTTTCTCCTCACATTCGTAAGGAGGTTTAAGCTATGCTAAAGTCGTAACCTAACTATAACCCTATAGGTACATCGATTTATAGATTTTAAAGAACTGTAAAGAATAATTATACTTAATTAATGTTTAACTACGCATATTATTAGTCGAAATAATTATCTTTGTATTATTTTCTTAATCTCATCTTAAACTTAAATCGCTCAATTATAATGAAGAACTCATTAACCTTTAATAAACCTTTGGGATTAAATAAATATAAATCGGATATTAATAGCTAAGTTTCTTGCATAATTTAAAACTTTAGATCCAGTTATTAAGTAAAGAAATAAATGCTTTGAAGTAAGTAATTAAAAAAATACATTATGCACTTATTAAAATGATTTCCAACTATTTTAATTTTTTTTATTGTAGGTGGAGGTCGAGGAAAAAATTTTGAACAATGGACTGGGGATATGAACCCCTTAGTTCAGTACATACTACAAAATTTACAGGGGTACAGTCAGCCTCATATGTAGCTGATCGTGTCAAAATAAGTTTTCCTCATTTTTAATTTAATTTTACAATCCCAAAATATTTTTCTTTTTAGTAGGTAGGTACGTGAAGTGTGCAATTGTTGGATGTGATTTTTAATTTCAGATTGTTTAAAAATTCCTAAATTTATAAAACAGAAAATAAAAATAAATAAATATTTAAATAAAATTAATGAAAAGAGAGTCCCATGATTCGCAATATTACTAGTCAAGCTTATTGGATTAGTTTTACTTATTAAAAATATGTATTATCATTTAAGATGAAACAACTACTTACTGCTACCTCGATTTGGCCATACTCGTCCCCTAAAAACTTGTTTTATGAATACGGTACCCATCTGGTACCTACTTGTGATAGGTACTGCCAACAATATTCATTGTATCAGGATTTAAAACTGGTTTATACAATCTGTTAAGTTTATTGACGCGCTGAGAAGTTTATATTTAGTAAAACAACAGCGAAAAATAGTATATAGCGGACCAAAAACAAATCAATACAAGTCCGGTCACGAGAACTCTGCCGTGTCAGACACGACATTGCACTTTTGGATGACACTGCAATTCTTTTGACTTTGAACGACACTATATTATGGGAAGAACAATTTGAAACTCATTATTTATGGATGGCTTAATAATACTCGCCCAAGACATCGTTACTTCTGCTTTCAGTGCAGGATTGCAAGAATTTATTTTATGTTAGCGAGTACAATATACTGCATTATATGGAATGAAATAAGTTGAAGATAAATGTACAGACTAGCATTAGATAAGACTAAGTACCGGTCAGGTAATAAGGAAATGACCATAAGTCCGTCTTTCACATCTTTGCTAACATCCAGCCACTTTCACCGTCCAAGCGCAGGCGCAGCTCGCATGACATAATCTCATGTTAGTGCTGTTTTCATCCAACCTTGACTATGTGCACTGAATTACTGGAGAACTCGTGCAGAAACTCGGCTCATCAGCCACCAATATTCAAAATATTCCAGCACGTTCCACAGAGGGCACAAGGAAAACATAGCGGGAAATATAGTTTGAAAACTTTTTTAACTTTGCTCATAATAATTACTGGCTGGAACAAGAAGGGCTCCTAAAAAATAATAGAAAAAAAAACTCACGTTCAAAAATTTCGAGCGGTCCTTGATCCTGGCACTCACACAATAGATCGAAAAATAAACGTTCGATAATGGAAGGTGTGGAAACACGCGGTGCGATGCGGCTCGACTGCGGAACCGTCAGCGGCGCAGGTGAATGTGAGCGACTAGCCTCTCCACTCTTGTTTCTTGCCATTGCCCGCATAAAGACTGCACCTTGCAAAGCGGCCAGTTGAGGCAGTAAATGCCTTTTGAAATTAGCAGGTGTATATCGTGTGCGTTGAACTTTGCGGCCTATTTGAATGGGATTGTCATGCGCGGGCGCACCGGCCGCGATGCGTCCGACATATTGTATTAGTCCTTTGTGTCGTTGTGGTGAAAAAAAAAATTGGTTGACAATAATTTGTTGAAGAGATATCAATTTTATTGTATTGATGATAGCACTGACTATCGCTTACATCAAGCTTTAACGGTTTTTAATGGTTCATAAATTATCATGGACACTCTTGGACCTCAAGTGGAACGAAGTTATAGCGGAGTAATCTAAACTGCCTGCCCCGTCTACCCTCTTATTATATTAAGGTTTTTGTTTCTAACTTTGTAGAAGGCAATAAATAATAGGGTATAGTTTCCTATTATTTATTGCCTTACCCTAACACTCTTATGTATTCTTTGTCTATAATCCGATTCTAAAAATATTTACTTTCTTAATTTCCCGATAGCTCGATTACTGCAAATACACTTTACCAGAGATGAGTTTCATCTATTGTTTCATTCAGGATCTTACTTTGAGACAAAACGTAAAAAGTTTTTTGATTAGTAAAGGAGGATGCTGAAGTTGGTACGATTCCGGAAGCTTTAAGTGTTGGCAACACGGAGTAAAGCTACTCCGGGTGGCTGACAATGAAGTTTTCCGACGAAGGAGTTTTTATACTTTTTGTGGAATTTAAAAAAAAGGGAATTTTAAAGGAAGGGAAAAAGGGCGGGAGCGTAGAATTTTATTGTTTTTGGTTTGAAACATTGAGTAAAGGGAAAAAAGGAAAGATTGTATGATTATAATTATTATTCATTTAAGTACCTATACTTGTTTTTATTGCCGTCTCAGAAAGAGATAACATTAAGTAACTCTATAAACAAGGAGGTAATAGAAGATAACTGTTTCATCATGAAAAGTGTCCAAAACCATCATAACATGAGATAATATTCTCTACAATCTAGACCTGACATTTTTTGCACCATTACCCGGTGAAGAGCCTAGAACTAGACGTTTCTTCAATCATAGTAAGCTTCACTACTCCAGTGAGCGGAGCTATGTTATTCGTGGGACAAATTGAAATTACGCGGCTGAAATGGCGGAGCGCGAATGATCAGTGATTTTTGTAGCCGAGCGTATCAGCTTCACCATTCGCCGACAAGGCCACTGATAACAAACTATAGCCATGTTGTGTTGTGGCGGAGAGCGTGTGAACAGCTAATCTGCATTATAGTTAGCAAGGGCCGATTGTAAAAGTCAAGGCGGGCTGGTAAATATAGGCTTCATTAGATTATAGGTGCCGGAATATACAGGCCATTTAAGTAGGTATATGAGGTTGCAAATCATCATGATCACAGATATAGATCTTGATCTCACTAGCGGCCGAAATTAATAATCAATACCAATCCAAATTTTGCTATCTGGGATTGATATTACAATCCATTTTAGGGTCAAACGTGCCAATAACCGATCCGTGGATTGGTTTATGAAGGCACGCAGGTTGAAGATCGATCGAACGACAGGCAGCAATCCAAGATCGATTTTAATCTTGGATAAAAGATACAATATTAATTTCGGGCGTTAGACTGTTTGTATTTTGAGGATCAGCAACTGCATTGTGGTCTCACGAATACCCGGACATGGAGCAAATAGGTGTAACTTATACAAAAGTTTTACTTGATAGAGACAAAGTAGGTAACTCCTAAAATAATGGCACCTAATAGACGTGTTTGGGCACATTTTGATCAGCTATCGAAAATATCTTACAGAAAACACAGAATACTATATTAGTATTATCTGTAAGAAACGTGATCCAACGGTTTCAAAAACATGAAAAACACAAATGAAGGTATTTTCCGCGTCACCACTGTCCTGTTTACCTTGGCAGGGCAAAAGCACGGATGTGAAGTTTTGAAGACGCCACATATTAGGATGTCGCTATGATTTCCGCATGTGTTTTTATTCATACTTTACAGTCGTACATTTGACCATTATTTCACGTGGCCATGTGATCGAAGGTGTTAAACATGCTCAGCGTAGAATAGGATTCGGTTTTGGCAATTAATTAACAATAATAATTCAGCCTGTAACTGTCCCACTGCTGAGCAAAGAACTTTCGTGAGGAGGGTTAGGCCATAATCCACCACGAGGACCTAATCCGGATTGGTAGATAATTTGCCACCGAAATAATTCTCGCGCTTATTGTTTTCCTCACGATGTTTTCCTTCACCGAAAAGCGAGTGATAATAACGTACATATGTATTGGTACGTGCCCGCACTGGGATTTGAACTAGCCCCCTCCGTTTTGGCAGGCGAACGTTTACACTGGGCTACCACCGCTTCTGGTTTGTGTCTGGATACGGTTTTGGATATTACAACAAACATCGTCAAACCAATCTATTTATCTACGAACCTTGAACATCCAGGTCAAACCATGGATTTTGTTAAGCAATCCAATAAACAACACATGAAAATATAATAAACGTTACCTCATATTGGATTTCACATGGTGAATGATCTATGTGAAAAAGTGGCTATGAATATCTTGCAATTTCGAGTAGGCACCTAAATTACCTATTGCCCGCAGTAAAATATAAAGCAATACCTATCAATTTATACGAGCTATGCCTACTTGTGAACACGAACATTGAGGAGATTGGACAAAAAGCAGAATGGCTTATGTTTTGACGTCTATAATATCTGCATAATCTATCTGTATCTATAAAGGTTTTTTTCAGCAACCCCTTGAGGAAAGAGAACATTCAGTCGAGCCGTCGCACACAAAGTAGGTAGGTACGAGTATATGTATTAATCCAGCATGCTCGCTATCTCCATATCAAATTTCATCAATATTGTCCCACCTATTTCACCGTGAAGAAGTAACAAACACACAAACACATCCAGAAACTTTCGCCTTTATAATATTAGTAGGATATACATACGTATAGTTATACACAATACTTATATATTTTACGTGTATATTATAATAGTAATGTAATAACAAATAAGTACCTACTACTCCGTAGTTATGTTAATTAAGTAGTACTTATCTAAAAACTGTCTGCGTTTAAAAGCAATAAAACGGAGTTATATTATAGTCGGGTCATACAACCTTATGTAGACATTTTACCTACAACACCTAAAAGGTCGTATACCTAAATAACATTAGATACCTAGGTACCTGCATACACTGTTATTATACCTCTAGATCGTAATCAGAACCAGACTTTAACATTAATCCCTAAGGGAATGCTAAGGTTACATTGTGCTTGTATATTTAAGATATTCTTAATCTAGGAGAATCATTTTTTCTTAGGTCTACGAAAAAATATCCACATTTTCTAGTATTCAATAGAGGCTGAAGTTCACTGACATGTAATTATTTATAACTTAAGATCGAGGCAGGCGAGAAACGTGAGGAAATAGACAGAGATACAAAGTTACGTTTGCTTTTATAACATTCGTAGGATTTTAGTAAGACCAAGCTTTATTTCCTTACGCAGCGATGAAAGCTCAGTCGATTCCATCTTCGGATCACCGCAAAAACTGAGCTTAAGCTTCCGATGAAGAAAAACATAGGGCCGTATTAATAAATGAACCTCAACAGCGTTACCAAGTGCGCTGTCAGCTGATCCACACTCAAATTGTAATCTACATCTTGAAACCGTTGCTATTTAATACATGGATATTGAGAGGTAGCACTGGCTACCAGATACTGTCTTGTACTCGTATGTGTCATAATCGGCCGCTGAGTGTCATTTATTAATTTGCCAGATACTTATCATGTAAGTTTCTGTTCCTAATCTTTAACTTAAGATGTATATATTAAATAGAACGAAAGAGCAAGTGCACACTGATGAGTGTGCACTTGCTCTTTCGTGCTCTCAGAGCTAAGTTTGATTTATTAATACGGCCCATAGTTAAAAACCTCGATGGTAGGGTATCAAAGGCTGAACATGTTTCCCACCTACGACCACCTCGTCACTTAAAACCAGGTGAGATAATGGTTAAATGCTAAACTATCAAGTATTAGAAAAACTGATACAAGCATTAGGTACCTACTAATATTATGTGATTATTCTCACCATCAATCCTAAACTACGAATCGATTCACCTCTACAGTTTCGTAGATGTTCCAAATAATACCTTAGACCTTGCGTGCGTACCCGGAGGCGTATCACCGCTGTATAATTAAGAGCAATCACAATAATTGTAATTACGTTATATTGCGTTCGATAACTTTCGGAATGCCCTCAGTTCGGAGCGGCAAGGTCCCTCGTTCTTTCGTTCCATCCTTTCTAAACGCAATTGTCCCGCGAGGTCGGTTGTAGTGTCCACTCAGCTCTACCTATGGTGTGAGGTAAAGGAGGGGTGCGATCCGATTACATATTTTAGTCCCGTTGTCCCCGTAAGCCGTGTCCCGGGGAAAACGGTACGTCAATATTTCACGTGTCGCTGTCCGCGCGTCGAACTGTAAATCGGTTAGGTATTACGTCAACGAAACCCGCCAAAACTGTGCCCGCGGGACGAGTTAATGGACATAATGCAAATTTGAATCAGTCAAAAGCCTCTCTTCCGAGACTATTTTTGCTATCTGAAATTAAGTGGATACGGTCGGCATCAAATTTTAGTTTCCAATTCCATTGTAGTTACGCAAAATGTACATTTTTAGGGTGTATATTAAATTTAAGATACGGAGATGTTCAACTGGTACTTTAGAGGCCGTTCAATTGTAGATACGCAAAATGTATATTTTTAGGGTGTAGGTATATAATTACTTCTTATTGAATATTATACCGCTGAGCTCTTACGACTCAAGCCTAACTCAAAAATGGCCTAAGCGAATCAGCTGGGATCTTCCCACCATTGTGGCGGCCAACGAGCCATTGTGAGCACACCTTGGCCGTAATCTGTACCTTTACCGGGTGCCAGCTTGTTATACTGGTATCGAATGGTGTTAAAATGCTTAGACTGTTGAATTAAAAAGGAATAAATTAGTGGCAAATGCGGCTTCTCCGTTTTGCTGCGTTTTCTGGAATCTTCATTTTTGGGATGATATTAACGTCGATACCTACCAAAAGTGGACGGGCGGACCACGGTGGGCCAGAATTCAATGCAAAAACCGGTCTTTTTCGCGCGGCCTACACGGGACGGGTGGAATAAATTGCACCTACAGTAGTATATAAAGTAGAGTTGGTACTTACATGAAAATTTAATTTTCCAGGAAAGTGTTTTTGACTGAGCGACAAGCCCCGAGCCATCGACCTACTATTTAGTCACTGAGGAGTTCCGGTGTCTCACTCCCGTCTAAATGCCGTCTAAGTAAAGTCAGAAACGGTCTGAGCTCAGGATATTGCTGCAGTATAAAACCACAACGCTGATTTTCATCTCAGACTTCTGGTGACGTACGGACATTAAAAAATGATACCTACTTACTAGGTACTAATGCAACATGGAATACTTACCTACATAATAAAAACATACAGGGCTTTGTAATAATAAACATATTATCAAAAACATTGGAAAAAGACAGAAAAAAATAAACGTAACAACATAAATACGAAAATAAGCTGTCAGCTACATAATAATAACGAGGCGTTTACCAATAATTTACTTGCATTTAATTAATTAAAATAACTATAATTTTGGCCATAACTTTTTTAAAATTCGTTATATCTTCGCGTTTTCTGCACCAATATTCCAGGGATAGCACCCCCGAGAGGACCCGCACCTTAGGGGAGCGAAAACGAGAAAAATACTTACTTATAATTGTGTTATTACTAACATACTTACTCGTAATTGTCACTAACGCTTGACGGTACGGGCAGAAATATCTCGAACTGGCTCAAAATTTACTTGCAAAATTTGACTTAACTATTTTCCTTGGACTAACTAACGGAGAGAGCGAAAGCTTAGAAAATAAATCATAAGACAGAAAGAAAGCAAGAAATAAAGAAAAAAAATATTGAATTTGCGACGGCGCATAGCTTTTCAATATAGAAAATGGAGAGATATTGAAATAAAGTAAGTAATGGTAGGTACCTACTGCTACCTACTGCAACAGAACAAAAATAGCAGTGCATGCTTCTAAAATATTTCCACAAAGAAGCACTCGACATTTTTATGAAAAGCACAATTTACTGTTGCGTTGAAGTTCACGAAACATGTTCAATGAAAAATAGAGTTTATTATACATTGAGATAGCGTCTGCAGATATCTTGTCGCCACTATCCTTGGAAATGTCCAAAGGGGAAACATAACATAGTCGTCTACTTCGAGATAAAGATACATTTTCCTCGCTACTGCAAGAAAGGTAGGTAGGGTAGGTAGAACTAAAACCAACCTAGGTACCTATAATAAACATAACAAAATAGTTATAACCTATTTCAAAATAGTTTTGTAGTGTGCTTATCGTGAAGAAGTTAAATTATAATTCTGTTGATAAAATACATTATAAACAGTCGGTTTTTTTACTTATCTTTACATACACCATTCTACTGTATGCGTGTACCTAATGTGTATATCACTGAACTCCTAAACGGCTGGACGGATATAATTTTTTTTTTGCATGCCTTTGTGTGGCGCCCTAGATGGTTTAGGTTCACAAATCAGCCCGGCAGATGTCGCTGCAGTCATACTTTGCAAGACAACATCTGTCGGGTCCGCTAGTGTTTGTATATAATATTGTGATGCACATTCCAATGTGTATTTAGGGTAAATCAATACACTTAGGTAGGTACCTACCTATTTTATGTTTCTTCAGGTCAGAGTCTTCTGTGTAATGATTACATAAGCGCCTTTAAAAAAATGAGAGCAATAGCTTACCTCGGAGCGAAAGCACTATTTTATCCTTGCAGTTTTTAAATGAAAGGCGTTTCACGGTCGAGAGAAAATGAGAAATATTATGCGCGGGGTTTCTGCTTAATAGAATCGGAAATAGAAAGTGGTATAGAAGGTGCAAACAGGCTAAGTATGTTACTGTTAATTAACTAGTTTGCACGAGGTTTCAGGGTACTCTATAACCTGTATTCAATGCTTACCTTGTGTCGAGGTGCATTAGTTTAATTAACTTGAACGGGTTCTCTATTAACTTTAGAATCAGACTATTTATACGTTATTAATGAGGTTTTTTAGAATATGTACCTACTACCTAGTAGAGCAGTATACAATATGTGGTGTCAAATCATTTCTTGCTAGCAAAAAGAGTAGGTACTTATAGAAAAAATATAATGCAATATATTATAATAGCTAAGCTCTAATAGGACTTCAAATAAATAAATAATACATTTTTAAATCTGTGTTGGCATAGCATCAATGAAATACGTACCATTTATTATTTTTCCTTCTCTCCCCACTGATCGGGCTAACAGGAATATATAACTACAGATTAAATAACTGGCTTTTACCTGCTAGGTAGATACTCTACAGCTTAGTGCTTATGGGGACGTTTAAATATTCAAACACTGAAACGTCCCCAGCGGCTACTAGGGTCAAGGGTTGCCAGTGGCACACACGTGGGAGGGTCACCGTCTAGTCTAGAGTCTAGTCTAGTGGCTAAAGATCTGTCTATCACAGAGTAGGACTCCTGCTCTGTGGTAGACAGATCCTGCTGCAGGAGCACGGGCTAGGTTTTCCGAAAAGTAACCAAATAGTAGTTTGATTTACAAGGGTTGAAAACGACCCATTCTTTACCTGTGTGCCTAGTGCGAGTTTTGACAATTTATTTACGCGCTCGGTCTGTTTGGCGTAAACTTGAAATTGTATGGAATAAGAGCAGCGCCATTTAGTGACTGATTCACTGACGCTAGATGGCGCTGCTCTTATTCCATACAATTTCAAGTTTACGACAAACGGACCGAGCGCGTAAATAAATTGTCAAAACTCGCACTAGGCACACTGATGTTTTGGCACATATAATCGAGTGTGAGTGAGTCGTTTGAGACCCGCGTAAAACACACAATTTTTCACGCCGAGATTGCGAGAAATATAATAAGTAGGTATATAATTAAAAAAGCTAAGAATATGGCACAAATAGTCACGTTCACTTTCAAATAAATAAATATTCAAATTCAATCCTTTAAAAACAATTTGCATTGTTGTCAAAATTCTACTTACACCTACAGATTATAAGCGGCAATTACAAACTTTTTAAATTTATTCTAATGTTCGCAAACGCACACGTACATAGCATTTACATCCTATGATCGCCAAAAATGTAGACGAGAATTACACTTTCATTTAAAAAAGTAAACTGTTTAGGCTTCGCACGGTTTGTACATTAAGATACTCTTTTTTTTTCAAAGTAATTATGTCAAAATGGAGAATTTAAAAGTCGAATCTTCAGCCTGTTGATAATAGCGAGTAAGTACAAATTAAAAAATAAACTTCTTTCACTCCCTAGTGCCCAACAACCTCGTTTGTTCCCGCTAAGCTGAGCTAATCTGACACAATTTTTGAGCATGAGGTGTGAAGATGTTTTTTTTCCCGGACATGGCAATTTACGTTCCAAAATTACTCGATTTTCACAGTATAAGTAGATTGGGTGTGGATAGCAATTGGAAGAGTATATACCTATTTTGGCAAGTTGTCAGAGTTGGCCTTCATACATCTTACTCTTTCCTTACGAAGTTACGATCTATTCGGTGCTTCAGATTACAATAAAATGGCCTAAATATTTTTCTACGTAACCGACTGCCGTAGGATGTTTTCCGAGCGTATGTATTTATGTATATCTATTTCTTTGTGACGCTACAGCCTAAACCTTCTGACGGTTTTCAACAATGAGGTGTTATTATATAGTTAGGTGTGTTATATATTCTATTCGATTAAGTTGTGGGCACGGTGTGGGAGTGAAATAGGGCGAGATGGAGATAAATATTACGAGTAGAGCTTATTTTCCCTTTTTTGTAAGTATTGTTGTAATGTTGTTGTTACTTTTTTGTTTAATTTAATAGGTAATTTCTTTTAACTTCCCAGCTGTTTGTTTTTCGAAATCTAAATCAATCGAGAAATCAAAATCATTCACTGACCTGAGTGAATGATTTCTCTAGGATTTGTATAAATTGGAATCAAGTTGAATTTAAAGGACTTCTGTTAACTTTATTGCTTGATATCGAGGCTTTGTGCCCAAGTTATTGTACAAGCTTGGGATTAGTATTCGTACTTCGTACCAAAATAATATTGCACACTGAGTTAGCAAGTATTTGTAATGAAAGATTAGTAGGGTAGGTAGGTACTGTACACAGATTAAAGGATACAATAAGTATGGTATAGGTAGGTACCTAAGTATCTAAACAGACAATGTATGTAGGTAAGTTTAAACTTTTTTTTACGTCTTGACTTCGCATGATGATAATGTTAATTGTATTGTATTGGTCCAAATGTTTAGGCGCAGTCAGGTCAGTCCGGTAAGTATAGTCAATACTCTAGTCACAAAAAAATAAAAAAGCGCTGATCTACATTTGTGTCAACACTGGCATGAAAACAATGGAAAAACAACTAAAGAATAACAGCGAAGCCATAACGTAGCGTTAGCGAAGCAAACCGTATAACGTTATTGTCTGTGCTCTATAACTATACAAACATAGGTACTTGTTGAATGTGCAAGCTCTCTCGACGCTCAACTTTCAGCTTCAGTCAGTCTCGGCGTGCTGCGTTGAAAACACGCGTGTGCAAAGGTCCTGGCCACTCGCGATTAAAAAAATAACTTTACGACTGGCCAGCATTTCAGGTGCCGTAAAGAAGCGTAGGACTTTTCGCTGCATCCTTTGCCCAATAATCGTGTTTAAAAAAAGTTTCTGACAGTGACAGTTGATATTTTTTTTTTAGAAATTAGTGATGTGGTTGTTGATATTGCTGTAACTTTTAATTAAATAGCTAACGAATAGTATGTAAAATGACATCTTGTTAGATTGAAATAAAATACCTAGTGCATTTAGGCTGAAGATAAAATAGTGGAACTTCGTTTTTTTCGGATAAAGGTATATGTTGTTTATTATTTGTTATAATGATAATTCCTTATTAATTAATAGTTTTATTGATTTAATAATAAGGGATTATAATGAATTATACTTAATACATTTTTATACTTACTACAATAGTACTTTATTACATACTTTAGCTAGATATTAATGAATTTGCTTTTTTATTAGTAAGACGTAGCGACCACTGTAATGTAAACTACTTCTTGATCCCCCCTAGCATTATCAGAATAAAAATAATATAATAGAATAACGTAAGTATACAAATATGAACGTTGTATGCCTATGCTTAATAGGAGAATGTAAAAATATAAGCACGAATATTGTCATCCATGTTCTATAATAATTATAAAAACAATGGTTATACAAATTCCTTCAGAACACCTGAAACAAAACATTGGCTTTGTTCATTCAAACAACGTAGGCATCATTATTGAATTAAGTTTTATCTACAGAATGATCAATTATCTGATTACACAGTACACACCCTCCATGATAATGCAAGCTTTCGAATGAAGCTTTCATAGCGTCTATCAATTTATTAGCCTTCCAAAAACCGAATTGATTCAAGCACATTTAGCGTAGTGGCTGAGCAATCGGACTGCTGCGCTAGGGGTTGCGGGTTCGATTCCCGCCTGGGACAAATATTTGTGTGATCCACAAATATTGGTTTCTGGTCTGGGTGTGATGTGTATGTGAAATTATATGTCTGTAAGCGGTACCCACGATACAGGAGCAATCCTAGTGTGGAGCTACGTTTTATAAAAAAGAAAGAAAGAAATAAATTCGCAACTACCCCTGAAATTCGTTTATGGTATTTTTTATACATTGATTATATTCCGGGATTTGATTGAAAACTGTCTTTTATTATTTAAATAAAGACATTTTTTCATTAAAGCCCGGTACCCTGCCTATTATTACCAGCATGCCGACGCCCGAGCGGACATTTTTTTTTATAAATTAGGTAGATACACGGCGAATTAATATAATGTTTGATGTACGAGGGTGAATCAAAAAATTCTTGGAATCAATATTAAAAAATGCAAAGATTTAAATAATAATATTTTATTTTTCTACATAATCTCCCTCCAATGCAATGCATTTAGAATAACGCGTTTCTAACTTCCTTATTCCTTGTGAAAAAAAATTATTTTCTTGACTCTCGAAAAAGTCCTCTACGGCAGCTATAACCGCGTCATTATCGTGAAATTTTGTTCCACGAATTTCCTCTTTTAATTTTGGAAATAAGTGAAAATCACTTGGGGCTAAGTCCGGAGAATATGGTGGGTGGTCAAGGAGATTGAAGCCAGCACAGCGGATTGCGTTGAGCGCAACTTCCGATCGATGAGCAGGAGCGTTATCTTGAAGGAACAACACGCCCAACGACAGTTTTCCACGACGTTTTTCTTTAATCGCTTCACGCACTTTCGGGATTAAATTTGCATAATAGGGTCCAGTAATCGTCTGGCCTTTTGGCATGTAATCAATAAAAAGGATTCCTTCACTATCCCAGAACACAGAGGCCATAACTTTGCCAGCGGTAGGAGCAACTCGAAATTTCTTAATGGATGGAGAGGATGGTCGTTTCCAAGACATGCTTTGTCTTTTAGTTTCAGGATCAAAATGGTGGACCCACGTTTCATCCATGGTGACAAGACGACGGCAAAAATTATCCGAATCACGCTGGAACATTTCGAGATTACGCTTGGAAATTTCCAAACGTCGCTTTTTGTTTTCGTCGGTTAACATTCGTGGCACCCATCTTGCAGACACTTTTTTGAACCCCAGTGAATCAATTAAAATGGATTGAACGCTACCAAAAGATATCTTTAGGATCTCAGCTATATGTTTTATAGTCATTCTTCTGTCTTCCAAAACCAGATTCTCAACCTTTTTGACATTTTCTTCTGTAACGGAGGTTGAAGGCCGCCCAGAACGCGGGTCATCTTTACAGCTTGATCTACCTCTTTTAAATTCAGCCACCCAGTACGCAACCGTAGAATAGGGTACAGCATCACCCCCTAATGTCTGCTGAATGTCCAAAAAAATTTCCTTCGTAGACATTTTTTTCAAACTGAGATATTTTACCACCGCACGTAACTCACTTTTATCCATAATTTTGACTTTTTAGCAACTCGTTGCACAAAAAAATTTATTACATGCGAACGAACTGACAAAAACAAGTGACAGTCTGCATAAATATAGTGTGATAGACACTCTTTAATTTGAATATCGAACTTGATCCAAAAAGGTTTCATATATATGCACTTCTAAGAACTTTTTGATTCACCCTCGTATGGTGAAGCAATTTCATTTACACCGAGGTTGCATGAAGCTTATTATGATGAAATGATGAAAGGCTGTTGGAAAAAAAGTAAAAAAGATTAGGAAAAACTTTCGTTTATCGTTCAAACTTTAAGCCAATGGCACTCATTCTGTTCGCATAAACTTAGTTACTAAAAACAGCTCCAAACTTATAACCATACCTTTAATGAATCCATGTCCACAAAAAGGTAATTATTGACAGCTGACTAACCTAAAATTGAAACTACTTGACAAAGGCTAAATGAATGTACAGAAAGAAGTCAAACTAAATAAAAATTGCTACAATGGCGGCAAAATACAATGCATAAAAAAAACAATAGGTACTGGCAACAAAGCAACGTCCAATCCATTATTGAGTTATTACTAGGTACTATAAATTCTTTATGGCCTTTACAAGCAGAAAAAATGACATGAAGTCGTTAAATACATTTTTGATGGGTTAGCTGTGGCCCAGTTTGTTGCGGTCGACGAGATGGGGGTTGGCTTGGCAGACCACAGACAATCCGCTTTGATGTATCGTGAAAACGGTTGACCAAATATGTGAAAACCCGCCGTCATTTTGTAAATGGTGTCTTTATTTGCTTTGCCGCGTTTTTTTGCTAGTTGGACTTAGTTCACCAAAGTAAAAAAAAAAAAAAACGTGGTAAATTTCATCGATCGAAAATTTGTTTGAAAATTTAGAACTATATTATAAAAAAAAATATTAGTTACCTATTGCACTTCCTGTAATACAGTGATAGGCTGAGAGCTACCTTTTCCAATCAACCTTGGATGAAGAGATATAAGTAGGTACTGAAAATTCACAGGTTCGTAAAGCTTTGAACTTGAGACGAAAAGGAGGGTTCTCAAAGTAACAAGCGCAACGATGTAGAGTGCCACAGTGGTTTATTTAAACTTCAAAGTTCCTTTACTCGCTTTATAATGGACAGACGTGACCTTTCCTTTATTTCTAGATAATAGGTATCTAACAAAACAAGTTTATTCAGTATTAGGACAACTTATGTGAAGTGTTTTCGAAGCGCAATGTCATCATAATACTCGTATCATAAAAAAGTTACCATATTATAGTAATGTGATAGACACGGGGATGAATCTATAGGTGTTTCCAATTTTAAACACTGACTGAATATTGGTGGAATATTAGTCATTGAGTGTTAGGTAACGTGCACGAGTGTGGGCAAATGATATAAACCCAAAAAGCGTGACACTTCGCAATTTTTTCCAAAACTCCCAGGAAAGTTCAGTAAAGCGTCCACCAATTTACTGAATCGTGACTTTGACTATGTAAATAATTGACTTGACTACTTGACCACGAGGATAGCTTTAATGTTATGACTTTCCTATTGTGAAAATATGAAATACTTAAATATTATAATACTTTGACACTGACTAAATGCACAAACGGTGCGAAGCCATATCTAAAATTAATTTAAATTAAAACATGTTGACCACAGTGTAAAATGTATATCATAAATAAAAAAAATCTGAATCGATATCCGGAACTTTATTATCCATGACCATTCCATGACAGATAGTGAATAATTAAATAGCTGATGATAGTTATCTATGTATGCATTTCATTGCTGAGTTCTTCAATTTTGGCCAAGAAACTTTATAAGGCGCCGCCATTAGCTGATTTATAGCATACATGAATGCTGCTCACGTCTTAGAGTCATTAGTGTTTTCGCTTCAACGGCTGTATTAGGCGTATAGGACACCTAGGTGGTGTAGAAGATGGTTGAAGACACAATATTATGTAGGTAGGTACATACATGGATAGAATCCATATAATGCAACATGTGATTAAAGAAATAGGCATAAAAGATAGTCCAGAAAATTCTTAGCCACAAAAAACGTTACGTTACGTGTAGCATTGAGAATTTAGGAATAAAGAAAGCTCTTTGGGTGGTAAAAAGTAATAATTAAACTTATAAATTAAATTGATCGCAAACCGAACAAAACTCAAATAGTTGCAACTACCTATTCAAAATATAGCGTTTTTATGAAATAAGAACAATAATAAAATCGTGAAATATGAACAATTAAATTAATGAGCAAGTAACTGATAAAAATCAAACTCCTTTGATGCGGTGACTGGTTCATGGTTGAATCTCGGAGTTCTCGAACATGAAATGGCGCTCCAGTGATAGAACTGACATTTTGTATCTCTTCCCTCAACTAAACGCAACGTTTGATTATGAGCGATAAACATGATAGATCAATTTATGAGCAGCCTTGGTGCGCTCATTGTTGGGCATGTTCCATTTTCAAATTAATCCCACTCCTGTTTCGGAAATTAAAATTGCTCAGTTTTACTTGCTTCAGGTTTTACGGTAGATATTCGCGAAGTGCGGCGTCACGCGACACGCTCGAGGTCACATATGATTGGCACCCGTCTACGTGACAGATTCATTTATGACGCTTCATGGTGGTTGAAAATGGTGTTATACAAGTCGAGCTTTGTTCCATCTACTAAAAGCATATTATGCTCGATCAAAATGTAAAATAGCTATTTCCAATCTATTTTCGTCTTGAAAAACTATGCTTTTCTCGGTAACTGGGTTTCTAATTCTTACCGGAAAGTGGAACAGTTTAAATTGGTAGACCGTAGAACAACCAAAGTTGTTTAATTGATTTTACAAGAATAGGTATAATACATAGGCCTATTGTTTGATAGTTTTATGGTGAAAATTTAATTAGGCACATTTTTGCTTCTTCATCGTTGTATTTTGTATACAGGCAGCCGTCTTACCACAAAAGATTAGACCAGAGTTCAACAGATGTTTCTATAATTTCATTTTACAAAATCGACGTCTATTACTCGCGTTTTCTTACTCATTCCTGGCATTCCTAATTATTTCTTGTATATTTTGTTATTGAGTTAGAAAGAGCGAGGGTTAGACGCGATTTATGGAGACAATATTTGGACACATCTGTTCAACTCTGATTTAAATATTTTGTGGTAAGACGGTTCTAATGTTTATAATAGTGATGACTATCGGATATTGATTAAATCTCACTCCAACACTTAAACGAAGATTCAGTAAAAATCACTCCATTTTACTGAATCGTGAATTTAATTGGCTGTTCCCTAATCAGCTATTGGCTGCATTAACATGACTTGAGGGACTTGAGAGCCGTGTGCCCGTGTTGCAAGTTGCAATATAAATAAACATTTGTGTGAGAGCGAGACGTTAAGATTGATTACATTTCTGCAAACTTGATGGATTAAGAGAGGTTTAACCCTTCACAGACAGTTGGTTTAACGTGGTAATACTTTGAATCTGTTGTCTCACTGGGATTGTTCTCTCGTTTGTTTCCACTTCGAAGAATACAAACATTAAGGAATCTGTGTAAACTATTTTCAAAGTTAGCTGTCATTTTCTTTATCCATAAGCCAACCACAGTTGAAACTCAAGTTTCTTAGAAATAGGTAATTACTTACTTACTATTATTTTTAGCGTTTTTATCCGCCACCTATATTTAGTTTTCTTTGTCTCGATGAAAGCTTTTGCGTATGCTCGTGAAGTATCAAAGTTTTATGATTTACGAGTAAAAAGAAAACAGCATCCACAAAGTTTCTTATATTGGGAAGAGTTTGGGTTCTCTTGTACGTGTATGTTTGTTTTTTAATGAAACATTGAACTAAGTTTCCGTACACACGTAGGCTACCCGAAATATGTGGCAGACTATTGTATGAGAGCTATTCTGCATGAGTCCATCTGAGGTCGTACCACAGAGTACCTACGGCCGAAATTAATAATCAATCCAATCCAAATTTTGCTATCTGGGATTGATATCACAATCCATTTTTAGGGTCAAACAGGCCAATAACCGATCCGTGGATTGGTTTTTAAAGGCACGCAGATTGGAAATCGATCGAACGATAGGCAGCAATTCAAAATCGATTTCAATCTTGGATAGGAGATACAATAATATTAATTTCGGCTGCACGCTTTTGCCAGATATCCACCCGCGATATAGTGTGTTATTATTACTGTGTTGTTTCCAGCCAAATTACGAAATCGCAATGCGTGCCGTTTCTAGTAAAACTCTTATTTCTCGTTCTGGAGGCATTCCCTCAGTCTGACTCCCTGTGCTACTAAATTAAACAATACAATCTCTATGTAATACTAGGTCATAAATTTGTAACAAGAGAGACATTTCAGTCTTCATCAAATCAATATACTATCAACTAAATTTTGCATAATAGGTACATGAGTTTTAGCCAGGCCATGAGGGCCAGGTTGTACTAAGGTTGATAGTATACTGGCGGCACTGGCAGATGGCCACGAGCGCTTGAAGTGTTAGTTTTTGTATGTTTTTATTTATAAGATAAAAGCGTGATAGTAAATTTAGACAATGTAAGTCTTCCCCCGGTTTCTAGAACGTTTGTTAGCGTTGACAGTAGATTAAAACTATCGTTGCCTCTATCTGACTATAAACAAATGACAAGGACGGCAATAGAATTAATCTGTTGTCAACGTTGATTGACGTTTCAGAAACTGGGGGTTAGTTCCCAATCGCTTCCTATATAAAAAGCTCCATTTATTGGTATATCACGTGGTTTCATGTTGGAATCTTTTAGTAGGTGACAAGTAAAGATGCGATTTAATGTCATCTTTGTGATATTTTTTAGTTATTGGTTTTCGTCTTCGCTTTCGTCTTCATTATAGGACCAATATTAAGAAAAAAACTCGTAATTTTGTATTTAAATTGGTTTCCTAACGCTTAAAAAAACTTCGAAATTGAATAAAACCTCGCCTTAAGGGCTGGTATTCTATGATATTATGTCATATCACATACATAGATCTAGATGAGCATTCCCTGTATCTGTATAGAGAAATAGGAACTGCGAGGACATTTTTACCCCGTAAAACGTACCGGGCCCCGTGGGAGAGAAACCGCGGGGCTCGACTAGTTTATAAAGAAGACAAAATGTACAGCTAGTTCGTATTGCGTTTAGTAAACAGACGCACTAACCCGTCCAAATAACATCCTGGGCATATTTTCGTTTGTTTATGACTTTGCTTTTGTTTATGGGACCGATCTATTTATACTGACGAGAATATCAGGGTTAATTCCCCTCTGCGCTAGTCCCGCTTTGCTATACTAGAAAAATGCTACCCAAAAGGGCCGCACTGCACTATTTTTTTTATGTCCGTAAGGATTGAGGAGCCACTTTTGAAAAAATAACAATTTCTAAATGGAATTTCACGCAGTTTAAATGTAGATGTGTCAATAAAATTTGTATCCTAAAGCAGATTTTGGTAGATTTTATGCATAAAAAGTTCTGTTACTGTAAAGGTGGCACCTCAATTCAGCAAATCAGGATTGAGGTGCCATTTTTCAAGTGAATAGAACTGGTTAAGTTATGGATGAATATTTCTGAAAACGCAATATCTTTACGGACGTGTTGTATATTGATTGCTCCCAAACTCTGGGGCTTGAACGGCTTCAATTTAAAAAGATATATAACATTCAAAGTGGCGCCAAAATCTATAAAAAATCGATTTTAGATTTTTTATTTTTCGTTGATATAACTAGTCAATTTACAAAATAAACTTAATGGAAAATTTGTAGATAGTTGGCTGAAATTGTAGCCAGAGAATGAAGTAATAAAACCAAGTGGTTTTTTTGCTGCGACTAATTTTATGTGGCTCCTCAATCCTTACGGTCTGGAAATAATATTTCGCTATAACTACGTGACAACAAAACGAAATCGAACGATGAATATCCCAAAAAAATGTAGATATGCGTGCCTTAATATTCATATATAATTTAATCACTCTACGTATCCTATATTGGTCAAAACATACAATTTTTTACTTTCTCATACAAATTTTCTTAAGTGGTGACCATAATTTAAATATGTAACCAGGGATATGGAATCCGAGAGTTACTTACGCTTTTTTGTAGTGGACCCGCACTGTTAGTGCAGTCAGCCAGTGTAAACAGCTCGTTTAATAATATAACATCTGGATGACCGAGCTTTGCTCGGTATTTTTTTTTTATAAAATTCTGTTGTTTGGAAATTATATTTAAGTACGAATTACTAATAGAATTATGAAATATGAATCCCATCAAAAACATTACATGTACAAAAATGCACAAGTCTCGCAACGCAGTTTATCTGCCGTAAAAAGATGTGAGATCGAATGTAAACCAAGTCGGTTAATTTCAACACCTACCTATACCTATCTATGGGAGCAGTTATATCTTTATTTCTTTAGTAAATAGAGGGACTTGGCAATTGCACACGGCAACATAAATCTATGTTAAGCGCTTTGTGCTTATATTTGTTTGAAAGTACATCTATACGGAAGACTATATTTAGATTGCCTAGTAGATTATGCTGCCGTGTACAATCGCCAAGACACTCTATTTACTAAAGAAATAAAGATATAACTGCTCCCATAGATAGGTATAGGTAGGTGTTGAAATTAACCGACTTGGTTTACATTCGATCTCACATCTTTTTACGGCAGATAAACTGCGTTGCGAGACTTGTGCATTTTTGTACATGTAATGTTTTTGATGGGATCTCATTTCTTTTTGTAGGTTTTCTTTCTTTATTTCGTTTTTTTGCAAAACACGCATCAACGCGCGCCCCGCGCCTGCGCGGCCGGGGCCTTGCGACATAGGTCATGCTCATAGATTATCATGAACGAGTGTCTTTGCGTCTCCACAGATGCGTATTAGGTATAAGGTACCTAGGTGCCTATTTTAATGTACCTAGGTAACGAATTTGTTCGACCTATAAAAGTGTAGGTAGGTAGGTATAGTATAGTATAGGGATTTGTATCTCTCTATCTATCGTGGAAGTTTTTAAAAAGCGCTCAACTATCGAATTTCTCGAAGCCATTTCTCATTTTTAACCCCTGTTACCCATTTCATTCAATTTCAATGAAGTCTAATTATGAACTGTAAAAGTAACTTTGTAATCACATACAATTTAATAGGATTTATATGGGAATACAAAGTTATTTATGCAGATAATATATCTAGAAAACGGGATGAAAATTATGGAATGTCAGAATTTTTCCATGGTTTATAGGCTAAACAATAGCTATATTCAAAATTTGAAACTTGTGGGACGGCTAGAAGTACCTTAGAATTTTGATGATCGTCAGTCAGTCAGTCAGTCAGTCAGTGGGCAGCAAAATTAAGGAACTTTGACTTGCAATAATTCTTAAACTACTGGTTCAAATTTGATGTAACTTGGATTATTATCTGTAGACGTGATGCCCTCTTGGTCACTAAAAATTTAGGCTTCTAGTTTTATCCATAACGAAGTTACAGAGGGTCGAAAATGGCCCGAATCGCTTCGAGAAAAGGATAGTACGGCCGCGCCTTTTGTTTTGCTCGACTTGGCGGGGGCACTGCCGTGCCCCCAGATAATATATTTCGATCTTACCGATAGAATAATAAAAAGATATGAACTGGTTATTTAAAGAAAAAAATCATAAAAAAACACGAATAAAATGACATTTTCTACAAATGATTCCTAGCTAGATCGTGGAAATTATATTTAAGTACGAATTACTAATAGAATTATGAAATATGAATAATATATTTCGATCTTACCGATAGAATAATAAAAAGATATGAACTGGTTAGGTATTTAAAGAAAAAAATCATAAAAAAACACGAATAAAATGACATTTTCTACAAATGATTCCTAGCTAGATCTATATACTGAATTTCATGAAAATCGTTGGAGCCGATTCCGAGATTCCAATTATATATACTTAGTCAGGTCATAAGTATTGTCACACAGTAAAAACTTTTCTTTTAGAATGCTGGCCACAAAAAAGTTTATTGAATTCGAATTTCGAATTGTTCATGAAAATAAAAATGTATACTTTTTAGAATTTTACTCATTTTTAAATATGGAGTGGACGCTTAAAGAAGACCGTGTTGCAGTTATTGCGTTGCATCGTTGCGGTTACGCGCCAATTCAAATTTTTGACATACTGAAAAATTTGAATATAACCAAGAGATTCGTTTATCGTACCATCAAACGATACAATGAAGACTCTAGTGTAGATGACAGGTGGTCAAGAAGTGGTCGCCCTCGGTCTGTTAGGACTCCAGCAGTGATTAAAGCTGTGAAGGCGCGAATTCAAAGAAATCCCAAACGTAAGCAGAAACTGTTGGCCCTTCAGATGGGATTAAGCAAAACCACGGTGAAAAGGGTGTTAAATGAAGACTTAGGGCTTCGGGCATATCGAAGAAAAACAGGACATCATTTGAATGCTCGTCTAATGGACCTGAGACTGAAGAGATGCCGCGCTTTGTTGAAGCGGTACGCGGGAAAAAAATATCGGGAAATTCTTTTTTCGGATGAAAATTTTTTACCCTAGAAGAGAGCTACAACAAACAAAATGATAAGGTGTACGCACACAGTAGTGAAGAAGCGAGCAACCGTATTCCGCGTGTCCAACGAAGTCATTTTCCATCCTCGCTCATGGTATGGTTGGGAGTGTCTTATTGGGGCTTAACAGAGGTACATTTTTGTGAGAAAGGTGTAAAAACGAATGCAGTTGTGTATCAAAATACAGTCCTGACGAACCTTGTGGAACCTGTTTCTCATACCATGTTTAATAACAGGCACTGGGTATTCCAACAAGATTCGGCGCCAGCTCATAGAGCGAAGAGCACACAAGACTGGCTGGCGGCGCGTGAAATCGACTTCATCCGGCACGAAAACTGGCCCTCCTCCAGTCCAGATTTGAATCCGCTAGATTACAAGATATGGCAACACTTGGAGGAAAAGGCGTGCTCAAAGCCTCATCCCAATTTGGAGTCACTCAAGACATCCTTGATTAAGGCAGCCGCCGATATTGACATGGACCTCGTTCGTGCTGCGATAGACGACTGGCCGCGCAGATTGAAGGCCTGTATTCAAAATCACGGAGGTCATTTTGAATAAACTTTAGTGTCATAAGAATCTATGTTTTGTTAACTTCATTTTGGTATATAAATGGTTACATAATGAATAAACTTGTTTCAATTATTTTATATAAAACATGTGACAGAATTTATGACCTGACTAGGTATATAATTATATACAAGGTGTAACAGCAAGGTGTAGTAATACTGAAACTACGCATACACATACATATTTCGAAGTAGTCTGGAGGTACTATAAATCTGTAAGTACGAGAGTTACGGTAACTAATTAATACACGTCAAAGTTTACTGCAAAACTAACCATCGTTCAACCCTAGTTATCAGCTGGGCAATGTCAGTGAACTTGAGGCCTAGACTAACATGTACAGTCGTACCCAACTTATATGGTGCGTCGTGAATCTTCGTTCGCGCAGAAAAGAAAGTATGGTCCGAAGATTAACGAAAGAATGCTTAAAACTTACAATCAACCTAAGATCACTATTACAAGGTTCATAATACACTGCAGCTGTTGCACATCGCAGTTCTACCTGCGCAGAAGATGAATTTTCAAAGCGCGGGAAATGCTATTGACCGCTATTGGTCGGCAGCCGCCGCCATCTTAGCGATCGCCGCGTGGCCCCTACGGACCCCCTACGGACCACAAGAAATGGCTGACCGGATCGTAATTAAATTTGGCAAGTAATTAAACGGGTAGAGTGCGATGGGAGGAGAGGGGGGAGGGTGCGGGGAGGGGAGGGGGAGAAAGGGGGAGAGTGGGGAAAGGAGGGGAGAGTGGAGGGAGAAGAGGGGAGAAAGAGGGGAGAGTGCGGGGGAGAAGAGGGGGAGAGTGGGAGGAAAGAGGGGAGATAATGTATGAAAATACATGCGCATCGCCAATATCCGATTAGCTTTAATTCAAATATCTACTTGTGATTGTGATCATGCTTGAAGCATACCGTAGGTACCCACAATACCTATATATTTTTTTATTTTTTTATTTTTTATTGTATAACATTATAACCATCGACGTGAAGCGTCAATGCCATTTTTTTGACAATTTTTACATTTTTTATTATCTTTTAGATCAATTTACTCGCTGTCACATTTCCACTTAAAATACCTATATATTAAAATATATGGTTTCGAATTCATATATTGAAACTAGAAATCAGATTTAGATGCGATACTCAGAAAAAGCGATATTACTCAGGCCTAATTAAACTACTCTCACTCTCTAGGGCCTAACAACCACGTTTAGGTCCGCTAAGCTGAGCAAATAATAATAATATGACACAGTTTTTGAGCATGAAATGTGAAAACTTATAAATAGTACGCACGTAAAATAAATTTGTAAATATATTTACTATAATATACTAGAAGCACCTCGCGGTTTCTCCCGCGTTAGCTACTATCCCGCGGGAACCATTAATTTTTTACGGTATAAAAGGTAGCCTATGTCACCCGGGGATAGCATAGCTTCCCAACAGTGAAATAATTTTTCAAATCGGTTCAGTAGTTTCGGAGCCTATTCAAAGAAACAAAGTTTTCCTCTTTATAATATTAGTATAAAAAAACCAAAACTGACTGACTGACTGATCGATTAACTAGCTGCGCCCGCGGTTGCACTCACGTTTGGATAATATAAGATGTATCTTTATGAATTGTGGTCCATGTGTTATTCTGATATAATGTAAGCTATATTATTGTGTAGTTTCATCAAAATCCATTCAATAGTTTTTGCGTGAAAGAGCAACAAACATTCATCCATACTTACAAAATTTCGCGTTTATATTATTAGGAGGATAAAAATACACTTCACATAGAAATGATGCGAATTTTTGTCGTTTAGATATTTTTTTACCGACACATGGACTATTTGCACTGAATAAACACACTTTCAATTATTATACACCATATCTAATACTATAGTCTGAAGGTGTGCACAATGCACAAACCAGATATAAATCACGGATTCCTAGATCAGGGTAAGTATAATCATTTTACAATAAAGATTTGTTCATAAAACGAAAGCGCGACAACATAACGCTATGCAAAGATATTTTTCACTATTTTTTAGTTGTAACCGGTTTGATTATTATTTAAACTGTACAGTATTAAAACTAAAAAAATGTCACATAAAATTAATCAACCACGAACCATTATCTATGCATCCGAAAATACTAATAATCAAAAACCAAATCTAGATGTGATACGGGTAGTTGTGAAATTGCGTTGTCACGTTTTCTAGTGGTGGAATGCTAACCTACCCAGGTACACCTATTGCTAAGAGTCAAATGAACATATTTTAACTACATCACTTAGAAGATTATTTTAAAATAAATTATATAGATGGCTGATTATGTCACATGTGCTACATATTATACGATACTCGCGATGTAAGTAAGTGTATTATACACGCCAGAAGTTAAGTCACGCCGTGTAGTTGTATACTACTTAGACCGCTCGTATCGTAATGTGCCTACTACCTACCTACTTTTATTTATTTTCTATTTTATGTCATATAGGTATGCCATAATGTATTAATATGATGTGATGTTGTTGTTGATTATAATTTTTAAAAGTGTGTCCTATTTTTTTCTTAAATATTATGGTCACCGCAGTGAAATTTGTATGAGAAAGTAAAAAATTGTATGTTTTGACCAATATAGGATACGTAGAGTGATTAAATTATATATGAATATTAAGGCACGCATATCTACATTTTTTTGGGATATTCATCGTTCGATTTCGTTTTGTTGTCACGTAGTTATAGCGAAATATTATTTCCAGACCGTAAGGATTGAGGAGCCACATAAAATTAGTCGCAGCAAAAAAACCACTTGGTTTTATTACTTCATTCTCTGGCTACAATTTCAGCCAACTATCTACAAATTTTCCATTAAATTTGTTTTGTAAATTGACTAGTTATATCAACGAAAATTAAAAAAATCTAAAATCGATTTTTTATCGATTTTGGCGCCACTTTGAATGTTATATATCTTTTTAAATTGAAGCCGTTCAAGCCCCAGAGTTTGGGGGCAACCAATATACAACACGTCCGTAAAGATATTGCGTTTTCAGAAATATTCATCCATAACTTAACCAGTTCTATTCACTTGAAAAATGGCACCTCAATCCTGATTTGCTGAATTGAGGTGCCACCTTTACAGTAACAGAACTTTTTATGCATAAAATCTACCAAAATCTGCTTTAGGATACAAATTTTATTGACACATCTACATTTAAACTGCGTGAAATTCCATTTAGAAATTGTTAATTTTTCAAAAGTGGCTCCTCAATCCTTACGGACATTTTTTTTTTTGGCTATATTAAAACCCTTTGAATATACAGTTACAAGGGTGTTTAAAGTCATCGTTGTTTTTAATATCTGTCATAATATGTCATATTAAATCACTGTAAACACGTTGTTATTTTGTATTCACATACTCCGTGTACCAACATAAACATATTTCACAGGTTTTATCACAAGATTGTGTTCCATGCTACGCCGTAATTAACAAAAACACATTTAAAAATCGGCCATTTTGGTGACATCAAATCACCGATGCCTTTCAAAAATCGTCCCATTGAACATTGGGCAATGTACAATTGCCATTTGTACAACTCTACTATGCCAATGCATTTTCGACCGTAGAACTAATTTAACTAGGTTAATGAACATGTAAAAACTTATCAATCAGTTACGAAACTAAAAATCAATATCACGAATGCTGTGTTTATTTGTTTTCTTTCATCGCCTAAACAAAGTATACAGTATGGGCAGACTACGTTTTTAATTAATGATTCTTCCCTTACTTTTGTTGAAAATCGTATTTTGAATATTATTTCCAACAGCTTATTTAAAATTTAGCATTTTAGCACGTGATAATTGCTAAATTGTCTGTCTGAGAACTTTGTCTGTATATCGTAGCTGTGGCGTAGTGTGGCGAACGTGCAATAGATACTTTTCCTAAAAATCTATATACCTACACTACAATATACAATTTCCGGTGAGCTCATACTGTTATGATGTTATACTGCGCTCAAACTTTTAGAACTATAGTAAAATTTGAAAATAGTTTCCATATCACTCTCAGATCTATACTGTTGTAAAAATTAGAAATAGTTTAGATATTACTCACAATAAAATTTATGGTGGGATTGATTGATGGTAAAAGAGTAACTACACCGAACATTTTCAAATGAAACTGAATTTATGAGTGTAGAAAAAAAACGATTAGGATGAATTTTTTGGCCATTTGCCAATACATAGGTAAGATAAAGAAACATAAGTTGGCATCGGTCAAACTAGTTACTTATCCATAATGATATTGATTTTAAAGAGAGCTGAACATTCGTATTTTTGACTGTCACAAACAAGGGTTTTTACTATAGGACAACCACCACTTATAATTTACTAGCTCTTGCCCGTGGATTTGTCCACATGACCTACATTTTATCATGATATTTTCCTAAATCCAATCTAACTCTTTACCGAAATTCATTAAAATCGGCCCAACTGTTTAGACTCACGTCTAGGTAGGTAGGTCACGTCTCAGGTAACAAACAACTACATTACTTTGACATTTATTATATTCTTACCATGTATATGGATTACCATAAAAAGCGTTTATAAAAAGGAGAATCAAGTTACAAAATGATTGCTGTTTTATTTGAGATCAAGACTAAAATAGAGCCGCAAAGGAGAGCAAGGTAAGATCGATGACACATGTTTTACATACATCAAACCCGAAATAAAAATAAAATCTGGAAAACAACTAACTTGGTCTTAGTAATCAAGAACTACGAGAATTCTACGAGTCTGTGCGAGAATCGAACACGGAACGTCACGCTTCGCAATCGACACGTCACCAAGTTACGCCACGGATACCGCCAAGCCATTTATTTCTCTTCGACATTTTTATGAGGGCTATAAATCTTTTGACAGAAGATATATCTATTGATATGGGCCTCACTCTCGTGTATTCGAATGTGATAAATGTTATCATATGCCAGAATATATCATGATATATATTTAGGCATCTACGTATAAATTACATATGACAATTTGCTTTTGACGTAGCTCCATTTAGATTCTGGCCCTGCCGCAATTCTCTTTCCTTCCGCTACCGGGAATATAGTTCCCTCGAGAGAAGTGTGTGTTTACAGTCATACTGCTCTCACTACTACACACTGGGCACGGCTCAGATTAATAATCTAACTAACAGATATGACATTTAACTCAAGATCTAGGGAAGAAAAGAGGCAAGTGTATACAAATAGACAAAGGAGTAAGTGAATAGTACGATGATGTTTTGTTTTTGTCGGCGTATGCACTGATTTATTGCTGCGCTGCAGAAGCAAACCGATCTTGACATTTTAGAATGTCACACGAATGATTGGAGCTACTTACACCTAAATAACGTGTATTAAATTTATCCGATTTATAAGTTGCGGCCAAGGTATGCCCTTTCGGGTATATACGCTTTTGTCAAGTCTATTTCTGATACTACGTCTATGGGGCTCGGGGACTGCAGAACGAGTTGCAGTGGCAGGAGCGTGCGAAGTATCGCGTTAACATACCGGTCCTGCCCACTTCCCTGCTTAACGCAGCTGAATATAAACGGGATAAACAATTATATTATTATAATATTATATTATTAGTACTATAAATAAAAAAAGTCATTTGTTACTCGAGAACGGCTGGAGCGATCTTCATGATCTTTACTTTGTTAAGATTCGTCTCCGTTCCGAATAGCAGGGTGCATTCGTTTTCCAACCACTCTTTCAACCCATAAATATTTAAATATGGGGAAAGTTAACGACGAAGATAGAATAATGATAATTTTTTTTATCATAAATTTTTGGCAGGACGTCTTCTGTAGGGGAAGCTAGTATTACTTTAGAATAGAATACCTAGTTTGCTAATTTGGACTCCCCGTTGTTTGTTAGCACAGCAGGAACGGAAATACGATGATGTATGAATACTTTAAAGGCCCGTAAACGTAATGGCTCCTCTTGCATTTGCTGCCAAATGTTATAAGTTGAGATGTGAGTGCGAACGCCAAATAATTTTCATAGATTTATGCGCCGACACGCACGGTTAAATCGTTTGTACGGTCAGTCTCTAAAAAGTCATAAGGTGCAATTATTTTGTAAGCTAACACTAAATAACTCAGTATTCTAGGTAGGTTACTCCAAACTATTCTAATTGAATAAACTATTAAAAATTAAACATAAATTTCCCGTGACGTTTTACATTTTCATGTGTTTTTAACAGAAATAAATAAAAAAGTCATAAATCACTCCTAATTGTTGCTGAATCACGGAACGGAGTTCAGATCACGTGTGGCACATAAAAATTATATTATAGTCATAAAACTGTGTGAATTTTGATGGATATATGGGGCCAAGAGAAACATTGTAACCCTAGAAAATAGTAGAAAAGTTGGTCGAGACAATAAATGATGACCTAAAAAATAATTACTCGTATATTATATCAACATACGTGTACTTCGTACCTATTTTCAGCTGTCAATGTATACAGAAAGGAAGACACCCCACCTGGTAGGAAAGTTAAATGAAATTGGAGATTTACATACGTTCAAGTACTATTATATTTGGTTATTTCCCTCCAAAAGGAGTATTTATTATGAACAAGGTAACGATATCGACAGATAAGCTCGCAAATCTATTAAAAAAAAAAGGTAGGTATAGTCCTCGTATTATTTCGTCAATTTATTAGAATTCGCTTTTTCGATTTAGATAAATCTACTTAGACCCGAATAAAAGTAGAAGTGACCATAAATACAAATTTAACGAGTGCGAAAATTAATCTCAAATATTATTATCCCGAGATTGCGAGCTTTCGCAGGGTAACGTATTATTGGGTTACAGCGGGATCGGGAGCAGTGTAATGAAGTACAAATTTATATGACTGAAAGTCTAATATACATACTCTACAGAGTATATTTTTAAATATTATGATATAAAAGATATTATAGAGTACACAATGGATTATAGCCACCACTATACAGTGTACAAGTGTACACACAAAACATATCCATATTCATATAATACCCCTTTTTTTTTGCCCGGGGAAATCCTTTAGGGATACCACCCGACCCGGGGGGCCGAATGGTTATGTGAGAATCTCCGCCTTTGAAGAAGGCGGCCTACTCACTAAAACCCCGGGGGTGTTCTCTCGCCGCATGTGGTGTGGCCGCGGGGTCGCTAAGGCACGCTTCCGCGACCACACCTGATTCATATAATACCCACAACAACTCACAACAACAACCACAACTCATTTGAATTATCAACCTTATACGTACAATCAGCAACAAAAAACGTCGAACAAATTATGCTATACAACCACAGGTCACTAAATAGTTTAATGTTTTACTCATGCAAAATTACCAAGTTTATTGTAGGTTGTATAATTTGATACTTCAGCAACTTTTTATTTCTGAGTGTATCATAAATCATAATATTGTGCGATGCTTTCCTTGAGTTATCCGTCAACGGCAAACCTTGTTAGGTCCATGGCTATGCAGAATAAACAAAGGCCATTTATATTGGAGCGTCCATCCAACCATTCTGTAAAACTCGTACTTAGGTAAACGGTTTAATCTACACTTATCGGGAGGTTAAAAACAAACCACTTCATTTTCCATTAGTTCTGTTTACTCAACAATTGGTCACCAACGCGGTGACTAAACGATATGGGAGAGTGGCAATTTAAAAACTATTGATAGCAATCTGGCCGGTGCATTTGATATAAAGTATCTACTAATGATAAAATTTACTACATAGATACTAAATACATCACAGGCGCAGCGACTTACAATGTGGCTTTTAAACTACAACACAAGATAATTTGAAACAAAATAATGTAGGTATTTGATACAATAAATGAAAGTTATCTCCATTCAAAATCATTTAAGTTTCCGAAACTATGAATTCGGGTACCGACCGACTCTATTAATGAAATAACTAACTCAATTACGAATTGTGAAACAGGACAGAACTCAATAAACAGCAGGTATATAATATTCCAAAACTTGTATACAGATTGGGGCATTCGGCCAGCGATTGACTGATAATGAACTCCATTTAGATTGATGAAAGCTCTACATCTATTTTATTTAGGTAAGCGAAAGATAAGATAAAAAAGATTTCAGCGCTATCGACATAAATCCGCTGAATTTGATCTATTATAGAAAGAGCGAAATTACAAAAGAACACATTGATTGAAAAATAGATAGGTATATAAACTCTGTATTGAACACCACAGAACAAAAGAAAAAGACGATAATTATTTTAACAAAATCAAACTTAGCAATTAGTGTTATATAATTGATCGAAGGTTTGGTACAATAATTATTATAATTTTATACGGTAGGAAATTAAAGAGCGATACATTTTCTTCATCTAAAACCATGTCACACTACCAAGGCTAGTGTTATCCAACATTTCAACGAGGCCATATAACACTTAAATCAACGTGGAACATGAATCCGGCTAACTGGAGTTAATTATTATGGTTCCAATATTGGTAAACTGGGGTAGATTGGTTATGGTAATAACTTTGAAAACTTTGCACAGATCTTACCATGGTATAAATTTATTAAGAAGTCGCGAGAAATCTAGTGTACAAAACCAACTTCAAGCCCAACAGCAAGGCACTAAAACCGACAAATAGAAATAGAATTAATGAATTTATTAGTCTATCAATTCGGAAGTGATCAATTCGGAAATGGAGTCAAGCCCGAAACTCATTGTTAAAAACTACCATCATATTCTGTAGGTAATTTAAATTGTCTTCATCATAATCTAACTGGCCAGTCCTGACCAAAACAGCCATTAGGTACAGGGCACAATGGGTGAAATTGATAACAAAATTATTGTGTTTCTATATTATGAACATCGATATGAAAGAAAAGGCTACCTATTTAATAATCTAATAATCTATCTAGGGTACCTACATAATAATCTTGTAAATGTCAGCCGTATTACGCGAGGGCTGGCAAATGTCCAAGAGATGAATGCGCCTCATATTCATTTGTTAATTTTAACAGATCAACAATCTAAATCAGAGATGGAACATATTTCAGTGGGTCATATTTTAATTTGCGAATCTCATACTGTGACACATTCTTAAAGGGGTCATTTGAGTCAAATGACGAAGAAGACGATGAGTAATAATTATGCGCGAAGTCAGAAGATCTTGCCTCTTTGCATCTAAATTGCACTACATTTAACGTCCACTTTTAGATTATAATGCTGACATACCATGCAATAGTGCAAGCGGTTGAGTCTTGAGCATTTTATTAAAATCATAGATCAAACATACATCATTTCTGTTTGTTATTTTTGCCGTGTTCTCAATTCAATAGCTTTATAGTGTATTCTACTCTAAATCTCCGGGATTTATGAACTGAATTCGATATCTAGGTAATTCATTTTTTTTTATTTGCATCAGTCTTCCGTCGTTATATCTACGTATAGACACAGAAGGTATAGATACAATTAATTGGTTGTGTTTTAAAAAGAAATCCGTAATAACAAAGCTAGCTGTATTAGGGTTAAGCTAACTGTTTTTGTTCTATATAATCTGTGCTATTTCAATAAAGTGTTTATCTTAAACCAGGTTTGTTTGCGGCTGTTGCTAACTTTACATACAGCCAGCTACGGTTTTGACGCAAAACCACAACAGCTAATAGCTTTTGATGGAATGCTATCCCTCTACTACTCAGTTCGAAGATTGCCATGTTTCAAAATCAGGGTTTGGCTAATTTGGATACTGTAAGAATTAGTATGTTTGTTTTATTTATTTTGTTTAAAATTCCTCTCCTCGTTTCGTGGTCCGATTTCATTGCTTGATGGACACCTTATAACTAGCGGGGCATACACAAATAACAACAGATAATTTGCATTAAAGATCACGTCATATTGTGTTCGGTGTTCATTTATGTTTCTCATCTCTATCAGTTTTCCCTCGAATTCTGTAGCAATATTAGCTTTAGCCAATATTATAAGAGGTAACTTTATTTACCAAATATTCAAATCCATCGGCTCGGTAGAATGTTTCCCCTTATCCAGGAGGATAACTAGATTTGTACCTGCATTATATTGAATTTCGGGAATAGGGGATGGATATCCAATTTGAGGTTCTCGCTTAATTCTACTTTGAGCCGAGATTTGAGTAAAAAATCATTTTTGCGTGTATTTTATATAGTCAATAATTCTAGCGGTAATAATGTTTCAAATGAGTTTACTATTTGGTGAAAACTGAATTTGCGAGCGGCTGCTTTGATCGAAAACGTTGCTAGATGTAAATTAAAAGTCTGAATTTGGTCATACATAGTCGCTTGCGGATTTCACTTTCATAAATCCTTATTTTGTATTTATTTTCACGATAACATACCTACTTATGATAAGTAATCGCGTGCCCCTCTTATTATCTTAAATGCCAGGGCGAGCTCATGAGAAATCAATTTAAAAGCCAATATTCTCGATTGCCTGAACTCATAAAAAACGAGTACCTAGTAAGCTCGATCTATTTTTCCGATTTTCCCAGCGCTCGATCACCAAACATTTTGGTAAATAATTTGGTACCAGTAATTGATACTGCCGACAAATTGTGTTTTTGGCACCGCTCACCTTTGAGAACATCGCTGAATGCTGTCGTGATCGATCTTTGTGTTGTTGCTGACATTTAATCTTGTTATTTAAAATGAAGATATAACAAAATCAAATATTGTCGCACACTACTTGCTTTGTAGCTCGACCGGTAAACATTCAAATTTATATTTAAAATTAAAAACACATTTTTATATAATTTCGGGTCTTTGTTTTATAATAATAATAATTATTCAGCCTGTAACTGTCCCACTGTTGGGCAAAGACTTCCCTTCGCCTTCGTGAGGATGATAAGGCAAAATTCCACCAAGAGAGCCTAGTCCGGGTTGGTGGATAACACGCCTCCGAAATTATTCTCGGGCATGTTGGTTTCCTCACGATGTTTTCCTTCACCGAAAAGCGAATGATAGTGTGTACAAATTGGTTTTATGATGTACATCATAAAATAAAGACCCGAAATACATGTTAATCGGTACTGAGCTATCCTTTTACCACAACCTCTGATAGGAAACCACGATGTGGTCGTAGGTGAAGCGCGCTAGGCCCTTGACGATAATTAGCTTAATACGTTCATTGTCTGCTAATCACAGCATTGCACAACGTTAGGACCAAAGTATATTCAAGTAAGTAAAAACCACGTCGTTGCAACTCAGTTTTAATAACATTTTCCAGCAAAAATTTGAAGTAGCTTGAACGCATCAGGTTATAAGCGACGCGGAAATTCTACGAATTAAACTCAAAACTTCCTTACAATTATTGCAAGTACATTTCTTTCCACATTGAGCTCGAAAAGATAAATTCTTTCGAGCAGGTGGATTTTCCGGTTCAAGTAACAGATCACATAAATAAACCTTAAGCTTCGTAGCCTACTAGACTGCAATGAAAATAAACTTGGTAAAGTATCACACTTCAAACTCGCTTATTTTGTTAAGAACTTTATCGTCTTTAACGTTTGCCAGGAAACTTTTCGTATGGATTACGAGCAGACAGAGGGTTAAGTCACGTAAAGTGCCCCCATCCTATTGTATTTTATCTTCTCGTTTGAGCGTTTATCTTGAGGGAATTGCCTATACGGCCTCGTCCCATCGTCGTACTCTTAAAAATGTTGGCGAGTGAAATAATTCCAGTTTTCACGAATTCACAAAGCATCTTCTGCTTTTCATGGAAGATATTCAATTACGATAAGCAACAGTGATTACATTACATACTGGAGTGGTAGCCGTGACTGTGAAGATACAAAATCAGGGTTAGTTCAGTTTCATCCGATTATGTTTTGGTTTAACTTTTTTGTAACAAAAAGCGGGCGTGGCGTAGACGTTAGATCAAACAAAAACATGCAATAAATGTTATCCGAGACGGATAGATAACATCCCCGCGTTCGCCTGTGGCAGAAGCACTCAGTTTTTTACGGTGTTTTCACATGTTGTGTCACCGCCTGTCATGTAGGTACGAGAACAGAAAAAAAAGATAGGTACCTATCTTTTTTGTAAAAAAAAAGATTGGTATCTTTTTTTTACCGCTAACGAAAACATTGTGACAGACGATTTGTTTTGCAAACATTTGCAAACATGTTATGTAATAGCCGTCTTACCACAAAAGTTTAGACCAGAGTTAAACAGATGTTTCTAAAATTTCATGCCACAAAATCGACGTCTACCACTCGCGTTTTCTTACTCAATTCTGGAATACCTAATTATTTTACTTGTGAATTTGTTAGTGAGTTAGAAAAACCGAGGGTTGGACATGTGGAGAAAATATTTAGACTCATCTGTTCAACTCTGGTTTAAATCTTTTGTGGTATGCCCGTAGAATTTTAGCGCAACAGACAGGTGTAACTATACAGTCAAAGCTACAACTACAGATATCGAACGTGTCTTGCTCTGGATCATTGAAAGGCCACTAGGTTTACTCTTATGTGGGTTGAGGTGGTGCCAAAACATTTGTAACGCAATTCTGACGAAGTGCATTTGAGACCTCGAACCACACATCTGTATAAAGGTTGTGCCTGGATATATACTTACTGCTAGGTTAGTGCCTTGAACGATCTATTGAATGAACACTAGGTACAGTTACAACCAAAGATCGTATAGCGTTAGCCTATTTTATGCGATCCACGTCTAAGGAGTTCGCAGTTTCGTACCTGACTCGTTGACTTAGTGCAGTATTTTTACAAAGCTATAGTTGGAGTTTTGGCGGGAATCCGATAGGTAGTTGTTTTTTGACGTTGTTTGTTTTTCTATTTTTTCCACAATCTTGTGTTTCGTCGTTAATGTGTAATATTGATGGAATGATAGTCAGTGAGTGTACGATAACGTGCACGAGTGCTTAACTTTAATGCCTATGATTTGCTTATTGTGAAATTAAGAAATACTGAAATATTATAATCATATTTGACACTGGCTAAATGCACAAACCGTGCGAAACCGTAACTAAAAGAAAAAAAACGCTAAAGTCTTATGGCAATAAAATAAACAAATGCCAGCTGTTCCCATTAGACTATGGAGGTTCTATAGGCTGTGCTACAGCGACCAGTACTTGACTGGCAACAAGGCGTTACTATGTACCGTAGAGTGCAAAATATAGGTACTCTAGTTTATGGGCCTTATCTTTCATAATATTCTCGTCACGTAGCACATTCCGTTTATTTAACACTCTGGCCACCCCACTATCCGTAATGGCACGTTCTTTATCTTCTGCTCTTAACCCCTTAGCTATATATTATTATCTGAAAACTGTAGGTAGAGTGAATACTATCCGTCCGTAGCTGTTATAGTAGGGGCATATATAGCACCTATATATGCCCTATATATATATGGACGGACTTGTCTTTTTAATCAAGTAAGTAGCGATACTGATACTTAAAAAGTCTGTCTACTGGTGGATCTTTTAATACAACAGCGTAGAAAGCGAGAGGGCAGGTGCATCTGATGGTAAGCGCTAAGCCTCATCACGCCTTGTTTTAGGAAGGTAATGCTTTCGCACAACATGCCCATTGTTATTATAACAATTGATAACTTATAGTATATATTGTTAGAGCTCGCACAAAAATCCATATAATCCAATCATAAGAAAATTGAACGTTATTTATTCGCTCATATTTACTGTAACGACCATTGTTTGCTTGCCACGATCGGTTTGGGTCTGTATTTGTGTGAATATTCTCATCTGGTTCTGTTCAGCAAATACGCATGAATTTGTATTGTAATCGGAAAGGGATTCAACATTGTATGGACTTGTTTAATCGTAAACAACCGAGGGTATCGATATTCTTCGTGTGGTTAACATGGACTTTTATATTTTGATGTAATCTTTTCAAAATGTATATCACTACCTAGAGTCTGGCCAACGAAAGTAGACACTCGAATTTTTTCGAAATGTTTTACATGGCCATACTAAAGTGTTTCCACCACTGAAAATTATGCTCCGTGACAGGGTAAATTTAGGATGCAATACTTATTGATTATATAAATATATGATGATAATGATAATACAAAATAAACAATCTTATTGATTATTATTAATTCTGAATCTAAAAATAAACAAAAGCATTGGCTAAATTAAAATGTTGTTTTCAAAAATTTGGGAGAACCGGCATCAGGGTATGGCATTACTAATACACAAATTCCCCAATATTTTAAAGATGTTGGCAATTATGGGTTGCCATACTAATATTTTTTGAATTTGCCGGGGTTTTTCAGTATCTACTTTCGTTGTCCAGACTCTAGCTGACCCGACACGCATTGTCCTGTATTTGTCATTTTACCCGTCAAATAAGTTACATTACAAAAGTTAATGTGATCGTGAAGTTTTCTCAAATTTTCTAATGGTCCGCGTGACTTTGCTGTTTTTTTCTTTCATAATAACCTTCTCCTGATGATAACAAACACAACAAAAAATAATTAGCAACATTGGTCCAGCCGTTCACGCGTGATGCCGTGACCAAGGGAAATAGGGATTCATTTTTATATAATACAGATTAGAACGAAAAAAAAAACATTTAACTGAAACAACACACATACCTACATTTCACAATGCGGATTCGATGCCCGCCCGGAACTAATATTTATGTGATCCACAGATATTTGCTTCTGGTCTGGGTGTTATGTGTATGTGAAATTATATGTCTGTAAACGTTACCCACAACACAGGAGAAAATCTAGTATAGAGTTCCTTTTTATTTTTAAAATAAAAAAAATAACAATAAATATGTGAATACGAAACCAAAAACATGAGAAAATGCACGAAAAACAGAAATTGATTATACTTAATGAATTTTCTAATACATTTTGTGTGGTACGGCTTGACGACAACGTCTGTCAGGCAAGCTAGTAATACCTATACCTAAATAAAAATACCACTGAAAGAAAACGCGGGTAACAGCGAGCATTAAATAACCTTGGTTTTATGTCAATAGCCTTTTTTATCAGAACATTCCACTTTATTCCCATTTATCACGCACTACTGGACCCCGACATTCCCGAACACTTCAGGAAAACTTGTAATAAACTAAACTATACAGATATTGTATAATAGATGTAGGTAAATTAAAATGGCTTCGAAAATTTCCTTTTTTCACTCGGCATGGGCACGTAGACTTTTTAGCTATCGCCTGCTGCTAACTTCAATCTAACCATAGGTACAGAACGCCACAAAAGAATCTCTAATATTCAATCAACAACATAATTGTATGAGCCAAGAGTAAATAATAAAATTGAGATATGCATAAATCCTGATAAAACTTATAAAATCAACCGACAAAACAAAAAATCAACCGTGAACAAAACAAATCAACGTCAACAACAACACCAACTTCAAATCAACCATATTTTGAACGAAACGTAAAAAATACAGATAAAACAGTAGCTATAACTGAACCGTAAAGATTAAACTAGACGATTACAAACAAGAGCACCGCGAACAGACCCCAGCTGGAAAATTCTCTAAAGACCAAATTGAGATAACTCGGAACTAAAAGTTTATGTAACCGGTTGCCAGCCGGTTGCATTGTTGCAAGCACCACTTAGTGAAATTGCAGCAAAACCAGTAAAGTGCTTCGTACTGTTACTTATTCTGTGGTAATGTGCCATTAGTCCTTAGACGTTCATGTGTGTTGTGATTCCTTTATGTTGTGTAGGGTATTGTGTTCAGGAATGTTTTGACTAGCCGCAATTGAATTCAATTCAAGCTGCAATGCTGCAATTTGTGTATTGAAATTCTGTTATTACTTGTCGCTGTGCTACAAACTAGTGTCTGAGACAGTTATATGACTACTCAAACCTCCGAATCGTCTTCACCCGACGAACTTTAATTGCTTAGTAGAGTCACTGACTGACCCCTTGACCCGCTAAATTGGCATCGCTCTAATTCATCATGGACTCAATCAGGTTCAATTTGCACGAAAAGTTACACAATGTTCTATTGAAAAGACACCGACTACCAAACTCTTCAAAAAACTAAACTAGTGATTTATCCTGAATGGTTTATTTGATTTGCTGCCTTAACTGAAACTTTTGCATAAAGGTCAAGTCTTCAGGGAACTTTGCCGGGTATTTCAGTACCAACGTGATATTGGAATTCCCTTGAAACGTAATAATAAATAATCGTTTACCAGTGAACTTTCTTCAATGATCTGAGAAACTGGAATAGTTTACTGCTTTGGATGGGCATACAGTACCTACCACAGAGGCGGCTGTAGCCTATAAATTATGAGCGTAATGTCACAGAAGACTAAATAGTAACAACCTAATGTACTTACTAAATTTAACAAAATACACTCGAGATCTTGTACCGATCTTAATGACACTACAACGCATTGTCTCGATCATAACGTAGATTGTTTGTCGCGCAAAATCCGCCATATTTTGACAGCACTCCAGTTAACGCACTTATTTAATACAAGTCAAAAAAGCTTCCATTACATTATAATTTGTTTTATAGGTATAAACCTATACCGCCTATTCGTGTTCTGATTCTCTATGGACTATATTTGTATTGTGTTACAGTATATAGAGCTCACTTTTTCATTGCAAACAAAAGTTCGACCGCGTCACGCCTCAATCTACTTAATCGATTTTAATACTTACTTAATCGATTTTAATACTTGATGAGTCCACAACTCGGTTTGTCCATTAATAATTATTCGAGCAGTGCTGTAGTAACTCACTCGTTTAGAACTAAAATAGATCGTCAGGGGTCATCGGGCCCTACCAGTCTAGGTGATTTATGAGGCTTCTCAAGTTCGCTGACCCTTTTTTTCCGAATTGTTGCTGTAAACTTTCGAGTTACGGGTGGGTACTACTGGAATTGGATAATGTAGAAAAGTTAAACTATTATTTATTAGTATCGAGATTACCATTGAGCTATTCTGATAGCTTGCATATAAACCCTTGCGGTCTTACCAAAAAAAAAATAAACCAACAGTTGAACAGATGAGTCTAAATATTTTCTCCACAAATCTACGTCTAATCTTCGCTTTTTCTAACTCAATCATATTTACAAGTAATATAATTTAGGTATACCAGGATTGAGTAAGAAAACGCGAGTAAAAAAGTAGATTTTGTATAACGAAATTTTAGAAACCTGTGTTTCTCTCTGTCTAATCTATTTTGGTAAGGCCGTTATTTATTGGTATCGAGATGAGCATTCAGCAATTCTGATAGCTTACCAATACTTGTTCATGTAAATAGCATGTATGAAGCAAGTCATGAAAGTAGAAGAAGCGAAAGAGGTGTGTCAGAATCGTAGCATGTGGAAAGATGTAGTCTCTGCCTTCCCTGACGGGAAAAAGGTGTGAATGTATGTATGTGTATGTATTCCTCTTGTCGCTCTTATCGTTTTCATATTATAATTGTTGTTTGCAAAATTTTGCGCGGTGCTGCATTGCACTCGCCACCCAAAAGTATTGGTTTTAGTAATCTGTGATTATTGTACATACACTGATATTGTCCTACACTCAATTAGAAATAAGTGAACTTCCAACAACATTATCTCTCATCCGACAGTTCGCTCCTTCCCTCTGCGGCCTATCATTACGTATCTCAATACCACGACCTTTAATTACGCCTTCGCTCCGCTTCGCTACAGCCGCATGAAGAATGAAGGCCTGTTAACACGGTATAATAAAGTCATTTCCCCCAAAGCAAGGGTGGCGATAATTCAAGGGCACGCTCAAAATTTTCATGAAACTCGTAAGCTTGGACGGGAAATATTTAATTTGACTGTACCTGACAGGCAGGTGTTGCCAGCGACTGTGGCTTTACGGCTTTACGGCCCGTTTTTTCTTATGGCAATACTTTTTACGACGGCCTCTAATGTTCACGCTTGTCGTTTTGAAAAGTGGCCTCGGCTGGATATTGTGTTTTTGGCCGCCCCTATATTTTTTTTTGGCATTCTTTCCGCATCTATTTCGTTTTCTTTTGAGATACATTAAATTAATTTTCAGAGTACCTAAGTACCTATTTTTAATAAACGTATCAACACTAAGAGAACTAAAGTTTTCCAATTAATTTTACATCTATCGTTATCAGTTTTTCTCAACCCGTTATGTTTTGTGTCACGAAAGAGAGGAAAAGTAGAAGTGAAAAATGGGCTGCGCACGTGCCTAACATAAGCCTATATTCAAATAAACGGCAGTTGACTTATAAAAACTTATCTAGCTAGACAAAGTAACTTTCAATTTTTTTTGACTATAGCGTTTCTGATGTAGATGTAAAACTAACCCACTTTTACTCTCTTTTTCTGTTTTCTGTTCACAATAGTATAGAACTACTATTTGGAATTATAGCGTATAAAGTACAAAAAACATACACTCGAATTGAGAATCTCCTCCTTTTTGGAAGTCGGGCTAACGTGTCTTGTTGGTCTATCCCAGACGACATGGTGTGCCGATCTTTGTTCTGTAAAGTTTTCTATCATTTTGAAATAATTGTCTTATATTATTTACAGGCTACAAAGGGTCCTGACATGACGACTGACAACGCGCTCAATTCTCAACGGTATGTGAATAATAATATTATATTAAAATACCTAATATTTTCAGCGCGACGTTTATTTGATGCTTATGAAACATTCACTTTATATTCTTGTTTGAAAATTGAATACTGAACATATTATTATTGTCATTTTACGTAACATGGTGATTTATTCCTAATTTCGAAAGACGTAGCATTAAAATTGTATGAGCAGCTCGAGGAACAAGAATGAGCTAGATCTTTTAACGTAAAGTATATTTTGATCGCAGGTCAGGTCACCTGAAATAGATTGAATAAAATACAAAACATACCTACATACAAACATACACACATTATATTATAACTAAGTACAAAATTCTTTATATAGGTATTAATTAGGAAACCCTAATAGACTGTATGAATATATTGCAGTTTGGATAATAATACATATTATATACCTACTGGTACGTGTGGCATTAATTACTTTTTTTTAAAGGCGGTCCGCAACCCCAATTAGAGACCAAGTAATCCTATCTACATTGCGCTAGCTCAAATTTTTACATTACAATTTTCTCATCTCTAATTTAAAATGGCACAATTATTACCGCTTAGATTCGACATTTCCTTCGCACAGGGTGTTCAAAAAGACTTCGCCCAACAACAAGCTCACCCTGTACCTGGCGTCCCGCGACCTGGTGGTGGAGAATGGCTCCATTGACACTATACAGGGGGTTCTACACGTCGAGGCTGACTATTTGGAGAATAAAAAGCTGTACGGACAAGTCACGCTGACTTTTCGGTGAGTACAAATTCGTATTATTCCTTTAGGAATAACCCTTAAAAATACGGTGTACTTACTACCGACTCTTGGTCTACTTTCTACGGTCTCTAGTCAACTATTGCTCAGCCTGAACAAAACTGACATTGAGGACCTAAACAGAATTGTTTTACTTTAAACAATAGTAATACATGGCTTTCGATATCATTTAGGTAGGCGTCGATCCCTTTAGATTTAAATTCAACCTACATTGAGCGTCAAAATGTCCCAACAAGATGTCAAAGTACGAATAACTAGTAAAACGATTCTGTTAAGGTTCCCAATTGGATCGCAATAAGACATCATGGTAAGGCCCCAGAGGATACTATCTGATCTGACGAATAGACAAACATAAAAGTTTAGTTACAGTATTTTATTTATCCATTAGGTACTAAATAATTCACCAAGTAGTAGTGTGCACTTGTTGTGTGTGACATTATTGCGTTTGAAGGGCAGTGTTTCCAACTAAATTATAAGCATTATGAGTCCCCAAACTCCGAGGTTGACGAAGTAAAGTGAAAGTAACAACTACCTAACTATGCAAAGTTTTGGGTGTGATATCACTTTTTTCACTGACTGTACTATGCACGTGCGGGCGAGTTGACTACTACAAAAATTAAAGGTGGCGACTCGACCGCATGGGCGAATTTATTGCAGCCGAGATAACAACCGACTCGATGCTACAAATGATAGGATAGTGCGAAGGCATTTCCCCCCTCAAAAAAAAAAGGCCACTTAACATCGGGTGGGTACGACTGGCATGTCTAGGGTTTGTTGTAAAAAGGTATGATTAATATTAATGTACGAAACCCTAATGATATCAAAGAAACGGTCTACTACGGTACAACAGCGTCATGTCGGCTAAAACAAACTTTATGGACAAAATTATCGATATTTTAATCACCTACAGTTTAGTTGAACGGTTCTTTTGGTAATAAATAATGGAGCATCCGCCTTTAAACTTTTACAATTTACGTCAGTTTTTGGAAAGGAAGTGATAAACATTCCCAAATTATCTACTAAACGAACTTCAGCCGGGCAAACGATATTGTTTATTACTTTGATAAGCTGCAAAAAGTTTCAATTGGATTTCTTATACTTACATGACCTGCTATATTTGTAATATTTCATTAAATTATATAAGTGAACATTGACTTTATGACGCAGATTCCATGCCTATTACTTTTTGTTTTAGCTTTTCATGTGACGCGCGTCAATTTATGCTTTATTTCTACGCGGACGAAGTTGAGGGCCAAGGTTAGTTAAAGAAGTAATTTAATGTAAAGTATACGTCTGTCTATCACCTCACAAAAGCCGTGAAAATAAACCTGTCAAGTTATTTAGGAGCGGCAGCGTTTACGCAATTCAAGTTTGTGCCGAGTCAGGGCCGAGAACTTGCCACGCCGCAACGCCCCGCTGTGGTGTTTTTTATTTATTAATTTTGGCTTCGCGCGTTCGTGCATAATTATTACGAGTAGTGTCACGTTTAAAATATTTTAAGCTTTACACATTTTCACAATAGGAAAGACTAAGCATAATAGCAATCCTCGCGGTCAAGTAGCCAAGTCAGTTTACAATCAAAGACACGGTTCAGTAAAGTGGTGGACGCTTTACAGAAACGATAATTTTTTTTTTGGTGTAAGTATATATCATTTGCCCACACTCGACACTCCATGATTCCACCAATATTACGCACACAAGTTTCAGAAAAAAAACATAACCACCACGTCTCACTTTCGGATTTCCGACAAAACTCCCGCTGTGGTGTTGTTAATTAAAATGAACGTTTTGTTACACACAGGTGCCAGAAATAGGCCACAGGGCTATCCGTTTTGCTTGCAGGCAGTAGGATAACTTCAAGGCGAATTATTCCGCTACATGCTCAATCAAAATTCAACTCTCCATACCGTCGAATGTTAGTCAGTTTTTAAAAGAAAACTAGCTTCAAAACATTGTAATAAGCTTTTTGCTACTTTTTTTTCTAAACTTTAAGTAAAAAATATCCCGAACATCACTGTTACTCACTAAAGATTTTCATTGTCTACCTTCAGTCTCAACCATCAGATCACCTCCCTGTCGCGATTATATTGTAATTTCATCTGATTTTTGACAGTAATGCAAATTTTCATCTAAATTGAAGAAAGGTGGTTCAATTGAGATGAAATTTTGTATGACCTGTGTCAGAATTGACTTTCAAAGAACCTAAAGATAAATCCGCTTAATCCAAACTATATGCTATTTATTTGTATTTTATTGGCATCGGAATATTTTATGATATTTGGAAGTCTGCTATTTCAATTAAAACATTTGAAATCAATGTCACAAACTATTCCGAGGCCACTCAATAGAGATTCGATTGAAGCATTCTTAAATCAGCAGGCTTGACCCCAAGTCAATCGATCGGTACAGCAATCGTGCACGATGGAATTGCTTTGAAATGCGACCTGCGCCATATCGTATACCATTGAGTGAACAAATGCGAATGAAACAGATTGGCTGTGATGTTTAAAATTGTTCTACTAGAGACAGGAATAACAATTTTGTTGTTTCATACGAAGAAGATCTACTTATTAAACTACGTTTCATACATAATTTTGCTGTAGGTAACGCCGCGTATATAAGGTAACCTATTGTGTTGGTTTTCGCGTATGACAGGTGGACAGTTAACATGAGGTTTCTAAAACTCAGCTTGGACATGACATGAGAACTGAAACCTACAGGGTACCATTTCAGATGAAATGTACCTTTGAATAATTTAATTAAGAGACACGTGTGAGCTGCAAAGCTTTTGTTTGCTTGTTTGTATTAAATTAAGGCAGACTGTCTACCGCAGGTTAGAGATGGAATTAAACCAGAGATACTTATTCGATATATAATTATTCGAGTCCACCTAATAATAACTAAGTACCTATGGGTTTTTAACAGATTCGCGGTTGAAGATTAATGTGTAATCGGTATCACTTGATGAGACTGATGCCAATCATTACATTCGTGATGACGATTGCCGATGGTGCAAGATTATCGATTAATAATCGATTAAATCGTTAATATTATGACTCGATTTATGTCCCTGACAAAACTCTCTTATGTATAGTGAAATAGTGGCTTTCTTTTTAGATGTCTTCAGAAACGTTAACCGTCTTACCACACAAGTTTAGACCACAGTTAAACAGATGTTTGTAAGATTTCGTTCCACAAAATCGACGTCTACCACTCGCGTTTACTTACTCAATCCCGGATTCGTAATTATTTTACTTGTGAATTTGTTATTCAGTTAGAAAAAGCGAGGCTAGACTACGTCTTACCCTTTGATTGATTTGTGGAGAAAATATTTAGACATAATAATATCTGTTCAACTCTGGTTTAAATCTTTTGCGGACCGAAAAAGTTTTCTAGTCCAAGATTAGACAGTCAAGAAGACATTACCGCAATTTCATAATAAGTTGAATAACTTTAGACTGTTCTTCCATCAGGTATGGCAGAGAAGACGAGGAAGTCATGGGTCTCAAGTTCTGCAACGAGGCCATCATGAGCCTCGCGCAGATCTGGCCTGTGCACTGCAACCACGATAGGGAACCGAACACCCCACTTCAGGTATGAAATATGTAAATTGAACTTACATACGATTAGGTTAATAAATTTGCATTACTAATTATATAGGTACCTACCTATCTATCATGTTGATCAACTCATAAAAGATTACCAGATACATTATTTAAAGCTTTTCTTAATTATTTAATTAACTTTCTTAATTCAACTAATATATATTAAAATAGGTTCACTATTTTAAAATACAGTTGCATCATTGTATGACGTAATTGTAGGTAACCGTATTTTAAAGGTAAAACGTATTTTAGTTGGTGAGATTGTTTTACTAAAGAGAAATCATTGAGACTTCTGCATTGACAAGTTGAAAAGAATGAACATAAACTCTCTACTGTCGCGAACTAAAGAGAAACACAATTCTTTATCGTCACTAGTACACGATAGAAGATAACGAAGACAAATTGCCTGATGATACAGTTGACTAGAAAAGTCGAACATGGGCGAAACATTGAATTGGCTTTTCTTTGCGTATTTGGGGTGTTTAGCGAATTTGGTAGCTGACTGTACATGGCGTTTCTAGAGCTACGAGGAACTTCCGAAGCTCGTGTCGGTTCGCTCAGTGGATTTGGGATTTGTTTCCAATCCCCTTCATCTTTCGTTATACAAGATTTGTGTCATGGATTTAACGTGATTGTCAAATTGTGTCGAAAGTTGTCGACGCTTCATGATTTTATAACCGACTTAAATGAGTTCTTCAATGGACTGTTTTTTAATCTTTATTTTGTCGTTGCCTCGATCTCAGAGTAGGTACAAGGATAGCGGCTTCAATTGAATTCTCATCCCAAGCTAATTCCATAAAAAAATGATACTACATTTTGTAGTAATATAGGTACCTAATAGATTCTTGAAGATGGATTTTTGGTTCATTTAATTTTGAACGCTTGAGTTTTTAATCTTACTAATGACAGATTATCTCTATCCTTTCTCTTGAACTTGGTGTACCTACCTATATCTCTATGGACTATTTAGACCCGCATTTCCTTTATCTGATCGTTAATGATCTACGTCTGAACAATCAACTAGATTACACACCAACCAACTTCTCGAATTATATATCGTAGGTGAAATCATTTTTCCGTTAGCCAAGATAATGCCGTTGTCGCCTCAATAGCCACAAAATATGTCGGCCTATGTACAAAAGGGTGATAACGAGACATTTATTTGAAGCAACAAATTAATCTCTTATAATACACGATGTTTATTCGAGTATTTTATTTGATAAGTAAGCAGAAAATTGGTCCAGCCGTGCATGAGTTATAAATGATGTAATAACATGATTTTGCTCTGTATATTATAACTATATAGATGTTGAAATATAATATACAAGAAGAAAGATATATAACGTACATCAAGCCACTGGGTATTGCCCTCAAAAAATGCATCTTTATGGTCCTGTCTGGCGAATCTACGACTTCCTTCCCCTTTGATGACTTCGTCCGCCCATCGAGCAGCTGGTCTGCCTCTTAGCCTCTCTCCTCTTCTTGACCACCATTCCGTCTCTGCTTTAGTCCACCTGCCATCTTCTCGTCTGGCTAAATGCCCTGCCTACCTACATAACTGTCAAGAACAATAAATTTCTGCGTTGAAGAATCGGTAGATAATGAAATAATATCTCAATTTTGAAAATCGTAATTGTATATTATTTGTGTGTTCTCGCTTCACGTGAAATGTACTGAAGCTATTGCAATACCGCGTTTGTAGCCTAGATTCAGATACAAAAAATATTATGTAGGTTTTCTGTTAGATCTAAAATATACGAAGAGTAGCAACTAAAAAACGTCTTTCGTTTTATGAGCTCAAGAATACATTTTCTACAGATTTCAATCAGAATACGAGTATGATATCAAACACGTCGGGATTACAATATATTTTACGAAGTTTGTGAATTTTCATAGCATACACATTTTAAAAGATTATTATAACCATAGATACTCGTAGTATCTACTACACTGTCTGTGATTAATAACAATGCGAACACGCGCAGACGTGTATTGAAGAGACTTTGAAGTGGCGATTCATACAAAACAGGATTTTTTAGCGGCCTCGGTGTGGGTATATAGTCATGGTAAACAAAAGATTCTACTATAAGCATACGTAGCAAGCGTACGTATCAAGCATAATAAAAAAACAAGCTTTTACCTATCCTATCCTACTAGTCCTTCTTAATATTATACATGCGAAAGTTTGTATGTTTGTCCTCTCTTCACGTCCTAACGGATAATAGGATTTGGATGTTTGGTTGGTATATAGAAACTAGAATAAAAATGATACCATTATCCCGTATAAATTCACGTTTCCTGCGGGTTAATAGCAAACGCGAGTAAAATCGCGGTTCGCAACTAGTATAATTAATAAGAGACAACCCAAGAGAAACGCATCGAGCCAACGCCCCGCTTTTCCCTTCGATAAAATTGATTTTTTTAACTCTCCAACAGGATGCTCTGATTAAACGGCTCGGAGCCAACGCGTTCCCGTTCCACCTGGAGCTGACTCCGCTGGCGCCCCCCAGCGTGCAGCTAGTGCCCGCCAAGCAGTACCACGGAGCACCCATCGGGACCTCGTACGACGTCCGGGCTTATATCGGTAAGGGTACCGAAGCGACTACCATTGGGTTGCTACAACTTCAAAGGTAAAGTGCGTCATATAGGCTAGGCCATTTTTATCCTGCACTTGCAGAAAACGTGTGACGTCATAATGTGCTGTAAATACAAACGCTTTACGCTACATATTTTGACAGTTTAAAACGTGCACATAACTTGCCTTCACGCGTTTGTCAGATCTCTAAATCCCATACTGGAATACGGTTCCGCAAACGCGCCGCGTTTCGTGTTTAAATGGTCATAGCGAATAAGAGCCATGTGAGTAGCCTATGTGGGATTATGGAATTGTCGACACGGTCAGTGCGTTGCTAAACGCACGCATGCTTTTCTAGCGATAGCTACAACGACCGACATCAGTATTGAACGTAGGCGTCAGATTGTCAGGATTGAAAATCTGAAAATAATCCAAAAGAAGACGTACGAAAGGACTTCAAAACTGTCCGAAACAGTGGACGGAGTTTTATCGTCATCATCAACATCAACCCCTATCCGCCTATGCACTGCTGAGCACGGGTTGGTCTTTTTACCACAATGGCTATTACATACTGATCTGAGGCGAATAAGGTAGGTTCACCTAATAAGGACCACGTTTTTACAAATCCTTATAAATCTGATTTAAGAAGCGTTTCAACTGAAATATAGTAATTGCTCATATTTGAACTGAAAATATTGGGCAAAAATCATTTATCGAAAGTAAATTAATGACAACAATAGTTTTAAAAAAACTTGTCAATGGACCTTATTAAAAACAGGTGATCTCAATAACGCCCATTTCTTTACTGCAAGTGTTTCTTAAACTACTTTACTTTATTATTTTATTTCAATTTTGTGAGATACAGTTCCTGTTATTTTTATCATTCCCGAAAGATTAATCTATAAATGAATAAAAATTGATGTTGTGGTCTTTATTAAGACTATAAAAACTTAAATGCAGTATAACAACATTTAATTATGTATTTCAATAATACACAGTTTATTTTTGTATTGTTATGTATTAAGTGAAATAATTATCAGCTACAAAATAATGCGATTTAGGTATATTATCAGTCACAGCTCTTGGGCCTTATTAAGTGAAGAGAAATTACATTTTTGGCAGTGGATCTTATATTGACTATCAAATAGTAACATAATGTACTAAGTACTTAAATAAACCGAATGAATTCAGGAAAATCAGTGACATTTCTACTTCGTAAATGTCTATGTTGATATTCCTTCATTTTTGGTGGTTCCATATTTTATATGAGTAATAAAAAAATTATTGAGTATTATTTTTTTGGAGATATGGTTTAAAACATACCTGTTCCTACAGAGTCATAAATAATTATTAAAAAAATGTGGTATTAAGTAGTTATATTTAGTAATAACAAGACTAGCAAGTAGGTAGTTTACAGTATTCATAGACCTTATAAGGTCCGGCCTTTAATTGGTGACAAGGAGGTGGACCTTCTTAGGCATTTCGGCATCCCGGAGAAAACCAATACAAATCTACATTAAAAAATCGTGCTTTCAATAACATAACTTCACAATCCACGCGTAGACGTTTTTTGTTCCTTTATTTAAATTAATTTCTTGTAAAAACAAAAAAGACTACTTAAATTACTCAAAATGCCCCCAAGGAATATAATAAATCGACCGACGCATTGTGACATGTACTACATTGACAAGCATACTGACAAAATGGCAGCGTAAAATGTAAATAATGCCAATGCTCTTATATGATTGGTCAATAAGGAACGTCAACACGAGTTTTGATTTCTGTTTATCATCGGGAAGTGGGTTTTTGAAATGGTGGCCCTTATAAGGAACCGGTCCTTATAGGGTGAACCTACCTTATAAGGTTTGCAAACTACATTTCATTTTTTGTAAAGGCCAACCGAGAGACATGCTCTACTAATTCTACATCTTGAGTTCGTGTTTATCTTGTTTAGATCCTCCTTTCCAAATGTTCAAATTTATGCTACCCGTGAAGTGCTCTCTAAATATTTTCATAATTGATTGATTGCAAAAACGAAAACGACTCGTGTATGGTAATCTAATATTCGAACGCAAATAAGTTTTGTAAGCTTGTAGATATAAATGATGACTCATCTGAATGTATAAAATATGTAATATTTTTGCTTTCACAGCCAATGTAATTTCATACAACACTCAAGGAATGTAATTTATCTGATCATAACGTGATTTGACTACGTTTTTGCCTTTACGAGTACAAGCGCTCGTTGGCATAGTTTAACTAGATCAATCTATTATTATTATGAGGAGATTATGAGCCTGAAAAGTCCCCCTGCAATGCAAAAGCCTCTCTTTGTTGTCGTTGTTGTTGATGTCTGAGCTATGGCTGTCCAGTGTCCATTCTTTCGAGACGTCATCAAGGTTACCTGTACGATTTTACCTACATCGATTTTACTTTTCGTAGGGCACTTTCAAAGCCCTCGGTCCAGGTCATGTCAAGCTCATCAATCGGCAGAGGCGCCAGAGGCCTTTGAGCAGACTGACAAACCCTGACATCAAATGACGCCACACCACATAAGAGAGTCGATCATGTACCTACCTATCAAAGTATGACGTCTGAAACATTTGCTTCGCCCTCTCAAATCCATCATACTAACATTCGGACGCAATAACAATCGTAATAGGGGGCTTTCCTATTTGTAATCTCCGCTATTACTCACAATAAAAACGGAAATAGTAGAGGGTCGAAAATCGTTTCGTGGAAAGAGCAAAACCTATTGGTTTTTGTAGTTCAGCAGATTGCGTGACTTGTACTTATTAGTTATTGAAGTTTGTATATTGTTATACTACTTTGTATATTTCAATACTAGCGGCCCGCTCCGGCTTCGCACGGGTATCACTACATTATCTATATATGTATAAAAGCCAAAACTGACTGACTGACTGACTGACGATCAACGCACAGCTGAAACCACTGGGTCTAGAACCATGAAATGTTGCACAAATATTCCTTATGTGACGTAGGCGTGCAATAAGGAAGGATTTTTGAAAATTCAACCCCTAAAGGGGTTCAACGAAGTTGTAAAGTTATTGTGTAACAACGTATTTTCTTTGTCTGATCAGCTTCACACTTGGCATTTATATTTTAAGATTTAATTAAACACGTGTTTCGTCGTTTTTTAATATTCAACCCCTAAAATAATAATAGGCTTCAAATTTACTATGGCCAGACTTTTACAAAGCCCGAATTGCTTTGCATTATTTTATTATCCTAGAGTTTTCATACATATTTTGATGTTCCTAATTCAAATCACATTATTGCCCTTGGGCTTTTCATACAAAATTACGGCTCCGGGCTTGGAATTACTTGATTTCCAAGTTCTCCTTTTTGACCTTTAGGCCCCTTCAGGGCCTGGGAAATGAAAATTATTCATAATACTTTAACACGTAATACCGGTATGGTTGGTTATAAAGATATGTTAATGAATTTAAAAAAATTAAGTGTAGAGTAGCGCGTACCTTGATTACTAAATTCTCCTTTTTGACCTTTAGGCCCTGAAAAAGACGTACGGGCTGTACGTCCTGCAAAATGTAAACCATATTTAAAAGTGTCATTTTTATAAGTTACCTATAAATAATAATGGTTATTGGTTACTAGCAACGGCTGCGCCCGCGTACACTCGCGTATTCTTATTATTCCGTTGGGTCTCAGCATTTCTCGGAATAAAGAGTGACTCGTGTCACAGGGTATGGTAAAAAGCAAGCAGGTAGCTGAGAGGCCGACATGTTCCTCAAATTCGTTAAATTTGATTAAAGATTGAATAAATGCGGACGAAGTCGCGGGTAACAGCTAGTTATTGTACATATAAACCTTTCTCTTCAATCACTCTATCTATTAAAAAACCGCATTAAAACCCGTTGCGTAGTTTTAAAGATTTAAGCATACATAGGGATATAGGGACAGAGAAAGCGACTTTGTTTCATACTATGTAGTATGTATGTGAAGCTACGCGGTAGTGTATGTAGTTATTATCAAACCAACATTTTAAATCTGCAGACAGATTTGAAATACGAAAAAAACTGATATTTAGTAGTTCATAATATAATTCAAGAGATTTTTTAGGGATAAATGGTAGGATACTTATTGCCAGGAGATCTAAAAAGAAAACATAAAATATAATCGTGTAAATTGATTTATTTTTGGCTATCACGAGTAAGAATGATGAATGGACGAATGGAGTCAACGGAGGCGTCGTTTCAGTTCGTGGTCTGAATTACAAGCGCCTAAATCCCTTTTGTTATATTTCGCGTCAGAAATAAACCCCCAAATCACCACCTCAATAACGGCGCAATAAAGCCTATGTTACATACAGCGTGGGTGTGGTTTTGAGATGACGCCGTTCACGACCTGAGAGATTTAGATACAAAAAGCCGCTGCATTATTTTCGTATCATAAGTCTAAGTCGATATCGTGGCATCAAAGCGTACCCTTCAAAGGTTAGCGCCTACTAATGAAACAGCGATCGTATCATTAGCGAACTAACGAACTTAGGATAGCGTGGTAACCCAAAATGAGCCTTGGCCTCCGGTAATAAGCACTTCGCCTCCGCCGGACTGTCTTGTACCACCCTGTCAGTCCTCCACCTGGATAATTTATAGAACACTAGCTGCGCCCCGCGATTTCACCCTCATTTGGATAATATACGATATATCTATATGAATTGTAGCCTATGTGTTATTCTGATATGTAAGCTATATAATTGAGGAGTTTCATTAAAATCCATTCAGTCGTTTTTGCGTGAAAGAGCAACAAACACACATACACACATACTCACAAACTTTCGCGAATATTAGTAGGATTTGTCAATAGATTGTTTTGCATAAACTAATATCAACTGTGCCTCAAGGAGTGCACTGTCTTAAAGTGACCCAATAAGTATTTAACGGAAGGTCATAGTTACCCTGAATGACTGTAGATATCTATTTATGTTCCTTATTATCTCTGATAATTAAATTCTCTACTTTATCTAACAGAAAGTATCTTATTACTTTAATATTATTTCCAGTTCACAGAATACACTGAATAATATTTCGCTCGACTTTATGCCTTTAATATAATCCGCACTCACTTTTTTCTTTATTAGTTGAAAGGAATAAGTTGTTTTTAATTGAGTTTTATAACTTTATGCGCAATAGAGTCTCCAATTACGCCGCTCGCCCTCACTATTTTTTAATGGCTGGCAAATTAAATATGGTTCGTAAAACGTTATTTCTCTCATGTAAATATATCATTTAAATATTGTTCTACGAGGCATACAGTGTGTAATTTCGTTAGATGCAGTGAGTGTATTAATTATCGTTCATTTTTCAATTTTTTGTGGTAATACATAGTTCAATATTTTCGAGTCAGAAATTAAAATTATACTTTACAATAATGTCAGTGTAGTAAAAATAACCTACTAAGAGACTAAAACATTCACACAAAAAAAACAAGTCTATGGCATGCGATATCAGCGACTGTTTATCCTCAAAATTGGTAATTTGCACTTTGCCATACAATACATGATAAATTATAACTACCGTACCCTACCATGCGGGCGTGTGTGACCAGTGACCACGGTCAATGATCGAAATGTCCAGGTTGGTCAAAATGATATTTGTGTCTCCAGTGCGTCTCATGTAATGCCGTCATCAATCACTATCCGCCCAATGCTAACAAGGGTCTCTTTCGTGAGAAGGATTAGGCCATAATCCACCACGGGGGCCCGGTCCAGATTGGTTAAGTATAGTATAGGCTGACGCACATAAGGTCGGGCCACACCACACCGCATCGCATAACAAATCCCCTGCTGTCATCACTTTAGTACATTTTATATGAACTAGCACACTACAGGCGAACCGCGACTCCTGTAGTCTGTAGTATGCGCCAGCCTTAAATATGAATCCAATTTAGAACCTTTATTGTTTGCTTCTCCCTCCAGCCCAGCGTCCTGATGAGAAGGTGTCCCGTCGCAGCACAGTGCGCATGGGCATCCGAGTCCTGCAGGGGCCGGGGCGGTGCATCCCGCCCCCGGTGCTGCCGCCCTCGCCGGTGCACACTCTCGCGGCTCTAGCCCATCACAATGTTCTCAGGTAAGAAGTTGAGCTTACGGTTTTTAAGGTTCTACGTCACGTAGGCGGCTACGATGTGCTACGTTAAAATCGGATACTTTTGACGTTCTACGGCAAGTCTACGGCGGCTACGACGGCGGCTACGTTAAAATCGGAGACTTTGATGACAAAATTTTGACTTGCAATTTACATGTAGTATTGGTACCTAGTCGTAATACCTTCAGGAAGTTTACGATTTATATCTAAAGTAAATTTATACTTTACCATCAATTCATTTTTTACGGCTATTTGTTTTTAGGTCTTAATATTTTCTGCACTAAGTAGTTATTCAATTATTCATAAATACGTATTGGTGTCGAAATATCGAGAACCCGAAATCAGTAAATATCACGCTAAATTATGATGTGTCCCTGTTTACCAATTTTCAAAAGCATTTTATTTGGGAAAGGTTCGGTTGAGCGGCACCCATGGAACTAATCGTCCCATTCGGTGATCAGACATGATTGGGCAATCTAAAACAGGTCACTAAATGCCTTTGAAGGCTTCGAGAAATTTCTTTGGTCCTGATCCCGAATCAATAGACTACGGGAACGAACTCTTATACTAGAGAATCCATTAATTTTAGTTCGGCGCGTCCTTCAGCCGTCTAAACTGCATAGTTTTACAGGTAGGGGCCGTCAGTGACAAATAGCTTTACCTACTTACTTTTAGTTTAGTTATTCTTCGTAGTGTTTGTTAATTGGAAGTTCGGGTAAACAGAAGCAAACGTAAAAGACGCAAAGTTTCAACTCAATGTAAACTAAATCACAATAGATTTGATTTTCAAAGATCTGAACAAACATTTGTCCATTACCAACATGTATTACAGGAAGGTAACTTCTATCTCGGATCGAACTCCATGTATCGTTAGATAGCTCTTCCGCAACGGAAACGTATCCATACCTTCCATATCTGTGGAGCAGCGGATCGGTGTTGCCATGTTCTGTTCACCAGCCCGTGACTAACGCGCATCGTCATACTTCAGTGGGTAGGAGCGGGTTGGCTGCGGGTTCAGGGAGGGAAGCGAAACGTTTTTTTTTATATCCAACTGCTACATTAAAAGTTTGGACGTATCTTCGTTTGTTTGTAATTCTCGCAGAAACGGGAGAAACAATTTAAATTTTTGCAGAATAATGACATTTAAAGTTATAATATGTTATGGTACATATCCTTTTATAAAATAATCACTGTAAAGGTGCAATATATAAGTATAGCAGCCACATTTATGTACCTAATTATGTGGTAACTATTTCCCATATTTTAACACTTTACAAAGAGTTAAATTTATAAAAAAAAGATGCTACGCAATATTTGGATGCTTTACGTTACCTAGGTATCGACTTTTGTCACTGACATTACGAACAACACGCCATAAAAACAAAACATTTGCCATCGTTAGAATAAAGTCTCCTTTTATCACCGTTAATTTAACATCAAAATATTGTTGTTGACTCTATACTAAAATCAAAAACGGGTCACGCGAATTTCTCGGCCAAGCCAACGAAAGGATCAGTATTGACCCAATAATTTCGGTAAACAAAGGTTCGAAGGAAAATACTCTCTCAGTAAACAATCAAAATGAGTAACGTTGTACAACAGTGGAGATATACCCTGATTTACCTTATTGTACCTTGATTTCGCAGATCGCGAGATCTTGGGAGTATCAATCAACGCATTAATTCCTTTGTTGAGAGATCGAATCTCAGAGATTTCAGTTGGTCCAATACGTATAACTTTTGTACTGATTATTTTATTTGTGAAGCGGGTGTCCTATTACTTAATTACATAATATTGTGTCTAGAGCAAGGGTACTAATAGGTATTATGTGTCTAGAGGTCAACTCTACAATTTATTATATAACATATACCGGTATATAAGATATAAGAGTAGGTACAATAGGCAATACAGTTTAAAATAACCTGCCAAAGAAGATATAAGTACGTATAAGTACACGAAGTAAGTACGAGTATAAGTCTTAACAGGATAATATATAATTTTCGTAGAAAGGGACACTTATGTTTATATGTATATGTATATATATAGAGGCTTTATGTAGGCCTTGTTTTGTTCTTCAGACAAAACACTCTTAACTATAAGTTTAGGAGCCAAACATTTCGTAGCTGTTTCAATTTGTTTGCTTATAAAATGAATAGGTACCTCACCTATTGTAGTAAGATGAACCAGATACCTATCATAATTATAACTAGCTAGTAAACTTATAGCAAGATTACAAAGGCACGTGCCAATAAAACTGTACTCTACGAGTATAACTGTACCCAAAGTAGCGTTCGAGAAAATCGTACTATTATAATACTCCGAAGCAGAACAATCTGTAAGTAATATTTATCTGATAGCTATTGAACTTGAACATATTGGAGGAGAACGGCATTGAGTTATCAGCGAAAGTTTCGAGACTTCAAAGTGATGTCTGGATGTCTATCAGCTTTTATTGTAGGCGAAACTGTTCGGTGTGGCACGTACCTAATCATGAAATTCAGGTGGGGTACAGATATCTCGGACCTTTAGCTCATTGATGGCAGAACAAGAGATTTAGGGGGCCGGTGACGGTAGAGCAGCATATCTAGAAGACAACACCTTTTCATTCTTGACTTTGACGGACTTACCACGAAATATTTAAACCAGAGTTGAACAGATGCGTCTAAATATTTTCTCCGCAAATCGACGTCTAACCCTCGCTTTTTTTAACCCATACCAGATTCACAAGTAAAATAATTAGGAATGCCAGGATTCAGTAAGGAAACGCAAGTGGCAGACGTCGATTTTTGGAACGAAATTTATGAAACATCTGTTTAACTCTGGTCTAAACTTTTGTGGTAAGTCGGTGAGATTCCCAAATAACAGTTATTGTGAAACAATTAGGCCATGTGGTAAGAAAATTATTGTATTTATTGTAGTGTGCAGTGATTTTTTATTGTTAATTTGTTATGTGGTTATTTCGCGGTTGTAACCTGAAATAAATTATTCGTGGAACCGACAGCAATATTTTGAGAACTTTGCATTGAGGCATTTGCTTTATAATCTTTGCCTATGCCTATAATGTCAGGCTTAGTTTGTCCTGCATTACGCTTAAAAGATGGCAACTCTAATTACACTCTAGCCTATAATTATTAGTGAAACTCCTCGTCAAGAAATACAGACTTCCATCTCTTTGATCTCTATTCGTAACTCGCAAGCACCATCCCGAGAGCCCAATGTGTAAATTAGGGTTGCTTATGTGTCTATGTACCCTCGCAGTTAATTTAACAAGTGTTTCCGAGATAATGTCTATGTTGCCGCTACGTTTGTATAATTTATCAGAGTGTTCGTATAATAGACGAAGAGCCAGCAACACGGTAAGAATCTAAGAACCTCAAGGACAATGTGACATGAAATTGTAAGTAAACCCCGATTTATGTAACCAAATAAATATTATGACGTGGGTTACCCTTATCATATAATGGTGTCATTTTGAATTATTTATCGCACGGTGAGCCTACCCTTAGGTTATTAGGTTGTTTATTTTAATAATGAAAATTGTGTAATTACCGAAAGTTTAAAAGTGCTGGGTTTTATTTATATGAAACGGTGACCATTGTTCTCCTACAAGGAGTCAAATTAGAGTGGGGAAAGACGATTAACAATAACTTGTAGATTAAATACATACTCGTAGAACACGAAAAATGTATATTTTTATAGTTCTCGACTTAGTTTGTACGTGTACGTCCCACATGGAACCCAACGAAACTTAAAAATTGTTTGTGGTTCTAGAACCCTAATTAGTTACTGAGTATGAGAATTGTGGTTTTATTTTAACAAAACGACTCGATGTTGTACAGCACTGGCTATCGGTCTACCATTTTGCGTTTGCAATTTAAAATGTACACAGAGTACAATCTAGGGTATAACTACGTTGCATGCAAAACAGTGAGCAACCTGTCATTGTGAAAATCGGTAGGGGTGTCGCCTTGGAACTAAATCGATTTTATAGAATATAGGTAAAGTAGAAAAAGATAAGTACATGTCTTGTACTTAGTTTTAAAAGCGTCGGCGACAATTCTATTAGTTGGCGCAAAAGTTGATTTTCACTTTTTTTACGTAAATACTAGGTTGTTATTATACAATAATAATTCAGCTTATAACTGTCCCACTGCTGGGCAAAGGCCTCCCCTCACTATCGTGAGGAGGGTTAGGCCATAATCCACCACGGGGGCCTAGTCCGGGTTGGTGGTGGTTGGTAGGCTGTTATTGTCTATGCTTATTTCGCAATAAAAAATGAAGAAAGTTATACACGATAAACATTAAGACTTTACTGATAAATGTAGATTTACAGGTATTTTCTTAAAACTACGAACTCACATAAATATAATAATACTAGAAGCGCCTAGCGGTTTCACCAGCGTTAACTACTATCCTTCGGGAATCGTTAATTTTTACTGGATAAATAGTAGCCTATGTCACCCGGGGATACTGTAGCTTCCCAACAGTGAAAGAATTATACAAATCGGTTCAGTAGTTTCGGGGCCTATTCAATGCAAACAAACAAACAAATATTTCCTTTTTATAATATTAAGTATAGATATTGTGCTGCTTTTATCTCTGACTGTACTATATATCCTAAGTTGAAAGATTCACACTATATATAGTCGGACAGCAAGTCCACTAAAACAGTCTATTTCAGCACAAAGTTACAAAGTCAAGAATGAATGGAAAAGAGATCCTCCCACTCATTCATTAAAACTTCGTCTGGAGGGCGACTACCTTTTTTAATTGCCGTATTTATTATTTAAGTTGGTTTGCCTCACAGTTTGCACCTCGCGTCTCCGCTAACGGCATTCCTTCCAACATACACAGTAGGGACGGTAGTGTGTTTGTCAAACAGGCCTGTTTGTGTTTGTTTAGGTTGATTTTGCAAGTCAATTTCGACACAATGTCTGTGGTTCGATTATTGAGTGGGAAGTTGGGAACCTGTGTTTGTCAGCCCTACATGGAATAGTTAGTCTACCTACACAGTACAGAGCTTACCCCCGGGCAGTGTAGGTGCCTATCTATATTTACGGGGGCCGTGTGTTGCACTATAACATTTGTTCTGAAATTCAATTCGGTATCGAGGTAGCATCGAGCTGATCTGATGATAGAGATAGAGAGTAGACAACGGAAGTCCACATTAACAATAGATTGATAGTGTTTGTGATCATAATATTCATCTGCTTGCAGTACTGAACGCCTATTTCAGAAGGTTTTCTAAACAAAATAAATTTACAAATCACTTCCATTGTCATATTAAGTTGCAAGGTGTAAAATTTGTATATAGGTAGGTATAGGTGTGTATTCACTGTACCTACTTATTACGTATAGAGGCGTCTAGTAATTTTTGAAATGCAGCTTGCCTAATATTTATTTACATGACTCTACAAACTCTTCGCCGACTGATGCAATAAACTAAAGAGGAACAAAACCTGTCCAACGCGGCGCATGTTATAGTCATAACAAATGTTTTGACCGGGATGAAAAATGGGCCGCTTCACTCAACAGAGTAATTTATGTCTAAGTAAATAAGTGCCTGTAGGTGTTGCGGAATCCATAATTATCTCTTCGCACGGAATTGCATTTTCCGTATCTACATATATCTATATTTACATGCACAAGATATGAGACCCTAAACTTCTAAGTACCCTTAGTATGTACGTACCCTCACTGTTTCTCAACGACTGGTAAAGCGGCACTATAATAGTTGACTACACACATTTTGGGCCAATTTAGTAGTACTGGTTCCTGACGAACCCGAGGCCGGTTGCCTCCTAATCGAGAAGAGAAAGAGACTTCTTTTTTTACTTTTTCCTCGTATGTTTTATTCTCAGACATTATCAATTGTTATCTGGCAGGATATTTGTAGATATACTTATGTAATACTCGAGTAATGAGGAGCTCTTCACCTGTGAAACAGTTCATCATCATCATCATCGTCATCATCATCATCATCGTCATCATCATCACAACGCATGTCTCTCCATACTTTCGAGAGGAGCATTTGACCATAATCAACCACTTTACATACAAATATTTCTTCCTTGGTATAAGTGCCCGCCTGGCTAGATAGCCCCAGTAGAAAATCTGTCGCCAAACCCCAGTGGGGTTGGCTATGGGGGTTTCCGGCAGCGGTCCTTGAGAGCTCTTCTAGACTGAGCATGTTAACCACCTTCGACCACATCGTCACTTAAGACCAGGTGAGAAATTGGTCAAAAGCTAGCCTATATAAAAATACAAATAATATCAAATTATAAGGATTTTTTCTAACAGGAAGTTTTTAGTATCGTTTCGAATTAATGTTCTAAAAGTATAGAATTCGAATATGAGCTGTATTGTCAAAGGCGAATATTTTACTCGTGTTTCCAATTTAGAACATCCCCATTACCTCTGAAAATATACCGGAAATATATACTTTCACATAATATCATTACTCTCTCAAAGTATTTCCAAGCGTAAAAATTGAATATTATTCCTTTGTAAGTAGGTACTACATTATGTTTTTATCAAGCCTTACTGTTGATTTTCTCGTGAAAAATATTAATCTCTGTTACAATGGGCATAATAAATGTTTTTTTTAAAAAGCTCGCGTTTCCTATGAGTTATGTTTTTGAACCGCTATAATTGAAAAGAGTTTGCTCTATGATGCGGAAAATGAAGAAAAATACAGTATGATATTGTAATTAATGTAAGATGTGTATCGGATGTATGAAAGCTTACCTAAGTTTGCATTTTAGATTAGCTTGTAAGTACAAGCTAAGCTAAGATGCAAGATCCATTTTGGGAAATGAGATACTAGGTATTATCGACATTTTCGTCAAAAATCTTGAAGGCTAGATGGTTGCTAAAATATTTACCTTAAATTATACCGTACCGTTTGGTAAATAAATACCTCTCTAAATGCTTTACACATATCCTTATTTTACTGTGAAATCTGCCTTATATTATATTGTGGTAAAACTCCTCTTTAGGTTTTTAAAAAAGGTCAGACTTTTACTTCAGGATACCTTACCAAATTGATAAACCGATTACAATAAAACAAAAAGTAAATTACATGTAGTTACTGAAGCAGTCCCAAATATAAAGTTGTTTATAGTATAGACAAGGATCAAAGAAGGGCCGCGCGGTCCATCTTGTCGTCACCATAGCTTGGTCCGTGGAAACCAATTTGCGGCATAAGAGTTAACATAAAAGAAACAGTATAATTCTGTTATACTGTATCTGCCGCCAAGAGTAATTCTAGGGTCAACGTCAGTCCCCCCCCCCCCCCCCCCCCCACTTCTTTCTTACGTTTTTCCATTTTTCTCACTGGTTATTTACCTCTCCTCTATTTGACTACATTTTTGTAACATTAACTTTCAGTCTGAAATAAGATTGTGTTCTTTTGCAGGCAAAAAAGCAAGAGCAAAGTGGAATCCGACGAGAACTGCCGACCGAAGCCTGGTGAGACGGGTATGTTTATCTTTTTTTTTTTACACAAACGCTACGCAAACCTATTCTATTGAAAAAACTTCGCCATATAATACAACAGTTGTGCGCAAACATGTATTACATTACTAATTACATGATTAATTAACATCGCCGTTGTTTAGAGTGACGGATCTTACCGCATTTAATTAAACGTGTCAATGGTTCGTACGGTTTGTATAGTCTGTGACCTGGGATTATTCAGCTTTGAGTGTTCAGTGCTCATTAGTGGAGCTCTCCTGAAAGATTTAAAGGGTAACGAGCAAGGTTATATTTGCACTCACTACTTTGACAGACTTTATGAAAAAATATTTAATTAGGGCATTTAAATAAACTTATTATGCACCACTGTGTTACAAAGTTAAGTAAGTCTACCTAAATAAGAGAACTTAATAGGAAAACTTAATAGACAATCAATATATTATGTAATAATAAATTGTACGTACTACTTGTGATAATTATTTTTTTCGATGTGAATACGCGATAGTACGCAAAAAAACTCTTCACCACTGCACAAAGCGTTAAAGACAATTTGCCTTTATCTTATTATCTAGATTTAAACTGGTTTAATTCGCGCACAATCTAATATCAAAATACATACCTCGACGTTTCGGCGGAGTTACATCGACCGTGGTCACGAGAAGACTCCATTCTGCCTTTATCTTTCTGTTTTGTTCTGTTCGTTTCCATACACTACGGAGGGTTCAGTCGTTTGTGAACTGAGAGTTACACGAGCATAAGCTGATGCAATTATACAGCAATGTATAGACTTATTTGTTGTTCGCAGAAAACGCCGAGGTTCAACCGCCGCGGGGCACAGTGGAAAAGCCGTTTTTACTCTCGGATGGCAGGTGATTTATTATTTATTAATATTAAAATTATATTTATGATTTTATGTTTGTAACTAGCTGCGCTGTGCTGCGTGACCCCCGTCGACAATGACGGAAATTGCCCTATGTGTGACGGCGTCGGCGTCGGCGTAGGCAGCTGCATCGGTGACATCGGAGTAGCTTAATAGCGATTCTTAGATGGTTGAACTTAAAAATTGCGCCATAAAAATGTTCTTTATCGACCTTATCTTATTTTCAAGTTGTTTCGTGGCCACGTCGCCAAGTTCATTACAAAGGTTGAAGAGTCGACCCTCGGGCGCTTTGATGCCTATACAATGTTTCTGTTATTTTGTATCACGGAGTCTCTGAAATTGTTTTCAGTGGGAAATTCAGGATTTTCGATAGAAAGTTCAATGTTTTATGCTGAGGCTAATTTAAAATGAAATTTTGCATTTTTGTAGTCTTATACAAACAACGCTGGTTGTTTATATTTTGCAATTCGATAAAAAAATACAGGTTCTTTCGGAATTCAAGTTTATAAACTTATTTTTGTTTATATCATACTCTGGGCTAAATCTTTTATTTTACTAAATAAAAAATCGTGTCCTAATACGAGTCCGATTTCTAAATTATTTTAAGATTTAATTATTATCCCGAGGCATTCAATGTAGGTAGCTCTCGTTGGTTTCTTTATTTATATAACCTAACCAAAAAAAAAGTTCTACTAATCTACTTATATGCAAGAGATCTCAACCTAAATACATAGAAGTGTAAAAGTGTCTCGCCGGGAGTCATTCCGTTCATGAACCTCTCAGAACTTTGAAGCAGTTTTCAAACAGCTGGAAGTTTGAATGTCTTAGGCAAAAGACACTATGAGCACGTACTTAAGCCTTATTCATATGGTTATACGAGCTGGTGTAAAGATCTACCAGCAGGGGCCTTACAAAGTATACAAAGTTGTAGAATGAGTATTTTCGAGTAATTTACGCCATAAAGTATGTACCTTCTTATTTTCCAAGATAACGGTAGGTGGAGGGAGGAAAAAAGTATCTAAGACGGAAAACCTATTTCTGAAACTCTGGTAGCTTAATATCACTTCCAAGTTTTTATTGCTATAGAATTATGTCGAACGAAATTTTTGGAACATTTGTCTAACTCTGGTCTAAACTTTTATGGTAAGAGGGTTACGGTTTACTTACCACAAAATATTTAGACCAGAGTTGAACAGATGAGTCTAAATATTTTCTCCACAAATCAATGTCTAACCCTCACTTTTTCAATCTCAATAACAAATTTACAAGTTCAGGAATGCCAGGATTGAGTAAGAAAACGCGGGTGATAGGCGTCGATTTTGTCGAACTATATAAAACTCTGTTTAACTCTGGTCTAATCTTTTGTGGTTAGACCGTTATGGTTTAAGTTTTGATTATTGTAGGAAAAGCAATGGATTTATGAATCCATTGAGTACGAAGAACAATCAGCATGAATTTCCCTAGTAGTAATGTAAATGTAGGTTTGCGCCAGTCACCAGCACGAACCGCTAACCGATTTAATTGCGCTTGGTTGCCGAAAATCAGCTGCGTAATTCGTGTATATTATAATATGATCATACAGTTACGAGCACTAGTAATAATATGTTTTGTGGTTTTGTGATAAGCTTGAGGTTTTGCGATTGATTTTGGTCATAAAATTACATACACATAAATAGGAGTGTAAGGGTTTTTGAGAATAAGGGTGTTTTATTTATGAGGGTTACTATTTAGGTCTTTCGGGTTTTTGGTATAAGTACGTCGTCTGTCATTTTCCTATGTCACATTGTTCAGACAAACATCCGGGGGTATTAAAGCTATATTTTTACGTCATCGTTTCGAATATGTATGTAGAAGGTTGGGCGTGTGGTGGTATTAAATAAACGGCTGATTGATTGACAATTCTTCAGTTTTTATTTTCGACCTCCTTTCTACGTTCCTCCTTCAACTTGCCGTCCTATCCTCTGTCTCGCTTTATATCCTGTCTCGCTCTCCCTCAAAACGGTCCACCTCTCACCTACCTACTAGCATGACCACGTTCCACACTCAAATCATCTCATTTACCGCATCCTACATGTATGTTCGTTCATCGTATCGTTTGACTTGTAAAAGTGCAATTTTATTGCCTATTTACAATAAATGATTTGACTTTGACTTTGAATGGATTCCCAGCAAAATATACCTGCCTAGTATTGAATTACATCTGACGTTACATTTCGGGACTCGTGACTGCACTCACACAAGTAGGTCGCAGCGTTACTGAGAGCGTCATCAGACTAATTGCTTCGATTGGGGCGCGACGCTATAAACCCTGAAGTGACAATAGGGGAAATGACGATGCCTCATTATGTGGAGTACCGTAATTGGTGCCATATATCACACAGCCAGCGTTTCGGGCAATCTCAATATGACCCATATTACAGAGCGAAGCGACGGTGAACCTTAGTTTGAGTCTTGAATCGACTCCAGTTGCAATTGGGGTTCCGTACCAAAAAACGACTCTATTACTAAGGCTCCGCTGTCCATCCGTCCGTCTGCCTGTCTGCCTATCTATCTTGTTGTCTGTCTGTCCGTTAATCACCATTTCATGAACCGTGATAGTAATAAAGTTGAAATTTTCACAGATGATGTATTTCTGTTGGCACTATAACAACAAATAATATAAACCAGAATAAAATACATATTTATGGGGGCTCTCATACAACAAACGTGATTTTTTTGACGTTTTATAGATAATGGTATATACAGAACCCTGCGTGCGCGAGTCCGACTGGCACTTAACCGAGTTTTGTTATCTTGCGTCTTACCGCTGCTCGGAGAGACGCTTCACTTATGTATATGTACAGGGTGTATCGGCAAGGTGTAGTAATATTGAAATGTGGGTATGTGTACCTGGTGATGAATCATTTGCCAGGGTACTAAAACCTGAAATCGATAATCGATTTTTTCACTCAAATTGACAAAATAACTAAATATTACAACCCTAACATGATACGGATGACGTCACGTTACGCCGGTCACACAACGCTTGCGCGATGCAGGATTTCTTAGAAACGGCCCTGGCGCCATCTAGTAATTTTTGGTGGAACTTTTACCACAACTTTACTTCTACACCTAGTTTTGTTTGAGTAATGCCGCCGGCTAGAGGTGTACAGTCTTACCCAACTTATATGGTGCGTCGTGAATCTTCGTTCGCGCAGAAAATAAAGTATGGTCCGAAGATTAACGAAAGAATGCTTAACACTTACAATCAACCTAAGATCACTATTATAAGGTTCATAATACACTGCAGCTGTTAGTTCCATCTCACTCATGCCACGCGGCGATCGCTAAGATGGCGGGGCGGCTGCCGACCAATAGCGGTCAATAGCATTTCCCGCGCTTTGAAAATTCATCTTCTGCGCAGGTAGAACTGCGATGTGCAACAGCTGCAGTGTATTATGAACCTTATAATAGTGATCTTAGGTTGATTGTAAGTGTTAAGCATTCTTTCGTTAATCTTCGGACCATACTTTATTTTCTGCGCGAACGAAGATTCACGACGCATCATATAAGTTGGGTAAGACTGTACATGTTAGCCTATGCCTCAAGTTCACTGACATTGCCCAGCTGATAACTAGGGTTGAACGATGGTTAGTTTTGCAGTAAACTTTGACGTGTAATCATTCATTACCGTAACTACTTACAGATTTATAGTACCTCCAGACTACTTCGAAATATGTATGTGTATGCGTAGTTTCAGTATTACTACACCTTGCTGTTACACCTTGTATACATATTTATAAGATGTAAGAGAGATGGTGGCCGAACGGTAACTTGCTCGCTTTAGAATCCAACGATACCTGGTTCGATCCTCGGCCCCGCATCAATTATTTTTCGTAACTACGAGTGTATTATGCGGATTTCAATCGCTCCGTGCTCCAGAGTTATCGAGAACAGTCTTTAAGACAAGCAAGCAAGTGTACGTTGCAAAATGATTAGATTATAATTTTAATCATGTTTCATATACAGGGTGGAGCTAGAAGCTTGGCTGGACAAGCCAACTTACTCTCACGGGGAATCTATCAAAGTGGGCGTGGTCATCGCGAACCACTCTTCCAAAACGGTGCGGCGAATCAAGGTCAGTGTGATATTTTATTTACCATAACCGTAGGATCGCTTTTTACCATAATTCGACCTAATGTTAAACGGCGATGGTGCACGCAAAGCTAACAGTAACCGATGCACCCGTGGCTTGAGAAGTCCCAGGTACTTAGCCCCCCCCCCCCCCCCCCCCGTCCCACGGAGAACGTGAACGTTCACTTGGGAAGTCCCAGGTTGCCATCGGGTAACTCAGACTGACTGAGAGTCAAGAAAGGGATTTCACTATTTTTATGCATTAAGAGCATATTGCATTGAGCGTAAAAATGGAATTACTTCTTATGCAGTCTGCAGGATTTACATCTTTGGTACTTTCTTTGGTATTTTCTCTGAGATTCGCAATTTGCATATTTATGAAACCAAGTCCTATAGTTCCTATTTCCCAAAATCAAGGAGTTCTAATTAGGTGTCAGAATAAAATATAACCATATAATATAGTAGAAGCACTTCGCGGTTTCAGCCGCGTTAGCTACTATCCCGCGGGAACTGTTAATTTTTACGGGATAAAATGGATAAAACGGCCTATGGTACCCGGGGATAGGGTAGCTTCCCAACAGTGAAATATTTTTTCTAATCGGTTAAATAGTTTCGGAACCTATTCAATGCAAACAAACAAACAATCAAATCTTTCCTCTTTATTATATTATATAGTAGAGATAATGTTTGTGACCTTAACAAAAATCTACAAGTATACAAGTTCTTCTGTCGCCTAACTTACTTAAGTAATTTCTTTATTTTACATCTTAGGTAATAATTGTGTTTATAGCCTAACAATAAGACGCCTACAAACAAAGTCTCTCACGAGGTATATATCTGAATGGTATTACTGAAATGTTTCTAATTTAATACTAATTCACTTTCTGTAAATTATTTTGAACGTCGGTTCATTACTCGAGTTACGTTCGCATTCAATTTGTTCAGGCAATTTCGTCAAATTCAGCATCGCTGTGAAAAGGTTAATTTCAACTGAATTTCACCCACGCGCCACGTGCAATCGTCCAATGTTCCCATAAAAGCAATTGTTCTACCCACGCATACTTATTCATGATTATTATTTGAAAGAAACTTTTCTAAAGAATCGTTATTTGTAGATCCATTGATTTTCTTGGTTTAGGGTTTCCTGGCATAATGGAATTTATAGTAGAGAGGTGAATGATCCCAACAAGTTATTTGTATGGTTGCCATAGTAGCCCTAATAAAGGGCGAAACTTAATATTATAGTTATAACTCAGCACGATCAAATACATAATCCTGAATTCCGGATCCCTAATGGCCGGTTCGCATTATCTCAGCCCAGTAATCCAGCGAATCAACCCAGCCCAGGGCTGTACTGGGCTATATCGTTCACAACTACGATTTCCTGTACCGAGGGATCAGGAATTACGATAACTTAGTCCTAAAAACACCCGAACTCGGAACAAATAACTGTGCTTCTCACAAATATTTGCCCGTACGTCAATCGATAAGGGGTAACCATCATGATGTATAATGTATACTACGTAGTACGTACTAGTACAGGTACCTAACCATATTATTTGTAGTTGACTCATCATTAATGTACACGATTGCCGTCAAGCAACTGCCAATAGTTATCACTTATATTTATAAGATAAGGATCCCAATTTTTTTTAATAGAAATATAGCTGTAGGGATAAATAGCATTCTGTTGGCGAAAGAATTTATAAAATCTGTCCAGTAGTTTCGGAGCCTATTTCTAACATAAACCCCATATAAATATTTCCTCTTTATTAAATTAGTAGAAAGTAGAAAGTAAACCCAAAAGTTAATTCAACATTATTTTGTTCATAGACTCTGGTCGTCCAACATGTGGACGTCTGCATGTTCTCCAACGGAAAGTTCAAGAACGTGGTAGCACTCATCAAGGGCAACGGCACTCCAATCCTGCAAGGACAAACGCACACTGACACATATACCTTGACTCCTCACAGAGGTAAGCTCTTCGAGCGCACAATTTATCGCATTTCTCCCTTCATTTGTTTTTCATCACAGGACTCGTTATAAAGGAGGATGTGAGATGCTCCAAGTCTCAAGTTTGTAGCACCATTCCCTTGTTTACAGGGGTAACCAAAAACTGGATCGCCCTCGAGGACTCCTACTCCAAGACCGGGGCGAGCCTCGCGTCCACCGTGCTGAGCAACAACACTCCCGAAGACCGCAACGTCTTCGCAATTTACGTATCTTACTATGTCAAAGTGAAGCTCATATTCAGCGCAATGGGAGGCGATCTGTCCATCAAGCTACCCTTCACACTTACGCACTCTTGCATCAACGAAGCACCGACAGACAGCGTCATCGAAGAAGCTACTCACAAGATGATTCTGGAAGGGAAAGAAACCAGTGAAGACGAGGACATCAAAGCTGAAACAGAGAAAGACAAGCAAAACAACAATGGTGACACGGAGACGCAAGACGACGAGGTGAAATCGCCCGACGACCACCGCTGCCTCGCCGATGTCCTCGTCAACATTGAGAACAAGATCGATAGGCCAAAGAAATTCGAAGGCACCGAAGTGAGAAACGTGAAGCCTAACGAAGAAGAACTGGACCTGATAGTAAAGTATCCGTCGGATACGTGATACGACGTAATCGAAAACATGGACCATGGAGGTGAAAAGACTGAGTCCAAAATTAACGCATCAGAAGTTAAAGAGGTCCAAACACAAAAAAGTGGTTTCGCTGAAAATCTTAAGAGAGCTGTGTGTTGTATAGATAGGAGACGACAGTCGTAGAATTTAGGATATTAATATAAGGTTATATAACTACATTGGAAACGGGATATCAGTAGAAGTACATGATAGCTTGGATTTATATATTTTTGAAACTAAACTCAATCGTGCATGTTTCTGAACAAAGCGAGCATTCAATGGAAATTTCTGTTTAATATCGATGTTATCTTGCAAACCTTGAAAACTAGCGACACACGACACAATACAAATCAATAAGAATCCAACTGTTTCACATTTCATAAATTACATCCATATTTACTCAAATGCTTATATATTTGCCACCAATAAACCTTTTGTGTACGTAAAATGAGACTATAACCATTATGATAGTTCCCTCAGAAGTTCTATTATACATACGTCTAATGTAAAATCAATACCCTGTTTTCAATGTAATACATAATACTGTTAGAGACCATTCATGCTAAAACGTATTAAAGAAATGTTAGGGAAAATGAAAGTTCCACACAAAACAGAATACGGATGGCTTAACAAAGCAATGGAATATAAAATAAAATTCCCTTGTCATTTGACATCAAATAAAGTTACAAAAATCACTGAACCTGACTTTTTTAGAACATAAAACTAAATTATAGTTTTATTATATAGCTATTTTATTAAATACTCGTTGAAGACGTGTTTTAATTATTTATGTATGGTCATTTTTTAAACAAGATTTCGCACTTTTTACAAAAATGATCCATCAATAGCGCCGTGTCTTTGGAGTTTAGATGTAATGCAGTGTTTGATTACAATAATCAGATTCTAACCTACCAACAATGATAACCATACTACTTGGTTCAGTAGATACGATAATGATATGATACGAAAATACACTGACTGACAAATTTTTATTACAATCATGAATAAGTTATGTATTCTTGTGCTTATTCCAAGTTACCAAAGGTATTTTGGTTTAAAAAATCTTTCATGTACAGACTTTTTATCGATTACCCTTACCCGATAATTAGACAATTTAGTTTTAATTAACAAGAAGGCGTGATGACTAATTAATTGATAACGGGTCAATCGAATGTTGTCTGAAATTAACGAATTGTTGTTCTAGTCATTCAATTAAGGTTAATATTTACATAACTATAATTTTAATGTTTGTCTTTATTAGCTGTGAAATTATAATCAACTTCATAATTACTACACATAGAATAGCTTAAGTGAATACGCTTATTATACCTACTGTACCTACTTACTATAAAAATAATTACTGAAACTTAATATAGTATAAGTGTGAATTGCTCCATTTCTGTTTGTCTTTACAGTTTACAATGACTGTAATAACATTTAACATGGCTATAAGTAAATACTCCTTTCTGCTGTAGGTTAAATAAGCATTTTATGTATACCTGTAGTCACCCATTAATTATAAATTGGACTGTCGCAGTTATTTTACAAACTGGCTTCAAACTCAAAATCAGTCATAGTGATGTAGTCAAAATATTTCTTTCAATAACAATATAAGAATTATTTTCGTTTTACGAAGAAGTGTTTAAATCATTAGAGTTAGAATGTTTAGAATAAAAATAACTTAAAAGTTAAGTAGTTTTACTAAACGTGCACTTTTAATATTCAAGAGTTGTATAATGAGTTAAAGTGTAACTAGTAGGGTACCTATTTAAAATGTCGACAGCCACGAATATAGCATTCTCCAACTTGTCTCTGTAAAAATTGTAAATAAACTTTAAAATTTTCATGGTTTACTTTTATTTATACTAGAATAATAACGCAGTTTACATTACTCTATTTTTTTGTTTCTTTTTTCACATACATCACATTAGGATACTCGTGAACTCTGATTTGAAAGTACACCCATTGAAAAAATAACCGTCAAATAACTATATAAAACGCGACATAACACTACATACACACATTCAGCGTACCGGCTAAGATAAGGCTGAGCCAAGTCACAGTACGCTATAAACATTTCCCCCTAAAGACAAAACACGTAACCATAGAAATACCCTATGAATAATCTAAATAACTATAATCGCAACAAAATCATATCTGTAAACCGTTAAAAAATAAAACCGGTAAAGCACCTACCGCTGCAGTGCAGAAAGCTTTGAAAGTTAGGTAATAAGTTGGATTACGCTTTAAGTTTGATCATGAGCCAGTGAGGAGCCAAAGAACACTTTTCTGTGGACAAACTTTTTGTCCATGGATTGGAAGAAAAATTGCACAATTCTGGTAAGTACAAAAAATACTTATAAACCTGAGATCCATAATTATATGGTCGCCAAATCCACGAATACCTACCTACCTACAATTAAATTCCAAGGCCTGCCTGTTTTCATATCTAAATGACATGACCACATTTGGGGTTCGCCGCTTCCATTAAAGCATTTTTCATGTCTATGTAAATGACCACCCGAATTAAATTGTACCTTTTGAAATAAAAAAATACCTTTAAATCTGTTCTGAAATTGCGGAATTAATTATTTAACCAGATAAAAGTATTTGTAGCTGAAACTGATTTATAAACATTCTAAACAACACTACCTATTCTAGTACGTTAAATAACACTAATAATTTATTTTAATATATCAACTAAAAGGTAACGAATAACTGAAAGCAATTTAATCTAAAAGTGCCCGAGCTTTATTTCATATTCATATAGCCATAAGAGTTGAAGAAACAGTGCAAACATCTAAACAGAATAGGTAACATAATAGAACCTACGAAGTTTGATATAATAAAATTAACAAGTTATTCGGTGATGAAACTCGGAGTAATTAAATCCAACAGTTTCTCCTTTCAATTCTCTTTGGAACTAAGTAATGGTAGAATCACGGAACATAGACAAGAGTGGAAGTAACTTAAATTGGCATCTGTATCGGAACCACTGTCGCCTAAAAAATATCGAAAGATGCTGTGTTAATTTAGAAGTCAACTACCGTTTATTTGAAAATTTGCCTTATGTGTTAACTTTCATGCTTCATTTTAATGAGCTGTAAAACTAAAAATAAGGCATTTTACATTGTGTGGCAGACGTAGAGCATGACATAGTATGTAAGGCGAAACTGGCGTTGGTTTTGAGCTACGAGTCATATATGACGCGCTCCTACCCACTTTTCACTTCCACCTCTCTCTCTCTCTTTCGTGGGTTGTATAATTGTAGTGCGCTTCGCTTCCCCGCGAAGGACTATGAAACTTTACGGAGCTACAAACAGTTCCTATAACTTTAATAGGTTTCTTTTGTGACAACACAAACTATAAATTAGAAAACTAACGAACAACGAAAACTGATTTAGAAATGAGAAGCGTGCGCGATTTTTAATGAATTTTAATTATTGTTGTTTTGTCATTATTGATGATAATTACTGATTACTTATTTGCTTATAATTACTTATTTTGTAGTCTCATACTCTGTCAGTCTACCAGTATAGATAGGTACAATAGTTTTTTTTTAATCAGCCATTTTGGTGACATCAAATCACCGCGATGACTTTCGAAAATAGCTCCCCTGTAGTCAGGTATCCTTTCTAAAAACCTGTGCTAAGCAAAATTGGATTATTGTGACTGTAAAAGATAAATTATAAGTTGGGCCGTGTTCAGCGACTTTTGTCGCCGAGTAGGTTTTTACCTTCCTTCTAACATCGCGTTCCACCCCCGTTAGAAAGTAATTAAGTCGGGGCACGTACAGTGGCGGTTAAAGCAAACGGCGATAACTCTGGCGAATCTCCACCACCAGGGTTTATAGATCATATCTCACTTTATTTGACGTCATACCTAGATGATGAAGAAACTTTATTTTGTATACTTGCGGGCTTATCTCATGCGGTGAGTTGACAGAGATTGGGGATGATTTTTGACGTAATTTTGTAAAAGATGCCATGTACAAAAACTTGTGAAAAACACAACAACTACGTTTCACGGATAGACAAAATTCAAAACATTTGTTTGTTGAATATGAATTAAGTAAGTATAAGAAAAATAATTCCAAAAAATAATTAAAAGATAATTGTTTTAAAATATAAATGTTATAAATTGTTAATAAGTTGTTTTACAGTTTTCGTTAGGTTTGTTGACATGCCTCAGAAGTTTTTTGGCAAAACTCAACAACCGTCTATTTTAGATAAATTCATTGTTTACAAAGAGGATTTTGAGTCAAGCCCAATTTCGTGAACATACTTAAAATTTTACTATTAAACCGAAGGGTCCTATTTAATTCAGCCCTGTTGAGGGTCAAAACTCGTAAGGCCATCTGGGCTTAGTCGCACGTACCAACTAAAGTCAAGTCCAATACAGTCATGAGGCTTTACCGATTTCTGTATCGTTCACGTAGGATTTACCTTTGATTTAGTCAAGGACACGTTGTCTGTTTCAACTACTTCTCGGTAAACCGACTAGTAATGGATAGTATCACTCATTGTTATGGTAGTATTACTTGTGAAATAAAAATTGTATTTATTATAATTTTATTAACAGCAACACAAAAATTACTTACCTATCCAGTTTTCAAGTTTAATTTCACCAGATTTGGTAAGAGATATTATATTTGGTTGGTAGATTTAATTAGCCCCTAACTTTACTTCCATTAAGTCCTTTTTCGACGCCTACCATCCAAATTTGCATATTATTATTCAGAATATTAATCGGTGTCGAAGTTCATTCGGTCGATATACTAGTAAAGGCGGTAAAACGCTAGTTTAACCAAATATAAAGGAATGACCATAATAATATAGAATATTACGTACCTTTTAGGGCACCATAAAATAAAATCTCCTAAGCGGATCTGTAAATCTAGACAACAATACTTTCATTTCTAGTTTTATCGATTCGTATGGTTTGAGGTTTGACGGTCTAACTTTTCATAGGGTTGTTTACAATACGACGCTTACAACGACGCGTGAAATTTTGACGTTGCATTAACTCTTTTGCCATTGTAGCAGTTAGACTGTGGAATGCGTTACCGCCAGATGTTAGAAAGGCTCCCCCCTCCAAAGATTTGTAGCGGTTAGTCCGTGATATCTATGTTAGAAAGGTGCACTCTCCCACTGCATAGTTTCTTGTTTTATATATCATATCCATCTATCTAATAATTTATTCCTATATATTAGTCTATTATAATTTACATTTATTAGTCTATTATAATTTATATATTCAGCCATATTTTATTTGTAAATTAAATTGTTTATTTTGCCGCCGCCACCATTTTGCTTGCACCTCCAGGATGACTGGTAGAGAATGCTACTTAGCATTAAGTCCTCCTTGTACATATATATTTTGTGTGCTAAAGTATAAATAAATAAAAATAAATAAGGCGCTGTTATAAGTAGAAGAGCTTTTAATTATGTATTTTAGAAGGTAAAAGTTGCCGACCGGGCTGCGCGCCCCGCTCTGCACTCACGGCAAGTCGAAAACGCTAATTCACAATATTATACTCTTACTCAATTATTGATTTATTTGGTCACTGAAACACTTGACTATACCTACACTGTATTTTTTCTAGCGTATAATTATTTGTAATTACGGCTTAACTTTTCGACAAAAAACCTCCCATTTTGCGGAAGCTCGCTACCCGCGGGTCCTTAACCTTAAGGTTAACCTTAACCTTAAGGCGTTGGCTGTACTTATGTCCGGTACTACAGGGACAACGGCACAGAAATCAATGACGTCTCACGGCCTTCGGGGACAACGGACTATATTTTCATTACGGTCAAGTGATTCAAAGGTTAGATTTTTACAATTTGCTCCCAGAAATTGTAAAACTTCAATAGATTTCATTCCCCAATGGAATCATGATTCACAATCAATATAGGGTAGTGGCACCAAAAGATGACTGACCCCCATTAGATGAACGATCGACCGAAATATAGGAAAATATAAAATACTACGCTACATACGCATGTGGGATAATTTTTTCCGTATCTCGCAACGTTTTTTCTACCTAGTGCCTTAAACAGATCGACAGTGACGGCTCAGATGAGCCCACGGTAATTCGTTACGTGAGTGGTGTCCACCAAAAGTTACGTTTCTATGAAAACCTACTTAAGAAAGGTGACCTCCAATTTAAGCATTTTGTCAGTTTAAATAAATAAATTAATGATGGATCTGAGTTTTGTTGGTTCTAATGAAATCTTCATCTACTTAGCTTTGATATTGTTGATACTTATTAACATTATTACCCGTATTTTTCGAGATATTTACCGTTCAAGTAATGGTTCAAATTTAGTTTGCTTGATCCATTAAGTGACCGGTGGTCATCTTCTGGAGAAAAGGCATTTTTTACAAGCATCGTAAATCCTAAACTTGACTCTATAGCCAAAAACAAAATCACTCAAATTAATTTTCTTTAATGTATATAAAGTTATTTACCAAAAGTTGAACACATGTTTTCAGTGTTAAATGATATTTTAAGAGCTTTATTTTAGTATGAAATCCTTCAATATTCAGCTTTAGGTTCCATGCCCAAAATTTGAACTAAGAAATACACAAAAATGTTGATCGTTCATTTTATGGTAAATTAGTATCCAAAACATGAACCATTTGAATTATTGTAGTTAAGATGTTAGGTCTTGTTTTTCGCAATGAAGGGATAGGTTCAAGTTTCTTCGAGATTTCTAAGTCTTTCTTTTGAGAAGCCACCTACACTACGAAAAATAAAAAATAATAATTACGGAGTATTCTCGAAGAAGCCTAGAAATGTTTTACTTATTATTTACATTCTTCTAAATGAATAGTAAAAATAATTTATTAACACTGCTACTATTGTATTCTTCAATTTCATTACAATAATTCATCCCATAATTCCTCTCAAAATATTAGTTCAGCTATTGGGTACAAATTGTTCATAATTAAGGCACAGCGTTCAACTATTGGGATAAAACGCTATTTTTTACACATAATGATTTTTTATAAAATTCCTGGTAGATATAGAAAGTATTTTGATTCATTCGTTAATACTTGAGGATATACTGACTCTTATAAAAATACCAGGAAACGTCAATGTCACGAGATAACTGAGTAAAAGTGGTTCAAAGTTGACCAAAACGCTTAAACGTTCATTTATTGGTTCCACTACCCTAATTATTTTTTTCTACATTCATGGTTACATTCTTCTTTACACAAATATTAAATTTGTAGGTCGACGTGAAACAATTAAATTATTCAATAGAAATTGATTGGAAATCTTAACTAAGAAATAAGGCAATCTGCGGTTCTTCTGATTCGTGTCGTTCCCCCATGGCGCCTTTCTGGACTGTCTATTTTTTGAAAAATCGGAGTAGGTAGTAGTAATGTATCTAGCTGTTTAGAGTGCACTAGGTATTTGGAATAATAGGCATAGGAGTGCTGCATTTCACTCCTATCGGGTACTATATAGGTACCTAACTTAACGGAGTCGAATCTACTTCATCCATCATTCTGAACCAATACCTTGTGTATTTTCCTTTCTTTATTTAAATACTTACATACGATCCCGTCTTTTTCCCGTGGGGGTAGGCAGTGAATTATAATAATTTATCTTTCTACAGGGTACGATACTGACACACGTCTTTCGCTTCTTCGAATCTAATGCGCCCCTTCATATACTGAATAATAATATTTATTGTACAATAAACCATTGTTTATTCTACTCTATTCAGACCCAACATGCATCACACGGTATTTAATAGCCCCGTAGTTTACGTAAATATCATGCATTTTCAGATGAATAATGCATAAATTCTATGCATTTAAGTACCCAATGCAATGTTTCCAGCAAGTGATGCATACCGTAATGAATTATGAACACATTGGTGCCGCTATGTTGGTAGCAATGTACCGTAAAATCTGCTACGACAACATGACTCGACTATATATATATTTATATAAAACTACGAAGTCTTCTACAATTTTTTATTGTTACGCGCGGTTTCCGATAAGTACCTACATTAGCAGGTATTAATTATTAGTATTGCTGTCCTTGTTATTTCATTGGTTTAGTGTTAGATTGAGAGAACGATCGGGAGAGAATTAATCGGTTTTCAAAGTTTTCAAAGCAAATGTTTTGGAAAGTGGCCGTAGTTTTCGACAAGTTACGGCGGGCCATGTTGTCGAAGAACATCTATATGCGTCATGTCAATGTGTCCCGAATTGCTTTCAAAGCTTCCAATGCGACGCGACAGCACATCATAGGAGGAAAATGGAAAATGCAATATTTGAACGTGAAATCAGATTGGTCCGGGGCGAGAATTCATTGCTCCACACAGGGTTCGGCAACCTTTGGGAAAATATATTAAGGAGTTTAGTACATTTTTTGTGAGTTTACTCAATTTATTATCTGAACTTACAAGTTTATGACAGAGTTTGGCAACCTTTAGGTTTTATTGTGGGCTAATAATGATAGGTATGTTGTTTTCACCACTTTTGATATCTATTAAAAAATACATTGTTTTTTTAATGGTTCGAAAATAATCAGACGATAATGCCATGTTCGGCAATCTCTTCTGCTGTAGTAAAATAACGATAAGTAATTTATTTTGGACCAGTAAATGTTACCGATTTCTGTATCTACGTTTTAATGTGGATTCCAGGATTTCTAGGCATACCTGGCCGGCTCATACCTATTTATTAGCTCCCTTTGGATGAAAATAAAATTCACAGAACGTTTTTCCGTTGTTTGTTGCTTTAGCAATGTTTATTCTACTGAATCGCAATTGGACTGAAGTTCCCCTGAAACTGATTGTCATTTTGATCGATAAGTTGTCTGTTGTACCAGATGCTTAGGCCGTAGGCGGGACTTAAAGCAAAATTAGTCGGAAGAGACAGGCCGCCGAGGTTCGGCTGTCACGTTAAAGGCCATTAGAGACCCTTACTTAGGCGTCGCCCGACAAACTTTAAAGTGGCAAAACCAAACAACAATCGAATAACGAAAGTTTATGCTTGAGCATTCGTAATTACACGACTAGAATTGAGCCAAACTTTCCCTCGCTCATTATAATCTATATAATCTAGAGATCCGTCATAAACTTAATAGAGTTTAGTTAACCAACTTAAATGTTCGGCCAAATGGAACTATTCAAAATTAATGTAGCGAACCATTTCACTGGTGTGACTACTGACTACTGACTAGGTCAGGGCAAGCGGCCGGTGCCGCTTTTATCTCGAAACTGGCATTTTCATCGTTCGGTTTTGGCATTGCATTTCATACGGACGTTTCGACACGTTCAGTAAACACGAGGATGAACAACATTGATAGAACACTGCAACTAACTAAATTCAGCAGTAGGTACACTGATATGTATAGGTATATAGTGTCCGGTATATGCTATTATAATGCAGGTAGCGGCCGAAATTAATAATCAATCCTAATCCAAATTTTGCTATCTGGGATTGATATCACAATCTATTTTTAGGGTCAAACGTGCCAATAACCGATCCGTGGATTGGTTTATAAAGGCGCGTAGATTGGAGATCGATCGAACGATATGCAGAAATCCAAGATCGATTTCAATCTTGGATAGGAGATACAATATTAATTTCGGGCGTAAGTGAGTACGTATAGGCATACTTGCTGATACAATGTGCCATTTATTTTTAACCCTCTACGCAAACAGTGGGTTTCTGCTTTGACATTGGGGTGTTATAAGGTCTCAGATCTGTCTATGACAGTCATATAGCTCCCAAAACCAGATTTATGCTTTTGTAAAGGTGACTTGTTCAAGAGTTTTAGCTAGGCTTTAGATCGTGACACATTCGCTTCTGCTACTGGAACAGAGTAAATGTTTGTACTACGTCATAGAATGTCTTATTCTGTTTGGTGGATATGAAACATACCAAAACAAAAAGTCTACCTACTATTAGAGCCCTTGGTATGCCTAACGGAAAGTTAATCCGAGTTAAATTTCGGAGTTTCAAGCGAAGGCTAGGAGAAGGCTCCCAGCCGAGTTACGGACGAACGCAGCCTATCTCGCTAATAAATCAGTTACAAATAATAAACAAATGTATATTTTCCTCAAATATACGGAGGAGACTCGTGACCTCGCTCGAGGCGCATATTATTTGGGAAATCTTTTTGATGTCACAATGTCATTACGCCCTTTAGCTTTATGCGAGGGAAATCGTGCTTCGGTAATCATCGGGTGATTCACGGTTTAGAGCACAAGGGAGCCTTGCCACTATTCAGGATGTATTATTTAGGAATAGTATGTCCGTAAATTCCAGTCTAGAGGTTTCTTGAATAAATAATAATGAATAACACAGTGATAAGTTATGCAACTAGGAGTGTCCGTTTTGGATCGAAATTATGCGACCTGCTAAATTAATTAGGTACCTATATTACTAATACTGAATACGAAAATTGGGAAGTTCACCGACTATGAGATCTTAGTTTTATTAATGTTTTATTTAATAATTTTTGATTTTTATAGTCCATTAGAAGTGAATGTTATTAAAAAATTCGTATTAAATTCTTTTGTTTAGGTATTGTCAAGAATTATGAAAGACTGTAAAAAAGATTTACTGTCCACTGGTAAGCACCAACGTACATCGTTATGCTTATGTATAATTAATTAAATTCAAAAATAAAATTGATAAAACTGCGGTTCTATTTTTTAAGCGAAAAATAAACAATAGACGGGCATCCATCACAGGGATGATACAACGACAAATTCTGCTTCCCAGCTTTTTACTTCGTTTGCCCGCGACCTTTCTTGAATATTTATGTACCTATTTATAATAATTAAGGGCAGCGCCCGCAGTTTCACCCGCGTTCGCTATTATCCCATAGGAACTGTTAATTTTTATGGGACAAAAAGTATCCTATTTTCTATTTCAGTGCCGAAAGTATCAACTTGTATAATATACCAAATTCCATTTCTGCAATTGCGGCGTGAAGTGACGTAAAAGACCCACCCACACACACACGTGCATACACACACAAACATCCGCATTACAAATTATTTTAGTGTACCATAGCTACCTTTTTAGCGTCCACCACCACCACACAGAATCGATTATTGTATTAAATACTATCGATTTATTATTTGTCGATACTTGATTGCATTGGAAAATTAACGACCTTATTACTCGCTCATAATACTGGCCATTCGGAACCACATAAACTTCGCCCTAAACACGACTGTTACGCTGATTAGACACTTTTATATCGTAATTTTCATTCCGTCATGGTCTATTATGGACATAAAGCCGGAGTTCCGATTTCTTCTACACACGTATACGTAAACCGATACTGATTGAAATTTCTCATTACGGCGGCTTGCCACTGACATTCTATCTTAAAATAATTGCTTATCATTTTCAGTCTCCGACAAAAGGCTGTGACAGTGATGGTCTCGGTATTTGTTCGTATTTTAATCGGGTTCTGGATTATGTTGGGTAGTACGAGGTATAGAATTTCTTCCAACAAACCAACCATAGAACCAATATAGTATAGAACCAATGCCTTTGGCCGTAGCATTTTCACGCATCGAGTTTATTGTGCCCCCAATTTGTTCACAAGAAAGTGCGACCAGTGGTAAGGTGCTACTTCCCAATATGGAGGCTGTAAGGTAAACAAATAAACCAGGGCTGGTAGTTTAGTCGTGAGTACGTTTACAGAGCTTGCTCGCCTCACGACCGCAGGGTCTTATTGGCTGGCCTTCTTCGCTCAGGTGGGGGCACAAGTGTGGAGATTTGGGCGTATTGTCAATTTGTGTAAGTAAATCTTCTTGCTTCGTTGATCGAGCTAAGCGATGTCTCCAAACAACAAAACTCACGCATCCAACAGCAACCAACTCTATCGCACCACGGTGCCAATCGCTGAAGTGTATTTTTCAGGGGATTCGCACATCGTCAGTTCATCACCTACCATCACCGGTGTAGTGGTCGCAGCCAATTGTCAACTGTCTACAAGTTATTACTAGGATGAAATTGCGTTTTACTCGTATGTTACGCGTGTCCAGCCGCCGCCGCCTTTAACTTAAGTCAAACATCCATTAAGTACATATAAACGCGAAGGACTAAGAATAGTTTTAAAGCAATATTTAACTTGAATGTTTACGTGATACCGAGAGAAGATCCCAAATAGAATTTCTAATACACCTATTTGTTTCAAGAACCACTGCAGGAATAATAGTGCAAGATAAGAGCGAGTTTCATGAGCATGTAAAAAGATTCATGTAAGAAATTACAATAATTCATCCCATAATTCCTCTCAAAATATTAGTTCAGCTATTGGGTACAAATTGTTCATAATTAAGGCACAGCGTTCAACTATTGGGATAAAACGCTATTTTTTACACATAATGATTTTTTATAAAATTCCTGGTAGATATAGAAAGTATTTTGATTCATTCGTTAATACTTGAGGATATACTGACTCTTATAAAAATACCAGGAAACGTCAATGTCACGAGATAACTGAGTAAAAGTGGTTCAAAGTTGACCAAAACACTTAAACGTTCATTTATTGGTTCCACTACCCTAATTATTTTTTTCTACATTCATGGTTACATTCTTCTTTACACAAATATTAAATTTGTAGGTCGACGTGAAACAATTAAATTATTCAATAGAAATTGATTGGAAATCTTAACTAAGAAATAAGGCAATCTGCGGTTCTTCTGATTCGTGTCGTTCCCCCATGGCGCCTTTCTGGACTGTCTATTTTTTGAAAAATCGGAGTAGGTAGTAGTAATGTATCTAGCTGTTTAGAGTGCACTAGGTATTTGGAATAATAGGCATAGGAGTGCTGCATTTCACTCCTATCGGGTACTATATAGGTACCTAACTTAACGGAGTCGAATCTACTTCATCCATCATTCTGAACCAATACCTTGTGTATTTTCCTTTCTTTATTTAAATACTTACATACGATCCCGTCTTTTTCCCGTGGGGGTAGGCAGTGAATTATAATAATTTATCTTTCTACAGGGTACGATACTGACACACGTCTTTCGCTTCTTCGAATCTAATGCGCCCCTTCATATACTGAATAATAATATTTATTGTACAATAAACCATTGTTTATTCTACTCTATTCAGACCCAACATGCATCACACGGTATTTAATAGCCCCGTAGTTTACGTAAATATCATGCATTTTCAGATGAATAATGCATACATTCTATGCATTTAAGTACCCAATGCAATGTTTCCAGCAAGTGATGCATACCGTAATGAATTATGAACACATTGGTGCCGCTATGTTGGTAGCAATGTACCGGAAAATCTGCTACGACAACATGACTCGACTATATATATATTTATATAAAACTACGAAGTCTTCTACAATTTTTTATTGTTACGCGCGGTTTCCGATAAGTACCTACATTAGCAGGTATTAATTATTAGTATTGCTGTCCTTGTTATTTCATTGGTTTAGTGTTAGATTGAGAGGACGATCGGGAGAGAATTAATCGGTTTTCAAAGTTTTCAAAGCAAATGTTTTGGAAAGTGGCCGTAGTTTTCGACAAGTTACGGCGGGCCATGTTGTCGAAGAACATCTATTATGCGTCATGTCAATGTGTCCCGAATTGCTTTCAAAGCTTCCAATGCGACGCGACAGCACATCATAGGAGGAAAATGGAAAATGCAATATTTGAACGTGAAATCAGATCGGTCCGGGGCGAGAATTCATTGCTCCACACAGGGTTCGGCAACCTTTGGGAAAATATATTAAGGAGTTTAGTACATTTTTTGTGAGTTTACTCAATTTATTACCTGAACTTATAAGTTTGTGACAGAGTTTGGCAACCTTTTGGTTTTATTGTGGGCTAATTAATGATATGTTTTTTTCACCACTTTTGATATCTATTAAAAATACATTGTTTTTTTAATGGTTCGAAAATAATCAGACGATAATGCCATGTTCGGCAATCTCTTCTGCTGTAGTAAAATAACGATTAGTAATTTATTTTGGACCAGTAAATGTTACCGGTTTCTGTATCTAGGTACGTTTTAAATGTGAATTCCAGGATTTCTAGGCATACCTGGCCGGCTCATACCTATTTATTAGCTCCCTTTGGATGAAAATAAAATTCACAGAACGTTTTTCCGTTGTTTGTTGCTTTAGCAATGTTTATTCTACTGAATCGCAATTCGACTGAAGTTCCCCTGAAACTGATCGTCATTTTGATCGATGAGTTGTCTGTTGTACCAGATGCTGAGGCCGTAGGCGGGACTTAAAGCAAAATTAGTCGGAAGAGACAAGGCTCTGAGGTTCGGCCGTCACGTTTAAGGCCATTAGAGACCCTTACTTAGGCGTCACCCGACAAACTTTAAAGTGCCAAAACCAAACAACAATCAAATAACGAAAGTTTATGCTTGAGCATTCGTAATTACACGACTAGAATTGAGCCAAACTTTCCCTCGCTCTTTATAATCTATATAATCTAGAGATCCGTCATAAACTTAATAGAGTTTAGTTAACCAACTAAAATGTTCGGCCAAATGGAACTATTCAAAATTAATGTAGCGAACCATTTCACTGGTGTGACTACTGACTACTGACTACTGACTAGGTCAGGGCAAGCGGCCGGTGCCGCTTTTATCTCGAAACTGGCATTTTCATCGTTCGGTTTTGGCATTGCATTTCATACGGACGTTTCGACACGTTCAGTAAACACGAGGATGAACAACATTGATAGAACACTGCAACTAACTAAATTCACCAGTAGGTACACTGTATAGGTAGTGCCTGGAATATGCTATTATATGTATATGCAGGTAGCGGACGAAATTAATAATCAATCCTAATCCAAATTTTGCTATCTGGGATTGATATCACAATCTATTTTTAGGGTCAAATGTGCCAATAACCGATCCGTGGATTGGTTTATAAAGGCACGCAGATTGGAGATCGATCGAACGATAGGCAGGCATCCAAGATCGATTTCAATCTTGGGAGGTATACAATATTAATTTCGGGCGTAAGTGAGTACGTATGTATAGGCATACTTGCTGATACAATGTGCCATTTATTTTTAACCCTCTACGCAATCAGTGGGTTTCTGCTTTGACATTGGGGTGTTATAAGGTCTCGGATCTGTCTCATATAGCTCCCAAAACCAGGTTTATGCATTTTTAAAGGTGACTTGATCAAGAGTTTTAGCTAGGCTTTAAGTTATTTTTTTTAATTTAGATTTTTTTCCTTATTGTTTTGTTTTTTGGGCTGTTCATGTTCATGCCACATTCGATTCTGCTACTGGAACAGAGTAAATGTTTGTACTAGGTCATAGAACGCCTTATTCTGTTTGGTTGATATGAAACATACCAAAACAAAAAGTCTACTATTAGAGCCCTTGGTATGCCTAACGGAAAGTTAATCCGAGTTAAATTTCGGAGTTTCAAGCGAAGGCTAGGAGAAGGCTCCCAGCCGAGTTGCGGACGAACGCTGACGCAACCTATCTCGCCAATAATTCAGTTACACATAATAAACAAATGTATATTTTCCTCAAATATATGGAGGAGACTCGTGACCTCGCTCGAGGCGCATATTATTTGGGAAATCTTTTTGATGTCACAATGTCATTACGCCCCTTAGCTTTATGCGAGGGAAATCGTGCTTCGGTAATCATCGGGTGATTCACGGTTTAGAGCACAAGGGAGCCTTGCCACTATTCAGGATGTATTATTCAGGAATAGTATGTCCGTAAATTCCAGTGTAGAGGTTTCTTGAATAAATTATAATGAATAACACAGTTATAAGTTAGGTATGCAACTAGGAGTGTCCGTTTTGGATCGAAATTATGCAACCTGCTAAATTAATTAGGTATATTCTATTACTCGTAATAGGTACTGAATAAGAAAATTGGGAGGCTCACTAACTATTTGTGATCTTACTATTATTAATTTTAAATCTAATAATTTTAGATTTTTAGTTCAGTAAAAGTGAATGTTATTTAAAAATTAGTATTAAATTTCTTTTGTTTCAGTATTGTCAAGAAATGAAAGACTGCAAAAATATTTACTGACCACTGGTAAGCACTAACGTACATTGTTATACTTCAGTGTAATTAATTAAATTTCAAAATAAATATAATAAAACTGCGGTTCAATTTTTTAAGCGAAAAATAAATAATAGACGGGCATCCATCACACGGATGATACAACGACAAATTCTGCTTCTGAGCTTTTTACTGCGTTTGCCTGCGACCTTTCTTGAATATTTATGTACCTATTTATAATAATTAAGGGCAGCCCGCAGTTTCACCCGCGTTCGCTATTATCCCACAGGAACTGTAATTTTTTTTGGGAAAAAGTATCATTGTCTATTTCAAGATCGAAAGTATTTACTGGTATATTATTATACCAAATCGTATATACCATTTCCGCAATTGCGGCGCGAAGTGTGTAGTATTTTAGTGCCACAGCTACCTTTTTAGCGTCCACCACCACCACACAGAATCGATTATTGTATTAAATACTATCGATTTATTATTTGTCGATACTTGATTGCACTGGAAAATTAACGACCTATTACTCGCTCATAATACTGGCCATTCGGAACCACATAAACTTCGCCCTAAACACGACTGTTACGCTGATTAGACACTTTTATATCGTAATTTTCATTCCGTCATGGTCTACGTATTATGGACATAAAGCCGGAGTTCCGATTTCTTCTACACACGTATATACGTAAACCGATACTGATTGAAATTTCTCATTACGGCGGCTTGCCACTGACATTCTATCTTAAAATAATTGCTTATCATTTTCAGTCTCCGACAAAAGGCTGTGACAGTGATGGTCTCGGTATTTGTTCGTATTTTAATCGGATTCCGGATCATGTTGGGTAGTACGAGGTATAGAATTTCATCCAACAAACCAACCATAGAAACAATATAGTATAGAACCAATGCCTTTGGCCGTAGCATTTTCTCGCATCGAGTTTATTGTGTCCCCAATTTGTTCACAAGAAAGTGCGACCAGTGGTAAGGTGCTACTTCCCAATATGGAGGCTGTAAGGTAAACAAATAAACCAGGGCTGGTAGTTTAGTCGTGAGTACGTTTACAGAGCTTGCTCGCCTCACGGCCGCAGGGTCTTATTGGCTGGCCTTCTTCGCTCAGGTGGGGGCACAAGTGTGGAGATTTAGGCGTATTGTCAATTATTATTTGTGTAAGTAAATCTTCTTGCTTCGTTGATCCAGCTAAGCGATGTCTCCAAACAACAAACCTCACGCATCCAACAGCAACCAACTCTATCGCACCACGGTGCCAATCGCCGAAGACTATTTTTCAGGGGATTCGCACATCGTCAGTTCATCACCTACCATCACCGGCGTAGTGGTCGCAGCCAATTGTCAACTGTCTACAGGTTATAACTAGGATGAAATTGCGTTTTTACTCGTATGTTCCGCGTAAGTATGTGTCCAGCCGCCGCCGCCTTTAACTTAAGTCAAACATCCATTAAGTACATATAAACGCGAAGGACTAAGAATAGTTTTAAAGCAATATTTAACTTGAATGTTTACGTGATACCGAGAGAGGATCCCAGATAGAATTTCTAATACACCTATTTGTTTCAAGAACCACTGCAGAAATAATAGTGCAAGATAAGAGCGAGTTTCATGAACATGTAGAAAGATTCATGTAAGAAATTCAAATGAACGTGTTTCACCCAAGTTTTTAGGGATTGTAGCCAAATTGCATAAAATGGAACACTTATAAATTCATCCGAATATCTGTCCATTATTTTTGAAGACTGTAAATAACTAAACGAAAGTTGTTTTGAACGCGGTACTTTTAGTTCTTAGGATGTTGTTGAAGTATTCGCTGTTTACGGAACCCTACATTACGCCTGGTCCTACACGCACTTGACCGGTTTTTTCATCTTATTAGATCCATCTCCGGTGTTTCTATTTGAAATATATATTACCCGTGGAAGTTTTATTGAGCATAACGAGGCGTGTTCTCAGGTTGTTGCCCTGGGGGTGTGATTTAATACAAATGATAATGACAGATATTTTCACCTCGAATATCATTCTTTCTCGTCTATTTAGGTACCTAATATCTAAATGTATCTTACTCTATATATCTTTATATTATTATATATAATTCTACTGTACGTGTGTATGTCACTGAACTCATCCTAAACGGCTGGACTTATTTGAATGTTTTTTTTGTATGCGTTTGGGTGGCGCTCTGGATGGTTTAGGTCCACAAATCAGCCGGCAGATGGCGCTGCAGTCATACTTTTCAGGACAATGTTTGTCGGGTCTGCTAGTTATGTTATAAAACAAAGTCGTGGTTAATTAACGATTTAGTATAAGTAGGTATGTACAACTGAACACCGACTGCACCGATTTTCAAGATGTTGTGTTTGTTTTTTAACATCTTGTATGATGGAACTGCTTGATTTTGAGGTTGTCCACAAGATGATTTCCTTCACCGTTTTAGAGCGATCGCATCAAACTCCAAAATTGCATCTCTCTAATCTCTATCTCAGTCTTTATTACTACCTATCTATGTTTAGTACTACATTATAGTCTCTAGAGACTTACAGTACTAAAATACAAAGGACTGATTACCTGTCGGTACTGACATTGCTTTATTACCAGCGCTTTCGACGCTTTGTGGAGCTGACAGACTATAATGGAGAAAGCTCAACAGTTCATGGCAGTTATTGCTCCGAACGCTATAAAACAGGTAAACAATGGACCACAATGATGTTGTGTACGTAATTTATAGCGCAATATTGAAAAAAAAATAAAAAAAACAGTTACACTATAAAACAATTCGCCAACAAAAATCACGATACGAGTGTGGACTTTATCCAATAAAGCTGAAATCATATCACTATTTCGGTACTTGCTGTTTGGAAAAGTGCCATGCCCTTGGTTGCACACGACAGTAAAGATTTAAATAGAGATTTAATTCAATAAATAATTTATGCAGTTTTAGATAGACCAAACAACTTCCATCAAAATATACTATAGATACAGTCTCTATGAAAATCCGATAATATTTCATTTCATAAAGTACCTTAACGCACTGCGATAGCGTTGTAAAACATTTGTGACGGTTTTTAGGGTGTGAAGGAAACAAGGCATATGCATTTAAAAAAAACCATAACACACTGTAATAGCGTTGTTCGAAACAAGGCATATGACGGCCATTTTGGAGCGGCGATCGAGGATCAACCCTATATTTCAGCGTAGCCAAACAAAGTCAAAATTATAATCTACGAAACAGAGAAAGCCATATGCATATCGTCTTACTACTGCTTATTTATTGCGTCATATGAAAAAAATACAGACCGAGACCATTTCCAATAATGTCATGTTACGAGTATATTCTAGTTTAGTAGCTTATTTTACGTACTAAACTATTTCAAAAAGTAGTCTTATATTTACACTATTTTACTTGATAAATGAATATATAAACAAGTTGAGCTTCCGCTCAAGGGTTTACATGCAACACTTCAATTCAATTCGATGTGACTTCAAGAGTCTTCATGGCTTCAAGGGTGCTCCAGCTCCACGCCTCTGCAAATATCTGCGAGCTGGCGTCCCGCGGAGCGATGTTATTTATACAACATCCTCTGTAAGCTAGTACACGAGTTTGCACTCCAGTTATTGCCTTACCATGTCTGTATTACATGCTTATAAATATGGGGAGAGCTAGCGGCCTCGCTGTTAGCTATTCTTTTACCTCTTTGTTTAGGATATAATATATAGATACTACATAGGCGATTTCGATAGTCTCCTGGCCGATTTCGGCTATGCCCCATTCATGCATTAGATTTAACTATTAGTCGACAGTACTGACATCTACTCACCACTCTCCCACATATAAATACTGTATAATTAAGTAACTACAGTGAATAAATAAAGTGTAAACGTTCCAACAAATACAAATGACTACGTTAAAACCACCCTATTGTAAAGGAAGGGTAGCTCTCGTGTCGTCTACGTTAATGCAGGGGTGGTCTGGCTCAGTGACGCGAGGGGAGTGAGTGAGTCAACGAACTTGTTATACCAATGGGAAATCTTATTGGATCGCTGGGCTGCCCACTTATAACTCACCAACTTATCCATAATTTGACACAGATGTCAACCGACCCAACCCTGTCCGGGAGGTAAAATGCAAAAAAAATGCATGTATGTATAAGCGGTGGTAGCCTAGTGGGCGAATGTCTGCCAAAGCGGGGGTGGCGAATTCAAATCCCACTGCGGGCACGTACCAATGAGTTTTTTTGTTTAACATAATATGTACCACTCGCTTTTCGGTGAAGGAAAACATCGTGGAGTCAAAGTCAAAGTATAATTAACGCTGAGATCATGGATAATTAACTCTGAGTCAGTGTTGACGCAGTTATCGTTGTCTCAGTAGCGAAGTCTTTACTACCTAAACTTTTTATTAATCGATATTTAAAGGGCCCTGGAGCGAAGTGTGTCCACAACCCGTCACATACGAAGGTACCCACAGATATCTGACTCTAGAACCTTCGGCACGAGTGTCCTTGCTGCTTTTGTTTCGTCACGCAGCCCTGGGCTCTCGGGCCATCGGGCGCGACCCGACCCTGAGCTTTTGTCCATGAAAAATTCACACCCTCTATCCGAAAATAACGTTAGAATGAAAAGACTTCGATCGACGGTCAGGCCATGATGTCGGGATATAAGAAATTTATTATTTACGTTAGAGTTCACTGACGTGTTACAAAAATAAAAAGTAGCAAAAGTTTGTTTATTGATTGATCAACCATCATAAAAAGTTTCACTGAGAATAAAATTCTTCACCACTACCCACAGATTAAATAATAGTTTACTGCGCACTCATCAGAAAACGCGTAAATAATCTAGGTACCTACTGATATACTTGCCTAAAATCGGATTACGCCTATACCCCATAAACGCTGTAAAGGCGCGCCAGTATTTGTGCTGTAAGGAAATTACTGTGTCGTTTTTATACAAAACAAGTTACGCATAATGCCCATTCAGCTATGCCATTGTTTGGTAGATATTATTATTAATTTGACAGCTTCATAATTGAAACGTCGCCTCTGCGGTGTCGGTTCAGTGGTTCGGAAGCTGTAAATAAATATTTACTAAATTTTGGTATTCCCGTCATCCCCGCTGTAAATATTTTTGTCCAAACTCAACTTAGAACTTCAGTGGGGACGATTTTTTTTCTGACATAGGAATGAAGAAGAAGAAGAAGAAGAAGAAGAAGAAATAATATTCTTTCCAAAACTACCAGGAACTTTCAGTAAAGCATCCACTACTTTATTGAATCGTGACTTTGACGATGTCAATGATTCACTATATCTGATACTTGTTTCACTCAGTTTTACTCAGCTTTTTGTTGTCCGCTATGACAACAAAACGAACACGGCTTTTTGTTGTCATAGCGGACAACAAAAAGCTGAGTAAAACTAGTTCATTATTTACGCTCATTTTGATCGTTATTTTCGTTTATTAGGTGAAACAAATATATTTATTTCAACAAATCATTCGGTAATATAAATACAAAATGAAAACTACAAATTAACATAAATTAGGATTTATTAAATTCATCATTATATTCGTTCATTTTAGTATCTCATACATTTTGTATGGAACCTCTTGACAGAACGTCTGTCGCGCCAGCTTGTTTACTAATAAAAAAATATCTTGTAGATAGCCTGATAAAATAAAACTGCACCCAAAATAGCTTTACAGACTGCTTTATATCTTAGCAGACATGACACGGCCCTGTATAACATATAAGTTTTATTATTGTTGTAAATTATTGTAGAAAAACGATGTTATTATTGTAAGTTGTATATTTTGAGTGACAAGGAAAAAGAACTTAGTATACACTATACATTTGAATTTAAATAATTATGCCAGTTACAAATATAGTAACAAACAGTTTTAATTAAGTAGTATAAAATAAGGTAGTATTTTACAACATCCTCCCTTAATTAAAACTCTCTAAAAACCTAAGGCTAAACTTGTTACACACCTCGTATGTGCAACTCTCCCCAAAGGTTTTGTGAAGATATCAGCATAATTAAGTTCTGATCTGACGAACCGAATATCTATACATCCGTCAGACACCTTGTCCTTAATGAAATGATACTTGGTATCTATATGCTTCGTCCTTTCATGGTGGATAGGATTGTGTACCAAACTCTGTGCACTCTGGCTATCGTTAAACATGACAACTATATCGCTCTTACCTGTAGTTTCTGAAATAAACCTTCTAAGGTAACAAGCTTCTTTAGCCGCAGCTGTTAGTGCCATGTACTCCGCTTCTGTCGAAGATAGTGCCACAGTTGGCTGTTTCTTGGCCTGCCACGCAATAGGACTTCCGGCCAACGTAAAATAGTAGCCCGTGTATGACCTGCGATCAATGCTACAGTTAGCCCAATCTGCGTCTGTGTATCCTTGCAGGTACTCTCCAACCTTCCTGTAAGTAAGAGAGTAATCGATTGTACCCTTCAGATACTGTAGGACTCTCTTCGCCGCAGTCCAATGTTCCTTACTGTATTTGGTATTGAACTGACTCAAATAGCTTGTAACAAAAGCTATATCAGGACGAGTGTTGACTGATAGGAACATGAGACACCCGATTAGGTTCTGATATGGGTAAGACTCATCTTGACCAGTTACAGCATCCAGTTTTTTCAGACTCGATGGTGTATCAACAGCCTTACAATTTTCCATACCAAACCTTTTCAACAGGTTTAATATAAATGTTCGTTGGTTTACCTTGATTTCGCTATCTTTTCTGACAATATTCAGTCCCAAATAATAATTTACTTCTCCAAGATCTTTCAACGAAAACATTTTTTCCAACTCAGACTTCACTTTTTGACATGTCTCGTCACTTGTATGAAAGACAATAATGTCATCTACATAGACTGCCAACAAGACAAGTTCCTGACCAAAAAGTTTTCTGTATACGCATGGTTCCGAAGGAGTTTTCATAAAACCCAACTTTAGTAGAGTTTTGTCCAACATCATGTTCCATGCTCGGGGCGCTTGTTTCAGCCCATATAAGGATTTCTGCAGCAGACAAACTTGACCTTCATGACCTTTCTTCACAAAGCCTTGAGGTTGTTCCATAAAAACTTCCTCTTCAAGGTCTCCATAGAGGAAAGCTGTGTCAACGTCCAAGTGCCTCATCTTGAGATCCAACTCTGCAGCCAAAGCAAATAATGCACGGAGTGAAGAATGGCGAATTACCGGAGCAAAAGTTTCATTGTAGTCTACTTCCTTTACCTGCTTGAAACCTTTCGCCACAAGCCTTGCCTTATACTTCATAATGTTACCGTCAGCATCTGTCTTCACTTTATAAACCCATTTGCATGGTATCACCTTCTTATTTTTCTCAGGCTTATCAACAAGTTTCCACGTCCCTAATTTAATGAGCGAATTATATTCATTATTCATAGCTGTACGCCATTCATCAGCATCTTTAGCATTATCTGCCTCTAAATAACTATTCGGCTCATTTATATCATCAGCTGATACCATATTAGTATAAAAGTCCGGTTGTCTACGAGTCCTAGTAGGATACCTACATACTTGCTGATCTGCGCTTGGTCTTTGTTCAGGACTCGTAGGACCTTCCGATTCAGCGGAATCAAAGTCCACTTCATCATCACTGCACCCAGAATTTTCTTGAAGTACAACCACATTCTCTTGATTCTCGTCTGTCTTCTGCTCAACATCAACCACCACCACTTCTTTGTTCTTCTGCCTGACATCATCAAAAATAATGATAGCTTCCGTTTTTGCAGTTTCAACGACATTACTTTTCAGTGGATTAAAGCGGTCTTCAAAAAATGTTACATCTCTGGACTTCTGCAGTTGCCTTGGATTTGAAGCATCTCTAAAGAAATATCCGTTTGGATCTTCTGAGTATCCGACAAAAATTACTTCTTTAGCTTTCATATCCAGCTTCTTTCTATGACATGCGGGAATTTGTATCAGCGCTCGACATCCAAATACACGCAAATGGCTCAGATCTACCTTTTGTCCGTTCCATTTCTCGAATGGTGTCTGCCTCTCTAAGGCCCGATGCGGCGACCTGTTCTTCAAGTATACTGCCACCTTGAATGCATCTTCCCAGTACGCCTTCGACAAAGAGCTCCCAGCAAGCATTGAGCGTGCTTTCTCCACTATGGAGCGATTGGTCCGCTCTGCCACGCCGTTGGACTGAGGACTGTACCCAACAGTTGTCTCATGCGTCACGCCTTTCGAAGTTAAATACTGTAAAAAATCCTTATTGACGTACTCCTTTCCGCAGTCAGTTCTCAATACTTTTATTTGAGCACCAGTTTGCCTTTCCACCAGCGCTTGGAAAGAACAAAACTTGTCTTTCACCTTTGCTTTTGAAGCAATGAAATACGGATAAACCATCCGCGAATAATCATCTACGAATAATAGAACGTACCTATTACCCTGCAATGACGTCACAGACATTGGTCCACATATATCTGAGTGAATCAATTCTAGTTTAGACGTAGCTTTCTTATACGCAATTGCCTTGAAGGGTTTCCTACTTTGCTTACCTTCAACACAGGCAATGCATTTGGTTGTATCTACACTTTTGTAATCAATGCCTACATGAGCGTTCTTCAATTGGTCCATACCTATACGACATAAGTGACCTAACCGTTTGTGCCATAGTTGGTACCTGCTTAACGAGTTGTCAGAGTGCACATCGTACGCCACATTTCGGGAGGAATTGGTAGTACAATTTAGATTGTACAGTCCACCACTGCTGGCCGAACCATGTAGAATCACCTCACCTTGAACAGAGCAATCATCATTTTTATAAAAGCTACAACCATCTTTATTAAAAACTACTACAAAACCTTTATCCACAACTTTCTTTATAGAAATTAAGTTGCTTGTCAGATCAGGAACATGAACTACACCCTCTATTCTATTTACTGGAGAGTCTGTATCAATAAATACATCACCAACACCCAAAGTCGCAATCTTATGTCCATTTGCCACTGTAATAGCTCCGCCTTCTATTTGTCGGTAATTATTCAGCCACTCCTTGTGTGGAGTCATATGAACAGTTGCTCCAGAATCTATTATCCACTTCTGGTTACTTGGTACAGGTGTGGAGAGAGTCATGCCTGTTGTCACATGCGCCTCTTCCTCTTCCAATTTCAAAGAATAATCTGTGCCTTTATGTTCAACCCTCTCTGATACGCTAAATGCCTTCTTTTCCTTCTTCAAAGGGCAATCAGGACTTTTGTGTCCAGGTTCTCTACACTTGTAGCAGATTATAGGCTTTTTCTTCCTTATTCCAGAACTATTCGATTTCAAAGCCGCTACATGATCATCTTGCTGAACATCTTTAGACATCTCATTCAGTAATCTAGACTTTACTAAATCAGTTGTTACCTCAACATTGCTATTTTCTAATGCCATTATTAGGGGCTCATATCTAGAAGTAAGACCTCCTAATAAAATCGCAGCAATCGAAGTATCTTCTATTACCTTGCCAATGTCAGCCAAGTCTTGTGCTGTACTCAACACAGCGTTGACATACGTTTCAATGTTTTGAAAATCATTCAGCGAGAGCCTGTAAAGTTTTCTCTCTAACGCTAGCCGTCTGCCCATGCCTTTATCTTCATAGGCTCCCTGTAACGCCTTCCAGGCATCTTGGGCAGTTTTGGCGCTTCTAATATGCGTTATTGCAGACCCGTCGACTGCCAAGCATATTTTTGCTAATGCTCTCTGATCGTTCCTGATTTTTGTGGCTGCAGGCATGGCAACATCAGTGCCATCTACACTGCTCCACAAATCCTCATCGATCAGATACTGTCTCATCTTGAATTTCCACGACGGATAGCCTTCTCTACTAGTGAGAAGTATTGCCGGAATAGGTGAAGACCATCTTACCGTACCCGAATCACCACTATTCGCCATTTTGGAACTTTTTCAAAGATAAACAATTTTCGACTTAAAATATATTATTACTTATTGCACAACATCTTTCTATTTGAATTTCCACTATAATTCCTCGTGCTGATAACGTGTTGTAAATTATTGTAGAAAAACGATGTTATTATTGTAAGTTGTATATTTTGAGTGACAAGGAAAAAGAACTTAGTATACACTATACATTTGAATTTAAATAATTATGCCAGTTACAAATATAGTAACAAACAGTTTTAATTAAGTAGTATAAAATAAGGTAGTATTTTACAACAATTATACCTACATTAAGTTTTCTAATTAAGCCCAATGTTTAGTTAACAACCTAGCCATGTTAGCGTCTAGACTGCTTGTTGGCTATTACAAAACTCAGGGTTCAAAATGGTTTACCTATATAGGCAGGGGCAGCGGGAGGATTACGTTACTAAAAGGGATGTTAGAGCTAACGGAGCGCGCATAACCAAAAAAGTTTATTATTCACGAGGCCATGTTAGTGCGTTACTTTACGAGCGTATTTGATTGCTACAAGTTATTTTATTGTACCTTGCGTACTATTATTTATGTTACGGATGGGAAATAATATACATAATGTCTAAATACATCCTCCTTATTCATAAACTTTTATTAAACATCGCTTAGTATTGCGCAGTAGGTAAAATTTTTCAGTGCGCATTTTTAAATAAGCCTTACATCACTTCTTATGAATAAAGGGCAGGTACTACCTACTTTACTAAGTGAGTAATTTAGAAATCGCATATATTTTTTATTATTGAATCCGAGAATAGAAAAAAACTCTAACCGTCCTCACCCGTAACAAATTCAACCATCGCTCCCAGTCTATGTGTAAACCTCCGGGTTTATGTTAAGTTTGGTCTAGGCTAGGACATAAAACATCCACGACGGTTTCTGCTTACCTCAGCTGGCCATTGATCTAAACTAGTACTCAGTATCGAGTGCCGATTGTTGCTTTTATTGGCACTTACGGAGTTTTTAGTACCTACATAGGTACTGGATCGCTGATCTAATCAAACGTAGCGTAGAGTATACAGGAATTTAGATATGTGAAGCTGTGGTCTCGACTCGATTAACGCCGTCGACCGGTTACCGTGTCACGTCGTACGCCGTCACGAACACGATGCTTACCATAGAAATGTAATCAGTGTTTAGTTGCAGTCTCTTTCACAAGCTGATGTAGGCATATAATATTTCTATAGTCAAAGTCAAATCGCACTTTTACAAGTCAAACACTTCAATCTTATTAACAAATAGAACCATAAAAGAAAACAAAATATTAATTGAATATGGATTGTGTTTGAAAAAGGATGTTTCCCTTTCAAGCACTGGTCCAGGATTGAATCTCGGATAGGAAAAAGAACCACCAGTGCTTCGGAGTGCGCCCGTTAGAGAAGACAGTACCAACAAACTCTACGGGGATGTCATTTTTTTTCCAAATTGTATCATTTTCTTTCCATTTTTTTTACATTTCCATTATTGACGCGCTCAGCTCACCATCAGCTGCTTACAGCGTGTCCCTTATACGTTTATATATGAGACCACAGCCATACAGATCCGGTACGGTAAGTTTTTACCGTTTTACAATGGGGTAGCCCATACATATACAATCACGAACGAAAAAATATTGTATGCCACTACAAATATCAGACGTCAATGGCAGGACGCATGATACCTTATCTTTAAATTACTAAGTGCATTAGGAGCACCTTTTCACAAGTGTGTTATTTGTGAATTCAGTGAGTTATCAGGATGCCTTGACATAGCACTTCACTGATAAATCAGTTTGGTTTTGAAGAGGGATGATTTGCATTTGTAAATTGCTTTCGGTTGCCTGTTGGCACACTTTTCTACGTATATACTTAATTATAACATAGCCTAGGTACCTATTATCGTAGGCGTCGTCATATTTACTGTCTGTAATTAAATAGGAGTCGGGAAACCCGATAATAATTATACGTTTGTGGATAGAAGCCGCTATCTCTGAGCCGATAGCTTTACACAGTCTCTGTTTGAATTGCTCGGGGTTGGAGAACGACCAATGCAATAATTTACCTTAGGTACGCATGCCTAGGGTAAATGATACGCACAGCGATGCGATCGGGTCGAGTAGCGTAACGCCTCGTTACCCATATTTCACCATCAGCTCCCAAAAGTTAAAAATAAATAGTGCCTAAGTCCGTAAGATAAAATACAAAGGGTTCAGTGTTGTAATTCAATAAACGTCGATCCATGAGTCCTCTTCATTACTGTTTCTTTCAAATAGACCCTAAATTTCTCTAAAACCCCTCATTGCGGCGCAGCCTTAGTAATTATCATTACTTATATCAGTATAACATAAATAACAAATAAACACCACTCCACACTTAGGGAAAACAAAGGTTCTTACACCCGCTCCAATATATCTGAAGTATCATATCATACATATTATCTGAGAACTAATCTCCCTGAGAGCCAAGCGAGACATCTTGACGATCGTTATAAAACCATTAGTTCTCAATACAATTAGTTATTAATAGTGAAGTTTGCCGAGTTTCAGTATAGTTTTATTGGTTCGAAATATGGCAATTAGTTTGGTTCTCGTTGCCTGTTTGCTGGCTTGCGCCCAAGGTGAGGATTATTTTATATAGTTTTAGTACGCAATCTATGTACGTAACTAATCAAATAAAACTTTAACTCACAAAAGCCGGCTAAGTTGCAAGTTGATTGTACTCAAAAGTTTCGCACACCAATAATTTTACCTATACTTACATGCCTAAATGTAATTTCAGTTTATTTTTGCATTTCATAACAATGAAGTGGAAAAAATCATTCGTTTATACACACCCACTGTTCACCTAAAAACACAAGCTACTTGCGTTAATGTTTTTTTTTTCAAACCTAGCATTCATTAACATTTTCATACATTATTCACGCCTCGCTGTACAACGCTGGTAATATCGAATAACCCATTCGCATATTATGATAGTGTCGTCAACGGAAAATAATTTTAGTGTCAGACTTTCCGCCTCTGGAGGTCCCTTTTGTTTTCCACTCTTTCATTTTGTTTTCACGGCAGATGAGATTTCACCTTAATTTGCCCTTGCCTTCATTAATTGGCTGGCTCGTCGACGCGGGAACGAAAAAAGTCCCGGGTGCCTCGGAGGAGTAAGAGGCATCCTCGATGCCTTCCTTTTTAGGGTTCCGTATTGCGTTTTATCTTTGTATCGAATCATGAAAATGCTTTGCCAAATGATGGTCTTCTCTTGATCTCCATTTTATACGATTTTATTTAGCACTGGCTTCAAATTGCCCTTTATAATTCCCTTGGGTTGTTATTTTAAGCCACTCAGTGAAGCCAGTAGCCTTTCACCGTTTTGATGCGATGCGTGACGTGAGAGAATTGTATACTTGATAGTAAGCATCACACCATAACATTGAGGGCAAAGGGTATATATATAACTTATTGGAAGACGAATTGCAAACATTCACACAAGAAACAAGTTTACAAGCAACATATTCTGTTTCGCGGCAAAACCCCGATTATGTACAGTCTTGCTCCATTGCATTCATCACTCTTGACTTTTCGGGTATATTTTTATCCTGTTCTTAAACTTTTATAAATATGTGCAATAGTTTACCAGATGTCATTAACCTGATTCAGGGCTGCCACGCTTGCCAAGACTACCACTGGACTTCAGTCTTCGCAATGCCCTGCCGTTCCAGCCGAGGATAGTCGGGGGGGTGGACGCCCCTGAAGGGAGGGTGCCGTACCAGGCCTCGCTGAGAACTCTCTTCAACTCGCACTTCTGCGGTGGCACTGTGCTGAATGCACAGTGGGTGCTGACTGCAGCTCATTGCACTGATGGGTAATGATTTATTTTGTGCCCTATTAGGTACAGTCAACGACAAAAGTAGTTACGTCCTAATTTGACGGCCTTCGTGGTGGTTTGGGTAATGACCCAATTGCGAAGCGTGAGGTTGCAGGCTTGATTCCCGTGCACTTGTGGTTTCGTTGTCCCCTTTACGGATGTACAGCCAACGGAGACAACGGGTCGTCAAGGTTTCACGTGTCGTCGTCGGGATACGGTGCAGATGAGTGCAGTGAACCTTAGGTATCTGCTCCGAATCTTTGGAGACCATGATGCTCATAATTCTTGATTCCTGTACAGGGAATCCTAGTTAGGGGTCATGGTATTTGTATGTAATCCCAAAAAGAACTTCAAATTTTTTAAAAGACTCTAAAGTTCGGCAGAACCGTACCTAACTTGTAAGTTTCAACATTTTTAAAATTATTTTGTAGACATTCTGTAGTAGATCTTCGTTCTGGAGTAGGTACCTACCTACTTACTTGAAAAGGAAATTACTTTGAGTGTCTCTAAACTTGGCAAGAGCTACAAAGCGTAATAGTACAAGCAAAACGTAAAAAATCTGTCTGGTCTTGACAAACATATAAATGTTTGCACTGCATAGTGCTATAGAATATCAGCGCTACAATCCTCTCTTACAATAATTTGACTTTTGAGACGTTTAGAATTAAAATTATAGCTAGTTACCTATAGTAAAACATTATACGTACCTGCACGATATTGGTACAAAATATATCTTTTTCAGACAAGCTTCTATAAAAACAAAGTCTTCCAAACTAATCAAAACTGTTTCTGTGATCACACTTGAGATCTTTTTAAATGCAATTTAAATTTAAACTCAATGCATTTTGTTCTCTCTCTAAGCCGCTTCTTCTCTACTCTGCTCAACTTCATGCAGTTGAGCAGAGTAGAGAAGAAGCGGTTTAGAGAGAGAACAAAAGCATTGAGCAGAGGGAGCAATACCAACGGCTCAACTAGAAATTGCTCAACTATAACGCTACTGTTCACAGCCGTTCCAAATATGACACCAAGGTGGTGGTTGGTACTACCAGTCTCGTCCTGGGCGGCGACCACTACTCCGTCGACTCCATCATCGTCCACGAGAACTACGACAGTTCCCTCATCATGAATGACGTCAGCGTCATCAAGGTAATCTAGACCTTGTCTTGTCTAAGCTATGGCAGGAATTCAGTCTAATGTTTATATTGAGACATGTGATAAATGATGAGATTCTTAGAGATTTAAGAAAGGTGAGAAAGTTCAACCTTCTTATTTCGTATGGAACGCTTCAATCTTTGCGCTCTGAGGTATGTTTCTCGTACCAGTTCCATTTTAAGCTCAACATGTAATTATTTACCACCTTCGACCCCATCGTCAACTATACTTTGTGCTAATATCCTACTACGGCAAAACCGATGACAGTGAGACGCTTTCAAGCAACCAAAGAAATTGTATTGACATGAAATTAATAGTACCTACTAGACTGTTAACTGTATTTCAGGAGCCAGTGGCTTCTCCCATAGTATACAAATAGTAGTTGGCTTTGTATAGTAGAAACACAGTAGAAGTCAAAGGAACCCTTCTAGAAGGACGCTCCTTTTACGTGTAGGTAGGTACTGTAGTAGGTTTACTTAGTTTTTTTGATTTAGGAGTTTTTCATAATACCATCACCAGGTATCACGTGGTATGACGTTCAGCGAGCTGGTGCAGCCGATAAGCCTGCCGGTGGAGGACACGGGTGCTGACGCTGATCTGGTGCTGAGCGGGTGGGGGAGGATCTCTGTAAGTTCACAAGAGTTTTCATATCTTTTTCTGCACTAACCCCTATATTCCCCTACTGTTGAACACGGATCTCTGCTCGCTTTCGTGAGGATGATTAGGCCATGATCCACCACGGGGGCCGGGTCCGGATTGGTGGATTACATGCCTCAGAAATAATTATCGGGCATGTGGGTTTCCACACGATGTTTTTTTTCAACAATTTATATTTATATTCAAATATTATATACTTACTACTTATATGCAGCAATGATAATTATTATCCAGTAGAGTTAGAAGTACTTACCTACCAGTTTTTTTCAAATAAATGGCATCGTTAAAACAAATGTTGATAAAAACTTGTCTACATACATAAACTGCAGACGAGGGCTCATCTATCAAACGGAAAATTCTCGTTCAGACAAAATGTAGAAAACCTAAACGGTGTAATCAAAGTTTTCTTATTTGCAAGCAATGTTTAACATTCGAGAAATGTTTAAGTAAAATAGTTTTATTAATGAGCTTTCTCTCGGAAGGTCTTCAACCTGTCGTCTGGTTCTTTCATCTTCGCGGTCTGAATTATAGACCATTCAATCTTTTTAAATACTAGTCATGTATTCCCGTCATCTCTATACATATAATAAAAATGTAACGGGTTGCTGTCTGTACGTGGAAGATATATGAGAAACAACTACTATTGAGAACTTTATCAACGCAAATACCACCCAAAACAATGATTGTTAGAACTTTTGTCTGTTTGTCTGTGCGTTTGTGCACGCTAATCTCAGATACGGCTTATCCGATTTAGTTGTGGTTTTGACTAATATATTGTGGTAAGCTTCACTTAACATTTAGTGTTTGTTTCATGTCAATCGGCTCATAAATAAAAAAGTTACGCCAACCTTTCAAATATCTATAGGTGTTGTAGGGTAGTGGCACCAAAAGATGACTGACCCCCATTAGATGAACGATCGACCGAAAATTAGGAAAATATAAAATACTACGCTACATACGCATGTGGGATATTTTTTTCCGTATCTCGCAACATTTTTTCTACCTAGTGCCTTAAAGAGATCGACAGTGACGGCTCAGATGAGCCCACGGTAATTCGTTACGTGAGTGGTGTCCACCAAAAGTTACGTTTCTATGAAAACCTACTTAAGAAAGGTGACCTCCAATTTAAGCATTTTGTCAGATTAAATAAATACATTAACGATGGATCTGCGTTTTGTTGGTTCTAATAAAATCTTCATCTACTCAGCTTTGATATTGTTGATACTTATTAACATTATTAGCCGTATTTTTCGAGATATTTACCGTTCAAGTAATGGTTCAAATTTAGTTTGCTTGATCCATTAAGTGACCGGTGGTCATCTTCTGGAGAAAAGGCATTTTTTTACAAGCATCGTAAATCCTAAATTTGACTCTATAGACAAAAACAAAATCACTCAAATTAATTTTGTTTAATGTATAAACTTATTTACCAAAAGTTGAACACATGTTTTCAGTGTTAAATGCTATTTTAAGAGCTTTATTTTAGTATGAAATCCTTCAATATTCAGCTTTAGGTTCCATGCCCAAAATTTGAACTAAGAAATACACTAAAATTTTGTTCGTTCATTTTATGGAAAATTAGTATCCAAAACATGAACCATTTGAATTAGGTATTGCAGTTAAGATTTTAGGTCTTGTTTTTCGCAATGAAGGGATAGGTTCAAGTTTCTTCGAGATTTCTAAGTCTTTCTTTTGAGAAGCCACCTAGATTGCGAAAAATACAAAATAATAATTACGAAGTACTCTCGAAGAAGCCTAAAAATGTTTTAGTTATTATTTACATTCTTCTAAATGAACAGTAAAAATAATTTATTAACACTGCTACTATTTTATACTTCAATTTCATTACAATTCATCCCATAATTCCTCTCAAAATATTAGTTCAGCTATTGGGTACAAAATGTTCATAATTAAGGCACAGCGTTCAACTATTGGGATAAAACGCTATTTTTTTCACATAATGATTTTTTATAAAATTCCTGGTAGATATAGAAAGTATTTTGATTCATTCGTTAATACTTGAGGATATACTGACTCTTATAAAAATATCAGGAAACGTCAATGTCACGAGATAACTGAGTAAAAGTGGTTCAAAGTTGACCAAAACGCTTAAACGTTCATTTATTGGTTCCACTACCCTATATGTAACGCGGGTGAAACATAGGGGCGCAGCTAGTCATGTATAGATTTATTGTTTGGATGTAAGTAAGTTTTTACGTTTACCAATCCGTACCAGGGCTTCCGTGGAGAGTAATTTAAGACTCAGGAAAGTTAAAAGAAGATGATACCCATGCTCAGCATTAAGGTATGGTTTAACCATCGTCCACTTTTAATACAACCTTATTACCAATGATTTTATTTCCATCATTACAAAGAGTACAGTACGAGTAGTACCCCTGGTATGAGTTTTTGTAGTTAGAAACGTAACTGTCGTGTTTACGTATATTAATGAAGTTTCTATAAAAACTTGAATAGCGTTCCTACCGGCGCGTTTATGAACGAAAAATCTTCATACAAGGAGCTGACGTGTGCTATGTCGAGCTAGTAAAAACTCATATTGGCACTGGTTACTTCTAGCTAAGCGTGCATCATCGTAGACCACATCGTCACTTTACATGAGGTGAGATATTAGTGGTCAAACCTATTAAAAAACTTGCGATGATAAATCTACCCACGCAGTACGCACTGTGTTGCTTCATGCGAGGTGATTTACGGACCAATTTGATACAATAGAGCTGAGACACGGGAAGGGAAGGCCTCATTTATTTTTAGTAGTTGTCCTCTGACACTGAACGTCAAGCCTCAAAGCTTTTTCGGCCGCCGCCATCGCGTCGGGCAGAAAGGTAAATTTTGCTAATTGACCTTCAAACTTTTTTCGGTCTTACCACTACAGATTAGACCAGAGTTAAACAGAGGTTTCTAAAACTTCGTTCGACAAAATAGAAGTCTTTCACTCGCGTTTTCTTTCTCAATCCTGGTGGCATACCTACCTAATTATTTTACTTGTAAATTTGTTATTGAGTTAGAAAAAGCGAGGATTGGACGTCGATTTGTGGAGAAAATATTTAGACTCATCTGTTCAACTCTGGTTTAAATCTTTTGTGGTAATTCCGTTTATGTCTGAAAAGTCTGCTCTATTAATGAACCGTTCAATGTTGATACCACTGACAAAATCGTGGCGATGACAATCCGTAGTCTTGTTTTGGTCCATATCAGTTACAGTATTACCCAACTGATATGGCTTACCGATGTACCTGCGCAGAAGATGAATTTTCAAAGCGCGGAAAATGCTATTGACCGCTATTGGACGGCAGCCGCCGCCATCTTAGCGAGCTTAGAGTGAGATGAAACTAACAGCTGCAGTGTATTATGAACCTTATAATAGTGAGCTTAGGTTGATTGTAAGTTTTAAGCATTCTTTCGTTAATCTTCGGACCATACTTTCTTTTCTGCGCGAACGTAGATTCACGACGCGCCTTATAAGTTGGGTACTAGTATACACTGTTAGAATGTACACAATAAGATCAAAATCTACCCGTACGACTCGACGTCGGAGGAACGGCCAAGTCTTCATTACACGTGCGGCCTAATTATTGCGCATTAGCCTCCGGAAGTAGGTACCACTTAGCGATACAGGCGCGTGCAAAATTGCGAATATGGGGGATGTGGTTTAAACCACAACACAAGAAATTATAAATGTAATTGGCGTAAATTATAATTGACTCTTTCGTGGTATTGACAAAGACAGTTGGAAGCAGATTTATATTATAAATAAATAAAATTGATGTGGCAGTTTGTAATATAAAAAAACAGCTTTTACTAAATGCGTATTGTGTTAGTACTTAACTGGTAGGCACTTATGACAAAAACTAAATTTTGTAATTTTAGTCTGTCTGTTTTTCATGCTAATTTCCCAAAACATTAGGACCGATTTCGACGGGACCTTCACTGGCATAGAATATATAGCTGACTAGCTGCACCCCACGGATTTACCCGCGTTTGGATAATATACGACATATCTTTATGAACTGTAGCCGATGTGTTATTCTGATATGTAGGTAAGCTATATAATTATTGTGAAGTTTCATGAAAACCCATTCCGTAGTTTTTGCGTGAACGAGCAGCAAACAATTACATACTTATACATAACTTACGCGTTTATAATATTAGTAGGATGTTATAAGGCTTTAGTTAGGCTACTTTTATTTTACCTTCGGCTAAACTAAATGTTCTTGACATTAAAAACCTTGGATGTCAAGTTTCTATCCAGTACTTGACAGTATTTGACGGCTCGTTTGGCGTAGTGGCTGAGCAATCGGACTGCTGCGCTAGGGGTTGCGGGTTCGATTCCCGCCTGAGACAAATAATTGTGCGATCCACAAATATTGGTTTCTGGTCTGGGTGTGATGTATATGTGAAATTATATGTCTGTAAGCGGTACCCACGATACAGGAGCAATCCTAGTGTGGGGCTACGTTTAAAAAAAAAAAAAAGTAATTTCTCCATAGGATAGCTTCCTGAGCCAACTCCTTGAATAAACAGCCTTGTACCTCAACTTCCAGTACCCAGGGTCGCTGCCGTTGCACCTGCAGATGATCAACCTGACGTCCCTCAGCGTGGAGAGTTGCCAAAGCATCTACGGCGCCATCAACCCCGTGTTCGACTCGCAGATATGCTCGCTCACCAGAACCGGAGAAGGGGCTTGCCATGTAAGTGTCCTAGCCTCCAGCTGGACGAAGGAGAACTCCTTGGTGTCCAGAAGTTCTTAAAGTTTCGCGAACAGAAAACATGTTAACCAGTTAAAAACGGGTCTAGTTCAGTCTTCTCGTGAACACGTATGTAAAAATTATATATTTTGATATTTGTTTGTGCGCGAATTAGAACCGTTTTTGGCTAGTTAATATCCTTGGTGTATGTCTATCGACACTAATATTATAAAGAGGAAAACTTTGTTTGTTTGGTTGTAATGAATACGCTCCGAAACTACTGAACCGATTTGAAAAATTCTTCCACTGTTGGGAAGCTATGCTATCCCCGGGTGACTAGGCTACCTTTTATCTCGTAAAAATTAATGGTTCCCGCGGGATAGTAATTAACGCGGGTGAAACCACGAGGTGCTTCTAGTACTATATATACCTAATACTAGCAGACACGGCCACGCTTTGCTGTGGCTAAGGTTTTTGTTATTGCGACTATAATAATTGAGATGTAAGCTATCCTATCTTTAGATCAAACTGCACACAGTGTGCAAATTTGATTAAAATAGGTTACCATGTTAGTTTAGGAGTCCATCGCGGACAAACCACGTGACGTGTAATTTATATTATATAAAGGAAAGAGAAAGAGGAAAGATTTGATTGTTGGTTTGTTTGTTTGTTTACATTGAATAGGCTCTGAAACTACTGAACCGATTTGAAAAATTATTACACTGTTGGAAAGCTGCACTATGCCCGGATGACATAGCCCATTTTGTATCCCGTAAAAATTAACGAGCCCCGCGAGATAGTAGTTAACGCGGGTGAAACCGCGAGGCGCTTCTAGTTTGACATAATTTTTGTCGTCTCTGGCGATGAAAATTTCAAAGGAAGAAGAATAGTGACACACACTCTCTGGTATGGTCCTAAAGAGTACGAAGTGACGTACTTTAGCCGGCCCGAAGCGACCGGAACCCAAGCACAGTGTGCCTAGTGCGAGTTTTGACAATTTATTTACGCGCTCGGTCCGTTTGGCGTAAACTTGAAATTGTATGGAATAATAGCAGCGCCATCTAGTGACTGATACACTGACGCTAGATGGCGCTTCTATTATTCCATACAATTTCAAGTTTACGCCAAACGGACCGAGCGCGTAAATAAATTGTCAAAACTCGCACTAGGCACACAGATTACTTAATAGTTAGGGACTATGAGCCAGGTAAAAGTGACTGCCAGAGAGCATCACTATCTATAGTATCATTTCCTCCTTTGAAACGCAGTCTTTGGTCTCTAGGTTTTCTCGAGTAGATTCTCGTAACTACTCAATGGCATGGCTATCATAATTTATCAATCCTACTAATATTATAAACGTGAAAGTTTGTAAGTATGGATGGATGGATGTTTGTTACTCTTTTACGTAAAAACTACTGAATGGATTTTAATGAAACTTTACAATAATGTAGCTTACATATCAGAATAACACATAGGCTACAATTTATAAAGATATATCGTATATTATCCAAACGCGGGTGAAACCGCGGGGCGCAGCTAGTGATTTATAAGAACATAACCATATCACATGTCATGTACTACGTAAGTACCTCGCTCGTCGTTAAAGGAAAAAAAGCGGCGGATATCGGTTGCTGATGATGATGATAAGAATTACCCTAGTCTTTTGAAGTTTCATGGATCCTGTTGACTTCCAGGGTGACTCCGGAGGTCCCCTGGTGGAAGGCAGCAGCGTGGTGGGCATCGTGTCGTGGGGAATGCCCTGTGCCAGAGGGTACCCTGACGTCTACACCAGAGTCTACTCCTTTAAAGACTGGATCTTGGAGAATATTGGCAGTGCTTCTACATAAACAGAATATATTGCTTAATTCGTACCCAAATCCCATTCACGAATAAAACGGTTTCGATATTATTAAAGATGTTTTTATTAAAAAAACGTATGAAACAAACTTCTTGATTCTACTAAACTACATTCTTAAATACCAATCATAGGTCCGTAGTAAGTATTGGTACTTCGTACTATCGTATCTTCGTGAACTTTTGTTGGACTCGTTTCTGTAATGCAAGATTGCATGAAATGCACATGTTATTTCAGTTTCCAGTCCTCAGTTTACGCTGAACGAGCACAGTCGACTCAAAGTCCCTATTCTCTTGAAGAACCACTGACCCCGCAAACTCTAAATGCAAATAGGAAACCGACGCGCGACGTGGCGACTGCTTGGTTATTTATGGCGAGCTTATAAAAGTAAAGTGCAAATTTTCTTGGACAATCTAAACGATGAGGAGAATGCGATTTTTAAGGTTGCATTGGAAACATTGAAAGCTTTCAGAAGGTACTTACCTAAACTAAGAATATCAAGCGACATTGCTATCACGTCTTTAGAACATCTCAAGTATTATTCCTACAATACTGAAAAGTAAATGGGGGGTTGGTTAGGAAAAGAGTAGAGAAAAGAAAAATTAAGACGATCAGCATGGAGCAGCTTTTGGGAGACAAACAAAAATATGACTAGAATAAAGGTGGCGAAAAACTACAGACCTCGGGGAAACAGGGAAGGTCTCGGATTATGTGCTAATGTTGGTCCCTTGTTTACCCTTGAGACGTAGATATACCTAGCGCAAACTTGGATCGGACCGTGTACTGTCAAGGATAGTTTGGGGTGAAAGTTCCTTATTGTACCGTATACTATTTGAACTTTGTTATAGTTGACATCTGCTCAAAAACAACATAAATAGGTTTCCCTAGACAATATTACCACTTGAACCGCCAAACTTTTAAAACGAGTCCTCCACGTCTAGGTAGGAAATTCACAAAGGAAAAGTCATCTCATTGCGACTGTTTAAGCTCCTCGAAAAACAAGTTCATAAACGCATTTGAAAAGCCGTCCCCTTTATCGCTCTTATACGGCAATATCTAACAAGTTATTTCAGCGACACAAACACAAAGCCTTTAACTAACTGACATCACGTCCCTCGCGAGAACGTCCGTAGTTTTCCAATAGACGGAGAAAGTTCTGAAGTAGGGGCGACACCCCGAGATATTCGGCCCGAGTTGGAGCGGCGTTCATTAGGCGTATTGTGTTTGAATGTCACACTTATGTAGGATAGGATGGTAATAGTAGCTTAGAGCCATTTATCCTCAAAGTCCTTGGATTGAGCCTATATTACAAGCGGCTCGGCCGCCGCTGCGGTGCCAATATGGAAATAACAAAGGTTATTCAGTATCCCCTACATTTTGCTAGTTGATTGGGCGATTAGGGTCCAGGAACTTGCTGTAAATCATACATACTACAATTTACTTTTTACCTAGCATTCATATCTATAAAGTAGAGCACAGGAGAAACCTACAGCTCCGTAACTTCCGTCCTTGGACAGCCGTGCGACAAACAATGGCAATATCTTGCGGCCCGTTGGGAAATCTACAGGTGTCCGATAAATTCATGAGTTTTCACACGTAACGGGGGTTTGTCATCGCTGTCTCAAATAAAACATTGCGAAACTGGCGAAAATGCTATTGTTTTTATGAGAGAAAGTAATGAACTAATGCGAGTTTACACACTGCTTAGTGGCCTTCGCTTCGTCTGCGACGTTATTGGCAACTCTCCCGAGTGTTTGTTTCCTTTACCCGCTGAATAAACCTGCATCGCCCGATTATGAGCTCGATGATCGATGGCGCTTTCAGTGAACTGCACTTTGATGTCACCGTTTTCATTATGGATGACCTTTATCCGATGCACGTCTTAAAGTGAAGTGCATATTTCAAAATTTCTGCGCTCGTCAGGTTATAATGCCCAGTAATCTCACTAGAAATAGTGCCCTTCTGAACATTGTAATGTTAGCCAGCTGAATATAGCAAAGGCGTAATATTTCCCCATAGACGGATTCTTGTTCAAGTACCTAAACCAGGTCTAATTGGTTCGTTTTCTGCGCTTTTAGAGATGTTCCTTCTAAAGTAGATCGTTTTACAACGCTCATTTCCACACGTGTTTTACTGAATAAACGTAATATGTACCATTCTTGATCCTGATCTCAATCGTGATCTCGAACTTCTCGATCTTGTCGACCTCGACCTCCAACTTGGACTCAGACTCGATCACGATCTCGATCTCGATTTTTGTACGTTTGTACGATTTTGTACTAAATAACTATTAAACTATTGCACTATTGAACTATTGAACTATTGAACTATTGAACTATTGAACTGTTGAACTATTGAACTAATAAACTCGAACTCGGTCTCGGTCTCGATCTCGATCTCGATCTCGAACTCCACTTGTCTGTCCCGACAGCAATTGAGTTTAATTTCGTTTGTAGTATGGGGTAACTTTAATGTTGCGGTGCCCGCACCGCACAGCGCTTTTATTATTTTCCCCCAATATTTTTAACAGTACCTACATACCTATTACGTTCAATAGCTAATACGCGAAGATAATAAAATCAGGTTTATCACCTGCTCGACTCGTTTTTCAGTAACACAAAATATATATCTTGGAGTCTCTGTAAACTCCAGATCTCTTCAGTGCACTGTGTAGGAACATTTATATACCTACCTATGTCTATTCCAAGAAACTGACTTGGAAGGTCGTAATACGTTGTGGGGGACTTGCATCTGACAGTCTTCACCATAGCTCCCCGCTGAGGTATAAATAAGTTTACATAATGATTGTTTGGGGTTAAGGGCAGGTTCCTCAGGATCGACCTACTAAGGCTCCATTTTAAAAGATGCGATGGTAGCCTAGTAAGCGGTGGTAGCCTAGTGGGCGAACGTCTGCCTTCGAAAACGGAGGTGGCGAGTTCAAATCCCAGTGCGGGCACGTACCAATATGTTTCTTGTTAAACATACGAGTATGTACGTAATTATCAGTCGCTTTTCGGTGAAGGAAAACATCGTAGGGAAGCCAACATGCCCGATAATTATTTCGGAAGGCATGTTCACCACCACCGTCTGCTTCACTACCTTCATCTTCACCTTCACCTTCCCCTTCACGTCCGTCACCTCCTTCACCTTCACCGTCATTTTCACCTTCTAATTCACCACCTTCCCCTTCACCATCTTCTTCACCACCTTCACCTTCTTCACCTCCTTCTTCACCTTCTTCTTCACCTTCACCTTCACCTTCTTCACCTTCAACTTCTTCACCTCCTACGCCTCCGTCGCCTCCTTCACCTCCTTCACCTGCTACACCTCCTTCACCTTCACCTTCTTCACCTTCACCTTCTTCACCTCCTACGCCTCCATCACCTCCTTCACCTCCTTCACCTCCTTCACCTCCTTCACCTCCTTCACCTGCTACACCTCCTTCACCTTCAGCTTCTTCACCTTCACCTTCTTCACCTTCACCTTCTTCACATTCACCTTCTTCACCTTCACCTTCTTTACCTTCACCTTCACTTTCACCTTCTTCACCTTCACCTTCTTTACATTCACCTTCACCGTCTTGACCTTCACCTCCTTCACCTCCTTCACCTCATTCACCTCCTTCGACTCCTTCACCTCCTTACCTTCACCTTCTTCACCCTCACCTTCACCTTTTTCACCTTCACCTTCACCACCTTCACCTTCCCCTTTTTACCTTTACCTTCACCTCCGTCACCTTCCCCTTCACCTCCCCCTTCACCTTCACCTTCTTCACCTTCACCTGCGCCTTCGCCTTCGCCTTCACGTTCGACAGTCCGCAGACATGGGGCTTCATCACTGAACACAGGTGTTAGCTCTTCAAAACACTGAAGCCGTGTCAGGCCTTTTGTAAAGTTGTAGAAAATTACTGCAAAAACATTTTCCTTGGAAAGATTCATTTTCGTACGTAACCTGACAGATTAGAATCGACGCTGTGACTAAACAATAGCATTAATCCTAATACTTTCAAAATTAAAACACATTCGAATTAAGACAATAATTCCAAATTCCAAATTGCCGGGAAATATGGAAACGACAGAACTAAAAATGCATGCCTCGTAGAGTCGTCGTCGTAAACTAATAAAAAAACGAATTAAACCTATACTTACCTAAATTTATTTACTGCACATAGGTAATGGTATGTAATTTATCGAACTTACAATTTTTATTATGTGACGCAACATTTATGCACGGGCGGGTCACAGCGACTTCGCGGGAGGGAAGTAACGCTAAATACCTACTGCGCCGGAAGAACCGTCACGCACAGCGGCAAACTGCCTCAGGTGCGTATTTAACTTACCGTATTTTGTAAACGGGTGCTTACACAAGGAGAGACGAGCTAACGCACGCTTTCTGGCCTAAACAACTGAAAATCTTAACTCATCGCATCGTTGTTGGCATAAGCTACAAATTTTAATAGTTCTATACTATGCCAGTTGTTGAGATAATTTGAAAACGGTGTCCATATATACAGTCACCAATTATAGCAATAGTAATGCAATGACTGAGCGCGGCAGATTACATTTTATTATTGCAAAATAAAATTGTAAGGTAGTAAGTACGGTGTTCAGTAACGTTTGCTGCTGACAAAAGATCGTCCTCATTTCTAACGTTATTTCTTGTTGGTGACCAAGTCTTGGTGATATAAAGTACCTATCCCATGTTCTTCTCCAAGTTCCAATGCTGACACTGTAGCAAAATTCATCTAACTCTGTTCAAACGTTTAGTCGTGAAAAGGCAACAAACGTGTAACAAACAAACCACAAAAACGAACTGAGTTACTTTCGCATTTGTAATGTTAAGTGGTGTGATGTGGACTCTACATCTTATCTTGTTTTCAGTGCTGAAATCTCAGTTAATACCTACCCGGGGGGTGCCCTTCGCCCCTGCCCTTGAACGGCATCGATCGCCGCTCTCTCATTGACCCAGTTCAATGCATGCGGGGGGTAAAACCCAAACAAAGTGCTGCTCAGTGTTACAGTCGGCCACGAAAGTCCCCGATCACGTTTTTCAATTTAGTATTCGGAGCTAAATTTTTGTAGGCATACCTATTTCTGCTTGCGTGATTATTATTGGAAGTTAGATGTTTCACAATTTGTGTAGCTGACTGTACCTGTGTATATATAGGTACTTAGGTATTTTAGTTCTGCAATTTTCTTATTTACACACATTGTTAGGATGTTTCTAAAACCTACGTGGTTAAGGGGGTTGAGAAAATAAAACAGCGTACGAAACTCATACAACTTAATTATTATAGCACAATAAAATTACTTTAATAATTACTTTAGTAATCCTAGTGTGGAGCTTTTAATAAAAAAAAAAAGGAAAATAACTTTTCATACCAGCTGCTCGACAAAGTGTCATTATATTAACTAATGCATTCTCACTGTAAAGCTAGTGATTCCAAGCCGGGGGCCGTAATTTTGTATGAAAATCCCAAGGGAATTATGTCATTTGAATTAGGAACATCAAAATATGTATGAAAACACTACGAGTATAATACAAAGCATTTCAGGATAATGTCTATATAATTTACTCGAAAACGAACTGGCCATGGCCACCTAGATTTCTGGTTATGGACAATCACGCCACTTTTTGGTATGATTAGTATGTGAAACTAAAGATGGTGTTTGTTTGATACATAATTTTTGCTCGTACATATTACCAATAACAGTTGTATCATTTTCAAGTTAAGTAACACAAAATTGTCGTCAAGCGATAGTAATTTGATACCGGAATTGATTCAATCATACGCTTTAAGAATAATTATCAATAATCTATTCAATAATCAATAATCAACAGGTAAATATGTAGGTACTTATGAAAAAGCCTAAACGATTTTAATCAATGGAGAACAATAAAAAGAGTAAAAGCTGAACCCATCCTTTTAGTGTATTTCGAACACTTGAGTCATCAACTAGAAAGCCGAGCAGCCTTAGGAGCAATTTTTTATGTGGCCCTGGGTTTTATTGTCTCGCATGAGTATGAAAAGTAGAGTATGCACCTCAAGGATAAAGCCTGTCTTAGCCTTAGGCGGCTTGAATCCCTCGCTTCTTCAGGACTCTAAATAATCCCTGAGCGTATACACCCCTGCAGCACGTAAAGAAGCGCGTAACCGGTTTCTCTTCCTCAAATATCTTCTCCAGTGCTCCCTCGACGTCCGATTTGCTAGCACGAACACGGTATGAGGAATAAGTCTGCATGTGAACAGATTTTGAAAGCAACCAAACACAGCTTCATAGAACACGACGCATTCTTCAGTATTGCATGTGTTAACTTTATAAAACACAACTATGTCAACGATGTAACATAATTATAACATTAATGGTATCGCAGAGCACTGCGACTCCAACCAGCGCCGCGATATGGTTCACGCCGCGCTTCGACATTCGCCTATTGCAACACGACATCACATAAATCACAATTTTCACGTACAACACTACAGTGACAGACATTATGAACGACACGGATAAAGTGTGTGCGATGTAGGAGTGAATATCGTACGTTCTACGACTGATTTCACACGCGATCATCACGGCTGCCGTCAGACAGAACGCAAAAATCGTGAAGGTCCTCTTCCCGTAGCTAACGGTCCCTTTGTAGAGCAAAACCAGCCTCAAATATGCAAAAAGCGTCGCGTTCAAAGACCAGCGCACGGTGACGCAACGCAGACAGTAACTTATGAACATGTTTTTCTGAACTTTAGTATCCACATGTAGATCTGAACTTTAGTATGCCATACACTTGGTCTAGAGTCATGAATCCATAGTTGGTGGTGTACCAGCACATGTCCAAGGTACCGCAGAAGATTTGATTAATGTTAATGTAATTGTGTAGTGTCCTCCAGTGCGGCATCAAATACCACGCTATCGCCAGTAATACACAACACAATATTGTTAGAATCATTCCCGTTAACCAAATTATATTACTTAATGTGAGCTCCATTTTTCATTAATGGAATTAGCAGCTGCACAGTGGCGTGCTGGTGCACTGTATGATACCTAAAAACAATCATTTCTACCTAATTAGGTTATTCATTAGCTCCTATCCTAAACTGTTAAAACTGTTAGGTAACTACCTATATATAATATATTATATATAGCTTATTAACTACCGATAACAAATTTGGTTATCTACCTAACGAAGCAGGTATACATACCAATTATTTATGTATGCTTTCACAAGAGTTAAATTAGTAAGTAGGTATACCTACTATATCGTTATAGCATATTATGCATAATACTACAGTATATGTAAAAAAAATAATAACGCGTCACAATCACATAATATTCTGACTATTCCTGACCTAGGAGTCGCCGAAAAGCAAACCAATGAAATAGAGAGTTTAGTATACTTAATTATACTTAGGACCCTTATAATTACCAAAATGGTATAATTAATTACCAAAATGGTAACTAATGACCAAAATGGTAATTATAAGAGGAACTAGGTAGGTAGTTACTACAGTCCCATAATTAATATTATATGTATAATCATAAGTATCGCGGTAGTTGTGTAAGTAGGTAGGCGTACCTACTGAATCTTACTTAATAAGTAGGTAGGCATACCTACTTAATCCGTTTGAAAACTTCAATTGAGACTGCTAGGTTCATCTTCACTATCAGCGCACTGCCAAAAATGTTATACAAGTAAGCATCCACGAGTAGGTCCGTTTGCCGAACATCAACAAGAAACATTCGGTTGTCGAGACACGCTTCTTTCGAGGGCCCTTGAAAGCTTCCTTATGTAACGACCCGCTCAAGGGCCGAGCGGTTCTCCAATCGAGATTCTTTCAGCGGAACCTTGAATAATCTTATGAAACAAGATGATTCTCTAATATTCTGTTTAGTTCTTCTGTGGGTGGTAGTACGATCTTTCATCATCTTGATGGATCTAGGATGTAGTGGTGCATTTGAATATAATTACTAAACTTGTTTGCATTGCCAAACGTCGCAATGCAGCCAGCATTTTGGGAACGTTACCCATTGGTAGCGAGTTATTAAATTAGGTTAACTTAGTTTTAGTTTTTATTTTGTGTTTGTAAATCTTTATTAAAATAAATACAGAACTTGTTGGTAGGTATGTCGAGTGGGGTAAGATTGGCAAAGTATTGCTGTGGTTCAAGTGCCCATTCAAGTGAACCTTGGGCTGCAAAGCACACGCTGGCCACCATCCTCGCTCTGCAATCAGACGAGACGAGAATAAGTGCTATAGGTATTGAGCTTTGCCCTGCGAGTTGGAGTAGGCGTGACTGTGAAGCAGGTAAAGCCTCGGTCACACATAGCGAATACTCGCTGCGAGTGCATTCGCCGCGAACAATAGTCGCAGCGACAATTCGTAGCCTGCCTGTCACACACCGCGAGTTCTACACGAGATTTTCGCCAGTCTGTTGGTGCGCAAATACAAAATGTTGTCTGCTCTAATACGTTTGTGTATTCGGTTGGCATGTGCAGAGTTAGCAAACCAAATGCTGATTAAGCTCACAAGGCGCCTACCTTTGCATTCTTCTTTAAAAATTTATTTATATTGCTGTTATTAGTATCCCACAGCTCTTCATATTTCCTATATGCATTCAAGAAACGAATAATTTCTATATTTCTCCGCTTAAGGGAATCCTTTTTTTGTTGACTCATAATTAAAAACTTGAAAAAGCGACGAATCGACCTAAGCACGATCGTGTCCGGTCCAGTCGAGAGCGGCGCGCGAATGGCTAGTCGCAGCGAATACCCTGTCACACACAACGAATACTCGCGGCGACTACGCATTCACAGCGAGTATTCGCTATGTGTGACCGAGGCTTAAGTATAGTCCAAATGACGTAGGTTTGACTTGGCTATGGCTGGCTGCAATGGTATGTATTGTATGTACCTACCCATAGTAATAATTATGCCCGCGCGGAATCACAATTCTATCCATCCGTCTCCAGCTTGCACGGTTTACATGCATGCGATTGTTTTCCCAAGAATGGATCCTCTTTGCTATTTTAGATCATGTTAATTCGAAGATCGATCGTCGGTTCCGTCTATGATCCGTTCACAGCGAATCAAAAACGGAGAAAAAAATTGACAATGACATCCTTTTGTTTATGATAGTGACATTAACACTGTCAGCAGTCAGTTTGAACTGTGACATTGACAACAGTTTGACAATATTTTGTCGTTTGTTTGATTGATCATTTGATTTCAAAAATATGGGAAAACGTGCATTGTCGTCCGAATTTATGTAGATTTCGGAATTATTTTTCCTAAAAGGAATTGTGTAAGCGTGTTGATAAAATGGATTTTATCATTGACACAACAGGAGATGATAATCTTCAGGAGAAGACACAGTTGCTTGAAGATAATGAGAAACCATACTTTATAGGTTAGTTTCATGTCTTATTTATTACTTTTAATTCGGTAGGTATCTATGTAGGTTTCATATTTTAAAACCAATAAAATCACCCCTAAAAATGTGCCTTCCAGTATTTAATATGACAACCCTGTAGGTAAAATAAATTGAGGAAAAAACCAAATTGTTTTCTTGATCTCGCAAATAACATTTGTATCCTGTTCTCGCAGATCAAGAAGATAGACTTAAAGCAGTAATCGATTTATTCGACAAGAAGAAGCAAGCCTTAGACGCGCAGGCAGCAGCAGAAGACGAAATACAGAAAAAACTAAGTAACCTAAAAGTTGATAGTGTATTTGACGAATTCTTCGATGACATTGGATGGACTAAAAGTATTCTGATGAAAAGAGGGAAGCCTAGCAGGTTGTTTCACTTCGATCAGTTGGACGCTGAAACTGGCAAGCTAAAGTCAAACATAGGTGGTGTTGATGTTGAAAAAGAAATGAAAAAATCCGTTTTACAACCAGGCCTGGAAAAAGAACATAGTTTACCCAGATATTATGTTAGCGAGAAAAGGTTGAAGGCAATGAGGAAGGTAATATGCCCTTTTGATCATCCATGCATACTGTATTTAATCTAATTAGTATGATTGTCCGTAAAATAAAGCCTACTATGTGATAAAACTTAAATTCCAGAAAGAGCGAGAGAAGACCAAAGGCCCCGGATGGTTCAACATGCCAGCCACAGAAGTAACTGAGGAGCTCAAGAATGACCTGCAAATCCTTAAAATGAGATCCGCTCTAGATCCCAAGCACTTCTACAAGAAAAATGATATGGAAACACTACCTAAGTATTTCCAGGTAAGATACCATGACATTTAAAATAGTGTTTCAACAATTGGACGGCGTTATGAAATAACAGAACAAGCGACAAATCAGTAAAACTGAGAAAAAGAGCTTTAAAGTTTTGAAATTTAAATATGTTGCTGTGAGCACAATATTTATGTTCTTGGTGTGATTTTTACTTATGTGATATATTATTATGTATATTTTACAAGATACAAGACGAAGTCTGTGATAGGTACTAATAGTTCACTTATAATCTTGAAGGTAAAAATGGGATTTGAAGAATTGGCGCAAAATGCATTAAATCATATAAAAAGGATAGAAATACGTTTTCACTTGTGGCCACCTTGCTATACTGAAAGCTAGTTAATCGTACTACATCATTGTTTCAGTGAATTTTTTCATAGGACCAGGGATTTTACCAATATTCTGCTTCGAATGGAAGCAAAACTTAAAATTGTAATTTTTCCGGAAAAACTTACTGTATTTGAAGGGCCACAGTTTGATCGTTATAGGGTTTATAGAATTGAATTTGGGTTTAAATTTTTGCAAATTTTATTAACCTTATAAAAGTCCAGAAGTGCACTTGTCCAAAACGCATAGTACCTATATGACTTATAGAGCAAAAAAGTGAGAAAAGTCTCAAAACTTCATAGTTTTTTGCGTGTTGCCCAGCTAGCACAAGTTTTCCAAAGTTGCTAATATGGATTTAGGTATACCATATCCTTACTAGTCCATACAACCTACCAAAAATGCAGTATTCATCAAATATACAATATATATAAAAATATTATCCAAAAATACATCAAGCATTGCGATTTTAGCCCTATTTTATATCTAATTCCACTGGGCTATAATGATTGTTTGATTCTCAATCAATGAAATAGATGAACCAATGGATACTCAATAACGAACTATGCGCCTATTTTTGGTGGGTAATTTGATTTTGCATTTTAGATATTATAGTTGTTTAATAATGAAACAACGAATTAAGTCGAATGCCCCAGGATTTCATTCGTTTATGTTTAATAAAACCTTATTTATTGTATTTTGGAATAGCGACTTAGGCGCTTAGTTTGGTATTACAAAGCGATAAAATGCACAGAACCTAATATTTGAAGACATGTCGCTTGATTCACCCCTCTATATTAAGGTAGGAGAGTTGATTTTTGAACAAAAAAACGACTAGGAATATAGTTTAAAGTCTCTACAATCGAACTGCATCATTAACTTTTTTTTTTTGGTTTGTTTGTGTAATTCGTTATTTCATAACGCCGTCCAATTATCAAAGTTGTTTTTAAGTGGGTTCATTATTAAGTTGCACTGTTCGCACCCACACCCCATTTTCCATCTAATACCAATACTAGGACACTACAAAATAAATAGTTTATTTGGTAGGTAATTAGGTATATTGATAGTTTGACCAGGTGCACTAAATATCCATCAACACATAATGCCATTTCTTGTGGTACCCACTGAAGGGAATGAGCAAAAACAACATTTTGATGATCATACATCATAATTATTATGTCATATTATTCATATGCAGGTTGGCCGCATCATGGACTCGTCACTTGACCATGTCAACGAGCGTTTAACAAGAAAGCAGCGTAAGAGGACAATGGTAGATGAACTGCTGGCAGATGCAGAATTCCAGAAGTATAACAAGAAGAAATATAAAGAAATCATTGACGACAAGAGAAAGTCTGAATACAGGACGTTCATGAGAGATAAGAGGCAGAAGAACAAAGCTGCATTTAAGAACAACAAGTCGAAAGGAATTAAGAAAGCTCAGAAAAGTAAATGATTGTTAAACGAGTATTGAATGTTTTATTTTATTAATTACTAGTTGACCCGACAGACTTTGTCCTGTCATTTTCTCTATTGGAAAAAGCTTCCTCTCCTTCTATCTCTCTCCCTCTATATCTATCTCTTTCCCTCGCACTCTATCTCTCTTCTTCTCCCTCTCCCTCTATCTCTCTCCCTGCCCCAGCTGTCAACTGTACAACCTGATGTTATCGATAGATTTTCCCAAGATTAAAATTTTTTCCCATGGTATCGGGATAAATAGTATCCTATATCCTTCCCCTGGTTCTCGGCTACCTTCCTACCAATTTTCAGCCAAATCGGTTCATCCGTTCTCGAGTTATAAAAAGTGTAACTAACACAACTTTTATTAACATAGATATAGAATATAGATGATCAAAGCGAAGGTTAAGTGCCAAGAGGACAGGAGATACTTATATTCTGCCTGGTATGTTTTGATGTTATTCATCAAATGCAAATATTTATGAACATTATAGTGTGGTAGAGAAGTGGGGGGGGGTAAAAGAAAACATGTTTGTTCTATCAATATAAAATATATTTCACTTACAAGCTTACAAAGTAAAAGTCCTTGTAGGTTTTGAAACATTGTAGACAATTTTTTATAATAATATGTGAGAATAACCTTGATTTCTAATATATCACAGATGGAGGAAGACACGTTATATTATTTATGTATATATGTACCTATATAATGTAAGTAAAGGTGTAGTTTAAAGCTAGGCATTGTTGAACTGCACATTTTCAAATATTTCGAGTTCAAACTATCGGTGGTGCATCTAAAGGCCATTTTGTGTAGAATTTGGTCTTAGATCTTCTATTTTGTTTTTTTGGTCCTAGATCTACTATCTTGTTTTTCTTTCATTCCCTTGACCAACTTTTTGATGGAGTTTAAACTAGTTTTTTATCTCTTTGAGACTAAATTTCTACCTAAATGCTGCACTAATTCTGAGCGACCTTACCATGTTGCCTGCCAAGTATGAATATACCTAGTTGTAAACATTTTCACATTCACTATCTACTATATATTCATATTGGCGGACAGAAACATAATCTGGGCAAGTCAATTGTCGATAATTCATTATATTATTATATAAACATCATTATATCAGTTGTAAGTTTAGAAGTAACTTTGGTGAATATGGCATATTTACTGAAAGAAAGTATCTTAGTATCCACCGGTGACATCAATTGCAGCTCCAGTTATGAATGAACTCTTGTCAGAACTCAAGAAAGTGATGACTTCTGCAATCTCTAAAAACAACAAAAATGAATTTTGTAATTAGTGACTACAAATATGCATCATTGAGTCAAGAGTGAAAAGGTCTTCTAAGCAAGCAAATTCAAACATTGTTGTCTCTTACCATAAGATGCAACTACTATCAAAATGCTTGCCTATTCACAATTAAAAAAAAATGTTTAAGAGCTCATATTATAATATTAAAGACAACACTCAATTTCAAACAAGAATGTGTTCAGCATTTAGGGTAGCAGCCCTGCAGTAGTACTCTAATGCTTACTTATATCGTATATCATTCAAACATAATTAGCTCACCTGAAGGCTGACCGAGTCGTCCTAAAGGTATCATTTTCAGTAAATTTTCTTTTACTTTATCCGGCACAGTTTTCACAATAGGCGTGTCTATGAAACCAGGCAGTATAACATTTACTCTGAAAATAACAACCAAAGTTTCAACTAAGACTATAATGACATATGCATTGCCTACTAAATAATTCCATGGGACTAATATAAGGAACAAAACCCGGCCAGGTGCGAGTCGGACTCTTGCGCGAAGGGTTCCGTTCCATTATCAATGAAAACGGTATAAAATCACATTTGTTTATACAATAAACGTGACTTTCTGTTCCCATATGGGAGCCTCCTTGAATATTTATTTTATTGTTTTTTTAGTATTTTTTGTTACAGCTGCAACAGAAATACATCATCTGTGAAAATTTTAACCGTCTAACTATCCTGGTTCATGAGACACAGCTAGGTGACAGACGGACAGACAGCAGTTTTAGTAATAGGGTCCCGTTTTACCATTTGAGTCAGGCACCCTAAAAAAGTCAATAAACAAAAACGAAATCCAATTCAATGGAATCTTGTTATGTTTTCATAATAAGTTTCAAGCTAATATCACAGGTGACAGAGTTATATCAGATAAAATTATATTGTTTTATGATAGGTGTTAGATTGGTGATTTACCTTATGTTAAACTTTCCTAGTTCTTTCGCTGCCGACTGCGTCATACCAATGACGCCCGCTTTGCTAGCAGAGTAATTTGTTTGTCCTGTAAGAAAAAACAATAAAAATAAATTAGGACTACCTACTATACGAACAAAAACAATCAATACCTACTGAATACATCTCTATTTAAGTTTATTTTATTTAATATTTCATTATTTGAGTCATGGACCTAGTATCTTGAGTATAAATAGGTATGTCGGGAATCGGTGGAAGTACCTAGAGGCAGAACGCAAGTCAGCACTAGTGGAGCGCTGGCTAGGATATCGGCTACGGCGAGAGGGGAAGGCAGACATTGCTGGGGACCCGTCGCGCGTAGACGTATCTGTTCTGAACCTAGCTCGTACCTACCATTGTTGTGATTGTTATTATGAGACTTACTTGTACTTAGCTACCTAGTGACTGTGACCATTACAGTTTGTAAAACCTCTATAACGTGTTTCCCTCATTACATTTCCATCTCGAGGAGCCCAGTAAGTATGCCCACCTATCATGGCTGATACTGAAAAGCCCATAGAAGAGGAACTTTCTCTGACAAATATTTACTCCACTTATACAATGTGTCTGGTCACCGGTGTCGGAGACTTAAGGGGGGTTAAATATGGGGATTTTTATCGACAAATCACTATCTCGATTTTCTCTTGGCCTCTCCATACTAAAATGGCAGCCATTTTGTTTTTTTTACTTCGCGGCTCAGACGCCTACACTAATTTAATCATTGCTATCGATGTAGACGTCTTAGGAAGACGAAAGAGGTATCATTTGAAAGCTAACAATGAAGACAATCAATTTATGATACATTTTATTCAATATCTTTTCCACAAAATAACATAACAATATTAACAAAATAAAAATCGTATTTATTTATTGCATTTTTTTTAGTTTTTTAAAATTTTTATGAAAACTAACCTGTCAAGCTATTTTTTTTAATTGTATTATCATAGTACAAGATATTTCCATTAAAATAAATCTTACATCAAGGTCCTAAGTTAAATATTTTCGAAGCTATGATGGTTTAAATATGACCCTTAAAAACAATTAGGGCAACTGCTTGTCTACAACAAAACGGAGGACATTTTGAATCGTGGCTGTAGTAGGTACCTAGTTTAGATGGTATTAAATTAATAAATGATAATTAATGGTTTTACTTTGTTCTTTTCTTGCCTTTTCCCATCCCAATTATCATAGCTTTGACGTGTGCTATTAATAGAGTTTTTAAGGGTCATATTTAAACCATCATAGCTTCGAAAATATTTAACTTAGGACCTTGATGTAAGATTTATATTAATGGAAATATCTTGTACTATGATAATACAATTAAAAAAAATTGCTTGACAGGTTAGTTTTCATAAAAAATTTAAAAAACTAAAAAAAATGCAATAAATAAATACGTTTTTTATTTTGTTAATATTGTTATGTTATTTTGTGAAAAAGATATTGAATAAAATGTATCATAAATTGATTGTCTTCATTGTTAGCTTTCAAATGATACCTCTTTCGTCTTCCTAAGACGTCTACATCGATAGCAATGATTAAATTAGTGTAGGCGTCTGAGCTGCGAAGTAAAAAAAACAAAATGGCTGCCATTTTAGTATGGAGAGACCAAGAGAAAATCGAGATAGTGATTTGTCGATAAAAATCCCCATATTTAACCCCCCTTAAGTCTCCGACACCGGTGACCAGACACATTGTATAATAATAGGTATAGATAATAGGGTTACATATTATTACCAAGAATTTTCTGTCAAACTGAAATCATAATTTCTGTCTCCAAATTGAATAGATGTAGGTACATACATTACCTAATTAAATTATATTTTAGAGACCTACCCATATTCCCATATTTGCCGACTATACTGGATATGTTAATGATGGAACCAGGTATAGAGGCCTCTGTCATGGCCGCAGCAAAGGTTTGCATGATCAGGAAGGTTCCCTGAAAAAGATATATTAAACATCAAAACAATCATAATAACGGTCAGTCTATGTAAATAATTTAATCTAATATCAAATGTTTATTATAATAGGAACAGCCCCATCAGCACCACTTACCGTACCCACTAAACTAAACATTACCCACTTTAACCGTCCTTCCCACAAGCGGGTTTTATAGGTGGCAAAAACCTAGCCTAAGCAAGGTCTAGGGTATTAGTAGGTATTATGTGGCAAGGTGACACATCCAGTACATGTCATCTTCTGCAGCTTAAAATCTTCAACCTACCAGTGGTACAAGAAAACAAGGTATGGCACTACGGACAAGATGATGGTGTTGGTTCTCTTACTACACCATCAACATATGTGTGATACCACTTCGTAACTCCCCGATGGTGTAGTTTATTAATGTACCACAGACCCACCTTTAAGTTGACATCTAACACACTGTCGTAGTCACTCTCAGACAGCTTAAGCATCCAGTTGTCACGTGTAATGCCAGCTGAGTTGACAACTATACATGGAGGGTTCTTGTACTGCTTCAGAACAGTCTGCAGCAGACCCTTGACTGCAGCCGAGTCCGATACATCCAGTTCGACTGCACTGTGATCACCGTCTGGAAAGAAATTTAACATGTAAGTTACTTTTATTTTACTGATTATTAACTTCAATGCTGGCTTAATTATCAATACTTTTAGAAGAATAACACATAGAAGTTTAGTTTAGTTATCATTAGTTCATCATACAGTTACATATTACCTATATGAAACTACAAAAACATACGTAATAATTGATTACCATTCCTTCCAGAGGCCAAAGCGGTGTATGTCTTGATGGTCTGGACGGCGGACTCGTAGTTCCTATCTGCTGCTATGACGGTGGCGCCTTCCCGGGATAGAACCTGGCAGGCTGCACGGCCTATGCCAGAGCCAGCCCCTAAAAGATGCAGATTATGAAGATTTGTATATTCCTGTAATTGATAGCTGTAGTCATTTCAATGAAATAAATGAATGTAGGCAGAAAGTATTCACGTGATTATATACTCATTAGTTCTCCTTCTATTTATTTACTCGCCTACTAATTTAATACTCGAAATGAGTTTTGAAAAGTTTGTTACTTATATTTTTATATATATATTTAAATTCAGTGAATAGGTATTCATGTACCTACATAATATCATAAACTCACCAGTAACTAGCGCGAGTCTACCTGCTACCAAACCGGACACCATGTTTAATGCTTTATTCCTGTCTGTATTTGCATAGGTAGGTATCTAGCACCCGATAAGTTCTTAAAGTTTGACTTTGAACTTGCGTATGTATCTATGAACCGTGATTGCGTGCATTTACGTTATCACAGACACGCTATCATACTATCAGTCAATTTATCAAAATAGATAAGAGAGAGAGCGCACGTAACTGAACTGACAGCTGGCTGACAGAAGTGACACTGACAGTCGAACACGCGCCTACGCGGGCAATTTTTTTGATTTTTTTAGTTATGGCTTCCCACGGTTTGTGCATATAGCCAGTGTCAAGTATTTTATTTTAAATACCTATTTCTTAATTCCACATTAAAAAGTCACAGCAATATTATAGCAATCGTGGTCAAGTAGTCAAGTCAATTATTTACATCGTCAAAGTCACGATTCAGTAAAGTAGTGGATGCTTTACTGAAACTTCCTGGGAGTTTTGAAAAAAATGCGTAATGACACGTTTTTTGAGTTTATATCATTCGCCTACACTCGTGCACGTTAACGAACACTTAATGATTAATATCCCACCAATATTACACATTAACACTCGAAAAAACACAACTTTGAGAAAATAATACAAAACCAACGTCTCACTATCGGATTCCCGCCAAAACTCCATAGTCCATTTCTCAGTTCTCAGCTTTGCTGCCACTGCCATGCATTCATGCATGTCAAATGTCAACCACGCAACCATCAACGTCACTGACAAATGACAGTTTATATTGACTAGATATTGACATCCGCCTGGCTGGAGGGAAGGGAGTTGAAGGGACCGATATCGATCTTTTTAAAATATCTACCTATACCTTCAAACTAAATAGGTAGGTATAGGTATAATTATGTTTTCTAGCAGCTATGCGACGTTGCCTGCCAGAAGTTAATTTATCAGTAATTCAGTATTGTTACCCACATGAAAAGTATAGGTACCGTAGAACCTTACAACATTGCCTTTGCAGTACAACTTTGCCAAAACCCGAAAAATAAACAAAAGTTGTCGTGGTAAATTTAGTTTATAAGATAGCAACAGTTTTGAGTGTTTGGGTAAATCTCAGACATATTTAAGGCAATACAAGCTATTAGTTCTGTTCCTAACTTCGCTGAATTTCCTGACAGCGGCCATCAAAGTAGGGGTAGTCGAAGGTGGTGTCAATTCCGTGTCGCAGATTTTACCGTGCTATTCCCAAAATACTTGTTTCAGATGAGTCAAGTTGCATGTGCTTAAAAACGCTTTATTGGCGATGAGTTTAATTCCTTATTCTGTGCTGTAGGTCGCTTTATTACGAAGAAATTTAACTGGGCAAAGTAGTGAGACATTCCGCAGCAAAGAGTTTGAAACATTGCCCACCGCAAAAATGGTGTTAGGGTTGACACTTTTAGAAATTGAAAATTCTGCATAAGTACATACTAATTATAATAATAAATAATAGGTAATTATTACATAATAGGTACCTACCCAGGTATTAACTTAATTTGAGAAGAATATGGTGGCAGTCTAAAATATATTAAGTAGGTAGGTAAGTACCTATGGTACCTCAATAACTTCCTAAGCTATTGCTTTGAATTGTATTTACAATTCCTAACTAAGTAGGAACAAAGAGATAACTAGGTATAATAAGTTTGGCATACCAAGGTGCAAGTTTAGTTTTGTTCTTTATTTTCATAATTGTATAAATTGATACCTACGTAATATCTTGATAGGTAGGTACTACCTAGTTACCTACCTACTTATTTAATATATTTTTTTCATTGTTTGTAATAATAAATTTAAATAAATCTACAAAAATATAATATTAAGATTTTTCTTTTGTAGCAGCCCTAGCACCTCACATCACTTTGTATGAAAGTAGATCTGGAGGGTAGTACAAAGTTGCCCACCTCATTTAAAAAAAAACTATAAGGTATTTTAGCTTGTTGTCAACTGGGTTTTCATCTTTACACCATTCCTCAAGATATATTTTATTATCAGAGCAATAGAGCTTACGGTTTCTCGAATATTCAAGGTGAGCAATGTTGTAAGAAATGGCTGATAAAGTTGCCCGCCTCTTTGACCGTAATTTTATCCGTATATATTTAACATAATGACTATTTGTTTGGATATATACATTCCTTTAATTGCGCTTTGTATAACTGCATATTTACATTTTGAATGAAGCTAATCCTTTTTGTGCTATCTTAAAAAATAGTAAAAAAGCGGGCAATGTTGCAAGGTTCTACGGTAGGTATTATGGTGTCGCAAAACTATATCGGTATTTTTCGATGAGCAATGGTGGCCGAGCAGCGAGCGGTAACTTGTACGCTTTAGAATCCAACGATACCGGGTTCGATCCTCGGCCCCTTACGTAGCTTTGTTTATTTACCTAACTACTCTAGGCTCGGCCCCGCACCGGCGAATTTACCAACGGCGTTTGGTAAATTATGTGTGGATTTACATCGCTCCGTGCTTCGGAGGGCATGATAATTATGCCGTCGGTCCCGGTTGTTATCGACGTCAGCGGAGCGCCCTTGGGCGGCCTAATAAACTAGCCTAGGTATAACCTATAACTTCAAACGAAAACAATCGATAGGTACCTACACCTCAAAATTAGTCGGTAGGTATGTCCTTACCTGCTTCTAATTCCTGCTGGAGGATACAGGGGGAGTACCTAGGTATAGTATATATTACTTTACTCTTTGAGGTAATACGTAGCCACGTTCATTTATGTCATGACATGGCTCAATATTAATTATTATTTTTAAGAGTGAATCGGGTAACTCTTTTTCACTTATTTTTTCATCTATTCTATATATATAAAAGCCAAAACTGACTGACTGATTGACTGACTGACTGACTGACTGACTGACTGACTGACTGATCGATCAACGCACAGCCGAAACCGCTGGGTCTAGAACCATGAAATTTTGAACAAATATTCCTTATGTGACGTAGGCGAGCAATAAGAAAGGATTTTTGAAAATTCAACCCCTAAAGGGGTGAAAAGGGGTTACATAGTTTGTATGGAGCAACGTGTTTTCTTAGTCCGATCAACTTCAAACTTGGCATTTATATTCTTTAAAAGATTTAATTAAACATGTGTTTCATCGTTTTTGAATATTCAACCCCTAAATTGAGAATAAGGGGTTGCAACATATTTTCATCCGATTTAGTTCATAATTTAAATTTGGCTCAATTATGCCATAAGTGACATAGGAGTGCACTTCAATATGATTTTTAAATTCAACCCCTAAAGGGGTAAAAAGGGGTTGTAATGTTTGTGTGTCACAACGTGTTTTCTTTGTCTAATCTGCTTCAAACTTGGCTTTTACATTATTTAAAAGATTTATTTAAATATTTCATAGTTTTTTAATATTCAACCCCTAAAATAATAAAGAGGGGTTGCAAAATATTTTTCATCAGATTTTGTTCGAAACTGAAATTTTGCACAAATATTCCTTAAAAGACGTAGGTGTGCACTAAGTTTCTTTTTTTTTTAATTCAACCCCTAAGTGGGTGAAAAGGGGTTTCAAAGTTTGTATGGAACAACGTGTTTTATCGGTTTGATCAACTACAAACTTGGCATCTATATTCTTTAAAGATTTTAAACACGTGTTTTATCTGGTTTTAATAATGAACTCCTAAATTGTAGGTAGAAAGTGGTAGATTTTGTAGAAAATGATTAATTTAAGGTAGGAAATGGTAGTTTTTAGTAGGAAATGGTAGATTATTGGTAATAATGGTAGATTTTTGGTAATAGTGGTAGATTTTGGAAGGAATTGTAGCTTTTGGTAGATAATAGCGAATTTGGAATTAAAATGGTAGATTTTGGTTAAAATGCTAATTTGGTAGAAATGATAAATTTGGTAGCTTTTGATGAAAACGGTAAATTTTGGAAAAAAGGAAGCTTTGGTTAAAAATGGTACTTTTTGGTAGAAAATGGTAGATTCTGGTTGGAAATGGTAGGTTCTGGTAGGAAATGGTAGCTTTTGGTAGAAAATAATACATTTAGTAAGAAAATAATAGATTTAGAAACAAAATTTTAGATTGTGGTAGAAAATTTTAGATTTTAGTATAGGTAGATAATGGTAGCTTTTGGTAGAACATGGTATTTTGGTAGAAAATGGTAGATATTGTTAGGAAATGGTAAATTTTGTATGAAATGTTAGATTTTGGTATAAAATGCTAGATTTTTATATAAGACAGTAATTTTGATAGAAGATGGTGGATGTCGTACGAGCATGTTGGATATCGCATATCGGATGTCGATGTCGAACACGAGGTCATGGTCTATTTTTAGTTAAGTATTTGGAATTATGGTAAAATATATAGTCCGCGCGGACGAAGTCGCGGGCAACAGCTAGTACTTAATAAAAATGGGTAAGTATCCTTACAAAACCTTTATTAGCTAGAACAATCTTATCATATTAATTCATAGGTAGGTACTGTAACATAGTACCTAGGTACCTTATTATATAAAAAATAGAGATCACAGACCTTTGATCATAGTCACAAAAACATTTGAAGCTTTCTTGCTGGTCTAAGGAGGTAGTGTGGGTGTTTGATACCTATCAGTTAGTCAGGCCATCAAAGGGTCTCTAATGCGGCGTTAAAGCTGCTTTCGATCCCTAACAACCAGTTTAACATAATTATCTTCAGTAGCAAAGAGTGACAGAGTTCTGCACAAATCTTGAGAGATGTTACTGTTGCTGGCCGGAGGACCGCACTCAGTATTGTTAAGTTGCAAAACAAGTTACCAGCCACCATCGCTAAGAATGAAGGTCGGAATAGATACAAAAATTAATATTTATCAATCGGCTGAAACTCAATCCACAGTTTCTCAAATTCATCTTTGAGCCCTTGTACAATCTCAGCTCTTGATGTCACCAGCACATTTTCCCAATTGCGGAAAAGACCTTGGTTAGTCCAGTTTAGAGACCCAATCATGGTGAAAGGTACGGCCTCACTGTTCTCAACACAAGTGGATGCATCAATCAAGCAGAACTTATGATGCATTAAGTTAGTCGACTTCATCCAACGCAGCTGTATTCCTAGCTGTTCTAATCGCTTGGTAGCAGATTTTGTCGAGTAGGCCATATCGGCATCAACAATTAATCTCACTTTCACTCCCCTGAGGTAAAGCTTCTGTATCATATGAGCAATATCACTGTTGGTTAACATATACATGCAAATGTCTAAGGTGTGGCGAGTCAGGCTCAAATAAAACAGTAGACTGTGTGCACTCGGATGAAGTAAGGATCTTGAGTATTTGCTTTGTACCCTTTCACATTGCGAGATTTCGGAAAACATTAATACCTCATTGATATGTTTCTTGTGGGGAATTTTCAGAATACTCGTAGTTTTGTTCTTCCGTCTCGATGCTAAGAAGTGATAGGCAGTTGAACTTAAACCGAGGAAAATTATTATTATGAGACCTTTGCTGCAACTATCCATGTTTCGTACGGAGGAGTCAATCTGTGCCCTTTCTGGTTTGGACAAGGTTGCGCCTTTCTTAGCTTTAGTTTTTGTTCTGATAGGTCAGTGGTAACACACACAAGAAATTAATAAGAGACAACTTTGTGTAAACCAATAAAAAGTTCGCTAGTTGCTATTGCTTCGCTTCGGCCACTGACGTACCAATTATTTATAATAGGTTGGTACCTACCTATTTGTTTCCTCCAAATAGATACGGCCAACCAACTTATATATTTATCAAATTCCAAATAACAACAAACAAACAAAACAAAATGATGAATTGAGTTGTAGTTTTTTTTTGTTTTAGTTACGGCTTCGCACGGTTTGTGCATTTAGCCAGTGTCAAGTGTAATATTATTTAACGTTTTTATTTTCACAATAGGAAAGCAATCCTCCGGTCAAGTAGTTGATTATTTACAATAATTTACAAGTCAATGTCACGAATAGTCACGACTCACGATTCAGTAAAGTGGTGAATGCCTTATGATGGGGCCACACGTATCGTCCTCGTCAACGGCCTACATCGCTTCATACAACGTGTCCCAATGATTTATCGCCATAAATTTTACTGGTCACACAATCATCATCGTCAACAGCCTAATTCAAAATTAACCAAAATCAATAACAAATGAACGTAGAAAATCGGGATATGCAACGGCAATGCTAAATGTAATGCCATATCCCGATTATGTGGCTACACTTACGACGAACGTCAAATAACCGAGTTAATGTAGCGAGTGTCGATATCGATATCGATTCTCACTTACATCACCCGCCTTTTTATCAAAACTATTTTATTGCGTAGTTTAATGAGATATCACGATAGGTATGTGTGGCCCCAGGATTATTGAAACCTGAGTTAAAAAAAACTGCGATATGACAAGTTTTTTGGGTTTATATCATTTGCCCACACTCGCGTAGGTACGTTAATGAACACTCAATGATAAATACTCAACCTTACTTATCCAACTCTTACCTACATAACTCTCGAAGAAACACAAGTTTGAGGAAATAATACAAAAGCAACGTCTCTTTTTCGGATTCCCGTATTTCCCGCCCATTGCCCAACCAAGCTCCTTGATTGGATGTGATTGACTTGACCTTGACTAATACATAGTTACGTCAAAGTCAACGTCAGTCCAGCCAGAGACATTTTTCTTTTAGTTTTGGCTTCGTATGGTGGTAACTTTGTATTGTATGCTATTGTAAATCGTCCGATCGGACACCTCGGTCTTACCTTACCACATAAGACTTAAATTAAAGTTGAACAGATGCGTCTATCTACTTTCTCCGCAAATCGACGTCTCTATCGATATCTCTACAACATCTCTATCTTTATCTCTCTGCCTTTCCAACATTTCCCCATCTCCCATCTCCCCATCATTTTTCCATCTCTATTCCCCCATTAACCCATCCCTATTTTCCATTTTCCCATTATATTCCGATCATTTTTCCATTCCTATGCCCCCTTTTTGCCTATCCTATTTTAGCATTGACCCATCTCCGTATAATTTTCCTAAAATTCCTATTTCCCAATTTTTCCATTACTATATCCACATCTCCCAGTTTTCCATTCCTAGATCTCCATTTTACCAAAATTTCATAACGATCCATTCAGCTGTTGTGGTTCAAAATATTAAATGTTATGTACAGTCGTACAATGTACATAAGGGTGCTACATCGAAAAAATCAACCCCTTGCTTTATTTCTTCTCTTACTAAAAGCCTAAATATAATTTTCAGATTCTCTTGAGAAATTATGGCTTGTCCATACATACTTTTACCCATAATAAATAACTTTATACCTATTTAGGATTGTTTCAGTACCTGTAGATATCTTTTCGTTTTATTGAAATTGGTCACTGAATTCTGAAGATATCAAGAAAAAATTCTTCATTTTGATACTGGCATACCTCATTAATTTAATTTTTTTTAGGAATAAGGACTGCATAATAGTTAATCAATTTTATTTCACTTAAGCTTAGTCTTTCCAACTTACTTTAATAATTACAAACAGTAAAGAGATTCAATTTGGCATTTTGTAAGCTTTTATTAATGTCAAATTAAATCATTTACACCACCTCCAGTGTGCAAAAACTTACATTTTACACCTCTTCACACATACAACAAATCAACAATCTTTACTTGGAATAAACTTTTGTATAACAGAAAATCTAATCTTACTGTGCTGAAAATTACCAAAGCGGTTTAGGAGGTGCAAAGGCAAGCCAAAGCCTCTCAAACTCTTCTCTGTACTTTTGCACAAGCTTAGGGTTGGACATAACAACCACACTATCCCAATTACTATAGAGTGCTGAGCCTGTCCAGTTTAAAGATCCAGTCATAAGAATAGGCACAACTTTACTGTCTTTAATATCAGGTGAAGTGTCTATCAAGCAGAATTTGTGGTGCATCATATTTGTGCCACTCTCCATCCAACGCAAAACAATTGCATTAAGCTTGTGTAGCCGCCTAGTCTCGGATCCTATGGTAAAAGCCACTTTGGCATCTACAATAAATCTTATTAACACTCCCCTGTAGTGAAGCTTCTGTAGCAGGTGTCCGATATTTCGGTCGCTTATATTGTACATGCAGATGTCCAAGGTGTGACGAGACTTGTCTAAATAGTAAAGAACTCGGTCCATACTCGGAGAAACACAAGCCTGTAGTGAGGAATGTTTGCTTCGTACCAGCTGTTTGGCCTCCGAAAATGTGATCACTTCATTGATTTCTTTCCTTTGTTTCTTCTTCTTCCATGCGATGTAGCGGTATACAGTGCGTGAAACGAAAATAATAGTGAGTAAAGCTGCGAGACTTTTTCTGTAACTTAGTGGAGACATGTTTCGTCAGCTAGTTTCTTGTTTCATAGTATACCTATATACTTAGTCTTACTCTTTGTAATTAATTGAATAGATCAGATGTAGAAGTATATTTATTAAGTTTATTTGCATCGTTTTTACAACTTTCCCAAATAAAACTGACTTGAATATAGGAAGGAGATAATTCTGTTTGTTTGTTTTGGACTTTACTGACAGCTGCTCCCGCTGGCTGGACGCGGGAGCCTCTATGTGGTTTTGACATTTGACAGTGACAGCCAACTGACAACTTAATTTGACAAACATAGGAAGATTTTTTGTTTTGGCCTACAGAAGAAGCTAAGACGCATAGGTAAAGGTAACCTCTGAGCCTCTATCAGACTATCAGTGGGTAGGTATCTAAGTAGGTAGGTAGGTACTATAGGTAGGTCCGTAGGTCCCTATCGTTCGACCGTGCGATGAGCGACGGTGCGACATAACATTTATACTTAGGTAGGTAGGTACTTATGCATAGTACCTACTTTTGGGACTTTTTACTGTTTACTACTTTTGGGACTTTTTACTTTTTATCGTAGAAAATCATAGTTTAGTGCTTTTTTGAGGGCACTAAATTGTACCTACCTACTTGTAATAAGTATAGTACCTACGTACTATTAGCTAGCTGAGGTGCAGACGGGCGGGATGATTAAATGAGACAACGAAAACCACTAGGTAACTACCTAGTTGTATGTCTTCATAATACGAGAGCCTAAGTGGATGTATCTCGCTTGACAGTGCGTTCTGCTTAATATGTAGATTGTAGGTACTGAGTAATATTATAGGTAGGTACACCTACGAATGCAGATACATATGTGTTATACATGTGGGAGCACACGTCATACCTTCCCCCTAATTAAAAAATAAATAAGTAAGATAAAAATATAAAAGGTAAGTATATTTTATTTCGATTATTACATTTATATGTAAGTAGGTGACCCAAACATGATGTAGGTAAGGTCAATGTGGGGAAGTCCGACATACTTTTGTTCAAATTGAACTTCAAGTCAACACAATGAGTCGAAATATGCTTTTTAAAATAATTTGTGTAGTCGGAAAAGATGGATAATATATTGATTTACCTATAATAGTCTAAAAATAAAATCAATTGTAATAATCCTTAGATTTATAACATATTTTTTAAAAGCTCGGCGTGTAGACCGTTTCCCCATGTAGTTTGAGGTAAGTCCGTCTAGTAGCAATAAAAACATAAGTTGTGGGGCAATATTATGTTATATGTATGAAAAGTTGCACTGATGGTAACCTGGTGATGAAATTATTGTCGTATCTGCCTGCCCTAAGGTTTACATTTCAAAGATAATTAATTTTATTAAATTTTTGGGTAAGACCGTCATATTTTTCATGACAGTAGTTGCAAACATTTTCACTAAAAATTAAGTGTTTTAAAATAACCAAATAACAAAAAAACAAATACCTTCTAATTCAAAATAATTAGTGGCTGCAAAATTAACAATGAACTTTGATCATTAAATTATTTTTTATCGTAATTTAAATTTTTTTTTCTTGGCACCATGCCCCACATGGGCACGCACTTTTGTTTCGGAGAAGATATTATTAATTCAGAATACAAAATAGTGTAGGACATTACTAAATAAGAAGTAGCAAGCAAGTATGAAGTGGGTTATTATAACATTGTAAGCGTAGACCATTATTGTTTGTTTAAACTTAAAATCGGTTTTGCAATAAACCATCGATACCCAAATAAATCGCCATAATGTGAAAAGCTACATGGCTTATAATAATTTCTGAAAAAATAATAGATTGGATAGTATTTAGTGGACTACTTACTACTTCTAAGTATAATAGCAAGTAATACTATAATTATATGAGTCATCCATAATATATGTGTTGTTGAAAATGTTGACAATATCTGCCATTGGGGCAAGACGGCATATGACGGACTTTCCTTTAGCGTGGTAGACGGTCTTCCAAATTGTTAAATTGTAATGTCAACAATTTGCTGTAGGTTAAAGTAACGAAATTGAAGCGTTTTTAATGAATTCAAGACCAGGAATAATCGTATGGATCATTAAACGATTTGCACAATTATAGAACCTCTACAAACTCTTTAGTTTTTCTGCATTTTCTTCGAATTTTTAAAGCGACGTCACACTCCATATACAAGTACAAAACGCGAAAAAAATTGAACAGTAAATTTCTCCTAACATAAGGATATGAGCGACATCTATGACTCTCAGTTCGAAGTAGCTCCATAATATTGGTTTACTGACCGAGCCTTAAGGCGCTAGCTATTCAAAATATAAAGTTACTGCCGCTAGACGGACTTACCGCCTAGACGGACTTCCCCACATTGACCTTACCTACATCATGTTTGGGTGGCGATCGAAATACCTGAAAATTAAATACGAAATCCAAACAACATTTAATTTTATTACAAACAAATCTAAGTAGGTAGGTATCTACCTATTAATTACACCTCATAAAGTAATATTGTTGATACTAAAATCGTGTGGTCGCAGTCGTAAATTTAAGTTATATGAACTAGGATGAGCTGCTGGAAGCGGGGCGGTGTATCCTCCAAGTAGAGAACAGGAACTGTAATTGTTATCCGTCGCTCCACTGTACCCCACCATACCCTGGCTCATCAGAGAGTTAGAATTAGGCATATATTGTCTGTTGCCGACGTTTTGCATCATCAGGGAGTAATCGTTCTGGTATAGCCCACTATTAGCAATCGGTATGCTCAGGTTGAGGTTCAAGTTGTTGGCCTGGAAGTGGTGCAACCAAGGTTCTTTGGGATTCCTCGAGTAGTCTTGCCGAGGGTCTTGATGAGGCATTCCGATGGGGACCGGGATGGGCTCAGGAGAACTTTGACTGGTGTTGCTCCTGTGACTGGACATTGCAGATCTCTCGTTCCTTCGAAACTTGGCGCGTCTGTTTTGGAACCACACCTGGTAGAAATAAGTTATAGGGTTAAAATTGCGGCTGTGTATTTTCTCGCTACAGCGCGGCGGACGGAATCTCATTTTTCGTAACTAATCTGAATAATGTTATAATCGAACCCGTTTCAGGATTGTGATGGTCACACGTAGGTACAAGTTAAACAAAAGCAAAAGCATACCTGCACTCGAGCTTCAGTCAAATTGACCCTAGCAGCCAGGTCTTCGCGCACGAACGCGTCAGGGTAATGCGTCTTCTCAAACACCTTCTCTAAGGCCGCCAGCTGTTGGCTCGTGAAGGTAGTCCGGTTCCGCCTCGGCTTCTTCCGTTCATCCTTTCCATCTCTCTCCTCTTCGGATTCTTTCTGCACTTCTCTCTCTTTCGATTTGTCCTCATACTTCCTCCGCATGTCTTCGTAAGCTAAGTAGTCGACTGGCTTTATGTACGGCTGCCGGATGTCTTTCTGGTACCTGTGGGATGGAAGGGTTGTTCCCAAAGTTTCATAAAAATACATATTCCCTGATACCTGATTTCTAGCACCTAACTAGGGCTTCACCGTGACACTAACCGTCTTACCACATAAGTTTAGACCACAGTAAAAACAGATGTTTCTGAAATTTCGTTCGACAAAATCGACGTCTACCACTCGCGTTTTCTTACTCAATCCTGGCCTTACTAATTTACTAACTCACTTCACTTGTGAATTTGTTATTGAGTTAGAAATAGCGAAGGTTAGACGTCGATTTGTGGGGAAATATTTAGACTCATCTGTTCAACTCTGGTTTAAATTTTTGTGGTAAGACGGTAAACATCTAAAATAGAATATGACCTACCCTAGGAAACAAACAAAATAGATTTACCAAGTGAGGTCGTTCTGGTAAGTCGGTTCGTACGAGCCGTTCATCTGGCGACCGGCCGTGAGGTGGTGGAGGCGCAGCAGACTGTCCTCGTGACATTTGATCATCTGGAACAGGTTGCCGTCGGGGTAGGAGCCAGCGTTCACGTTGTAGTTGATGGGCTGCTTCGCATCGTAGGGTTTGGTTGGACGGGCGGTTGGAACGTCTTCTGTGAAAGAAGGAAGTATTGGGAATTATTAGATTAAAGGATATTAAATGAGGAACTAAGCACTTGAACAGTTCAAGGGATAAATTATGTTGCGTGCTTTTCAATGAAGTGCCACAAGGTTCAAAACTTGGGCCCGTTTTAGCTTGTTTTTATATTGTGTGTGGGTTTCTATGGCTATGTGCCTTGGTCAGATCGCCTTGGGCGACCTGACAATGTCTGACACCAATGCACAGTAGTACGTAGTATTTATTTCCTCTATGAGTAATGAGTAGTACCTTGTAGGAACTATTTGGTAAACTTTTTGTAGACGACCACTCAGCAATTCCAAATGTATGTACATAGTTAGTAAATAATTTATATTTGTGACGTTTTATGAAATAAATACCAGTATGTTTTTTCGATTTGTACGCAATGGTTTTACTTTCACAACCTCATTCAACACAAACACAACAAAAAACACTCTAGACTTAGGTAGGTACTCTGTAAAATATGAAAATCTTAAAAGTAGGTATAGTCTTTTTTGAGACACGCGAATCGTTGGCTACAGTTCCAATAGATTACAAGTAAATAGGCTGTGACACACGGACAGGCTAACTCTAATGAATTAATAACGATTCGTTTTTGATTTAGCTACGTAACCCCATTATGAGAACGCTTTACTTTTATTATGCGCTACAACCATTGCGCCCTGAACGAGCTCCTTCCATTACGAATTTAATAATAACAACAGCTAGATAGATGTATAAAAATAGGGGTGTGTAAAAAGGCCTTCTGATCTCACGTTAGTTCGCTCCGCAGAAGTACGGTGTGGAACCTCCGGCTGTACAATATGGATCGTTGTTCTGCGCTGGCGGCGCGCGCGCAGCCCTATCACTTACAGCCGCACACGTGGATACCGTTTTTATGCGCTTCCCTGAACACGAGATCGCTGGTGTTTGCGGTAGGTAGGTTGGTAAGTCAAAGTCTAAAGCATTTATTATAAGTAATCGGCTCCAACGATTTTCATGAAATTCAGTATATAAGGGGTTTCGGGGGCGATAAATCGATCTAGCTAGGAATCATTTTTAGAAAATGTCATTTTATTCGTGTTTTTTATGAGTTTTTTCTTTAAATAACCAGTTCATATTTTTTTATTATTCTATCGGTAAGATCTAAAAATATTATTCATATTTCATCATTTTATTAGTAATTCGTACTTAAATATAATTTCCAAAAAACACAATTTATAAAAAAATAAAAAATACCGGGCAAAGCTCGGTCATCCAGATATTGCTCATTAACAAAGAGAACCTTGAGTAGGTATAGAGTGCATTCATTAGGTAGATATACTATTAAACTTATCGCTAATACTCGTTTAGTAGGTACCTACCATGCCGGCATAACAGCACCACCCCGCCGCCGGCGCTTAATTAATCTACCTACCTCACTAAGTAATTTAGAATGTATGTATCACATACCTACTTATTATATACGTTATTTATAGTTAGATCCGAAACTATTGAGGAGTGAAAACGTAATGCAACCCGTATAAACAGTCGTTTTCATTGCCTACGTGATAATATATACTTTTTTTTTTTTTTTTTTTTTAAAAGAATAAGACTAAAAACAAGGAGACTATGCACTAATATTCATATGTTGTCGTTGTCTTATGTAGGTACCTATGTTATATAGATACACTTACCTACCTTAGAATTTGACACCGGAAACAATAATAAAAATCTAATTAATTCTTCCGTCACAAAAGATGTCGACTTGTTCAGCTTATTTACACTCTCCCATAACCATCATAATAAGTACCTACTACTTATTTTTCTCATGCTCGAAAAGTTTGTTATTTAGCTCAGCGTAGCGGGCTTTAACGAGATTGTTAGGCCCTAGTGAGTGAAGGATTTTTTTTTATAGAAATCCTACATTTTTTGTTCTCGGTATTATCAAAGGCTGAAGACTCGACTTTTCATTGTTCAATTTTGACATAATAACTTGATACTTACTTAGGTGCCTATAACTAAAAAAAACAAAGGCTATCTTATTGCATGAACCAGGCGAGGCTAACAATTTATTTGTAAAAAAGGATCTAAAATTCACGATAAAAAAATAATTATATTAAAATTTGATTATTGGATGTATTGTGTACGTGAGCGTTCGCCACCATTAGATTAAATTTAAACAGTTTGTATTGCACCTATAATCTGTAGAATGTCTACAGCAATTCAATGGATTACAAAGATATGATTAATTATTTATACTTATTTGAAAGTGAACAACTAGTACCTACTTGTAAAATATTCTAAGCGTTTTTTATTTGTATATTATACCTACCTATTTATTTAATTTCTTGCAATCTCGATGAGAAAAAATTAAAACCATCGAGTATGAATGAGTCGTTTTCGTCCCTTGTTAAACAAACTATTATTGTTATTTTTATTTCACGTAGGTACCTACCTACCTCGATGTTCAATATCGTTGTTACGGAATTTATAAATGAATAAAATCTGAACTAAATTCAGAATAAGTATATTAATTTATTTTTAGTTCAATCTAATGTCCCGACAGACGCCTAGGCGTCCTGGCATAAAAAAAAAAAAAAAAAATATGTTCTGTATTTGCACCGATTTGAGAATTACACCCTACCTATGTATCTACCTCTGCCATTTTAAAATAGGTAGGTAGGTATAATATAGTACAATGTTATTAAATTAAGTAGGTATATGTATCACAAGCGCCTTACCTTTATTTTGATCCATCGCGTAGCGCAGCCACAAATATTCAGTAGAAAATTTAAACCCCAACAAATTCAAAATCAGAAACCCAACACTGTCACATCCGTTTTTAAATAAAAGCTCTATCAAATACAAAACTCAATCGAACGTGGACCAAGTAATTGTTATTAATTCACCAGTTTATTGAATTACTTTATATAATTAAATAATTCGGCTAACTCATGCTAATGTGTGAACTAATGGAGTCTGTGCCGTGTTCTGGCTTCACTGAAACCACTCTCGAAGCAACATGTGTGCACTGGCTGAAAAAATACCCTGTAAACACTGGCTGAAAACACCCAGTTCTCTAACAAAGATGTTAATTCCATCTCTATGCCTTCATCTTAAGATTTGAAATTTCGAACGACCAGCTCTCATAATGAATCGGTTAAAATAATACTCTATTGCTGTGGGATAGAATCGACTTTGTGTTATAATACTTTTGAGTGGGAGTTTAGTCAAGTTCTAATTTCAAAATTGGTCCAATTACAGAGGCGTGGCTTGCCTCGCCCCGCCCGTAGTGAAAAAAAAAACAGAAACGCGGGAAATGATTCGAGATTTGAGGCAATAATTGACACGTCAACATGGATTATTTATGGCTGCTGAGTAGAGAAAATGAACATAAACTTTTTAGGTAATTGATTTTGATAAGTTTATGCTGCGGCTGCCGACTTGAAGAGAGAAGTTTTTACGAGCAACCAAATTAGATACGATATACCTACAAAGGTAAGTTGAACAGAATTTTATCTCCCACAAACTAGTTCCCTAGGTCATTGTTCATTTCTGTATAAGAACATAACCTAGCTACATCTGATCTGGTCATCAGGGCTGATTAGATTACGTGTCAGTGCCAATCTATTAATGTTAACAATATGTAAAGCACTGCCAATTGACTGTCTGTACGTCTGTTATGATTACTGAGATGCCTCATTGTCCGTCCATACTTAAAAGTGGCAAGGGTATATTATGTACGCAATAGATTAGTATAAGCATGTCTTTACAATACCTAGACCTCTCCTTAAATACGGCATTGACACCGTATATACATATAATTCTAGGTATACATTTTTAGACACTGCAATGTCAATGGCTACATTAATTTCAACGCTTTCATCAACAAACGAACGTACTCATTTCATCATATAAATACTTACGTAAAATCAGAAATGTATTTTTGCTCTACATAATATTTTTAATTAAACAGCCTTTCTCTACCGATATTCTTCGAGTAAGTTATAAAAATCATTTACACAGCAATTCTCCACATATTTTCCCAGCCTACATAAAATAATATGATAATGTTTGTCTGTATAATCACGTATTTCAGCGGCATCCGCCGCTCGGGGCGGTTTCAGTGCGAGCCGGGAATAGAACCGGGACCCGTCGCTTCGAATTAGCGTAAAACGTTGAAAAACGCCGGGAGCCGCGCCGCCTGCGACCGACACGGCAGACTTTATTTTATAGACTGATGAAAGTATTTCTTTGAAACTATCGTTGTAAAAGCGTACTTACTTTTGGAACAAAGTATGATGAGTACAATGAGTAATGAATAATTTATTAACAGTCTCTTGAAACAATGTGTAGGGATGACACCAAATTATTGGTGAGTAGAAAGATTAGATCTATTTCAGTTGCTATGCGTTTCCGTACGTTTTGTTTTTGCGGTCTTCTGACCGCAAAAATGAGCACGAGATTTAGGGGAAGGAAATAGGCGGTTGGTGGTAAGTAGTCAGTAGGGTACCTGCTTGTGTCGATCGACACAGTCAAGTACCCTACTGACTACCCAGACAGCTAGCTACCATTCAGCCTACCACTCGAGTAGAGAAGATAGCTAGTCCGATTCTAGGCCTAGCATGTAAGTTTACCACCTTCGATCAGAGTAACACAACTGGAAAGTAGTGTTTTTTTTGCCGTAGGCTGCAAACCAGAGGCTTGTAAATATACTCCCATAAATAAATCTGAAAATCTATCCGTACAATCATCCCAATCCTAAACAAAAATAATAAAATATCCGGATTCCATTTACAAACAGAACGTTCTAAATTCAAAAGCAAGCGCGCGAAACTGTCAGGCGGCCATTAATTGGGGGTGACAGTTGGAGCCGCCGCGCGCGCGCAAGACATCTCGTTTGCGGGTGTGCGTAACGAGGACTTCTCCCGAGCATTCGAAATAATGTAGACGGAACGACATTAAAGAAGAACATAATTTAATTTAGTGTTGAAATATAATTGCTGTTTTGTTAGACTGGGTGACGCAGAAATATCTGGCACAGACACGCAACGACGCCTCACGTCCTAACTTTATTCGTACGATTGTTGTAGGTTCTAACTACAATAGTACTACATACTCGTATTCGTTTAAAAATTGGTTCATCTCTCAACCAACACAAAATATTATGATTGCAAGTTGCAAGCTGATCAAAATAAGCCCAAACACCATGTTAGTCACTGACGAGTTCCTTAATCTTTAATTTCACAAGTAATCACCATTACTGGTACTTACTTAAAATAGTAGTGTGCCAACACCCATAGCATTAACCACTACATCACTAGAAAAAAATACGTTTTGCTATCTATCTATATGCAGCAAAAGAAGTAGTATAAGGTAAATAATATAAAGAATTAGTGAATTTCAAAATCATCACTGACGAGACGCCGACGTTTAAGTACACCGTTTGGACCAAAACCCGCTGCAGATTCCTTTCTGCATCATAGATTTGCAGCTAGAATAGCCAATAAATCAGAATGTTAGACGCCACGCGTTCCACGGTGCGGTCGCACTGACGAGTTCATCTCGGGATGTTGGCGCAATAATCCGTGAACACGAGCATTTGTCACCGCATCCTCTGGTAGGGTGGCCATGGACCATGAAAATATATGGTAGTCCCAGAACACTGGAAGTAGCCCGCCAGGCCGCAAACTGGAGCCAGTTTGACAGGTGCTAACTGGTTTGTACGATTTTTGGGTCTAGAATTATGCACGTTTGATTATACAACTTTAAATATAGATTTTTCCACAGAGTATAATACATGACAAAGAGTGAATGATTATAATATTGGGCTATTACGTTTAGGGGGTTCTAATAAGATTTATATGAGTGTATACTTACAAGGAGACGGCAAGAGTGTGGGGTCCTCAAATCAAACTTAGGTTCCGCGTGTAGTTAGCACTCAGTGAGTGTATTCATATAAGTACTCAAACCCTAGTAGTCCCCTAGTAGTCAAATACTAGTAGTGCGCTCTAGGGTTTGAGTATATGAATACACTCACTGAGTGCTAACTACACGCGGAACCTAAGTTTGATTTGAGGACCACACCCTTGCCGTCTCCTTGTTAGTATACCATACCCTTCATCATACCTAAGTTAGTACTAATAGGTATACACCGTGTAACAGTAACACCAATGATGACGGAACCTATCCAAAAACCTTCCAAACGATGGTCCCACCAGCGCGACCGCATCAGCCGCATGACAATTACAGCAACTGAATTCGGCCATCGCTCACGGCGCACACGCATCGGTTCGCTTCGACGATTAACCACAGTTTAATTTTAGCACTTGCACGAAAACTACCCAAAACATGGGCCATTCAGTACGCAAATAGAACGGGATAATTGATGATGGATTATGATTTTTAGTTGGAGTAACGTGGTGGATGAAATAATGCTTTTCTGGTGTTGTGATTTTTGAGCAATTTAGGTACATATTATTTTTAATTGCTTTTTCCTCGTTGTTTCCGGTGTAGGTAAGTACTTACTTCTGAATTTCCTCATGACTACATTAAACATTTTTGACACATATACCCTTCTTTGCCGGCAAATAGTGCTGGTCAAGATAGCGAAATTTAGATAATTCTACAAGGTTGTACTTTGAATCGGTGTTGTTTATCGAATGAGCTAGTAGTACCTACCTAGCAAGAGTAAGGCCAGCCATAGCCTAATGTAGATTACCGTCTGTGGTGGCTTGTTGAAAGCTAAAGTTAGCTACCTATTCAAAGTACAAACCTCTCTATGAGTTTTCCAGAATGCTGTCGATCTTAGAATTAATATCGCCGTCAATGATGTTTTTTTTTAATTGCAAGAATCCTCAAATTAATTAAGGCGAAGTATACACATCGTTAAGTCACGGCTCATCACGAGGCACTCCCGTGTTGACATTTGCCAAATTAATGGCGTTCGCCGCAAACTAGCCGTGCCGTTGCATTTCCGGAATGCCACCGAGGTGCGCAGGCGCCGGTCATAAAAAATACCCCCATGGTTCCTATCTACCACGTATTCTTGAGTAGCTTCATTTGTTTTTGAACCTGTTTTATACCGTCAGTAGATGGTTTCCATCCCACCAAAATATTACTCTATACCAGCCCGTACGTCGCCGCCGTCGGAGCGGGTGCCTAGGCACAAATAAGTAGTTTTCTTTTTATTAACCTGGTTTGTTTGTACTTATTGAATGTAAATGTTATAATAAGTAAACCTTTTTTTTTTAGGAGGGGCAATGCCTTCGCACTTCCCTTCCGCCACGGGGATGGTGGAAGGGGGTGTGTGGGGACATGAGCCCACTAAAAACCCCCCGTGAGCCGTCGATCCGCCCGAAGTGGGGCGAGATGGGGTCGTGTTGGCAACTTGGCATTCACCATCATAATAAGTAACACCTACTTTAGCTACAGTGAGAATCAAATTGCAATAGAAATAGTTTTTTTGACTTGGTGCTAAAAGAAAAATTCTGTTCGTCTATTCGTTTTATGGATATCTTAAGAACCTAATTATGCCGATCGTAAACTTACAAATAAGTTGAGAGATAATTTTAATCAGTTATTTCCTGAGGAAATATTTAATTTGTAAGTTAACTTTGATTTTAATTGAAAACACTCTTTCAGAAATAGACTGGAGTATTTCGGCAGCTTTTTAACGTTTTTTGGAGATAATGTCGTTAAACTTTGACACTTTTTTACGGTGTCTTATCTTTGTATCGGGAGACGCTAAGTGGTTGTCAATGTTGGGATGCTTTTACTTCTCGTCCCTCAAGAGATTGCCAAGACTTTGACATGCTCTTTTTGCTATTTTGAACTTTTACCATTATCACCGTATGTGTATTTTTTCTATGCCGTGTCGGTTATTAGGGTTCCATACCCAAAGGGTATAACGGGACCCTATTACTAAGACTCCGCTGTCCGTCCGTCTGTCTGTCCTGCAATTACCTGTCGGTTCGTCTGTCACCAGGCTGTACCTCATGAACCGTGATAGTTAGACATTAGAAATTTTGCACAGATGATTTATTTCTGTTGCCGCTATGACAACAAATACAAAAAAACTGAATAAAATTAATATTTAAAGGGGCTTCTGTACAACAAACGTGATTTATTTGCCGTTTTTATTGATAATGGTACGGAACCCTTCGTGCGCGTGTCCGACTCACACTTGGCCAGTTTTTTACAGATTTAATTTGCTGCTCGGAATTTAAATGCGTCTGATTCTTCAACGCAAATCTTCAGCGTCTGCAAAGTACCTATTCGTCGGATGGTAATTCAATATTGAAGTTTCGGGTGCGTTTCGGCGAACCGTCGCAAATAGCCGACCCGACCACCCCGCTGTACTTGCGCCGGCGCAGGGGTATCGGTTACATGCTCTGGCTGCTTCGCCGTTACGCCTGTCAGCGGAGATGTCACTGGACTGTGACCTGTCATCTTGCACTGTCAGACTGATCACGACCCGTTGAGCTGAATACAATTTTTCTAGCGATATTATCCGATAAGGTAGACAAGTACCAGCTTCAGAAAAAGTATGGTGCGCCTGTATCTTTATTTGCGCGACGTGGCCATTAATATCCACCATAATTACGATTAAAATTAGGCATTTCAAAATCTTGCTGTCGTTTACTCCACTTTCCCAAGCACTCGAACCCCTTGCTTCAACGCCGACACGACCATTAATTCATCCCCGCAGTTAAACTGCAATAAATCTGATTAACCAACGACTGTCGCGCTTAAATCTCGAAGATTTCAAAGAGAGGGAATTTGTCGTGACAATATTTACGGTGGGGCGACATCAAAGATGCGCGGGCGCATGTGCCGAGCCGACAACTTGTAGGTCAGCCCCGGGGGGACGAGTAAAAAAACTATGCTAGCGGGCTCTGAATTTAATACTTTATTCGAGTCTTTTAGCCGACGAACGGGAGTTTTTGCGTATTTTTTGTGTGGTTTAAAATAGACGGATACTGTTCAATTTCTGTGTAATGCTTGTATGTGGCCTTTTTATTATGTTGCATTATCATTGGAAACGGGGGTTTTCAGTTCCTAATGTGTATCGGCACCGTTGTAAACAATCTTATATTTTAATAGGTTTCCTTAGCTTCAAAAGCCTAAAACTCAGTGCCACATCGCCTTAACTAGGTAATGACAGTTTCAAAGAGATGGTGATCGAGCGGTTGTGCGTTTTGCTACCCAACAGCACCAGGTGATATCCTCAACCCCACAAATATTAACTTTTGTAAGTTTCCATAACTCTGGCCTGAAAAAGTCTTAACACTAGTACGAACCTACACACGTCACTTAATTCTTACACAAGTCTCAAGCTACAACTAAAACCAACGTTTCACTTAATTGAAACTTTAATAACATAAGTTACATCAATATCATATTTGGTTGGTTCAGTGCATTAGGAAGGAAGTCATGGTCATTCCAAAAATCTGAGAAAAAGTTAGTCCCAAGCGCCGGGGCAGTCGTAGTGCCTGTTGATGCGCAGCCAGTCCACGTCGGTGATGTACACGCGCTGACCCATCACACCCTCGTGCTCCTGGAAGAGAAGACGGAGTAAGACAAGAAAGAATAAGAGTGACGAGACGCCGCTATCAAGAAAGTATTCGAAACGTTAACTGTCAAATTAGTTTTAGATTTGATCAGTACTCCTACAATAGGGTAAGCACAAACATTTGTTAACGTATCGATCTAGGTAACCGTTCGCGTACGCATCTTGTCGGTATTGCAAGGCGCTGATCAAATCTAATAAACAAATGACAGTTAACGTTTCGAATACTTTCTCGATAGAGCTTCCTGCTCACCCTACTGTAGTGCGGTGCCATGCACTCTAGAAATTCGGAGAACTCATGGCAGCATTGGCAGCCCTATCTCTGAGTGACAAGCGCGGTGCAGTGCCGCTCTAGATTTTGCAATGCAAAGTACTGGGCACTGCAAACATGGCAGGGGTGGCGCTTAGTATGAAAAATAATAACCTATTGAACCTGTTACGAAGTGATTAGATAAGGCAGTTGGCTTTGCTGGCTTCAGGCTTACCTGCAGAGCGACGATGGTGGGTTCACCGTTGTTGGAGAAGGCGTACGGTCCATAATGCAGGCAGCTGACGTAGTCGTACTCTATGCCGAGGTTGTCCACCAGGTCTTGGGAGTAGATGGCGAAGTTATTTTCGGTCCCTGGAAATAAATAAAGGGGGTTTGTTGAAAAAATATTTTTTTCGACTTAAATAATAATAATTAGTAAATACCTACAATTTATTCCTCATCGTTGGAGCGATCTTCAACCAATTGTTTTTAGCGTACTACAGTAAACACTGCTTAATTGTAATCCCAATACGACTGCGTCATACGATCGAACGGGCGGACACAACGAACCATCTAAGAATTCCGCTTTTCCATTTGCCTACTGAACCCTAAAACCCAAGACCACTAACCAGCGATGAGGTTCTCCTCGACGATCTTAACATATTCGTCCCTGTTGTAAGTAGACTGCATGTGCAGGAACCCGAGGATGTGCATCCACTCGTGCACGATGGTGGCGTGGCGGAAGCACCCCACCCCGGGGGTGTTGCGGGCCAGGTTGAGGGTGTGCACCCCCCGGGCTTGCCAGTAGCCGACGTGAGCGAAGCAACCGCTAGCTTCACCCTGGTCATAGAATACTTATTAATACCATAGCCTTTTTCTTTAGGAGAGGAAATGCCTTCGCACTTTCCTACCGCCGTGGGGGTGGCGGAAGGAAAGTGCTTAATTTTAAGCTCCAAAACTTCCTGAGAAAAGGGCGGTAGGAGTTTTTGCGGAAAATAGAAAATGTGATGCTAATTATTTTAGTTGATTTTCCTCTAACTTGTGTTCCTTTGTTGGTAGAACTAACCGCTACTGTGCACATCATAAAGATTCGAGTGACGACGTAACGAGTTTGTGCGCAAATGATATCTACACACACAGAAGAACGTAATTTTATGATTTCTCTAAAACTGCCGAATTTACAGTATAAAACATCCGCCACTTTATTAGATCGTAACATTGACTGTGACTTGACTAGGCTGGGATATGTTGTGTTGTGTTATTATAGGTACCTACTAAAGACAACAACATAAGAAAAACAAATGCAGGCAAGCTCAGTAGATACTTACAGTAAGCCTCACAAACACTGTTTCTTCGGGTTTACGGTACCGGAACTTTATGCACGTGTGCCTCTCGATGTCGGCGATGCCCTCCTCGATAGCGGCTGACTGCAGGGGCCCTGAAATCAAATGCCATAATAATATGTAAGATAATCCAGTCCGAAAGGGGCCTCCGTAGAATATGGCCTAAATCTCCTCACGAAAGTGAGGGGAGGCCTTTGCCTAGCAGTGGGACAGTACAGAATTATTATTTAGGTACCAAGTGCGACCTGCATTTTTAAGTCAAAGGGGCATTAAATGCCGGATAAGTTTTTTTTTTTTTTTTTTTTTTTTTTTTGTTTTGGCTTCGCACGGTTTGTGCATATAGCCAGTGTCAAGTATGTATTTTATTTTAAGTATTTCTTAATTTCACAAGAAAGTCACAGCAATGTTATAGCAATCGTGGTCAAGTAGTCAAGTCAATTATTTACATCGTCAGTCACGATTCAGTAAAGTAGTGGATGCTTTACTGAAACTTCCTGGGAGTTTTGGAAAAAATGCGAAATGACACGCTTTTTGAGTTTATATCATTCACCTACACTCGTGCACGTTAACGAACACTTAATGGTTAATATTCCACCAATATTACACATTAACACTCGAAGAAACACAAGTTTGAGCTAATAATACAAAACCAACAACGTCTCACTATCGGATTCCCGCCAAAACTCGCCGGATAAGTTACCTGGTAACCAAGACGCCATCGTTGACTGACAACGACGAGCTTTAGTGAAAAACTTTATAAGTACCTACTGTGTATAAAATTGTGTCCTATTGATCTTATGAATAAAATGACGCGTCAGTCCTGCCTGCTTGACTCTTATAATTTATTGGCGTATACGTCGTGCGCATCATGTTTAGTTATAATCACTATAATCACCCCGTCGCTCGTCATTTTTATCATCCGAAAGGATTACCTTTAAATTCATTATTTTTATCTCTAATATTATTATTACGTATTTAATCAAATTGATTAGAAGTACCAAAATCGACCTTAAATCCTGATACATTTGGTTAATATCTTCTGTTATCTTATTAATTTATAAACTAGTTCAGTGACCCAGTATTGCCTGATTCTTGTTAAAATAATGAATTAATGCAATCAGCTACATGATTAGATAACATAAGAATGTATGTTTGTTTGTATTTTGATTTTTTATACATGTTATACTTACTTGAGACATTTTAGTCAAATAGCGTTTGTTTTGGACGTTATTCAAATTGTTTTGAGAAGGGCATTATTGTAACTTGTTACAATAATTTTAACGTAGTGAGGCTAAATACATTGAAATAACAAATCCTTCTGCAGAAATGAGAATACGGATTGGTGAAAATCGGAAATAAATTGGTTCTGTAGTTTTAGAAATATTTTTATACAGACAGACATTACGCGGGTATCGACTTTTTTTTACTGAAGTGATACTTAGTGATGAAATGCTAGCTCAGGAAGTTACTACGTAACTTCAGTAATATTTGATTTCAATCATATTTCTTTATAACTTGTCAATAACATAGCGAGCGAGTGATTCGAAATGTAGGTACCCATAATTATAATCAGGGTCTTATATCTATTAATATCTGCTCGACGAAGACTCAAAATCGACGCATTTGACATAGAATACCAAGGTTCAATAGCAATTGTGGAGGTAATAAGTAATTTAAAGAATGGGAAGAAGATCGTACAGCGAGTAAGTATGTCATACCAAATTCTCCCTCTCCAAATTCCCAGACGACGGTGTTGTTGGGCCATTTGGTATCAGGCCAGGTGTAGGCGTTGCGGCCCGCGGCGAACTCCTCGATCATGCCCTCGATGATGAAGTCATCCAGCACGATGTCGCCCTCATACTTGCCGCTGTTCTCTTCGGGATTGGCGAGAGGAGATGCCTTTGTGCGGGCCAGGAAGTCTCCATCGCCTGAGAGAAAACGGAGATGGAATTGTTTTGCAGACCCGTTTGAAGATACCACCCTTGCACCAACTGTATCTAACACTTATGCATTTTTTTATCCAAAGATCCTCGTTCCCGCACCAACCGCACCAAAGTTATGTGCGGATGTCTTCGCTTGTGCTTCGGAGGTAACTTTAACCCTGCGGTCCCGGTTATTATCGCTTGATACACGTCAGCCTTTGAGCCTGATAAACTGACGCCAGAAGCTAGCACAACCTCATACGACAAACTGCAACATGATTATGAAATAATAGCTTACTTGTCTTGGTGCCCTCCAAGAAGCTCCTGAACATCTCGATCTGCTCCCGACTCCTAACAACCGCCGGCGTGGCCGCAGCCAGCCCCAGAACGCACACCAGCACTGCTACACGCAACATCTTTCTCTAACGTCGGCGGCTCCCCCTACGTCCTTATATCGAAGATGCTATCGACCGGCCGCCCACTACAAATACCCTTATCGGTCTAATTAACACCTTTTGATTCATTATTTGTGACGATGGTTAGGTACCAGTCGTTTGGATTTACATTTTTTGATCTGTATGATAAGAGGATTATGGGATTTCCGTTATTTTTTAACCGGCTTAAACTATTCGTACTTATCTACCAATTCTTAGATCCTAAAGAAAGTTACGCGAGCCTGCCCCTTGCTTAGGACAGGATATAGGTTGTGATGATGGTGGTGGTGGTGGTGATAACTTCTTACATATGACAAACACTACACATTGTAAACAACAACCATGAAATAAAATTACGAGGTATTAAATTAACGCACTCTCAATCAAAGCATGGTATCACCATAAACAAGTGCTGTATTATACTGATCTTCTGTCTGCTTATCGTGTATCCAAAGAGTATCACTAATCTCGTGCTTTCCAAGGACTTTTGGAACTTCTTACATCGTCAACATCATCGGAGTTGTTGCGCATTACCACCAACCTATATATTACTTTCCTTGTAATGTAATTAATACAGATAAAAGTCATGCATATAGGTACGTAAACTTTATTAATGATCGATGGGCTAATTCCCCTGGACACTATCTTGGTTATCGATTCATAGCCAAAATAGTCGATACAATTTGTTTGTCTGTAGCTGTAGTACTCGTACTCGGTACTGGTACTAGTGTAAGTTATGGTGAATAACAATCCGACCCCATCTCGCCCTACTCCAGGCGGTTCGACGGCTCACGGGGAGGTTTAGTAGGTTCAAGTCCCACACACCCCCTTCAAGGATATACCATCGCATTATACTTTCCGCCATGGGGGTGGCGGAAAGTATAATGCGATGGTATTTCCCCCCTCAAAAAAAGGTACTTACTAGGTTAGGTAGGTATATTATAGAGAGTGTTTTTGTGTGTGCTAGAATGGTTGCGTTTAGCTAATATTGATGTAACCGAACAAATATTTCTAACGTGTCTTTTGCTAAATTTAAAAATAGCTAAATACTTGTGTACCTACATGTATTTATGATAATTTTTGCGTAGGCAATCCTATTAAGTTAGTCTGGTAGAGTGTTAAAGTAATTGTCTCAGTAATAATAGTAGGTAATTGGCTACCTGTCTGTCTGTCTGTAGGTATATTCTTTATAGTAGGTAGGTATAATGTATTTCTGTGTGTCTACTATACCCATATGTATGCCCTTTGAAAATTTGCTCTGTTTAGCCATTACAAGCAATAACATTAATCTTTTCTTGGATCTATTTATAAATTTAGCTACATGATAACAGCTGGCGTTTATCTTAATGTTACCAGTGAAGCGAAGGACCAATAATAATAAGAATCTGAGTAGGTACAGTAGTACCCAACTGATATGGCTTACCGATGTACCTGCGCAGAAGATGAATTTTCAAAGCGCGGGAAATGCTATTGACCGCTATTGGTCGGCAGCCGCGCCGCCATCTTAGCGAGCTTGGAGTGAGATGGAACTAACAGCTGCAGTGTATTATGAACCTTATAATAGTGATCTTAGGTTGATTGTAAGTTTTAAGCATTCTTTCGTTAATCTTCGGACCATACTTTCTTTTCTGCGCGAACGAAGATTCACGACGCGCCTTATAAGTTGGGTACTAGTATACCTATGTATTTATGCAGCAGTTGTGAAACAAAATAGCCTCAAGAAAAAAAAAAGTGTAAGTACACCAAGATTTATTTTCACAGACTAAGTATAATAAACAAGCAACAAAAGAGTATTTATTTCATAAATAAACATTTAAACAGGTACAGTACAATATCAGTCAATTATATTATAAGTAGGTATCGTCGGTGGCCAGCAAGAAGTCATTAATTGAAAAAACTAGTTCGTAGATAATCGCGTTTTAAACTTTTTTCGTACTTTTAATCGGCATGGCTCATCAACGCTTATAGTTACAACAATGGTTTGTAGAAACAAATTATTGACGTTTTTACTTTGCACCTGAATGTTCAATAAATTATTTAAATATCTTCAACGTTACTAAGATAGATAATAAAAAGTAAGTTAGTTAATTATAGCATAACCAAAAATAAAAACTTGAGTAAGAGGGATAACGAATAACGAATGCAAAAAGTAACTAAGTGACCTTGATGAAAAATGCTGTTCTGGTAATATTGATATCACACGTTAGTAAAACGATGGTCATAAATTACTCAAGTACCGTTAGTTAACTTTTATAGGCTGATTTTTTACTTGAGAGCTAGTTATGTACTTCTGACATTGTTGTATTATCTAGAAAACTTAAAAAATAGCTCGTTTTGTCTATCCATAAGGTAGATAACGGGCTTTAAAACACTTTAGAAGGCGTAAGGCCAAGGAGAAGGCATAAGGGCCGTAGTGCATGCAGCTGTCGTATTCATAGGGGAGGCCCAGGTTGCTCACCATGTTGCTGCCGTAACGGTCGAAGTTGTGTTCCATGCCTGCACATAGGATCACTATTATAGAACTTGTTGTATGACATTTAATTCCTTCTGAAGTTGAAGAAAGTTTATTGTAGAGGATACCACTTCAATACAAATAAGCGCAATGCGTCTGTACACAAGTACTTATGGGTAAAACAAGTTTAATACTACCTAGTAAACTTTGTATACGTGTTTCGAATAGTAAGGTTACTGGGCACCTATTTTATACCACAACCTACCACTAGAGTTCTTCAAAAGCAATACTAACACTTTGTCATATCGCTAAGTCTAGTCTACTTCAAAGTCGGTAGGTATAAGTATGCCATGAAGAAACTACATTCAATTTGTCGAAATAATAGTATCTACTAATGGAAATGAATGATCAAAACTAAGTCTACTTCGGTGTAGATACAAGCAAATATCCCATGAAGTAACTATATTACATTTGTCCAGATATCTACTACTTACTAGAAATGCAAAATCAAAATCACCTCTATAGATGTTCCCCCAGTTGATCCTGACGTAGTTGTCTCTGTCGTAAGTGGACTGCATGTGGAAGAAGCCGATGATGTGCAGCCACTCGTGGATCACCACGATGGTGTTGAAGCAGCCGCGGCCGGGGGCGTCGCTAGCCAGGTTCATGACGTGGACGCCGCGGCTCGACCAGTAGCCTACGTTTGCGTAGCAGCCGTCGGGGTTGCCCTGAGAGAGTAGAGAGATACATGCCATCGTCGACGACACGATTGGCGTAGTGACTGAGCACTGGGGCTGCTGCGCTTGGTGTCGCGGGTTCGATTAACGTTCGATTAACGACAAATAATTAATGTTTTGTGATCCATGATCTGATATTTGTTTCTAGTCTGAGTGCTATGTGTATGTGAAATAATATGTCTGTAAACGGTACCCACGATAAATGAAATCTAATTGGTTTTATAAAATAAGAAACAAACAAAAAGAAAACTAACAAATATTTGGTATTCTCTGGAAGAGATCGCTCTGAGCCATAAAACTGTTCATTGAACACTAATTGTTAAGATTGTCTGTTTTAGTCTTAAGTTTTTATTTAGTTCAGTCAGTGGTATTCAATAAAGAGTTTACTTATTCACCTATCTATTCACCTATGTCGTAAATAAACGCTCGATAAGCGAAACTTTTTCATAACTAGACAGGCCTTAAATGCAGGTAAAAAGATTCGATGATGTGTTGGATTCCTACACTTACAGTAAGAAGCACGTAGTTGAATTCGCCAGGATTCCTGGCACGGAACCTCACGCAGGTGCGCTGTTCTATGACCTGCATACTGTACAGGATGTGGTTCCTCTGCGCGTTATCTGATACACAATCAACACAATGTTCAACCTTTACCTATTACCTAGGCATAGGCTCAGAATACGTATATACAACATACTGTATACGCATGACGTTAAGTCTTCTAGTCTAAGCATATTCATGCTCTCTCTCTATTAAGGCTCTTTATAGAGTGCTGCAAATTTTGAAATACTTTGGGCACATTGCCCGGAAGCCCTTCGAAAACTTGGAGAAACTAATAGTGACAAGAAAAGTGGAAGGATAAAGATCCAGGAGTCGAAGTCCAATTCAGTATTCTGACCAAGTGTCAAAAGAACTGGACACGAAAAATTCTGTGGCGATCCATAATACCCGAGATCGTCATAGATGGAGACGGAACGAGCAAGGGAAAGTAGTACGTGTGGTAACCTAGATCATGACGCTCAGCAGAGAGCAGACGAGAGAAGGAGGAGGAAGCGTATTCAAGGCTCTTACCGAAATGTCCAGGGGCGAATTCATAGACGATCGTGCGGCGGGGCCACAGCGTGTTGGGCCAGATGTAAGCGTTCCTGCCAGCCGCAAACTGCTGCACCAATGACTCCAACTGCTTCTCGTCCAGCAGTATGTCGCCCTGGTACTTGCCGCTGTTCTCCCAGGCACTGGCTTCGGGATTGGCGGCAATGTGCTCTCCAATCACTACTCCATGCTCTGCCAATTGTACATACCTATATTTTTCTTTATTTTTTCTTTTTCTTTTAAAAACGTAGCCCCAACTAGGATTTCTCCTGTGTCGTGGGTACCGTTTACAGACATATAGTTTCACGTAGGTACCTACACATAACAACTAGAGCATAAACAAGTATCTGTGGATTGTGGATCACACTATATAGGTATTTGATCCTGGCGGCAATCGAACCCGCGACACCAAGCGCAGCAGTCCGAGTGCTCAGCCACTACTTACCTACGTCAAACGCTCGCATTCCCAAAAAAATCCGAAATTCTTAGTAAATAACAATTACACAATCAATATCCACGTTACTAAAATAGAGAGGCGTCTTGAATCAGAGCATGACCACGATTATACAGTGCCTTTATTACAGTTCCACTTATCTGCTGGTCCAGGTGCAGTAATTACCTGTCCTGGTGGTTTCCAAGAAGTCCCGGAACTTCTCAATCTCGCTCCTGGTCCTGGAGGCAGGAGGACCAGCGAGCGCGGTGCAGACCAGACAGAAAGCTACCAACACCTTCAACATGTTCGGAAAAATCACTGATCAGCATTACCGCCAACCTATTTATAAACGATCAGGCGATTGATTGTACTTAATACTTGTAAGTACATACTCAGTAGGTGATTTATACAGATAAAAGCCAGAAGCATAACAATGATCGATGGTATCATTTCTTTCGTCGATTATCTAGGAATTTGGTAGGTGGTTTGTGTGTTAGTTAATCGCAGTAAGAGCCGAAGTGGCTAAGTACAGTTATTTTGTAATTGCATCTCACTAGATCGCATTCTACATAATCTCTTACCTCGGTCTAAATGCCCATGTTGATAAAGCTGCTGTTAAACCCTTCAATAGTTTCTAAAACATACCTACTTATTTGTGTAATTATATTTGTGTACCTACATCTAAAAATAGTTTTATTTTTTAGTTTTAATATCTTACACAATAAAATTACACCTATTTAACAAAATAATTATGTAAATCACAACGCACAATAGTGTTTATACTTAGAATACTTTTTATTATGAATGTTTCTAATTATCATTACCGAAATTAAAACTGAATAATCAATTTAACTAACATACAATATTATAAAAAATTGTGCCTCGCTTGAAACGAGTCATAATTATAATTTTATTTATAAAAAACAGATACTCGTATTGAGAACCTCCTCCTTTTTGAAGTCGGTTAAAAAGAGACTGAATGGATCGTCTGTAACTCGTAGTTTTTTTAAGGATTTTGAACCTTATGCTTTTAACTTAAAAGCATAGGGATAACTGATTTGTGACGATATCAATATCAAGATGTAATGTCGAAGCTGTTATGAAATGAAAATGAAAAAACAATTTATTACTGTAAAATAAGAGTAGTTTACAAAGTATAGGTAAGTACTTAAATGATTAACTTAATTTACAGACAGCAAAGAACAAAACCATAAAATTATCTGTCAGCCTCCTCACTAGGCAAAGCCTGTATCGAGGAAACTTTTATATGAAAGTTCAGGAAGTTAAATTTGCTAGGTCATAAATATAATATAATGTTTTATTGCGTTTCCATAAAATATTCAGTTAAATAGATAGATAAATAAGACATTGCAATATAGGTAATTTTTTTGTTTTTAAATGAATAATAATAAGTAGGTACATAAAATAAATAAATAATAGGTAAATAAAATAAGGGTAAATCAAGGTTATTATATTTCAATTTCCACAATATTCTCTGTTTGGTTGTAATTTAGCGTGATTAACCATTTCATTATCAAGTGTTTCGCTTCATTGAGTGTTTTGCATTTGATGTCGCAACGTTTGACAACTTCGTTATACACGTGAATTCTCATGAATCTACCAATACGTCGCGCAAATGTTGTGTTAACGACTGGTGCTGGTACTTTGAAAACTCGACGGTTTAGTAAAGATTCATATTCAATGGAGGAGATAACAGATTTATGAATTGCAAGAGAAGTTTTAAGTACAAAGAGCCTGCGCACACTGAGTACACCGGCATCTTTATAGAGATCTGTTGTGGGGTATCTGAAGGGTTTTCGGAGCATGACTTTCAGAACTGAGCGCTGCGCTCTTTCAGCCATAATTATAGATGTTTTAATGGCACTGCCCCAGCACGTTATGCAGTAAGCTATCAAAGACTGACACAGTGCATAATAAACCGATTTAAGGGTATCAATACTTGCGACATGCCTCAGATTTCGCATGACACCAGTTACTTTTCTGATTCTGGCTGATAGGTACTGAATATGTGTTTTGAAAAACAGGTTTTCGTCAATTTGAACTCCAAGGTACTTTAAATATTTTTTACGGGTAATTGGATCGCACACACAGTTTGCATCAGTGCATGCACTATTGTGGATTCTAATGTTAGCATCTTCATCAGGAGCTGAGGCCTTGGTCTTATGGAAGCACAGGTACTGGGTTTTTTTGGTGTTTAAAGTAAGAAGATTTTGCTCTAGCCACTGTGAAATCAGCGCCATGCCACGAGCTGCAGAGGAGTACACAGCAGGCCATGTAGGACCGTTAAAGATCACTGCAGTATCGTCCGCATAACATAGAACTTCTGCGTTTTCAAGTGTGACGTTATGGATATCATTAATGTACAGCAGAAATAGCGTGGGTCCCAAGATGCTACCCTGAGGAACACCAAAATTGATTTGTTGCAAGCTACTGGTAGACTGACCAATTCTCACACACTGTCTCCGTTCCGTCAAATAACTTCTGAACCAGTCTAATGCAACTCCTCGGATTCCCAGGCCTTCAAGTTTTTGGAGAAGTATAGGAATGGAGACAGTGTCAAACGCCTTGGCCAAGTCTAAAAATATGCCAACACAGCATCTTCCAGCATCTAGGTGTGTGGCCACTGCACTCGTTAAAACGGATACTGCGTCTTCAGTGCTTTTTCCCCTCCGGAACCCAAATTGCTTTGATGATAGTAATTTATGCGACTCTAGAAAGCTAACAAGACGCCCGTTAACCAGTTTTTCTAGAAGTTTTGAGAAGGTTCCCAAAAGTGAGATAGGTCTGTAATTATCTACAGAATTTCTTGAGCCATTCTTGTGAATTGGAGAAACAGACGCAATTTTCCATTCTTTTGGGAATGTACCATCGGAAAGACTTAAGTTTAGGATATATGTGAGTGGTACTATGATATCATCTTTTAAGTATTTAATAAGGGTGTTGCCAAATCCATCCATTCCTGGAGCCTTGTCATTTTGTAAATTCATGATCATTTTTTCAACTTCTTCATAGCTAGTAGGTGTCAAGAAGATAGAGTCTACCGGGGAATGTTCAATTGCAACTGCTTTGGCAAGATCCGTTTCATTTTTATTTATTCTGGTAAGAATTTCGCCAGCTAGTCTTTGACCAACAGAAGAAAAATGATTGTTAACATAGTTAATGGACTGCTGTGTATTTTGACAACCCTGCAATGCCAATAACTCAGTGGGTTCTTTTTTGTGGTTTGCTAGGCTGCAGATGTTCTTAATAGTTCGCCATAGTTTCTTTGGATTATCTTTGCTTGCCTTTAATTCTCGCTCTTCATAGTCTGATTTAAGTTTACGTAGTAGGGTCAGAAAGAAGTTGTGGTAACGTGAATAGGTTATTTTAAATATTAAATTATTTGGATTTTTTCTTGCTTGTAAATGTAAGCGATCTCGGTTCCTCATACATTTCATCAGACCAGGAGTTATCCATGGCTTTAAATTAGATTTGGATCTACTTATTTTTACCTTATTTGTATGTTTACTGACAGTTTTCGATAATATTTCCATAAAAACTTCAGTAGCTCTGTTCACGTCAGTAAGGTCGGTGACAGTAGACCAGTCGATACTTGACAACTCATTTTTGATAGCAATATTGTCTCTCTTTAATACGAAACGATCGGGGCGAACTGGTCTTGGTTTTGAGAGGTTCAGACCCAGCATAATTGGATAATGGTCCGTGATTTCAGTTTGACATATAACCATTTAAGTTAACCATTTACTTGTGATTCGGCGTCAGATAGTTTAGATTAGGAAATAATTAATTTATGAAAAACCTAAATAATTTAGGGTTTACAACAGTGATTAATTGTGCTAGACAATAAAATACATTTCATAAATTAAAATTGAATTTATTTTTTCTTCTATATAAAAAAAACATATTTTCATTATTCTACAAAATAAAAAGAATACAATATCACTATAATACTTACAAGTAATAAAATAATAACAAAACGTTAGAATACATGGACGTCATACCATACTCTCTCCTTGTAATTTTTAATATAAAAATTATTCGGACCCCAGTCGCTACCTCATCTTGTTCAAACACACCGATACACTTTACTGAATATAAAAATATAAACTTAAAACTCTAATATCTTAATATTTATCAGTTCAGTAAAGAGTTTACACACTACAGATGCCACCATACCAAAAAAAAAGTATAAATCATAAATTGGCAATTTTCTCTGAATACGAAACAATATAAAAATCTCAATTTTAAATTATAGTGTGGCACATTGTTTTTTAAACATTTTTATTACATTAGTGTCTAGATTATGAGCTCTGTTACCTTACAACTACGATTCTGAAGTACTTATGCCCTTTTAACGTTATGAAATTAATAAAATAATATTGGTACCAAGTTATTAATTATTTTCGGACAAACTAAACACACAAATTTTACAATTATTTTTGGGACAAACTAAACTGAAACAAATTTTACAACTTTTAAATTATTGTGTTCAGTATAAAAAATAAAGGTTTTTATGCATAAGACAAAGATTTATTTTACAGTAAATTGAGTTCTACAAGTATGAAATTCCATTAAAAGCAATAAGTAAAGTTTTGGCAGTTACAGACAAAAAGTAGATTATAGTTACATTTTGAGATGGTACGAGTCGATATTCGATAAGAATTAAAAGTATTTTAATACTTTTGAAATTACACAGGCCACTTGAATTATTATATTTTTAAATCGAATAATGTACCGCATTCGTAACTTGAAATGAATTCTAGCCAAATAAAGGCAACATTACAGAGTAAAACTAATTAGCGTAGGTACATATAAAATACCTAGATAACTACTAAATAATAATGTCTACCTAAACCTAAGATTTACTTAAATGAGAATATTTTTAATAAATATTGCAACATAACTTGCTTAGAGCAATGTCTTGCTTTCTGTTATAATTATAGGCAGTGTCTGACTGGTTCTTTAGGCTATTAATATAATATTATGAGCAGCACAGAAATAGTAACAAAAATATGGGCAAATACTGAGCAATAAATAATATATTCACATCTAGTATTTATTTCAAAATGACGGACTCAAACATTCAAAATATTTATGCTAAGTATTGCACCCAACAAAAAAACTAAACAATGCCCGATTTCCCCGACGTACCCTAAATTTTAAGGAATTATCAACGCGCAATCTTGTCCTAATTATCCTAATTATCTACTTTGCTTTTAGCATGCAAATTGAGAATTGACGTAGTTGGGCGCGTCGTTAAATCGGACATGAGATTAACAAAACAGCTAAAAATAGGTTTGTATACAAATTACACAATTCATAATTAGTATAATTAGTTTTCATAATGTGGAGAAATTCGCTCTCTAGACCTAGGAGCTGCATACATTATCCTTTGGGTCGGGTTTCACATAAGTTAACTAACAGATAAAATATAAATAGCTAAATTTAAATTAAATTCCGTTTCTGCTAGTCTTTTATACACTTTTTTGTAATAATACCGGACATCAATAAAAATGTGTGATAAAAAGCGCATTATTACAGCTTGAGTTTTGTTTTACTAATCGGATAAAAATAATATCTTTCATATTATAATTACCTACTTTATAAAAATATAAGCTGAAAGGTTTCACCCCCAGATAATAACACTAAGCTGCACAATATTATGGATATTATTCTAAATTATTTAAGTAACTTAATCAAAATGGCAATGATTACAGTGTCCGTACAAAAATAGGACTTATTAATATTATACATCATAAACGTTTATTTATAAAAATACATACAGCGTTTTAAGATTAATATTTAAGTAAATTTATTATTTTTAACCTTTACCGCAGAGGTTACATACAAAAAATAGACATAAATTCAATTAACCATCGTTGCCTTAACCGTCGTTTAAGACTTATTCCTCGATGGTGACACTTGACTTAACTGTATATTTTTATACAAATGTTTTAAGTAAGTATAAAAATACGAATTTCAAAATATTATTCTTTTGCATTAAAGGGTAAGTAAGTAATACGTTTATCTACATTTTCAAATACGACACAGTCGCACAAAAATCTTCTAAAACTATCTTCTTTACAAAGTAGACACACAATATTTATCTTCAAAATATCAAAAAGATGCTATCAAATCCGCAACTCGTTACAAATTGTGAAATATTTTACACAATCTAAATTTAATTTAGATTAGTAAGTATAGAACGAACATTAGAACAGATTACCAATTCATTATTTTGATCCCTCGGCCCTATGTTAATAATGCAGGTAATATAAAAGCATGAGTGGCAATATTATTACAACATTTTAGACTATTTTTATACTCGTTTATCTAGGATATTATAAAAGTGTGTAAGTCAAGCAGGTATCGTATTGGTCAATTTATATATTTTGTGCATGCACATTTTTTATGCCAAAGCATAATAATAATTATAGTGTCTACTAGATATTTCACTATCTACTAGTATACCATAATATTATGTTATGTCCTATGCCAAAGTTACGAGTGGCTGTAACACCAATTTCCATTTTGGTTGCTTTATTTTGCACATAATAATTATTATTAAAGTAAGTTTGTATATAAGTATTGGCAAAGGTTTGCGATGTGTGGACCGTTTATTTATTTGAATTTATTAAAAGTGATCATTTTGTATACTTACTTTTAATATTTGCAATAAAAATATTAAATCTGTAAAAGGTAAAAAAGCTAAGATACCTACATTAATTTGACATTGGAAAGGCCCTGATTTCTTCGTAGCCCTGGCATCATTTCAGAGATAAGATTAAGGCCTCAATATCTGAAGGTTGCTTAATTGTAAAATACTGAAAAATAGAGATACTGTATTGTGTATAATATTACGTAGGTACAAAAGGTCACGTCGGATATAAATGTAACGTCGCAAATGCAAGATCGACTACAGGCTTGTGACGTCACTTTTTCAAATCAGACTGTTTTGCTTCAGTAGGTATACCTACCTACAGTAGTATAGCAGCCCCTCGTTGTTTACTAAAACGTGACGTCATGAACCGCACCATGAAGAAAGAGTATATTCGGAAATAATGATATAATGAAATATAAAAAATTAAAATAACAATGTTTGTTTGTGTTTTATTTACTTTACGTTTATTTTGGATTTGATTGTATTCTAACGTCTAGAGATAGATAATTTTAAAGTTGGTAAGTTGAGACTGATATTAGCAATGAATCAGTATATCGTATTGAAATAAAAACAGGAATATTATAGTATCCCATTCTAGGCAAGTAATACATTTATACCCTACATTTCGAGTGCTTTACAAAGGACAAAATAAATGCATTTGATTCTGTAAACAGTCTAAATTGGCACAAATAGAAGTAGGTACTTACTTAATTTAATGGATTGTCAGTTACGCAGTGATTATATATTTAAAGCAGTCTTATATTTCCTAAGGCCAAGACGTGTAATGATTTAGACTTCATACACTAAACACTAGATTGTGGTTTTAAAACTGTCCGTAGAAAAGTCTTATCTTAATTTACCACGTTTTGTCTTGTTTATCTTTCAGGTATCCGGCTGAAACTTTCGTGGTTGCTCAACGACAAGGCATAAAACGTGGATTTAAGCTTTATTTTTAATTTACACTTATTTATTTAGAATATTTTTCATAAGTTATTTGTCTTAAGGCGGTATTACAAGGTTTGGCTGCGGGATGATGAGAGTTGAAGATCAGGCTCAGAGGTGTTCATTAGGACGAGTATACGCTGATGATGTTAATGATGATGATGATAATGATGATGATGACACGGTGACTTGGTTTATGGCGGAGGTTGGTCGGCTTCTACCATAACGCATAGGATTCCAATAATGGAGTAGGGTTTAGCTTTTCAATATGATTTCTTCTTTCTTTAGTATCATCGCACCGTGTATTATGACCAGAAGGAAACTTAATTACTTACCCTCCCGGAGAGTAGTTGAGTCAGTTAACTCGATTCCTACAACACGGGTGCGGCTTCGATTCTACAATCGACCACCTAAGTACAAACTTCATGTATAGGCTTCAATAAATTCATCGAAACACTTTGAGCAATGTCTTATTATTACTACGACTGTCATGTCTTCAGTAACAGTTTTAATTTTATTTTTTTTACATTCGTTAGTAGTTTAAATATTAAACTACTCTCATATATCACTTATATATAAGATAGTACAAGATAGCGCGATTTCCAGCGAGGAATTGTCTTCCAATTGTAAAGCGCAGTACACGCTAATGCCTCAAACGCGAGGTTGCTTCGCGCCATTTCGAGACTTCTGATTGACGGAATATTTCACGTCGCGAATTCACAGCATGTGCGAACCTTTGACTTCTTCAGTAGTAGAATATGCAGTTAGGTCCGCTGAAAGGTTCCTATTATAAAAACCAGTTCTACACTACACTAACCGCCAACGCGAATTTACTTCGCGGCATTCGCTACATTTTCGAGGATTCCGATTGGCGGAATAACTCAAGTCGCGAATTCACATTTGAGTGTATTTTTGACTTCTTCGCCCATTAAGACTTCTTTAGAACGGAAGTTCGTAAGGTCAGTGGTCACCTCTTAGCAGTTCCATTAGCAGGTTGAAGCTGGGACCGTCGCCGTCTTTATTCTTGTTGGCCGGGTTGAGCATCTCTTTGCCGACCTGCATGAAGAACTGCAAGAAAATGAGACGGTTTAGACTAATGTGTCTCTGAATGAGACACTATACTAGCTGACCCGACAGTCGTCCTATCAAGCCGTTTCATACAAAATGTATGAGAACATTTTTTATTCGTGTTTTTCCATGTTATTCGGACCGGAGTGAAATTATTCAACAAAACAAAGATCATGAATATCGGCCCTTATAATATCATGAAAATTTTATAAATTATGGTCAGACCTGACAAGTCCGCTGCAATTCTGGAATGCGCAACAACAGCTCCCCAAACTTCGCCGGCGTCTGAGGCGAGTGCGCCGCGATGTACGCTTGAAGCGCCGCCAGCGCTTTCTCTTGAGACGCTCTCACTTTCTCCGCTTCACGGAGTTCTGGCGCGTCTGCGGACAAAATTTCATTATTATAAAAATATGAGAACATACGGTACGCTAGTGATGAAATTAATGTTCAACTGACTGACAATTACCTGACGTGAGCAGTACGATGACCTTCAAGGCGACGTACTCGTATCGGTCCACTCGCAGCCGCCGCAGGTGGTCGGTGAAGCTGAGCATCCGCTCTATGCACGGCGTCAAGCCCAGCCTGTGAATGGTTAAGCATTAAAGAGAGTAGGGCCAAGTGCGCTTCCTTGTGGCACGCCAAACGAAAAGTCAAGGAAACTGTCTATTTCAGTTATTTATGTATATTAATTTAGGTATTCGCTTATAACGTTGAAGACTTGAAGAACTGCTCTGTGAATGCCTATTATATTGGATATTTAAAGAATAAAATAGATCTCGTAACAGTGTCAGAGGCCTCAGTGAGTTCACAGAATACTTTCAGCTCCCAATTGTACATTTTTAATGCAGTTTTGCACTTATACCATGAACCGTCGGCTCTTAGAATACGTCGGACCAGATAACATCTAAGTTTTTAAGTCGCGTCAGACAGCAGCGGTGTTGATCACTGGCCTGTATTTAAATAGGTACTGACTTGGCACTCTGCTGCAGCGTGATGCCGCGGCCGCCGCCCACGCGCACCTCCCCCGGCGTGCTCACCCCGCGGTAGCAGCAGGACAGCACCAGCAGCTCGCACCAGCTGTTGATCAGTAGACAGATCTGGTCGTCTATCTGCAACAACGACAAATATTTATACTTTAGAGAAGCGTCATCATCAACTGAATCCGTCTAATTTTAATGCGACTAATACATGTGGCTATTCTTGACGCTTATTCTTCACCTAGGTTGCTACAAATGGTCTTAAAGCGAGGCAGAGTTATCAGTCACCAAGCTACTTATAAAAATGTTCTAAAATAGCGACATGGATTTAAATCACCAAGGTACTAACGGAGATAATTATGCTCTTAAAGAGTGAAAGTATCATGTAACTTACAGATAGGCTCTTAAATAGTGGCAGACTCTGGCACTAGTTGCCGAACAGCTGGCGGCAGTCAGCTGAGACTTGTCAGGACTCCCTACAGACCAGGTACATGAAAACCACACTTACAGAGATGTTCTTAAAGAGCGGCAGACTCTTGCACCACTTGACGATCTTGTACAGTCTGTGGTCGGCGATGTTGCACAGGTCCGCCAGGAAGTCGGGGCTGGAGTTCTGCGCCGTGATCCCGCTCGCCGCGAGGAGGGGGTTGGCGGAGGGGCTCCCCCCTCCCGCGCTCTTGCCCAGCCGGTTCAGCTCGGACTCGTTGTACTGCCACAGGTGTTCCACGTCCATGATTTCCTGGGATTTCGGGATGGTTCTTATGTTTGAGATGTTTCAAGGCATGTTTTATGGCTCGTCGGTTATCGTCAGCTTTTTTAGGACTGTTTAGTTGTCGTAGTATTTGATAACTCACTTGCAGTAGCGGAGGTATGTCTGGCGTGAGTCGGCTGTTACTTGACTCTCCTCTGCTGCTGTAGGATCCTGGGCCGTTTACCTGCAATAGGAGATTATGTCATGACAGTCATTTCTTGAGCAATATTGATGTTTTCAATTTCACATGAAAGATTCAGATTGGTAATCTATTATGTTTATAAAAAAAAACGTATCCTCACACTAGGATTTCTCCTGTGTCGTGGGTACCGTTTACAGACATATTATAATTTCACATTCACATAACACCCAGATCAGAAACAAATATCTGTGGATCACACTAATATAGTTGTTCCGGGCGGGATTCGAACCCGCGACACCAAGCGTAGCAATCCAAGCGGTCAGCCACTACGCCAAACGTCTTATCGATAGATAGCGCTAAAACTAAAATGAGTTTTTTTTTTGTTTGCCTTTTTTTCTTAAAAAAAAACGTAGCCCCACACTAGGATTGCTCCTGTATCGTGGGTACCGCTTACAGACATATAATTTCACATGCACATCACACCCAGACCAGAAACAAATATTTGTGGATCGCACAAATATTTGTCCCAGGCGGGAATCGAACCCGCAACCCCTTTTTTTTTTTTTTTTTTTTTGGGGGGGAAATGCCTTCGCACTTCCCTTCCGCCACGGGGGTGGTGGAAGGGGGTGTGTGGGACATGAGCCCACTAAAACCCCCCCGTGAGCCGTCGATCTGCCCGAAGTGGGGCGAGATGGGGTCGTGTTGTCATTCACCATCTCGCCCCAGCGGCCGGCCCGGTGGGACTACCGGGCCACTACGCCTAGGGAGGGGATGACCTTGCTCACCAAGGCCATCCCCCCAGACGCGTGGTGCCGTGCAAGCCGGCGGGGGGTCCCCCGCCCCCCCCCCCCCCCAGTGGCACCACTATGGAGGACGAAGGAGGCGACCGAACCGCCTCCTCCTTCCCCCTGGACGTCTGCGTCGGAGCGGGTCAGCATGGACGTCTTCCTCTCTGGCCCGCTCCGCGGCCTCCTTCTGTTTCATAACGGCTTCACAGAAGGAGGCCACCGCCTGCCACGATCTCTCACTGCCAAGCATGGCGTTTACTACACTTGACTTGACTTGGTCACGGGTTACGCCAAACGAGCCGACAAAGCCGAGTTCCTAACTATATCCTTTATATTTGGCGATCCAGCCTTTAAAACTCCAGTCAGCTTAGGAGGTGGCCATGAAGACATGAGAATAATTACTTGAAACTGGCACAATGTGCAAAAAGCACTATGCACAAAAAAGAAAAAAAGAGATAAGAGTAGACGTCGCATACTGAAGTAATGTCCGCGTTCTTTGATCCCGTGCAGGCAAATATGAGGGCTACCGCACACGCGTACACGTTTCGTTATCGTGTGTACTCACGCAGGTGAGGCTGGACGCGTGCCGCAGCGTGGTGGGCACGTGCGCGGAGAGCAGCGAGCCGGTGGAGGCGGCGCCGGACAGCGGGTACGAGCACTGGTACGTGGAGCGGCCGCCGCGCGTGCGGTCCTCGCGTATGGCTGAGAAACAAACAAAACATTTATACAAACAGTTGAATCAGACAAAAGACAAGCGAAACTGTGCCCCTAGTGTGAGTACGAGCTCGACGTAGTGCGCGTCAACTAGCGCTTTTGCATGAAGATCGTGTACCGGCGCGTTTATGAACGAAGTCTTCATAAGATCTCGATGTAAAAATTTATAAGACCTCGATGTATAAACATAATCGGTACATAGAACAGAGATGAGTCTAAATATTTTCTCCACAAGTAAAATCAAAGTCAAAGTCAAAGCATTTATTGTAAATAGGCGATAAAATCGCACCTTTTCAAGTCAAACAGCTCATTCTCGTTATACTTAAACAGTGATTGATTACGGTTTGACTTTGAAACAATTTGTAATGCCAGGATTGAGTAAGACTACGCGAGTGATAGACGTCGGATTTTGTGGGACGAAATTTTAGAAACTATTTAACTCTGGTTTAAACTTTTGTGGTAAGACGGATCATCAAATTCATGTCTCTGTCGATATTATTATCTCTACAATATCTCTATCTTTATATATCCCTGCCTTTCCAACATCGCCCTATCATTTTCCCATCTCCCCATCATTATTCCATTCCTATTTTTTAAGTTTCCCATCTCCCCCCTTTCCCATCTCCCCCATTCCCATCTCCCCATTTCCAGAATATGTTGCAATAAACCATCGAGCATTGAGTAGGCTTGGTTGAAGTGTGGTCTATTACCTTCCAGCTTCATCCCGCAGCCGAGGCACTTGTCGAACCGGCACGCGGGGCACTTCTTCCTGGTGGCGACGGTGACGGGGCAGCTGCCGCCGCGCAGACACATGTAGTTCTTGCGGTTCTGCACGGTGCGCTTGAAGAACCCCTTGCACGACTCGCACGAGAATATGCCGTAGTGGAACCCGCTGATCTTGTCGCCGCATATGGGGCAGGGGCTGGGGGATGCGGAACGGTCAGTGTTATGCGTGATGTTGTGCGATTGGTGAATGTTGTTCGTTGTGATGTGTGCGCCAACATTGTATTGTGTGTAGACAATGCTTGCCAGAGAACTGTAAGGTATGAGTAATTTTAGTATTTGATGAATCAATATCGAATCAAAAACAAATCTGTATTTTTTTTTATAATTCATAGTATTTTCAATATAATATAAAAACATTAATTTTGTCGGAGAACGAGAATAACAAACGCATGTGTGGGTAATGTCGTTCTCAAACATTATTGTTCTCCAGTTGCAAATTATGATATATTTTTTAAAGATTTTTTAGGTTGTGTAAATAATGAGAACATCATCAAGATACGCTTGTGAATCTTGTGATTTAATTTTTTGTTAACTCTTATCTCAGAACTATACCTAAAACACACTCAGCATCTTAAAAAAATGCCAATTTGAAATTTGCAATTTTTTTATTGCCAGGGTAGTTCTTTTATAGTAACGCCCTGGGTAGTAGGTACAAGAGCAACCCACCTGTTGATCAGCTGTTGCCGGCTGATGCCCTGGTGGTGGTGCAGGCGCTCCTCCGCCTCCTCGTCCTCGTGCGCCGCCGCCTCGCGGTACACCACGTGCGGGTGCCGACCCTGAGCACACCAGTATGCATATTATATAGGATGGGAGTAGAGAGGGGAGTGTTTTCGCTTGCACCGGGGAGTGGGGGGCACGAGTAGAGGGGGGAGTGTTCTTACCAGCACCGGGGAGTAAGAAGGGGTCACGAGTAGAGAGGGGAGTATTGTAACTTGCACCGGGGAGTGAGTGGGGGTCACGAATAGTGTAGCATTCTCAACTGCACCGGGGAGTGAGTGGGGGGACATTATTAGAGTGGGTAGTATTATCAGAGTGAGGGCACGAGTAGAGTGGGTAGTGTTCTCACCTGCACCGGGGAGTGAGTGGGGGAGAACTCCGAGCTGTAGGAGTAGCAGGAGCTGTGCGAGGCGTCGCTGTTGTTGCGCGACAGCGAGGGCGTGTAGTGGCGCGACGCGCGCGGGGAGGCCGACGGGCTGCTATACACACTGGAACGGGACAGAAGATGCGTTACAATACTTACAATACAGTAGGATAGAATAGGATAAGAGATATAATTCTATATTTAGTGAAGTTATATTGCTTACTGTGCCAACTTCTGACGCTCCATTATTAGGTTGACAGGGAGGGATTGTTTTTAGCGCTAAGTTCGCCCATTGTCTTGTTGCTCTCGTTTAGAATCTAAACTTTAAATAATAGAATAGCACAGAACAGAATTCCCCTTCGTTACCTGTGCGTGTACATGTTTCCCCTTTGTTACCTGTGCGTGTACATGTTTCCCCTTTGTTACCTGTGTGTGTACATGTTTCCCCTTTGTTACCTGTGCGTGTACATGTTTTCCCTTTGTTACCTGTGCGTGTACATGGAGTGCACGGCGGAGTCGGTGCTGGCGCTGGACTGCACCCGCGGCAGCCGCCCCAGCAGCGGCGACCCGTGCAGCGCGCCCAGGAGTTTCTCCATGCCGACCGAGGGCTCGCATTTCAACTCTGACGAACATAAATTTGACGTGTTGATCTGACTACAAACATTTTGTTCATTACAAATTATATTTGCTAATAAATGTGGCGAATATGTTATAAAAAAAAATGCCAGCCGAGTTTGCCGAGCCAAAAAGTTGCCTACAAAGTATAAAAACAGCTGGTGATGAGTAATCTACAAGGCACTTACCCGACAAAGTCTCCTTCTTGATGGTCAAGTTCTGGACTTCCCCAATCGAAGTCTGCGGCATCACTGGAGCTGAACCCTGGTCCGACAGGGCCAAGGACTTGGCGCTGCTGGTCGGCGACGAAGGTCTTCGAGGGAGCGAGAGCAACGCATTGTCCGTTAGCACTGGTATCTGAAAGAAATAACGTAATTATAAATCTTAATACATATAAATTACGGGTCATGCTGTTTGACCGCGGTGGACTCCTAAACTACTCAACCGATTTTAATCAAATTTGAACACAGTGTGCAGTTTGATCTAACTTAAAAGATAGGATAGCTAACATCTCAATTTATAGTCGCAATAACAGAAACCTTAGCGCAACGCGTGGCTGTGTCTGCTAGTAAGGTAATATAAAACAAGTCTTTATTGCACTCAAACAGTAAAAGGCAAGATCAATTATTATTCTAATGAGTAAAGGTAAATACTATGGAAGGCCTTATTGCCATACAGCAATAATCTCTTTATGTGGTTTGTAGTCAGAAAAATGTAGGTAGTTTAGCTTAAATAGACTGACAAGCTTCAATTTAGTCAAATTAGGATTATATGACAAGGTCTCCAAAATCCTAATTATTAGACTTCTGGAGACCTCGCTTCTGATTCACACTCAGTACTATGTAATAATAATTACTAGCGAACCCTGTTCAAACAGAGATTCCACAAGTACAACGGTATAGAAGCCGTATAAATATATATATCCAGTACTCTCGAGCCGTCCAAGCTCTGGAACCACTGCAAACCTGATCCGAAGCTTCCCTGTCCATACCGAATCAACTCAAGTGCTATTAAAAGCCGTATTACTTATTTGAAATTCAATCTCTACGTTCTGGAACTTCTGGAAGACTTCTCTGATCGCCTACCCGGTTTATACTGAGGCTCCTCTGACGCAATTGTTAAAAGCCGCATTTTTTAAAAACAGCACTCAACTTCTGCAACTTCTGGAAGACTTTATTGAGACTCACTCATGTTTTTAAACGGAATTTCTCATGCTTACCCTGTTCATACTAAGGCTCCTCTGGTGCGACTGCAACGGTGCAGAGTACTTCAAATCCAGCACCCTCTGGTCGTCCAAGCTCTGGAACACCTCGTTCTTGAGCGGCTCCGTCTTGATGGTCACATTGCGGAGTGTGTCGATGGAGTCGCGGGACGATTGCAGGTCTAGGGAGTTGCTGTTTTCGTCTGAAACAGGATATTGTGTGATTGGAAAAATATTCAAATTACACTGCAGTGGTGTGAAAATATATTGGCTTTGAGATTCCAACGTTACTGGATTCGGGATGATAGCCCGGGGTTTAATTTTATAAGTTACTAGAAGCGCCTCGCGGTTTCACCCGCGTTAACTACTATTTTATTGCGGATTTAATTTTTACGGGATAAAAAGTAGCCTATGTTACTCAGGTTGAATGTAGCTTTCCAATGGGGAAATTTTTTTGAAATCGGCACTGTAGCTTTTGAGTTTATTCATTGCAAACATACACACAAAATTATCCATGCTTCAGAGGGCAGAGCTAGCTGTTGGTTCCGGTTGTTGTTGATGGGTAATAGCCACTTCAGAGGCCTTAGGCCGGCCTGACATACTCTGACAGGGTCTGACAGAGGTCGACATGACCTAATACGGAAAAGAAATTACCATTATTGACGCTAGTATCGATGACCATTTCCGAGTCGGACAGTTCGCCTTCCCAGGACATCGGTCGTTCGCGGTCGTTAGACTGCGTGTCGTACTGCGCCCCGCTGTACGCGCGTTTCTTATTATTTCGCATGTTCACCTGCAATGGAATTTGAGGATCTTTAAGGCGAAATTCGCATGGCAAATTTTGTTTTTATTCAATATTGTCCTAGGATTATGAGGCGCCGATCGAGCGTTGATTGAGCATCGAGCGACAACGATTGATTACCCAGAGCTCTACGAATAGTAAACGTGTATTTTAGGTAGCTCGTAGACTGACCTAGGGGCTACGAGCTACGCTACGCGATCGTCGTTGATCGAGATACGTATCGATCAATGCGACACGACGTCGATGGTAGCTGTAATGACATCCTAATATGTCTACTAAAGGAACAGTCTCAGAACCCGCGACTATAAGCTCCTGTTTCTTTATTAAAATAAAAAGAGTAATATCATATACTACCCTAAGAATAATACTTGTTTATCCATCACCACAGAATATAAGTTCCATTACACAACAATCACAAAGAGGTAGATATAGACCTAACTACAAATACGAAAGACAGAACAGATAACTGCAATCGGCCTTTCCCTTCGACTATGGACTTTGATACTAACTGTACTTTCGATAAGAGTTTCTAGTCTTACGAGTAGCAAGGCTTGGTCAACTTTACCCAAGATTTTCGAAAAACAATCACCGTCTTACCACTAAAATTATAACCAAACTGAAACAGATTTTTCTAAAATATCATTCCACAAAATCGACGTCTATCACTCGCGTCGTCCTCAATCCCGGCGTTCCTTATTATTTTACTTGTAATTTTGTTATTGAGTTAGAAAAAGCGTGGGTTAGACGTCGATTTGTGGGGAAAATATTAAGACTCATCTGTTCAAATCTTGTATAAATGTTTTGTGGTAAGACGGTCAGAGTTTTCCATGTGGATTTTAGCATCATACCAATTGCGTTGTGTAGGTTTCGGAGGTCTTGTTTGGAGGTAGTACTAACCTCAAAATTATATATTTTGATATTAGTTTGTGCGCGAATTAGACCCGTTTAAATACTAATTAACATGTATTCAGTTCGCGAAAGTTTAAGAACTTCTAGTACTAACCTCATACTGGTGTTGTGTGAAGTCTATCTTGGAGATCTCGGCGTCAGTAGAGTCTTCGTCATGAGGCTCCGAAGACACGCTGATGCGAACGCCGCTCGAGCTGTACGAGAACTGGCCTGGAATTGGAAAAACCAGAGTGTAAACAAGCGTGCGCGCTTGAAACAAGATAGAGTTGTAGCTATAGGGACTTTGATAAAAATTACGTTACGTTACTTTTACGAAACGAAAATAGTGGCATCGCTAAAAAATGAGAACCAAGATCGCTTTTAGTAACAATACGTCAATACGCGTTTTCGTGAAAATATCATTTATCCCGTATGCGATGCCAACATTTATTATGCCCAGCCTATATAGGTAAGTATGTAAAGAAACTTACACACAGTTTAATAATTTTGCTTGCTCACATCTAAGTATTTGCATTACAGATTTGCTAAGATTTTCTATGAGAATTATATCCAGATAAGCAGATAGGTAAGTGAGGCGACACAAACATCCTCGTGTACTGAACACACCAAGCCTGTTACCCTAATATAAAAGGAACGAGCATAAATTGACGAAGACAAAGAACATTATCTCTATCCGATGGCTCTTCAGCCTTCAAATACTGCCGGGAGCGATGACTGCGTAAGGTTCCCTTTCTGGTATTATGTGCGAACAGCACTGCCTAATGCGAGACGGAATCGCGCGTTATTCCGTAGGTACCATCTTATCTTAATATACGACTCGTATATAAATTACGCGTCACGATGTTTGTCCGCGATGGACTCCTAAACTACTTAACCGATTTTAATCAAATTTGCACACCGTGTGCAGTTTGATCTAACTTGAGAGATAGGATAGCTTACATCTCAATTTATAATCGCAATAACAAAACCTTAGCCACAGCAACGCGTGGCCGTGACTGCTAGTTATCTATAAAAACGGCAAATACATCACATTTGTTGTATGGTAGTTAGGGAAATGCCTTCTCTCTCCCCTTCCGCCACCTCCGTGACGTGTGGCACTTGAACCCACTTAAACCCCCGAGAACCGTCGATCCACCTGGAGTGGAGTGAAACGGAGTCGCGTTGACATTCACCATAACCTAACCTAACTAAAAATATCACCAGTACCTACTATAATTATTATAAACTCTGGATAGATGTACATTATAGTACAGCAAGTACGGATTGTATACGGAACCACGTTATCCGCGAGTCGTCCGCACATTATCAGTTTGTACAGTTATACCAACCTATTATACATTATTTTTCCCGCAAGGTCGACCTTTGAAGCACTCGAGCTGGATACCTAAATAAACAACTACATCGCGTCACAGTGTAAAGCATAGCACGGGATAGGGTCAACAACCCGCATCTATCATTGCTTTTATTACTACTAACTACTTACTACAATCATAGTTACCATTTTATTACGTGAAGTGAAACATTATTCACTATCCTCAATGTCAGGCTTGAGGCTGAAGATTGTTTTTTTTTTATTTCTGGTCACGGGCCATGGTGGTTTTTGCACTTGCACATTGTGCAATTTTTCAAGTTAGTGGAATATGTATAATTTGTCTAAATAATTTTTATATTTTTTTTAGTTTTGGCTTCGCTTTATGTGTCAAGTGTTTAACATTGTTTAAATAGGTTAGTCATGGCACTGGATGCTACTGAAGCATACTGGAAGTTTTGGGGGCGAATACGAGGCAACACGAAAAATAAACTCACCATTGCTGGTCTCCGGACATCCTGACATGCTGATGGTGGTCACAGACACATGCCCGCCTTCTACCTTCACCGCGTCTCCCTCGCTGGACATCGCGGCATTCATCATCACCACATCACACCATCACCATGTCCACTTTATATTCACTTTTCGATTATCGACACCGCACTATCGACTCAGTCACTTCACTATAACACTACAAATCATTCGCTAATAGCGCGCGAAAATATCTACAAAATACTCTTAAAAATGTTAGTCTTTTCCGCATAGTTTTTTTTTATTATTATAAAAAGCCGATCATCTTGTGTCGCTGTTCATTTCTAAGGCGAGCGTATTCAGTCTTGCTGTAGTGTTGGGAAATCTTCGAGAAATCCCGCGGATTTGGGATAATATTATCATGCGCGTTGGCGCCAGATTTGGTTGAGCGTTACGGCCTGATGATAACACCAGCATCTTGGGGAACCTGTAAAAAATAATACGTATGATTAATTATAATATAGACAAGTTTTATTTTTATTTGTTTGGTTAAATAACACACACCCATAAACCAAATCGCAATCGCCAGAATTTAAATTAATAAAAAAAAAAGACAAACGTGAAAAGTAAACAAAAGAGGTCAAATAAATTCTAATCAGAAAACAATAATTTTAAAAGCAGAACGGACGTCAATTCGTATCCGCGTATGTTTATAAAAGTGTTGTGTGTACACGCGACCGTCCGTCGCGTCGTGCCGCGCGGCCTTGCATGCCCCGACCGCCCGGGCGCCCAGTGTTGCGATACGCGCGGCATTAAATTTTATCGATACCCCGACCCTCGTGTCATTGGCATCGCGTACGAGGGTGAAGCTCGGTCGCGAGCGCGATAGCGCAGCGCGTCAGACTATTGATAAACCATTCTAGTTTAATCCGTGTTTGTTTAGTTACAACTCGGTTAACCTTACGCATTTATCTTAATAAGTCCGCAAGACAAATAAATGACAAAAAAAACAATTCGTGTTTTGTAAACACCTATTGCAACCGTTTGAAAAAAGACATGCCACTTAAGTCGACAACGGCATTGAGATTATTCAAAGTCATGTATCGATAAGGCACAGTCACCAGCACGACTGGAGCGGAGTGGGGGCGGAGGGGGGCGTCGATCGGCCTTCACGGAGCCGGTTGTAGCCGCGAGCATTTCGCCTTTCGCGCAGGACTGGTTCGCCGCTCCCAATACAAACGTAGCCATACACTCGATAACGTGTGAGATGAGACGAGTTTAATACAACAGCATCTACTCGACCTTTGAATTTCGAACTTACATTAGAGTTAAGCATCAATGAAGCGACTTGTTAATATCGATACGTGGAGGTTAGAATCGGACGACAATGTCTGGCGGATCAATTAGCGACCAATAACCCCTTTGCCCCCAGACGTCGGCGAACGCTATCAGACGGTAGACAGCTCATGCAGCGGGGCCGTCGTCTTGGCAACGCAATGAATGGCCATTACACAATGGTGAACGAGGGAATCTGTGTGTCACTTGCGTCAGTGGCAAGCTTGCAACGAAACTATAATTAGCTCTGTCTACCGATACAACAAGTAGGTATTTCATTGTATTCCACCATTTCCACCTACCTACAATTGAATTGGATTAAAAAGAGAGTAATCTGTATTTGATTCTATTACTGTCTTGTAGTATAATGAATATTAAAATAGACGTCAAATTTGTTTTAGGCCAAATTGCTTCATGACGTCCATAGAAAAAACTTCGTGTCGAAGGACGATTGTCCGGAACATCTAAGCTTTAAAACTTTAAATCTAAGCCATACGACCGTGACGTCCAGTCTATAATTAAATCAGGTTATAATGATCAAAATATTCTTGTCTCTTTCTCGTATGAACAAAAACAAAGTTAGAGAGCGAGACAGGTGTAGTTACATTTTGTGTCCTAATAAAAGGAGTTCATCCGCACGGAGTATGGCGTCACCGCGGCCTAGACAAGGCCGAGCGGTCATTTGTAGAGGTACGATACGCCAGACGATCTCGTTGCTTTGTCTACTCTGTATTTACAGATCGCAATGTGGTGATTTTCCACATGTCCTATCCCATTCCAAAGTCATAATAGTATTATTCAAAACGACAGATCAACATCGACAAAGGTGATTTACAAAACAGGATACCGACTTGTATCGCTAATGATTAAGATTGTAAATGATTATGTCGTTTGCGTCTTGCACTTGCCCATTTATCGTAATAGAATAACGACCAGTATATTTCGCAACTTGTAACCAATCTTGGAGTATTGAGTAACAAGGGAAATTGTTGTAAACCTAACTAATCGTATTGAATTTATACTCTCCCAGTTCTTCCATCACTTTGAACTCTGTGGTATATAGTACCTACCTTAGCAATAACTCTCAATGTGTTACAAAGTTATAGAATAAAGAACACAGCTTTATGTTCTTCACAGCACGTACGTCGTACAGCTTTGAAAAACTAACTGTGTTTACTCAATAGGCTTGCCACTCTTGCCAGTGATGTCCTTGTGCTGTTGTAAGTTATCGATAAGCCGCTGCGTGAGACGAGGCGTCGACCGATAATTATCTTAAGGTCACACCACTATCAGAGTGACGTAAACGTGGTGTCTTGCATTGTGATAATTCAGTAACTGATACAGGTGCACATTAATTCAACAACCAAAGGCGTTCAATTACAAATTTTCCGATTACCGCGCTTAGCTACTTCTATTTCTTCATACGGTGGAGTCTTTTGAAACTTTCCAGACTCACGTTTCAATACGTGATTGTTTGGAGCGTTGCGTCCACAATACACATGGCGTCAACACAGTTTGTAAATGAGAATGAGGTGTTGTGTGTTGACTTCCTATGTCCTTGACCCTGGCGACGCTACGCGCGAGGTCGTGTAACCCCTAGAGTTTGACGCACCCTGTCACCCACGCCGCACTGAAATAGACGAGTTGAACAGTCGACGCTTATCTGCGATACCATGGGCCACGCACAAAGAACTATCTGCAATCCATTCAACACTTCACTACTCAGAAAGCATTTATGAATACACTTGCGGAATATCTACTTTTTGTAGACTTTGCAAATGTTTTGAACGAAACAAACTCTAGACTTATTCTAGGATGTATTTTGAAGACAATCTATCAGCATAAAATATACAAGAAACTAAATTGGTAAATCAAACCTTCAGTTAACTTTGCATAACAAATAGTGCATAAAGGATCTTGCGGAAGTCCACATTTGAAAATATCACTAATATAGAGATGCTACGAAAAAGGCGAGTAACTTGCTATCCAGCTAAGCTTTGGCCTTGCCACAGTTGCTTTAGTCATAGAAGAAAGTAACCGAGGTGAATGGCATTAATCTATGGTCTGGCCATCGTTCGTACACCCCGCCTGGTGGCCAGCCAACAGGTGCGACTAGTTTGCAGACTCCACAGACTGTAGGCACTTCATAATTATCTGTGCTTATCCGCAAACTACCTACAAATCAGTGTGGCAAAGTATCGACGAGCTTGCTTCATAATGTGAAACAGGATATTACCTCGTTACAAGCTTCGTTTGCATTATCGAAATATTTATTCAACACATTACTGGCATTGCCATTGTTGTTCGTTTTTGCTGTTTGGTATTTTTATTGGTTTGATCATTCATCGTCATCATCATATCAGCTCATATAATCCAATGCTAGACATATTATGGCCTCTTGCTTTTACACCACCCTTTCAGGCCCTGTACCGATTTCTACTGATATAACTCTATCCATTTTATCATTATCAGTGAAATTTTAAGTTTCACTTAATTAAATGCCAAAAAATAAGGAAATTCAAGATTTCTTTTTAAACAGAAACATGACAAAGTCTGGGCTTAAGATTATTATCGCAGTTACAACTCCAGACAGCCAGCTGTACACACCTAAAGTGCAAATAGTATAATTAAAGCCGCAGCGCAATAAACTTCCACTTGAGTTAAATTTCTTTAATATTTAAGGTCAAGTTTGCTGATAACAATATTATGGTTGCAACTGGCAAAGGCATTAAAATAATTATAATTAAATATGTATTTAATGCAATCTTCATGTTTTATTACGGTTGCAATATTCGACCACGTTAATTACTAGACCCAAGGTGTTTTATTTCAGAAGCAATTCCAAGTAAGCATAATACTTATTTAAATTTTTATACACATATCGATAAAGGATGCAAAATCTAAACGAACTGTATATTTCCTTGTTCCGCATATGGATCTACAATAATATTCATTAGGTACCTATATACTTCAATAAATTAATCATTATTACCTTTACGGTTAGGAACAAAGCAGTACCTACTGCTACAACAATAAGAATAAGTTGTGGACAAGTGACTTCTGACAATTAGATATCAGTTCAAAACTAAAATGAATAATAGTATAATTACCCCGGCCGCGTAATGAACTAGTCTAGCCATAAACAACTGAGACACAAAATTAAATGTAGGTACACTACTTATATCGCGAAACTAACGAGGTTATAGCAGTAAGTACAAGCGCAATAGCAAGCAACATGCCGCAGGTAATTTATGCGACTGACTAATTTCTTAACTCCAACTGAATATACGCTAAACTTTAAGAAATACAGTCAATTAATAGCATTAGGATCCTAGATCAAATGTTAAAATCGATTTTGTAATTTGATAGTGGTTAATCTCGTACAAATAAAAGTCCTAAATCAAATAAGTCGATAACTTTAACGTTATCTTGCGCATCACTAACGTGGAAGAGATGAGAAAGTTTTCGAAGTTGATTTTTTTAATATTCGAATAATTGAACAATTAACTGTTTGATTTTGAAAGCAGAATAATGATGTATGAAATAATTATCCATCAATCTAAATCTTTTCATTTCAATCATTCTTTTTTCATTTCATTTCAATCGAAAATTATCATCAGATCTAACAATTCTATCAAACATTACCTACACTAATATTATAAAGAGGAAAACTTTGTTTATTTGGTTGTAATGAATAGGCTCTGAAACTACTGAACTGATTTGAAAAATTCTTTCACTGTTGGGAAGCTATGCTATCCCCGGGTGACATAGGCTACCTTTTATCCCGTAAAAATTAATGGTTCCCGCGGGATAATAGTTAACGCGGGTGAAACCGCAACGTGCGTCTAGTTAACTATAAAGTAGTACATACTTATCAGAAAACTTTAATATGCAATAAGAACCTTTCTCAATACTTGCCAAGAAACATTAAATTACACCGATCCCATAAATAAATCGATTGCAATATAAACCTATTTCTCGTCTCGGCGCCGCGCCATGCCATAAGCCCTGCAATCTGCTCCCAAGGTGTTCAACGTTTACTGCAGTATACTAACTACATTGCGATAGCATTAGTAAATACTTAATTTAGTACCTGTTTAGTATCTTTAACACGGTTGTTAGGCGATAAATCCTGTCCAGATATCAGTGCTTATAGACACGCCATGTTCATTACTTCCTGGCAGGGCGGTTTATTTAATAATTCATTAGTCAACCAGTTTAATGCATTATTTAAGTTGTTAGTGTATGATGTAGACTGTATAATATTTATTGCATGTGCCGTGTGTGCAATGAAACGAAAAGCTGCTGAATTGTGTAATTTTGAAAAGGTTTGCAGTCCGCAGTTCTGTGCGAGTTCGGCCGAAAACACACAAGTACTTTATGTGTCAACAGCCAATGCGAAATTAGGTCTCGCACGCCACGTAACGGCTGAATTGAATTAACGACGCAATCCCGTTAAAAGTTAATAACGAATGTCGTCTACCGTCACCCAATAGGCCAAGGTTCATCTTTAGGTGTCACAGCATCGACCGAACGATCCCGTCTCCACTCCACTGCAGTCTGCACTGGACGGCCTCGGCATTCTATTTAAAAGCTTTAGCAGTTGAAAAGTTAAACGCATATTTTAACCGTTATGTAGTTGAGTCGTTAACGCATAAATCACTGTTTCAGTAGCGAAATAGCTGCGATTTAATCGGTATGGTATTAGGTAGGTACAGCCCTAATGTGCATAATGACAGATTAGAATGACAAAGTGGCCAGTATTTTCGTCCTGTATATCGGCTAGTAGACAATAAAGATGCTTCGTGCACCTAGCTACGTACTGTAGAGTTGTGTAACTACAGATATTTTCTCCCATTTAAAAGTGTTCTAAATCGTTTTGAATTTAAAATAAAAGAACTTGCGTTTTTTTCTGATCTCGTCTCTAGAGTATTATGCAAATTGGTGCTACATTTTGCAGTCGCGGTGCCTATGAGCCCTCTACCATAGAGTCCATCTACACTGCAATTTCAAAGGCTCCAAGCTATAAGCCTTTACCCGTGACTCAGCCGTGTATTCTGCTGAATCAATGGTAGTTGTTTTCTGTTATTTTTAGGAGCATTCCAATATCGTGAATCACATCCACGTGGATTGTAACTATTGTGACACAGTTCCTTTGTGTTTGTCCACTTTTTCTAATAAGACAATTAAGCCAAAACTTATAACCATGATTTCATGACTAATCGAGCGGTAGCCAATTTATTTTCATTACATAACATGTTTAATTGTTAGGTTTGAATTGTGGATGTTAATCATTTAAAATCTAGTTTTTTTACATCAAAATTTATTATACTTCGCTTTCTTGACTGGTAGCACTTTTTGCAAGTTATTCAAGACACATACAATTCAAGAGTCAATATAATTTTCAGTTTTTGCAAGTTCTTTCACAAATAAATACCTACTTACTTACTATAATAGTCAGGCAGGCTACCTTGTATTTGATTGACGAGCGAGAAGTATCGACTGGATCGATAACTTTCAAGAATTTCATCCTTGTTCAACAGTAAATCAGATTGAAACAAAATCATCCAGTACAAATGTTTAGAAATAAGTCAGGTGCAGCGTGACGCAGCCTAACTCCTTCAAGGTCTATGAATGCTTCATCCAATCCGATTCCGATTGGATCGCTATTTAAATGCCATCGGAATGTTGTCTCGGACTAAACTAGTCACTAGCTGCAATGCAATGAGATAGTGGGTCAAAATCTTGAATTAACTAAGACCGTGGACGTAGCCAGGATTAAATTACTGGCCGATTTAGATTACATCTTAAAATATAAACGATTGCTAACGCTCGAATTTTCGTTGGCTTGGAAGGACTATAGAGATTTGTCCATATTTTATTGAAATCCATGTGGTATTTTCTAGGGGGCTTAAATCTTCAAAGGTAGCGAAGGGGGACCCTGGTTACGTCCATTAGTATGAATCACGGCTCGAAGGCTGGATATTGCAACGATAAAATTATCGCGAAAGGGAATTGTTCGCGGAGGTATTTTGTTCCGTTATTATTATCATGCCAAGTACTTGGTCATTAAAACTGCTGGGGTTTTACCTAACAAATGTACATACTTAAATTGAACTGGAAGGCTAGAAAGAAATTGAAAGGGTAACGGGCGCCATTTCGTTATTATTCCGTCCGTGCTGGATAAATACAATTCTTCTTTGACTGCGATACGCGAATGAACGTGCACCAAGATGTATCATCCGTACGCCGCTTTAGTCATGGGTCTTTGGCCTTGCAAGAATCCCCGAGCTTCCCCTATTCCAGACACTACAATTTTATAGTGTCTGCTCTTGCTACAGAGCCTAAGCAACCAGGCGCCAGACCTATTTGGAAATTATACTAGGTAGCGTTTGTGGCTTGCCTATCTTCGTCTCCCCTTTTAGTAAATTTGCATTTGGCACTTAACCGTCGCCGGGTGCATTAGGGCTTATCGGCCCATGCAGATTTGCAAGGCGGAATCGAACGCATCGAGGGCACGCAAGACCGGTACCCACCCACCAGTGCTCTCGGCGACATGGCAGAGAGGGGGTAAATGTGTGTCGCTGCAGCCGCATTCCGCACCGGTTGACGGTTCCCAGGAAAACCGCGACGGGTTAACGAATAATGTTTTAGGAAAAGACGTTGACATGCAAATGCAGCTGGGTTTCCATTTCCATCGAGTTTTAAGGGCATAAAAGATTTTATAATACGCAATTATAGAGCAACAGTTTTTTTCGCGCTTACATGCGCTCGCTCTAAAACAATTTATGTAGGACACGAGTTTGTTCCATTATTAATGGCCTAATCGAAATTACGTTGCATACTTGATAAACAGCATGCAAAATCAAAATACAACCTTGACACCATTTTGCGATCAAGCGATGCATTGCAATTACGATGTTTGCGTAAGCTTTAGTTTAAAAGACCAAAATAGTGTTGTGCTTCGACGCATAGAAACGAATCGATATAAAAACATCAATCCGATTTGTACTAAAGTTCAAAATTAAATAGGGCAGTTAAAAATAAATGATACCAGTTAATGATTAGCAAATATCACCTGTTACACCAGTGACTTTCAATTCACATGTTCACTCACAATCGCCATAAGAAGGCCAAATCGGTGCTTGTGAACGTAAAAAATATCCTTCGCAGCAAACACACTTCTAGTCCAACCGGTCTAACCGTCACTATGACTGAGTTTTCCGGTACCCAAATTAAAAACGACTTAATTGGCAAGCGCCTGCGCAGATAAGAAAAAATCTCCGGAAATTGCGTTGCCGTGCAGTCACGTCTGTGGCCGTTTTGGGTGAATTATTATAAATAGCTATACATTTTGTCTATTCTTTTCATAGACATCTTAGCTATTATATACCTACCTAGTTGTAAATTTAACGCAAAATTCTCATTTGCTCAAAAAACCATGCTGTTAGTGTCCAAAAGCTTTTACATTTTTAGCTTGATAGACATTTGAAGCTGCATATGAACGTTCAAAGCCTTGTTAAAAAAAAACTCGGCTTACAATTCAATCAGACCAGAGTCGACCAGACATCACAAAAACACCGTACGGTGAGTCAAAACCCAGACCCGAGGTAGGTAGCTAAGTATGGACCCGAACAAGGACGTACTCAGGATATTGAATGGGGCCAAGCCTCTACAGCTAAACGACTGTAGAAACTTTACTGTGGTTTTAATTTACATACCTACTAGTCCTATTGCAAAGAGATACCTAAACCGTTGAAAAGGCTGGCAGGGTGATGCAAAATACATGAGACGTAGACGTGAAATACCCCCATATAGAATACTGGGCCCGTTTCTGTATCATCTCTCATACTATTTCATTGATACATTACAAAAACAGTTATAGAATCATGTGCTTCGTATTAGTATGTGTATCAGAGAAGAGGGGGGGAAAAGCCCCTAACCTGCCTACGTTCACGGAGTCAAGACCTGTTCCAGACGTACCCTGAGCGTGAGTCACTCCATAATGGTTTCGCGGAATCATTTCGAAACCTGCGGGCAAGGATGTATCATGACTTCGGCACTCCGACCGCCTCAGACCTCAGAGGGGCCTCGTGAGAACTGAGGGGTGTCGGAGAAAGTTACTTAACGGATTACGGAAAAAGGTCGTCTTTGTTCCAAGTTTCAAGCACTGCCCGATGCGGTTTCTGCGAAGCGAAATGCGTTGGACCGATTTAGCTTGATTGCTTGTTCTTTAGATGCGTTTTCAGCGTTTTTGGGATGGCGAAATATCTAAGAAATGACGTCATAAGATAAGGCTTTTAGATTTGCTTTTAGTTTGGAGAAATTAGAGTACTTTGCAGAATTACTAAATATTCGTCTATATGTGTTTTATGATTCATCACCACCCCGCCCCCGGTAGGTATTTACCATACTAGCCTTGGATTTCTTGTGGAATTGATGACACATAATGCGAGGTTTGTGACTTCGTCATAGATCTAGAGATCGCCCATCAGTTTATGTGAAATAGCTCTGATGTAGATTGACGCACTTATGCTACTCAGTAAGAAGTTTCTTTCATTGTTTTTTAAATATGAGGCCATTGGCTTCACATTCTTTTAGAAATAGTGATTAGGGACATTTGATGTTCGGAGGTCGTTCGTTAATAGATTGCAAATTATTAGTCTTCACTTGAATTCACAATCGAAATAATTTATACTTTAATAATTTGTTTTGAGGCAATGTCCCATTGCGGCGTGTGGTTACCATTACAATAAATTATTTCTCTTAATCAAAGTTCTTACTGGTCGTGTGAACTCACCAATGGTTTTATATTACATGGGACGCTCGTGTGACGTGAGGTATTAAGTATGTTTCGTTTGCAGTAAATCTGTGACCAGTATCCTCTCAAAGCACTCGGCTGAAGTAAAAAGGATCATGACACACGTGCCATCTTCAAATTGATTTCCTAATTTCATAACTAGGTACGCGGGGGTTCTCCGATTCATCACTCTACGCGTGGCTCTTAGGAATCTGAAGGACGCTTCAGATTTCAGTTGTTATAGGTGGAGAAAGGCCTTGGAGCAGCCTGAAAAACTCTAGCCACTAGACTCCACTAGAGCAACAGCCACTACAACCTCATTCGTCAAACAACATAGAGTATATACATAGAGTCGCTCGTCGATACATTCGGTGACTAACCAGCACGCCTGGCTTGAGGGCCATGCACCACTCTGCCTCTTACTTTTGCTGTCGCAACCCTCATTACGGCGGGGTCAACGCTTATAAGAAATACTCGGCCCCCACAGGCGTTTTGTAATTTTAATTATTTTATGGCATAACTTACTTTTTTGGTCTGTGTAATGTTTTATATATTTTTAGTGTGGTAATGGGCAGACGATAAAATAATGATTTATAAGATTAGGAACTGTATTATAAAAATAACTGTCGATTTGAAATTATATTAGTAGGTACTCCAAAAACATTTAATATTATTGTTTTAAGTTTCAAATTATTGGTATCTAAGTAGGGAACTATAACATCTCAGCTGTAGGAGAAAGAAAATAAAACACGCTTTCAAGAGTCAAAGCTCAAGCCCTTACGAGTATATCTTTCACTTAATTAGCATAAAACGCATAAAAGTTTCCATGTATGTATATCGATATCGCGTATCGAATAACGGTAACTATCGAGAAACGATCCGGCGGGAACCGTGTCACAGCACTACCTACCGCTAGGGATGCGCTCTACTACGCAAATGTGATGACATCGTGACTCGTGAGAGTTGAAACTGTTATTTAATAGTTACCGTAAAAGGTCAAGACAAAACCCACCAATATCGTTAGCGCCTCTGTGGTAGCCTCAAGTAGGTAGGTAGGTATAATTTCCTTGGTCAGTGGTAGTGGCCTAGTCCAGATCCTATCTTACTTTTCGCATAATAAAAACACAGATAAGTCACCCGTGCCATCTTCCAAGAAAAAAAAAATTGTGTTATTCAATTCAAACGAGGAAATGTCAACAGCAAATATTGCGAAATTCTAAATTCGAACCACGAGAAAAGATGACAATACACTTTGGCGCCGCACATTATAAATATCGCCGAATCAACCGTTTCGAATAAAACAAGCATTCGTTTTATAAATTTGGCGGATACGGGAAGTCATGTAGAGACTGTAAATCGGCAAGTTAGCGGATTCTAGGATAGAATGGTGGTGAGAACAGTCGTTGTGAAGGTCCCTGCTCCCCGGCAGACGCGGCCGAGTCTGACTCACGCGGCCGCGCGCTTCCGCCTGATAGCAAGGTCACCGGCCGCAACTCACACAACTAAACCACGCACACACTCAAACGTGAAAGTAGTGAGAGTACGCTCGCGCACAAAAGCTCCAATTCAAACTGGCTGAATGTATCGGACGTGCTTTGCCAAAAAACGAATTTACTCATTGTTCGCTCGCTCGCCTCGGGGCAAATATTTAGACGACCTTCGATCTAGTGATAAGAAAATAAGAATAAAACTGAATTAAACAATTTCTTATGTTAATGAAGTGGGTATTTTTATACTAAGTAATATTAAATTATATTATGACATGTTGGTTTATAATTTAATAAACGACATAACAATAAATACGTCTAGTAAGTTATATTGCAGTAGAGATTTATTATGGGTAGCACTAGTTATTATAGCATTAGTTACCTACTTCGGTATTGTACATATTATTATAGTTATCATCAGAATAATAATCTCTGACTTACCTTAAAGTAGGTAAGTACCTTTACGTAAAAAACTTGCATCAACATAATTTATTTGGGTGCCGGTTCTTTGAGCTGGTTTTATTTACAAGCATAAATATACAATCTTGTATGTATACTTAATTAATTATTCCGTTATAAATTATTATTAAGGTAGGTACATTTGTGAATGAAAGATATTGTTCTTTACGACACCACTTTGAATTATTTAATTATTGAATTACTGGTTGACCTTTCTGGATTCTATCACAGAGTAAAAAATAATGCCTATACCTCGGCTCTTGTCTGGGATACGCTAACCTATGCTTATAGATAAATGTATTATATTACTAGCTGCACCCCGCGGTTTCTATACTATATATCTTTATGAATTATAGTCTATGTGTTATTCTGATATGTAAGCTATATTATTGTGAAGTTTCATCAAAATCCATTCAGTAGTTTTTGCGTGAAAGAGTAACAAACATCCATCTATACTTACAAACTTTCGCGTTTATAATATTAGTACCTAGGATCTTACTACATTGATGTCTCTCAAACGTCTGTAGAACATTAATAGGGATTAAACGTAGGTGTATATACTTATATCTGTTTAGATAATTATGATGTTATCAATTGGTTGCAAGTTGCAAAACAGACAAAGTGAATGGAAGAAATTCAATTTAAATAAAACCACATTTAAGAAACGAATATAGGTAGGTACTTTGAGCTTTTCTGCATTTAAAGGCATAACCGACAATAGAGCAAAAGCTAGTAGAACAGTATAAAATTAGTTGTCAAACTACTTCAGACGTAATTTAGGAATATTACCATAATCATCATGGGTTCAAAAACATAAATTATAATAAATAACTCACGCTTATTTTTTCAGTTGTATCCACTTTAAATGCTAATTGAATGAACAAGACGATGTTAGAAGGCTGTTATTTTTACAACCTTTTATTTTTATTATCAGCATTTTATTTAGGTAATTACATTTGTAAGTAAATCTGGAGCTGAGCTCAGATTAACTTAGAACATTCTAACAATAAATATCATTTTAATAAAAATAACATGAACTCGCAGAATGTGTAGATGTAAGAAAATGTGTTTCAGAAAGCATGTAATGCGGTGACACTGATGGATGGAAATAAAATACATACAGACTGAGAGTCTGGACAGGGTAAAAGTATAAAAACTTTAAAAATCCTATTACAGCGGTTTCAAAACAAAAAAAATACATTTTATAACTGTAAAAACGTAATAGTGGAGGCGAATGTCGAACGCTTTAGTAACATTTCAAGTGACACTTAAAGAAATCATTTAAAAAAGCATTAATATTGGTACATATCATTAAATAGCAAATCAGAAATATGACAGTAGGTTCCACTGTACCAGACCACCCACGTTCATATTGTGACGAAATTATTAGCAAACGTAACGTCGATCTCGGTGCTCAAGGCGGTACAGCTTATGTACAAACATTGAAATACCAAACATTAACTATTTGAGTTCGAAACATTCCACAAAGACCCCGAAAGTTCACAATAATTTCCTATCATAAAATCTAAGCAAGAATTTGATCTCTATCATAACGACTTCGAGCGATCGAGTTTGAATTAAATAGGTATGCATTTTTTTTGTCGAGAACATAAAATTGTGAGGCCCGATATTGAGACGCGATCGCGGAACACGAACCAAGACCGTGTCTACGTTATTATTATATTTTTTCTATGCTGACAAGTCTTGTATCGCAGGTATCTTGATTAATAATCAACTATACATGTACTTAACAGATGGACAAATAACATGTAACTGTATTTTGTTAATCACATGCTTTCACTATTTGGAACATTGCAGTCCAGTGTATTTAAGCATTTGTTCCAGTGAAAACGTGCTACAAACAAATAACTGATTAAAATTAAAATAACGACCTACCAAGTGCGAGTCGGACTCGTGCACGAAGGGTTCCGTACCATTATCTGTAAAAAGGTCAAAAAAAAGGGAGCCCCTTTAAATATTTATTATATTCTGTTTTTTAGTATTTGTTGTTATAACGGTAACAGAAATACATCACGCAACACATATACGTTCATGAGACAGACACACGGACGGACGGACTGCGGACTTGCGGAGCCTTAGTGATAAGGTCCCGTTTTACCCTTTTGGTACGGAACTCTATAAAATGGTAGAAGGGATCGGAACATAAATATAACCGTTATGTATAATCCTGCCCAAGCAAAGCTAGCTGACAGACGGAGCTGCGTGTGAGCACATAACACTACGCGAATAACTTTACAGAATAATAAAAATAAGAATGAATTAGATAATGAGGCGACAGGAGTCAAGCCTTGGTTTTATAGGTGTAACAGCAACAGAGACGGGAAGATGCAGTTATTTTGATCCAAACTTTCAATGCCAGCGTCCAAAGCTAAATCATCTGTAGGTACTGTAGACGAAACAACGATAAAACTAATGAGAATACATAAAAACTCACGATGAAAACGAATAACACAATAATATAAACTGTGTTCTTGCAAACTGACAATAAATAATATTATAATGTAGAATTTGTTGGCTGTGCTGTGATACCAAAAATGATGTATCAAAAAATAACATACACCTAGGTATAAGCCATTGAATTAGAAAGACCGTGCGATTTCTTATCTATCGACAATTCTGTAAATTCTAGGATGGGTAGGTAGGTAGTAATGGGTAGTTAGACCTACCTTTATCACGTCAAAGTCAAAAGTCAGTATCCAGATGTGTATCTAACGTCTGAATGTGATATTCATGCCGCATAAGTACATTCAACCGACGTATTATTAAAATCAAATACCAAATCGCACTTTCGTCGCATATAGGTACTTTTGTTTACTTGTATAAATTCTGTATTCTGTACTTATAGGTATTGGTATGCCGTAGCCGAGGCATGGTGTGCATGAGAAAATGCGACTTTACAAAGGCGAAACTTCAGACTGAAGCAAGCGCGAGCGGAGCAAGGATGGTTGGGAGTTTATAAAAATGGAGCTGGAATATTTATTATTAACGATTTTGTAAACCTAACTGTATGTATTTGATGTTTAAATACAAATAAAAACTACTTCACTAATAGTTAGCTGGGAGTTTTGGTAAGAAGCCGAAAAAGAGACGTTATTGCATTTGTATTTTTTTTCCAAACTTGGGTTTCTTATACCTAGTGTTTCCAATTTTTAAGTTCATAAAAAAATGTATTATAAAATATTATAGCCACTAGCAGTACTTTGGTTTTATTTTTACATAATAAATATTCCCATACGTGAATAATGAATATCAAACGAAACCACTCAAAACAAACTATAAAAGTATAAACTACAAAGAAATTCAGGTAACGCTTTAGTCCGCGAATGTCAACACACAGTAATAGGGGAGGCAGGGTGCGAGACGGTGCGGGGCGGGAGGGGGTGGGCACCCTACGCGTCACGTGACGCGCGACCTTCACAGGCGCACCGACCTTGAGCGTCGCCCCGCGCGCGGGTCAGAGGTGAACGCTCGCGCCTGCCCCGCGCGCGCCGCGGCACCCCCGCGACATCGCAGCCTTGGGCCTTACGGCGGCCCCGGACAAACCTCAACTTGCAACACACATCGACTCACCTCGACTACAGCGACATGGCTCCAGCCATCCCGACCCTCGGCCCCCGCCGGCCGCGAACAGGTACCACCACGCGAAGCGGCAGCGGCACACCTTTCCCATAAACCGATGACTCCGACAAGTTTATTGACATCGAGTCTCACTAAATATTGCGCAAAACTACATTTCTTTCTACTTGAACACATGCACAGTCTTCATTCGAATTAGAATACACTTTTTTGATAGATTGTTATTGTCTATTCACTCAAAAACTGGTAAAATACAAGAAAAACATTGAACACAATCGCGCAGCCGTCGCACCGTGTCCTCTCACCTCCGCAAAACAAAGCGGAATAATAAAGTGGAGTCGCGCGCGCCCGGGCGAGCGAACGTGCGTGACATCTCGCGACTCGACTGCGGACGGCAGTCACGTCAAAACAAAAGGTGCACCCTACTACGACACCTGGTGGATTAATTTTCTCATAAAAAGAAACACAATCGGCTTCAAAAATAATCCAAAAGATGTCGTATGTAGGTTTCATACATTAATACATAGTTTGGTAGGTAACAAGTTTCTATAGATGGCGCTATAATTTAAAAGTCTAAAAGACGATTGTCAACGTCATCCCTCACTCAATGTCATAATTGACATTTTAGTTAGGGATTGACTAATAATTTAGTTATCTAATGATTTTATAGTCGATACATCGAGTGAGTGAATTAAGGAGTGGCGATTAGGGTTAACAAGAGAGTTTGCACAGTGCTGATTCAAGGTCTCAAGCTATACAAAAAAGTGAACATACGTATCGCCTACACTGAAGGTCTTTTGGATTTTTGGTTTCTGTTTCATTCATTTAATATCTGTTTTTACGATATTTTCTCCCACAATAAATAATATTGTAATTTATTAGTAGGTATAATAATAATTCGTAACCTAATTATATATAATATTTAAATAATTTATAACAAAACACCTAGGTATCTCCGCAAATTGTTAGTGTAAATATAATTATACTTATTAATATTATGCTAATGTAAGCATAACGAATGAAATTTTGAACCGAGATTGTGTCAAGAACTATTGAATCAAAAACTAAAAACGATTCCTGAGAACTTTCCGTCTGAATTATAAGCTATGGCAGACATTTCACGTTCAATCATACTTAGGCCACGGAAATAAGTAGTTATTTTCTATAGATTTTGAAATAATGAAGAATTTTAATGGTTACCTTGTAGGTATCCGTTTCGTTCAGTTCGGTTCGATTGCAAATTACTTTCTATATTATTAACCGAGAATAAATAATGATTATACTTAGTTAAGAATCGATTTAGCGGTTATTATCAAACTAGCTGGCAACATAAAACTATTTGTTTGTTTTTTTTTCTTTTACTATATCGATTCATATAACATTTTGCAATTTTTACATACATAAACACTATTTTTTTGTCAGTTTATCATTAATGTACAGTACCTACATACAGTTATGTACAGTTTTAGAATCGACTAAAGATTACACGTAATCGATTCTAAATATTTCAAGAACTCACTCAGTCAGTCAGTTCAGTACCTACTCAACTACTCATTTGATTTCAATCACTATTGTTTTGTCGTGTTGCGTTGAAATTGTGTGCGTTTAATTTTTAAATAATTGCAGCTGTAGTTTTTCGATTTATGTAGAGACGAAAGAAAATAAAGACATAAATAATTTGGCTGCTATTAAATTATCGTAATTTATCACAAAACAATCCAAGCTTATCCTCCGGATAAATTCACAGATAAAGGTTCCAAGTTATTCGCTCGAAAATTGAGTCATTAATTAAACAGCCTTCATTCAAGGCTGTGCTAATAAAAGAGGTTTTTTACGGAGTATGATGTGCTGTGTGTCGTCATAATGGACGACAATGACCGAGGGTACGGCCGGAGCCCGAACAAGAGCACTTTGCTGAAGATCGTCATCTTGGGGGATGGTGGTGTGGGAAAGTCGTGTTTGATGAGCCGGTTTATATCGAACCACTTCGACGACCACAGCTTTCACACGATCGGGGTGGAGTTCATGAATAAGACTGTTGAAATTGGCGGAAAAGAGTATACATTGCAGGTAAACATTGTTTATTTATTTGATAGAAAGTTTTTGTGTACACTAAAACCATCATACTGAATATTATGAAGTTCTGTTTGGATCTACCTACTGATTATAAATTCAGTTTGAAATTCTTCTGCCAGAATTTGAACTTTCTTTTGGTTTTCTTCATACTCAACTTGCTACTCAACAAAATACAAAAAAAAACATATTGAGGCACTATTCACACTGCATGTTCAATTTAACACAAAATCCATATAAATATTTATGTTTCATATTATTTGCATTGCATGTATGCTTTATTTAATCTTGATTACCTTCAAGATTCAAGGCAACCTTATCTGCGCACTGTTTACACAATGCTTGCAGTTTCTTATCAAAGGTATCTAAACATTTTTCATTGATTTTAATAATTATTACACTATACAAATGACAGGGATAACAACCAACGTATGGCCGAAATTAATAATCAATCCAACCCAAATTTTGCTATCTGGGATTGATATCACAATCCATTTATAGGGTCATACGTGCCAATAACCGATCCGTCGATTGGTTTATAAAGGCATGCAGATTGGAAATTGATCGAATGATAGGCAGAATCCAAGATCAATTTCAATCTTGGATAGGAGATACAATATTAATTTCGGCTGCTAATCTCTTGTTAATCAACATTCCAGAAACTGGCCGTTATTCTATACATACTACATAATATTTTGCTATTAAAACTTTTTACTGCCATGACATCATAACAGAGTAAATGGTAACAAATCACTGCATGATACCTTCTAAACCTTGTATGGATCGTTAACTGATTGCTCAGATTATCTCTTAGGTTTATGTGATTCACAAAATTGCTTCTTTCATAAATGATTAGGTGATGTTTGTTTACCTGCATGATTGTGGGGCTTACTTTTTGTAGAGTTGGGATTACAGGTACCTCGGTAAATTATATCTTTGTGTGCATATTTTGTTTATCTACTCAATAGCAAATCAGTTACATGTCCACTAACCTCTCCGCTGCTGCAATTCCAGACCCAATAGATTTTCAATTGTGTCTTGGCAGGATCCTTGACACATGGGTCATTTATACTCTGTATAATATGTATGCAGCATTTTTATACTCTTTCTTGTCCAACAGCCTGGTTGTTTCTCTATTTGGTACAACTTTTTCATTTCTTAACTTGAAAACTTGAAAAACACATAGGACAAAACTGGATAAACACCATACTACATTTAAGAGGTTACAAGTACGTAAGAAAACCAAAATTACTTAGAGGTTACAAGTACATAAGAAAACCAAAATGACTTAATGAAAGAACTACCCATAAATATTTTGTTTCTGCGAGATGCATAAGTGACAATAGCAATATTTATAAAAACCATAACACGTAGGTAAGAAGTTATATAACACTTAACTTCTATAGGTATGGGACACAGCTGGCCAGGAGAGGTTCAAGTCCCTCCGGACTCCGTTCTATCGAGGCTCCGACATTTGCATCCTAGCATATGCCATCGACGACCGCAGCTCCTTCAACAACATCAAGATGTGGCTGAACGAGTTCCTACATTATGCCGGAGTGAAGAATGGCATTGACAGATACCCCTTTATGGTTGTGGGGAATAAGGTATGCTTCTTCAGGTGTCAGAATCTATATAGAATGTAGATAGATAGATCTCTTTATTGACACCATAATAATATAGTACACAGAAACTACAAACGTAATACTTAATAGGCACAATAGGCTCAAAGCAATCTATGTCATCTTGATATGTTATTTATATTCTATCTATGATTGATGGTTCTAAATTGCTTGTTTTTGTAATCAATAGCTAATGCGAAATTGCAATCCTAATGGCTGGTTAACTAAGTTACATTGCAAGGTCACGTCAAATAGGGTAATCAATCGTAAAGTTACAGCAAAATAGGTCATATGGCATAGCGTAATGAAGCTGCTTTGCTATTTTACTGGCGAATTGATAAAATTTTATTACTTATGTAATGCTGAATATGTGATTTGATTGTACCTAATGAAAATGTACCCCGGATCGTTGTCATCCTGAAAAATCACTTTAGTAATTTCACTTAATAATATAATACTAATCGTAAATATATTTTACAGTCGGACGTATCATCAAAGGACAGAGAAGTGTCGCACGATCAACTGAAGCAGTGGTGCGACGACAACAAAATAGCCACCTACATCGAGACCTCGGCGAAAAACGACAACAATGTCGTTGAAGCTTTCTCTTTGGCTGTGCAAAGGTATTGCTAAACTTTATGATCGCATATTTTATTTTAAGTCGCACGACGAAATGAGAAGTGACGACAACTTCGTCGATTCTGTCGTCGGCGACTACGACTAATGCTCGGTTTCTGAACCCTTGGTAAACTTTGACAAACCTATAACCTATTACTGTCTATGTTTGAATAAATAAATAAATATATAATAATTCAGCCTGTAACTGTCCCACTGCTGGGCAAAGGCCTCCCCTCACTATCGTGAGGAGGGTTAGGCCATAATCCACCACGGGGGCCTAGTCCGGATTGGTGGATAACATGCCTCCGAAATAATTCTCGGGCATGTTGGTTTCCTCACGATGTTTTCCTTCACCGAAAAGCGAGTGATAATTACGTACATATGTTAAACAAGAAACACATCGGTACGTGCCCGCACTGGGATTTGAACTCGCCACCTGCGTTTTCGAAGGCGGACGTTCGCCCACTAGGCTACCACTGCCATTATATTTCCAATAAATATAATTCCATATAATGCCAATAAATAAATAAATTTTCATTTTCTTTGGTGCCAGATAGAGACAACGATAGACTTAACGGTCGGTCAAAGTTAACTAGGGCTTCAGAAACCGGACATAAAACGTCGCTGTGGAAACTTTCTCGTTGGCAGTTACCTAGATTTTTTTTCTTTTGTGTCGAACTGTGTGCCTAGTGCGAGTTTTGACAATTTATTTACGCGCTCGGTCTGTTTGGCGTAAACTTGAAATTGTATGGAATAATAGCAGCGCCATCTAGTGACTGATTCACTGACGCTAGATGGCGCTGCTCTTATTCCATACAATTTCAAGTTTACGCCAAACGGACCGAGCGCGTAAATACATTGACAAAACTCGCACTAGGCACACTGAAGCATTGACGACAATAAAATAGCCACTCACATCGAGATGTCATCGGCGAAAAACGACTATAACATTTTTGAAAATCTTTGTTTCTTTCTTTCATTCATAGTAATTTCGCTTGGAATAGTGAAAATGAAACTATAATTACTATAATTACTTAAGCACAATAAAAAAAATAAAATTTAGAAATTGAAATAAACATTAAAAAACGTATAAGATATCATATATAAGATATACAACATATATTACTAAAATTTGCTCGTATTATTTTTCTACTTCGTCAAATGTAGATTGAACAAGTTTTACCGTCTCGCTGGCGGCAACGCGATACCGAACAACAATAATAACAAATCTACCTGCTATAGCACCTACTGTTGCGTAGGAAATGATCGATTGTTTCGATGGACGTGTCCATCAGAGGAATGAGGAAACCTGACTAAGTTTATTGTATCCGTGTCGATAGCCGAATTTACGATCAAACTGTCTAATATAGCTGAATAAGCTATCTACTTATCTAGACCTACCTATAAAACTTGACATTGACCTATTTGACGATACGTTTGGCGTAGTGGCTGAGCACTCGGACTGCTGCGCTTGGTGTCGCAGGTTCGATTCCCGCCCGGAACAAATAGTATTTGTGTGATCCTCAGATATTTGTTTCTGGTCTGGGTGGGTGTATGTGTATGTAAAATTATATGTCCGTAAAGGCTACCCACGATAAGGAGAAATCCTAAGGCTACGTTTTATAAAAAAAAAACACAGATTAAGGTCTAACCAGGTTATTGTCGCTATTATACCAACAACAACGCGACAAGGACCTTTTGGCGCTTGCGTGAGTGACTTTAGGTACAGGGAGGGCATCATGCAGCTGCTTTGTTTCGCAACAAAGCACTGTAAATTAACTTAATAGGTAGTTCCCCTTAGAATAATCCCCTACACTTGCGTTCGACATCATGAATCATTCCGGGACGCGTATATGGGAATGCTCATTCGATTCGACTCGGGCTGATAACGAACTGCGAAAATAACCACGCAGAAACTTATTGTACAAACTGGGAATCGAAGTATGAAAATTTTAGTGTACGAAGGGGTGTAGCCATCCATACTACAATAGGATTTGTAATACGTCACTGCAGGATCTTGTGTTTAGATAGAGTCTAGGTAGGCGAATAGGATGAGGGTTTCTAGCATATTCAATTACAGAACTTCTTACAAATCATATTGGAGTAAGTACGTCTGAGACGAGTTCCTATGTATCCACCGTCTGGAAATATTATTAGGCCTCTTACCATGACGTCTTATTGAAATCCAATCGAGGACCTAAACAGAATCGTTTTACTACTTATTCGTACCATGACGTCTTGTTGTGACATCTTGACGCTCAATTTAGGTTGATTTTAAAATCTAAAAGGATTGACGTCAACCTAAATGATATCGAAAGCCATGTATTACTATTATTTATAGTTAAATGATTCTGTTTAGGCCCTCAATTGGATCGCGATAAGACGTCATGGTAAGCCCCCTGTTCGTCTCCTCAGGCGACTGTTGGATGGGCCTTTCCAAATACTCCTCCCAGGGCTCGGGGACTCAGCGGCCACGAACGAGGTCGAATCGTTTAACGCCATTAGCCACTAATAGCAGTGAAGTGACAAGCGCAGGCGTTTGGGATTAGGATTAATTAACATATTTTCGTGGTTATATCCCTGGTGCGGTCAATTATGTTGTTGAAGCTATTCGACCGCCTAACAGTCTCTGACGCTAGAAGACGCCTGATAGACAGGTGCATCAAATTAAATATGTCGGCTCTAACAATTATCGTCCCTAGTCTCTTTCCTTTTGCATATGCTTTGAATGTGATGGCAATATTCAGTGACTTTTGCCGCTCTTCCCTCTACAATTCCGGTGCGGCGGTACCGTTGAATGTGCTACAATGAACGGGGAGAAGGAAAAGTCATCGGACTACATCCGAAAACCGTCTTACAGAAGTCTTTTCGATTGCTGTAAAATGGAAAAAAAAGTCTGTTCTCAAATTAGCTGCCTCTAAAATCGGTCGCTCCAGGCTCAAGCCTACTTAGCCTGCTGGTAAATCCGCCACTGGTAATATTGCATTAACCTTTGTCGCGGAACGAAAATACATCTTCTAGTAAACAACACTTAGCCACAAACTACTTATGTACACTTGCGGTTATTCAATACCACAGATAGAATCCTGTACCCATTTACCGATTGATATGTTTCTGCTAAGCTCCTTGACCTTCCTATGTGTGATATACACACGATGTGGAATGGCAGTATAGAAGACACCTGAAAATAGAGAAAGAGATGCTTAGATGGTTTGGACATTCAGAATGGATGGATGGAAAAAGATTGACGAAACAGATTTGTAGATGAATGGAAGTACTAATAGAATACTTTCACCATGCATTTAGTGACGGATATTATTTTGATATTACGAACGGAGACTTCAATTGAATTTATTTGTGTAGGATGAGGATTCGGAATCTGCTTGTTCAACGGTCGGTCACGGTTCAAGCGGTAGGCCAGGATGCGTCATTCGAATGCTTTGTGCCATTGACTGGCAATTATTTCTGACCGGCCACGTTTGAATCCGCCGCGAATTCGGTCCATACTTGTTATATCAAGGTGAAGGTTTAGGTTACAGATATTAACAAGCTTGCTGTGTTATTTTATCACGGATTTGTATGTTTAGTTCCAATATTGCAAGTCAAATGATGCAGTGTCCATTGTCAAAATAGTGTTTCCCTGTTAGAAGCGCAATAACAGTCGTAAATAATATGATAAGTATATATTAGGTATGTTAGTAAGGTATATTATGTTATGGGTCTTAGGATAATTTTTAGTACATACTAATGTTATTCGTTACCTGAATTAAAGATTTATTATTGTTATATTATAGGCTTTTTAGTCCGAAAACAGGAGGCAACACCGCGGTGCGCCACTAGTGTTTCATAAATACTTTTATGGTCTTTCAGGTGGGCAGATCTGGACCAGCGGGCGGAGAAGGAGCTGGGCATGTTCCAGCATCCGGACGCCGTGACCCTGCACGGCAGCCGCGCCGGCTCCAGCATACGCTCCACGTGCTGCTCCCGCTTCAACGAACCCTGAGGCCGATGGACCCTGGGATCTTTTAGGTCACCCTTGACTTGTTCCCGACTGCGCGACGCACAGGCGGGTAACGTAGTGTTTATCAGTATATGTATGTAATACTAGCTGTGCCCGCGACTTCGTCCGCGTTCGTACCTTTTAAACCTTCCCTGGACTTTTACAAATAATTCAAGACCAAAATTAGCCAAATCGGGCCAGCCGTTCTCGAGTTTTAGCGAGACTAACGAACAGCGATTGATTTTTGTATATACGAAAGAAGAAAGATAATAATGTTTGTATGTTTGTTGCTTTATGGCCCTCTAGAGTCTAGAACAAACGCGTGGGCTGATTTTGATGATTGTTACGGCAATAGATTTGTCCTAATCTTGAATGGGTGGTCTAGTTGGCTATGTAATGGACGGACTCAATATTGTATCATCATTTGAGTCCAGGGGGCGTATTACGAGCTTACTTAAAACCAGGCAAGTTCTAGGCAATTCTGTTTTACGGCCGTAAATTGTTCTGTTTCGTATTATGACCTACATTATGTCAAATGAAAAATCTATAATGCGAAATTGCCAGCTTGTTATTAGGTCAGAAGTAGGTATGACTGTCACGTTTTGTTACTGGCTGGCATTAGGAGGTCATAATACTAAATAGCCAGGCAGTTCAGTTTACGGCGTAAACTGACTGGGATTAAGAGTTCATAATACGGCCCCAGGCGGACAAACTTCAACTGCATTTGAACTCTGCAATTTCGCAAATCAATTGCAATCCGTCTGTACTCCTTTATAGTAGTCGAATTATTTCGAGTTACATTACCTAGTCAATCTGCTAAACATGCAATTATCATTTCTCATTCTGTATTGACATACAATACTAGCCAGATACTGTTTTATCCAAATTTAAATCCATATGTTTTGTATGTACCCTATAAACATCTAAGTATAAGAGTAGGTTTTTAGTTGAATGCCTATTGAAGGTAAGGTAAGGTAAGACAGATAAATTAGATCGACTGTTGAATTTTGACCAGAGGTTTGATTAAACACCTGTTTTAAAAACAAGACAAAAAATACTAGCACTGGTCGTAAAAGTCAGTTTATTTGAATGACTCACGCAGTTAAAGATAAAACAATAATGCAAGATGATGTACGTTTTTATGACGCGGTAGTTAAATTCGTGACCTTCTTGTCTAGAGGAAAAACGCTCTATAATTGAACGCCTAATCGGTTTGGGTACGTTTTGCACGCTTGCAATAATAATAACTAGGTATACTAGTACCCAACTTATAAGGCGCGTCGTGAATCTTCGTTCGCGCAGAAAAGAAAGTATGGCCGAAGATTAACGAAAGAATGCTTAAAACTTACAATCAACCTAAGATCACTATTATAAGGTTCATAATACACTGCAGCTGTTAGTTCTATCTCACTCATGCCACGCGGCGATCGCTAAGATGGCGGCGCGGCTGCCGACCAATAGCGGTCAATAGCATTTCCCGCGCTTTGAAAATTAATCTTCTGCGCAGGTACATCGGTAAGCCATATCAGTTGGGTACTACTATAATAAGTGTCTCCGTACTGCGTGGTAGAAAAGGACAAAATTAATATTTATCAAAAAAGAACGTGTTAGCGATTTTGACCTTTATGTCTAGTTTTGATTTCAAGTGTAGCTTATATATAGGGAAGTTAGTTCTAAATCGATTACTTCCACATGATAGTCTCTTTGTTTTCGAAACGCTGAACAGATTTCGATGATAGCACAGGAACCAAGATAGGGTAGGGTTGGTTTGATCCGAAAAAGAATTCGAATACCTACATAGAAAAGAACGCGAGCGCAGCTACTTTTAAGCTTATTTAATTTAATATTACCCATTTAAGTTGGTCCAAAGATTCAAAATGGATGTATGTAATTATTTAAGGTAAACGAAAATTATTGGTGCTGGTTATCCTAGTGTCTAGCTTATAAATTGTAGAATCTCTATGGTACCGTTTGCATATCTCTTGGAATGATATAATAACCCGCATTGGATTTTTAAGCCATTACCACACAGAGGCAATATCATCGGTCGATAATATCTCAGGCGTCCTTCAGGGGTTTCCTCTAAGGGGTTTTCTATTAGAACGTAGGATCTTACACACACCTGCGTTAAAAACGCTTTATAGGACGCTAGAAATGTAGAAAGATAAAAACGCAGCTGTGTGAAAGGCGTGGAAGTTTAGGAATAACTGGATTATTATTGGAATAACATGGTAATTGGGATTTAAACGGGTCTAATGCGCGCACAAACTAATATCAAAATATATAATTTTGACATACCTCGACGTTTCGGCCGAGTTACAAAGACCGTGGTCACGAGGAGACTGGTGAAATTCATGGTCTTCCTTTTATTTCTGAAACTATGTTATTTAGCAAAAATAATCCTTATGATGAAGCCTTTCGATCGGTATGATAAAGCTACAGGGTCATTATTTTTCTCGTGTAATGGGTTCGATTCCCGGTTCAACCATGTAATTATTTAAATATCTATGAGTGCAGTTTATATTGTTTTTAAAATTCAAATACCTAATGTCTTCTTTCAGTAAAATGTTCCATCTAAAATACTCAATGTACTTTCCCTCCATGTGGCATATCCGTGGGACGCCTGTATAAAGATTGAATTCCTTACTCACCTTTTTAGCTATGCCGCCGGGCTTCGGTGTGTACCCCCTTACAGCTGAAATTAATAATGCATCTCCTATCCAAGATTGAAATCGATCTAGGATTGCTGCCTATCGTTCGATCGATCTCCAATCTGCGTGCCTTTATAAACCAATCCACGGATCGGTTATTGGCACGTTTGACCCTAATAATGGATTGTAATATCAATCCCAGATAGCAAAATTTGGATTGGATTGATTAATTTCGGCCGTTAGTGTCTTCTAGCTTTGTGGTCAAATAGACGCTTTTGCCGTACCTATATAAGTTAATGTAAATGAAATGAGCTAACGCTTATTACCCCCCTATTTATAAACAAACTTCACTTAGTATGAATTCCGACTTCGAATAAAATTTAATGTGAGATAGTGGAGTCTGCTAGATGATATAAATCTTACAAAATGTATATATAATTATATATATTATATTATTGTGTATTGTTATACAGCTAGGTGGAACATTGAGAACCAAATTGTGTGTTGTGTATAAATAAGGTTTGTTGTGTATCTTTGCGCTTAGATATTCGAAATACTTGGGTAGTTATAATATTATGTAATGGACGCTTTACATTTTGCTTTATATACTTATAAGGGTGAGCTTTACTTAAACGGCTTAATTTTGTTAATTATACGAGTGTTTGGTTGTGATTGTAATGAAAATAGATTGCTTAATGGTTGTTCTATAAGGTAGTTTTTTTTAATTTTCAAATATTACACATTCCGGTTTTTATAATAATTCTATATAGATGAAATTTCCATTTTTGTATTTACTAGCTAAAGAGGACGGTATGTGCCTAGAATGTCTCTCTCTGAAATGGAAGAATACCCTAAAATACATAAAAAATATACTTAGGTACAAATCAACAGACGTACAAATCAACAACAAATTTACATAATACCAAAGATTACGCGGTGTAACGTATATTTTGGTTAGGTACGGATCGCTGAGGTTGTATCCAAATGTGTCCTGAGTGTGTTTGCGGCATGTTTACGGGCTCGATATAGTACGCGTCACCGTGTACTTTGTATGAAGATCCTGTACAGCGCCCCTACTGGCGCGTTTTTATGAACGATCTTCATACAAAGCGCCATGCGCGGTGACGCGTACTATATCGAGCGCGTAAAAACTTACACTAGACACACTGTCCGTTCCGTACTCTTCGATGCTTCGGTGGTTGCTAAGTTTGCCAACAATGTTTCTAGTTTTACCGGAAGACGTTGTTTCTGTGCGGACAGGTGGAGTGTATTCCTTATTCTACACTTTGGCGTCTACTACGTAACTAATTAATGATCTGTGAAAATAGTGATCGATTATTACGGTGAAATTTTGTTGTATTATAACAAGATTGTATTCACGATAACTCATTCAGTAGTAGGAATTTGGCCTAATGAACGCCTTTTAATAATAAGTAGATAGACAATCGTAGGTATGTATATTCGTATTATAGTAGCTTGTAATTCATGTTCATACACGAGACGGTGTAGTGCGTAGTGCCGTCCAATAAATAATATTAAACATAATATTTATTATTACAATATCTAATAGATTCATGTGTTTAGCATTTCGAACACTTGTTTTTATAAAATGTAGTAAGTTTTTATTTTATTTATTCTTTTAAAACGTAGCTCCACACTAGGATTTCTCCTGTGTCGTGGGTACCGTTTTCAGACATCATTTCACATACACATAACGCCCAGACCAGAAACAAATATCTGCGGATCACACAAATGATTGTTCCGGGCGGGAGTCGAACCCGCGACACCAAGCGCAGCAGTCCTTTTGTCTGTATTTTTATATAGATTTGATTAATAATATCTCATACATCATGTCATCGTCCATATCCAATCGGTCTTAAAGCTCGTATTGTCTTGAGCTATGTAGATTAAATTATTAATATTCTAATGATAGGAAGATATTATTAAAAAGGTAACCCTTAATCAGCTCCATATATGGGCTATTTGGCTATATGTCTCTCTTTTTCGCTCATTGCGAGACGTAAGAGAGCGAGAGAGAGGTGCGTCAAAACAAAATAATTACAGCGTATTTAAGAACGCTTCAAACGAATCTCAATGGAGTGCCTTCGGAATAGTTTGCGACATTGATTTTAAATGTTCTTCAGTAACTAGCATACTAAAAAAAATATATATTCCAACACAAGGTATTCCGAAGCCACTCCATTGAGATTCAATTGAAGCGTTTATAAGCAGAATTGACCCCCAGGTGCTTCTGATAAGGGTCGCCTTTTACGAAACACACTAGGTTAGACATTAGACTTAGAAATTAGAATTTATCTAGGTTTAAGTTCGTCAAGTGCCTGGCTTCAGTACCATATTACAAATGAGTTTCACGTTTAATGTTGTATAGACATAATTGTGTGGTGCTTTAGCGGATTGAATTGAGTAAAGACATGGGTGTAAGCAGACACGGTGTACCTTAGAAGTCACGTCGAAAGAAAAACGCGAATAATGACTGAAAATTTTGTCAAATATTGCTACCCGTCCCTGGTTACAACCTATGGAAATGATGTATTCAAACTAGCAAAAATACAAACTGCACTGTAATTTGCACGAAATAAATAGACAAGTGGAAGTGATTTAACTTTACATTTGTATGGGAACCGCTGTCGCCAAAGCGTTATTGTGCCCATAAAGGTTCATAAAGTCAACTGTCGTTTATTTTAAAACCTGCTTTACGAGATATTAAATGATATGCTTAATTTGCTTCATTGGCTGCATTTCAAATGCAGGGCTCTAAAACTGTACATAAGGCATTCCTCAATGTCTGGTAGACGTAGACCGTAGAGCATGCATAGTATGTATGGCACAACTGGCGTTTGTTTTGCACAACGGTTCAAATAGATGGCACGCTCGCATCAGTCTCTTCACACTTCCATTTGTTGTATCCCTCTTCCGTGGTAATTAGCAGTTTGGAAACGATTGATAGCTAGGTCTGTAACTGAATGAAAATTATGTGCAGTTTCGTAAAAGACAGTATTTTTATACAAATAATATTATTAGATAAGTTGCACTGTTATTAGTTAGTTATTGATAGATAATGTTGTGTATAGCGGGCAGGACCTTGATCTATTGTAACTTATATTATTTAAAATATACATCAATGTCACAGAATGTTGTTTTTTTACTTATATAACTTAATGAATAAGACAACCTTAATAAGGTTTATATGCCTCCTTTATAACGATTCCTACATAGCTATAATATTGCTATAGTAGCTATAATTATAATATTTCTACAGTAACCTATAGTAATATTAGCGCTATAATGTATGAGGGGTTTAGGAAACGTGGTTATTATAGTAAACGGTCGAATGAAACGAAAATAGACCCATTTAATAATATAATAAATAAAATACAAAATCACATAATCTTTGGAAACTACTCTACACATGCATAGTAAAATTACAGACATGTAATGAGTATTGTATACATAGGGTTATCTAACCTACCCATTAATAAAACAGTGCGCCACCAAAACTCAAACAAGTCTATACATTTTGAACGAGATTGTGTATCTTTTGAGAACACATGCGGAACAACGCGGACGACAGTTACAGTTTCGCTTGTCTTGTTCGATTCAGCCGTTTGTATGGAGTCTACTGTGCTTTCCAGGGCCAAATCATAGTTTAGATTGGGATCAATTTCGATACATCATGTACTAAAATTTTAGATTTTTTTATCTTCAGTGTAGTTGTTGAAATATGCCTCAGACATAGATGCGTATTATGTATCACACTAGTTTTTAAACGTAGTTCCACACTGATTGCTTCTGTATCGTGGGTACCTCTTACAGACATATAATTTCACATACACATCACGCCCACATGTGTAATGTGTATGCTACATTTTAAGGTTATTCAAAACCTAAATTGCGCTACGCTGTTAGGCTTCAGTTTTATAGGAAGCTAGGAACTATAAATGTTAAAAATAGACACGGTTATCTTAACGCAAGCTACTTTCAAAGTGTTTAAGGTATTCAATTTATTTGTATGAGCTGTGGCAACGCACAAAATAGACGATACGATACAATACACAGTGGAGACAATACACTTACAAATATGCAAATAGTATTTATACTATCCCATCCAATAATAGTTCGAAAATCTCTACAAACTATCACATGTACAACAGATTATACCGCAAACGTTTTTCTAATATAACGATAAGAAGACAATTTCCGTTTTGCGATTTCAATATCTGTGGATAGCCCTAAGTATCTGTATGTAAGTATCGTTATTTAAGTAAACTAATTTGAGCATTATAACTACTCCAAAAGTACTACTTTCCCATTATGGCACTTTTGGCTTATCTACATTTTATTATGGCTTCAAGTGTTGTGTCGATAGCGACTTCTTGAAATATATCTGCAGTGGGTGACAAGACTAACTGACATGTTCTTGTACGTAAGACACAAATCACATACACTTTGAAACTTACTAAAAGTTTTACTAGGTTAATTATAGACCTCAGTAAGTAGTTACACCATATAATATACGAATTCAACACTTGTTAGCACTTACTATTTTACCCAAAAGTTTAGACCAGAGTTAAACAGATGTTTCTAAAATTTTGTTTGACAAAATCGACGTCTATCACTCGCGTTGTCACTCAATCCTGGCATTCATAATTATTTTACTCGTAAATTTGTCATTGAGTTAGAAAAAGCGAGGGTTAGACGTCGATTTGTGGAGAAACTATTACTTAGACAGATCTGTTTAACTCTAGTTTAAATCTTTTGTGGTTAGACCGTAACAGTCGAATTAATAGTCGAGAAGTCAACAATCCCAGAAAACAGTGGAATAGGGACTACGTATAATACGTATGGTTGAAACAGCTAACATATACCATCGCCAAATCAGCCACGTATGATGCAATAAACGATTGAATTTGTATCCTTTCGCGAACTATCTGTTTATTTTTACCGACTTCCAAAAAGGAGGAGGTTCTCAATTCGAGTGTATGTTTTTTTTTAATTTAGATTAAAGGCACGTAACTACAAAACTAAAATAATTTTGATATTTAAAACTCTATATCGATCGATAATTCTTCTTTTTAGCAACCTCTCCACTATAAATTCGACTACAATTCTAATTATATGCAGAAGGTAGAACAACATCTAACGACAACATCTAACGTAAACACCATTAAATTATAGCATGCAGACCTCTAAACCCTTAACTTTGGAAACATCTACCCCTATTTCAACTACGACACCATTTACCCAAACTTAACGAAAATGTCTTACCACTTTTCAACATTTCATATATTATCTAATTAGCTTTACATTTGAGTCTATCTATCTATACCTTCTTCAAAATTAGGTACGTTCGTATTATGCGCAATAGCTGTATATCTTGTAGGGGCCGTACCGTACATTGTTCATGTGATGTTTTTTCAGCATTTTTAGCCCCACCTTTGTGATATGGGGTGATGTTGACTAACCCCCCTCCACCCGCAAGCACGTGTATTTTAGTACCTATAAAAAATCTTGAAATTTTTAGAAAATTACGTTGAAATTACCTTGAAATACAGGTAGGTATATAACGTTTATAATAAAATTTAATTCCGAAATAAAGGACCATGACAAAAAGTCTAGACAAAGTTGCAAATTGTTTTTGACTGGCAAAATAAATACACGTGGTATCTTGCTAACCCCCCCCCCCCCCCTTGCCCCTTGTGATATATCGTGATTTTTGTGAAACCCCCTCACCCCCTTTCAAACCTCACTTGATTAATGGACGGCCCCTAAGTCAGTACATTATAATATTACAGTCAATGTCTTGTTAGCTGCCTGCTACTATTTTATAATAGCATATTGATTGCGACGAGACCAAAAACGTTAACATCTCATATATTTTGTCAATTTCACTACAGATCTATCTAGTAATTAAGTGAAAGTTTACATAGAACTATTTAAAAATCATATTAAATGGAAGAACATTAGTTCAGAGCATTGTTCTGTAAACAAATGGTTGTCTTTAGTTCGGATTACGGACGATAATTTTACGTGATAACGTCATGATAAAACATTTATAAAAAATTGCATACTTTTATGAATTGAATTGAAGTATTATCAATGAATTGATTGAAACAATCAATCAATAAAAACCTTGATCCCTCGGTCTGAATTTGCCCTCCGAAGCATGGATCTATGTAAATTGGCACTATATTTTAAAACAGTAAACTCTTCTTTCAAAATAACCCAACTCTATCATATTATTCAACAGTTCTTATGTGAAGCTAAAACTATTTATCAATGACTTATAACCTTATTACAGTTGCCGATGTCCGAGTGCGCCTTGATTGTTCAAAAGTGGTAAGGCTATTTCTGGCAGCATACTCCTGACTGCAGTGTCCGGCAATGCGATTAGATCGGCTTCCTCGCTTTGATCATATCCTGGCTCACCTGGAATTAAAATATGTGCATCAGTTAAACTTGCATCAGAATCGGGCAAGAAATTTCCGATTGTACTTTTAACATTTTGGTTTCACACGATTGTATATTTAGCCAGTGTCATTTACGACGTAATATATAACGGGAGAGAAGCCCCAGGCTTCTTTTTAAAAAGTGTGACGTCGACATTGCTGACGTTACACTTTTAGTTTTTGTTGTAAAATATTGTAATAATGTCGAAATGCTCAGTCAGTCACAGAATCACCAAAAATTGTGACGTCAGCATTGCTTTGGTGACGTCACACTTTTAGTTTTTGTTGTAAAATATTGTAATAATGTCGAAATGCTCAGTCAGTCACAGAATCTCCAGTCTGGGCAATATCTCCGTAATGCTTTACACAAACCTTCTTCCTGGGAGTTTCGGAGCAAATAAAAAAACCGGCCAAGTGCAAGTCGGACTCGCGCATAAAGGGTTCCGTACCATTATCGATAAAAACGGCAAAAAAAAATTACGTTGGTTTTATGGGAGCTTAATTATTAACATTTATTTTATTTTCTAGTATATTTTGTTGTTATAGCGGCAACAGAAATATATCAGTTGTGAAAATTTCAACTGCCTAACTATCATGGTTCATGGTTCAGCCTGATGACTGACAGACAGACGGACAATCGAGTCTTAGTAATAGGCTCCCGTTTTAGCATTTGGGTACGGATTCCTGAAAATGTTCAAATTGAATTGCTATCTCATCTATAAGCATCACAAAATTATAGGTGCAACATATCTACCTCCCAGAGCTTGGTCTCAGTGTCTTTATCAAAGACATACTGCGAGTTATATTCAGTGCAGTTCCGATAGAACTTGCCCGTCTTGCCTTCGATGCTGTAGTCGGTTGCACAGAAAACGACAGTCTCGGCGCCCTGGAAAAATAACACAAAACATAAACACAATGTTGTTATGGTAACAACCAGTCAATTGGGCTTTACTTGAACACAGCAAGACCACATGGAATAGTTCCTCACAAAACTATTTACTATATTTTAGCACTAATGTTATTGCAATCGATACAACTTGTAAATTCTAATATAAAATACAGTTCTTTAATATTTTCCAATTATTCACTAGTTTTTTTAATCTTAAGTGCTTTTTCGTTGAATTAAACCCCAAAGCCACACCCTTTTTTTTAGGGTGGAAAATGCCTTCGCACTTCCCTTCCGCCACGGGGGTGGTGGAAGGGGGTGTGTGGGACATGAGCCCACTAAAACCCCCCCGTGAGCCGTCGATCTGCCTGGAGTGGGGCGAGATGGGGTCGTGTTCGCATTCACCATAACCTACCCCAATTCAAATTATACTTTAACTATGGTGGAACGACGCGCCAAGCGCCTTCATTACATCAACAAACAACGCCAGAAAACTATCCCGATTCCAAAACCTGTTCAGATACAAACAGACTACGGAACGTGGTTTTTTCGATTCTGTGTGAGTATTGTTCACTTGTACCATGTTGTACATTGCTTTTAGGCAGTTAATTACAGGTGCTAACTAAGTATCATGGGGCATGGGCTCATAGGTACTTACTTTTTCGGCCGTCCGCATGTATAAGAAGAAAAGTGGCGCAATCAAAAAGTAGTGGTACCATTTCACTGTGTACCTGAAATTGTACAAAAGTTTGTATGTTCATTTATTTTAGTTAGTTTAAAGAAAGAAATATTATGAAAAGATTTAAAAATGTATGTTTTATATGTGCATACATTAACACATAAGATTTTTTTCCCGTTAAAATTGTAAGGTTTCAGTGCAGTCGGCAGGACTTAGGTACAATACTGCCGACTACCTGATTTAACCACGCTAATGACGTCATAGTACAAAAAAGGTCTGTTAATATAGGTTGACCTTGAACTTCAAACTTAATAGACAAACTTGTTTTTTTTAATAATTAATTAGACCTATAATCTATATCAGCCTGTACAAAGTAGTATCAGTAGGCAATTATTTATTAAAAAAACTGTTGTCTCATGATGACCAGCGCAATGCAGTGCCACAAGGAATTCAGACATTGTAACTTGACCCACCTTGCTGCTGGGCTGCCCACGCTTCAATTTCCCTTGGGACCTTGATCACCATTAACTCACCACCTCGCTCTATACTAAAATTGAGTAGTTCTTTATACACATACCTGAACAGGTTTGTAAAGCAGAATCCTGGGCAGCAAGCGCTCACATCCACCCCGGAGCCCCTCAGCTGATCCGCCAATGCCCTCATGAAATACGCGTTCATCAGCTTCGAGTTACAATAACCGGGGTTGTGCCGACCCGCCTTCCCTTTCTTAGCCAACTCGATTTCCTCTCTAATATTGAGGTCATGGAAGTCGATATTGCCTCGCTCGTGTAGTGTAGACGATAAGATGACAATTCTGAAATGCAGAGGACACTGTCAGGATCTCAACAATAACGTAGTGGTTGTCTGGCGAAAGAGGTATCGCTGGCCTCTGGTGTCAGTTTGTCAGGGCCGGGACTTCTATTATGGCTATAGCTGTACAAGTAAGAGAAACAACTAAAGTACGGAATAGTGCATTAAACATTTTCTTCCTATTAATTTGCAAGTTTTGATTCTTTTTGTTACTTTTCGGGTACGAAAAAAGTGGCAACAATATTAAAAAAAAAAAATCTTTAGAGATGTGAATACTTAGGGAAATACATGGCGAAAACTTATAGATAGACCATAAAAAAAGCATAGAATAAATCAGTAAGTATGCATATACTATGGGACTAGTAGTGGTCCATAAGATTAAATTCACCAAAAAAGCAGTAGTCATTGCAGATTAAACAATACAATTCGTAATGGTAGTAACCCACCTGCTTGGTGTAGCCCTTTTCAGCAAATCCATTAGCAAATTGGTCAAGTAAAAGTGTCCGAGGTGGTTTACTCCCATGTGTATTTCAAACCCTTCCTTGGTCTTCTGGTCTTGGTTCAACGGGATTGCCACACCAGCATTGTTGATCAGCACATCAATTTTGTGGAATCCAGCCTTTACTATTTCAACAAACTTCTCTATTGACTCCAACGATGCTAGATCCAACTGCATAGGTATCTGAAAGAATTGTATAATTGTATTGTAATATGATTTAGGTCTACCTACATTTTCCCTACATGTTTTAAAAATACATTATCAAAGGTTACTCAAGAAAAGAGTTCTCTTTATAGTTGGCTACAAATAAAATATCATGTACTAGTGATACAATATGTTTTTGAATTTCGTATATCTGTAACTAGCTCATGATTACAGATGAGGTCATGCTATAAAAAAGTGGACTATGGTAGGTAGGTACACGTCAGAATTAGCTTTTAAAATAAACATCAGAATGTGTTATCCGCCGTACCTGTGAAATTTAAACACACAGTTTACCCTAGACTAGATATTGTTTACTTTGATGCAAATAGATTAATAGACATGTGCATCCGAGGGCAACGCCCTAAGCAATGAACATTTTATGTTGCAACTTCAACAAAGATAATGATTATACACAACACACATCAAAAAAGTCTAAGCAACATGTACTAATTTCAGGTTCTTTTCTGGTTTGCCGAGCTGTATGTGGACGCGCATTGTCAAGCATTAACGTAAAATCGGAGCCAAAGGTTTGTGCAAATGGATGGACATAAGGTCTGAGAATATCCTCAACGTAATTTTCAGCGTTCATGTTTCCATTTACGAAAACGAGCTCAGTTCGCTTGTGCTTTATTCGCCTTCATAATACCCGCCCATACCATAACTGTTGAGCCACTGTATGGATGGACTTCCTGAACGCACCTGAGCCTTTCAGTATTTTCGGCCCGACGGTACACTCGCACCCTTCTTGTATCAGGCCTAAACCCGAATCGCGACTCATCGGAAAACCTAATTTTATCCCATTGTTCCTGGCTCCATGTTATGCATGCATGTTGCTTAGACTTTTTTGATGTGTATAGTTGCACAACACACCCCCAAAATCTTCATTTTCAGCATAAAATTTTGGACTTTATTTAAAGTTTTAAAGTGATATTTTTATCCTCCCACAACATGAAGGTTCAGGGGCAAAATCTACAAATGTGTTTGATGTGATATTTATATACATAATATTATATTTATTTTAATAATCAAAAATGTATATCGATCTTACTATGAATCTAGCCAGACAGGTGTTTTCGAAATGAGACACTTTGTGCTTGATTTGTATGAACTTTGGGGAGTGATCAGCCTGTTCAAGGTACTCACAGCCTGGTCACATCTGGCTGTCTCACCACTGTACCTATTGGTTACATCAAATAAGGCCTGTATCAAGGAATATCATCTTTGGTACTGAAAAATCAGCTAGAGAAGCAACTGAAGTTCAGTGTCCTAGAGTAGCTTACAGAGGGGTTTGGTTGGTCGGGGTGTGTATTGGAGGCTATATCAATCTTACCAGTTCACCATCCGTTGGCTGTGCCTTTCTGATTTTAGCGATCGCAGCCTTTGCCTTGTTGATGTCCCTGCAGGCGAATATGACTCGCGCTTTCCTCTTCACGAGGGCTTTGGCCGTCTCGTAGCCAATACCGCTGTTGGCGCCAGTAATCAGGAATGTCTTGCCCCTGAGGCAAGTGTTCGTAACGTATTTCCCCCAACTTCTGGATCTCCATTGCCGAATCAAGCCAAGAGCAACCACTACAGAAATCGGAACGGCTGCGTACAAAACTGTTGCCGAAACCATGGCAAATACTTTCAATTTATTTGAATACAATTTGCAAAAGAATTAGATTGCAAAATGCAAAACACTTTATGCGTAGATATTGAACTGCTTGCTATTCTATCTTTTTTTTTTTTTTTTGTTTTAGTGATGGCTTCGCACGGTTTGTGCATATAGCCAGTGTCAAGTATTTTATTTTAAGTATTTCTTAATTTCACAAGAAAGTCACAGTAATGTTATAGCAATCGTGGTCAAGTAGTCAAGTCAATTATTTACAACGTCAAAGTCACGATTCAGTAAAGGAGTGGATGCTTTACTGAAACTTCCTGGGAGTTTTGGAAAAAATGCGAAATGACACGTTTTTTGAGTTTATATCATTCGCCTACACTCGTGCACGTTAACGAACACTTAATGGTTAATATTCCACCAATATTACACATTAACACTCGAAGAAACACAAGTTTGAGCTAATAATACAAAACCAACAACGTCTCACTATCGGATTCCCGCCAAAACTCTATTCTATCTTTACAAGTTACTTTAGTACGGGGCTGGATCCATCGATCAATTACGAACAGGAGAACACATTACAGCAGCAGACTGACACTGACAGCAACAAACAACAAAGTTACTCTTTTATTTTGTTTTAGTTATGGCTTCGCACGGTTTGTGCATATAGCCAGTGTCAAGTATTTTATTTTAAGTATTTCTTAATTTCACATTAAGATAGTCACAGCAATGTATATAGCAATCGTGGTCAAGTCAATTATTTACATCGTCAGTCACGATTCAGTAAAGTAGTGAATGCTTTACTGAAACTTCCTGGGTGTTTTGGAAAAAGTGCGAAATGACACGTTTTTTGAGTTTATATAATTTGCCTACACTCGTGCACGTTTTTTTTTTTTTTTTGTTTTAGTTATGGCTTCGCACGGTTTGTGCATATAGCCAGTGTCAAGTATTTTATTAACTAAGTATTTCTTATATTCACATTAAGAAAGTCACAGCAATATAGCAATCGAGGTCAAGTAGTCAAGTCAATTATTTACATCGTCAAAGTCACGATTCAGTAAAGTAGTGGATGCTTTACTGAAACTTCCTGGGAGTTTTGGAGAAAATGCGAAATGACACGCTTTTTGAGTTTATATCATTCGCCTACACTCGTGCACGTTAACGAACACTTAATGATTAATATTCCACCAATATTACACATTAACACTCGAAGAAACACAAGTTTGAGAAAATAATATAAAACCAACAACGTCTCACTATCGGATTCCCGCCAAAACTCTCCTCGTGCACGTTAACAACACTTAATGGTTAATATTGAAGAGGAACTTTGTAGTTCCTCTTCGTCTGTTCCTGTCCATAGATAAGAGTAACTTTTGAGTTTTGGCGGGAATCCGATAGTGAGACGTTGTTGGTTTTATATTATTAGCTCAAACTTGTGTTTCTTCGAGTGTTAATGTGTAATATTGGTGGAATATTAACCATTAAGTGTTCGTTAACGTGCACGAGTGTAGGCGAATGATATAAACTCAAAAAGCGTGTCATTTCGCATTTTTTCCAAAATTCCCAGGAAGTTTCAGTAAAGCATCCACTACTTTACTGAATCGTGACTTTGACGATGTAAATAATTGACATGACTACTTGACCACGATTGCTATAACATTGCTGTGCCTTTCTTAATGTGAAATTAAGAAATACTTTAAATAAAATACTTGACACTGGCTATATGCACAAACCGTGCGAAGCCATAACTAAAACAAAAAAAAACTACAAAGTTTTTTATTTATTTTGGTTATGGCTTCGCACAGGTTGTGCATTTAGCCAGTGTTTCTTATATTCACAATAGGAAAGTCATATCATTTAAAGCAATCCTCGTGGTCAATTGCTAGTTAAAGTCACAGTTTAGTAAAGTGGTGGATGCTTTACTAAAACTGCCCGGGAGTTTTGAAAAAATGCGAAGTGACACGCTTTTTGGGTTCATAATATAATTAGGTACTTAGCTAAGGGACGTAGCAGCACTAGGCAGACTTTTTCCGTGCGTCACTAGTTACAAGCATTTCGTTCGCTCGATCAGTTATTATTATATAACTAAATAACAGTTTTTTTTCTTACATAAGATAATATTTATAGTTTGTGCACTGCGGGAAGAGAATCCGAGATCTACTAGGTAAAAAATGTCATAAAAAAATGTGGGTAAACGGGAGGGAAGTGGAATTAGTGGAAAGTAGGAGAGGAAATCAAACACAGACACGTATGTATTTAGCTGAGCTGTTTATTTGAAATATATATAAGGGACAACTAGATTAATATCTGGATTCCAGACTAAGAAAAACAATTGATATGGCAACATTATGTATATAAATATTAATTTAATGTATGAAATTTATTCTTTACAGGCATTAGGAATAGGTAGGTTAGAAGACAAGTTCAAAAATGACTAAGTAAATTATTAATTTCATAGAATATTAGAAAAATGTTCATGAGCGTTACTAGGCAAGTGCCTAGGTACCTACTTATTAGATACATTTTACAAACAACCCTTATTGCCATCTGGGTTTATTATTTAATGTTTTCATTAACAATCATTGTTGGTATATTGTAAGTTTAAAACAATTATATAAGAACAAAAATCAATTTTGCATTATTTACGAGTATAATAATTATGCACGATTTGGAATGTGTTGTGTTGGTGACATATTTATTTTAAGATGACGTAAAATATTGGCACTTTTTTAATATTACAAATATAATAATGTAATTTACAGTATCGTAAATTTGTGCCACACACACAGCAATATTATTATTACGGAATGTGTAAAATATCGGAAATAAATTCAATATTAATTAAATTTTCTTTTATGAAAAGTTACCATCCGTTTTTGGATTACCTACATCAAAACCTTTAGGTACAATAACTGCTATGTTTGCCTGAATACAGTAAGTACCTACAAATTATTTTTAAAACAAAAAATCATTCAACACCCTTTTCACATACATTTATCATGACAACATAGGTACATAATAATATAATGTAAACATTTTTATCCATCTCTTCGACCAATAAAGTACTAACTATTTAATCATAAACTAAAATGTAGATTTTCTATATAATAATTATGAGAAAACACTAAGTATAGGTATTTAAAACCCTCTCGTCACCGCTCACATGCATATAATATTTTAAGCTTTCGTTTTTAGTATAAAAATTATACTGCCCTGAATATTAAAAGCATTTCTCTTTAAAAATCTTATTATAGCTAAGTACATATTTAATTAATACTTATCCCATTTTATGCCATTGTCGGCTGTGCGATAATTTTATTCAATAAACTATTGTCAAAGAATTTAAACACTTCATATTTCATAATTATTAACAAATATAATGGGTACTTAAACAACTAAAATTGTATTAATAAATTGTCTGTTTTATAAAATTTACTTTCATAAACTAAATTTTAAGTTGTTATATTTAATAATTTACTAACAGGGTTGATATAATATATAAACTATAACAACATGTATGTTAGGGTTTTTTCGTATTAAGTATTAGGTATTTGAATATTATGTTTTTAACTATTTGGGATATTGTAGTAATATTATGACAGTTATTAAAAGTTCTGCTATTACGTACATATATATAATTTATATGTATATTATAACATTTGCACGATGTAGATAAAATAATACTTTATGCATAATTTTAAAGTCACTTCAATTGGTTATATTATAATCACATATAATAATGATTATTTACTTTAGGTACCGCTATATCTTTTCACACGATCGAGATTCAGCAAAAGGGAGTAAAAAACTGGATTCACTTAGGATCGGGAGGTTTCGCACAGGCAAACTATTTGTTAAGCCAACATTCGATAACCTTTGTTGTGCTGTATTCCCAAGGGATGAATTAATTTCAAGCATTCGCCTACTTATATATAATTATTCTCACATAGGAGTGGACAGCTGGTGTCGCGACCGATCCACGCCTACGTCTACCGTCACGACTTTCCCGTCTACCGGCGTCCCGCTATCCACCTCACTGTCCGGCATGATGATACACATGAACGACTTGCCACTAGTCACATCCTTGGGGTAAATAGTCATGGGAATGAACCTATCGCTCGTGCCGTCGACATACGCCCCCAACCTCGAGTACACCTCCGGAAAGTGCTTCTTCAGATTCACTCCCCTAATTTCCAACTGCTGCGATATGTTTTGGAAGCATATTTCTCGAAACTTATGAGTCGTGGCGGCGTTCTTATCAGCCGCATTGACTAATTTCGAAGTCAATATCAAAGTATCCCTATCTTCAGGAATGCTTTTGCTGTCTCGCCTTTGTCGCCTTCGGTTTTGCTCTTTTATCACGGCCGATACGCTTTTGCTGAGGCGCAGCTTTGCACATCTCGACACCATCTGTCTCTCCCATTTAACGGCACCTTTCGTCGGCACTTCGCTGATAATACACACAGCCACGTATAAAATAACCCTCGTCTCGGGGTTGTAGGACTTACACAGCTTGACTACTTCAGTATAGAGTTCAACGCCCATTTCGTTCGGCTGGAGAGAGGTCCACTTTACGAATTCCGGTTCGCTGAGATACTGGAAGCCGTGAGTCGTGAACTTCTCTGCCGCCTCGGGGCTCGTAAAGAACACTTTGACGACGCCCCTGCCGAGTGCGAGGTAGCCCTTGTGGGCTATCGTGCTGATTTGATGGAGAGCATCCGCGTCTTCCTTAGCCGCTGATATGATTTGTCTACATAAAGCGCTGGCTCGCGAGTGCAAGCAGACTTTTCTATGTTTCTCCCAATGCGCCCTGCGGCATTCTTTTGAGCAGTACATGGTGGTACAGTTGTGGCATGTTTTGTAATGCCTTTTGGCGTCAGCTAGCGGCGCACGGGACGTGCATTTGGGGTATTTGCACTTGACGAACGCGTCGTCTGTGCTGTTTTCTGTTTGCAAGGAAGCTAGGGAACCTCTGGAGTCGTGGTGCGTCAGGCGCGAGTCGGCGGGGCGCAGGGCCGCGGCGTCGAGGCTGGTGCGGCGGTCGAGGGAGCCGCTGTGCTGCGCGAAGGGCTCACTCCGGCGTCGGGAGTGCTCGCCCCGCGCCGACCGTGACCGCCTCGACTCTTGCATCATCGCTGGGTTATCAACTGAATCCTTGCCTGAAAGATGACGGCGTCATAGTAAACATCAAATATTAACACCTTGGAGCATGATACGACAGAATATTACATGAAATGAGACTCAGAACCATCCTACAATTCAACAAAAAGAAGCGTGAAAACATCAAACATGCTTTTGGTTGACATGCTCATAAAAAAGCTTTACAGCAGGATATTGTGCAAACGTATACCTACCTACGGGATCAAACTAAGTACCATGTCAAGCATAGTGGAAAATATGGTATTGATTGGCCTCCGTACGTAACGTTCGTGGTAGGTAGGAGGTATAGTGCAGTGTGAGAATGTTGAGTGTGGTACATGAGGACGTGAAAAGTTGCGTCAAAAGTCACTTTACGCAAGTGTTTTTACAGAAGCCAAAAAAACCAAGTACCTATACCTCGAGGGCCTTCCTATGGGCTGTGGAACAGAGCTTCAAAAACGTTGGTAAAGTGACCTGAACAGGACGAAAAGGTATAAGTAAAATTGGAACGGCCCGACTTACATATCGTTCCTACCTGGTCGGTCCCGGTCCGGACTCGGATCGGTAATGGAGCTGGGGCCTTCGCTAGGGGTGCTGTAGAAGCGGGAGGCGGGGGAGGCACTGCTGTGCCCACTGCTGGCCAGCTGCTCGTAGCGAGGACTCTGGGAAGGTAAGGGATCTTGACGATCTTGGACGAGATGCTTGGCGTTGGGGTCTTAATAAAATTTGTTGTACCTTTTAGTTGATTATTCTATGGTTCTAAATAAAAACCGATCTGAGTGCGGATCCTTTGAGATTGGAGTTCTAGATCCTGCCATGGAAATGAGACGTACCTACCAATTATTGTGAAAAGCCTATTTTTTGGACACTGGTATGAGAGCAAGATTATCTCATCACCGTCTTTCAGGAAGAACTTGAACGTATTTTCAGCTAGTAGGTGGCGGTTGTATTGTTTTGAGATTATTACCTACTAAAAATTTCCTCAAGGGATCTCATGTTCAATAAAACTATCTCAAGGTACCTTTCCACCCGTCAAGTAATAAGGGCTGCTAGATTTCCTAGGGCTGGGCTGTGGGGTTGGTATCCTCGCTGGCTGCGACGGCAGGCCCAGGAGTGAGTCCAGCACGTCTTCTAATGTCGTGGAGCCGGGAGACGGCCTCGTGATACCAAGGTTCAGAGACCGTTGGGAGTCTTGCCAGTCTGCAAGCACAGGGGTCACATGGGATTGGACATTATTATAGGGCATTTAATAGTCTCTAAAGCTTAAAGACAGGAACAGGTTTTTATTCAAAGCTAAGTAAGTGGGTTCCGGAAGCGAAGTGGAAACTATATACCGTTAACATGCGGATATTTCATTCAACTATGAAAGATTAAAAAAACAACTTACCGTTGCAGTGTTGCTAGCAGTGAAATTTCTCTAAATAATTTGAATGGATAACTCGTAGCCATATTTAAAGAAGGTTTAGTTTTAAGGTACCTATAGGTAAAGTGTAATGTTACGAAATATTTGATTGTGGAACATACGTAATAATAGGTATGCAAAATCTTAGGTAGGTATGTGTTAAATTATAAAATAATTTTTATGAAAAGAAAAGTAATTTTGTAGTTTCATTATTATTATTATGTTAGAGACAATACAATTGCAAGCCCGTGATAAATTAAAAATAAATCATAAAAAGCAGTGAACAGCACGAAATAAAATAAAACGAAACATTTAAAATAAAAATGAATATATTTTATTAATCACTATTTTTAAATGTAACTAAAAGTAGATTACAATTGCTTTCGAAAACATAAATACGACATAAAACAGTTGGATAAATTTACGCAAGTTTTCGATATAACATAATTTGTTTTATAACATCAAGGTACTTACCGAGATTCTATAACTTAGTACAATCATATTGCATAATTATAGCTACATAGATTTAACACAATCATTTATTTAGGCAATTTTCTATGGTAAGTCGGGGTTTGAAAATATCTAGAGAGCTATGTATTAGGTACCAAATTGAATATTGTTAGCAGGAAAAGTAGGTAGGCGCAAACTTTCAATGCAATAAAACGTAAAGTCCTATCACATTTTGTCATAGACAATAGACGGAAGATGTTTCTTTTTAATTAAAAAATATTGCTATCCCGTAGGCCAGGCATATTCGTTACGTAAAATTTCGAATTTTCGATGGTGCGAATTTGGAACGCAATTCTGAATTTATTTTCTAACCTAATCAGAACCTGTATAATTTACTTAGAAGCATAAATTATTATGCCCCAACATAAATTACGAGGTGATTTAAGTAGAAGGAATTTGAAGTTTTTCTAGATTCCAGACTTTTGTCACTTTTTACCACCATTTTCTATGGTTCTGATAACTGTTGCCATAAGAAAAAATATACTTACAAATATTTAAATAAAATAGACACAGTGAATTGTAAGCAATAATAAATGCTTTCTTTGAATCATTTTGTGACTTATTAAAGCTTTATTGTACCTACAAAATGTTAAAACTTTAAACGAAACAAAAAAAAACTTGACATTCGAAGCTATATTTAGCACCTAAAACAAAATACGAGCAACATAAAATTGTATTTACAGAAAAAATACTAAATTAAAACTAGCATAATTACTAAATACTTAATGATTCAAATTAAGAAAAAAATAAACACACGAAATGAAATAATTTAATCTGTACATCAAACGAAACTATTACCTAAGGAGTTAGCTGGTTCATATTGGATTTTGCAATTAATATTATGGCAAATATTTATAGAAAACTTAAATCTTAATTATTGACTCAATGAATATATCATACAAATGAGAGATAGGTAGGTACGCGAATAAATTGATATGTCTGATATAGATAATGGTAAATCAATAGTCAATATTAATAATTGATCACTTATGGGTAATATTATTTTGAATGAGTAACACATATTGATTAAAAATGCATAATTAAATAGAATTAACATTATAATTCATAATATTCTATATAACTCAATAATACAGCTACGCCATACGTAAACAGATAACATGAAGTAGAAGAATTAAGTTGCCATTTATTTTTTCGAACAGGCAACAATCAAATAAATAAAATAAAACTACCGTCAAGTCCATGTATAATAAAAAGCTGTGTTGCGTGATTCACATACACTCGTAAGCGTACTACAAGCCAGTGCTTAACATTGCAAAATTAAAAACACTTTACAAAAAAAACAAAACGTACAAAAATCGGGAGTCGAAAAGTGCATACTGTCACAAAAATAATGGTCCTGAGTCTTACACAGTCTATAAAGCTCTATTACATATTTTATAAAATTCACAAATGGCGTCCGGAAAGGCCATTTCACAAGAACTAAAATTCATAGAACAGCACAAAAATTAACGCACGAGTATTAAACGTAACATAAAAATTAACAATGACACTGCAGGTTGGATGTCGATGCGTAAATGCAAATCGTGGCGCCTCATGATCCTCACAGTGAAATCGAGTGGAGTGTGTACATTTTGCGTTCAATGTGCATTGCCGCATTGGTTTGGGAATGTGTCTGTGATCGGCTATCGAGCCTGCAGTGTTACGGTTGGTGGTCACGCTCGCTCACCGGGCGCCGCGCGGTGCTCGAGCCGCAGGGACGACGGCGGGCGCGGGTGCGGCGGCGGCAGCGCCTCCGACACCACCAGCGGCGTCTGAGGCGACTCCAGAGGCTTCGTGCCTGGAAAGGGCGAAATCTTTCATTAACATTGACTTTCATTTGACTCGATGCTTGGTCCTTCAGAACCAATGCCAAAATGATATCTTTCCGGAACTCCCGGATTTGATTAAATAGTGCTAAATACTTTAGGGGCTCGTTTTCCAGGGGAAATATGTTGTGATTGAACTATAAATATTCTGAGGCTGGATGAAGGACTATTATATTTGTACCTATGGTATTTCTAGCTCCTGATACCCTAGGTAGGTACAGGGAATCAGCTAGGAGTCAGATTTATGTATGCACTCTTGACGCATTATTTTGTTTAATTTCAACATAGATCAGGTAGTTCGTTATTACGGTCATGTAAAAATCTCTTACCAACAAAAGAGCTTTCCAACCAGAACAGTTTCTGACTGGATCGGGGCGAGGGAGTGGCGGTATCAAGGTCTCCGTTCGCCGGTTCCAGCCCTGACACGTAGTGCACGATCGCCGAGGTCACCTCTTTGATAGACGTCTGGATCTCTTCGGATGCCTTGGAAGATGCAGATTGCTGGAGCAGGGAAGAGGCTAGCCTGGAAGTTTGAAAAAGATAATGAAGTTCAAAACTGCTAGCACGATTGCTATGTGCTACCTTAAGATCAAAGACTTTTTCGATACAATCATTTGGGTATATTCAACATTCATGCCATAAGATTAGAACGAGATATGGGAAATATGAATTTACGATGCTGCACCACGAAGATTCCTACAAAATAAGACTACAACCAAGGCTAAATTAAGACACCTGACACGCTTCTCTGTACCTCTCATGCGGAGTCCTCGGTGTGCTGTTCAATCGTTCTTGACTCCTCCATCCAAGGTAAGGTTGTCGCGCGCTGAACGAGGATCTGGCGGAAGGTGAGCAAAGAGGGCTGTTGCCACGGATACTGCTGCGTGTCGAAGAGCACGGTGACGTCTGAAGAAAGAATAAAGCTTGTGAATGAGGCATTGGAAGTTTATTCTTTATATGGACGAAAAATTACTTCTCAAATGTAGTGCCTAGTGGCATCCGTAGAGATTCCAGTGTTTGTGAGGCCATGCAAAGACTTGGATTAATAGATAATAACTGAGAGCGACGATCTCCGAAACACTGAAAGGGGTAGAGGTAGATGTATGCTATTAAATGGTCTCTCAACAAGTGTGCTTTTAGGGGTGTTCTATTAATACGCTACCGAGCGCTTCAACAATGTTCATTTCTGTCAATGGCAACGCCATTTCTGACGTAGGTTTTATTTCCTCTATGAATTCTGCAAAATATCCAGGAAGTGAGAAGCTAAGCGCTAACTAACTGGGCACCGAGATTGTTTTTTCTTACGTAATAAAGTCACAACTGCCAACTGGCATAGATGGACGGACGGTTAGACGATTAAACGGTGGTGAAAAGACATGACAAATTGTCCATTGTTTAAACTTAAAAGGAGAAATCTTTGTTTGAAAGCCAGTCAGAAGTAGAGATTTAAATTATGATAAGAGCACAACCAGTTAAATACTAGGCCTCCTTTACTTTATCTACCAGTAAAAGCCTCTCCTCAACCTATTCTATTCGAAATTTCAATTCATATTTATCAGGCTTTCCCCCTGTAACTACATAATCGCAATAATCGCTAAGTCATGCTTCAGTTGACAGGTTGATCGATATTAAAATTCAAAAGGTATTCCGTCAAATAAAACAATGGGCTCGTTAACATAACACGACTACCTATAATGGTGAATGAACTGGAGAAATCGCAATGGCTATTGCTGGGAGGAAGCCATAAAAACTGGTGACAATTGTATCGGATTACTTTCTAGGAATTTGTGTTTTACAGTGTAGCTCCAACGCTAAAATGTTAAAGGTTGCTATACCAGCAAAATCCAGTACCTATTTAAAAATAATTAGCTAGTTATGACGTCGAGAAAAATTGTTATAAACACCCTGAGTGTTGAAGAAAGTGCCCGTAGGTGAAAGGGAACCATCAGATGGTATATCAGCATATTTGCCGCACTTTTACTTACAACCAAATTGGAAGATGATTCGCAAAGTTCCAAGGAAGTGTGTTCTCCATAGAATTAAAATCAAATCTTCCAGACATCATAAAACCCATTCTAATCGGAAAACCAGACGTACGACAATGCGCCACAGGCATATGCATTCATTAAGCGTACCGCTAAGAAGTGAAGCTCCTTGCCGGAATCTGCGTTTCCCCATAATTATAAGCTGGGAGTGAACAGGTTACTTCTGGGTATTTGCATCATCGCAGACTACCTCGTCACAGATGAGATGGTGATCAAACGCAAACCATTTGAAAAAAGTAATGATAAAATATCGTATGCCTCACCTGGTTAGAATTGAGCCGGCTAGTGGACCACCGTCCGAAGCTGGTGGTGTGTGGGGAGAGCTGCGGCGGCGGCGGCTGCACATTGGCGCCGCCGAGGCTGCCAAGAGAGGTGGTCTTCGAGTTGAGGCCGCTCCAGCGAGTCGCCGACGCGGACGCATCAGACAGACGCTTGCGAAGGAGGAAGCCCTCGCGGGGGGCCGGCGCATTTTTGTACCTGTGAATTAATAATTACGCTGTAGTAATTTTACTTAGTTGTGTGGTGTTCAAAGTGTTCCATCTATATTTTGATCGATATACATTGTTACTGACCTACTTTTAAATCAAAATCCAAAAGTTACGACAACTTCTAATAAATCTGTGCCAACATCCTTCTAATATCCAGAATTGAAGAAATTGTTAATAATAAGTTCCAAGTATCAATTATTATTATTCTTTAGTGCCTCTGTCTCTGACCGATAGAAGCAACGAATACGCGAGCCTCGAGATTATGCGAGAATTATGCGAGAATTAGCATGTTTTGTAATATACTTACTTACGGAAGCGACTAAGCCTTTTAATTTGAAAGGGACAACTGTACCGAATTGAAACGACCTCGAACGGTTGACGAAATCTAGACAGTACCTTTGAAACAAATTATCCAGAACTGTACCATTTCCTAGAACCAAATTGCAAGTTTCCTGCAGGATTATTGACAGCACACTGTCTGACGGGAAGCGCGTCGTTTCCTAGTCTATTTCTATGTTGCCATTAGTGAGTTTAGTCACAGAGGCCAGCTGGAGGTGCAATTAGGACTTGGTTAATTACAACGGAGACGTTAGTATGTCTTTTAGCGTGGGTGCGCGAGACCACTGCCATCATTAGACCACGAGCCACGAGCTCTCGCAACCAGGGGTCTACTGCAAAATTCGATAAACGTATCTGTGTAATTATCGTCACATTTCCTTCACACAGGAGTTGAACAAAGAACTCCTGTGATGAAGGCTCTCTTTTCATTTACATAATTTTATATGTATCTAATATATATAAACAGCCTATAATTCTTGTGGAGGGCGGCGGTGTCCTATGAGGAAATGCGAAGATTAGGTAATCGTAGGGATATATCGTTTATCGAATCATGTGGGAGACCTTCAGCGCATTGTTGCCAATAAGCTGGATTAGCATGTACATGAATGTCGGCGGGATGAAACTAATTCGTATTAATTGGGACTATTGATGAGAGCGGACAAAAGAAGGGCATCTAATAGCCACGTTATGGGTCCGCCTCAGGAAAGCGATTGGGAAACTCTGGTCTATACCAATATAAAATTGTCAACGCTGTTCTCAATTTTATACTAGGTACTCAATATAAAATTGACCCTTAAAATAGAGGTGTATCTTCTTAATTCAGTGATTCTACAATTTTGTCAAGTTCTACAATATTGTTACCATGTAGGTAGGAACGTAGGTAGCCTAAATTCACAGCTTAAATCACAGCACAGAACGTGCCAAAGTGACATATCGATACTCTATCAGAACCCTTTCACATGCCTTGACACGATTATGTGTGAAGTAGACCGTACCTCGGAGATAAGCCTACTCCACTCGTGAGATACGTTGGGTAGGCAATATTTGTGAACTTTAATGTTCTAAACATCTACTATGACTCTACATTGCACTCAGCACAGATTCAGATTTATATACTTATATCCAAAATCCTATACCTAAGGTGATCCTATAACTTTTAATTAGCTGATTCATTTGGAAACATTGCTGTCTACGTTCCGTCTCTACATACATATAATCCGCTCGCTGTTATCTATTTCTGAAACCGGAACTTGACAGGCATATAATTTCAACTCGAAACTTTGCATTGCAAGACACACTAAACCCACACTTACTAAGCATCTGCAGATAATGGCGGCGAAAATTTATATATAATAAACAAATGAATCTTACCATTCCGGTACATTGAGCTTCTGCAATGACCTCTGGACCCTCAGTTCGTGCTCCGAGAGCACACGATCCGAATTCTTCTGCAATTCGTTCTCAGGAGGCTGCAACAATAGGAAACCAATCTTATTTTAGCACAATAACACTTAAAACATGGAAAAAAGATCAAAAGAAAAGCTCTTATCTAATTACCTGATCTCTAGCATAACTAATGATTTTTTATGAACAGAACCCAAAATAATAGATAGACTCAATTGATACCAATTTATTACATGCTAAATTATACGAAATTCTAAGTTTACAGTTCCGTGCATTCAGTAGAGGTCACGTTATTTAGCGATTCGTGAATTTCATCAACATTATTCGGCACTAAACGATACAAATCCGCGAAAATAGAATCGTTACATTTATTCTGCAAGTCATCGATATCGGCATTCAAATCCCTCATGGATGACGAATCTCTTCCTTTACCGGATTTGTAAGTTTGATGAATTTTGTAAATCGCAAAGTTAGCGTATCCGTCTTCACGGTTCTCCTGTGAAATATCTTCTATTTTCGCATTTGCACGATTGGAATGACTGATCAGTTCTTCGACGGAACGTAAAGATTCTTTGCTCCGCACCAAGCTGTTATTGATCCCGCATTCGTTCAAGATATCAGACCACGACGCGAAATAATCTATGCTGTTGGCAGCACTCATTGATTTATCTTGTTTGCCGTCCGCTAAATGTGTTTTTTCTTGCAGGCTTTCCTTAGATTGCGTGATCAATTTCGATATGCCAAAAATAGATTCATACCACGACTGATGTTGACTATCAACAGTGTTCAAGTTGAAACTGACGCTTCGTTTAGACTTCTTCAAAGTAGACGTGGTTGGGTTTAAACTTCTTTCGCTACTCGTTTGTAGCAATTTCCCTCTTTCAAAGTCTGCGTAGTCTGGTATCTCGATCTCATTGAATTCTCTATTTAGTGCTGGCGGCTCAGTGATAGAACATGAGTCTTGTAAATCCTCGATAGGCGGGGGCGGCACACTTTCAAGTAAACGTTTGAAAAAATCCCATACTCGATCATCGTTCTTTTTGGAATGCAATTTATTGTCTGAGTTATGAAAGCTTTTATTTACATCAGCCGTCGACGTAACTCTGGTTTCATTTGAAGAAATGGTTCTAGCCTGCCTCGCACCACTTAAACTCAATCGACTACACGAACTGCGATGTTTAGCATCATATTGTTTTATGCGTACCTTCGTCTTCCATTCATCATGTTTTAGTCTAAATCCATTCAAACTCAAGGAATTCTCATCTTCCGATTCACTTCTAGGTATATCCGGGAATTTGGTGTAATAGAAATCTTTGCTAAGTGGTTTTGTGTACATGTGTTCAGGCTTTACCTCTTCAAACGGCTCCAATTCTTCGGTGATCCATATTGTGTCCAAACGGTACCAAAAGCCATTCCTCTGCAGAACCTCCTCTGTCGTCAGAAGCACTGTTGACACCATTCTTGTGAGAACCACTCCACTCGCAGTTTGAGTAAAACTAACGTCTTGTAGCACAACATTGTATTTCACAGAAAGTGTGATTAATTAAGTAGTTTAAAAGTCAACATTCATTAGGTTTAGGTACAGAAACGCGTAGTTATGAAGAATTAGTGATAATGGTGTTATGACTGTGTTTATGGCAAAACGCTTCTAATGTTATCACTCGATCATTTACCGTATCTCTCCTAATTTGTTAGCTGGAATTTTTAGATTAGCGTATTTGGAAACAGAAGGGCGCACACTTTTATATTAAAAGTTTTGTGAAGGGAACGGTTCATTGACTCGGAAAATTAAGGTCACGGTAGTTTGAAGGGTTATTTGACCTTAAGCCCCGAAACCTTTATCAAAGGGTTTTGGTCATCTGCAACATATGACTTTGAATTTCGGTGAATCATAGGTGGCCGTGATTTCAGGGGTAGTGGAACTCACCCTTTGGTCGGACGAGGCCAGGAGCGCGCACGGGCCCAGCAGTCCTACGCTTTCCCAGCAAGTCATGTCCACTGACAACAATGCGCGCACTCACTACAAATGTCTACAGTCGAATGCCACCAGTGCTACCGTAACCTGATGCATCCGGCGACTTCGTCATAGGTTACGTAAGTTACCACTCGTAATTTCAAACTTTTCCGAAGACAAATAACACTAGACAAGTAAGACAATAACAAGCGTCGAGATGAGAGGCTCCGAGAGGAAGTCGAAAGGCAAGCTGCAATATCGAAGCGGAAAGCGTTCGCCAATCAAATCAGAACAACGTTGCTTATCGAACGAGAAAATCCAATTACTAGGCTGAATCGGAGCGACCGGGGCGCTTCCGAGCTTAGGGTCGCTCGGCGGGCTGGAGGCTGCGCTGGTGTCGCCGGGTCGGGCATGCGGGGCTGCGGGCTCACTCCGCCACTGCGGCACTCGTCATCGCGTGCGGCCCGAGACAGGCGGCCGGCTCGCTGCCTCTCGTCGGACTGAGGCGCGGCGCGTGTCCTTGGAACCGCGCGCAGGCGTGCACACACCCTCACTATCAGCTCCCAGTACTTTCACAATTAATTCCATCGCCGTATCACGTTGCTTTTCATCCCAATTTTCAGTTGGCAACTAAATCTAGACGGTTTTGACGTTATCATTCCAACCTTCTCGAATCAGTTTGGGGGTTTCGGGTCTATTGTGTTGGTTATGAGAGTTATCGGAACTTGTTCGGGGAGAAAAGTGCGATGGACAGCGACGTTATCGATACGTCCGGGGATGCTGATAATGTCGGTCAGCTGGTCTCCACGCGGCGCGGCCCGTGGGCGTGTTGTTGCGTGACGTATTCAACCTTGTATCGAGGTCCCCAAAAGCGATTTCTCCTAATTAGCTTTCATGGGCTCCCGTGGGCACGTGGCTCGCAATTACATTTTTATGTGAGTTTTTATCGATGTTTTTGTTCTAAAGAATAAGTAAGGTTTCGTCCAGCGGGGGTAGTGAAGTTGAGAAATATTGCGAACATAAAGGGGCCTTGTGGCTCCGCATCACGTGGAAGAGTGAAATGTAGATCGTGACCTCAATACGGGCACAATAAAGCCACCGCTATCATGTCAGATGTATCCTCTGGGGTATATAACTCTATAACTTCCTTTCTGTCTGTAAGAGTTGGGTAGAGCATCTCTAGGTACTCTACCGCATAGAGCAAATTTGCCTTGTTCTGTTCGCCTTGCCATAAGTACCTACTTATGGTGTTCTTATGGCTATGAAGGCAGTGTAAAGAACCATAATTAATTACTAACTAATTAGTACCAACTTTTAACATTTACGAATGACACAATACGAACCTTTTTCATCTGTTTTATATAAGTACATTTTCGAGTCTATAGAGTGTGATCTTTTACATGTGCGGTTCTCAGGCCTCTACCACACTGAGGCGTTTATATCGATCGATATAAACGCGTGGGATAGGTAGGACTTTGGTCGGATGGACAAAAAAATTCACTCTTACGTGTATGAGCAAAAGTTACATGCGTTTTTATCGTCTTTACAGGTAATGGCAGCAAATAAAACAGCTAACATTATAATAAAGTGTAGGCAATAAGGAGATGGAGGGAAGTCACGCGATGTAACCATTTGGGTACTTACCTAGTTCTGGGACTGGTCTAAGTTACAGAATAGGGACACTGAATTAAAGCGAGATAGCATGATCGGCGTGTTGTCTCTCTCTTCCACGGGTTTGAGTACCTTTTGAGTACGGTATGTCCTCCCTGGGGTATAGTAATATTATTTATTCTGTAACTAGGTGACTTTTATTACGCACTATAGGTAGTCTTGCCCTTGGCTGCCGCTTGGGGACCGTATAATTTTCCGCGATGAAAAGTATCTATTATATTACAGCAGAACGTAAATTGTCTACTTCACCACTTACTATTAGCGGAATGGTATTCTTGTCTTTCTACTCAATAATTAAAAAAATTACTTACATTTTATATGGACGCATCTTTTATATGGACTCTCCTTATTTTCATAAAATGTAGGTTCTTACTTTACCCTCGTTTTTTGCATACTATATTTTTTTGATGTTCATATCTTTATACCTATTAAATGCATTCAGTAAAAGCTGGTTTGGTACTCATACTTAAAGCGTAACCTGGCTCTACCCATGTCTACACGCAGCGCCACCCCGCGGCGCAACCCTAATCACGTTACGCCGACCTACTAAATACCATAAGCTTACAAGCTATGGTTGTCGCAAGCAATGTAGTTTCAAAGCAGTATACTCGTACATGATGAGATGACGCGTGAGTTAGACGTGTTATTAGAGTTCAAATGTACATCAAGTACATGGGTAATTACTAGATTAGATGCTAATATAATAATTATATCATCGTGGGTAGGTATCACGTGTAATTGTATAACCCATTAAATTCGAACAAGATAAATAGAAAAAACTGCGTTTATAATTATACCATCATAAGATCTAGTATGTATCTACAATTTACATAATGCATAGCAAGAGATACGTGTGCAATGCGATATGTTAATGACGACAATTAGCAACTCGGCCCGGCCTGTCTGCTACGAGATAGCTAGGGCTGTCGCATTGTTGGACGTAGTCCAGAAATGTCTCAACGTACCAAACATGCTGGTTATGAATGAATGTTGCCATTCATCTTTGTAGCGCCATAGAGATATCAACAGGCTGGATTAACTAATCCGTACTTGCTAGGGAGAAAATTTAATATCACGAGAGTAAACTGTTTCGTTAAGGTTCCTTTTCGAATACTGATTCCTTGCCAAACGTTGAAGGTATATTTTTCTGCAACATCAACTGAGGTCCAGCCCTAGCGTTTCACGAATACCATCATTAAATTCTCACTTTACCAGCGCATTGATAGTTGATATGGGCTTCTCTCATTGGCGCGTGTAAATTGGCATGCATCAATTTGTCACATCTGTCATCTGTCATTGTCTGTCATTGTGACTCGATATTAGCTGTTTTTTTTTTCTTTTCTTCTTTGGCCATGGTGCTTTTCGCACATTGTGGCAGTTTCAAGTAATTGATATTAGCTGTTACTTGTAAGTAATTCATACTACCTATTCAAGAGCAATTTATAAATGGAAATAATCAAATTAGTTTCTATGCATAGAATTTTCATATTATTCTTGGAAAAAAGGTCACACAGAAATCCCACAGTGTCAACCCTAACTATGTAGTTTCTAATTGGACCGCTCCATTTTCATCTCTAGCATCTAACACTAGCTCGTCTAGCCCTTGTCGTAATATTTAGCATAGTTTGAAATAGCTATATTCTGCTACCCATGGCATAACAAATTCCATAGACTCTTACGTTACTCTTATTACTCTCACGTGTCACGTGATCATCTCATGTTCTCCCTCCCAAGAAATGAAGTAAAGCATCCAACACTTCACTTTTCATGGTACAATAATATACTACGCCAGGTATGGCACTCCGGAGAAGACGATGACGTAGTCTGTCTCTTTGTACGTCATCTACGTACGTGTGATACCATTTCATAACTCCCCGATGTACGTTGATTGACGTAGAAAGAGACAGCCTGCGTCATCATCTTGTCCGGAGTGTCATACCTTGTTTCCTTGTACCTTCTTACCACTTTCCTGTTTACTGAATCGTGACGTTGGCTACAACTTGATCAGTGCCCTGAGTATGGCTTTTACTAGCTCGCCATAGTACGCGTCAACTAGCTCTGTGTATGAAGATTTTTCGTTCATAAACGCACCGGTAGGGGCGCTGTACAGGATCTTGATACACAAGCGCTAGCTGACGCGTACTATGTCGAGCTAGTAAAAACTCATTACTAGAGGTACAGACTGCGGCCAAGGTCTCCAGTTTGGTGTCTAGTACACGTGAGGCCCTGACTGACTGAAGGCTTGACATTTACCTGATTGAAGCATCTTTCCAAGAAAATACTCTGATACCAAAAACCCGCACTGACTCAAGTAGGTATCCCGCAACTAACGTCACGTTTCTGTTGTGTGCCATGTTCTAAACTTTAAATCCTCATGTTACGTAACGGTCATGATTGAATTGGCGAGACTTGTCCTTTGAACGGATTTCGAGGGGGGTTTCCAAACGGTTTACCACCTTTACAGGCTTAGGTGAATGAAGTTACGTGAGTAATTGCTCAGTTACTTTGGGGCTCTTAACTCTGTTAAGTCAACTTTTGATGTGGAAGTTAAGTAGGTATAATATTCTAACTTAATTTTCGTGTTTAAATTAAATTTAACGTTTTTAGGGCTGCTTTTCCAGTTTTCAGCGATCTTTTCTTTGTTGGTTCATTTTGAACCCTGATTTTCTACCAACTAAGCAGGAAGACCATATTAAAATATTTTGACTAAGGGTAAACGACACGTCCCTAGATAATTTGCATACGATTGCAAATTGTAGTGAGTCAAAGAGATAACAGCTAGGCCATTATAGCGTCCAAAATTTCTAATCTGAATTTCGTAATATTCTACAGTTGTGATTTTTATTGTGCTACCTGTATGAATGCAAACTTTTATAAAATTCAACGTTAAAGATTCATCTTCATCACTACAGGTACAGTTACGCAAGTACTTACTCGTATCTCTGAGGGCATAGCCATAGCCAGTTTCTAACCTTTTCCAAAGCTCTTAAAAGACAAGCGAGTGTAGGTCGATGATACTTCTCAGAGGGGTGGCTCCTAAACTTCGCCCTTATTGACCTTTGCCAGGTCCTATCCAAATAACCGTTCAAAATGTCACTGCCGTCTTAAAATAGTCCACCTGAAAGTTCAGAAGACGTCCGTAGGACTACAATAATGTCAAAATTATGAATAGGGACGAAGGAACATTTAAGTCAATTAGGGAAGGTTCAAACTTTCCTATTAGATTCAAATCCTAGGTTTTTACGAGGGACGAAATGAGTGAGTTATTTAACTGGTGGCAAGCTACCACTGTCCATAAAACGTGCAGTGTGATCCCAAAAGAATATAAACATTTAAAGTGACTTGAGACATTTTTGGAATCAGACATGGATTTATAAATCCCACGCGGGAAGGCAGTCCTACTCCAATTTAAATTAACACAGGCCTCAAAACTATCCAAATAGTTCTCTATTATACCCCGCCGTCTATCTTCAGTTTAATTAATGTCTAAAACGTCCAAATGTCGAATTTAACCCCATTACAGGACTCTCGTTTCGCTTTATAAGTGACGGGGGTGCAAACTGTGCCAGTAACTCAATTTTATCGGATGTTTTGATTAAGGTTGCTTTATATATGACGGTTCGGGATAACTCAATTCCATGACGTTTTGAGTTTATATTATAGGAGTAGCGAAGCGCCTGCCTTCACAAGAGAGACAAAAATTTTGTTACCTTTGAATATATTTCTTACATTATTATGCTTTGATTGACTTTCAGTTTCATCGCTAGCTTGCGAATCTCAAATTATCCTTTGTCAGCTTCCTTTAATAACAATACTATACTTTATATTTAATATAGTTTAAAATGAAGTATCTTTAAGTATCATCATCATCAGCCTGAAGACGTCCACTGCTGAACATATAACATAACCTCCCTTAGACCGACACACCGAACGAATTTGCCACTTGCATCCAGCGGTTGCCTGCGACTCTTTTGATGTCGTCGGCCCATCTAGTGGGAGGCCTACCTACACTGCGTCTTCCAGTCCGTGCGTCTTTAAGTATGCTTCTAATTAACTTCATCATAGCGAGTCCAGGGGGCAGACATGAGCAGGTAGGTTCAACCAAACAATTTTTATACACGGAGCCAATATGCTGAATTTTGGTAAGTAGGTATATAGAGATAGATAGGACGTAGGAGGATGTTTTTATTCGAGACAAAATGTATTTCGCGCTTTCAAATTTGCGGGCAAAGTGATGTAGTAAGCGGCCTGCGGTATGCCGTTGAGTTGATTAGCAAGCCTGCAATTCGAGATATATATTTGGACTCATTTTATGGTAACTCGAGGCGCGCCATTAGCAAACTTGTGTGTATTGATAGAAACGCTACTGCTTGGCTAAATAAATGTAGGGTTAAAATCTACGTTGAAATTTTAATTTAAGTGTTATTTTAGTTGCAACTACGTATTATTTATATATAGTTTTATTGGGAAGTTGCGGCTGCAAAGGCACTTGGAATCTTCTGAACTGCCTCGTAAAACGGCCGACGCGATGTTATGGCTACCCAGTCAAAGAATATCAATAGAAACTCGAGAAAGTAGTGTCTGGCCATAACCGATGCCAATGTTTACACTGCACCGCCACATAATACGTAAGAGTACGTATCCACAATTCTGTAAACAAAGTCGCTATTTGCGAAGCTTTCGACAACGAAATGTAGAAAACTCGGTTATTTTTATCGCGCTGTCTATTCTGTAAACGCTTCAGGAGTTTTCGTTAGGGCGGGTGCACAACAACACATTATATTTGGGACGCGTTTATGGGACGCCTGGCATCTATTCTGGGACAGAACTCAATTCTGTTTTAAACCAGTGTATCGCAGAGTCAACCATTAGATTACAATAAACAGATTTATTGTTAACGTTTTATTAATAAAATCCGATAGTTTCTTGTGGAACGAAATTATACTTATACCTAACTAATTCTAACACAATAACAAAATATCAAGATTAGGATAGATAGTAATATCAATGTATAAAGAAATGTTAATAGCCGCCATATTAACGGGGTATGGGGCGTGTCATCCCACGGCTGGTTCGCCCTACGGGTCGAATCGACTCATCACTCAATTTAGATCGGTCGATTCGCCCTACAAATAAAAGTTAATAAAACTGGAGTATGATGGCAAATAGTAGTAAGTAGTTACATAATATTCCATTTTTACTTATCAAAATTATTTATTAGAAAAACCGCTCGTCTATTCAGAAAGTGCCAACCTTATGTGTAACTAGCCTTACTTTCAGACGAGCTCGCTGGCAGTTCGCCAGGCTACGTTTCAGTGCACTTTTCATCCTAGGTTTGACAGTGGAGAATGCCCATGGCATAATTTTATTGCAATATTCTGTTTTCAAAGAAAAGCTAAGAATTTAACAAAGCAGGAAATGTTAAATACATTGGTATGCGATGACGTACCTACGAGGGTGAATCAAAAAGTTCTTAGAAGTGCATATATATGAAACCTTTTTGGATCAAGTTCGATATTCAAATTAAAGAGTGTCTATCACACTATATTTATGCAGACTGCCACTTGTTTTTGTCAGTTCGTTCGCATGTAATAAATTTTTTTGTGCAACGAGTTGCTAAAAAGTCAAAATTATGGATAAAAGTGAGTTACGTGCGGTGATAAAATATCTCAGTTTGAAAAAAATGTCTACGAAGGAAATTTTTTTGGACATTCAGCAGACATTAGGGGGTGATGCTGTACCCTATTCTACGGTTGCGTACTGGGTGGCTGAATTTAAAAGAGGTAGATCAAGCTGTAAAGATGACCCGCGTTCTGGGCGGCCTTCAACCTCCGTTACAGAAGAAAATGTCAAAAAGGTTGAGAATCTGGTTTTGGAAGACAGAAGAATGACTATAAAACATATAGCTGAGATCCTAAAGATATCTTTTGGTAGCGTTCAATCCATTTTAATTGATTCACTGGGGTTCAAAAAAGTGTCTGCAAGATGGGTGCCACGAATGTTAACCGACGAAAACAAAAAGCGACGTTTGGAAATTTCCAAGCGTAATCTCGAAATGTTCCAGCGTGATTCGGATAATTTTTGCCGTCGTCTTGTCACCATGGATGAAACGTGGGTCCACCATTTTGATCCTGAAACTAAAAGACAAAGCATGTCTTGGAAACGACCATCCTCTCCATCCATTAAGAAATTTCGAGTTGCTCCTACCGCTGGCAAAGTTATGGCCTCTGTGTTCTGGGATAGTGAAGGAATCCTTTTTATTGATTACATGCCAAAAGGCCAGACGATTACTGGACCCTATTATGCAAATTTAATCCCGAAAGTGCGTGAAGCGATTAAAGAAAAACGTCGTGGAAAACTGTCGTTGGGCGTGTTGTTCCTTCAAGATAACGCTCCTGCTCATCGATCGGAAGTTGCGCTCAACGCAATCCGCTGTGCTGGCTTCAATCTCCTTGACCACCCACCATATTCTCCGGACTTAGCCCCAAGTGATTTTCACTTATTTCCAAAATTAAAAGAGGAAATTCGTGGAACAAAATTTCACGATAATGACGCGGTTATAGCTGCCGTAGAGGACTTTTTCGAGAGTCAAGAAAATAATTTTTTTTCACAAGGAATAAGGAAGTTAGAAACGCGTTATTCTAAATGCATTGCATTGGAGGGAGATTATGTAGAAAAATAAAATATTATTATTTAAATCTTTGCATTTTTTAATATTGATTCCAAGAATTTTTTGATTCACCCTCGTATATTAGAAATTTCTGTTTATTCTATAGCAGTTAAAAATACAGTCATATCGTATTAATATGTTACAGTTATTAAAGACACAAGTACTTTACTCAACAAACTCGTTTTTATAACTCATTCAATTAACTAACTCTTCAAGTGAAATGGGATTTCTACATGTCGACTGAAATTAACTAAGCAACAAAATGAACTTAAATTCCCTTTATCTTAGTACATCGACCTCGCAGGAGTGATGTTTCATCAAGCTTATGAGCTAGCATGGGCGCTTATCGCTCCGCTGGAAAATAGGGACTTGAAAAATAAAAAGAGGAAAACTTAAATTTTGTGAGTTATTTCCGTGCGACGAGACGGCGAGACATGGCATAGATAAACTATACAACTAAACCACCCTTCAAGTACACCATTACATAATTATTCTATAAACTGTATTAAATTCCAATATAATAAAGATAGAACACATCTAGGTGCCTAATATTTAGATATAGGCAGGCATGCCCATCTAAAATATGTCGTGTAATATTGTTCTATACCTACTTGAACTAATTTCTCTAGTTATAATGTATGAACATAATAAGTATAAAGCTTTTGCAAAGCTTAGAGTTGACCCACTGGGCACTTATCTACATAATCCAGCTCTACCACATCTAATCCACGCATCCTGCCACCCATCCGATAAGTCATCCAGCAAGCTATTAATTTCACAGACAGGCACATCCTTACTTGCATAAAACTACGTCAACATAGTACGCTTCGTATACAAGGCTCGTCGCGTCGGTCAGCTAATTCAAGTATCCTGCATCAGGAAGGACAATGTGGATAGACGATTTCCCAGACCGGAATAAAGACGCAATCATCCTGCAAGCCCGTCCGTCCGCGCGTTCTAGTTATTCTTTGGTCAGACGACAATACCTTTCCTATCTGCGCTACTTTTATCTTGGTGACTCGACACCTAATCCCCGCATCCTGCCATCTGTCCGACACTCTATCTGGCGAGGGCAGTGGCCAATCTAGTGCATAGAGGGCAGCACAGAATTGGATTAAATTGACCGTTTGTGCCTCTAATGATGACGGATGGCAATTGGAACTCAATAGGATAACTTGCGTAAGACAGGGTTTGGGATAGATTCGAGAGAAGTTACTGACAGATGGAATGGAGCTCTTATTACAGTACAGCCTTATTACAGCCGTTCTATAAAAGTAGGCCCGTAGTCTCTAATGCAGCCCAAATTTAGATTCAAATTCAATCTGTAAACTATACATTTTAATTCGTTTCAACATTCGTTGAATTGTTTTTACAATATTTTAAATGTTCTAAAGCAATGTCAAGTAAGTTCCCCAAAAAGTTTTCAGCTAGCCACACACGCAACCTCAGTAACAAATAAAATCCCCGATGTCTTCTCAAACAGTTCCCAAACCGAACCAACATAATGCTCCACTCGTTACCGTTACGTCGTCATCCATCAAGCAGCAGGAAAGGAGACGTTCCAAATAAACCGACGCCGTGATCTAAGGCGACACTCGTCAGATTCCAGAAATATCTATCTACAGGCGCCAGTGCAGCTTTCAGGAAGCGGTGTGCGGTATAAGCTAAGCACTCTCCTCCATAAAAAAAACACGCTTAGAAAGTTCACGCGTTTCATCACCCGATCCTTCGTCACTGTGTAAAAAAAATCCAATGAACTCAAACTTGACCGCTCTTACCACATAAGACCGGAAGTGTTGTTTTCTTCTAACTCTTTTTATAACGTCACAGTCACTTTTTACAGTTTCCGAACTAGGAAACCTGATGCATCCAAATTTACGAGTACCAAATATGTCCACACACCAGACCAAATACTTGCAGAACAATAGTATTTGGTAGTAATAAAGAATAATGCCCTGTGCTGTGTGACTGACTGACTGACACTAGATGGCGCTGCTCTTATTCCATACAATTTCAAGTTTACGCTAACCGGATCGAGCACGTAAATACATTGGCAAAACTCACACTAGGCACACAGGGCATTCCCTTCTCAATCCACAGTCGACTTATCACCAACTAACGCTACGCTACGGAAGTCCTCATTTACTATGATAGGTCTCCTAACCCCTAAGTTTTATGGCAGCCCACATTAGTTACGCCTTGAATGCGGAATATAATTTAATCTAAACTGCCCAATCAATCTCCATAAAATAGATTTAATCTCCAATTTAACACTACATCGAAACAATAAACTCCCTATAAAAGCTGATGTTTATTTTTGTACAAAATGCATTCTTTGGCAAAGTTCCCTTGCAGCTCTGATGCAACGCTTAATTAATTATTTAGGTATTTTAACGGATTCCGAGTCCGGAATGGGAACGAGATAAAACGAGACCGAATTAAGATTTCGTAGGTAATAGAATTGATAAACTGAGAAGTTTACGATAAGTTCTTACTTATATTCTGTAGGGCAATTGTAAGTTCTTTTTTTTGGGGGCTTGAGTAGTCTCAGAAACAGGAAGGGCTTCTAAAGGACAGTTTTCAGTAATTTTTCAACAACGATGAAGTAAAAATATGTAGCTATAATTCATACTAATGGAACCCCTGCCTAAAATACAATTAGCTTACAACACAGAACCTACTGCATAATATACTGAAACTTTTCAAACGTAATTATATAACAGACGAGACGGAATGGTCATGCTAATATTGATGTCCGAAAAAAAAACGAAAAACGCATCCATCATATTGGTTCTCAGTGGAGGAAGTTGACAGATTACGAGTCATAAACAAACGTGTATGTGAACGAGTTTTTCACAATAGCGTTCAAAATTTCAAAGCGAGTAACCGTACGGACTCTCAACTTTGTCCTAGATTAAAACTATCAGCTTCAAGCCATTCGCCACTGCCTTTGGGCTAAGTAAAGTAGGTCTGAGCCACGTTGGTTAATCAAGCTCCTGTTATCCACCGTAGCGCATAGCCAGCGAGCCGCTCATTGAAAAGGACCTTTGAAAGGGCTGGGAATGAAGCCCGCTGCATGAAATTGTTTGCCAGTAGCCAGTATTTATGGCAGTAGCCAGTATGTTTGGCTGGCTAATGCCGGCGGTGAATGGGCTGCAATCCTTAAGGATATGGACAGGGAGGTGTTGTGACCTGGTTTGTTTCGTTTTTTCTTCCCCACCTACTTACAATCTAGCTATGGGTTTGTTGGAGTTGGCAGTCTTCGTACGTTTGTTTTGATTTTGTTTCGATTTGGGGGTTATGGTCGTAGTATAATTTGGAAACACATTTACAGATTCATACATAGAGTGACTAAACACGTACATTGAGTGGTTACATGCCAAGAATAATAGTTTTTTTTTGTGAAAATTGATATTAGTACTTTTTTTTACCTTCGAAGGCGAAAAGGTTCACCTGGTATCAAAACTCGTTCTGATATTAGACTCATAAGTGGTTAATATACGAATCGATACTGAAACTATCCATTGTTCAAAGGAACCTATTGTTCAGTGTTCATATTCACAACTTTGTTGCATGCTGAAGACTTTACAGATTCATACAGGGGCGAGCCATAATCTATGCAAGTAGTTTTCCTGAATTTCCAAGCAGCTTTTAAAGCTCTCGTTTAACAAAGGACGCTTCGTGACAAAGGCAAGAATTTTCCTATGTAACAATATTAAAGACTTTACAAGAACCTTCTTTGAGTATTTTGAGCTACATTTCCTAGATTTGTAGCTGAAGGCTTAACTTGAGACTGTTGTTAAATTAAAAACGGCTTGCTGATAAATTATCAGCCGAGACATGCGCTAAATCTTTTAACTGAACTAAACTCCGAAACTGCCTAAAAATAAATTCAGTTACGTAAAATTATGTAATAAAAATTCCGTAGAAATTAAAAAAATAAGAGTAGGTCGCCCCTGTATTATTTTCTTATTAACAGATTGAGGCAATTCCGTTCACTCAATCTGCTCTGAGTTGGTTCTAAAATTGGAAATAGAAGTCGAAAGGGCTTTTATTCATAGTACATTGAAAGATCGTGAACGGGTGGGGTCAGACGTCAGACGAATTAGCAATTTTATACAGCCAAGTTCAAAACACCTCGTCATAACACAAATACCCACAGGTTTTACCACTAAAGCTGTACTTACCACAGCTATCCTTGCGTTCCGTGTCACGCATACCTTCATGAATGTTAAGTGGCTGCCAAGTTAATTAAATTAAAGAACACGCCAGCTAATTCAATTTGCCCGACATGACGCTCGGTGAATTGGTAATTCAACTTACAGAATACGTGACAACGAGGCTTACCTGGAACATAACAGAAAATGGAAATAAGTACCGTATTATTAGTATATTCGCGCGGACTGAAGTAACGCTATCATACCTAACCAACTTTATGCAAGAGTGCCTCAATTGATTAAGCTTAGATCTGGCAAAGCGGGGGTACATTGGAGTTAATTAAACTATTTGTAAAATAATCTCAGAAACTCCGCCAAACTTGGAGACGTCAATGAATGATTAATAGGAAAAACTTTACAAAAAAAAACGCGCCATTTTATTTTATGCTACAGAGTAAATAACAGTAGATTCCTATTACCAAATATAATATAGGTCAATTATGAACAGCTGGTGCTATTTGCGAAACAGCGTGCGTTATACGATTTGCATTGCAAGTTGCATGGGCGGCATTGGGCGGCGGCCGTGGGATGCCATCGACCTGTCTCTAGAGGCTTTGCACTTCTTTGCAGTCACCTGTTACATTATACCATAGATTGCCGTATCTACATCTTGATTATCTTTTGTATTTGTCGAGTAAAATACTTATTATCATGACGCGAGTGAATCCATGGGACGCTGCTAGTGAATTATGGAAATAAATCTTAATATCAGAGACGCCATGTATTTTTTTTCAATGGTCGTTACTGAAGATCTTTGGCTTGCTTGACTTTTTAATGTTAGTAACCATATTGTCTGAGGCTGAGGTTCCTATACTGTACAGAATTTAGGGCTAGAAGAGCATGCCAGCAGATTTTCGATAGATTCGGTGTACCTATTATTATTCTATTATCAGTAAGTAGGTACCGTCCTATAAAATTAACTGACTCACATAGGGTGTGTCAATCAGTAATATGCCTAATGTATATTCAGATAAGTACAGGTTTATCGCAGAATAAATGATACTTGCATTGCTTCTTCATTCGGTCATCAAAGCTTCAGATATTTTTTTATAGATTTTAACGCGATGAACGGATGTACCGCAAAAGATTAAACCAGAGTTAAACAGAGGTTTATATAATTTCGTTCCACAAAATCTAAGTCTATCTCAGTTTTCTTACTCAAATCTGGCATTCCTCCAGTTAGAAAAAGCGAGTGTTAGACGTCGATTATTGGAGAAAATATTTAGACTATCTGTTCAACACTTGTTTAAATCTCTTTTGGTAAGACGGCTTATGTTTTACATTTCTAGTATTATAATAGACGGCGGTCGGTGAGCAATCAAATTATGTGCAGACTACATTGAGCTGATATAGCAGACTAGGTCATTTTGAAGTAATCGTGAACTGAAATAAAGTTGCTTGAAAATGTTCTAGTCTCAATTGTAGTTATAATTATGTACCTATATTATAATTATGACGAAAATTGAGCATCAAATCAACGGAAACTGCGACTGTACGTGTCTCTATAAATAACTTTAAATCTCACGCACGTGTGAACGAGGCTTAACTCATAACACCATAACGCTTAGGGGATATTATAAGGGCACCCCTATGGCACTGTGGTAGTTACTGGTAAATTACCTACACTATACAATAACCACAGAAGTATAGACGGTACTTACTCAGATTAATCTTTGATACTACGTCTATGAGACGGTAGAAATTAAATCACAATCTATATTGACGTTTGATACGTAAATAGATATGCAAAAATTGGTCAAAAGTACTTATTGTAATGATGAAAAAGGTCAAATCAATTGAATTTGAATTACAACTTTGACCGCACCCGCATTCTTTTATAATGACAGTCTCAGTTGACTCATCTCACTGTAACGAAGCTATTGTGTGCTTAAGCTTAATCTCCTTTCCAGTAGAACTAAAGCTAACGGGATAGTCTTTAAAGGAAATGAATGTATTGATTTCTTATGCCATTGATTAATTAACGACGCGCGGATCCATAGAAATTCAAGTAGGTACTTATTTAGTATTTTTTCTTTTATTTGAACAGCTACTGTGACGCGTGTCGGTTTGTTCTACATTTAATACAGTAGGACTAGAAGTAGTGAGTCGAAATTATCGTCAATTAAGGTCTTACTAAAGTATGAAAAAATTTTGGTTATTAATAGTCGGATTCATTGAGATTCGCTCGCCTTTACCGATTTTTCTCAGAAATAACGGTGGTCAAATGCAAAAACAGCACGAAGTCAAATTACTAAAAAAACAAAGTTTATTTCGAAGCCATGGGTGGCGTGGTAGCCGAACATTTTTATACCATAAAACTAAGTAGGTTTTCATAACAAATCTCATAACTCTGACCACGGATAACTGTAACAATATTTACTGGAACTGGCATCTTTCCAGGAAGATTATGAGGCCGGTTAATTTTAAAGTTGTTGTGATCTTAGTTTATACAGACAATATTTATAAAAAAAAAATGAAATAAGCGAACTCAAGGAAGGAGAATAACTGTAGAAAAGTTCTTTGAAAATATTAATAAAAAAACGTTCCAGACGAACCCATTCAAAAAAAAATCACGGCAAAATGTACATTATACTAATCACTAGGTATCAGATTTCTTAATAAGTTACTATTAGATCATCAATCAATATAAATCGAAGGTAAAAATTAAAAAACAAAATTCTATAACCAATGTGAAAGCCACCAACGTCGAAGAACTGTTAATGTACTCGTATGTATGTTGTATGTATGTATGTATGCACTGTGTTGACAGTAAGTGAACTATTTTATCACTGAGTATTCACAAGAATGCAATATATACCTAACCTACGCACCTAAAGCGGCGCACCTCCGCATAAACAAAGTGGTTGATTCCTAATCGAATTCGATTCGAATAGCATGCGATCGTTTGAGTGAGAGCTCGCCACAAATAGACCCACCCTGTTCGGTCGGCAAGGTCGAGCTTTTGGCGAACGAAGCCCAAGCATTACCTGCTGCGATATCTCAATGGGAAGATAAACAAATGCTTTAGATATATCATCATTTAGACCCATTACCGATAGTGATCGATCGATCTCGAAATAGTGAATGCAACATATTATGGTCCAAATATTGATTTCGTACAACCTGCTTAACCTGTAAGTCTGTGCAACGGAAACTTGAGTTGTTAAACTCTAGTAGGTACCTACCTACATTTAGCACAATAGATAAGTACCATGCATTAAGTAATAATTATTCTTATTTCAATTATATATTAGTTCGCGTTTACTTTATCTAAAAATAACTTGTGTTTATGCTAAAGCTGGCTGTACCAACGTGAATTGTTTTGTGATCTAAAAATGATCTGGGTACGGGGCGGTGGAACATTTCAAATAACAAAATTGATATAGGCAATACGGTTTTTCCACAGATATACAGATAAGAGGAAGCAGACCGAATATCATGTAGCCAGAAGTTAATGTCATTTAGGCAGGGCCTAAGGTTGAGAAGACAATGCATAAAATATACATTTATAGGATTTCACTAAGATTGAAATTTGTGCTGAATCCAACCTAATATTTTTATAAGTAAGTAGAATGAGCTTGAAAATGTGGTCAGCGTCACTTATCACGATGGCCGCTGGCTTCATGATTGGATCCACTATAATAATTGACGGCACGTTTGGCGTAGTGGCTGCATGAACAATCGGACTGCTGCCATTGGTGTCGCGGGTTTGATTCCCGACCGGGTTTGATTTGTGCGAACTTCAAATATTTGTTTCTGGTATGGGTGTAATGTGCATGCAATATATGTTTGTAAGCGATACCCACGATAAAGGAACAATCCTAGTGTGCGGCTACGTTTTATAAAAAATAATAATAATAATATAGGTAACTGTAATGTTCGGCCGTTTCCTCGTAGTATATGTCTGTGGTTCCCCCCCAATGGATCCTCACGACCGCGTGGATCTTTCTGACTCCAGACTGCACAGTAGACATACTTAGGTAAAGAAAACTAGCGCAGGTAGAGTAAACAATAACAAAGAGAGAGTGTAAATATAGAGCTTTCAATCGCCTCTGAAGGCCGCGAGTTTGGCAAACGATGTCCAAACACGCCGCTTGTTTACCTTGAGCCGTACCGTAAGATTGCTTTTAAGCTATGCAAGAGAAGAAAATCAATAAACATTGAAGATTCTTATAGAATTATCGAGTATAGAGTGCTTATAGAGATATCTATCTATATTGCAAAAAGTGTATGAGCCTATAAAAACGGATAGGTTCAATCTTGATGCCAAGTTTCAGAACCGATTGAACAGAAGCGTTTTTTGTACGAGAGATTCATGTCAATTTTAATATTTTGTGGATGCTTATCTAATGGATAAAATAAATGGATCTACTGACTATGAATCGAATAGGTACGCTTGCAAAAATGTTATCCGATGAAAGCCGAACCATGAAGGTAGAATCTTTCAAACATTACTCTAACCACTGGTTTATCTGTATTTGCATTGGCCGATGGCCGGTCCGCAGGGATATCGCAAAGCTAACAGAATGGGAAGGTAAGCAAAACATGGATTTACAGGGTGCTCGAGCCTGAATTAAAAAGGGTCGGGTTTGTCGACGTAGCAAAATTAAACGTGGCGGCATGTTTCATGATACGTAGCTAAAATTGATTAGAAGCTCCTCGTAGTTTTTATTTTCTCTATGTGAAGCTCGGAATTTCATTGATATATACAGCCGAAATTAATATTGTATCTCCTATCCAAGATTGAAATCGATCTTGGATTCCTGCCTATCGTTCGATCGATTTCCAATCTGCGTGCCTTCATAAACCAATCCACGGATCGGTAATTGGCACGTTTGACCCTAAAAATGGATTGTGATATCAATAGTGTTAATTAACAAACATATTCGGAATATCAATGTAATAGGAATTTAAATATAAGTGGGTATGAATATTATTTCTTCTATGATATTATTTTATTTCTTCTTTAAAAAAAAAACCCAGATAGCAAAATTTGGATTGGATTGATTATTAATTTCGGCCGATAGCAAACAGGCCTTTCTCTATTTCATTTTATTTTAATTTTGGGGATCAGCTAGTATACCTATCCAGTCATAGCATACTTGTCTATAATATACTCCTGTTATCTTAGTAGTAGGTATATAAGTACCTACCTATTATAGATTTTTTGATTACATAGTTTGTCGAGGTTAGGGAGAGAGGCTATAAGCTGGGCTTATCTTGGTCCTGCTTTAGATAACTTTGTGGATTTGTCACTCTGACGATCAGCAGTCAGGTCACGATAGGTGACATTATGTGAGAACATATTCCTAGGTGATATCAAAGCTTCTGTGGGCCATAAACGTTATTAAAATGTACTTATGCCTCTTGAAAATTCCTTTTTTGCATTTGACTGTTCATAAATACCTGTCAGCCGAGTTGGCCCCGTACAATATGGGCAAAATTGAATGGCAACAGCTCGGCCGTTCGGCCGAGATAGCACACACCTCAAATGATGCAACGAAAGCAATGTGCATAGCAGCTGCTAACCACATTTCACATTACCAAGTTAGGAGAGAAATTAGACAATTCACAGAACTAATTGGCGCCTCACGATCATACAAGAAACAAAGACAAGCCTCAATTCAACCATACGTTGCATCACATTCATTCAATTTTAAAATGTATCACGTAGATATAGAGTTGCAAATGGAACATGCCCAACCAAAGCTTCCCCCAACAAAACCAAGCGTATTCCATAAGATGCACTTGGTGGCTTGGCATACAATTTAAAGCTTTATCCCGTATACCTAGAGTCGTGTCGGAAAGAGGTTGTTTGTAGTACAATGTGCTTGTTATTCAAATGTTTGTCCAGTGGAATACCCGACTGCTACCGCGTACAAAGGGGACCGCTGTGCAATAAAACTGGAACGAATGAGCTTTCCCTACCTATCCGATAATATAATATGTAGATCTGTGAAATATTGAAGAGACATCTTTCTTTATTATATAGTCCAATTATATATGTTCTCAACCGGATAATTATTTTAATCCTAAAAATTCTTGCGTAAATACGAGTACTCCATTACATCTCCGTATTGAACAACTTCAACTAGGTACCTACAACAAAGTGGTTTAATAAGTTTCATTATTATAGTAACTAAAATACACGGCAAGTACCTACTTTACTTAAGTATGTAATTTTTTTAAATAATTTCATTCATAAAAAATTGTTGGTACTGTAAGCGACTACGTCCGATGATCCGATCACTCTGTGAAACTACGCTCAGCCACATCCAGCGAGCCTCCTACAGCCGTGTTCCTGGACATCAAAGCAGTTCACGCATGTGCGGCTCCGGCGGCGCTTCTGTAGCCATTCTGTCCAGTGAAGTGGTCACAACGAAGACACGTGTAGTAATTAAAATTGTAAAAAAGGGCTATTATTTTCATACAGTGGCAACTCTGACACCGCGTTGATAAAGGTGATGTATTTCAGCGGAGTTATGAGTCGGGGCGCGAACAACTCCCATCGTAGGTCACGATTCATTGCCATATAAATCCATCAGTGGCCAACAGACCACTGTAAAACTGCTATGGTTTTTGAAATCAAACCATAATCAATTACTGTTTAATTTAATGTATCATACTTTATGTTTTTATGATTCTCTTTGTTAACGAAAATTAGCTGTTTGACTTGTAAAAGTGCGATTTAATTGATATTGGTGGAATATGAAAATGTTACAAACACATACCAAGTAGTTTTCTTTCTAAAACTGCTCAGGGTTTCAGTAAAGCGTCCACCGTTTTACTACTTTACTGTACCTATCGTAACGTTGTGTATCGTGTAGGTACCAATTTTAACGTCTTGGTACTACGAGTACATTACCAAACCAACGTCATTGAAAACATCGAATTTAGAAACACCCATGTAGTGACATAAAAAGCTCGCCAACAAGCATTTACCTGCGTCAGTAATCCCAAGAATTAGCCATCAATAGCAAACGAATCCGAAAACGTGATTCGTTTCTGACAATTTTACTAAGCAAAGATACCTACTATTGAAATCAAGCCATTTTAGAAAAAGCTAAATTGGACTATTGTAATCCCTTTTCTTCAGAATTTAATGCCTGACGCACTTCTGTGTATCCGCAAAAGTTCCAAACAGTTTGAACGGCGCCAAACACTCCTCTAATCAGAACGGTTTCCGCGCATCCACTTCCGTATCCAAACAGAAATAAGCACACTCGCGTTCTTATTCCTTTCGATTACTGTTTGATACCATACTGAAGTGATTACAATAAAAACTCTTCCATTACCATCTGTCTAAACACGATCCAACCTAGGAATTCGCCGATCACCAAACTGCCTCTAAAGCTGGGGCTACATCGCCGCGACGCGACTTCGCCAATAAGCGGTCGAAACAAATTCACGAGCTCTCAACCAAATAACTTCACAGTGAAGATTCGTAGTGTACGACGTGACTTTCATTTGCTGTAGTTACCACTAGTATGAGTTTTACTAGCTCGACGCAGTACGCGTCAACTAGCGCTTTTGTATGAAGATCCTGTACAGCGCCCTTACCGGTACGGTTATGATCGAAAAATCTTCATACAAAGAGCTAGTTGACGCGTACTACGTCGAGCTAGTAAAACTCATGCTCGGGGCCCAGTCGCAAGTCGCGTAGTGTAGCCTCAGCGTGAGCACTGCGGCTGGGCGCGGATTCCAGCGGAGGTATTCGGTTCCGTGTCCAGAAATAGTCGAACTGTTCCACCATGAACGCGCATTCCGTATGCCCGACTACGGATGCGTATGGTTAACTTTTGTGAATATATAGGTATGGACTATGTACCGTTTTACGATGAGGTTTCCTGCTTTTTTACACGGAGCTAGTTATAAGTATTTTATCCTCCTCAACGTATGTAAAGTATGTCTCACGCATTTCCTCACAAATATTTGGAATTTAGTTTTCAGTTCATTCTGAGATTATTTGAAATTTATTATTATCTTCTACAAATTAGTTGTTAGATAGATCACAAAATGCAACACCGTACGATATTAAATACTTTATAATTATGTTATTAATTTTATCGGTCACCGATATAATTACCTAGAAACGTGAGCGCCGACAAATTAAATCGATTATTTATAGTTCGTATATTACATTTATAATGGTTATTGCCTTATTGGTTGTTAAAGTTTGATGATAGAAAATACGGTGGTATAATTTAAACGTAGTGAAAGCTTTTCTATTCTAATTTAGAATATAATATACCTACTAGTATTATCGTACCTACAAGTACACCAGTTATATAAAAAAGAAACAAACATACAAGACAGCTAAATTTAAAGTATACAATGGGTGAAATTGACGCTAAAAGCGATCTCTTCCAGCCTACCTTTGGATGGAGGGAAATAATGGAGAATCGAGTACGTACATTCGTACGTAAATTCGGCATTGCTCAATGAAAACACAATTTCATGATTGTTTAACATTATCTATCTAGTTATACCTACATAGACGTATGGGTAACTAGAAATTCTACGCACTTCCGTAATTCTAGAGCTGCGATCACACATACCGTCATGAATTTCAAATGACGGATTATTGAACAACGCAGTAACATTATAGCATACAACCGTATTGTATATTATGCTGCTAGCGTTACAATCTTCCTATGTTGTTAGTACCATAAATGCATTTAAATCAAATGTAACATCCAGAATTGTCGTATTTTAACTCCCTCCCACATACAAGCACTGTGAATTCTGAGGACTTGTTTTAATATTGTATAGAAATCTATATTTCATGATGCGTGTGGGACTTTACTCACTTATAATGCCTCTCATTGTTTCCAACAAAAATTCATTACGAGTAAAGATAAGATTGAACAATGGACAACTTACCGAAAGGTATGAATATATTTCACAGAAAATGGAACAAAAGGTTATCATTTTACGTCGTTATCCCTTTTCTGACGAAGGCTGAGTACACGATTTTGATATTTACGACTGATAGTGGATCTACAAAAGAATCTTCATCATTATCATCAGCCTATACTCGTCCACTGCTCGACGCAGGTCTCTCCTAGTGAACACCACTGAGCCTGATGTTTGACTCTGCTCATCAGGTCCCTGCCAGCCGCTGTTAGCCGTTCCTCCACCAGCGCGCGGGCGTTTCACACTACCCCCAAGGTACCTCGCGACGTACCTTGAGGATTCGTACCTCGAAACCGCTTCTCTACGATCATTTGTGTTAAAATGGAGTACCGAGGAACTTTGAAACTTCAACTAACGATACCAAATATGTGGAAATTCTAGTTACGAGGTGCCTCAGCAACGATCGAGTGAAAGAAATTTGGAAGTAACAACTAACGATACGGGGGTACGTTTGCCTTCACACGGTCTGCAGTCTAGAATTCGCCTTCCCTATCGATTGTCGGCATAGTGTAGGCTGGTACATTTCTAGTCTTTATCTCTAATCTTCTAGTCACTGCAGCTTGCTAATCCTTTGAGCTATGTAGGTTAGTTTGGTTCTGTCGGATCACTTCACTACTGATCCGATCCGTTAGAGAAACTACAATAACCGCTCTCTTCTTCTATTTCAAATCGCAACGATATGGTCACCGAAATGACGAGTAAAAACTATATAATAAAGTATAGATTACCACGGTCCTTAGACGTCCTCGCTTTCCCAGCCATTAGGTAAGCAAAACGGACACGAATGCTCACCGTGGCGAGCTGAGCACGATGCTCGCAACTGGAAAATTGGACTCTCAAGTGCATGGAGGGCGCGCAGCCAGCGAATCGACAGGCGCCAGGACTTGGCAGTTTGCCAAAGTTCTCCGGGGTTTTACAATTTCGATAGTTTAGCAACTTTGTCGGAGTGCGCGGTGGTGCAATATTGTAATGAGCTTTCACTAAACTATTTTAGGAGAACCTACTTATTTGTTATATTGTATGATGAGTATGATGACCTATACTACTCATCGTGTTATAGTTAATAGCTGACCCGTGCCCACTTCGTTGGGAGGTTTTTTTTTAAACTATAAATTTCCTTTTAGTGACTTGGTAAATATAAAAGTCAGACATAATATGCTGCTGTCATTGACTTTTTTGTAGGCATTAAGTATTTAGTTTTCGAAATAAGGCGTAGTATTTTCTAAGAACTCTATCAAGCATTTAATTTTAAAAAATGTACCACATCAAAGAACATAAAACTACGTCTTCTCCAAAGCGTAATATTCAGTATTCATCCCAATAACCCACATCACATCTCCACAAAAGCACGTCCCTATGCGCTTCGTATTCAGTTCGCTTCGCTCCTTTGCCTTTGTAAAACTAGCGCAGGCAGGGAGACTTTTAGGATTCTAGGCAACAAGTGTGTATTCTGTCAGGGTAACTTCGGGGGAAGAATGAGGATGGTTGATGGGGAACTGGGACCGACAACGTTGTTGTGGCAGATTTAGGGCTCCTACGCACTAAACGGTTAGCCGGACGGCTGACCGCGTTATACTCGTACTACTGGCCGCAATCAAAAATATGTAGGTACGAGGTAATCGTAGTTTTTTTTTCTGTAAACGAATTTCCCGTACGATGCGTTCGTGGCTATGGCAGACCTTATTATAGGACTTTTTGGCTATATTTAATGCCATACATAAAGGTAGGTACTTTTGACCTAAAATTTGCCCTTTTGGTTGGGAAAGGAGTAAGTAAGTAAATAAATTCTCACAAAAAGTCACATTTACTGTATTTGCAATTAGGTAGGTTTAATGAAACGCTGTTTACGCTGTAGTTCTTAATGAAATATAACACCATGTAGACAGCTAAGTACTCTATTAAAACTGGTAGAGTAGGTACTGACAGTATACTGTGGTACTGAGAACTGGTTGCGAAGTGAACTAATAGACTCGACGATCTATCCTTCTACGTAGAGGCGTCTGGAACTGATTAATAGGTATCAAGTTTTCTCTAAATAGCATTAAATGTAGAAGAACGCTGCGGCTGACATAGATATTTAAAAATACTCTATATTGATTGGTCATTAATAGTTTTACGACTCTATAACCTATTCAACGTATTGCGCCCGCAATTCGAGGTGCCGATAACATTCTGGGTCAGTCCGCACCAATTAACCCACGAGTAACGACGAGGCTTGATAGTCAATTATCCAATCTTAATTTGAAGAAGATGTAATAAAATGTAATTGTGGACTTTGAAAGCTACCGCGAATTGTGTTCAGAGCAAAGAATTTGGACTAAGGGCAAAGTACTGTCGACTTTGCAGTCCACATTTGAATAAGTAGTACTGCATTGAAAATATTGTTTTTGAAAATTTTGATGGCGAGTAATTCGGGATTGCTGCTGTTTTTTTTTATTTCGCATTTCACCTACTATCTTTTAATCAGCCAGTATCAAGTATTATGACGAACAAGTTTACAAGTTTTCTTGTGTTTTTAGTTTTCTATGCCCTACCTAATAACATCTTCCAATATAACATCTTATTAATAATAACAACATAACACATTAATAATAACATCTTCCAAATAACTAGATGGAAACCTGCTTAATAGTGACGTAAATAACATCTCAAATAATGTCTAATAGCGCAGAACCCGTATCCGTTTTCCAATTTGTAACAAAATGTCACATGACTATCACGTGTCCTATTTGATCCCACATGATCCTTGTTTGCGAAGATGTTATTCGAGATACAATGAAGGATTAACTTTCCCCTGTTATCGGCAAAAAATTTAGGGTACGGTGCGTGCACAGATAAGGTACCACTCTGGGTACAACTGATTCATCCTAAACATCAAGCTATGTTCGGAAAACATTCCATTCGCTGTTTGTTTTCCCTCATGAGCTTTGATCTGATCTGAGCTAATCCCTGATCGAATCTCACATAGTAGAAGATCGCTCTAAAGTCTTAGTCGTCAAAAAGACGGCTCACTGTGACACTTTACTTTTCTATGGTGTTTCTTATCTAAAAAATGCAATTACCAGAATAAAAACAGAAACTTTCATCACTAGTCCTTCACAAAATTTATGGATATCACATAAAGTTTATGGATAACGAGTGATGATCTGGTACCAACCGACCATTTCTTTACCCCAGCTCTACTGATAGGGTAAACTTTTAGTCTCTGCAGACGTGACTCGGCAGACTTGGCAAGGAGCTGCTCTCAGACATCCTAACTTTTGGCAACTTCGAAAATCGATACCGCCGGTCTGAATTGAAAGTAGACACTATTGAAAATGTTGAAATAAGTGTAAAAATTACGATTTGCTTTAGCGACGCTATGATGTATATATAGTGACTGCGTGAAATGTGTGAGAGGTTATTTAATCGAATCACGTCTTGGTTTTATTTCGTCAAACGGACACAGTTTGTAAAACCATCAAACATTTTTATTTCAAATCATTTTTGAGTTTATAATAATTTAAACTAGTTAAAGTCAAGTTGAGTTGTTATAAATGAAAAGTAACTGGACCCGCACACAAATTATTACAGCTTGCTATCCATTTACTTAATTAAGGTTAGTAAAAGCGAGTGAGGGACGGGTAGACATGTAAATTCCATCCTATTATGCATAGTAACATGAAATTACCACAAATTGCCAAGAAAGTACTTACAAATGTGAAATTTTACTCCCACGATGTGTCATTTAACGTAATAAGCGTAACTTGATCGTTTGCAGCCATTCCCAAGCATGCCATCTCGTGGGCGATATGACACACTATAAGAAATGGGTGAAATGGTTATACCGCGGGTCGCAGAGAGGTTTCTTACATAGGAAGTTTAATTCGAATCGTTACTGTGCGTTCGGTTGAGATTGTGCACCATATTGGACACGACAGTCAATGAGAACTAAGAACATTTGAAAAATTATAATGTCAATATACCTCAATCCAATAGCCAACGGCCCGCGGTCTGCGACCCCTAAGTTAAGAGTGGTTGATCTGGTGCTTAGTCCGAGACAAGATGACTGCGCTATTGTCAGGCCGCGATTTTGAAATGGACAGTTTAAATTGGAAAATGGCTTCCGACCGACTAGAACGCTACACGAAGAATATTACTTGATTGCTTGGTCAATGGCCGACAAAATTGCTATTCAATGTAATTCAGAACAAACACTGATGTCGGTTCTCTGGAGTAACACTGGTCAAAGTGATGTAGTAGATCTATAACACTTTGGGAGTAGTATGGCTGTTTGAAAAAATCTAACTATATTATTTTAGAAATCATTACGTCGTGTTATTTTTCGAAGCCACAATATAGAGACACCTACATGAACATTGAACAGTGTGTAGTGTGTACCTACTTACACCCCTTGAATAGGCCTTAGATCAGAATCATAGATAGAAATGTAAAATAGTTCAAATCTCTTTGGTTAAAGCAAACTATAAAATACTGGCCGTTTTCTAATTAATTGTATTAAACTCGCATTCATCCACCACTCTACAATCGTGACTTTAACGTGTCTATTGACTTCACTACTTGACCACGAGGATTGCTATAAAATATTACAATGATTTGTGAAAATATCAAATACTTGACACTGGCTAAATACACAATACAAACCGTGCGAAACAAAAATTAAAACATAAAAACTTGCATTCGGAATCAAAGTCAAATAAAGAACACATCCAGACTTCGATATGATTTTATTTTTCCGTTTTTCTTCACGTCCTACATTTGGCCAGTGTCAGTTATCGGTTGCGTTCCGATTCGAATTTCAAATGGAATCGATGCGGTATTTTCTATTTAGCATTCGGGAATGGTTCTGATGCGGTGTTAGTCCAAAATTAAACGCACTTCCGTTAGCATTGCTCAATATGGCCGTTACTAAGTATGTGGCTCTTTTTTTTTAATGCTTCTAAATAGGTACCTACTATTAAAATATTCTATGAATCTGTGATAGTGATGCTCTAAGCCGCTGACAAAGGTGATTAAAATTTATTAAAATAAATAAACATGGTTAGGCACTGGGAAAAATTTCAAAATGTTATATCCAGCCCTAATCTATTTTTTCTTATATCTACCTACATAAGTAGCGAAAGATCAAGTTAAACCACTTATATAAGGAAATATATTAATATTGTATAAATAAATTAATTTAAATCATTGCAAACTTTTGAAACTTGTAGCGTCATCTATTCAATTATATTTAGATCATAAAGTCTTTAAGCAATCTACTCGTACTAATACATTTTTAATAGTCTTCTGAATAAATGCCTTTCACTTTTTAATGAAAAAATCAATCAACAAATTTATGTGCCAGTGTTTAAAAAAAAATAATAAAAAAACGTAACATGAAGGTAAAACTCGTTGTTCGGATATTACTCGCGCCCAAAGATAGTTTGAAATCGTAAAAAATGTTTACAGATTGTTATTACAACATCGATACATTTATCGATATAGATATCGATACATGAGGAAATCAAATAGGGTCGCCGGCATGTCTGCTTATCCCCACTTCCTTTACCTTCCGTTAGCCGTCAGTCATTGATATAATATCCATGACTGGTATCACTGTTCGTATGTGCCTATTAGAAATAGTTTGTAGAGCAGGCCCTTCAGTTAATGGCAAGTGCCACGACTGCCCAAGACATTACAGGCGTTTCCTTAGACATTTTAATGTTAAACTGCACATACTCCTAACAAATATTTTACCTAACATTGATTTCATGTTAGTAGGTAACTAGGTATGTATAATATGTATATTTATTTATAGAAGCATTATCAACTAGCAACATAGTGGTTATGTAGGTACTTTACAATTTTATTTTAACTCGTTTTTCTTCAAGCTTTATCCGTATAGCGAGTGACCTATAAACTCGGCGAAACGACTACCGGACAGATAGCCGGATGACCGGCTCTGGACCGGCTATATCGGGAAGTGGAGCGCGACGTCTCTGTTCTGCCTACTCTTTGTTGCAGGCTCAGCTCGCCTCTGTTTGGAGCCTACTCTATGTATTTTTTTTTTACTAGATCCGCGCGCTTTTCCCAGCTTGACTGATATGCCACAGGAACCATTAATTTTGACGGGATAAAAAGTATCTTATGTGTTATTGTAGGAATTAATGTAAGTTTATACCAAATTTTATCAACACTAACGAGTGTTGATAAAATTTAATGCATAACGATGCCGCTACGGCTAGAAAGAGGAACAAACAACCAAATATCCAAACACAAATATATAGACGTTCACGTTATAAAATATTGGTAGGATAGGATAGGAAAAATACCTATCGCATACGTTATACTTCAGAATATAAAGTATCTAATTGTATATCACCAGGTATAAAACGTTGTTTACTGCTGATCTTGAGTGATGGGAATCTTTTTCACGTGATGTGAATCACGATTCACGTGACACCTAGCTCTACGCCACGTTTTCTCTTTAGTCTCTGTTATGTAACCTACTCTACCGTTTATTTTTTAATTTGTAAGGATCTCGGAGGGGGCTTGGGGTTACCTAATGGATGGCCTTTTAACTCGCTTAAAAGGGGCATGTTTAACTTTTATTGATATTAATTAATTCTGAAGAGCTTCATGATTGCAGGTCCGAATGACTTCGATGCTACAATTGGAAAAAAGACCCCCATTTTTAAGCTTAAGTTTGAAACTTGTGTTTGTAATTATTGGATTATTTGTTTCCTTTTGTTTCATTTGTTGTCTTAGTGGCGACTTAGAACTTGTCTCTATAATATAATAATTAAGTATAGAGGTTACTATGAAGAAATGAACGGATATTTTTTAGGAAAGAACATTCTTACATACCTTTTTAGTTCGTAGTTACTTTACTGTACTAGAAGTTATTTAACTTTCGCGAACCAAAAACATAACAGTAATTCACTAGCTAAAAACGGGTCTAATACGCGCACAAACTAATATCAAATAGAGTTTCATCGAGTCTTCTCGTGACCACGGTCGATGTAAGTCGGCCGAACCGTCGAGTTATGTTAATACGAGTTTAAACTAAGTTATAATTATTTTGATAAGTATTATTTTGTGCGTGAATTAGACCCGTTTTTTGTTTTACTGAATTATTACATAGGTATGGCAAAAACAGTATTACGTGCGTCAATGACAATAAATTTATTCCCAAAAATAAAAAAGTTTACTCATAAATACGCAACCATTATTAATTCCTTTGTACCTACCTACCCTTTCAGTATTTGAAATTCTGAATAATTTTAAATATTTTCGTCAGTTACCTACCAAAATGTGTTTTTAAATTCTTTACTGGCGTGAAACACAATCCTGGTTCAAAAAGTTTATTTTAGAACACTAGAGATTCACGTTCCAATAACACATTCATCTTTGCCCAACTTTTGCATAATAATATTAGTTTCAGAACAATAATTTATCGTTATAGAAGTTGTTTGTTCGGCTATGAATCACTAAATGCAATCCAGGCTTCTTTATAGTGAGGAAGAGCCGTAGAAATAACTTATTCTACGGCTAGTAATTGTTATTATGTTTCAAATAACAATTACTCACATTACTGATATTCCCAAGCTGAACTATCTAGATTTCAGAGTAGGTGTTAATTTTAATTGATTATTATTTTTTATTTCGTTCGTAATTATAATTTATTTTTGCTAACTCGTGACAACGGTATTGTAAATAATTATAGGCGACGGTAACCGCGTCTTATCAGTCGGATGTTTACTTATTTGCAGTTCATATCGTGAAAAATAAATATGTTTTTCCTTATTAGGTACATGCGCTGGCTACTTTAAATGTTTTCCTGTGCTACTTTACTTACAAAATAATGTTTTTAATTAACTGCCATATTTGATATAAAAACCACTAGTTTTAAGAAAAAGACTTTTTCATGCTAAAATCTTCGATATTTTACCTTTTTATTCGATAACCTTAATTATTATCATACCAGCTATCATCAAGAGTCTCTAAAGTCGGTAGACCGCATTATCGCTGTCTACAGCCTACCCTTTGCACCAATCTTTCCAGTTCTAAGCCAATCTAAAACTAAACAAGGTCTGGTCTGATGTACTTTAGACATAAATCAATTTACTAACCACATCGCTCCATTATGGTTATAAAGGTGCGGGCAGGAAGTATCACATTTGCCTAACTAGCCATATCCGGGCTCCGGCAAATCCGAGCCAGGAAATCCGGTCAAAGCTCGGATATAACATGCCCGTATGTATAACTATTTAATTTAGGTCTATCTAGGCAACCTATAAAATAAAGTTTTGTTTTTTTTTTTTCTAATATCCCTTTACCTAGACTATTGTTCATGTGCCAGTTTAAACGAGTTGGATAATGGAATTTTGATATTGTGACTTTTTTTTTTGTGGATTTTGATATTGTGTCACGTTTTTTTCGAAGCCAAAACACAAAATTTTGTGCTTCTATTATTTTTAAAGAGATACGTAGCTGCACTTTTCCACCGATAATTGAAAGTTTCAGGAAGCAGGAAGAGTAAGACTAAAGGGGATTTAACCAGGCTACATTCATGTAGATTTCCTCTAAGAGGCACTCTAGTTTAATATTCTATAGGTGCCTATCGCACGTCAACACGGTTGTCGTCACACGTAATTTGTTTGAACTTTTGCTCTTCCATCCTTAGTTACTGCGTCGTTTAAAATATAATCGTCTTGGAGCATTAAATATATAAAAATATCCTCTGCCTACACATAAAATAACAACGAAATAAGTTATCTTGAATAATTTTCTAAGTAGGCATGTTCTGTTATAAATTCAGATAATAATGAGTTGTATTCAAGGTTTGATTAAGAAAAAACAAATGAAACCTACTTAGCTTTTATTATATATTTTTTTCAGAGTAGTTAGTGTCATAGACTCATAGTATTATTTGGTCACACGCAAAATTCAGTATAAATTGGTCACACCTATTTGCTTCCCCAACGTTCTCCCTGACCTTATAAATCTGCGTATAAAATGGATGAAGCAATACTTTAGTCGCATGGCTATCTACGAGTACATAATCGAATTCCGTGGACAGATGACATTTAGCTGACCACCCCTAGAAGGGCTGGTCGATTTAATTATCGTCCCACTTTATGGGTGGAACGGAAGCTTTTCTTTCGCAAAATTAATGAAACCCTGATGACTTGTATTTTGTTGTTGATCATGGTTGAGTGATGAGGTTAGGTGCCATCATTCCGTTGATTATCATACCGGAACAATAAATAATACAGTGTAATCTCACTAATCCGGCACTATTAAAAACCGGAGGATGCCGGATTATTGGAATGTTCGGATTACTGGATTATACTGAAAAAGTCATAGGTAATAAATAAAATAAAGCATTTCATGGAGAGAATAAATGTATACAATGTATTAAATTTTTTAAGTTTTGAAATAATCCTTAATTGAGGTCTGCTTTTGTGCAACTTTGAGGTTAGACTGCTAGTCGACGACGCAGCGACCAAGCGCACAGGTATAGAGGGGTGAGGGAGGCATGGGCGGAGGGTGCCGGATTATTGGACGTGCCGATCTATCGAAGTGCCGGATTAGTGAGATTGTACTGTATATCTTATTAAATTAACTTTTGTATTGCTAATTATTATCATCATCACATAATTAATATCTGCCCACTATCTGTCTCGCCTCACTCTCGTGCGGAGCATAAGGCCATTATCCACCACAGGGCCCCGGTCCTTCGCGGATCTAATACCTACCTCCGAAATTATAAAACTAGCTAAAACGGTTCATTATGTAATTGGCACTTGCCCATTGAAAAAAACAAGTAATTACCAACTGTAGATGATCTCACGTGAACAAAAACCGAGTTATATGCAGCCGCTGCAACAAGGCCGCTACGTGTTGCGACATGATAGTTTACAAGGTGTAGATGAGATAACCGGTAGAAATAGACACCGTTGTGAATAAACAATACGTTACTTTAGAATGTATACTGCTATTATCAAGCCCTACCTTACGATGGTAGGTAATGGTTCTGTTGTCGTCAATTACTTGGTTTTTACGGGCTTGTGAAGATAGGAAGGAATCACGAGGATTATAGGTAAAAGGTCGAAAATAACTTTACTGCGAAGGGAGTTATAAGGTTCTAAAATAAAAACACGTTTTCTTGGAAATATCAGGTAGTAGGTAGACCTAATCGTATAGCTCCATACTCGATTCTGAATATTTATTGAAAAAAAAGTATGTGAAAGAACGTTTGTGTGGACCTCGAAAATCAATATAAGTTCAAACTGTTTTAAAGCAACTAAATCCTGACTTACGGACAGTGACCTAATATAAAATGTACAATGTGTAATGAAACATGTGGTAACCCCACAATACATTAATTTAGTCAAGCTAATCGTAAATCTGACACTTGCGGGTAACGCGAATCGATTGACAATTTATTATTCAAATCATAAGGTGATGCTACTGTAGAACAATATATAAATATTCATACATAGAATTGAAATACATAACCCTTCCTTTGCTTCACCGTAGACAGATAAAAGGTTCGCAAACAGCACTCAGTCGAAATCTATCCGTAACACGAGGCCAAACTATGTCAAAGTTGACCAATAAGGACGAGGTCAAATCAGTCTCATTCAGTTTCTAAGCACTCTCTAAAATTGTCAATGACCCTTGCAAATGGCACATGGGAGGTCAGCCTTTATGAGACCACATCTGGAAGTTGGCATTGGCAGTAAGAAAAACATAAGCTTCGGTACAGTCTACAGATGTGTCTGCATTGATGTACATGACGTAGTAAAGAGAAGTCGTTGTTCTTTTTGATTAAAATTTAAGTATATAAGTGTGTTGAGGATCAGTGGACAGTATAACATATTTTCTGTTCCTGTTTTTTTGGGATTACGACGTGTGTGTAAAGATGTCGATGTGTTGAAGTGATAAAAGACACACATTTCGATGCACGACCAACCAGCAATACGTTTAAACTCCTTCTACCTGATGTGGCTGGTAAAGAATGCAGTAGAATCAAGCTCCTCGGTTGTATTTTCGTCACTCACATTTATGTATCCACTTCATTTGTTTTAACAAACCAATGTAGTAATTATGCGCGTTACGTGTGTAGGTAGGTACTATTAAATTACATGAATGATCATTTTAAATCCGCATACGAATAATTTTAGTCACCTGTTTACTTGGATTCAAAACTATACAATGTCTGATAAGGTCAATACTGCTGGCAACTTCAACGAGCTCAAGATTATAGGTAAATTGAATATAAGGAAAACATTGTAGTAAACACAATATTGTATTAACATTCAGTCTGACGACGGGTGACATCATATTACGGTGGTGTAGCGGTCAGTGTGTCATCGTAGCGGGTCTTGAATTTTGTCCTTTGCAAACTCTGCTGTGGATTAATTAATTGCAGTGACCCTTGATCAACTAAGAGCTAGATCAGCAGCTGTCCAATTTCAGTTTCTGATGTACCACCATTGGTCCCTATTAGACTATTGTACCAGTATATAATAACCGTTCTATTGTTTCGCCAAGAATCACACATCGAGGTGTCACGAAAGTATAGAACTTATCGAGGTCGAAAATGGTAAATGCGCTAGGACTAGAATATAATTCGCTCTCTAGGACCAATGCCGATATACCGTAGGACGGACCCTGATGGAGGAAAACTTAGCGACGTAAGGCTCGATGCTTTACGTAACAGTCTTTATTATACTCTATAGAAGAGGATGTAATGTAGGCAGTTGTATAGACCTAGTATAAGACATATTACATAACAGTGGCGTGGGAAGGAGTTTGTCGGTAGGAGTAGTCGGTACTGTTTTCGCAACTAATGATTTGCAACGAGAAGCTGTGTCGAAAGTGGTAATGGGAGTTGATTGAAAGAGATAATGCAGATTGCAGACTATAAGAGCCTTTGCTCTTTATGCTGTCATTGTGAATTAGTTTCCTTTATGTTCTTTGACAAGCAATGATTCTTGGGAGGATACATTTCGATTACGTCGCTTGGGGCGAGAATACAGTTTTGCTGGTCTAAACGTTTATCTGCCAATGTTGTGTCTTCGGGGAATCTAGAAAAACGAGCTAAATAGTGATTTGCTCTTAAAAACGATTGGAACTATAATAAGACATGGCTCGTGGCTCGTGATCGTTTTGGCATTGCTGTACCTAAGTACTTATAATGAAATTAGTTTTGGATCTTGAAGAATTGTATTAAGTGAGCATCACATCACCTTTTGTGAGTTTTTATACGTTTTTGTATGATTGATGTTGTATCATGTGATTTTAATTTAATGCTTTGACCAAGACACTTAACTTCAATGACATGTTTTTATCGCTGATTCTTGAATGGTTAGATTTTCCCACACTTGAGGCCGCCACCTTGATGCATAATACCACTAATTAACAAAGGTTTCTGTAGCCATTTTATAATCTATCAAATTCCTTATAGCGTCGAAGTACCAAATTAAATTCCTTGAATTGAAGAATGCTCTTTGTTCCTCCCTCGTTATCTTATCTGAGTGCTATCAAGTTACCGAAGCTCATAAATAATTCCTTTTGGCTTTTTACGTAAGTTCTATTCCGGTGGCATAAAGAATACTCTGTAGGAAAAGCTGAACAAAGTGACTGGAGAATAATTTATGTATTCTAGGTGAATATCTGAAATTGTGATGCCTCTAGAGGCGTATCGATTATCCGTAACATGTCACTGATAACTGTACAGTTATACGCCCACAGCGGCGATTTATGCGGCATGGGTAGGTACGGTATGCGAACAATGCTCGGCGACAGAATGCAGATGTGCGCACTTTCACCTCCGTCCTGTCTACTGATACTCTAATGTATTGCGTGTGAATACGGACGTGTCGTAAGTCCCACCCGGGGATAGGCCCAACGTAATTTATTGCTTAACGTCTATCGTGCGTTACGCTTATTAACAAGATAAAAGTATTTGTCGGCGACAATGAATAGATAGTGTGATGCGCCAGCGAGGGACAGACACGTTCTGCTGATGAACTTGGTCAGATGTTATCGCTTTCGCCGCGACGATCGTTTCCCAGAATTAGACTATTGACGTGAAGTCTGGCCTGAAAGCTGCGACGGTCACGCGTGTCGGTCGTCAGCCGGCAGCGGGCGGATCGCGCTGTTTGTAAACATTACAGCCGGTGTCGCCGGTTACATGGAGTGTTATCGAATGAAAGGAAACTCACCTGCACGATTTGGGCGCTGTCTTTGTCGAGTAAGAACTCCATGGACTTGTGCGGGCGAGGGGCGCGCTGGTCCGGCGGAGCGAGCGCGAGCAGCGAGCGCGCGTGCAGCACGGTGCGCTGCGTGTCCACGTCGGTCTCCAGCACGCCGGCCGGCGCGGGCGGCGGGCGCGGCCGCGGGGGCTTGTGCGCCACGCCGCCCGCCACGGGGGTTGCCGCCGCCCGCGACACACCCTCGTCTTTCAGCGGGATGCGCACATACTGCGGCCCGGCGGCCGGCCCGCGCGCTCCCGCTCCCGCGTCTGACGGCACGCCGTTGCTCGCCGCCGGTCGGGGGTTCGCGCCTGCGCCCCGGGTCTTTTTCTCCTTGCGCCCCGAAAATCTGAAGTTCGCGAATCGCGAGAGGAAGCCGGCGATGCGGCTGCGCGGCGCGCGCGCGGCCGCTTCCGTCATGGCGGAGGCGCGCTCTGCGGCCGGCGCGCGCGGCGCCTCGTCGCCCCCCTCCGCGATCTCCTCCACCTCCGCGTCGTTCGCGTCGTCGCTCGCCGTGGACTCGGTGGCGGTGCTCGCGCTCGCCTCGCGCCACGACACCTCCGCCACCACCGGCGAGAATGTGACGCCTTTAGAGCCGGCGGACACGGAGCGCGCCGGCGGCCCTCCGCTCGCCGCCGGTGCCACCAGCTGCAGCGACGCGCGCAGCTCCTCCGGCGTCTCGCGCTGCGGCGTCGCTCGCGCTCTCAGTTCCGGTGTCGAGCGCACTCGCGCGTCCGAGCATCGGAGGGGGGTGGAGGTGAAGGCGGGTTCTCTTATGGGGTCCGGCGAGGGCGTTCTCGGTGGTGACGGCGAAGGGGAGGAGGGTTCTATTCGGCGGCGCAGTTCGTCCAGTACGTCATCCCAGGCGCCCCACGAGTCCCGCAAGCGGCGCGCCGTCAGCACGGACAGCTCCCGCTCGTAGTCGCCGGCGTCGGAGAGCGCGCGCCGCGCCGACTCGTCCAGCCGGCGTGCGGTGGTCTCCATCTCGCGGGCAAACGCACGCTCAGACTCGGTAGTGGAGTCGGAGCCGGCGCTCGGCTCGCGGGCCTGCGGGTCGGGCAGCCGTGGCGGGTCGGGCAACCGTGGCGGGTCGGGCAGCCGCGGTGGATCGGGAACCCGCGGCGGGTGAGGCGGCCGCGGCGCCTCAACGGGAGGCGGCGGAGGGGGGTTACGCGACGCGCGGGGCGGCGGCGGCGGCGGAGGCAGCCGCGGCCGCCGTGGACCGCCCCGGTAGTCCAGCGCGGTGAGGTCGGCTACGCTAACGGTTAGCGAGTCGCTCACTTCGAAGGTCTGTCGGAAGCGCGCGCGGTGGTCGAGGGCGGGACGGTGCGGCTCGGCGCACACGTCGAGCTCGGCGGGAAGGGAGAGAGCGCGAAGGGCGCGGGGCGGCCGCCGCTCCACGCCGGGAGACACGGTGAGACACGGCACGGAGACGGCGGACGCGGGTGGCCGATGCGCTATTTCGGGCGGGCGGCGCGGCGCGGGCGGGGGCGGGCGGCGCGAGCGCTCGCTGTAGCCGCTGTCTTCGCTGAGGTTCTCTGCGGAGAGGTGCGTCCGCGGCGGCGGGGCGCGGGACGGCGGCGGCGAGGCGGGCGGGGACTCCAGCGAGTCGGGCGACAGGCTGGGCGAGGCGGGCGCGGCGCACGACCGCTCCAGGGACTCGAACTGCGCGAGGCTGGAGGAGCGCGACAGCGACCCGGTGCTGGCAGGCGAGCACGCGCGCTCGCGCCGCCGCCGCTTGGCCGGACACGCCCACTCGCGCTCCGACTCACTGTCGCACTCGGAACCTGTGGACACACCGACTCTATCTGATCTGCGGACGCGGCGGCGAGACTGTGGCGGCTGCACGCACGATACGTCGCTTCGAATAGACGTCGACAATGACAATGACATCGGCTGAATTCGTATGCATGTGCTCATTTTCTCAACATATTACTTGGACCGAATCCAAGAGTTCTGTAAACGAGTTACCCTATTATTCTAGTTGCCAAAAATCTTGTTGATGTAATAGCTTCAATGTTCGGTTATTCGGACGATACATTGGACCAACATACAAGCGGTACGAATACCGCAGCTAGTTCAAATAGTTTTATCTTACTCCGTCTGGTTTTCATAGAACTTTTGCGACGCTGAATGGTATTCAATGTCTAAAAGTGCCATCTACAATTTTACCGTGCAACTATTCATGATATCATTACTCTTTCGGAGCTTACTACATCGTTATGCCACTCGACGCTAGATGGCGTTATTCGTGATCATATTCCAAAGCAAACTTTAATAACGTTGAATCAAAATGGTTGGGCCTATTATAATAAAAAGGTGTTATTATTATTTATTACCTGCCGCGCCCCGCACATGAATGACAGAGTCTGCATCTGAGTCGGAGAGCCATGTCGCAGCCGAGGAGCGTTCGGAGCGCAGGTCATCGCTCGTCTCCTCGACTATGGTTTCGAGGTACAAGGCATGAGTGCTGCCGTTTTCGCCTGGAACAAAAGGAGCTGTTGAAAATAGAACTACTGGATAGGTATAAATAATTTTATGTAAAGTATTACTGGCAGGTGACATTGTAACATTCATAAAGTAGGTAGGTACCTACCTACATAACGGATAAATACCCGTACTTATTTTTTATTTTCTATCCAAAAAACTCCATTTTAGTTTACCACCGTAGTGTAGCACCTTAACCGAATGAACCGAATGCAAGTCATGCAACCCCAAGCAATCGTATCAATTGTGTAAAATTGAAATTTAATCATAGACAAATTGTAGAATCTTTATTTTGATGCAATACTCTAGCTAGCCTATAACAACAGTCGTGTTCGTTCACCTGATATAAAGTCAGTCAACCCTTCTGATAACATAACTATTTTGCAGTGCCCTAGATAACTTCTCAACCTATAATATTACTATTTATCTAAGGCGCCCCGGATCTATCGACTATTTATAACAGTATAATAATTATAATAATCTATAAAATCAACAAACGTTTCTTACTTCTCTACTCGACAACAGATGGCGCTGCCTTCTTTGAATAGAAAAACGCTGTTACAACCAATCGTAATTGCAAATAGGTACCTAAATTCGACAAAGTATTGAATTGAATAATCAAAATTTTGCAATATAAGCTGCCGACCGACTCTATAATTACAAATTACCAGTGCAAGGCAAGGCCTAGACTCGATTATTACTAAGGAATGCCCAATAATTGCGTTGGGCAAGCTTTATCCAGTTCACCCACTATCAATCATGCATAAAATTATAATACTTAACAATGTTTAAACACCCGCTCCGTCACAATGGAACTTTCTCTGGTTGCTTCATTCAATGACGTAATTTCGATGTTAGTCATAACGTTAGTTATTAGTTTAGAGTAAAATCACAGAAGATTTACGAGTTATAGACTTTAAGATCCTCTTAATTTTTTGGTAGATATTATAATAGACATGGTGGGCAATTTCAAACAAGGCAATGATTACCAACACGATAAATCTGCTACGAGTGTCGTGTACAAAAATTATTCAGTGGAGTTTTTAACTCTGAATACTTACTACTTACCTACCTACTATTTTTATAGAAACTTACATTTTCAATGTAACTACTTTGAAAACGTAAAATCCTACTTGCAAAATTTGAATCAGGAGTCCAAGCGATTTTAATATATAATGGCACTGACTATAATATAACATTTAAATGCACTAATCGTGTAAAAAAAAAGAAAACTAATGACTATTTCTGGATTAGTAATGAGTAAACACAGTAGTAACGGTGGATTTGGTAGGTATAAAACAGATGTAGAAGTTTACGAGCTTTGTTTTGATTCATGACCTATATCTAACTACTATACTGGCTATTTATAATAACAAGCGGCTCTAGGTTTAGAGACGAAAATAAAGTAGACGAATTACTTGTAATACCTATACGTAACACGTCGTGAAACGCGCAGATGAATTCTGAAGGGCGTAGAAAATTTTTAAATTGATCGAAAAAAATACCTGGTCACTGAAATGTGGGTATTATTACTCACTTGAAAACACCCTTATTGTGAAAACTCCTAAGTACCTACTTACTTAAAGTATTACACTATTGATAAACTAATACGTGGTACCTATGCTAAGTTTAATGATTAGGTACAATAGGAAAGGGGGGGTTCGTTTCGCACTGCGGTGCGAGCCACCCGTGGTGCGAAACGATCAATATTACCTACCCAGGAAATTATAATAGCGCATAATAAACAATTCTAAAAGATTGTCTATAACAGTATATACCTACTTAAGGTTTGTTATTAAATCGTCACGTCATTAATCTACTGAAGGTTTACTTGACAAAGGTCGTCGCCCGACAGGTGGCGCCGGCGCAGCTGCCCCGGGCAGCGGAACTGCGCGTGCGCGGACACTACTCAATGGTAGTCATTACGCTAACGTAATGTAATTTAATTAAAATATTGTAGGCAATACTTCCGTCTATGTACAGGTTGATAGTGTAGTGAATCATTTTACAATATCTTATATCTACAACCTAATGAATCGCATAATATGTAATACAAGACTACTCGCGCGATCACTGAATGAATTGACTCGTAGAATTGCTTAGCAAAGTTTTGCATCGCAAAGTTCTGGGTGGCAATCAAATCAACATAGGTGGCATACAGTATGTGGCCTACCAGCTGGTTAGTGGTCTCCTCAAAAGGGACATAGGGACATTTTCGACGCGTTACCTACCCTTGTTAGAAAGAAAAAATAATGCGTACGTACCTCGAAGGAGTGGACCTCATTGCCGGTGTACAAAAAGTTTCCCGATAATTATAACCTGGGTGTCTTCAAGTCGCGAGTGAATAGGTTACTTCTCGGCAGTTCTCGGTAAGCGTGCACCATCGTAGACCGCATTTATATCTAACATCAAGTTCGATAGTGGTCAATGGCAAACCTATCAACTAAAAAAAACGACTCTTTGTTTCGCAACTGATAAATGGACAGAACTGAACTGCAACCCGATCAAAATGACCCCGAACACCATCATCTACTAGTCACTTCGAAATTCCGTTGTCTCAGTAAGTCAATAAAAAGTTTCGTCACCCAAATTGGTACAACTTATGTTTTAGATATGGCTTCGCACGGTTTGTGCATATAGCCAGTGTCAAGTATTTTATTCTAAGTATTTCTTAATTTCACATTAAGAAAGTCACAGCAATGTTATAGCAATCGTGGTCAAGTAGTCAAGTCAATTATTTACATCGTCAGTCACGATTCAGTAAAGTAGTGGATGCTTTACTGAAACTTCCTGGGAGTTTTGGAAAAAATGCGAAATGACACGTTTTTTGAGTTTATATCATTCGCCCACTCTCGTGCACGTTAACGAACACTTAATGGTTAATATTCCACCAATATTACACATTAACACTCGAAGAAACACAAGTTTGAGCTAATAATACAAAACCAACAACGTCTCACTATCGGATTCCCGCCAAAACTCCAACTTACACCCGGAATCTAAAAAAACAGTTAGTGGACAAATGACCGTGTTAAAATAGGAACGCAAAATCTGTCACACCATCAGCATTCACCAGGCTTCGGTAGAACAAGTGGAGCGAACACCTGTTCTGTCGTACATGATGCGAACTCTTCAGTATTCTGCCGATATACCGTGGTACTGTGAGGTATTCTACGGCTTAACGGTCAATAGTACCCTCGTGAATTTCAAGTAGCTAGTGCAGTCTTTATGAGAATAAAACGTAAGTGAAGGTCTTTTTATACGCGTCAGAAACTATACTTACCTACTTATCATTAATTTATTGTAAAAACTAAATTAAACCACTGGATGTGGTGGATGTCTGGGAGCAACACTTTAAAAATAAGAAAATTAAAAAATAAAACATAATTGCAAAACCGAGCTTCACGAAAATATTATATAGTAATGATAAGAGCCGGTTTTCTAATCGACGATTATCACTAGTTTGTTGCCATGGAACTGATGGTCTCATAGGGATTAATTCCTTTGATCATAAATTAACATGTGATAATAATAATAATATGTTAAAACTAAGAAAATTGGGTCTTTCGCATTTCATTACTTTTGCGATGCAAAACGCCATTTACCTATAGCGTCAGAACGTACGGTCAAATAGCAAGCTATACATATAGCACCATCAACATCGCTTCACAGAATATTTATAATTATTCCATCAACAGTCGGCATGATACGAGCACGATGGTGTTGACCCGAAACCCATAGAACTAAAGCATGGTGTTGAAACGTATGATGTAACTGGCCGCTTTCGTCACGGTCCGCAGCCGATGGTAGAGCCATGGGAGCGAATTCAGTTCAGATTAATTCAATTAAGGTTTAAGTCGGAAATATTTTATGGGAAGTAAATCCCATGGCCTCGACAGGCGTTGGTATATATCTGCTCGTGTAATGGTAGCAATTAATTTAAGTTTTTTAGGGTTCTGGGAATGATATTACTTCCCCAGGCAGGCTCTTATAGAAGAAACCCACCATAGATTATATTACAGAATGTACAGAAGTCATCTGATACGGCACAGTACACTGAGGTGATACCGTTGCTAAATGGCTATGCTGTAAATACTTGGATCTTCATTGGTGCTACCTAAAAATACTCTTACCTGGTCACCAGTTTTATAAAGCCCGCTCCCAAGGCAGCCGGATGTCGATGCACTAAATTACAAATACATTTTAATGACCCATAGAACTAAAACTGTAATTATGTTAGGTATGTTCAGCTACTTTTTTGACGTCAGCCTTACTAAGTTTGTGCCACAACTGGTTGCAGAACACAATTACGTTAGTAGTGCTGCTGGAAACCGTAATTTGCTCTGTACCTAGGCATACCGAGGTTTGCGTTTGACCATTATCTCGCTTGGCGATCTACGATGTAACCTATTCACTAGTGACAGACTCCTGCGTAGCTATCGGAAACACAGGTTAGGATAAGACGTTCCATTCCTACCACATCATTCCGTATATATACAATATTCCAATGTTTTGTGCACTAATGCCGTTTGATCCTATATGTCCTACTTATATGGGTAGCAATTTATAAGGACTGTTTGTTCCTAGTTCTACTATGTCGCTAGCTTGTTAGTAGAACTGTTCTAATCTTACTCTTACTAATATTATAAAGCCGAAAGTTTGTGAGTGTGTGTGTGTGTATGTTTGTTAGCTCTTCACGCTCAAACGGCTGGACCGTTTTCGATGAAATTTGGTATAGGGGTAGACTGGACCTATGAGACGGACATAGGCTATATTTTGTCTCAAAAAATAATCTCTAAGGGGGTGAAATAGGGGTTGAAAGTTTGTATGAGTGATTTACAATGCTTCAAGCTAGGAATCTGAAAATGTATATTTAGGCTTTTGGTAAGAAATAAAGAAATACGGGTTTCAGCTTTTTGGCAAAATCATCCCTAAAGGGGGCAAGGCAAGGGGTTGAAATGATGAGGTATTCTTTAGATGCACCCCCTACGGACCACAATAAACGGCTGAACGGATCGTCATGCAATTTGGCAAGGGGATAGATAATAATGGATACACGATAAAGAAAGAGATAGAGGGAGAGAGAGAGAGAGATAGAGTGAGAGAAAAAGAGATAGAGGGAGAAGTATGTAGATTGAGATAAAGGGAGAGGGAAGGAGATAAAGGGAGAGTTGGAGAGTGAGGCGGAGAGATAGAGGAAGTGGGAAATATATAGATTCTAAGAAGAGAGAGAGAGCGAGAGAGGGAGAGAGATAGAGAGAGTGAGCGAGAGAGGGAGATAGATAGATTGAGAGGGTACATTTATAGAAATAGAGGGAGAGCGATCGAAAGAGGGAGAGGGAGAGAGAAAAGGAAGAGGAAAGGAGATAAAGGGAGAGAGAGAGCGTGAGAGGGCGATATAGAGGGAGTGGAAAATATGTAGAAATAAAGGAAGAGAGACCTAGGAAGAGAGAGAGTGAGACAGGGAAAGAGATAGATTGTGAGGGAAGTGTATAGAAATAGAGGGAGAGAAATCCAAAGAGGAAAAGGGAGAAAAATAGAGATTGAGAGTAGAAAGGGACATATTATGTAGAGATAGAAGGAGAAGGAAAGATATAGAGATAGAAGGAGAGAGAAAGCGATAGAGATGGTATATATCATAGTAAAGATTATACCATAAATGTTATTATGTGACTCACAAACATACATACACACACACTAACTCACATTGTTGTAGTAAGATTAGGTACGTTTAACTTTGTCCCTCGATCTCGGTTTAATCTGAGAATTTTAATAATTATGTGGTTTTCATACTGTTTCATTTTCGGTACGTTATGACTTAGCGACCGATATCGGAAACTAACTAATGTACAGACAGTCGCCCCAGTACCCGGATGCTAACTATGATGACACAATAATAATAATTATGCACAAACCTTTCAAATAGCTACCTATAGGTGTTGTAGGTAAATGTAACGCGGGTGAAACCGCGGGGCGCCGCTAGTTTGTACATATTTGTTAACATGGCTGTTATTTTAAATAAAATAAACACAAAGTACCTAAGCTTTGTGAGTGTTGTAGGTTGTAGCTGTAATTATAAAGGGAGATCGTTGTGCCTATGCGGATATTGTTAATTAACCTTTTTTAGATTGACTTGCAATATTTGACCTATGTATAAATGTTTCTAAATATTTGCTAACTTAATTTTCTTGTAGTGCGAAGTGGAATAAATGTACTGGCTAATATTTATAAAATTAAGTACTAATCAAATTTAATAGTCGTGGGGCGAATTTCTCGAGTTCGTGGACCGGACTGGCAAACCCACATCTGACTAGCTAAAAACGGGTCTAATTTGCGCACAAACAAATATCAAAATATAAAACGTCGAGGTAAGTATGTCAAAATTATATATTTTGATATTTGTTTGTGCGCGAATTAGACCCGTTTTTAGCTAGTTAATACCCATACATCTAGTATGCTGTGAGATGAAAAAAGATTAGGTACTTACCTAAGTATGTAGACATTTAGAACTAGGTAATTTGGAATCGATGTTCGTACCTATTCGCATGCGCGTCTGGTATATTCAAACCGGTACTAAAATGCTAATTTTAATTTAGGATAAAGCTCGAGTCCGGACTATAATAATATTGTAATCGTTTTATCGTATGAATGACCGCAAAGTAAAGCTAATATTATTCAACCTCACTGCAACTGCAATAACTTCAACATCGGATATCCGCACATTTATACCTTGCGGCTAATCGATCATTCATACATAACTAACACAATTCTAACACCTAACTCTACCTACATCATAATAAATAACATAGAAAGTTTGAATACGCGGACGGTGGAAAGAGTTGCGTAACTTATTTATTTTTATTTATTTATTTAGATGCACAATACAAACTGCAACCATTAAAGTTTAGGTAGACATAAATTCAAATATAGAACTGGGTTACAACTCAAACTATGTACATTCAGTAAAATCCATACATGCGTATTATTTTAACCATTACATCTCATATTTTCTAAAGTTAAATTATAAGAAGTTAATAATAACAAAAATAAAAACAATAAAAACAAAGTGCAGTATACTTAGAAAAGAAAAGTTAAGAAATCAAATAGTAAAATAGTAAAGTAGTAAAGGATCCGCAAGAACAGTACATGCGGACTTAATTATTTACCCGCAACAACCTATAAGTTAGTTATACTAACCTAGGTATGTCTATTGCAGACAAATAACCCAACCAACAGATGCCACTAACTATTTGGATAATTCAGACACACAACAGCTGCAGTAGCTGGTGTATCCGAATCACCAGGGGTGTGGTAGAGGATATCCTTTAAGATATTGGAATACATACTAAATTTAGAGGAGAAAATGTCAAGCTCGTGATAAGTTTTTGCCAATTCGTTGTATTGTCTTGCCATTCTTACGATTGGATTAAAATATGAGATGTTATTTTTGTACGTAAGCAGACAAAATAAAGGCCTCCATCTGCGTAAATTATATCTTATGTTGAAAGATAATTGTGAAAGCAATTCTGGAGAATCAATTAAGCAATGTATTATTTTATAAAGATAAATCAATTCAAAATAAGTCCGTCTCATCTCCAAAGGCTGAACATTAAACTTTGCCAAGCGTTTAACATAGCTAATACGAGAACGACCGGGTTGTTGTCGGTAACATAGTATTCTTATAGCTTTTTTCTGTATCCGTTCAATATCATTAATGTGTATCTTATGGTAAGGAGACCAAATAATAGTACCATATTCCAAGACACTTCTCACCAGAGCATTATAGAGGTATAAAAAGCTATGAGATTTTGTAAAGCCTTTAGTAGTACGAAAAACAAAACCAAGGAGCTGATTAGCTTTAGTAGTCATTCGCTGAATATGAGCCCGGAAGGACAATTTTTCATCAAATGTAATGCCCAAATCTTTAGCAACACAGGACCGGTTTAGTACTTGCCCTTCGAGTAAATAATTGTTTATTAATTTATGACGCCTATTAGAAAATGATATGACGAAACACTTACTGATGTTTAAGTACATGTAATTCGAAGAGCACCACTCAGACACTATATCTAGATTTTTTTGCAAGATGTTGCAATCGTTACTAGATGAGATATTGTTGAAAATTTTTAAGTCATCTGCGTATAAAAGACATGGGCAGGAGAGGCGATCAATAAGATCATTAATAAAAACGATAAAAAGGAGAGGCCCAAGATGGGAGCCTTGTGGCACCCCCGAAGTAACCTCAATTGGAGAAGAAATGAAACCTTTTAAAGTGACCAACTGACTCCTATTGGTGAGATACGAACATACCCATCTGAACAAACTGCCATGAACGCCATATGATAAAAGCTTTTTACAGAGCACCCTATGGTTTACTTTGTCGAAGGCCTTAGAAAAGTCAGTGTAGATAGAATCTACTTGACCTCCAACAGCAAAACTTTTACAAAGATAGTCTTTGTACTCTAATAGATTGCTAATAGTTGAACGTTTTTTTACAAAGCCATGTTGTTTATTTGAAATTATAGACTTAACATGGGCATACAAATGATCATAAATGAGAGATTCAAACAATTTCGCAAAACAGGATAAAATACTTATTGGCCTATAGTTTTCACACCGAGATTTATCACCATTTTTGAATATTGGTATGATGTGTGCAGTTTTCCAACATTTAGGGAAAATGCCACTTTCAAGGGATTTATTAAAGATAATGCATAAGGGAACAGCTAATTCCTTACCACAAGACTTAACAAAAGAAGGAGGAAGTAGGTCAGGACCAGCACCTTTGCTACCATCTAGTTTTTTGATTTTAACTAAAACATCTCTTTCCATGACTGTAACTGACGATATTAAACTGGTTGTTTGATTATCAAGATCAGAAAATTTGTCCTCACCAGAAAAGGCAGACATACTACCATCTTTTTCAAATACAGATCCGAAATAACTAGAAAATAGTTCGCATATACCATAACCACTAGATGATTCATAACTATCGAATTTCATACAATGTGGCAAAGATACGTGCCCCTTTCTATTATTGACAAAGCTCCAGAATAGCTTGATATTTTTTTGAATGGATTCTTCAGTTGATTTTAAATATCTATCATAACATTCATCCGCAAGGGTCTTAAATCTATTACGAAGCAAAGAGAAAGTATCATAATCTCGAGGGTTTTTATATTTTTTATAAAGTTTGTGGAATTTATTCTTCTCCTCGTTAACCTTAATTAACGATCTGCTGTACCAAATAGGGTACGTTTGAGGTTTTACTGTAGTAAACGGAGTAAATCTATTAATAATTTCAAAAAGTGTTTCATAAAATATATCAGTCGCCATATTAACATCATCACAAGATAAAATATCATGCCAATCAATGGACTCTAATGCAGCATTTACGTTTATATAGTCACATTTATAAAAATTTAAACGTTTGCGCTCGCATTTATTAAGACATTTCGAATTTACAGCCATAGGTATTTCAATATCAAGTGCAGGATGATGAATGTCTGATAAACTTAAAGGAAATCCCTCCTTGACAGAAACAGAATCCAATGTTGAGAACACCAAATCAAGTAGTCGCCCATTGGTGTTAAGCACATTATTATATTGCGTTAAACTACAAAGAGAGATCATCTCATCTAACAGCAAAAGCTTTTTACTTCGCATCACTAACACAGACGAATCGAGATTAAGGAGAGTATAATCAGGAGTGTTGAAATCTCCAATTATAAGAAAGTTGTCACCAGAACAGTCATTTAATATCAACCTTTGGCAGTTTGAGTAAAATTCATCTAAATTAATATGATTAATGTCAGGAGGCAAGTAACAAATACATATATTAAGGTTAGGAACATCATCTAAATCAGAAACTATAGTGAGCCAGATATCCTCCACACCAGTTTCCCAAGAAGCCTGACGGAGAACCTGAAAACTCTTTTTTATAGCGACAAGTACACCACCACCATCAACTTTGGTGGAAGCAGTGTCCTCGCGATCACGCCTAAAGACGTTATAGCGAGCATCAAAAACTTCACTATCAAATATGCTACCGTTTAGGTTTGTTTCCGTCAGGCACACAATATCATAATTAGAGTTTAGTAAATTTAAGTAAAACTGCGACAGTTTACTTCGTATTCTGTTTACATTTTGGTAATAGACATTAACCATTGTGATATACCTAATCTTTCAAAATATTAAAGTAACTTATATAATAGAAGACAATGTTCACGTTAACTTAATTTTGCTAAGAATGTCTATCGACTTCACATGAACTGCGGGGCTTTGTTCGTTCTTGCGAATGTATATCTGCCCAAAACGGACCCAAACAAACATAAAATTATTTTCCTTGCAAAATCTTCTTGCTGTGCTGTGCAGCACCTTAGTTTCAGGAGACAAATGCTCAGACAGGTAAATTCTGCGAGTTTCTCCAGTGAAGCCGATGTGAGTAGTGGCAAGTTTGTCGCTATTATGGGACTTGTTAAATCGCGTCACAGAAGAAAGGAAGAGATCACGGAGTTTTTGCGAAGACAGAGTGACCAGAATATTACGTGGACGTTTTGAAGAGGTGTCCATTTTTGCGACACGACGGCAGGCTCTGACATCATTATCCGAAATCTCAACCCGTAGGCATTCACAGAGCTTTTTAAACAAAAACATTAGATTCTCATTCTTGCTCTCGGGAACCTCATGAATCTCCAAGTTTAAGTTACGAGAAACCTTCTCAATAGAAGATACTCGAGCTTCCATCTTCATAACCGAATTCTGCATCTTGGTCAGTTCTGTTTCCAGCTGTTTAATTTGACTATCTTTGATGCCAATTTCAATCTTCAGATCATTTTGCTCTGCAGAAATATGGTCAGTCGTTGATGTAAAGTCAGTTTTAAGCTGTCCAACGGCCTTGTCGACCTCCAAAGCCACCATTTTCTCAACATCTTTCTTAAGAGCTGTTCTTAAATTAATCATAATTGCAGAATCTGGCGCGAGCTTTACATCAAACAGCCTGCTGATACTTTCCATTGTAACGGACTCATTTTTCAAGTCAAAGCTTGTCGGAATATTCGTGGTAATGCCACTGGGAGGCAAGTCTCCAGGCAAACTAGATAACGACATGTTAACGGTGTCGTTCAAAGATTGAGCGTTACGCCGTTGGTGGCGACAGGGAGTGTCGTCGTCATTTTTACGCCTTGTAACATTCTGACAGCTAGGGCATTTCAACGCCCTAGTCTTAGCAGAATTCAATTTTCTTACAGTTTCTTTATTAATGTTGAAGCACTCATAACAGTATTTCAAGGCACAGGTACCGCACTTCAAAGAGTTATCATCAGTTAGTGCACACATACATCCATGGCAACGCATGTCGCAGGCTTCAAAGAGTCACAATTTAGGAAAGGACGAACGAAGTGACAATTTATTCTGGTCCGACCACTGCAACTCAGTTAAGTAGGTGTACAAGCACCACTAAGATGTATAGCTGATAAGAAGGCCAGCTCGTATTTTGAGTGTGGATATTAATACGACCCTTAGCTGCATTCGCCACAGCATACATAAGAGTACTGCAGCCAAACGCGTTCACTGCCACAGGTTACTCAAGAGTACTGCAGGCATTTGCAGCCGCGACACAACACTTATTGTAACTCTTTCCAACAATAAATACGACCGACACAGTGCACAGCCGTGTGAGAGAATTACCGTCGTAATGAAAATTGATTCGATGATAATTCGTAGGATAAGTTAGGAAACCTTTAGCAAATATCACGATTGTTTCACTAGCACACTATACAATGAGATTTAATACTTATTACACACTATAAACACCTTTGAACATATCTTAACTAATTAAATTTGAGAGCGAAGTAAAAATACGTCTGCACAGAACTTTTGCAAATTTGCTTTTTTGATCTTCCTCTGGTCATGCGTATTTTATGGTTTGTTTTATTAATAAAGAAAAGGTGAAGACAGAAACTTCACTTTTAGCACAGTTAGGCGACTAACTAAATACCTAGTGGGTATATAGGTACTAGCGTACAGAAGGATGTCTAGCTCACAAAAGTAAAGTTTATTATTTTGCCTAAGTTTAGTTAGAAATGTCATAGTAACTACGATGAACCTTTGGGCCGTTTCATGATCGAGCGATAGGTATAATATTCCCAGTTTTTAATATAATACTTAAGAAAATCCAACCGAAAATAAAATATAAAAATGTACTTTTAATTATTATGCAGTGGGATAAATCTACATAAGTACGGAAAATCTATTTTAGAACCGGCCAAAGGCATACGAAATATCCGCCAGCTGACATTATTAGTATTTTTATTTTTATTGTGCCAGTAGTGTGTTGGGTTTTATGGCTTCCCTTCGAACGGAATACCTTTCTGTTTTTGTGAGGCTGCATTCTTGGAACGCTTCGCTATGCATTCTCGAAACGGTATAGGAAATGTGAAGAGTGAATGTTTAGTGACTCAGGAACATTAGTTAGGTACTTATCACAGCTAGCTGTGTAAAACATTTTTGTATTTGACAGTACCTACATAAATACCATGTGTAGGTATTATTATTTGGTGTCAGCCGAGTTGCCCCTCACTAAATAGGGTCAGCTCGGCCGTTCGGTCGACATTGTTTTTCCGAGATACCTACCCCACTGGTTGCCCGCGGCTATACGGTATTGCCTTTTCATGTAAGTATTATTATTATAAACTCATTTATTATCGTTCAGTATTCCGTCTCACGACCATTGAATATATGAATATAGCGTCATTGCACACGACTATGTAAATAAACTTTAATAGGTACCTATTAAAAAAAAATCGTTCTGCATTTTTAACTACTGTAAGATATTCATTTCATACGGCTATCTATCTTCAAATATCTCAGGAACGTGACGCTAAATGGTTTGTGTAAGTCCCCCTATCCATATACTTATATACTACAATCATGTGCGGAAACATTAAAACAAAAACAATATGGAGGATTATGCCACATAGGTAAACGTCATATTATGGCCTTAGAATTAGATTTTTTATAATATAACTAGAACCTGTTAAATTAGGCGTTCATTGATAAATGCGCCGCTAGACTTCAAGACGTCGAGTGCCTACTCTTCCGGCCGATCACGTTTCGTCCTACCTAATTAAAATACCTTCCGTCGCACGTGGCGAGTCGTAATCATCGTGTGCCCACTGTCCATTCATAATGTGTCACTGTCCATAGAAAAGGCACAGCTTTTCTATCTATGCCTGATAATGTTTTTTATGACACGCGATTTAATATATTATCTTCATTAGCTGTATTAGTTAAGTCGAGTATAATATAGTTGTACACATATTTGGAGTATTTCATACAATCCGCATGATTTATACCTAGGTATCTAAAATTATTTTACATGATTTCATATTTATGTTCGTTTTTTACTGTCGGCCGAGTTGCCCCCTACAGAAGTAGGTAAAATTGAATGGATCAGCTCGGCCATGCGGCTGACATTCTTTTGGCTGAGATGACCCAACTTGCCAGCTCAGCGTTGTGTTATTGAGGCTTAATAATTAGCATAGATATTAGACTTACAAGTGCTCAAAGAGGGTAAATATCAATAAACTTCCCCTTCTTTTAGGGTAAACATCGATTCACCTTATCCTTCCGCTTGCGTACTTGTCGGAGAACGTGTAAAATATGGTACAGTTTTGAGTGGGTCTCCGAATTAAATTATCGTTTCTACTTTTTTTTGTTGCGGTTGCGCATGGCCCACTTTACTTTGTCTGTTTATGAAATGTACCTAGAAGACGGTTCGAGACAGGAAGTCCGCGTCACAGTTACCGGTGTGACCGCTACTCCGTCACGGCGTGGCGCCTGTCTGCGGTATCTTTACCATTTACTATAATAACACCTAACTGCTATAATCTCACTTGCGAAAGTAACTGCAACGCGCGCGTGATGGCTTCGCTATTTGCTTTTTGTGACAGCTCAGGGACCCAATTCTCCCTTTGTGCGATAAATCTCGGAAATGATAAATATCGAGTTGTATAGATATCGCATGCGAAATATATCATATCGACCAAATTTATCGATCACGCTAAAATTGGTATTCTCGTGAGCAATCGACTACAGAGTAACGTAGGTAAATCTTGGTCACAGTAACTAGAAAATTAATTATGAAAGAAAGGTAGGTAGGTAGGTAATTATACCTAAAATATTTGTATTTTACTAAAATAGTGTCAATAGTATTTTGTGTGTTTTGTAATTTGGTCAAAGGTGTAAAACACGCTCAGCCTAGAATGGGACTAGCTCTGAAGGATAGCGCGCTTACCATACTTACCATAGCCATGCGGGCACTTTAGTACGCTACCAGGTGAATACCTATAGTATTATGCCTACATCTGAACATTAACATACCTAATATTAATAGATCTGAAAAGGACTAAGTACTTATTCCAATAAAAAAATAAATCTTATAAACTAGGTACTTGCTCGTATCATAAAGCTTCCTCAAGGCGTCTAAACCAATACTTTTTTCATATTTCATATTCATTCATTTCATTCACATCTCTAATCCTCTTCATGAATGCTTCCAAGTAGGTAGTTCCAAGTTCCGTCACTGAGAAAAGCTAACGAGGCCGACGTATTCCATTCATTGGTTCAGTTCTCGAATAATTACGATCACGAGAATCGATTGGTTCCGAATTGTATTCACCTTGAAGCGATCGGAATGCAAGCGCAAGCCAAATCAATGGGCTGACGAATGTATAGTAAGCTATAGTACAGTGTACATACCTACATACTCGCGACATTACGAGTACTAAAATATACTTAAGTATATAATTCTCCAGTCAAGCTTTTATAAGTTACTAGAAGCGCCTCGCGGTTTCACCCGCGTTAACTACTATCCCGCGGGGACCGTTTATTTTTAAGGGATAAAAAGTAGCCTATGTCGTCCGGGGATAGTGAAGCTTCCCAACAGTGAAATAATTATTCAAAGCGGTTCAGAAGTTTCGGAGCCTATTCAATGCAAACAATTAAACAAACAATCAAATCTTTCCTCTTTAGAATATTATTATGTTATAATATGGTATAGATGAATTCAGTTGAACCGCAAGCCGATGGCAAAAATCTAGTTTCGGTCTACCTTCCTTCTCTTGTCTCTATCAACAGACTACATACTACATCAGACTCTATACTTATCAAGAAATAGACTTGACAATAGCGTATACCCGAAAAGTACCTTTGCTGCAATGTATAAATCGGATAAATTTAATACACGTTATTTAGGTGGTGCTCCAATCATTCGTGCGACATTCTAAAATGGCAAGATTGGTTTGCTTCTGCAGCACAGCAATAAATTAGTGCATAAGTACGCCGACAAAGACAAAATATCATCGTACTATCCTACTTATACTCCTTTGTCTATTTGTATATACACTTGTCTCTTTTCTTCCCCGGATCTTGAGTATAATGTCATGTCCATTGGATGAATAATCTGAGCATAGTAAGTAGAAGATTTATATACAAAATAATAATATATATTGTAGAGTTGGTCATAGAGAAAGGTTATCTTCCGGCTTAACAACTTCCGCATGGCCTTTTACTAAAGGTGATTTGCACATTCATTATTTTTGCGACTTCTACATTATTGCGATTTTATTGAATAATCATCACTTTATTACTTGAGAGGCATAAAGATTTCTCAAAGTAAATACCGGAACGGATATAAGCACCTATTTGTATTTTATTTTATAAGTTCTAAAGGTTAAATACGCCTACAATAATGTTGTACCTGTTATTATAATGGTCATGGTCTTTGAAAATGTTTGTTATGCTTTAACTTTTTTTATTACAGTGTGTTGATAATGACGCGTTGGCGTCGTGACTGAGCCATCGGACTGCTGCGCTTGGTGTCGCGGGTTCGATTCCCGCCTGGAACAAATATTAGTGTGATCCACAAATATTTGTTTCTGGTCTGGGCGTTATGTGTATGTGAAATTGTATGTATGTAAACGGTACCCACGACACAGGAGAAATCCTAGTGACGGGCTACGTTTTTTTTGAAGAAAAGAGAAAAATTGTTATCGTTGTAGGAAACAAAATGAAATGTGTAAATTCATATGAGATTAGTCACCATTGCGTTTATTTTTAACAGAAAACTGCACTGCTGGAAACCAGTTCGAGAATAATCGAGGCTCTTTGTGGATGCGGATAATAAATTCGATTCCAGTTCATATAACAACCAATATCTTAGTCTTACTAGTCTACTAGCTAAATACGAACCCCAAAATAAAAAACAAGTCTCGAATGCCGCATAACCTACTCGAGACAAAAAAACACATCGATTTAAAAATCTAATGCGAGCCGCGGGCTAATCAACGATGACGACTGCAGCTGCGTTCAGGAATCCGTTGAGAAATCGTCGCTTCTTGAATGATTTATCATCGGCGTAAGCGTAAACGTCAACGATTGGCTTATTGCTGCAGTATACGTACTTGTGTTTCTGTTGCGTTTGCTTACACGCTTGACAAAAGGTAGGTAATGCCAATTAAAACAGATCGCGTCATGTTTGTGATAACACACGACTTTTAATTGGAAGTTAAATGAATCGAACCCAAATGTCCTCCAACTAAAAGGCAAACTGCAAAAGTAAATGTATATATATGATATTATATATAATATGTATACAAAACAAACAGATTAAAGGCACGGCCTCAAAGGATGTGGAACCGGTTTGTATGTAATGCCTTCTCGTGATACGGAGAGGAATGCGCGGTATGCCTGCAGGCATAGCTAGTTATAGCTTTGATTGTGGCCATTTCGACTGCGTGCGATGCTATTGTATACTATGGCTTGCGTTGTATTGCATCGCACGCACGCAACCATAGAATAACTGAATAACGAATATCCTGTTAATATTAAAAATGCGAAAGTTTGCACAAACATACATACTTACTTACATTATATTTATTGCCACCTGGTGGCGCTGAAACTGCTGAACTAATTTTGTTATATGCTATATTAATTATAGTAACAAGTAAGTATGTTTAATATAAAAGCATGAGATGCTTTTTATTATTTACCTACATGCTTATAAATATATTACTGAGTGTATTTCGCTATTTCAACCATTTGTACTGAAACGTGCTTTTTTGGTGGAGCCACCCAGCTGACAGCAAACCCTGAGAATGAACTTCCGACGAAGAAAAATTGGCTATTAGATACTTACTGCTTAAGCAGAAAATCTATAGTGTACGTAAAAGGGACATTCTGAATTAAAGCGAGATAGCATGCTCGGGATTATGTATTGCTTTCGAGCGTGTTGTCTCTCTCTTCCGTGGGTTTGAGTACCCTTTGAGTACGGAGTAGACGTGTGCGCCGATGAAAAATCCATCGGCGGCGGGCGCCGATCAAAAATCGGCGGCGGCGGCGTGTTTTCGGCGTGAAACCGGCGTGGGAACATTTTTTGTAGGCTTTAATATAACCATGAATTATACTGTTTTTCTCCATTAATAAAACACTAATAAACACATAAACACAAATATAATATAAACAACTAGGTAGCGTTATTACGGAGCTCTTAGAAAGCAGCAGGAAAGCCGTTACTTCTTGAGCTCTAAAAGTTGTTTAACTTTGCTCTGAACAATGGGAGAACTGCAAAGGCGTTGAACAGTAAAATTTCAGAGTGCCTGAAGACAAAGGTCTTCAGCCAGTGTGTTACCAGTGATGGCATAATGGAACTGAGACGTGGTCCTTAACTGCTGGCCTTTTGGAGAAGCTCATAGTCAGAGCAATGGAGAAAGCTATGCTCAGAGTTTCTATGCGCGATATAATCCGGAACGCGGATATTCGCCGAACTGCTAAAGTTTACGATATTATGGCTCCCAGGGTTCGTAAGTTGAATTGACAATTATGGGCAGGCCACATCGCTCGTTGAACTGATAACCAATGGGGAAGAAAGGTTCTACAGTGGCGACCACGGAGTGGAAGACGCAGCGTAGATAGGCATCCCACTAGATGGGCCGACGACATCAAAAGAGCTGCAGACAACCGGTGGATGCAAGTGGCAAATTGTCGTTGCGTGTGGCGGTCTAAGGGGGAGGCCTATGTTCAGCAGTGGACGTCTTCAGGCTGATGATGATGATGCCTATGAAGGACAGGATCTGCAGTGAAGTGATCTGATAGAGAACCAAGGTGACCGACATAGCTCAAAGGGTTAATAAGCTGAAGTGGACCGGTCACAGCTCTCGAAGAACCGACAACTGCTGCAGTACGCGAGTTCTAGAGTAGGGGGCTAGGGGCCACGTCTAAGCAAACCACGGAACATAGACAAGAGTGGAAGTGACTTGAAATCTGTATCGGAAGCGCTGTCGCCACAAAAATATTTAAAGTTACTGTGTCAAAAGTTTTATAAGTCAATTACCGTTTATTTGAAAATGTGCCTTATGTGTAAACTGATATGCTTTATTTTAATGGGCTCTAAAACTGCACATAAGGCATTTTTCATTGTGTGACAGACGTAGAGCATGGCATAGTACTATGTATGGCAAAATTGGCGTTGGTTTTGAGCTACGAGTCATATGTTTGGCACGCGCTCCCCGTCCACTTTTCACTTCCACTTGTCTCTCTCTTTCGTGAGGAAAACAAGGTCTAGGACACCCGCCGGCTCGGTGAAGTTGCGAAAATCGGCGGCAGAGACTGGATGAGGCGAGCCAAAGATTGGGCTCAGCGGCGTTCAGGAGAGGCCTACGTCGAGCAGTGGACAGTCTAGGCTGATGGTGATACAAAAATCAAACCATAAAGCCGCTACGCAGACATGTTCAAAGCACTGAGCCTTCCCGACAGCAAAATAGAGTTTAATTTCGTTTGTAGTTTGAGGTATCTTTTACGTTGCGGTGCCCGCGCTGCACAGCTCTTTTATTATTTTCCCCGAATATTTTTAACAGTATACAGACCTATTAGGTTAAATAGCTAATAAGCGAAGAAAATAAAATAAAGATTACAGAAAGGGGAGGTTAATTTCAAAAATGCACTAAAATAGTATATTTCACTTGACGCCGATTTCACGCCGGTCCCAAAATCGGCGGCGGCGGCGTGGAAAAATTACCGGCGGCGGCGGCGCGCCGGCGCGGCGCACACGTCTAGTACGGAGTATCCGCTCTGGGTTTCAGCTCAGCGGAGTGCCACTTCTATTCTAGACAGAACATGTTACCTGTGACCACATCGTCACGGGAAAATCGGGTCAAATGCTAGGCTTTATAATGAAATAAGTGCCACATTCCACTGGCCCATATCTATCGCATGCCAGACGAATATCAGCTTTACCTCTGATAGAAGGTTTGGTACCTACTGATAACTGCACAACAGAGCCGCATTCTTGTATAACTATACACGCCCCGACCATAAATAGGTTAGCTTTGAACTTCTGATTGTTCGATGTTTACAAACTTGGCTATGAAACTTGGCAGGAGTTTGTAACTATACCTACTTAGTGGGCTAGTAAATAATGTAATAATTAGTAACGGCAGTTGGTATAGGCATCTTGCTAAATTGTACTAGTCAAAATGCATGACCACATCAAAATTAATGAAAATCAAACGAAGTTAAAAACACAGATATTGGCTCTATCAGGTTTTACTTTTACAGACTAATTTAGATGACATATTTTTAAGATTAAAGTTAATTAGTTAGTTACTCGTACGTAGTTCCTCGAGCATTGCATTGCAATTATTTCATAATAAATAAGATTTTTTTATACATAATAAAACACTTTTAAAATAACATTGCATTTACTGTTGCATACGAAATTCATTTCTTTAAATAGATTAGTAGGTATATTATAATATGAGTTGCTATATTAAGAAACAAAGAACAGCGCATGATTATCTATTCTTATGACCATACATACAATCGACATCCGGTAAGACATTATGCGCACACGTCGAGGTGGTACAAACGTATTTATAAGAAGGTTAAAATAATCAAGGCAATAAATCATAGAAATAACGTGCTCTACTTTATTAAATGCTGCGTTAATTAAGCCATTGAAACGGGAAACCATTTTGAAGTCATTCGTCGAAAAATCGATAAGTACTCACATCTCACCCTGCGACTCGACATCCCGTCCCGACCATCTCAACACATCACTAATCAACCGCCCAGCACATCACTCGCGCCTTTTTACGTTCGAATTTTTGAATTTGCGTTCGATATTTTCGTTCATAACTCATAGACGGAAGACGCGCGTCCGTTGTCATATCTCGCGACAGACTATAAAGTAACTTGTTGCCTGTTGAACTGTAGTGATGTGAATCACTTGAGCCTATTAATATGCGCGGCGAGTGACCGCGTGTCAAGAGCAAGGCAAGACGTGTGTTTGTTAGTGATACGACGCCCCGCACTAATGGACGATTATGTAAAAATATCTAAGCTATGCTATTTATTATTTACATACGTTACGTACTTGGCATTTACGTTAGAATGCAAGGTCAAAATGTGAAAAGTCGCTGTTGGTAGGTCATTTAGACTTCATATAGACTGCGTCCTGTGCGTTCTCGCTGTTGGTTTCGAGTTTTCTTGGTTTGCCGCAGATTATATATCCCGCCATAAAAGTGGTCAATGTAACAATAATATAGTCCTGTTCAGCCGTTTATGCCTGAAAATCGCCTGAATAAATAACGTATAAATTTAACTCTATTTATTTATGCAAACATACTTACCCTACCTACTATAGGTAAGTAAATACTTCTAGTTTCTACCAAACATGGCCAAGTTACTTAACTTAACTGAATGCAAAACTATCCACCTACAACATATCAAGCTAGCGAACGCACTTTCTCTCCAAAGCTGCGTTCGAAACGTCAAAACAAATGCTAATGTGAATCATGAATGAGCAATGCCTGGATGCTTGACAAGTTTGCAACCGCTGCCGTCTTTCACATAATAACTTACTCGTACGAATAAAAAAATAATAACTTACTCGTACGAATAAAAAAAAAACAATTCAACTCTATGCTTACATTAACTGAAACTCAATCGACTCACGCACAAATTTAGGTAACGAATGTTCAGGTGATCATAAAAAAATACCTATTGACCCAACCCAGTAAGGTAACCCTCATTAGTCGAGTTGAAGGTCCATTCATCACAAAACGAGTCTATACATTTTTAAGGTATCTCGCCCAATTTGCTCCCACGTAAGATTCCCTACATGGCTCCTCACAGAATAGCATCACGTTTATTGATATGTTACGGATGGTTATCGTTCAAATTGAGGCCTTGTTTAGGTGAAGTTAGTCGAGATGCAGTAACTGTTATTTAATCTGTGGAGCTAGTTTATCGGGGCATTGCCGCCTCCACTTTGCTGAGTAGGTACGTGCTAACCGCGGGCTAGGCTTGGGCGTAGGTTTATTTTGAAGAAGCGTTTTTCTTCTGATAGGTACTTACCTAATTTACACTGAGCATTGAGCAGGAAAGTGGTCAGGGCAGTGAGTAGGGTTGCCACCTTTTTATTTAGCAGTTAGTAAGTAGGTACTATTAGTTATTATAGGATTTATAGGTACCTAACAAAAACTATCATTATGTTTAGTATCAAAATAAAGTATTTACAAATTGTTTTCTTTATTATTTTTTAGTAAGCTTTTGAAAGTTCTGTCGAAATTGTAAGCCGAAAAAAATATAATGTTTTGGATTAGCGGATTTATTACAAAGATAATAAAAGCACGTGCCTTTGAGCAGCATGAGCTTAGCAGCGTCTATATTCCAGCCGTATTCCGAGTGTGCTGAAATGGAATCGGCATCATTCCAATCCCGATCCGATCAACGTCATGGTTTTAAGATTATGGTTATTTTTAATTCCAAATGACACAAAATATTCACTTTAAGTATATCGCAGTAACTTCCCTTTTTAATGGCCTCGTTTCCAAAATAACGTACGCGATTGTCTTTTCCCCAACTTAATTTCTTTGTCCCACGCCAAAAGGCGCTAAATGTCTTTATTACGAGTCTTACATAATACTAATAATTACATATATTCCAAGAGAAATTAAAACCTTTATTAACAAGAAAACTTAGAGAAACTACCACCACGTAAATAGTGAACATTCTAACACCTTGGCGCAGTAAGAACTTTCACTCTTCGTTTTGAGTTGTGAGGAAATGTTGAGAAGCTTATAGTGACCAAGTAGCAAGGTGGGATAATGTGGGGCTATGAGAACGGCTACAGAGATCTGAATACAATACAGGCTTGGGAATCTTCTTTGACGAAAGAAATGCGATCTGATACTACGTGGCGGAGTTAGTGTTGCCGTTGCAAGATTGTGTTGCCATCTCGTAAGAAAAAAAAAATCTCTTTTAAGTAAATTCCATCAAAATCTGGTCAGCAGTTTCAGCGCAACATTATACACTTTCGCATTTATGTTAATGTTTTGTAGAAAGATGAATGGACCATTATGATGATTTAAATAGGTTCTATTAGATTTTTAGGGATTAAGTACATAAGAAGGCAGATTACTAATATACGCAAGTACTTAGTAGGTAAGTAGCTATTATGTGCACTAGATAAATCATAATGTAGAAAAGCGTGTATCCAGAGATCTTACAAGCTGTGTGAGAAATGCGCTAACCGGGGCCTCCGCCCCTTCAATAATGCTTTTAAATTATAAAATATATATAGGTAGGTACCTACCTACAGTTTACTCTTTTTTTTTTTTTTTTTTTTTGTTTTAGTTATGGCTTCGCACGGTTTGTGCATATAGCCAGTGTCAAGTATTTTATTTTAAGTATTTCTTAATTTCACATTAAAAAGACACAGCAATGTTATAGCAATCGTGGTCAAGTAGTCAAGTCAATTATTTACATCGTCAAAGTCACGATTCAGTAAAGTAGTGGATGCTTTACTGAAACTTCCTGGGAGTTTTGGTAAAAATGCGAAATGACACGTTTTTTGAGTTTATATCATTCGCCTACACTCGTGCACGTTAACGAACACTTAATGGTTAATATTCCACCAATATTACACATTAACACTCGAAGAAACACAAGTTTGAGCTAATAATATAAAACCAACAACGTCTCACTATCGGATTCCCGCCAAAACTCCAGTTTACTCTTTGGTTATTGGTTCTCATGAAAAAAAAATAGAAAAGAAAACATAATGTATGACATCACTGGCCAGTATCAACAGTAGATTGAAAAAGTGGTCCATGATAAAAACTCTTTTGTAAGCAAAGAAACCACAGGCTGTATAGGAAATGCAACTTCGGTTATATTTTAGGGCGCATGCAAATTTTAAACATCTGCTAGAATTCTTCTAGTACATAGGCTGATCTGTGAATAATCCTACCGCCCACTAACTATGACTATTATAATTACTCGAAAGTAGGTTGCCATGAGGCTGAATGTAAACAGAGTCTAGCTATTGTGACGAAAATACCGTTTCTTTCACGCCTCCCTAAGCTCGGGCCTGTCGTGTTACTATGACCGTAAAAAAATTAGCTCAGCTGTAACATAATTTCAACTGCTCATTAATTTTCAATAATAAGTAGGAAGCATTTTTTTATTAGGTAATTAACCAGGTCTCCGGGATTTCTGAACTGACTAAATGTTACAATGACAGGTAAAACCTGTCCACAATCGACTTAAATGAAATATTGGCGATATTTTTGAATTGACGACATTCTTATAATAGCTCTGAAAATACCAAGATGGCCCTGGCAAATTCTTAGAATTAAAAGCTTACTTATACGCATTGAGATACTACAAATATTAGAAAGGATTAACCCACTGTTAGTATGATGTACCTATGAAATAAATTGCTTGAGTAAATTAATTCCTTAATTCATAATCATTCAATATTGGCATTTTTAAAAGCAAAAAATAGCATTAGAAACCAAGATTTTTATTGTTTCTCTTTACTGCACTCTTTACTATGCCGCGTGTAATTTGATCGACAGACGTTGATTCTTTTCCGGAATAGCCCTTCGTCAGATTTTGCCACCTATCTCTAACATTCCATTATTAGGTATGTGGTATGGGAGCCCCCTTATATATTAATTTTATTCTGTTTTTAGTGTAATATGTAGAAATACCTACGTCATCTGTAAAATTAAACTATCTTACTATCACGGCTCATGAGATAGAGGGTGACAGACGGACAACGGAGTCTAGTAATGGGCTCCCGTTTTATGCCCTTTGAGTATACGGAACCCTAAAAATTACTCAAATTTTGTGAGACTTCACTTCACACTTATTCAATGAAGTGACGGCGTTGCAGACTTATTCGTTGTATTGTTTCTCTACAGACAGGCTGGTTCATCTGTATATTATTATACGCTATTTAGAGAGCTTATTCACCATTTATTTACGAATACGTTTAGGAGTTCGTCATAAAATTATCAAAGAGTTTTTAGTACAGATATAAAATTCATCAAAAAGATGGAGCTGTCTTGATTAAAAATAACCTATCTTTTATATTTTTTTGATTACCAGTTTCTCATCAAACTGTATGCTAGAAAAATAAACAAACAATGGTTCGAAGAAATGACAAAATGATTCGTTTCTTTGTTGGTGAAATACATGTTCATGGTACTGGACATAAATCGGAATAAGTGTACCTAAGTAATTCGTGTCGCGACCTCTACACGAACGGTCTTACTGCAAAACATTAGACTACAGTTAATGAAACAGAAGTTTTGAAAATTTCGATCCACAAAATCGACGTGTATCACTCGCGTTTTCTTACTCAATCCCTAATTATTTTATTTGTGAATTTGTTATTGAGTTAGAATAACCGAAGATTAGACGTCGATTTGTGGGGAAAATGTTTAGACTCGTCTGTTCAACTTTGGTTTAAACAATCTTTTGTGGTATGACGGGAAGTGATTTAGTGCCCGATGAAGTCTTTGAAGGCATTGACACATTGTATTTTTATTTCACGGTTATTAGGAAGAACATAAACTGTATTAAACCTGATAATTTTGAAAACAAGTATGTATCACTTATGAAAGAATCCTTATATACCTAATCGAATCCTAATTGACCTCCGAATTTACTAAGTATTGAAACATTTTGCAAACCAACATAATGTAGTAGGTAGGTGTGTACCTTCCGAAAAAAAAAAACTAAACCTATTTTTAACTTTATTGCCTGCTTGATAAGATGTAAAATATGTTAACTAAATAGGTTAGTTTTGCCCAGATGGAAGGTAGTTCCAAAATATGTAACCTTGTTAGCTCTACCTTACATTCGTTAGGACTGGTCACGAGTCACGAACATCGCATAGTAAAATGTATAAAAAGTTTACCATTAAAAATCCTTACCGCAATAAAATGGTTCACATTACGAATTGAATCTGTCAGAATGGGTTTTATATGAATGTTAACTTTGACAGAATATGGGGTTAGCCTTATAAATATGGCACAATGCATAGATACCAAAGTGTTATCATAATAATTATCTATATTGTCTTAATAATAATTAATATTATGTACTTACTTAAGTAAATGTATAGTTAATTAGAATCTAGCATATTTTTTTTATATTAAGTTTGTATGTGTTTGAGACAAAGATTCAAATATTAGAAATACTACAATCAAAAATAGCTATGAATCGTCGAACGATCAATTAAATCTACTATTTTAGTAAACGATCACCTCTGCGGTAGTATAGCATAGCTCGAATACCGAACCTCAATCAATTAAATGCCAAAAAATAAACTATCAAGGCATTGAACATTAAAATTGCCCCGTCGCTAACCTTGGTAAGGCCATACTACTATATTTATATAAACAAAGACAAGTGAAGAAGACAATAACTCCTAACGAATAACACACAACAGGTGAATCATTCCTCATGTCGATAAGAATAATACAGACAGCGGTACAAAATCACTTTAGGCTTCTCGTGAATCCTAATGACTGATCATTTGGTAGGCATAAGATAATTTATTTACTATATTATGTGTTTCCATAAGATAGCAATTAAGTGTATCGAAGATAGAAATATAACTAAAGATAAGGCGAAATTAGGAAGCGAATACCTGAATATCGGCGATGGCGCTCGATTGAGGAGCATTGTTCTTGAAACGGCTTTTCTTATAAAATAATCAAAAACTCCAGCAGTAAGTACATAGTCTATTCAAGTTCAGTCAACGTCATGAGTAATGACGTTGACTGTGAGTAATGACGTATGTGGCGGTAACTTAAAAAAGTATGTAGGTATCTTGAAAATCTAAACTGCCGGAAAGTGTAGGTACCTACCTGTAGGGTGCATTGGGGTAATTTCGAAAATGGGTATATTCCGAAACCTAAAAATATCTACCATACGAAACAATATTTTTCTTATAACAACTTTAATATAGATGCCACTTTGATTGTTCTCCCCGCATCAGTCGTCGCGAATCGCTAGTGTCAATGGTACGTGCGTAGCGTCCATTTTTGTCCAACAAGTGCTTTTCGCGCAATTTTGGCTAGGGTTGTTGCGACTATAAATTGAGATGTAAGCAGATCAAACTTCACACAGTGTGCAAATTTGATTAAAATTGGTTAAGTAGTTTAGGAGTCCATCGCGGACAAACAACGTGACCCGTAATTTTATATCTAGGTACCCAGAAATGTTCGAATATAAATAACACACATGTTTATAATAACCTATGACTTAGTAGTATTGATATATTTATACATAAAGGGTATCTTTGATAGTACGTAAGACTATTGTAATGAAGTCGTGTATGCATGGGCATCAGGTGTGACATGATAGGTGAAGGTGACAGCTTTTGATCAGCCAGGCCTTGTGCCAGATCCAGTTTAAAAAGGATAAGTGCGGTACTCGACGTTATTGATGCGTTCGTCGTGAGAGATACGACATTGTATTTTGTCCTTTCTTTTCGCGATTGAGAATATACTAAACAAAAGCTGTAATTTCGTTGTAGTGTAATTTGGTCACACGCAAAACTCAGCGTAAATCAGTCACATCTGTGTTTTGTTTGTTATTTAGATGGATAATGAGTGCAAAATGATAGATGGAAAATATAGATGGATAATGAGTGCAGTAACACGTCTAGTTTTCAACGTTTGAGTGCATTTCGGCGCACCTGTAATTTTGTTAATGTCAAAAAGTACAGTCACCGTCATAATATGAATATCCGCGAAAGTCCGCGTGGAAATAGCGTTTAATCGGTTATAGCGGCCATTGGACGAGGGAGGCATAGTGACATAAGTACAAACGTAGTCTCTGTTTTTTGTTTTTCTTCCTGTATTTTGGTATTAGAACGATTGTTACTTTTTCGCATGTCCGATTGATCAACATTCTCCATTGATGAATGTTTTGCTTTCTTTATCAAAGAATAAAAGGAAGGGCCTGTTTTGCAATTGTTTTTGGTGTTAGCGTATACGTTGATATGTACCTAGGTACGTTAGTTCTTTTTCCTTTTTCATCCCCGAAAACTTGATTTCAGATGTTCTCGAAAAGCTGATAAATTATTTTCTCGATGACTCTTGTAAATGTTAATTATTGTGTCAGAACAACGTGCCTCCTATCCAAGTAATTAAAATAAATTTAATCAGCTGAAGTCGACAAGTCCATAAGACCTTCAAAAGTCGTGAGTGCATAATAAATATCTACTACCGATACCGGTTCTCACATTCTCAAAACTGTGCAAGCGTTTATGACTCATATTATCATTAGGGTTTCTTTACTACATTTAAGCTAGATTTATGGTATAGATCTGAAGGCTTCTTAACGTCGAGTGTCGTTTGAAGTACCTAGTATGATATAATATTAGTATAACGTACCTACATGCTTCGGGTTTTCTTAGCAGGAAATGCTACTGCAAGGAATGAAATTACCAGGATACATTTAATATTATAATGCCGTAAGGACTGGCGTAGAATAGTTCCTAATACACTATAGTGTAGTTTAAATTGTGATATTGAAAGTGGATAATGTAGTCAATGGATGTTACTACCTAAAATAATTTCTTATAATTAGTACTTACTTACAATGGCGTTTGTTCGCGATCTCACATGATACTTAGTACCTAATGATCAATTAAAAATAGACTCTTACCACTGAACACAATACTATGAGTTGGTAATCAACTCGACCGCAGTAAACTCGCGCATGCGGTCGAGTTGCCACCTTTCATTTTAGTAGTAGCCAACTCGACCGCACGTGCAAAGTACAGTCAGTCGAAAAAGTGATATCAAATTGCTCTTACTCTAAGTAAAATCTATTCACTTTCATATTGTAAGCATTTTTGTTAAAAACCTATATTATGCACTCCTGCTTCTTAGTACGTATAATATCTTATACTTACCTACATATCCGCGCTACCAGCATGTGGTTTACACCGTTAACCTTTCAAAGCGGACCTCAATGCCTATGAATAATACAGACGTTGCCTGTATTCACAGGTACCTCGTATAAAGATGATAAACAACGTTAATTGGAATTGGAACTTACCCAGTTTTCTATTTCACGTCAATGAGTAATATTTCTCAATGAAACTACAAAAAGTTAATTGGATTTTTTCTGTGTGTGCGCTATTAGGCTTTCCCTAGATTGCAGATAAAATCCAAGGCTGAATAACATGACTGAACACGAGCCTTAAATTCTACCTACAGCTAAAAATATGTACTAAATACCTATATAATAAACCAACTATATAGAGGAAGTAAGAGGTAAACTTAAGTACTCGTAGTTATTACTTGTGGCTGCATTATGTCGACTTGTAGAGCTAATTTTCACATCTATTTTTATTGCACAGTGCACACGTTTATTCCCTTTGTATTTTTAAAACTTTAATCAGTGTTGCAAGTCGACGGGAAGTAGGCCAGCTGCTGCAAAAGGTCACGACGATTGACGCCATCTTGTATTTTTTCGCGCCCAAATGTAACTACAAAAACATAAAACAACTTTTTAATTTTTTGCTGGCATTGAAGAGTTCACTTAAAATCGCAAAACTTTACTAGATGTTTAAATAAAAACGTGACTGAATGATATGGTAACGATAATACTAACATACTTTTGGAAAATAAAGGTGCATGAGTGGATTACCCTCGCGATAATGCTGTAAACCTCGACGACATACAACTAAAAAATATAACAAATTGATAAACGAAAAAAAAGAAAATAATAGAGTAGGTAAGTAGATCAATTATTGTAAGTAGGTACAGCAATCCTCATGACCGATTAGTCACAGATAAGGCAATGCATTGGTGGCATGCATGTCTCCACAAATACTTTGTCCCCGATACATAGTTACACTTGATAAAGAGAATTTAATAAATGTCTTGCCAATAAACTTCACAATTGAAACGCTTTACACGTTTATTCGTGATTTGAGTGACCGGGTGTCCCAATTTCTTACAGTATTGTCACGCAGCGGTTAAAGCACGCAAAGTGGATAGTTATTTTCTATCATTCGATTTGGACAATTTGGTCCATTGATTTATCTATTGGCAGTTACTGTTGAAATTCTCACACTTTCAAATTCACAGTCACCTAAAGTATTATATAGTCGGTAGAATAACTTGATTCATGGGACCTCCATGAGAATTAGACACTAAGTAGTACCTATAACCGTTGGATTAAAACGCGATTTGAAATTTATACTAGTGTAGGCTGCAATCATAGATGAAATACATACCTACTACGAAGCTGCAACATGTAAATATCTACCTACTTACCAATAAACATTATCAATTTTATTATTAAGTCAAATTATTATTATAACCTTATCAAATTTATATACTTACCTTAGACGATTTTGATATAGATATGATACTGTCCTTTTTTTACTTGTACACTTTATTTGTCTTTGTTTACATTTTGGTGTCAATAAAGAAATAAACCTATCTACCTACTTTTCTAAGGCCTTCTTTCAAAAATGTATCATCTTTTAATTCTAAATTTACTTCTGTAATTCTGACGCTTCAGGCAGATTCTCCTGGCACGACCGTCGGCCCATAAAATTTCAAACGAAATGTCAATTATAATGTCGAAGCAAGATTCATCAATGTATTAGCCACGACTGCCTCCACCTCACTTATCTGGATTCATGGTTTATCTCAAATGCCACGAGGAGACAGCTCAAGGATCTCATTAATCTTTGCGTGGGTACAATCATGTAGAATGCTAGATTTTTACTGCAGCTCTACTTGCAAATTTCCATTTTATTATTAACTTTTTTATTTTTCTTGGAATTTTGTTTTGTAATCCTACTAAATTATACCTGTATACTTAGGCGAAAGTTTGCGAGTGTGTTTGTATGTGCGTAACTTCTTCACGCTCAAACTGCTGGACCAATTTTGGTGAAATTTATTATGGAGATTGCTAATACCCTGGAATAACACATAGGCAATATTTTTATTCCAAAAATAGCGTAGGTAATTCCGCGAGGCGCGGCTAGTAAATTATATGGAACTGACAAACCTCTCATCTCAATTATCTTTAGCTTAGGTGTGAGCATTAGATAGGATAGGATAGAAGGAATGGTAAATATTGTGTTTGCGCTCCTAATATTGACGCTGGACTGTCATTTCACACGATACGTGGCCGCGACCCTGATACTGAAGCGGTTGTAAGAGAGCTAATTCACGCATGAACGTTATCTACTGTTCTTAGGTTTCGTTAGATGATTCTAATTATACCTCAATAGTAAAGAGTAGAAAATATTAGAATATAAACAAAATCACACAGTGTCTTTAAAAATAAGAGGAGAATAAACTCAACAAGGAGAATAAACTCTACATTACTAAAAAATCGTCATCTCATTATGCTCTAAATACTCCACCGACCATACTATCAAACATACTTTTCACTGTCCATCTATAGGTTGTCTGGAAGAAGCGATAAGACCACCAATTGTAATACCCCATTTACCTATTGTATTATTTTTTCTCTGTATTGTTTATTTGTGGTGTACAATAGAGAGGTTTCTATTCTATTCTACATTGAAGTAAACAATTTCATACCTATTCAGGTACAGATAAGTGTCACCTGTTACAATACAAATTTATAAAGAAAAGACAGTGAGTCTGGAAATAAAGACCCTCATTAGTTGGAACATGGAACGTATCGTATCCATTATAACACAGCATTTGTTTGGCAGAATGTTAGTTTACATTATTATTTATGATGTTTGATATAAGGATCAAATGTTAATTTGATTATGTACATATGAATATTATTGTATAGTTATGTAAAAGTAACAATTCTTTAGCACGTTCCGTCCTTAGTAACCAGCTAAACAAAACAAAGTCAGAAACTGAATTGTGTACAAAAACGTGTGGAGCTAATTCAAACTAAGTAAGTACACATACAAAGAACATCGTCGTTTTTCCAACAAAACATTTCGTCATATCAATTTATTCGCGCTTAAATTCCGAACAAAGAAGCTCAACGTCACCAACATAAATAACGGAGGTCCCAAAACGGCGCCCTGCGGTACCCCAGCATAAAAATACAGTGCAAAGGTGGTGCAGGTATGCGATTCACCAACGGATAAGAAATGACCTTTACCGTCTGGGGTACCGGTTACCGGTCCGACCGCATGCTTCCCTGCACTCGGTATGGAGTGGAATGTATAACGTCACCCTACCGAACGCCGGTCACTGATCGTAAACACCTTTCCATAAAAAAGTTTCTTCGCGTTTCATGTTACTCAGCCCGTGCTGGCGGTAATTATATTCTTGTTTAATTATTATGAAAGTATACGCGTTATTATTATTGCGCTCGTGAAGAAGTATAAATTAATTATGTTTTGCTTTTTCATAGGTAGTTTCGTAACAGAGTTATGGTTCAGCGATGGGATAATGTTGTGAAGAAAAGTTACACCCTATTTAAGTTTATTTTCATACAAAAACTGCGTAGTAATAGAAACGAATACTTTACGTCACTTGCTACCCCTAGTGGAGGCTGTCATTCCTTTCATATCAGATTTTACCTACCTTAAAGCATTTGTTACATCCATCGTTCGTTAAAATACGTTTCTATCGTTATCTAGATCAAGTTGCTCGGTTAAAAACTAATTAAGAAATATGAACCAGTGGAACTAAAATTCCAAACCGAATGAACGCAATTCCAATTTAAACATTGAGCTAACAAAATACAATTGGTATTGCATATTTAGTCAACTGCGTAAACGTGATCTGACAATGAAAAGGCAACGCTAAAACATGTAAAGCGTCGAGACTTATAGCAATAGTTATTATGAACGGTTTGAATTATTCACTTGGAAAGTAGGTGGTGACGATGATGTCAGACTAATCTCATTGCTTATGGATTATCTACGAATACGTAATAAGGTCGTTGAGCTCGCACTCACTAATGATCTGTATGTATACGGAGATTTTTATTAAAGTTTCTCTGCATGGCAATTAGATCGCAAACACTTCCGAAATAACAGTACCAACGGTACGTTTTTTGTTAGAACATAATACAAGCAAATCTAAATATTATGGACACATTTACCTTGGGATTATTTTATTTACAATCATGTTTCTCAAAGATTTCTCTCTTAAGCCCTGAAATTTAATAACACGATAGGTTTTTACATTCGATGGCTTTCAACTTCTTACATATTAAGTGTAATATTACTGACACTTTCACTAAAGTTTCTCGCGAACAAGAAATTGTAGTAAAAATGTATCGTGTGCATTATTAAAATGAGTGATGGTAGCTATTTCCTCAGAATAATGAATGGATATAGCTGATTGCTATTATTGCATGAAGTGCGAAGATTTCCTTTTTTGTTCCATTGAACATAAGAGATTTGTGAGAAATTGTTTGCCATAGAGCCACGGTTATTGCATATCGGAAAAAACAGATAGATACAGTACGACAGACTATATCAGCGTTTAATTTGATGGTTATTTAGCAGAAGATAGAAGGCAAATCAAAAGTATCATAACTGTGACTTTTATTGTAATATTTTACGGGTCTTCCGATTAAGGAAAGTCGTTTTGACTTTTCGCTATCTTTTTTACTTTTTCGCTCTTTAACTTTCGCTTCATTTACATTCCAAACATATTATTCGTTTATCTTTTTCTCTGTTTTTATAGACGAAGAGTCAACTTGCACATTTATTTTTAGAGCATGATCTCAGTTTACCGTATCAGGGATTTTATCTTTTCGAGTTCCAGCGCCTATTGTTGTTGCTTACAGATGTTATTCATTAAAGTAATTATTCGTTTCGTTAACAATACCTATCTCAATCTGAACTGGATGTGGGCTAACAATGAGTGATTACTTAACGCAATTTGGTTATTGTTCCAAAATACTGCGAACCTGAGGTGCCTTAAATGTGTAGGTACCTACCCGATACAGATTTAGTTCATTGAAAGAGTATTTTGTAGTGTCGTGAGTCTAGTTTTTTTTTACAAATGGCAAATATGGTAAGATCAGAGACATAAGATAGGTACTGAGTCAGACTTGAGCCAGCATGACGACATTTTTGTAAGGTAAAACCTACCTAACCTGACCGTATAATTTACTTGTCAGCGAAAATATTTTTTGTTATTGTAAACCATTTCGGACACAGAAGTCCAAACAGGTGCAAACCGGGGAATATTTTCCAATATGTTGTGCTAGAAACCAGTTTACGAAACCTGTGTGCATACGTCCATGAGATGTGGCAATTGCCCTCATGATGGCTCGGGATCGCAACAAATCAACGCACAATCGAAGGCGCAACATGCTCAGGCAGATTAACACACATTCCACACAGTTCCATTCCGAAGCCACAACAATACTACACTTGGTGATGTTGCATTTTTAAATTCCACTTTTACAACCGCTGGCTGAACGGCCGACAAAGGAACGCAAGCGGCACTCACCGTTGGTGCCAAAATAGTCATCCTTATCCAACAGGTCATGCTGGAAGCCATAAGCAGGCAGCCATGCATGGGAACCCGGGGGTTCGGGCCAATCCGATATGCGGACCTCCTCCATTTCGACATCAACACAACACTGCACTCCACAAGCGTTACACTAAGTTAGCACGAGCATGCACGGGCTACCTCTTCGTTCGTTCAAGGTGGTCATTTAGGGCGATAACGGTCGGCGCTGCGGCCGGGTCGGCGGCTGTGGCGATATCTCGGCCTTTCACTAGTACGCGCGCGCGCGGCGGGGAGCGGCGGTGGACTGGCAGGCGGCAGCCGAGGCGCGCGCGCTGCGATCTCTCCGATATTTTATCGCAGCAAAAAATCCAGACTCCGTCGAGCTCGGGTCGCCATCGTGCCACTCCTCAGCTCAGCTGTGCTCGCCTGCCCCATGAACGGAAATCGTATTCACCACGAAACAAGATTTATGAGTTCGGAACCAGTTGTATACACATTTGGAGACAATGTTGGCAATGAGCGGCGACAGATGCGCTGCAAACGTGACGATTACCCGCGCCCGCCTTGTTTACGTCTGCAATCGCGCCTGTTTCGAATCGTGAGAAGCAATTTTTTGCGAAACAAACGTCTGCTGTTATTACAGAATTAGTTGCTCTACCTGACCTTACGCCTCTAGGCATAATTAAAGGCAGACTATAGCGACTACAGTTGGTAAGAATCAGGGTATCAGAGGCCCGTTTCTATGTTAGGCGTTTATAGGTACCCAGAGTTAATCATTGCACAGATCACGATTACCCTTCTTACGTGCTGTTACAACATTCCCAAAGCGGAGAAAGTCGAACAAATCGTCGACACAAACAGTAACCCGGATTTCTAAATCGTCGAATTAATCTCTGATGAAGAATGAAATAAGCTGTTATATAGTAGCTGTTGTATAGTTGCTTACCAAGGAAATGATTATACCATCTCTAGGTCTAACTAGAGTCTATTTTTTGTAGATAGGTGTTAGAATATGACATTGGAGACTTTAAACCCAATGTCTCAGTGTGACGAGCTGCATTGCCGTGCAAGATATTGCAATGCAAAGTTGTAGGTACTAGGTAGCACTGCAGCTGTTACGGGTGAACGACCTGAATCACCTCGTTACCTACTCAGTAAAAAAAGTATCCACATTCAAAGCAAGCGATTAGGCGCAAAGAGTTTCTTTGTAAAAGTTAATGTTAAAATAATTGTGTCGAGTTCGCGTGCTTCCAGTGCCCTTTCCTTCGCTTTAATGCCAGTACACGGTTATACACGTAATTATTATGCTTTCAAACGATGACCTTTGAAAATAAAAGTTTAATTACACTTTAATATGGTAAATGATATGGTGAAATAGCCGAATAAAACAAACTTTGAGGTGTGATATTTTAATATTTTATTAGCTTCTTTTTAGCCGTGACCAACTATACCTACATACCTACATGCAATAAATATATTAATAATTAATATTATGTGTTATTGTAAGTAATGTGAAACTTTATTTTTAGTTACTTATTAAGAGTTAGGGGAGACTGGGTACGAATGTGACAATTTTCATTTGATCGTCCATATTTTCGTTAGTATTCCAGTTAGCTGGAAGAAAGGTGGTTTTTATAGCACTATGCACATTTGTCTACGTGAAAACACAACAATTTTGCTCCTAAGTGCAACGGTTTACTTATGGGAACACATTACAAAAAAAGTAAAAAATGTCACAATCGACCCTGGCCCTGGGTCGGTTGTGACAGTGCTTGGGGTCGGAAGTGACAGGTTCAAAAATATACCATAATGGTATAAAATCACGCACTATTGCACGTAATAATGTAACATAACGTAATATCATATATTTTTGGAAACCTACGTAAAGGGAATAGCATCTGGGAACATTGTAATCCCTAAGAACTAACAGGCACTTTATTAATTATGATGTTTTAACAGTATTCACATTTATTCGTCAAAAAGTTGACTAAACGTGTAATTATATCTACATTACGGTAACTGTGTCAAAATAGAAAACAAATTTTAATAAAATTTGTGATTTGATGCGATTAAGTTATCGAATACCCGCAGTTGACCGTATTACTATGTCACAACCGTACCCAAAAATTTTGGCACAAACGTACCTATACACTCATTTGCAAAAAGAATAATTGCCATGACTATACCGAATAATCTACATGCAAAGTAATCACTGCTAATTGACTAAATATTAGTAACTTTTCACGAGAAAATATACTCATTAATCTTTCGGTACACATATAACGACAAATTATATCAAATGAAATCTAATAAGAAATCTTACTTTTCGTTGAAAAAAAGTAATGTAGGTATCTGCAAAAGGCAACGTCGCCCAACGGCTGGCCCAATATAGTGAGACACCTTCAGACGGACATCCCGCTTCTTTCTTCCTTTGCACCCTCCCCGGAATTCCTTATAGTTTCGCTAATATGACGACTGTCACAATCGTACCATGGCACAAACGTACCCAGTCTACCCTGCCTACCGCATTGTTTTGCTTTATGGTCCATACGATTTATAGTTGACGGTGATTTTGAAATTGCCTTTTCTACCTGCATTGTCTAGCATAACCTCTTACGACAAAAGAATAACAAACTAGGTGCATTGTCTCAGTACCTACCTATATAATGTATAATATGCGCTTTGCGTTCCAAATGAGTTCCAATAATAATTGTAAGGTTGAATTTCTTGTATCAAACAATAGGTAATACACGTAATACATAATAATTATGTTTCTACTTCAAATAATACTAAAGTATATACTTACACCTACTTCTATAAAAAAGTAAGATTACAAAAGCGAAGAGTTGGATTCATCAAGGCTCTTGGGTAGGTATATTATTATACACTTTACACTGTCTCAAATAAGCGGATTTAAAAATAAAGTTGTCGCAGCATACTGAACAATGTGCGAGCCGAATAGACAGTACAAATTGGATCACTAATACGTACATTTACTAACCAATACTACGCCAATACATTTATTTACTAACATCCAACAAATACATGTAAGTATAGTACGTATGTCTCGGAAGTAATTTATAAAAGAAACAAACCATTATCATAGCATTTCACATTCCCACGCCAAACGTGCGATGCGAGCATACAAGGTTTTACAAATCTACACATAGCCCGCTGTCACATCTAGACAGCTCGGCTTATACCTCCTCTGCTGATGAGAGTTTGTTCTATAAGTTAAAACGACAGGGTTGTTCAGTACGTTCGTTTCGGAACTTGATAAGAGCCGATCACGGGATTGGCTGCAAGCCAGCATTGTATACAATGTACAATATATTTTGCGGTTCCAACATTTCGTGAGTGTAGAGCTTTCATGTATTGGGAACCTTATTGTGGGTGTGCCGCAAGGTCGAATATTTTTGTCTAGCACCTAATTCTACGACCTCATTAATTTAGTCTTGTCATCTTCATTGGTGGATGCCACCTTCAATTTGATAAACTTTTGTATATTGTGGCATAATGTGGCTAGATAAAACAGCTGTACAAAAAATATTAGAAGTACCTTTTATGAACCCGGATTTACAATTATCTGCCAAATATCTTCAGTCGCAGTGGAGACAGACTGGGCCCACAGACTGGGTCCACAGACTGGGTCCACAGACTGGGCCCACAGACTGGGCCCACAGACTGGGCCCACAGACTGGGTCCACAGACTGGGCCCACAGACTGGGTCCACAGACTGGGACCACCGACTGGGACCACCGACTGAGCCGGCAATGTGTGTGCAGAGGTAAGTAATGCCGACCGGTTACTGAGAAATGTTGCGGTCGAACGCGGGAAAGTCGCGGCGCCTTATTCTGAAACCGCTTCCAATCAGTTTAGCTTGTACAAAGAATAGTAAGTATTAGTATTTTTAGAAGTTTTATAATCATAAATTTTATCATCTATAACTTATATACACTCACTACTAAGTACGGATCTCGCCTGTCTTTCGTTATGATAATAATAATTGCCCAAATATAAACGCCGATATTTTTAAAAGGAAAGCTCGGAATATATACATTATTGTGTGATTTAGTGACTTACACAAAACGAATAAGTACTTAATACCCAAGCTCCATCAAATTCGTTGTCCAAGTTATCGCTTTTCTTCCAGAATAAGCGCGCCAACGTGCCATTACGCTGTTGGTAAGATATTTTCGAACTGTAGAAAAACGCGCGGGAAACCGCTAACGGGAAAATGAGGAAACTGATCGACTTTCAATATAAAATTCCTAAGCTACTGCGGAATCTACTTCATAAATTACACTTTGCTACTTAGCTTAGATGAAATTAAATAAATACCCGTACCTACTTAGAAAATTTGCTGGAACTGTTTTCGGAAAAACTTAGTAGGAAGGAGGTATTCGTAGTACGCCTGGTAGAAATAATGTGTCTCTGTCTATACGTCAATCAACGCAGTAACGTACATCAGGGAGTTATATGATATGGTATCACACTTACCTAACCCAATCGAATGGAATCATTCCATGTTGGATTTACATCCATGCAGAACAATCTTTGATTTTGATAAAAGTCAATATTATATTATTGTCATTAAAAAAAACGTAGAAACTAGAAAGCTTGATCAATGGTGTGATATATTTAAACCTGCCAAGTTTCTCTAACCCAAACTTTTACCGAAGAGAAAGGACTTGTCACAAAACAAATCCCTTTATCCGAATTGTCAGCTGCCACAAGATAATTCGGAAAACAATGCAACGCGACTCATAACATAATCTTGATGGATAAGATAAACTTAGATATTGTAGAGCAATAGGTAGATACTTACTGAAAATGATTTATACCTGCGGTTGCGACTAGGTAGGTACGCATTTACGCAACGTTTTTGAAAGGCTAGCGGAGAGTTGCAATATTTATTCTATTGTATCATAAAATTAAAGTGATCTATGGTGTACCTAATTATAATAATAATTAGTTTTGTGGCTTCAAATAACAATGATTGCTTACATAAATAATACTTATTTTAGAAAATAAAATCTTTAGAAAGTTTACGATTTATTATCTTATCGGGTTATATAATGTAGATGACAGAAAGGCGGTCGATAGGTAGGGACGGAAAGTATTGTAGTGGTACGCCTCTACTGCAAGACTTCGCCTGAGGACCTTTGCCAAATATCTACCAAGCAGTACTGTGTGCAAACATTACTGTCTCAGAATCTGCTGTATTACAACATGGTACCTAGAAAAATCGTATGACGTCTGGACGTACAAAGTTTTCGTGTAGCGGAAAAGCTTCAGGCAAATTGAAGAATAGCGTGGCTGTTACCTGAACTAAAGACGCATTTCTCAAACCCGATGCAACAAACAGATTACCCTGTCAAATTTCACGTCCTGATAAAGGTTATCATCTAGTAGCGACACATTGCATAGGTACTTATGTATATTAATTTCTGCCGACTCTACAGAAGGTAATATGCATGACGCGAGTGCGCGTCACCAGTCGTCACCCCACAGGCACGGTTGTAGCGCGTCTTATATTAGTAATGATTTAATAGTAATAATTTGTACTTGCCATTATTTTTTACCTACCTATATGTATACGTGTGAATTGGACTATACAATTATTACGGTGACTTATCGTCTTTGATTGAAGGTGACCCGATGAACCCCGTTAGGTATATAGGTAACATCTATTCGTGGCAGGTAAAATCTCATGCTTACAAGCAAATATCGAAAAATATTGCACTACTAACATGTGCAGTTCAATTATCTTATCTTTCGTATCGATATCTCGATGTCGTGACATCGATGTTTCGCTGCGAGTTATTTATATCGATGCTCTCATTTTTACAAATTTGTGCTGAAGATGCATGTGACAATATTATTTAGGCTATTCGTGGCGTTTTGTGCCATACATACGGTTATCCAGAGACGAAAGTGAAAAGATGAAATGCAGAAATCGTATCGAATTCCCCAAAATCGTGGCGACAGTTAAATTACCACCATTTCGGTACGAGTAAAACGTCCTTATAGATAAATGTTACAGTTGTAGTTATTCGATTCTTTTAGGTATATTTTATAATCATTTCATTGATATCACTTTTTCGAGTGACTGTAATTTGCACGTGCGGTCGAGTTGGCTACTACTAAAATGAAAGGTGGCAACTCGACCGCATCGGCGAGTTAATTGCGGTCGAGTTGATAGCCAACTCCTTATGAAACTCAGGTTTCAACTTTCGACAAGTCATAAAATATTATATTTGTAATTGCGAGCTTATTTAATATTTGATCTAACAAACCAAACCAAGAAAATGTTTAAACCCTATAATTTCTTAAAAGCTTATAAACTTATTAGCAGCCATATGTAATGCTCAGATTATATCTCCATTTACTATATCACAAAGGAGAATAACGGTCATGCGGCGTCCGATAGATATATCAATAATACCGTTCCAATATCTCCGAGATATTTATCGCAGTCTCCACTTTTGCACGAGGTCAATATCAATGGCTTGCAGCACGCAAAGTCTTTGCTAGAGTTACAAATATATTAAAGTATTTAGATCACCAATCTTATCTTATTATACTTATATAAATATCTTTATTGACCGTCGTATATTACGGTTCAGTTGAAGACGAAGCATGCAGGTGCTAACTCGTTGCAATGGTCCTTAGGCCTTTGAATTTAGGCCACAACGAGCCAAAATGAGTCAGATGGAAAACTTGCAAACGTGATGCAGCTCGTGACTTCCACGGTTGCATCATAGCAGGAAGCGTTGCAACTCGGTCAGCGATTGCTCGAACGTCGCGGGTCATTGGAGAAGGACAATCGGGGCGAAGTTGACGTCCCTAAGTAGGACGGTGGATGGGCACAGAACAACTAGCAAGGGAGTCTTGGCGAGGATTTTTTTTGTGTTTTAGCTACGCACAATTTGTGCATTTAGTATCAAGCCACAGTAAGTACGACCACACACGCACACATGCACAATTGCACATACGAACGCACGCATACAAAATTCAACAGGTGGTCGGATCTAGTCATTGTTCTGAGGTCGGATCTCCAAGAGAAATGGCCTGTCTTCTGCAGGCATTATGGTCTGTTGTTTCCCAGATGTTATGATGTCACCAATCCCGGCCACAGAACAGCTAACAGTTCTCCCCGGATGTGCATGAGTACCCCATCACTATGGGTTTAAATTTAAAACCTTCCTCAAGAAACGCCTCTCTTTGTTTACAGAGTTATTAAAACCGCTTTGTTTGAACCTACTATTAGTAAGGAGAGACTCGCGCTCACCAGTGGGGATAGGGTAGTGAAGAAGAAGAAGAAGCAGTAACTTAATTTTACGTGACGTTGCGCCTCTTTATCGTCACTTTCCATCAGTACGGGTGCCTAAGCAAACCTATTCAGCAATAAAAAAATAATGGCTCAGCATAAGTACGCTTTCTACCTCATACAAATTAGAAACAAGCGTGGAGTTTCCCTCAAAACATGACGCTTCACACATTGTGCGCTCGTAAAGAGGTGTGGATGCAAATAGACAGTTGGTAGGTACTGTTCTTAAAAGTAAGTACATGTCAAAAGTGCCTATTTAGAATAAGTGCGTACCTATGTTTGCTTGGCACGCTCTTTCTCTCACTCCCTATGACTTGCAATAAACAGTATCGATGAGATAGCAGCTGGTAAGCTGACGCCTCAGACTATACTCCTGCATAAGTAGGATAATAATTTCGACCAAGTGTTCAATAATATCGCATTTTTTAACACCTATGAGCTCTTACGACTGCACATACAGCACAACATTATAATTTATGTATGTTGCAATAGTGTCTGTTTATGTCGTGTAGTATGTGAGAGTAAGTATACAGTGAAATGGTAGCGGCCACAATAGGCATTGTTGGTGGTTCCCAGCGCACAGGAAGATACCTCTGCCCATTGTCTGCGCGCCTGGTAACTGTGCAGTAATAACACAAGCTTTTTGTTGTTTTCAACAGTTTTAGATAAGCTGATTATAATAAAAGTATAAAACGTTACTCATGACGAGTTTATCTGATGTTATACTCGTGAATTGCTCGTTTTCGCAATATTATATCAAATGTTCGCAAAACGAACTGTTCCATCCGATAATTAGGACTTATCAAGGAGGCGTTGAACAACAGTTATGTGTAGTTGCGAAGAAGTCACGGACTTATCAAGGACGCGTTGAACAAAAGTTAAGTATAGTTGCGAAGAAGTCAGAACATCACATTTTTGGCTTCCGACAAAAACTCTATGTTGGCTTATTTATTTGGTTTCCCCTACCTAATGGTAGGAAGAAAATGATGCAACTTAAACAGCAGTATAATGCAGAATTTAGGACAGGCGGAAAAGCGAACAAGACCACAATGAAGTCGGTATTCAGGCTCAGCATCCGCCAGTTTTCGTAACATCATCATAAAAGAGGTTACACCACTACCGCTACCATGGGCTGGGCACGTAATTTATTAGAAACTTTAATCATTGTGAAAGAAAAAATATGCAGGGTAGAGTTGATATTTTCACACTTTCTGATATTTTGTAGATACCTTCCTACGGTGCTGGTCTGATTTACATACGTAAAACGATTTAAAAAATATGTTTTTTTTTATTGGATGAAGTAGTGCGAAGCAGTCAGTAAGTGGCCTCTGTTGTAAAAGTTTCTACTTACCTCTAACGTGTCTTTAGATAACACAGATTCAAAAGAGCGTTTTTACTTCTTACAAAATATACAAGATCTTATAATAATAATAACGCATCACCATTACATAACTACTTAGATCCTGATCCCTAACTTTATAGGGTTCTTTCTCTATGAGTATCTAAAGAATAGGAACCAAAGCTATGGTTCCACGAGTTGATTCGCCACCTTACATTGAACCACTTTTAAAAAAACATTATTTATAACACTATTTTATAAGTCTGTTTTTGTTCTACATAGTCTTAATTTTTTTTTTTGTGTCCAGTAAATTTTTTATGAAATACTTATATATTTTTAAAAGCAGTTTCTAAACAAAAATGAAAACCGTGGTAAGAGCTACAGCTCGATACTCATAATCACCGCGGCTATAAGCACTGCTCAACACAGCTTGTACTATGTATATCTTATCGCTGTTCAAAGATGCGTGGATAATGGCTTTTCTCTTACGTCAATATTGCGATATCGAGGAAAACTCGTAGACATTGAGCCGGTAGTAATCAACGATAAATAGCGCAGTTGAGGTAATCCATCAAATTAATAGGACGTACGGATGGATTGTTTAGTTTGAACGCGTTTTTACCTGACTAATGACTATGCAAAGCGACGTTTTTCGAGTGTGCGTTAATCCTCATCTTCTCTTTTGTACATGCACATATATACGCAAACACATGGCAGATGCTATGCAATGCCAATGCCACTATACCAGAGCTATGTAGAACTGAATTTCACAACCGTCGTCCTAAACCGTCAATCGACTTTATGTTTCAATGTTCAACTGTGGTCCAGCTAATTATTTTCTTTACCTACATAACCCTTCCAAAAATTATGTGCGGGGGGCCACAGTGCAGTCCTGAATCAAAATCACTGCATTCTCTGCACCCACCCACATCAGTGACACAGCTTTGCATCGTACCACGACACTCCAATTTAAACCACCATTTTCTTCGTGCATCAATCAGCGATTGGACATGCGCGACTGCGCGTGCGCGAGGTACATTCAGCCTAAGAAGTAGCTGAACATTTCCCTTAATATATTTTTTTAATCTACAAAAAAATGTTTGCTGTAAAGTTGAATTTTAAATGAGGATCGACACGTTCAGCAGGTATTTCTGAGGTTGGCGGTATGTCTGTGTAAGTTGAGGAGTTTTTGTTATTTCTATAGAAATTGGTAATCGGTGTAAACTAAATAGGTATAATATACAAGTGTATGCCGTTGAAAACAAATCTTTGTCCTGTCAGACTAATTATAAGCCAACGACCTCTTCAACTCCCATTATTTCTTGTCTTGCTGTCCTTTTATGAGTTTCAACGTAAGTTTTAACGATCTACTATCATAATGAGGTTCGTTTCGAAAGCCAGGTTGCCACACGTTCTAAGATTCCAAGAAGCTTATATAAAACGCCTTCTTTGCCGATAAGGAACTAACCGCAGTAATTAGGTGAGTAGGCCCCAGGCTTCCATGCAATATTGACATAAGAGTAAAACAAGCAACATAGGCTGCATCTTTCCTAACAAAGATGGTTTTCTGATAATGTTTTTTTAGAACAGACAAATATGCATTACCTACCTAAGCATAATATGCTTTATTTATATTTTTTTTATGACGCAGTATCGAGATGACCAGGTCGTTCGCCTCATGGTACACGCCACGTCTTCAGTTGCAGTGCCACTCAATACTTTGCATTGCAAAATCTTACGCGACATTGAAATTGGTTATCATCTATTTGTCTAACTGTATTCAAGGAAGGAAGAATTCCCTGGAAGGCCAAATTCACCCATAACAAAGGTACTATATATTAGTCCTTTAATATATCGAAAACAAAGTAATTAGACCACGAATGTTATCACAATCGCATGGAGAGCGGAACGGACGCTATAATTGCGCCTATCGGAATACAATGAAGAAAGGCCTCGGCGCTTTCTGTCCCCCATTGTTCGGGATCGAAACCAAAGTAGGTCTTTAAAGGTAAGTTACTATAATACTGTACCATAAAACGCTGATATATACGATGGGAAGAACATACTGAGAATGTCGAGGCAGAACTTGCGGGAGCTGTAGGTACATATAAATATTCATACCAAAAGTATACATTTTACCTTTTTGATGATTTCACTCAAAAGCGAAGAAATAATAGTGATTCAAGGATTAGACACCGACAAAAATAAACACAGCTTAAGTGGAATGTTTTCTTGGAGCAAAGTGGCATAAGCCAATCAAACATCGTCTGAAGACAGTCGTCCAAATAATGGCTGCGCCCGATGTTGCTTCACTTCGGTGATTGGATGCAACCTGGTTTAGCTAACGCTCTGAGGGTATTACAAAAGGAAGTGCAAAATAGCGAAAGTCCTCAATTTATGCGTGTGCGTAGGCATCTGCGTCGGAGTCAGCCTCCGCGCTGACGTCTGCATTGCGGTGGTGTCCGCGTTCGTATCAGCATCTTGCGTAGTATTTATTTCTTCTGTCGGCATCGCAGCGTCTACATCGATGACAGTGTCAGGGTCGACGTTTGTTTAGTCGTCACTCGTCCCCTACATTACCATCGGGGTTGGAGTTCACGTTGTCGATGCGTCCGCGTCTGTATTCGCAGATTCTCGCAAGTTCTTCTTCAAATAGTAAAGCTCTCACTTCTTCAACAACAGTTCCATCTAGTGCTAGAACTTTGAATTTACTTGGCAGTTTTTTAAGTGGATAAAGAAGCATTTTCAAAGATCTCTACCGAAGAACAACACGCCACGGGCAGAAACTCCAATAGCTTTAATGACATAGCGTTGCGTTCATCACCCTCAGATTACCATAGGAATGTCTCAAGTGCCGTGATTGCAGTGAGTAGGTAATGATCTTTAGGTGCAAATTCACTTTCAATGTTGGACTGCACACGATGATTCCGTGAAGGTATAAACAGACTGGTCTTGAACAGCCAGTGCTATGCTTGTCAAAAATTGTAGAGCCACCCAGAACTTACAGTTGGAGTTACAAAATCTAGCGTCGTACTGCTGTGCACTACTTCCAAATCTCGTGACCCAGAGACGTCTCATTATTATTTCCAGTGATTTATGTGGAGGATGCCCTTCAAACTAGGATACAGTGCTCCAACACTACTGCTTGGCAGTTGAGTATCTAACAAAGGTTATCTAGGCAAATTCTCAGAAACCAAATTAGCGGTACAATACCTTAACGCTCCATCTACGGACGGAGGAATCGTTGATAGGTATTTTGAGTGCCAACGTAAAACTAACCCCAGCCCTGCGGTGCTTATTATCATTTATTAACCCAAGTTATATACATTTCTCAAGTCTCCATCACCCCATTTACATATTATTATGTGGTTGTAGGTCTCCATTGAAATCTACATGACTGCATTAACCTATTCCAAAACAAGAGCATTTGTATGTAAACTCCTAAAGTGCAGGCTTCAACGCCGCAAATACTTGTATGGAATGCTTATATGATACAGGGTCCCTTTTTTTTTTTTTTTTTTTTTTTTTTTTTTTCGTTGGGAAATCCTCATGGATACCACCCTGCCACGGGGGTGGCGGGGTGGTTATGTCAGACTCCTACTGACTAAAACCCAACGGTGTTCCTTCGGGACGCCTAGTGCCGGGGCTACGGGAAACGAAAGTATACTTCCGCGGCCCCGGCAGCGTTAGTCCTTGAAGAGGACCCGTCCTGTTGCTAGAGTGGAGGTGGAGCCGACCTCCACTCTGCATACTGTAGAGGGGCGCGCGGAAACACCGCGCGCGCCACCTCGAGGCTTGTAGCTGGGCGACAAAACCCCCCCGGGTCGTGCCGCCCTGGCATCAGTTGAGGCACGGAGGAAAAGGAGCGTTCCTCCGCACCCCAATACTTACGATGTGGGGATAGAGTTCGGACGTGAGTCCTTACTCCCCCCGTTGACCTCCACCAGCGTGCTCCACCTTGTGAGGAGTACCTGCGCCACCAACTTACGCTGGACCTACGTCCATCCCGCTCGCGCCCCCCTGACTTAGGGGGGGATTGCTGGGGCCTGGGGCCCTTGCTGCCTTCGTCGTCCTGGGCTGTGGCGGGGAGCAAGCCCCACTACCCACCCTGTGGTCCGCCGGTTTCTTGGCAGCCGCACACAAGGAGCACTTTGGTGCTGCCGCCGCACATCCCGCCGCCTTGTGGCCGGGCTGACCGCAGCGGTAACACTCATCGCTGCGGTCAACCTCGGCAGTGCACTGGGCCCGCACATGACCTCTGTGCAGGCACCGGAAGCACTGGAACGGCCTCGGCTGCAGCAGTCTTACCTGAGCCGACGTCCAGCCTACGAGAAGGCGTCCTCCTTCACTCACCCTTAGGGCAGCAGCCACTGGGCAACTTACCCAAAGGGAGCTGTACCCCCTGGAGTCGGTTTGCAACACCCCTGCCTTTACCGACTCCACAGGGCACGCCCCGCGCCTCGCAACGGCGGCGACTACGTCCGAGACGGCTGCGGAATCGTCCAGCCCAGAAATGCGCAAGTCGGCGCACTTCGTGGGCCTGGACACGCGAACCATCTCGGGATCCACGGCCTCCCTCAGCTTCGCAGCGAAGGAGTCTGCCTTGTCGCCGCTCGCTGCCCCTGGAACCTCCAGGATGCGTCCACCTGTCGCTGCTTTCTTAAATCGAAGGCCCGTCGTAATGCCGCAGGAGGCCAAGTCGATCTTAGCTCTGGCCTCCTGCAACACCTTCAAATACGTGACGCCCTTCTCCGCGGCCCCCGGCTGCAACGTGAGCACCACAGCCGAAGACCGAGGGGGGCGCAACTTCACTGCCCGCACTGCACTGGGTCCCGTTGCTGGAACCATCACTGACACTGATGACACCACCGCAGGCACTGACGACACCACCGCAGGCTGCTTCTTCTTCTTAGTCTTGGTGCCCCGCTTGGCCACCGTCGACCACTCCGCATCAGTAGACGCAGGTGCCGGCGGCAAGAGGCGGGGCGCCTCCTTCCCTGGGATCGGGGATGCAGAAGCTGTGCTCGCCACCACAGTCTTCTTCCCCTTCCCCTTGCCCTTTTGGGGCTTCGTCGTTTTCGGATCCGCTCCCGACTTAGATGGTCCGCCCTCTGGTGGGCCCGTCACTGTCCCCCGAAGCGAGGCCGCTGCAGCAGCTGCAGAAGCAGCGTTCCGCCGATCAGCTTCTAGCGGGGGTCGGAGTCGTCTCTCTGGCAGGAGACGCTCCTCCAATCCTTCCAGCCGCGCGCTCATCATGCCGCCCACCTGCAGCAATATTGAGCGCGTCAGCTGGTCCAGCTGGCTCTGGGAAGCCAACTCCATCCCTTCGGAGGGAGCACGTGCAGGGGCCGGAGGCACTGCCTCTGTCCTCGCCTGCGCTAACTCCTTCCGGAAGTCCATCCTCAGGTCTTGCATCTCCTTTCGTAGGTCTGCCACCTCGCGCTGCAGGCGGGCATTGTCCGCCTGTAGTGTGGCAGTTTCCTGCGTCACCGTCCGACTGTGTAGTGCGTCCGCCGCGGCCTTGATCGACGCCGCCGACTCCTTCAGGGCCCGAACAACCGTGCCCTTTAGGTTCATGGACTTTGTCGCCACCTCATTGATGATGGCGACATCGTCCTGAACTCTCTGCCGAAGGGCCTCGGCTGTTCGGGCATCACTCACGTCCGGTATGTGGCCCAGCATTGATCTGGACCTGCTGGCATCACTCGCCAATCCCTCAATGCGCTTGTCGGCATCCAGGCGCTTCTCCTGCCTCGCTTGCTTGCGGAGAGCCATCTTGCTACCCCCGCAGACACTCCCAGATCCCAAAAGAGGTGACCTCCGGTCCAGGTCCCCGTCATTAGAAGAACACGAGCCACCGCGCCGTCTCTTCCGGTCACCGCTTCCCTCAGGTGAGCTGCCTCTGGACCGTATCGATCCTGTCATCACTATTGAAGGCAACCCGACATCGGAGTCCATGTCGTCTGAGTCAAGTCTCTCCTCCAACACTTGCCTTACACTGTCCTTCACCAATCTTCCTCTTTCCACCACTCTTCCACTTATCTTCTCCACTTCACTTCCTACACTCCTCTCTCCTCGAGAGCTAACACTCTCATGACGGCTGTTGCCCCCCCCAGAATACGAGGGGCAGACTGGTTCTTCCGAACCAGTGAGGGATTCTCCACGATGCGTGGTACCCTCCTGGGGTAGATTCTTATTGCAGTGCGTCATTATCATTGTTTTCCCAACTTAAGGGGTTGAGGACCCTCCTAACTTAAGGGGTTAGAGACCCTTGGGGTGGTGCCCTATCGGCCGGCTGAACCCCGACCATGCATCCTATCAGCGAACACCACAAAACCTTAGGATTAGCCACCCACACGACTCGCGTCGTGAACCCCTGCCAGGATAAAAGCTCCTCGCAGGGGTTCACGTCGCGCCGTCCTAACGGACCCCTCTTTTTAATTTGTCCGGGCAGAAAACCCTGCCCAGACCCACCAATCTTCCTTCACATCCGCTGTGCCCTCTGCTAAAAAATTCAGAGGGGCACGCGGAGAAAGAAAAGCACACACACAAAACAAAAACAAAACAAACACGACGATTATCTACATAAACAATACATACACATAAAACAAAACAAAAGCAAAAACAAAACAACACGCAGATTAACTAAAAATAACAACACACAAAATAAAAACACAAAACATGCCGCCCATGAGCCCCCGTGCCGTGAAAACACGACACGGAGCCCCATGGACGAGACCGCGGCGCCCAGGGTTTTAGTTACGTCTGTTCCAGAGGGGATCAGACCAATAACAGGCAGCAACCACGTGAAGGATTACCCTGGACTTGCCTTGAGGATCATCGCGACTTGCGCTCTCCCTCAAGACCGACGCCTCCGCACCCATCCGGAATGAGTACGGAGGGCCTGGGTTTACGCGTCAGTGATGGATAAACCCAGGCCCGCCCATGATACAGGGTCCCTAATCCAACGTGACTAACCGTAATCTATCCCTTTCTATCATATAGATATTGACTTTGTTGAAATGGGATAGACATTCAAATGGGAGTGCAAAGCCGGTCAATGATACAAAGTTGGCCTTGCTGATTGAGGGTAATAGTTTATGGTATCCGTGTTTGCCATAACGTGTTCTTAAATACATAATGTGTTCGGAAATTGCTGTAGAGGACGAACTTAAGGCTTAATTCGATGGGCCTCTGTTTTTTTTTTTTTTTTTTGCGACTTGTGTCTGTTTTATTCCGTAGCTTTTTAAGTTTTTATTTTGATTGGCAGTATCGCTTGATCCTCCCATAAACTATAATTGGTGCAGTTTGTGTCGGAAGTTGACAATTAGTATCCCCTCCCCCCCTGCTGAGCACATGTCTCCCTTTACTGTCGTAAATAAGGATTAGGCCGTTTCCACCTCGGTGGCCCGATCGGGTTTTGTGTATAACATAACCTCCAAAATAATTCCCAGGCACGTGGGTGTGGTAACTATTAAAATTGGCATGAAAATAAATATTTAAAAATGATTTCGGAATTAGATGGGCCAAGTTCCCCCTTTCGCCACTTCCTAAATCCAGCCCAGAATGGAACCTGACATTGTGAAAGCCTCAAGGGGTTCAATCTCTACAATCTACAGTTCGCTATGCTTCTGGTGAATAGCTGTGATCAAATTGAATGGCTCTACGAGGAATCGAAGTTTCGAGCATTATGCAAGCGTTGTGCTGTTACAGCTCGCTGTGACTAACTTTGGTTAGTGAATATTTAAATTAATAGTTTTGCGATATTAAAAAAATTACGTCTAAGTATATAATTATTATGAATATGGCCTAACCCTCCTCACGACAGTGAGGGGAGGCCTTTGCCCAGCAGTGGGACAGTTACAGGCTGAATTATTATATTATATATATAATTATTATGTACATAATATACGTTACAACGTCACGTAAAAGAGACAAAAGTAATTCTGTTTGTCATAATAAAATTAAAGTAGAAACCAAATTTTGGCTTTACCACAAGACATGATTAGGCTACCTACTTATATTTTCTCCAAATCTACAGATTACGAACATTAGGTACTAAAAGCGATGGGATCTTTTTTGTTAAAAAAGAAACCCATATAAGTAACATTGAGCAAAGAATTTCTAATCTCTGATTCCAGGTTTTAAAACCTTTTAAAATTCTATATAACCATGTAGGGACGAGTAAATAAATTACATGATATTATTATGAAATACCAAATTTGTGATAATATGACAGATTTTCACTTTGGTTTTCACATTACGATGATTATAAGCCGCATTCGGCTTGACAGAAATGAAGGGTCCCTTATCGTTTCTTAGTAACATAAAAAAATATCATGTACTTAACATTACTAGGTACAATGCAACTTTTAAAATGGCATCCAGAATATAAATAAACCGTCTTAATCTAACAAACGTACTGTAAATGAGATTCACACTCGCATAGGTAGTACCATTCATATACAATCTCACTTTCATTGAAACCCAAACTTACTGTGTGCGCTTTCATTTTCACTCAAATATATCACTGGTCGTCTCGAGTCGCGACATAGAAAACAAACAAATAGATATTTGTCAGTCTGACTGTCTGAGCTATTTATTCCCGCTAATAAGTAAGGCGAAGATCAAAACGAGTCAATCCTGCTAGTCTTTGGATCTCCGGGCTGAGTCACTTACTCCAGATTTGTTAGAAGATTAATATGAAATGTTTGTTTCCGCTTTCATTGACAGAAATAGGATTTTATAAGAACAGGTTTTCTGTTAGAATTCGCCCAGGGTAGCACCTGCGGCATCTTTGTCAGGTAATTGGCTAGCAGGCACTACAGTAAACAACAAATTTGTATTTAGCGAAAACTGCTCCTAATATTGTGTAAATGTGTAGGTACTCGTATTTGCTAAATTTTAACAAAACCAGTTCAACTTTGAACGTGAGAGGTAGGTAACGCAACAGGTGCAGTTACGGCTACCGCACATTTTTAAACGCACTCTTGCTGTCATGTTTTGTTATAGAATAGAGTACCTACGTTTTTTAGTGGTACCTACTCATAAGATTATGTACCTACTTACTACTTAGTACTTTTTCGGGAGCGAGTTGAAATCTTTTCCGAAGAAATAGAATCTGTTTTGTTTTTACCAACTTCCAAAAAGGAGGAGGTTCTCAAATTATAGTGTACTTATGTCTTTTTTCGTATAAAAAATTACAATATTAACATATTTCACAAGAAATTCAAATCTCTCACGCGTATTTAGTTATGAACTTTTTGACTTTTTGAATCGTGACTATTCAACATAACAAAACTTTTTCAGAAAGTGCACAATGGGCCAACGTTAACAAAAATTTACAGAGGCCTTGATTTACTAAGGTATTACCACTGAACGTTTATCTTTACCAACATTTAAACCATGGTTACTGATTGCACTACAATTATCATGGAAAACGCGAGTTAAAACTATGTCAATTTCCAGTAAACTGCGGTTTAACCATGATTTAAACGTTGTTGAAGTCCAGCATAATAAGCCATTAGCAGGTGTTAAACGAAGCACGTGAGAAAGTGTTCATAATTATGACGGTTTCGCTCACCGTGTGAACACATAGCACTAACAGTGAAATTCGCATGTACATTGTACACTGGGGGAATCTATATCGTCTGCGTCACGTGACGTCACACTTCATAAGTTTAGTGAATAGGTAGCTCAAACTAAAATTACTACAACGCAGAAGGAAATGACAGTCCAACGGAAGCGACGCGTATTAGACGTCGTCGTTAATTATTATTAGATAAGCCTAACGAACGAAACATGACATCTGCATTTAATCTGTAGGGTTCGCCACCACGATGAAGCTGTTTGTCTGTCTGTAATTGTTTACTTACTTGGAAAAAATTACTTTCACGCAACAAATAAATACCTTCAGATAATTTGAACAGGGTTCACGAGTTCAAAAAGATACTGCAAGTGTAACCATTGTAAATTACCCCCACTGTACACTCTTGTACAGGGGGGCTTTCGTTCAACAAATACACGGGTTCTGAGGTATGATTATAGTCGCTCTGTTAGTTCTTGAAACGATATCGTGCTATGCATTATGAAAGATTACATAATGTTATGTGGTCAACGGCCATCCATCACCACCATGGCGACGAGTCGTTACTCGATCTGCGACGCGTTGGTATATCTAGTACCCCTTCCTTACTTTTAGCACCATACACACACACACACACACTAACACACACTTGAACACTATGATATAGCCTAAACCTCCACACGAAAACAAGATGAATTCATATTCAATTCAGCTCAGTATTTGGCCGAAATGGCTTGCCATAACGTTTAATGAGCACTAACAAAATTGTTTTTGACTACAAGCGTTTTCTCTTGTTTCGAAAACCCACTATTCACGGAACCCTTAACTATACGTGGTCAGAGACGCACTTGGACAGTGTTTAAAAAAAAACGCAGGAACATTTCACAAAAATAAGCTAATAAGTTTTACATAGCGTTGCGAAATGATGTTCGATTTCATCTAATGCTATTAATAAGAAATTCGTGAAAGGGCTCCACTTTCTCAAGTTTCTCTATAGTTCGTTACAGTACCGGACATTTTATTGAAATGTAGTAACCATAGCGTAATCCATTATTCATTTTCGTTATGCAATTAGTTGTTATGAACAATTACAACAAATAAGTCCGTTCTCTATTAGATAATGATGGTAGTGAAGGAGCTACTATGATTTTGCTTTTTACATTAGGCTATTTTCGAATCATGATTTTGAAGGAAATCATGTTTATTGTACTTATTAAGATTGATGTATGGGTGATTATTTGTATTAATACCTACTTGGTTTGTCCAGTCGTATGTATGGCGTGCCCACACTGTGACGAAACAAAAACAAAAAATGCGCAGAACTTAAATCTTACAATTCACGTTTTATGGACCAATAGTAGGGCTCCAAAATAAAACATGCCCACGACTCGGCCCCTATTTTATTGAAAGTTCACTTAACACGATGTCTAAATAAAAACAAAATGTAGGTGCCGTTACGTGATCGTAAAATATGGATTGCTTTGCTTCGAAGCCATTTAATTAATGTTCTATTGTTCAATGGCAATTCGATTAGAAAGATCAAAAGATATCTGGTAGAGATCGTTCGTATAGGTATATCTACCTATCATTAAGTAGGTACAAGTTCTGACGTCCTTTGTGGTTATCTTTAAACAAAAATAAAATTGAAGTGCCAATATACCCATAACATAATCTTAATATACCCATAGAAATTACGTGTCACGTTGTTTGTCCGCAATGGATTCCTAAACTACTTAACCGATATTAATCAAATTTGCATACTGTGTGCAGTTTGATCTAACTTGAAAGATAGGATAGCTTACATCTCAATTTATAGTCGGAATAACAAAAACCTTAGCCACAGCAATTACGCGTGGCCGTGACTGCTAGTTATTATAGTACTATAATATAAATTAAAAAAATTGTATGTCTATCTGTTTGATCCAGGTAATCTTCAATATGGATGGAACCGATTCGGACGGAACTTTCAATGGTAGGCTGATGTTATAAGGAACAACTTATGCTAACTTTTATTTTAGGCCTAGCTAGGCCCCACAATTTCACCCTCGGAATAATAGTGAACGCGAGTGTAACACACTCGCGACACGCGGGCACACATAGTATTACTAGAAGGCACGGCCACGCGTTGCTGTGGCTAAGGTTTTTGTTATTGCGACTATAAATTGAGATGTAGGCTATCCTATCTTTCAAGTTACATCAAACTGCACAGGAGTCCATCGCGGACAAGCAACGTGAATCGTAATATATACATATATCAAAGTCAAAGTCAAAGCATTTATTGTAAATAAGTAGGAAATTAAATCGCACTTTTACAAGTCAAACAGCTACTTAATTCTCGTTAACAAAGAGAATCATAAAAACATAAAGTATAATGATACATTAAATTAAATTAATAAGTAAGTATTATAATATATTAAGTGGAGGAAAGTCGGGCATCCATCGGCGTGAGGGGTCGACGATCTCACTAGGTACGGCAGAGGGAATAACTTAGTTAGATGTTAACACACGATCGCGAAGCGTAACGACAGCGAAAGGAAGCCTATACTCACCCTGCAGTGTAGAGAGTAGTTATGTAGGCCTGCAAATTATGATGATGATAAACATAGGTGAAGAATTACAGAGGGAAAAGAACGAATGGAAAATTTTACAAACACTTTTTAATTTTTTTAACTATTGAAAAATATCAATACCTCATCGTACAATATATTGCTTCTAGCCCACAGTTTACCACTGTTCTTTCACCGCATCATTAGACATTAAGACAGTGGTCAAGCATTATGTAAAACTATACTAGATGATAAAATGTAAAAATAAATTACTCCACAAAAATAGCACGGTACCACCACCACCATTAAAAACCATAAAAATAGCTACTCCTTGCTTGTTCAATGAACCGTATTTTTACGGGCAATTGGTTGTTAATGCGAGGGTGTGAATGGAGGCTCTCGCATGGCGTGACTGGTACGGCGGCATTGAAATAAGAAAATACTGGCGCTTCAACTGGTATAATATGGAAAGGGAGTGGTTGTGAAGGGGAATAGATTTTGATAAAGAAACGCTCGCGTAAAGCTAAACGACAAACCTTGAAATCGCTAGAAGCTAGTCCTCTTTTTAGTAGGTATATACGAAGTTACATTTATCTGAAATTATTTTATTACTAAATAACATTGCAGGTCTGTGAGATCCTTTGGTTAAAATTCACAGCAGATGTGGTCCCAAGTCGACCGACTCAAAAACAATATTGGGCGATACTCGTAGGGAGGGACTCCGATCTCTGTACCTTAGCCATGGTCCCAGCCGCCTATCATTCAAATGGGAAAAAAAACGGAAAGGAAATTAAAAATAAAAGCATACGGCACCCTAGCGTAAGCTACGTGGTAAAACTGCCAACCTCCTGCTTCCGTTCTCACGGTCGGGGTGGTAACCCCCTTATAGGGACTATTCCTTATTCTATACTCAATGTAAGGTTGAACGGACTCTTAGCCTTGTGATACACCTGCTTGCACTTTTTAATGTAGGGGAAGATGGAGTATAAAGTTACTTACTTACCTGGTTTTATTGAAGTGTGAAGTCTTTCTTCGACACAGATAGGTATGTAACGAGTCCTTGTAGACGTCAAATGAGTAGAGATATATTTGCGTTATTTATGGACTTACCTACCTGAAAGTTGTACAAAATGAGATGTTGTTATTAAAATTATAGATTCAATTGTTTTATCTTAAAAATGTCTTAAACTTTTGGGAATTTAATTCATAGCTATTTATCTTGCCTTTAATGTATTGTCCAAAAAGGAAAATATCACAACTAGTGTCTATTTACGAGAACCCTTAGCGTGACCATGGTCAATGTAACTTGATCGAAACGTCGAGGTTTGTCAAAACGATACAACCACAGGAATTAGCAACCATCGACTCACGTTACCTACACAAAAAATCTAGTCTTAAACTTATATAAAATGGTATTTCCTGTTAAGTAATCTACTAAATAAGTAACTTTATATCCATTTAATTACTTACTACCTAGCTTCTACTTGTTCTTACATAAGATTTTATCAAGCAGCTGTTCAGTTGGCCTCGCACCTGCTTGGTTTTAACATCGTTTTATTGTATTCCACAATGCAGCTCGCTCTTGCTGATTTCTGCGTCGGTCGGCCTTTATTTCCACAGTTTCTTTCAATGAAAGATCGATTTGAGGCTCATCAAAAGCTAGGGTAAGTATTAAATATAAGTACATATTATTATAGGTCCTATTATGTGTCAAAAGTTAAAACTAATGAAGAGTTAGGTCGTGGTTTAATGAAATTGTGCAATTTCAATGCAACGATGCACCTTGCTTTGTTTTGACGATTTTAGTTTCTTAGTACTATTAGGTAGGTAAGTACCTATATGTATAATTAACTGACGCTTTGTTCTTCCCAACTGTTAACTACCCAGCGCATCAAGCGCCGAAACTATAAATTAGCCGCCTTATATACCTACTCGTAAGTGGCACTATGAACTAAAACTGCCCATCTGAAAATACTTGTTTATTTATTGACCGTCTTGCGTCACGACACGCTGGCTAACGGCGCCGGCTCTACGCAGACGCGTGCGTTTACGTTTCCTATCAAAACAACGGTCCGAAGGAGCTATTGTTGTAAATTCCGATAAAACGCTATGGCATGGCGACATGAAGAATATTTGGAGTGTTATCACTACCCACCTCCCAGTTCAATTTTTTTGCATGTGTTACTTAGATATTATATAGCTAAGTATTTATTTTCATATGTAACTAGGTACCTACTTATTTGTTACAGCTTTCCAGTAGATAGATATAGGTAAGTACATAGTTTTTCTTACGGCTTACAGGCTAACTGTGAAAATAACTGTTTTTGCGTTGCTTCTACCAAGCGCCATCTGTTGTGAGTTGTGACTAAAAAAGTACGTCTACTCCCCGCTAGATGGCATAATAAACTGTATAAAATCTACTCGACACTAGATGGCGCTAGCTTTCCTACACGCATTTTCGAGTGCTTCAGGCTTTTCCCTTACTAAATACTACCCTACGGTCTGCCCGGCCCCGCTGCCGCGGTCACATTGTGTAAAAAATGGATACGCTATGATCGTCGCTTACGAAGCATGAGAAAATCCACTTAGAATAAATAAACGTAGGTACAAAGTGTTTCTTTTAATTTAGAAAAACACTGGTCTGGTTTGTTCTCTTCAATTAAATATTGGTTGGTAGGTAATATGGTAAGTTATTCCCTAGAACTAATAAGCGAAAATAATACGAGGAATCACTGAAAAATGTCTCATTTAATACATTAGACAGACTAAAACAACATTCGCAATACAACTCGCTCTAACTGCAATCACTAACATCGGGCCGTATTTATAAAGCGTTTTGGTTACATGGATACTTACAAAATGTTTTAATTCTACATTATAATTATAATATCAACTATAACTTTGCTAAAGCATGTTTCAAACATAGTATTAAATATCCAATATTATGAAAGGCAATCAAACTGTTTGGTTAATGATATTGGTACTTAAAGCAAATCAACTGAGAACTGAAAATAAATATTGTAAGTGCATTTACATGTTGCATGTATTGTTTAACTCGATCACCTTTCTCATTAAATGTCATAAAATAAAAAAACACATCCGAAATAGTTCAAAATTATTTGCAACAATATAACAGAGATCATTATTAAGAGTTATAATAATTATTATTATAAAATATAAATAAATACCTATACAATTAAGCATCATTCCGTTTTTATAACTCTTGCCGACAATTATTAGATTTAAGAACACAAACAAATAGTAAGTATTTCAAATTAATTAAATAATAATAAGATTTTTGTTTACATAATAAAACCCAATCCACATCTAATGTTTAGGAAAATAAAATAAAAGTTATTAATATTATGATGTTTAATCATGATCAGCCCTTTAACATTATTGTCAAATGATTTTAATAATAAATAATTGGAATATTAGGTGTTTTATGGAAAATGCAACAATGATTTTTATCATAAGAATGATATCATAAGAACTTTGAAAACAGTTATAAAGCTTTTTATATAGTTAGTATTATATTTGAAGAAACAATTTGATATAAATTATGTAATATCAGTTGGAAAAATATAAGTACCTGTATCCTTTGATATTACTGAATATCGTAACATAATTATCAAAAGTTGTGAAACTGTGTTAATTATAACATTCAGTAACATTTTAACTATACACACTTGGTAATACCTGCATAGAAATAGTACCCGTTTGACTTTTAAAAATGTCAACGATAACCATTACGATGCATATTTAAAGCATAGGATTTTTTATCTCACGAGTAAAATTTACGATCGTAATAAGATGGAGTGACATGAGAGAGTAAAAAGAGAGATTTTTACTCCATGAGATTAAAAACCGACTGTAAGTATTAAGGTTTAGGTATTCAGAACCATCGAACAGGTTTTTAATCAAATCGAAGCAGTAATCGAAGCAACATTTCGGAAAGTTCTATTATTTTCGTCGATATCATATCGAGTAATGCAGTTTTGTTATGTAATCAACCATAATCGAAATCGGATCGAACCCTCACGTCGTATAGCTCGAAAATTTAAATCCAAATACTATAAGATATCGAATCGTTTAGACTCCGCATCGATAAGTTCTGAATCGCCTGGCAGGTTGGTTAGTGAGTCATTGCTGCCTTGCGACACGCACCGTACTCGTACACTCCGAGGTATTCCTTTTACAATACTCCTAGTAATCTCCTAAACATTACAGATTGTAAACACTTACACTAACTTAGAAGTAAGAGTAAATTATATTTCTTCATAAGACAGCTACGGGTACCAACTAATTTATATTAGTCAAATAGTATGGCAAAGTATAACAGCAAACCCCCTTACAAATCTATTTTGGTGTCAGGTATATAGAAGCCTGTTAATATCATAGGAATGTTTTTACTACTGAAAGGCATATATCTAGCGCATTAAATAATGCCGCAGGAGGATCGCGCAAATTGTATTTTCATGAATATTTTCGAATTTAAACAAAAAAATTGGGATTTTTACGAATGTAACGGGGTTTTTTCGAAACCATTTCCAACACTGCTTCGTCATCACCATCGTCTAGTTTGAATGTGGACAAGCTTTACGCGTTATTTCGACTTTTATGATTTCTCTACGTGATATTCCGTTTTTATTGCGTAATCCCACTTCATTACCTAAAGATACAGTTTACGCGACTTCACTGCGACATAATAAGTATCAGACTAATATGAGGTCACTATAAGGTACTGGTAAACATTGCTTAGCATTTCTATAACGGCTGTATATAATGCCAGTCGCCAAAAACTCTTTATCAGCACTTGTTTTTACTTTTCATAGTCGTGAGATACACCTGTAGAGACAGTCTGGTGGGGATTATGCGAATAAACCTCGGAATAAACTTTTTTTTCAATTTTCAATTTTCCGAACTACAGCGTCCGACCAGACAAGCAACTAAGCAATTATTATCACTTGAAAAGTGATGCTTTAGACTTTTGTAGAGAATTACACTGAGAAGTGATGCCCATATTCAATTATTTTTTTGTCGGATAAATGCCTAGAGTTTTTGTAACTGGCCTTTAATATAAAATTTACATATATTTAGAACATGTTAATGGTTTCTTTTTTAATTTTAAGCTAAGTTTAGCGGTTATGGCTTTCATATTATATACATACGTAAGCTCTTGTGCATATACCTAGCCTATCATGTATATAAACTTTACAATGTCGCGAGTGACTATTTATCTCTAAAAAGTGGTAATTATGTATGAAGGCAAAACTCATATTATTTATAGACAATAACAAATAAAATAAACTATCTAATTTGCTTTTTTACACTCATATTATAACAACTTCGCTAAGTAGGCATAGATAATATTTCCGTAAAGTAACGATTGAATTTAAATTACTCATTTTGTGATAAATAAACTACTTATTTTTTTTATATTATGTGATTCCGATAAATAGTTACGGCCTAAAACGATACACATTTACAAACATAATAATAAATTTTCTAATACATTTATATCGAATTATAAATATTACATTCTCAAATAAATTTCAAGTTTTACACGAATGACGTAAGCGGTGATATGAGGCCGGGGCCCGCTTGCCCGCATCTTTTAGCATCTGTGGATGTTGTACACAAACGGTCTATCGCTGTCCCCTTCGTTCGTCGATTCGTTGGTTAGAGAGTGACGAAGAGTTGTTGTTTAATTTAGACTCTTATTATGACAAGCCTAAGATACATTATACAATAGAAGGAATACATCGTTTGGGACCCAATCACAATCCGCTTTTTAACCACAGGATAGTATAGGTTCACCGTCGTTGTCCTTCACAATGAAAGGCACTCGCGCTATGGCATAAATCACACTAAAAGTAGTCTAATGAAAACCCAAATTGTTTTTACTAGACACACCTGTCTATTGTATCTACTTGTCTAGTCTTTCCATGTGTCTGGATTATAACACATTTATATTTTCCTACCAAACGTGTGATTATGTACATTATATTGCTTTCAATGATATAGAGTTAATTGTTCTCGAGATTCTAAGTTTTAATACGAACCATCGTTTCGTAACTTCGTTTCCTTTTCTTTACGTCTATAATTACTAAACATATTTTTTTACTACCGTATCTAAGTGCAAAAAAGTGCAATTTCCACGTCACTGGCACATTTAACCAATTTAAAAAACACTATTACCGCAATACATTCGATTCGGTTTAGGAATAATTGTTGTATTTATAATAATATTATATATAATATGAATGTGCACGAATATACTATTACATACATTATGACTAGTGTAACGGTTCTGTGCAGTAAGCACTACCCGCGTATTTAAGGCGATCGTCAACAAACAGCGAAGGGAAGGCGTGGCGATTCACTATTCGAATTTATTATAAACATCGTGAATTCACACAATTGCGAAAGAACACTGTACACTGTAGCAACGCCTACCGTCTTTTCTTCGCATCGCTCTGTTTGACCACGCCTTAACATTTAATCGTGCAGTTCGCAGATGACACTCAATCATTCCTAATTGATCCCTAAACGTACAGACAGCACGAACACATCACCAACAGTAAACCCGAGGCACTAGGTACCTACTCAACGCTACAGAAGAGAGAGACAACACCCAAAATGTTATACAAACTCCTGAACAAGGTGTCTCGCTTTAATTTCAAAACAGAGAGTGTCCCTGCTTCTGGGGTATTATTGGTATCCTACGCCCGAGGTATTGCGTCTACGACGTACATCCACACTCAAAATCAACTTAACGATATAATGTTGTAACGAAACAATCTCAACCCAAGTCGGAGGGAGCTTTGTTCAGCGTCAACCCATCGACAGGTTCTTGACTATGGTGACTTCGTGGCTGCGCCGGTTGATCTCCTTCGCCTCCTTGGTGATGTTCGACTCCACGAGCATGGAGTGCCGTTTCGCGTTGATGTCTTTCTTTCTGCGGACCACGTCCGGGCTGTAGGGCTCCGACACGCGGCGGTCCAAGCCGCCGTGGCCGTGGCCGCTGGAGAAGGAGCCGTGTCTGGTGGGGGTCGCCGGAGGCTCCGGGGTTGTGCTCGGGAGGTACGTTTGGAACGACGGTCTGTTTTGGGCGGCCTCCATTATAGAACCTATAAAGAAAAAAAAATGTTGATCAATTTTGCGATGTTTGGATCTTTAGTGGTCCTACAGACGAACGGCAATTGCAGACGGCGACAGCTGTTAGTGTCGACGGAAATGTGCCGTTCGTCTGCAGAGCCCTCGGTGAACTATCCTAGCGGGATGCGAAGCGCAAGACAAGGCGAGAGATGTTAAAGAAACCGTAGGTAAAGTGAGACAGGGACAACAAATAGAAGGGAATCCGACACAACACCCAATTGATTTTATTAGAAAAGAGAAGATGAATAAACGCGATTAATCATGCTGTTACACATTTATCTAGCAGTAGAAAGTAGGACTTTAAACTCCGTTAGCTGTTGAACCGTTTTCGTCAAGGAAATTGTCAGTTTTTGTATACGAGAGAGGGAGAGAAAATTATAGAGTTGAGAGAGTGGAGAGATGTTGCAGGTGTCCAGTCCATACCATAGGTCGCGGTGGCCGTTTAGCATTAGACGGGCCGCCAATATGTTTGCCGCTTTATTGCATTAAAAAAAAAACCTGTCAAAGTGGCGACTTTGACAGCTATTCCGGGGTCAATAGCTAACAGACTAGATTGAAGTCTAATTATAGAGCTAGCACCAACATACCAACTAACGTAACAACACGAATGTCAATATAAATCGTAAAACAGTCTCGGTATTCTCGCACGCTGTACGCATCAAGAACGTAAATGTGCGTTTGCATACAAAATACAGATACAAATACACAATGAAAACAAAGCACACAATTGTTCTACTCCAACTAACCGCTACACGAAGCGATGGTTACGCACAAACAAAAAACATAACGGTACTTGGTTATCACCTTATTTCTGGCACGTCTGGTTAATGACCTACAATGAGTAAAAGTCATTTGAAATTACATTTATATTTACGGTAAATGAGATCAAAAAGTATCCGAATATAGAATAACTTTGGATGGAATTCAGCTAGTAATTTTTTTCATGCTTTTAATATTAGTTATTTGTTTTTTGTCATGCAAACTGCAAGGATTAGTAACATAAATCATAATCTTTACTTTTATTTCTAGCATGCAAAATTTCAACTATATATGCATACGAAATAACTATTATAGCTGTTTTACAAATTCCGGGTTAAAGCAATCCTAGGCTAAAGTCAAAAGTGCTTAATTAAAGAACAAACAATACGTGTAAACAATATAGTACAAGTCACAAATTGCGAAGCACAGTGGTGGTTCTGTTGCCATTGATATTGAATATGTAACATAAATGGTAGCCATAACATAATGCGCCTAGGCCATATTACAATAAGGTTCTTAGTTTTAGAATACAAGTGCGACATAGACCCTTCTAGACATGAAAAGTATCGTATATTGCTCACCGAGCGTGCGGACCAGCCACGGCGTGTCATTTTTCTGATTGATCGCCGACTGAACCTCGTTGAGAGCAGCATTTAACTGGTGACTTAGCTCCTGGAAAGTAACCGGGAGTGTTTTGTTAGTTTTCATGACAAGACATATCCGGGTACAGTGTCCTTTGAATCGAACCATGACAGTGCCACGATTAAGGGTTAGAGCATTTCGGTCACAGTGTATTTTGGTCACACGCAAAAAGCAAAACGCAAATTAATATTTTTTATAACGAGTGAAATTTGGTCACACGTCAATTCGTTTTCAACTTTCGAGTGCAATTTGGTCACACCTTGGACGGCGTCATAATATGAATATGTACATAATATTTACAGTTATTAGTCAGTCATTTATTTGTGCCATGGTCCTCTTATGCGCGGTAACTGAACCCTTAGTAAACTTTGACCGAGCGTTATCGTTTAGTCACTTAATAATATGTGTATTGCTGTCTTTGTCATTTGTTTAGCGGCAGATAGAGACAACAATAGACAATGCAGTCGTCAACTAGGGGTTCAGTAACTCTGCACCGGGCAGCAGGCCGACCTGGTTGCTGCACTGCGCCTGCACGAAGGCCAGCTTGACCTGCGCCAGCTCCAGCTCCAGGTCCCGCACGCGCTGCCGCAGCCGCGCCTCCGCGTCGCTAGACCCTTCCTCTTTCTCGTCCTTTTTCGGTTCACACTCTGTGTGAAAATTGAAGTTTTTGTTGTATACGTAGCTTGTTGCGTAATGGCAATGATATATTACGATGAATAACAATGTGGGCTTATTATAAGTTGGTCATAGAGTAATTTGGACACACATTTTCAGGTTCATACGTTGAGTGCAATTTGGTCACATGCCAAGTTTAATCGTATTATATTTTAGTACAAATTGGTCTACAAGTCTGACGCATAAAGGAAATAAATACTACGTAAGTCTGTCGGCCCAAACTGTCAAAGTCGTCGATTTTATTAGTTGTTGTAAGCACAATAACTGTCATAATTGGCGACTTTGTAGCGATAATGCGGTTCTAAAGCTAACAGCCTTGAGGCGCTGTAAAAGTTTCACACAAATCAGACGTCAAGTGCAAATCAGTTCTTTGTAACTGGAACAAAATGTTTCCGCTTCCAAGTGAAGTGTAACTCTTACCTTGTTTATGATCGTTCTGCTTGAGCTTGAGGCTGCAGCCGGCGCAGTCCTTCACGTAGTCCTGCATGCCGTGCAGCTGGCGGTCGAGCCGCGCGCAGATGTCGCGGTAGTCGCGCGCCACGGCCGCGTGGTGCGCCGCCGCCGCGCGCGCCGCGTCCGCCGCGCCGAGCGTCTGCGACCCAACGGTGGGCTCATTCCGCGGACCGAACAACTACACTACTCGATTGAACACGCTTTTTTGGTACCCCGTGAAGTCACGGTGGAATCATTCCAGGGGCCTATCCATTCCAGTACTCGATTGAACACGCTTTTTTGGTACGAAGTCGAGACGTACCTTGAGGATTGATCGAAGCCGCTTCCTACGATATTTTGTGTTAAAATGGAGTACCGGGGAACCTCGAAAGTTCAACTAACGGTACCAAATATGGGGACTTTGGGGGGGGGGGAGTTTCGAGGTCCCCCAGCAAAGGTCCAGTGAAAGAAATTTGGAGGTAACGACTAACGATACGGGGGTTAGTCTAAACTCGTAAATGAAATACTTCTCATACCAACTGGGTCGAAATTGTCCCCAAGACAAGACCTAAACAAACATGCATCATACTAATATCCCTAATTGTTTTTTTTTCTCTGACATTCGTTTGTCAGTCCGTCCGTGGGCATCTGACGTGGCTTACCGACTGCTATCAATCTACACTAATATTATAAAGAGGAAAACTTTGTTAGTTTGGTTGTAATGAATAGGCTCCGAAACTACGGAACCGATTTAAAAAATTCTTTCACTGTTGGGAAGCTATTCTATACCCGTTACACATAGGCTACCTTTTATCCCGTAAAAATTAATGGTTCCCGCGGGATAGTAGTTAACGCGGGTGAAACCGCGAGGCGCTTCTAGTGGGCAATATACAGTATAATATACTTACAACTGACAGCTGGTTGTCTAGCGTGTCCTTCTCCTGCTGCAGTTGAGTATTTATCACTTTAAGCCTCTCCATTTCCACGTTGATTTTCTCTTTTTCCACCGATTCTATAACAAAATAAAATATGTTAATTAGTATTTAAACGGGTCTAATTCGCGCACAAACGAATATCAAAATATATAATTTTGACATACCTCATCATACGTTTAAATACTTAATTAACATGTATTCAGTTCGCGAAAGTTTAAGAACTTCTAAAATAAAATATCACGTAAAGTTCACGGTACACAAGACAGTTATTAACTATTTCATAACTTATATTTGTTAATGTGTACAAGTATACCGATGCGTTAACATAATATAACTATTTGTTGACACAACTGCTAAATATAGCTCGTTGATCAGTAGGCATAGGTACTACGAAAACTGTTATTTTAACGCTACGTGCCAATATTAAGGAAAAATTGTTATACCTAACAACAGGGTGGACACTGGACAGTTAATAAAAACGGCTGAATCGAACAAAAGACAAGCGAAACTGTAAGCGTTGTCAGCGTTGTTCCACGCGTGTACTCAAAAGATAACCAATCTTGTTCAAAATGTCAAGAAAACTCTTAATTTGCCATCTCGCTGTAATTTAAAAATAGAGTGCCTCTTCTTTTAGGTATTAATATGTATTCTATGACCTAGGTAATAAACTAATAATTGAAAATGTTCAAACAAAGTAATCATAGTTTTACCTAATATGAATAACCTTACGTTAATTATTAAAACATACATACATACAGTCACGCCTTTTTCTGACATACCTCTTTCGTTTCTTCTGCTTTCATGACTTGCTTCATATATAACGTTAATATAACTTGCGCTTTGCGAATTCACCCTTATGGAGCTAGTATTTGAACTCTGAGCCCTGTTTTTGAAAGATTCCCCACTAGGCTACCACCGCTCATCGCTTCATTGACCTACGCCAGGGTGGACACTGACATTTTCCATACACACTGCTGAATCAGCCAATATACAAGCGAAACTTTGACATCACACAGTGAGAATACGACTGTGAGTCGTCTGCGCAGTTTCGAAACTCGCTCCAAACGGTACCCAATCTGCAGTTCGTCAACTTATCTAATTAACATAGAGTGTATCTTCTTGTAGGATGTTATTACATACACACCTACCTTTGATTAATTTCTCGTACTCCTGTTGGTATTTCCCGAGCCGTTTGACCCTTATACTGCAAGCGAGTTTCACTATTTGACGGGACGATTCCTCCGCGCGACATTTCTTCGGTAAAGTCACTCTGGAAGATAACAATCTCGTTTTTGGTACTTATCTTGTTAAGCGAATAAACGCATATATAGATAAGATAAAGTAACGATGTGACGAGTGATGGTGATATGTTTAGAATATGTATTCTATTCTATCTGCGCTCTTCGGTTTGACCCTGTATTTAATTTTATCCCGCAGTAGAAACAGCGGAGCGAATGTAGTTCTAAAAAAAAATTGCAAAGTTACTCTTTATAACATCAGCTATCTGCCAGTGAAAGTTACGTCAAAATCGGTCCAGCCGTTAAGGAGATGAGCCGACACAAACAGACAGACGAAAGCCAAAGTATAAAGATTATATTTTATTTATCGTATGTACTTTCATAAGCATTTAGTACAGAGCTGTTGTTCTGACACTACAAAAAGACACTTTTCAATTCATGGTATCTACCTTACGTAATGACAAATCCAAATGGTAAACGTGTTCAGTTGACGTTTTAAAAACCGAAAAAATTACTAATCCAATACGTGTATACGTGTACCGTTACGTTCTATATGGGCGGCTAGAACCTCCATATAAAAGTCTGTGACGATTTGTATCGAAAAAAAAAAACTACCTGAAATATTTGAGCACTCCTTCGAAGTCATGCGTGAGGAGATCCTTCTTGGAGCGCGAGAGCAAGGCCAGCGCCACTTGGAACAGCGTGTCCATGCCTTGGAGTAGGAACACGTCCAGAATGTGGTATACCTGAGAAGGGAAATGAGTTGTATTCTATACTGTGCCGCGCGGTTTCACCTGTATCGAGTTTTATCCCGCAGGAATCGTCATTGGGGCGGCAGTTTCGGAGATTAGCCAGAACAAAAAATAGACACACAGAAAAAAAAAGAAAAAATCTGTTTATCCGGCAATACAGCCAGCATTTTGGGAATGTTACCCATTGGTAGCGTATTAGTCAGTTTATTCAGCTTTAGTTTTTATAATTTATTTTTACATTTATAACCAATGCTTATTGAAATAAATACTACCTTAAATTTATTTGTTATAGAGATCAGAAAACAGTTCTCCTATTTATAACAATAACTGGGATTACTACGGTCACGAGTTATTTACCATGTATGTATGTAACCCCCAGTTTCTGAAACTGTCAACCAACTTTGACTACAGATGAATTATATTGCCATCCTTGTCATTTGTTTATTGTCAGATAGAGACAACGATAGTTTTAATCTACTGTCAAAGTCAACAAACGTTCTAGAAACTGGGGGAAGTGTAGTGTATACTCACCAAGGTGAGAGGGAACCGCGCCGTGAACACGGTGAGGAACCACTGCGAGGCGAACATGTGCGGCTCCACGCCGAGCTCCACGAAATGCGCGCGCAAGTCGTTCAATTGCTCCTACAAACATAACAACATAGAGATATAATTATTTATATATTTATTACGAAACAAACATAAGACCATTACAGTACAAGTACCAATGCTATATTATGACGTCAAGTAATAATAACTAACAACTTATAAATAAAAAAAATACCATTAATGTATTCAACAAACTAATGTACTCACATGCCATTATGTATAATATAATTATGTATTTACGACTTGGTTTCACAAATACTGTTGCTGTAACAAGCTATACTAAAGTTTGTCAGCTCTAAAAATATAAAAATAGTTTCAATACTTTAATTGTAACTAACTTTAAAGTTCAATCTAGTGCACCGAGAAACAATTTTTTTTATAAATTATGTATATCTTCATACAAGCGATAATGTGGTCGCAAGCCTATAAGACTTTAGAAGCAATGTCTCAAGGCGCCAAGCGCGGTGCAATGTCGCGTAAGATTTTGTAATGCAAAGTTCTGGGTGGCTAGCACTGGCACGGAACTCACTCGTCTCATTACACAGTGACTATTATATAAAAGAACTTACGTCCATAAGCCTGTCGAGTTGATGCAGCCTCATGTAGAGCGCTTCGAATCCGTCCTTGTAGAGCTCCCGCAGCTTGTACCCGTACATCAGCCGGACAAGCAGACAGAACGCTTGCTCTTCTGGCATCTGGCAATAGAGACAATATTTGCAAATCAATCACACTTCAAATCGAGTCATGTATTAATCTGCCAGTAAGGAGGTGTAGGTCAATAAAGCGGCGATAGCCTAGTGGGCGAACGTCCGTCTGCCGAGCGGGAGGCGGGTACTATTCCAGTGCGGCACGTGCCAATGTGTTTCTTGTTGAACATTACGTAATTATCCTTCGCTTGGAAGGATGACATCGTGAGGAAACCAACATGCCCGAGAGTAATAGTATTCCGGACCGGGTCTCCGATCATGACCTAATCCTCCTCAAAGAGTGAGGAGAGAATACTCACGTGCAGCAGCAGCGTGGCGGCGAGGAAGCTGAGCCCCTGGCAGTAGCCCACTTCGTGGTCGTACACGGCGTAGGCGCGTGCCATGCGCAGCAGCGAGTCCTGGCCGAGCCCGCCCGCCTCGCGGAAGTACTCACGTGCAGCAGCAGCGTGGCGGCGAGGAAGCTGAGCCCCTGGCAGTAGCCCACTTCGTGGTCGTACACGGCGTAGGCGCGTGCCATGCGCAGCAGCGAGTCCTGGCCGAGCCCGCCCGCCTCGCGGAAGTACTCACGTGCAGCAGCAGCGTGGCGGCGAGGAAGCTGAGCCCCTGGCAGTAGCCCACTTCGTGGTCGTACACGGCGTAGGCGCGTGCCATGCGCAGCAGCGAGTCCTGGCCGAGCCCGCCCGCCTCGCGGAAGTACTCACGTGCAGCAGCAGCGTGGCGGCGAGGAAGCTGAGCCCCTGGCAGTAGCCCACTTCGTGGTCGTACACGGCGTAGGCGCGCGCCATGCGCAGCAGCGAGTCCTGGCCGAGCCCGCCCGCCTCGCGGAAGTACTCACGTGCAGCAGCAGCGTGGCGGCGAGGAAGCTGAGCCCCTGGCAGTAGCCCACTTCGTGGTCGTACACGGCGTAGGCGCGCGCCATGCGCAGCAGCGAGTCCTGGCCGAGCCCGCCCGCCTCGCGGAAGAAGTCGTGCGCGGGGAACGTGCGGGCGATGTCGCGCTGGATCACCGCCTCGAACGGACACTCCTGCCACAAAAACAAGTTCATATATACATTTGCATATAATCCCATCCCTAACCAGGTATCCATGTATCTTTCCAGCTTAGCAATCGGGAACTACGAGGAACATAGCTCCCGCAACCTCACGCTCCACAGTCACCCTCATCAGTAAAGCGAGGGAAACGTTTCATCAACTTAAGGCGCGACACACATTGCATGCCGCCTCGCACTCACCTTGCTGATGAGCGTCCGGTAGGTCTCCATGAGCTTGTCGTTCTGGTCGACGCCGGCGAGGCGCAGCCACACCTCCCCGCGCAGCGCCTCGGGCACGCCCACGCGCACGAGGTGCGTCAGCGCACGCGGCCGCGGGCCCGTCCAACTGCGGGAGGACACGTCCGTGCATATAGGATAAGCCAAGTTTAGAGGAGACAATTGAAATTGAACTTTATTGCCTCGTCATACGACTGTGATTGAGTTAACGAAAGAAATGGTTCGACGCGCAGCGCAGTGCGGTCAAACTCGCGCGTGACTGCTCGTCGTCGCCCACTCTATACACTACGGTGTCAGATCCCCTGCCTGGGACTCTTACGGATTCATTTTCAGTAGAAGAATGCAAATAAAATTCAACTTAATTCGTTCCCCAATACGATTGCAATTGCTTTATCGAAATAAAAAGATAGACGCGCAGCGGAGCACGGTAGATTCGAACGTCTGCTATTCGCGGTCAATACGTCTATCTACGCTCAGCCTGCCTTCCATCATTGAAACGATGCTAAACCATTCTCTATATTGTCCGATCAGAATTATTAATCTTAGTAGGATGAATAAAGAGTCATAGACAAAGAGCCATAGACGATATAATTACCTCCTCAACACCTGAGCCCAGTTCACGAGAACATCTTCCCCGCAGTCCTTGGACACTTCCCCCGTGCCGCTGAGCAACGGCTCGTCACCGTCTGGAAAATACATTTACTGTCATCAAAGTTAATTATGTGAATTAGTTTCAGAAAATAGAATGAGATAGTGCCATAGTGCCAGCCGGCCGGTGTCAGAATATGTAAGACAACCTGCCCATCTCTGACGTCGCACAGGCGCTCTAGCAGGGAAGAGTGCGGCGGCATTATACCTAGTCAGGTCATAAATTCTGTCACATGTTTTATATAAAATAATTGAAACAAGTTTATTCATTATGTAACCATTTATATACCAAAATGAACTTAACAAAACATAGATTCTTATGACACTAAAGTTTATTCAAAATGACCTCCGTGATTTTGAATACAGGCCTTCAATCTGCGCGGCCAGTCGTCTATCGCAGCACGAACGAGGTCCATGTCAATATCGGCGGCTGCCTTAATCAAGGATGTCTTGAGTGACTCCAAATTGGGATGAGGCTTTGAGCACGCCTTTTCCTCCAAGTGTTGGCATATCTTGTAATCTAGCGGATTCAAATCTGGACTGGAGGAGGGCCAGTCCTCGTGCCGGATGAAGTCGATTTCACGCGCCGCCAGCCAGTCTTGTGTGCTCTTCGCTCTATGAGCTGGCGCCGAATCTTGTTGGAATACCCAGTGCCTGTTATTAAACATGGTATGAGAAACAGGTTCCACAAGGTTCGTCAGGACTGTATTTTGATACACAACTGCATTCGTTTTTACACCTTTCTCACAAAAATGTACCTCTGTTAAGCCCCAATAAGACACTCCCAACCATACCATGAGCGAGGATGGAAAATGACCTCGTTGGACACGCGGAATACGGTTGCTCGCTTCTTCACTACTGTGTGCGTACACCTTATCATTTTGTTTGTTGTAGCTCTCTTCTGCGGTAAAAATTTTTTCATCCGAAAAAAGAATTTCCCGATATTTTTTTCCCGCGTACCGCTTCAACAAAGCGCGGCATCTCTTCAGTCTCAGGTCCATTAGACGAGCATTCAAATGATGTCCTGTTTTTCTTCGATATGCCCGAAGCCCTAAGTCTTCATTTAACACCCTTTTCACCGTGGTTTTGCTTAATCCCATCTGAAGGGCCAACAGTTTCTGCTTACGTTTGGGATTTCTTTGAATTCGCGCCTTCACAGCTTTTATCACTGCTGGAGTCCTAACAGACCGAGGGCGACCACTTCTTGGCCTGTCATCTACACTAGAGTCTTCATTGTATCGTTTGATGGTACGATAAACGAATCTCTTGGTTATATTCAAATTTTTCAGTATGTCAAAAATTTGAATTGGCGCGTAACCGCAACGATGCAACGCAATAACTGCAACACGGTCTTCTTTAAGCGTCCACTCCATATTTAAAAATGAGTAAAATTCTAAAAAGTATACATTTTTATTTTCATGAACAATTCGAAATTCGAATTCAATAAACTTTTTTGTGGCCAGCATTCTAAAAGAAAAGTTTTTACTGTGTGACAATACTTATGACCTGACTAAGTATATTAAAAAAAAAGCATGTAAGATAGGTGTAAGATACCGGTTTTAACTTAACCCCTAAAAGCATGTAACAAGGGATTAGGGTACCGGTTTTATCCCTTAAAAAGGATGTAACAAAGATTTAGGGTACCGGTTTTAGTACCAGCTGTAATCCATTTAAAAATCATGTAAGAAAAGTGTAGGGTACCGGAGTCGGGCTCGGAGGGCGAGGGCGGCGCCGGCGCGGCCGACAGCGGCGACGGCAGCAGGCTGGACAGCGACAGCGGCAGGTTGAGCCGCGAGCGGTCCAGCTCGCCCGACGTCTCGATGCTGGCCACCTCGTACTGCAGCTGCCCCAGGCCGTCCACGCACTGGAACCGAAAAGGCTAGGTTAGGGTGCAATCGCATACTGGGGCAAGATAGTCATACGATCTGACATTTTTAAAGCCCCAAGATTGCACGGTCAAGTACATTTTCTGGAGACTAGCAGATCTTCGTACAGCGCGTGTAGATAGTTATGCAAGGGCAGCAACATCCCCTTCAGCAACCGCAGCAGTTCATACCAACGTGAAACTATTTTACCCGATTATGGCGGAGGACGACTCACGGAGGGGGTTTTAGTGGGTCCAAGCCCCACACACTGCCTTCCCTCCCCCCCCCCCCCCTGCTGCGGCATTTGCGCTCCACAAAAAAAGGTGTAATCGCCTCCCCGTGGCTTTTTAATACCCTTCTACTAGGATGTTGTAATTTGTCAAATGCGGTAACACCAGCATCTAGGCAGAGTTAGTCAGAACGTCCGAGGAACTCAGACGTGACTTAACGACTCTTACCAAAGACATGGCTCACCTCTTTTAGGTTAATGTAGAACTGTTGCACAAGTGGCCTCTTTGAATAGTACCAAAACCTTTCTGTTGGCGGGAATATTTTCATTGGAGTCTCGATGACTAGCCTGTAACAAATCACAACAGTAAATTCAGTTAGTTGAACTATTAATTTAGCCAACTATAGAAAGAAAGAAACTGAAAGATAGAAATGAACGTCAAAAAAATTACTCATCTAACTGGAGCAGATTTACAAAATCGCACCACCGTCCCCGGTCACTGTGGGGTTTACGTTTACTAAGACATAATATCACCTATCAAACCTTGATTTAGCCTGATGGGAGAGTCCTAACATTAAACCAGTCGTCTTCTTTTAGAGTCAATGGTCGCAACTCATAGGGCCTTATCTAGAAATAAAGTCAAAGTCACCGCATTGTCTGAGGCTGCGGCGAGTTCCTCTATTGGGGAACGAATAATATGACAGCCAGATAAAACAAAAAGTTACCACAACGGGTCTGTACAGAATGTGAGTCCCGAGGAATATGCCAGCATGTTAGGCATCTTTTGTTTGGTGGGTGTATTGAACCAGTAATGGTAGCAACAAAACTTAAACATATTAGTTGAAGCAAAGACACACACACTATTTTTTTAAACGTAACCCCACACTAGAATTGCATTGTATCGTGGGTATACCGCTTACAGACATATAATTTCACATGCACATCACACCCAGACCAGAGACAAACATTTATGGATCGCACAAATATTTGTTCCGGGCGGGAATCGAACCCGCGAACAAACGCAGTAGTCCAATTGCTCAGCCACTACGCCAAACGTGCCGTCAAACAATTAAAGAGAACAACTTTAGGTGGGTAGATTGAACCAGTAATGGTAGCAAAAAAACTCAAATCTATTATAATTGAAGCAAAGAGACATGCACTTTAGTGAGGCCAAGTTACCGCAACGGGTCGGGGATGCCCCGGATGACCAGGTCCAGCGCCAGCGACATGTAGGCGGGCGCGCCGTCGCCGCTGGCCACGTTGAAGGCCGCCAGCGCGGACTCGCCCGCGTTCCACAGCGCGCACACGGAGCACCCCGAGCCGCCCGACGAGCCGCTCACCTGTAACACGAATACCGATCTAGGGACTGCGGATTTAAGGTTGGAAATCTATTGCAGCGGAGACGGAGTTAGGTCGAGTCATAGAATAGACGACGAGCCGCTCACCTGGAACACGAATACCGATCTAGGGACTGTGGATTTAGGGTCGAAAATCTATTGCAGCGGTCGAATCATAGTATAGATAATTATGATAGGGAATGGATGTGTTGGCAGTGTAGAGCTGTTATCATGAAGATTTTCGAAGCTATTGCAAATGTAACGTGTCGCGTCTTTCTGCTTCCGGCGAAGTGTACTACCATATTAGAAGGATTGTCTTACAAATTTGTTTTTTTTTAATGTGTATACTTACTGTAATTTTGTTATCACTACAGGCTAACAACTGTGACAGCTTGTAATTAGATACGGAGATTCAATATTGTTTTTGTTGTTATTATGGTTCAATATTATAAATTGGCTGTTTGTTATTATTAAGTTATGTGCCAGGGTGGAAAAAAACTGTTATAAATAAACAATATTTACCATTTCCAGTAGCCTCATGTCTGAATGTTTCACACTCCTGCCAGGAGCGAGGAGGATGCCGAAACATCTTTCGATGTACAATCCACCCGTGTACGTAGTCTGTGGACCAAACATTATCACGTAATTAAAATACTTTTAAATGGATTTACTAAGCAACGATTTTTTTATTTTGTACTGGGCCTGTATTCGCTGTGCCACTTGCAATTCCTTGCAGCAAACGTGTAACTTAGTATAGGCACATTTCCACGCAGATACCGTATCACGCCGCGTTTCTCGTTCGAATGGTCACAGCGAATACGGGCCCTGTAGGGCGAGCAGGAACCTCTATCGACAAAGTATTCGATACCTTAACTGTCAAATTTGTTTTAGATTTGATCAGCGCCTTGCAATATCGACAAGAAGCGTACGCGACCCGGTTACCTTGATCGATACGTAACGATACAACCGTTCAAATTTTCGATAGGAGTGCTGATCAAATCTAAAACAAATTTGACAGTCAACGTATCGAATACTTTCTCGGTAGAGGTTCCTGCTCGCCCTACTGGTATAAAATACAAATATTTTTCTAGTCTATTCTACTCTAGAATAGGTAGGTACCTGTGGATCTTCCACTTCGGCGTGGACGTTGTTGGTGACTTGCTGCACGTTGATCGTCACTTGTTTGTCGATGCCGCCGCGCAGCTTGAAGCCGAGTCGCTCTTTGGGCACGTGACTGAAGGTGCCCTGTAATTACAATTAAAATTCAACTCAATTCACTTATCCACACGACTGGAATTGGTATAACGAAATGCAATCACTCTGGGAGGCTGAAAGCGCACAAGCAAAGGCAATTTCTAACAAAAAACAATGTCACACACGAAGAAATGTTCTTTATAATCGTTTATGTCTTTGCTATAAAGGGTGCCAATGCAACTGGGCCGCAGCCACACCTATCGTGTGATATATCCCATTGACTATCCCGATGTTTGACGTCATTTGACGTTCGCCGTAAGTGTAGCTACATAATCGGGATATGGCATTGGCATTGCTGTTAAATATCCCGATATATAACGTTAACTTGTTTTATGATTTTGGTTTATTTTGAATTTGGCCATTGACGATGACGATACGTGTGGCCCATGCATTAGCGCCTGCCGGAGGGAGGAACAGAAGATGAGTCTATACAGGGGAAGAGGGGGACGTGGGGGGGACGGGGGGGGGGGGACGGGGGGAAACAAGAATTATTGTACCTTAGCGTCTGTCTCCTTGATGTCCACAGTACATTCCAGGACGTGCATGAGCTGCATCGGCGGCGCGGCCGGCCCCACTCCCTCGGTCAGCGAGCCCGTCATAGAGGGCGCTGCGCTCAGGTCACCCACCAACGACGACGCCATTGAACGGGGGACGCGTTCGAACGCTTTCGCGAAGCAGCCTGGAACAGATACATTAATTGTACTGATTATGGTAGATAAATGTATGAACGGTTCTTGTGGGAAACCGCGGGGTACAGCTAGGAAGTATTATATTCCCGAAAACAGCGCTTATTGATCTTTGTCACAGAAGATAGCTTCGTTACGCATTGTTCACACCAAACGTTTATTCATCTGTAAAATGCGCGCAGGCTGTATGACATTTGTACGCAACATCGGTTCAGTTTGAATGCGTATAAAGCGCGGCGTTTCACAATACATTTGGTGTAAACAATGCCTTAGTTACAAAAACCACAACCTTTCTTGTCGTCATGTTTACGAGCCATGACTTAATAGCCACTACTATCATGTCAAAGCCATGCCCTTTACTTACAGTATCTGGTACAGTCAGCAACAAAATTAGCTGAACATGTCCTGACGTTAATTTTTTTATACACACACAATGTATTGATTTATGTTTAAAATGGTAAATTGAAAGTTGGGCAAGGCTTAGCGAAATTCGTTGCGGACTGTACACTAATTAACCAGTCGACATGATTACGAAACTGAAGAGTTGATCCGCGACCAGTGGTCGGTCATGGTCGCAGCAGTCGGCCTGGTTGACTTGGTATAGGGCTGCCACCCGTCCGGTTTTTTACGGATAGTCCGGTTCTAAGTTTTTGAACAGTATATAGGTACTTACATTAGTATTCAGATTATTTTGTACCTTTGTAAATATTACCATATAATATACAGAAAGTAGCTGGATACTTATATTTCACAAACGTAAACAGTTCAAGAAAAATATGGTACCTATCCGAGCTTCATGTAAGTATGCGTAAGTAATTAAAATGTCATAATAATATAAGCATTTTCTTCCTGAAGGAAACTAATACGCGCGCTTCTCTTATGATTTAAAATTGAATCAATCGTATACAATTTCTTTATTAACTACATTCCTATTTTATATAATTTTCGAGCCCTCGTTATGTAAATACACAGATGGCAGCCCTATCAGTGGCTCTGGTTTAGCGTGTATCACGATTACGCGCACTCTGCTGTTGTATTGTCAGATATTATCAGTGGGATCACAATTTCAGCGTAGGTACGCACATCTGGTTTTCCGAAACAATGTATTTTAATGACTTTTTTTAATTATTACTCTAAGTGTCCTCTAACATGAAGGTAGACTGGAAATTAACAGCCTCCTTGTTAGAACTGGGGACTATTTATGAATAAAAAGTTTTTAAGAAGATAACTGGTTAGTCTTAAACGATTATTATACAAACGGCTTGTGAATAAAAAAACATATTATTCCAGTCGAGTAATATATAAAGCTATAGAGTATTTTCTATTGGATAGAATATAAGTAACTGTGGCAGGTGTAGCGAATAGTGACGTCAATAACTCGACAGAGTTCGTAAGGGTATAGCGCTCACTATTAGGCATAATGGTCAGTTGGCCATAAACTCTGAACAAAACCCACCATCGACAGGTACACGAATACAGATAAGCTGATAACAACAAACATGGCTATGGCCGGATCAAACAAAAAGAAGGTGGGCGGAAACCTCGAATGAATAATTTAATATACACACCTCACAAAGTCACAAATGTCACAATTCAAATCCAATAACCACGAAAATACAATACAATTGTTCAACACGACCGACTAACAAAGACTCACAAAAATTACATAAAAAAAATATCTAAGTAGTATAGCATAATATATTTATAATGTATATTTCGAGTTTTATTTATTCATTCCAATTTACAGTGCCTTAACAGATATATCCAATGCGACAATGTAATTAAATATACTATGAACTAATACAGTGAAGGGCAACATGCGTAAATGTCACCAAAGGACATATAAAAATATCAAGATCGCTGTGCTCAGCGCATATTTTGTTCAGCCATCGAAGGCCTCTGGTAAGAGGTGCCTGGTGGAGCACATTGGTTCTGCCTACTGGCACCGCGAACAGTTTGTGCCGCCTCGCACGTACATAGTTGTCCGGTACGTTCAACTTCAAGCACAGCAATATGAGAGGGTTGTGTACAAAACCTCGTAAAAGTTTAAAAATATATGTTACCAACATGAGGTCCCTCCTTACCTCCAATTTGTAATATCCTACCATTCCCAAGACGAACAGGGTAGGATACATTAGTGGATAGTATGGATAAACCCCATATAGTTTTCGGTACAAAAAACGCGTAAATTTATTCTGGATTTTTTCCACCATCGATATATATTTAGTTTCATGGGGGCTCCAGATTATTGCATTACACTCAAGTCTACTTCTTACCAATGCATTGTATAAGGCTTTTATGGCATTAATGTTTTGGAAACTCTGCGATTGTCTAAGTATAAAGCCTAGGTTCTTGAATGCCTTTTTACAAGCATCTATAATGTGATTACGAAACCTTAACTCCGAATCTATTTGCACTCCTAAATCTTTCACAGATGTGACACGAGCCATGTCATCCGCATCCACTGTGTAACTAAACATACATGGGGATTTAGCTTTAGTATACGTCATAACAGAGCACTTTGATACGTTAAAGTATAACCTGTTGGCCTGACTCCATCTTACTACGCTATCTATATCCTCCTGTAGCCGCTCACAATCTTGTTTGCTTTTGACCTTTAATACTAACTTGAGGTCATCAGCAAAAAGCAGGCATAATGAGTGCTTGATTATGTTTGGTAAGTCGTTTATCATGATCACAAATTCAAGAGGTCCAAGATTTGAACCCTGACTAACTCCTGAATTAGTGAAATATGGCTCCGACACATATCCGCCATACTCAACATACTGCTGTCTTCCGCGGAGATAGCTGCAGAAAAATTCCAATAAGTCTGGCGTAAAACCCATCATCGCCAGCTTTATTAACAGAACGTCGTTATCAACTGTGTCGAAGGCTTTTTTAAAGTCGAAGTACGCTGCGTCCACCTGCACTCCGGCGTCCACAGCTGGAACTGCGTACGTCATAAAACATAGCAAATTACTGTCCGTGCTGCGTCCAGGTCGGAAACCATGCTGGGCGTCAGACAGCAGCGCACTTACTTGTGAGTAAATACTTTGGTGTAATACAGTCTCAAAAACCTTCGCGAACGACGATAACACCGCTATTGGCCTGTAGTTACGAATTTAAGGCCACTGTTATGTTTACATTAATAAAAAAAACACTTCAAAATTAAGAACAATCAGAGAACACTCAATTCAGTGCTAAAACGGAAAGCATTTAACCACAACAAAAATTAACATTTTATGAATTTTAATAGTTTTTTTTTATTGAAAACAAAACGAACGGTCGCTGTCAAAGTCAGCGAGTTTATAAAAACAGAGGAGCAACAGCGATAATGTCCGCTCCCGCCGGCTCGCGGGCGTATTCCGATTAGCATTTCGATACTGACATGGCAGTCGTAAAATATGTTGCTTGCGTCGGCAGACTATAAAACTGGCAACGAATGTTTACTACTGAATATAATTTTTTGATCGTCGAATGAGGTAGTCCGTCTCTGGCGTCAGAGTTTATCACGCCGCTCAAGGGTCATACGTCATTCATGCCCGGTTACTGGGCCCCTAGATAACTTTGTAAACAGAGGAAGTGTATTGCTGTCTTTGTCATTTGTTTAGTGCCAGATAGAGACAACGATAACTGATCTGTTGGTCAAAGTTAACCAGGAGTCTAGAAACCGGGAGTCAAGACTGTCAAGAGTGGTTCGTTCACAAAGCATTGACTGCACATCTCAACAACTTCATGTTACCAAACATCCTCACAGACCACGATTAAAAATCTATTGTCTAGTAATGACACAAATGAAGATACTAAACCTATTCTTAGAACGATATGGTTTCGATGCAAGTGTCCCTCCAAATCGCGAATAAGTCCACGCGCACAATACAAACATCCTGCTATCAGGTACCAGACAATAGATGCAGACCACGGCCGGCTGACTCACTGCGCCTGCACTCCGCAGGTTAGTCGATTACGAACATCGTTATGGATAGTGACAAAGTTATATAATTACGATTTGTTTGTCGAACGATAATGACAGAATTTTTAGAGCCGCCCAAGGGACTGATGTACAGTAGTACCCAACTGATATGACTTACCGATGTACCTGCGCAGAAGATGAATTTTCAAAGCGCGGGTCCGCTATTGGTCGGCAGCCGCCGCCATCTTAGCGAGCTTAGAGTGAGATGGAACTAACAGCTGCAGTGTATTATGAACCTTATAATAGTGATCTTAGGTTGATTGTAAGTTGTAAGCATTCTTTCGTTAATCTTCGGACCATACTTTCTTTTCTGCGCGAACGAAGATTCACGACGCGCCTTATAAGTTGGGTACTAGTATACCTAAGTTAACGACTGCTATTTAACAACCGGGGCCGACGATTTAATGTGCCCTCCGTACACAAGCTATGAAATAAAGTCAGTTGACCGCAAAGGTTGTGGAACCACTGTCCGATATTGTAGATCACAGCCTAATGAGGGTACAGAATCAGTGTAATAAGTAAGAAATAATAGGTAATTTATTTTATCACAGATCTCATTATCTTGTAACAGTTTACAGTACTGCCTGGATACCTACGAAAATTGAAACACATTTTTGAAACTTACTTTCAGGGTACGAAATACACCAAACTGTTGTGATTATATTTGAAATAACTATTTATTCCGGTAGACCGCGCACCGACACAAGCACCAGCTCACTGTAGATTCTTGTTTAGACAACTCATTCGGTCACATAGCAGCGAATCATTATAAATGGATGGTCAAACACGAGCGCGGCCGGTGGCGCGTCAATTGTCAATAATCATGAGCGCTGATTTAGCTTTATTGGGACAGTGGACTTCTGTAATGACCAGGGAAAGGGGTCAGGGATGGAGTAAATTGGTAATTGGACGTTACCCACGATTTCGGTCACGCGTGCTATACTTTTTGATATGAACTGACATGTGTCGTCTAAAGATAAAAAAATTTAAGCAGCACATTTAATTTTGTCGATCTAATTTAGTTCGAATCGTGACGAAGCCCCATAAAAGATTCATTTTAAATATACACCAAATTTGCGGTCCAAGTTAACAAACGCGTCAGAATCTATAAGTCTTCTAATACATTGTTAATCTTCCATGTACACTGTACGAGTTGGTGTACATATTCGTCCGTAGACTGACTTACAAGTATAGATGTAGGATAGTAGGTAAGTATAACATGTAATCCGCAGTCTGAACTAACAAATGCTAAGCACGAATACAACTTGCGGTTGTTTTAATGAAAAAGGCAACAGACGAATCAATTTCCTCAAGGATAGAGATGAGTCAGCTCGTGTTTGCTCGGCGGCGGCCTCGAAGGGGTGTTGTTTATTGTCGAGGCATTTCGGAAAGTTCACTCGAGTTATTGTCGGCGCCGATTACGTTGGAATGGTATACGGAACATGTTTGATTTGTATTAGGAACATAATTGCCGCACTTATATTCACACAAGAATACGTCTTCAAATAAGAATTGCAGTCGCAATCGGAGTACTCAAAAGGGCTACTTCAAGCGAACTGGAGCACACCACCTTTGAAAACTTACTTGACACTTCAGCTATATGGCTTCTGTAAATTTTGTTAATGGACTCAGTTGACCGATTCAAATAGATCATTAGGTCAACTGATCCCGCGGACACAGCTTGGAGCGGGCTCAGTTGACGTAAGAGCCAAGCACATGATGTGTATAATGTTGTCGAAAAATCTTTCGAAAACGTGAAGCCAAAATAAGATCCTACAGCCGAGAGCATAACGTCTAAAATACAATGCAACACTCGACTCACTTGACACCTGGTTGACGGCCTCGGCGATGTGGCACCTGAACACGTGGCACCTATACACCGCCGACTCCTTCGTCTCGCCATGGACCGTGTAGATAAGCAAAACAAGATCCTACAGCCGAGAGCATAACGTTTTAAATACAATGCAACACTCGACTCACTTGACACCTGATTGACGGCCTCGGCGATGTGGCACCTGAACACGTGGCACCTATACACCGCCGACTCCTTCGTCTCGCCGTGGGACCAGGTGAAGGCGAAACAAGATCTTACAGCCGAGGGCATAACGTCTAAAATACAACGCAACAGCTCAACTCACTTGACACCTGATTGACGGCCTCGGCGATGTGGCACCTGAACACGTGGCACCTATACACCGCCGACTCCTTCGTCTCGCCGTGGGACCAGGTGAAGGCGAAGCAGGAGGCGACGGGGGAGCCGGCGGCGCCGCGCGCGTAGAACGAGATCCGCTTCACGGCGTACCGCGTCATCACGCTGTTGGAGTCTGCTTGGTAGAGGCTGCGGACGGATTGGATATTAGCAAACATGTTTCTTTTTTGTTTTTTAAAAAAACGTTCCCCACACGAGGATTGCTCCTGTATCGTGGGTACCGCTTACAGACATATAATTTCACACACATCACATCCAAACCAGAAACAAATATTTGTGGATCGCACAAATATTCGTTCCAGGCGGGAATCGAACCCGCGACACCTAGCGCAGCAGTCAGATTGCTCAGCCACTACGCCAAACGTGCCGTTTGTGTATCATGATTGTTTTTTTTAGTCAAACTTATTTTAAAGCTGCTGTATTTAAATATAGAAGGTTGTTTCAAAGCAAAGTCTGCTGGTCTATGTAGACACATATTCTTTTTTCTTATTTGATTTATTTCTAACCTATATCAGTCTCTTAGAAAAATTCTAAGCTATCTTTTGCCGTAATGCAAATACAAACAGACAGACATTACTTGAATAATGATATTACTACCCAGTGGCTTCTTTTAAAGACGCCTGCTCCTAGAGCACTATTTTACATTATAGTGTTGTTCTTTTCTTCTACTTCTTTATAAGTAAGTATAGAATAATGGTACTTTTAATAAATAAATATAAGGGTAAACAAATATTTGTCACCCATTATTTACCTTTTTCTTTTGAGCCGCGTCTCATGTATTACAATACAAGCAATATTATGAACTAGAAGCGCCTCGCGGTTTCACCCGCTTTAACTAATATTACGAGGGAACCGTTCATTTTTACGGGATAAAAAGTAGCCTATATCACCCGGGGATAGAGTAGCTTCCCAACTGTGAAAGACCTTTTCAAATCTGTTCAGTAGTTTCGGAGCCTATTCAATGCAAACAAACAACAATCAAATATTTCCTATTTATAACATTAATTAGTATAAATAACCATCAGATACTAACACAACCAGCCCCTGTGAGCAGACCGGTACGGATATGGAGACGGCGATCCCGTCCCGGCTCTCGGGCATGGAGCTCAGCTCCTGCATGATCCGCTGGATGTCGGCCTCCGACTTGGGATCGGCGATGTTCTGCGCGCCCAGGTAGCTCACGCCGCTGAACACCGTGCACTCTTGGTCCACATCGGACACTGTGGATAACGTATTTTTTTCTTATAGCCCCATATTAAGATTGCTCGTGTATGGTGGGTACCGCTTATAGACATATAATTTCACATGCAAATCACATCCCGACCCGAAACAAACATTTGTGGATCGCACAAATACTTGTTCCGGGCGGGAATCGAACCCGCGACACCGAGCGCAGGAGTCCAACTGCTTAGCCCCTACGCCAAACGCGCCGTTTGAAGGTTAAACGCAATTCCACATCCACTGTCCAAGTGTGTACCTTCATCGTCGCTGTCTATAGGCTTCATGCAGTCGTGCTTCTCGGTGGGGGACGGCGTGGAAGCCCCAGCGGCGCCGGGCCCGTCCACCATCTCGTAGAACTTGGAGCCACCGACCAGCCGGCACGAGTCCTGGAACAAGGAGCAGGGTATTAGGAAAGGCCTCATAAAGAAAGCAAGTTAAACACGTATCGTCTTACCAACTCTGGTTTAAATCTTTTGTGGTAAGACATCAAAGTCCTGCTTAACCACGATTTCTTGGAAAGTCGAAAAGTAAAAGATAACATTATACCGTTAAAAACTAAGTTTTCTCTCTAGCTCTCTCTAAGAAAAAGCGTAAAACTCAGATGATAGTTTTCTTAGAATTCTTCTTCGCTACTTACTGTACATAATCGTGTTAACATGAAATGTTTTGACTCCGTTATGTGACTTCCATTATGAAACATTGGTCTGGGTTAGTGTTGAAAGAAGATTTTTGTTTATTTTAACAGTAATTAAATAGTTTAAAAGTGTAATACAATTCGTTGTACGTTCATTTGGTTCTAGCAAGATGTCATAACGCGTCATGATCACATACACAGACCCTGCCCCCTCACTTAAGACCCCTCACCCCCTAAGATTCCTTATATCTTGGGAACCGGGAACTATAATAAAATAACCATGGTTTTTCAAACACCTAGGTAGTAGCAAATTGGTGTTATGATTCCGCAAATTTCCTCGACACAACGTTCGTTAGTCACGCTAAAAATGTTAAAAACAATTAGCCGCGGTAACAATACTGCTAGAATTTAAATTTTATCTTGGAAACGCTCATGAATATGAATTATTTCAATAAATATTGTTTTTAAATCATCTACATCGTGAGGTGCGTCAAAAGACCAATTACAGGCTTGTTAGAGTATATAAGGGACTAATTGAAGCGTGTCTAATGCCCCTAAATTGAAGACTGGCAATGCCTAAGGTATTAATAGGTATTCCGTGGCAATGCCATAATATAACTAGCAGTGCCCCGCAGTTTCACCCGCGTTCACCTGATTTACAGCAGCAAGTAATTTTCCCGGGCTATATAACATAAGCCAATGTCACTCGAGAATACGTTTTTAGCAGCAAAAGATTTTTTCGATCTGGATCAGTAAATGGATTATGTTCTGAGCACAGTGCAATCTTAATTTCGCCTTGCACTGAAACTACGAACAGGGGTGGCACTTATAAAATCAAACAGTGTGCTCGGAATACAGAAGCAATGTCTACTATTATCAATGACAATTACCGTATACATGCAGTGTAGTCCCCCGTAACATACTGTACCCAATGCAAACTTGGAACTGGTGTCAACACTCTATGCCACTTAAGTGCATGTCTTGAATAAGCACGATGGTATTTAGCATACACTTGATAAAGTTCATGCTTAATGTCAGAGAGATACATTTACTTTGTTACATTATATGATAAAGCATGGATTAGGGATGAACCCCACATAGTCCTGCGGAACCACATTATTCAATAGCTCTATAAACTCCCTAGGTACAGGAAAAGTCAAAGCCTGTACTAACATCACATTTAATTATAGTACTCATTAAATAATTAGGCTTTTGACATCAAATAATTATAAAGCGCATAGGTAATAATTGTATTGTAAAGTAACAACACGAGAGTGATCTTCAAAGTGAAAGTGCAAAGCAAACATACATCTACATAGTCATTTCAACAATAATTAATTAACTAACATTAACATGTGAAAGTTGAACAATTAAACCGTAAACAAAACGACATCGGTTAAAGCTTTTTTGCTAATTATTGGAGAGTATGTTATACGCCTGACGGTTATTTCGTAACTCTTATTGAATCATTGTTATTGCATGCATATTGCATATAGGGGGTGTCTCTATGCAGTGCCGTTTCGCTCCAAATTTACGAGGACGGGATAGGAAAACGGCAGTAAGCAGTTGATTAAACGAAAGTAATAAGTTTAGTTCGTCGTTATTTCATTTTTGTCAATATTATTAGTGAACCCCCACTTAGTTTAAAGGGAATAATCTCTATTATAAAATGATAAGGGATAGCCTCCACGATACTACTACCCGATACGATACTAGCACGATACTGAAGGCTCCTGAAGCTGACAGCTTTGATTGGCTGTACTTTATTGAATCACAGTTGCAGTAGAGCTCATGGACTGACAATTGATGATTGACAACGGTCGAACTTAAAATTGGATTGGGGTTTGGATGATCTTGAGGTCTCGATAATTAAAACGTATGAATCGAAGGTATGAATGAATTAAGTTACTAGTATAATTTGGCAAGACCACTAGTTGTCACGGGCTTAGACATAATCGCGTAGAGGTGTCTTTTATTACCTAAACAATTAGAATCTCGCACATAACAATAACATTATTTATACATATTACCAACAGGAAAACTACCTTCTGCAATATCTGAGAGTACTTTCCGAACGTCATTTTCACTATCACAGGTTAAATAATAGTTACACAAGGTATTCTAACTTTATCACAGGCAATAGATATATCTTTTCGTCTAACATTCCACGAGAATGAAAATGAATACATTCAACGCGTCAGTCAACCAGCAGGCGGAATATAAAACTGGCATGATGTCCCATCCTATGAATCACATGTTGACCGCAAGTAAGTTATCCTTTACTGTAAATATATAATAATATTTAGCATAGGATAGGTATTATGTATAGTAAACACAGGGGCGGGGCGGCGGCTTCGTTTGCGCTCTCCTTAGGTGGTTAGAAAAACGCGACTGGGTGTTTTTCAATGTGTCTGATGGCAGTGATCACAGATTAATTATTGGCGTGGCGTAGGTGTACAGAATGCAGTTGTTTAATAGAATAACTTAAATAACTCTGTCATTTATTGTGCAGTCTTCGGCGGCATGTAAAAAATTTAACACTCATAACTTGTTATCAATTCAAACATTTTACCGAGCATTAACCGTTTTATATTACGCATAAGGTTGACATTTGATCGGTTAACCAACGGTTAACTAGAAAAATATTTCACGTGAATAAACTATGGTGTGGATTGAATAATGGTAAATTTCAGCGTAAGTATGTTTTGTTTGAGCATGTCGTATTGATTTTGTTATGGCAAAGGTGTTTCAAATTCATGCGTTACTGAGCTATTACCGTATAGGCATAAATCTTAGCTTTTCTAATTTATTGTTTGCCGCATTGATACTGCGAAACAATATTTGTGGGACTTAACAGGCAACCTCTATTTTGGACATCCAAGGTTGTAGAGATCGCTTGAATACATAAGACCATCAATTTTAATTACTTATTATAGAGTTTTAAGACGTCGTTAAATTATATTAAAAATAATTTAATTTTAACCAATTTCCCCGCGTTTTAATATACTTGGTGAGGTAACCCGTAGATTTTATAATAATATACACTATTTGGTTACACAAATTCATACGAAGAAATGTTAATAAAATCCATTGAATTCTCAAGTCATTTACATGAAACTACGGTGAATTTTATCAACCAAAGAACATAATTCAGTACCTTCCCTCTGATGATAACCGACGCCATGTTTCTTCACTAATTACCACCGATCAACACTTTTTCACTGTACCACATCATTAGGTCATTTACACTTCATAATTATTTAAAACCGAGATTTTTAGACATTTCCGCAGGGGATTTTAAACTTTACAGCAGCAACTTTAAGATCGATAGTATCCGTGTTGGTATGAACAAGAGTGGTGAGTCTCCGCGAGGCGGTGGCCGCGGCCAGTAATGAGCATACAATGGGTTGGAACTTGGACGTAGCGTAGTCAAAACAACTGGAAAATTAGAGTATCGTTCGCGGGCGCCGATAGGCGAAACGTTTACTTATGAGGTAACAGATAAGGGAACGCTGGACGAGGTTCATGACACTATGAAATAGGTAATTTATTAAATGATAGATAGTTTCCTTAGGCAGACTTTACACGTTCAACTTGGCGTCAAAGCTAACATCAGTCGATTTCATTTTATCATCAATCTTTTCCCGCATATGGGAATCGCGAACAATACTAGATAGTAACTTTCAACACTGCCTAGGGCTATTCAACATTGTGTTGATTTTCAGAAAAATAAGAATTTATTTATTAGTAAATTAGACACTTTAAGAAGCTCTACAATAATCATTACAATAAAATATAACGGTTTGATTATTAATAAAAAAAACGATAGAAATCATACTATGTACGCACTGTGGCTTTAAAACGATTTACCATCGGCCTTTTGCAACCTGCCTAAAGCTCGTACAAACACACACACACCCTGCTTTTAGTATGTGGGAAATGAAATATCCCCGGACAATGTTGACAATTTCTCCTTCTGAAAGTGAAGCGCCCGCCCTTCACTGGCCCCGTTATAAAGCCCTCTTGAAACCGCCTGGCGCCGTCTGCTGAAAGGTCATTTATAATGTTGAACTTCAGGCTGACATTACACGCGCATATTGGCATCACTTCAGCCCCTAACGAAATATATACGTGCCAACATAAGTTATGGTAGATATTTACATAAACAATCGATATAGAATTTTCATTATTATTATTTGGCTTAGCAATTTTGGGAGCCAGTGTCATGCATAAGTTTTATTATTTTTCAAGTAACTTTTTTTTAAACTAGTTAAATTAAAATACCGAGCTCCGCCCAGTAACGTAACAGATTGTGGGATTACTGTATTTATTCTATGTCGCAATAAAGAAAAGAAAACTCCACTATTTTAAAGGAGTAACATTCGCAACATAAATCAGTCTTCCACCCACGCTTTGAGGGTGAAATGGGTGTTTAAAAACCTACCTTCTTGTTTGTGTTCCCACAAATAGGGGTGAGAACGGTCTATTTTTTGCCTTCCCTGATGTCTTGAAATTGTACCCAGGAACGAAAAAACGGTATTGATTTATAGCATTTAGGGACTACGAAGAAGACATTTACCCCCGTGTCAATTGTTCTCGTTAAACGAGTAATTGCAGATAGTTGCAGTGACAAGGCGACATCTGATAAAACCATATTCCCTCCTATAAACTTAGTAGATTACGAGAATTGGCTGCAGTCAGCTAAGGTCATCTGTATAAACTGGTTGTGCCTACACGGCGCCTACTCAATTACGTTCATTAACATTATGTTAAATTACATAGGTTTCATCAATTCTAATTCGAAAATTAACCACTGTTAAAGCTTCTCACTATATAAGCAAAACGGTTCCTTTCTAAACAATGTTCATTCAAAAAACTTCTCCTTATAATCTCGTGTCAGACTTGGCCAGATATGGTATGGATGGACACTCCGAGAAAGGCCGCGGTTTATAGCAATTTTTCTTTCCGCTACAAACTAGCCAGAACATCGAAGCAATCTAAAACTCATACATCTTCTACAGTAAAGGAAACTGTATAGATCGAATCTTGAATATGCTCGTGAAGTAACAGTTTTGTATGTCTGAATTAAGTGATGGGACGCGTAACCAAAGTGCTGGTAAGCGCTTATTAGGCTCATCCAATCTGGGGGCACGGCAGTGCCCCCGCCAAGTCGAGCAAAACAAAAGGCACGGCCGTACTATCCTTTTCTCGAAGCGATTCGGGCCATTTTCGACCCCCTGTAACTTCGTTATGGCTAAAACTAGAAGCCTAAATTTTTAGTGACCAAGAGGGTATCACGTCTTAAGATAATAATCCAAGTTACATCAAATTTGAACCAGTAGTTTAAGAATTATTACAAGTCAAAGTTCCTTAATTTTGCTGCCCACTGACTGACTGACTGACTGACTGACTGACTGACTGACTCACCGATCATCAAAATTCTAAGGTACTTCTAGCCGTCCCACAAGTTTCAAATTTTGAATATAGCTATTGTTTAGCTTATAAACCATGGAAAAATTCTGACATTTCATAATTTTCATCCAGTTTTCTAGATATATGATCTGCATAAATAACTTTGTATTCCCATATAAATCCTATTAAATTGTATGTGATTACAAAGTTACTTTTACAGTTCATAATTAGACTTCATTGAAATTGAATGAAATGGGTAACAGGGGTTAATAAAAATAAGAAATGGCTTCGAGAAATTCGACAGTTAAGCGCTTTTTAAAAACTTCCACGATAGATAGAGAGATACAAATCCCTATACTACGAGTATACCTACACTTTTACAGGTCGAACAAATTCGTTACCTAGGTACATTAAAATAGGTACCTCGGTACCTTATACCTAACACGCATCTGTGGAGACGCAAAGACGCTCGTTCATGATAATCTATGAACATGACCTATGTCGCAACAGCCCCGGCCGCACAGGCGCGGGGCGCGCGTTGATGCGTGTTTTGCAAAAAAACGAAATTAAGAAAGAAAACCTACAAAAAGAAATGAGATCCCATCAAAAACATTACATGTACAAAAATGCACAAGTCTCGCAACGCAGTTTATCTGATGTAAAAAGTTGTGAGATCGAATGTAAACCAAGTCGGTTAATTGAATACCTACCTACTTATTTATTTCTTTAGTAAATAGAGTGTCTTGGCGATTGTACACGGCAACATAATCTACTAGGTAATCGAAATAATAATAGTCTTCCGTGTAGCGCTATGTAGATTTATGTTGAAGTGTGCAATTGCCAAGTCACTCTATTTACTAAAGAAATAAATAAGTAGGTAGGTATTCAATTAACCGACTTGGTTTACATTCGATCTCACAACTTTTTACATCAGATAAACTGCGTTGCGAGACTTGTGCATTTTTGTACATGTAATGTTTTTGATGGGTTAGTATGACAGCTACTGTCGCCAGGCGCTAGCATGTCGGGTACGCAGCCAACTGGTAGAGCTAGAAAACTTGGCAAACTAACCCTGCAATGGCACTTGTTGTACAAGTTTTTATGGAGTAAGTTGTATCTTCTACCAATACAGGCTACTGGGTTCTTAAATTCTTTCGTGTGAAGGTTATTCGTAGGATAATAACTAGATAACAGATACATACCTCTGAATTTAATTCAGTTGGCTGTTTACATCGGCGATCTATCTACTTGTCTGTCTGATCTACCTTGAAGGTATCCTGGTCAGTTCATCAAGATGCCAGGGGCCTCTGACTTCTGCCAATCAATAATGACCGACACCGACAGGTTAACGTACCTTCCGAAGCACGAAGGGGTCATCCATAAAGTACGTCACAACAATTTCGTGTTTTTTTGACCCCTCCCCTGTTCTTGTCACAGTTCGTCACATTTTTGGAACCCCCTCCCTAGTGTGACGTCACATAATTTGCAATTTTACATCTAGAAATTATTAAATTCAAACAGCACTTCCGCAATGTCAAAGGGCGCATATTGAAAACATTCATCCGAAGTGCGAGCCCTTGCGGGCGATGATCAATTTTGGATTTTGGAGCGCTACCAATGGCGTAAAGTAGTATGTCTTACAAGTGCTGAAAGATAAGATGTGCTATCTCTTACCTATTAAGATCGTTTTTTCAGCAACGCAGTTTGATTTCACACTTCTATTAAAACACTGTTAGGCTGAGATCTGTCAACGTTTCTGATACCACCAGCTAAGGCAGTTTGAACCAGCACTGCAGCTCTACTGGGGGGCAAGCCTGCTAATCTAAAACCGATTCAATCGAGTCTCAATGGAGTGGCTTCAGAATAGTTTGTGACATAATATGGAAGTTTGTTAGTTTTGTAATTAAGCAGTCTGCTGGTTGAAGAAAATTTTGCGGTCACCGCGATCACAGCTACGCAATATAAAACTGGAATAGTTTGCTTAATGGTCAATAAAGTTATTTTATCGCAGCCCGTAGTTAAATCCAATTAGGTGTGTTACGGCTGTGGGATTTATTAAATTGCTCAGGTAATTGTTACAAGAAATTAGTCGATACAGTAAATGATGTTGGATTAAATAAACCTAGCTATGTATACTTCCACAGTGCTACATCTACAACCCTCCCCACTATAGTGAGGGGAGGCCTTTGCCCAGCAGTGGGACAGTTACAGGCTGAATTATTATATAATATTATTATTATATCTACATGCTTATCTGAATGATATTGTTTCTTGTTCTTTTTTTCATGATAGAGTGGCAAGCATGTCACCCGCGTAATGGTAGGTGTGGTTACCACCTATGGATTCCTGTAGCACTAGTTTTAAGCAATAACAAGATTGGGAGAAATGACGTTAATATTTTCTTCAGGACGACAGAGCACCGCAATTGTTTAAAGACGTGTTCCAAAAGCAGCGTTCGACTTGAATCGATATAAATGTAGCCCAATGTAAATAAAACATTTCTTAGTTCGAAGCGGAAGCCTGAGCAGCCCAGCGACCCATATCAGTGCTTAATACATACATAATGACCTAAGCAAACAGTAGGTACTTAAATACAATGTAAATATTGTGCAATGTGTTATCTCTCCAACAATGTAATGAATTTCTTATATATTTGTAACGTTATCTATACTCAATCTACATTAAATTAAAAAAGAAGAGAGAGAAATTAATACTTAGATTCGCATTTGGCTGTTGGGAACCGCATTTTTCCGTTGTTTCCGTAGCTTTCCATTCTGTAACCTCGGTTCAGGGGAATCTATATTATTACGTATGCCATCTGGCGGCAACCATTCTACCTCGGCCCTGCACTAGAAATTGACGGCATCCATGGCGTAAATTCGTGATAAGCCGACTGCAAGTCATGCAGTTCCGGGTTCGATTCCCGCGCAGGCAATTTGTATATAAATCCAATTTGCTCCGAGGCCGGGCGATTCGGTATGGTCCTCCTATGGTCCTCGCTCGCAGTACCTGATTCCCTAGATGCATAGGGAACGATCCACATAACTTGTAACCGTGAGAAAAATAACAGCGCGGAACAAATCATGCATCGCACAATAAAGCTCGCCCTAGTCGTGGCGTTAAACCAATTCGGCGCAGGAATTGGTGTCCCACATTCGCCGTTTACGGTCAAATAAACAAGAATGACGGCAGATAATGAGACGAGCACCGATGTGCAAATGTATCGATGTGGACAAAACTATCACCATGTTACCTGGAATTTGTATGAATCTTTGATTATATCAGTTTAAACGAGACAGGAATTTCGACCAACAAGCAATAATTGTAGAATAGAGCTAGTTTTATTTGTAGATAAAATAACTAGGTAGGTATTGAATACAGCAAGTTCAATTGATTTTGCAAGCTTGTCGTGTTCCAACGACTAAGCAATAATATACAGTGATTGCAAGTTGATATGATCATAGAGACGGAAGGTGGACAATGGAACTCTTCGGCGAGTAAACAGCTAATTATATAATTATGAATCAGCTTCCAGCACAAGTGTAAATATGTATATTTTAAGAAAAAACGTATTTTCATTAGCATGATAACTTGTAATAATAATGCATGAATATCCAATTTAGATAACCTAGATTACATCATCATCAATAGATCCGGTGCAGCTGGTTGTTTATAATTTTATTTTTTTCTAGTAACAATTTTTCTGACCTACAATGCGGCATGAGATAATCATAGATAACCTGTCGAGTGTCGCTGCATTTATACAGTGACTAGGCCACTGAGATAAAAAATTGCAAGATTACATGGGAAAGACGCAGTTTTCTTATTTTTTCATCTACAATAATACAAAAGTGTTATGTACTTACTAGGCTATTCTTGACCGAATAAGATGGTGGATGCTGAAGATCTTCAGATTACCCCCACTGGCAGTTATAATTTAATATTTGTTAATATACACTATTTTTACACACTACCCCCACATACATCACATACCTTCCCCCATAGTTTCTTTATATATTGAGTCCAAAATTACACTAAGTATTTACAAAGTCTTATTATGATTATCTACTACTCACTAACTGCGTTTCGTAACCACTATTCCGTTTGCAACCTATCCCCTTCATATGTCACCACAGCCTCATGTGGTATACCAAGTAGATCACGCATTTCACTACTTGGACCTGGCGTTTCACCAGCGTCTCTTCTTCGCAGCTGGTTTACATGTCTGGTCACTAATGGACCATTCTCCATCTTCACAAAAAACCGAACAGGTCCCTTAACTCTGAATATTTCTCCTTTCACCCACTTTTCCCCTCTAGAATAGTTCCGTAGCCAAACTTTGTCTTTAACTCTAAATGCTCTGACCGGTACTTCCCTATTACTTTCTATTTGCCTTTCAGCCACTGGCTTTATAGAAAATGGATGAATTATTTCAAACCGCGTTCGAAATCTTCTCTTGTTCAACATTTCTGCTGGGGATTTTCCTGTGATTGTACTTGGTGCAGTTCTCAATCCAAACAGTAGTCTTGGTAGTTTGACATCTATATCTGTTCCTGACAAGCTCCGTAATTTGTTTTTCACTGTTTGTACAGTCCTCTCCGCTTGGCCATTTGATGCCGGGCTATATGGTGGAGTTAATATGTGACGGATTCCATTACACTTCATAAAATCTTTGAACTGTTCCGATGTGAACCCTGTTCCATTATCTGAGACTACCACTTCTGGCAGTCCTTGAGTCGAAAATATTTCTCTCAGAGCTTTAATCACACACTCACTAGAAGTGGAACTGACCACCTTAACTTCTGGCCACTTGGAATGTGGATCAATGGCAATCAAATATGTCTTCTGTTGGAATGGGCCTGCAAAGTCTATATGTAGCCGTTCCCATGGATTCGATGGAGTAATCCAGGAGTGTGCAGTGGTAGCTGGCATATTTCTATTCACTTGACAACTATCACAACCTGCAACTAAAGCTTCTATCTCATGGTCTAGGCCTGGCCACCAAAAATAGCTTCGTGCTATTGATTTTGATATCACTATACCATCATGTGTCTCATGTAATGCCTTCAGCATGTATTCACGCATTGGAGGAGGTATTACCACTCTGCTTCCCCAAATGATGCAGTCGTTACTGATGGATAGTTCGTTTCTTTTTAACCAGTATATGTTTAGATTAGCTTCTTCCACTCTGTGAGGCCAACCATGCAATATCCAATACTTGATCTTGGCTAATGCTTCATCTTGATTGGTCTTCTCAGCAATGTCTTTTGCTGAAAATTGCACTGCACTCGGTGTCTCAGAGAGTAATAATATGTCTGCCATGTCATCTACAGCAGGCTGCTGATCTTCTGATTCCAGAGGCCATCTACTGAGGGCATCAGCATTCCCTATACTGGTACCACTTTTATGAATCAGTTCATAGTCATGAGAATTTATTTTCAGAGCCCATCTCATCATTCTCGGTGACAACACCTTGGGTATTGCTTTATTAGGGCTTAAGATCCCCAGTAACGGTTTATGGTCTGTATATATTATGACATGTCTCCCATAAACATATTGATTGAATTTATCTAATCCAAACATGATCGCCGCTGCCTCCTTATCAATCTGAGCATAATTTCTCTCAGCTTTTGACAATGTTCTAGATCCTAGAGCAATGGGTTTCTCCGAACCATCATCCATTACATGGGCCAGTACAGCCCCAACTCCATACTCAGATGCATCACATGTTAGTGTTATTTTTCTATTGTTGTCAAAATGTACCAAGGTTTGCTCGCTGGACAACATATTTTTAGCTTTCCAAAAGGCTTTCTCTTCAGCACATCCCCACTTCCACATCGCATTTTTGTCCAGCAGCCGGTGCAAAGGTTCTAAGACTGTAGCCTTGTCCTTGATAAAACGCTCATAAAAATTTAGAAGTCCTAAAAATGCCTGAACTTCTTTGACATTTCTTGGTTTCTTTGCATTTGCAATCATTAATACTTTTTTATTACTTGGGTGTATGCCATGTTCATCCACTACATAACCCAGAAACTCAACCTTATTTGTGGCAATCTCACATTTCTTTTTGTTCAGTCGCAGACCGACATTTTTTAGGCATGCCAAAACCTTCTCCAGCCTACAATTATGTTCTTCTTCATTCTTTCCACTAATTAAAATATCATCTAACAGTACTGTTACTCCTCTCATTCCTGCTAGTGTTGTTGACATGATCCTTTGAAATATTCCTGGGCATGCTTTTAACCCATAAGGCAATCTTTTCATTTTATACAAGCCTTTTTGTGTGTTGATGGTAAGGAGGTCCGCTGTCTCATCTGATACTTTTAATTGTGTATACGCTTGTTTGAGATCCAACTTTGTGAATATCCGGCCACCTGCCACTTCTGATAAAGATTCATTAATTGTCGGCTGAGGATATGTGTCTGTTTCTGTTGCTAAGTTGACCGTCAACCTATAGTCTCCACACAACCTTATGCTACCATCTGGTTTTGATACTGGCACCACTGGGGTAGCCCAGTTTGAATAAGGCACTGCTTCTATCACACCTGTTTCCACCAACCTGTCGATCTCTTCGCACACTTTGTCTCGTATGGCAAAAGGTACAGGACGGCTTCGCATAAACTTTGGTTGTACTTCTGCTTTGCAATTTATTACCACATCTGGTCCTTTATATTCGCCTAGTCCTTCTTTGAAAACTTCTTCATATTTATTCATCAAGTCCATTAGAGATCTCTTATCTGTTCTATCCACTTCAACTGAATTTATTCCTTCTACTGAAATTCCTAAAGGCTTAAACCAGTTTCTTCCTAGAAGATTTCCTTTTCCTTGTCCAATCAACAGAGGTAGGTATCCCTTGAAGTTTTTATATTTTATAAAGACTTGGATACTACCATGCAACTGTACCTTATTGTGAGTCCAGGTCTGCAAGTTTAACTCGCTTCTTTTCATATTAGGTAAGCCATTTGGCCAAATGCTTTGTGCTTGTTCCAGTGACATTATTGAGTAAGAACATCCCGAGTCAACTTCAAAATTGACTAGATTTTCATTTAAATAAAGTTTAGTGCATACTGGTGGCTCACGGTACCCTTCTTGCATACTGTACAACCCATTCATAAATTGCTCTTCTTGAACCTCTTGGACTTTCCCATGAATCTTTTTAGTTCTACACATTTTTGCAATGTGGCCAATTTTATCACACGCGTTACATTTACTTTTAATAAACTTACAGTTTTGATATGTATGGTTTCCACCGCATCTATAGCACAGTAATGGCTTTCTCTTGCTGTCTCCCACCGCATTAATTTCCATCGGCTCCACTTCACCTCCTCTGCTTGAGCTCGCTTCCGTGGTGAATGTTGCATTTGATGTTATTTTCATTAACTTCAAGTCTTCATCCCTTTTCTCCGCTTGTAATGCCATCTCCACTGCTGTCTCATATTGAAGGTTTGCCTTGTTTAGGAAGCTCTCTTGTAGCTTCACATCATTTATTCCGCAAACTAACCTATCCCGCAATGTTCTTTCTAAATCCAAAAAATTACAAAACCTTGTCATCTTCCTTAGTGCTGCGATGTAATCTTGCATCGATTCATCCTTAGCTTGATTGCGCATATGAAACTTATACGATTCAACAATTTCGTTTGGCCGCGGTCTGAAGTGGTTATTTAGTTTTTCAACTATAATAACTAATGTTACTTGATCTAACTTCTGTGGGAAAATCAACGTTTTAGCTAACTGATATAAATCATTTCCGCACGACGCGAAAAATACTGCTTTTTGTTTGGTTAAATCATTCACCCCATGTGCTTCTAAGAAAAACCCAAATCTTTCCGAATATGATTCCCAGTCACCCCGATTTATATCAAACGTTTCGAATCTAATATCTGCCATCACTGATCACACTTTATTTCCGTGTTTTTCACTGTAATTCACTTAACTCGCGTATTTTTTCCTCGTCGCCAATGTTATGTACTTACTAGGCTATTCTTGACCGAATAAGATGGTGGATGCTGAAGATCTTCAGATTACCCCCACTGGCAGTTATAATTTAATATTTGTTAATATACACTATTTTTACACACTACCCCCACATACATCACAAAAAGTGATTTAGATTTTTTGCCCAAATTTCCATTCGAAGCATGGACACATGAAAATTCGTAACTTCCAAATAGTCATTGGAGCAGAACTAAGGATCACAACTGGCAATGTTGGGTTGCAAACCGCACTATTGATCACTCAGCCACCACTGCTCATTAAGGACTTACAACAAACAACCCCATCACATAAAGAAACATAAGCTGGGTTTTCATAAAAAAGCTATTGTTAATCAAAACCTTCGTACAGCCTTATAAAAATCAAATGTGTCTGAAAAAATATATAATTATCTATGGAATGTCTGCACTAACCTGTTCCTTTAAGGTGTTGTTCTGAACTGTGGTTCCATCAGCCATCTTGTTCTCCGAGTCGCTCTCCACTTCAAATATAACGTTGTACAGATCCAGCCCCTCGGGGACGTTGGATTCTATGTTAGCCTCCGGTCGGATGGTGAGCTCTTGGCTTATGATCTGGCTGCGGCTGGCCCGGAGAGAACCTTGTAGAGTTTCCGAAATAGCCTACAGTAGACGAATTAGATGTAAAGCCTGTACCTTTGCTTAAAACAGATAGTCGTAACACATTGCAATTTGGTTAAGCAGTTTTTTTGTGATGAGAAACAAACAAAACAGGGTGTTGCTCATTTTGATGGCAGTTAAGTTTAGTTGATCAAATGTTATATTCTCATCTAATAGGTTTATTAGTACATTAATATAGGTAATGTCATTGCTTCCCACCCTGAATGTAGATAAATTAAATGTATGGATAGATTGACAGAATTTGAGGTCATTTACATAGAAGTAGTAGAATGCTAATGATTTGATTTTCAAAAAGGCTAGAAATTACAATAATTTTAAATCAATGAAAAAGTGTAAGATATCCAATGTCAACATGTTTGACCCTTTGAGGCAGGTCATGGTTGGATCAAAATTATCCAATTTATCTACCTTCTACCTAGGTACTCTAGCAGAATTTAGAGTTTTATTTCGCTACCAAAACAACCCAACGTGAAATCAATCGTAATTGTTATAGAAGTACTTACTACTTATAATTTTACGAAACAAGCAGTTTCACGAAATCCAGTGAACATAGAAAGTGCAATGCATTTGCACTAAGCAAAACGTATAAACACGTGTAAGTAATCACAAGTTATTTGGTAAATCACGTCAGAATACTCACGTCGCTCAAAATGTCCTCCAAATCGCAGGATACATTAGTGCTAAGAACGGGAGTCGGACTCGGCGTGCGGGATCGATCCAAGTAAATATCGACGTCTACCGGGGCCAATACCTCCTTTGTGTGATATTCATTAAACTCCATCACGGCGCGCTGTTGAGAAACATCCCAAAAAAACTTGTACTTACAAACACAGGCTGCTTTTTACGAAACCAATACATGTACCTACAAACGCCCGTAATAGCGAAAATTTCGACGTATAAAACAGCAAATCTTACCCATTGAAAATTAGGTTCTCTTTCGAGAACAACACATATTTTCAATCGATATTTATTTCAAATCAAAGAAAATTTTAGTAAATTACAGCGGCACACACAGGTAGGTATAGGTAGGTAGGTAGGTATTTGCTGCCAATCTAATGACGGACGATTGACAGCTTGATTTAAAAAAACATACGTCAAAGTGGCAGATTCTTGATCGTTGGTGTGTAGATTCTTGTAAAAATCAGGTCCGATATTGATATTATTTCAGTATAAATATCAGTATTATCTTTGGAAATACCGATAATAGTATCAATTCGTAACTGAACTAGTGACCTAAATGCTAGCCTTTATTTTGGTCACAGATTAAGCATTGTTATTTGTCATACAACGTGGCAATCCAGCCATCATTTTGGGAACGTTGCCCTTCAACAATTTGGTTCATTTATCGATATTTTATCGTTATCTAAATTATCGGTACCAATGACAAAATATCAATATTTATACTTGTATGTCAATACCAAATGTGTCGGTATTTATATTATATCGATACCTTAAAAATATCAGTAGCCTCGGTAGGTACTTGGAGCTAATAACTGTCGTCCGTCGCGGAGTTTTGGCAGGAATCCAATAGTGAGACGTTGTTGGTTTTGTATTATTTTCTCAAACTTGTGTTTCTTCGAGTGTTAATGTGTAATATTGGTGGAATATTAATCATTAAGTGTTCGTTAACGTGCACGAGTGTAGGCGAATGATATAAACTCAAAAAACGTGTCATTTTGCAGTTTTTCCAAAACTCCCAGGAAGTTTCAGTAAGTTATCCACTACTTAACTGAATCGTGACTTTGACGATGTAAATAATTGACTTGACTACTTGACCACGATTGCTATACTATTGCTGTGACTTTCTTAATATGAAATTAATAAATACTTAAAATAAAATACTTGACACTGGCTATATGCACAAACCGTGCGAAGCCATAAATAAAACAAAAAAAAATTGCCAGCGCGTCGTCCGTGTTTATATGTCAATGTCAAACCAATAGCGTCCGTTGTATTGTTGTCACTTGTGTTTGTGATTTTGAATTTTAAATTTATTTTGTAGGAATTGCGTGAAAATAGAAAATCTAATTGTAGGTAGTTTGCAGAATTGTGACACTAAATAAGTTATGAAAATGGAGAATTTGCTAGACGAAACAGACACACATCAATCCTTTCGGTCCCCGCCAAGGCGGAGAAGATCTACATTCTTCGAAAGAAGAGATTCCGTTGGTGTGTACAAAGTACCTACTAATTGATAATAGAACCACTGTTTGTTTATAGTTTATAATATGTGATAGCCTTTGCCTAATTTCACGTATACCTGTGCATTCAGCCTTTTACTTCTTATTCCGATTAAACAACATAGAACATTATTTTTATACCTATTCATACTTTCAGTACCGCAAGCTATATCAGAAAATGTTGATGCCGATGTTTGTAAAAAGAGCACAGAGAGCGACAAGAGGTTCAACGAAATGTCCAGGTAATGTCCTTATCATAAAACAAAGTAGTTTACCAAGTAGGTAGGTAAGTAAAATTAATAAGCTGTTATTTTACTCTGTAAGCATTTTTATCATTGTTTTTCAGATACTACGAAAAACTTATGACTGAAAAAGAGCATTGGAAAAGAGAAGTGAACGAAAGGCGGAACAAATACCATGATTTACGACAGTAAGTTGGAAACTACCAAAACATTAGTGTACCTATACCTAAGTATATACGTACCTACCTATAAATTAATATTTACTAGCAAAAAAAATATAATTTTTCAGACAGTACCAGATGGCTACAAAAGCACCCAGCAGGTCAAGGATGTCGTATGCCGCGCTCACCAATGAAGACATAGAGTTTCTCAAAGCAAAGCCCAACATTTCCAAACTAGTTGACATTCAACTGAAGCTTCACGAGTCCCTCAAAGAAACAATGACATTTGTGCAGAGAGCTAACGAACTTGACGATGTTGCTCTCGAGTTCTGTGCAGGGAAAGTAAACAAAATCACAGAGTATATATTAGAAAATAGCACAGTAGAACCTGTTGAATGACTAGTTGCTAAATACAACACATTATTTTTGAGCTTACTAAAAACGTCATATTCATCACTGTTTTTAATGAATTGATACATTATGATAGGTATGCATAATGGCCTGAATGCCAGTGACATGGTTCTAGTAAACTCAATTCAGTTGCACTTAATATTTTTATCAATTCCCTAACCCAATATTTTGTAAAAATACAAATGGGTTAACCTATTTTAACCTGGTCGGAAATTAAAGGTACCAATTTCAGAAAAAAACATAGTCAAGAGATCTACATACTTCAAAATAATTGTGACTTCTAATAATAATTAGTGACCCCAATAATTTGTGCTGTTGCCATAGCAAAGCAACCTATCAAAAAGCAAGGTAATCAATTAGGTAGAAATGGTATGGGGGTAAAAAATGTTATTGCTTTACATAGTTACTATCGGTTGCTGCAATGCTGCATATTTGAATTATCTACTAATTTCTTTTGAAATTCAATCAGACATGGTATTCCTGCTAACATGTAGATTATTGTGATGCCTCTGAGTGGCAGGAACAAGAAGGCCTATGTAATGTAACTCTATCAACTAACTTTAATTACCAATAGGTAGCTACAGTAGTACCCAACTTATATGGCGCGTCGTGAATCTTCGTTCGCGCAGAAAAGAATGTATGGTCCGAAGATTAACGAAAGAATGCTTAAAACTTACAATCAACCTAAGATCACTATTATAAGGTTCATAATACACTGCAGCTGTTAGTTCCATCTCACTCATGCCACGCGGCGATCGCTAAGATGGCGGCGGCTGCCGACCAATAGCGGTCAATAGCATTTCCCGCGCTTTGAAAATAATTCATCTTCTGTGCAGGTACATCGGTAAGCCATATTATAAGTTGGGTACTACTTGTACCCTAATTCAAGTGCCACAATATAATATAATAATTATTAATACAATTGACTGTCTGTGTGTAAATAATTTAACTAGTTTTGTAAATAGAATATAAATCGAGAACTAAATGTAAATAATTTACAATAAATTGTACTAATCTAAAAATGTTGTTATCTTTACAACCTTACAGAGCCTATTCTAGAGGCAATCCTTTACTTCCTTTCCTTTAATTACCCTTTACAAATGAAAGTTAGTTTTCTATAATTAATAACAATTTATTCCATTATTTCATTTCATTATAATTATTCACATTTCATTTGTTACATAAATCAATAATTCATCAACAAAATCACAACATTGTAATTGAAAAATGAATTGAATATAAAAATGTATATACAGCGGAGTTTTAGTGAACTAACAACCCTGGATATTTTTGTCTGAGTATATTTAGGTTTCAGATGTTGTTGTAAACATGATCTAATATACATAATTAAGTTTAGTTTTATAAATCACTGGCAGTGGTATTTTTCTTAGCCTACAGTCAAGAAGCATATTATTATCAGAATATGTATATAGGTATATATTTCTATAAAAACAACCAAGGCATGAGGAGCCATGATCAGGACAATGGTAAATAATAAGAGGTTCAGTAGGTTGCAGGAGCAGTTTTAAAATCGTTATTATTAGGTAGGTACATAATATTTTAGTATTACACATAACAGTCCTTTTTGAGAGACTTCAGAGTAAAAAATAAAGCTGGTAAAATGTGATAGAAGCCAGAATAAATACATAACTCATATGTATTTACTTTAAATGCAAACAAAGCTTAACTTTAAAGTTAAGCACAACAATTACGTGCTTACATTATTCCATCAAACATAAACAATAAAACTTAAAATCAAACAAAATACAAATTCATATTTACACAATTTTATGAAATTCCATTACAAAATTATTATATTAGATGAATTCATTATAATTATTATAAAATTCAATTTATTAGTGACTTAATAGTCCAAGAATGTCTGGGAAATTATCCAATTGTTATAATCATGTTGTGTTGCCCTAGCTAGCAGGGAACAAAGAAAGCTGCATACTTGGGATATGGCTATATCCAATTTAAATGAACACCTGTCTCATACAAGCCTCATAAGCTGTGCCAGTCAAAAGGCAGTACTGGCTTATGCACTAAGCTCATGTAATATGGGCCTTTGGGACAAAACCTGTCAGTGAAATATGTACTTATATTGTGTGTATTTCATATATACATACTAAATTATTATTGAACATTACAACTACAATACTTTATAAACAGGGTTAGTAACTAAGAACAGGGCTAGTGACTGTATTTTGATTCATTAATAAATAATGCATTCTGTTCTGTCAAAAGGCAAAACATTCAATTACATAAGAATAATTCTATTATGAAATTACGTTCAGTCAGATATAATAAGTACAATATTAGTTATAGCAAAGTTTGGCAATCTGGCTGGACGCATACATTTTACATTACTTATAACTGCAATTTTATATTATTTATATTTTAGGTACTTACACATCAGAGCACATAGTCGAGTGCTTTAAAGATCTGCAGAGGAAGAACCCTGACATAAGTGTATCATGCTTGTGCCTTTGGTGTCTAAGTTAAGGAACTCAAAATCGAATCTACAGTATACTGTACAGTAATCTATTTCTAGCTCAAATGTTTGGTGTTGATGCTCCTTCTGGTTTGCGCTTTTTTCTCTTTGGCAGTCTTGTATTCGCGACGGCAGGGGCTGTTCCTGGAGTCCAATATAGTGTTTACCTTTTCGACAATTTCTTTAGCTACGTCATTGTCGCATTCAAAATCGTGGATCTTATATGTTATGTTACCATGGAAGAAACTTGTGTTACCTAAAAACACCATAAAAAATTAATTACTGCAATTTTTTGACATTACAGAAGAGACACCAAGAGATTATGGGTAATATAAATGAAAAAAGAGCATCATTTTTATGAAATTGCTAAAGCATTTTGCACTACTTATTATATCGTTTCCCCTTTGTTCATTATGATAAAACTATTATGAACAAGTACTCTCAGCTACTTTAATAATTATAAAAACGATTTTTTTGTTTGTATATAACATGGCTTAGATACCAATTTTAGTGTTCAGAAGGTGTCCAACAAGGGAGTATAATCAGCCCTACTCACTTCAAACAATAACCAGATCGAGCCATGACAATGTCAAAGTTATCAGGAGCTCCCTAACCCACCTGCACTATTTCTATCACCATACACATTTGTCGCTGTCTGTCCTGGGGAGTACACTATTCTGAATGTGGTCCTGTTTCCCCGAGTCTCCAGGACCTGGCACCAAGCTATCGAGTCCATGCTATGCATAAAGTACTTTGATCTTGACTGTGAACATAAAACAACATCAAATACAAGAATGTACAGAATTGCAATAAAATTGTTCGACTAAAATATATGCAAATTGCAACTACTTTTATAGCTTACCCAAAACACATGTTTATTTGGAACTTGAGGTTCTATTTCTATTCTGTCTAATGAGACTACTAGCTGCACAGCAGTGTTAGTTCGCACTTTCCTCAGTAGATAGACTCGATAAGCCTTACACTGAGGTGCCTCGGTGACAACTATTTGCGATTGTATCCTCCCTATGTCAGGTGTGGCTCCTTTCTTCTTATCTGCAATATAATTAATATTGCGTTGATCAGGTTTCCAGTAATATTGTTTTACTTCTGCTATAGTTTGACATATCAAAGACAGGGATACTGATATAAGACATAAACCCTGTTCTACCTCGACTGTAAACACTAGCAAGTAGCCCATAACCAAACTATACATCCATAAAGTAGATAGAAATTACCAATAAGGCTACCCATACCCAACACAACCCTCTAATTATTTGTAATATGGATTTCCACTAATATTAACAGTGTTCTATCGACTCTTATTTAGTTACCTTCATTATGAGCCTTAACAGCATTAATAACAGTTTCAGATGTGTCACTCCCTCCTGTATAATGTCTTCCTTTTGACTGTGACCAAATGTCTGATTTGAAGAAACCAAATCGATCATCTGTCCCCGTGTGAATAGGGGCAGGTGACACAGAGCTTAGTTCGATTAGACCGAGGCAGGTGAAGCCAAATTTTGAGCAGGGTTCATTAGCATCGAGGCACGGGAAGGCCCAGTCAACTTCCCCATCGTCTTCTGCTATGCACAGGCCATATTCATTGACAGAGCCAAGACTGATATCAGGGTGTTCGATGCTGCAACGAGAATAACATTATTTTTAGTATGCTAATAACTTGTGACCAGCTATAATTTGGTATACAACACCATGCATTGAAAAGAGTGGCAAGATTTGTGAAATAAAAAATGTGTTATCTAATATGAGAGATCATTATGTAAATCATTGATTACCTGTATTTATAGCACGTGAAGCCTATCAAATCCTTGATCTTAGCACTGGCAATTACACAGACAACTATGGGGTAGTTCTGATGTCTCTCTGGAAGCATTGTCATGAAGATCTTGAATGACTTGGTGGGTAACCCTAGTTGAGCTGTGCCATCAAACTTTGCATACTCCAGATATTGACGATGTGGCAAGTTGGGGCAGTTCTTTAATTGTTCAGCAAGTAATGACTTTTGCTTCTTTGGTTTTTCTACATCCTCCTTTGAGAATACATCCGAACCTTGTTCTACAGTTAGCAATGATGAGTCTTCCCATTTTATAACTTTTATTTTGGCTGCCTTTTTCAAAGCTTGCTCCTTTTTGTCTAGCCACTGAGCGGTGTTCGATCTTTGTCTGTGTAAAAGTGAAATAAAAGCACATGTAAGTAAATATTGCTTTGGTGTAAGTAGGTAGGTACTTAGTAAAAAAATATCCTAAATAGGTACTGTGGAATAATATATCAGTTGACTAACACTTACCTATGACCACCAAACTCTTCTTGGCCAACGTAGCTACCTATGGGATCATCGTCTTCACTATCACCCATAGCTGGATAAGGATCAAACTGAGTGACGATCTCTCTGTCATATTCATCTTCAGAGATATCGCCCATTCCTTCTTTACCTTTGCTTGTCCCCGGTTGACTCAGTCTGCTTTCTCTTATCCTCTTTTTTTCTTCCAGAGCCTTGTTTTGGAATACTTTTGAGAAATCTTCCCCAGCCATTACAATCTCACAGAGCCCGGTATCGTCAGTCGCGATGAATGCATCGCGTATGTTTTTGAGAAGCCAGATTTTGTTGTCGTACGTAGCCATAGCTATTTATTTACGATAGGGCACACGAGATTTTTATTATTTTAATTCCCCAAGCAGCACCAAATATCAAAATACAAACAAACACACATGTCATGTCAATCAAATAATATTGTCAAATATGTAAATTTGTCATTTGTCAATGTCAGTCAAAACAAGCATTTTCATACTTTAATTTAGGCCTTGCACGGCTTGTGCATTTAGCCAGTGTCAAACTGTACATACCTACCAAAAATATTTCATATTTCAAAGATATAGCATGGTAACAATCCTCGTAGTCAAGTAAATTTACAGTCATAGTCATAATTTAGTAAAACAGGTAGATGCTTTACTGAAACTTCCTGGAATTTTGGAGAAATTTTGGAAAAAATACGAAAACACAAGTGTTTGGGCTTACCTACATCATTTGCCCACACTCGTGCACGTCAACTAATACTCAATGATTTCACCAATATTATTTCACGAATACTGCACACTAGCACTTGAATAAAACACAAGTTTCAGAATAAAATAAAAACCAACAAAGTCTCACTTTCGGACTACCGCCAAACTGGTAAGAAGTAGGAGGCCGTATTCGTATTCAGGGCCCTGTGATGCTGCCAACAGTTTACTTGACAAAATAGTTCCTGAGAATTTCCTATGGTGAAAATAATTAGGTAGAAGTAAAACTTGAAATATAGGTTTGCACAAACCGTATGAAGTCAAAATTAAAAAAGAACTCAACCTGACCACAGGTTCAGTTTTTTTCAGGACTTTTTTTTTTTTTTTTTAGTTATGGTTTCGCACGGTTTTTGCATATAGCCAGTGTCAAGTATTTTATTTTAATTATTTCTTAATTAAATCACATTAAGAAAGTCACAGCAATGTTATAGCAATCGTGGTCAAGTAGTCAAGTCAATTATTTACATCGTCAGTCACGATTCAGTAAAGTAGTGGGATGCTTTACTGAAACTTCCTGGGAGTTTTGGAAAAAATGCGAAATGACACGTTTTTTGAGTTTATATCATTCGCCCACACTCGTGCACGTTAACGAACACTTAATGGTTAATATTCCACCAATATTACACATTAACACTCGAAGAAACACAAGTTTGAGCTAATAATACAAAACCAACAACGTCTCACTATCGGATTCCCGCCAAAACTCCTTTTCAGGACTTACAGGTCAAACTATCATTGTCAAACCACGTTGTCAAATTTGTCAATGATAGATGCCACTGTTGGTGTTGTTGTCATGGTAACGTCGGTCGAGTCGAATGCCGAGTCCGAAAAAGAAAGCCGAGAAATCACAAACAAATCATACAATAATTCAATAAAAAGTTATTTGATCGAAGTTACCAAACATAAAAACAGTAAGTTTGTTTCAATATGTGATTTACTGATGCGAAATATTCGAAAGGAATATAAAGGCATACCTACAGGATAATTATACATCTAGTACCTACTGCCTACAGTGCCTACCATACTTTTCTAGTTTATGTGAGTAACTCACATAACCTAACTAGGTACCTAACCTAGTACCTAACCGCCTACTGTCCGACTCCACTCCCCACCCTGCGAAGTGCCAAAGAAAAGGGCCGAGACCTTTAGTCTTTACTGATTCTAAGCTTTACTGTTCCTTTTTTAATTTTATTATCCATCCACAACTTTGTGTCACCAAAACTTCCCTCCATAGTAATTTTGATGTTGGCAGACGTTTGCTGGAATCTAAAAAATATATAATCTTGAGGATGTGAGGATCTGCTTGGACTGTGTATGCACATTATACAAAATATGGCAGATAAACAATAATAATAGTCAACAGTCAGTACATTTAACTGTCCTGGTTACCAGGCAACTTTATGTATCCACTAAACTGTCTTGATCACTATGTCCTACCTACAATCACCGACAGTCAGGCTCATCAGCACCATGCCTTTTTAAAATTTTCTAACACATACCTACATAATTATTATTAATATTGAGATAGGTAGGTGCTTACCTCCATTGATAAGGTATCTTGTTTTATTAAAAGGAAAATAATTTCAACCAAACATTAAATTTATTATAATAATATAGGTACCTACCTACCTAATTAGGTATATATCAAAATAAATCTATAAAACTCAAAAACATAAAGACAAATAGGAACTTATGTTAAAATCTAGATATATTTTGGCTCAAATATATTTAGGATTAAATTAGTAATAAAAAGCTAGAAATAAATTATATAATAAATAAAATTGTAAACAAGTTAACATAAATAAAATAAATAAACTAAAACTAGCTAAATGTAAACCTTACAAATTACATCCAATACCCTAGCAGTTAGATCTGTAGGTAAAAACTAAGGAAACTGATAAAAACATGGTCAAGTTAACTTTACAAACTTGCATAGTAATATTATAGTATGCACTGTGTAAAGATTACATACAAACGCCTTCATGTTTGCAAAAAAGCTGCCAAACATTGCAAAGTTTCAAATGAGTTGACACTTGCAAAAAAAAACTAGAGGGTATTTCCTCTTCCTGCCCTACACAATGCTATAATTCCCCAATGAGAGCATGCAACGCCTCAAATTCTGAACGCAGTCATAGTAAGACCGGTAAGGCGGCTGCAAAGTCTCATCATAAAGCTTCAGTACTTCAATGAACTTCTTCATTGCCTCTCCGTAGTTGCCTTCCTCCATAGCTGCGCAGCCGAGGCGGTACACCATTTCTGAATCCTGGAGAATTTAAATTATTCAATATGCATGATCATAATCAACACCATTATAATATACTTCCCCACTGCCACTTTCGTCATGATGTTAAATTGGTATTTTTAGCAATAGAATTGATATGAGATTGTGGGTAGTATAAATACAATGGTTTGCACTAACATCCTACTAATATTATAAACGCGAAAGTTTGTCTGTATGGATGGATGTTTGTTACTCTTTCACGTAAAAACTACTGAATGGATTTTGACGAAACTTCACAACAATATAGCTTACATATCAGAATAACACATAGGCTACAATTCATAAACATATATTATCGTATATTATCCAAACGCGGGTGAAACCGCGGGGCGCAACTAGTCATTAATATGGGGAACTTTGAAAAAAATCACCAGTGTCGTCACAGTGGCACTCAAATAATGCTGAGAATAGATCAATTTCTATGAAGTTTTGTGTATGTTACTAAGGAACAAGACATGTTCAGTTCTTTTATGTTACAGCACCTCAGTCTGCATGCGGGTTGGTGGTAGTCTACATCAGTATGGCAGATGATGAAGAAGGTAAGATCAGTTAATTAACAGAAATATACCATTTTATTATTATGCAATTAATATATAATTATTGTAAGGAGACTCCACTAGAAACCATGCATAGGTTGTATAGTTCACAGAAGATGGTGTCCAAAAATATAACTTACTAGAAGCGCCTCGCGGTTTCACCCGCGTTAACTACTGTCCCTCGGGAATCGTTTTAATTTTTATGGGATAAAAAGTAGCCTATGTTACTCGTGGATAATGTAGCTTTCGAATGGTGAAAGAATTTTTAAAAACGGTCCAGTAGTTTTTGTGCCTATTCATTACAACCAAACAAACAAAGTTTTCTTCTTTATAATATTAGTGTAGACAATAAATTGATAAGAGTTTAATTATGCCCATGTATCAAGTTACTCAATTTACTGGTTTTGGCCCCCTAAGTTGCTTGCTGCCTTCTGACTTGACACCTTTGTACAAATGTACAAGACTTAATTAATGGATAATAATAAACGGAATAATTAGCGTGTCTATGTAACCTTATAAAACTTTATTATAATTTATTTCCAGTTGCGGAAGAAGAGCAGGCAGTGGCGCAGCATGGCGACAGTGAGGCTACGCTGACACCAGTGGAGACATTGCCACTGGCGCCGCCCAAGTACGAGGTGCGCCCTGGACTAGGGGAGAAGTAAGACTCAATTGTCTATTTATCGATCGAATTGCTGCCACCATCTAGTGCATTTTGTCAAGTCCTATGACTTTTTTTTTACATGCGTTTGAACACTATCTTACCCGATGTAAAGCGAAGAAGCGGTCTACGATGGAGCATGACTGCTATTCCTTTTCAAAAGCCAGAAAAAAATACTACAGTGTAACAAGAACAGCTCATCATTCACCCAGTAGAAGCCGGGTCCGTGGTAACTTCCTCTCGGTAAACTACTAAACTAACTTTTCCTTCTAGGTTCCAAGCTGCCAACGTGAAATGCATCATCCTATCCAGCATGCAAGAGCAGCTGATTGGTCGTTCGTACCGCGCGGACCAGGCGCCGCGCTGGGCGAAGATGATAGCCAATGGGGTGCGTGCGAGAGTGCAAGAGTTGGACATGAAGAGGTCAGTCAGTATGGGAAAGCTGTTACGCTACACGACCAGCTAAGGAGAGTCAGTTTCACGAAAGCCTCGCATATGTTGTGCTAGTATCTATGCGATAGCAGATTCCAGAGTTAGATTCAAGATTCACAAGCTAGCCCTAGACTCAGCTACTGCTCCCGCTGCTCCTGCGTGAAGTGTGTATTCACAATCTGCCTTACCTCTCATTAGTCTCTCGGCGTCTCTCGGCGAGAGATAGTGAAGTGTGTATTCTACACTTCACTTTCACTCGTCGGGCACCAGGAGCAGCTGTGGCAGGGGCATGAGACGTATCGTGTTTACATTCTCATCCTCCTCACTTCCCTCCTCACTGTTGCTTTTCTACTCACAAATTAGGTGTAAGTGTTGGTCGGTAGATGGCGTTATTCTCAAGCTTACTATTTTGGAATATATATTTTTTTATTTCAGATATAAAGTCGTTGTATCATGTACGATAATCGAGATGAAAGGAGCTGGTATAAAGTGCGCTCAGCGGTGCATGTGGGACCCCGAGACGGACAATTACGTCGACGACTTGTATAGGAATGACACTATTTTCTGTTATACAGTAGTGTATGGTGCCTATATGTACTGAGAGAGATAGTTTTACAAGTACATTTTAAAATAAACAGAGTCTAGCCTTCGGATGGAAGTAATTTAGTGAGTTGATCTCAAAGTGCACTTACTTAGCTAAGAATAGTTTAAGACATTACCAAATAGTCTATACGTCTTTAAAACAGTCAAAGTATAGAATAGAAGACTTTTTACACCCAAAAAAAGTTCTAATATATACATGGTACCTACAGTTTAGTTCAAAAGTCAAGTCAAAGTCAAATCATTTATTGTAAATAGGCAATAAAATCGCACTTTTACAAGTCAAACACTTCAATCAACAGTTCAAATTTTAGACTTAGTTACCTAAGGCATACATAAACATATAGACATAAGGAACGATCTGATTGTGTCGTTACTTCTTCGATCAATAAATTTTTGATCGAAGCTTTACTTTGTTATGTTATGTGTACAAAAGAAAATGTCTTATGGAATTGAAGTTACTGCGTAGATATTCGATAGAGTTGTAATGTTCTTTACATTTCTATTGATTCTTTATACTTTGGTCGATGCCGACCTAATAAGACCATTGGCTTAGTTAGATAAGGTGTTTACGTGTTTCTCGTAAATAAAGGTATTTATGAAATAATTCATGTTTTAATCTATTACTATCTCTGATAAACTCAACTCATTTAACAAATACAAAATAGACTTTACAGACGGTGCATATTTGGATATTGGATTTAATAATATATTATTATGACACTCCGGTAAACCCAATTTTGTCATGTTTGATTGTATTGTAAGTCAAAATGTCGAGTCCCAGTCAGTCAACTAGTAAGTACGTCACGATTCAGGAAAAATCTGATAATCCTCCTTTGCATCGCGCAGTCGGGAAAAAACGTGGTCACTTTAATGAACAAGTTATTTTGGGGAGAACACGAAATATTGGGGTTTTGTTTGTATCATATATTATAATTAATTAACTATTATAATTTTTCACAATTTCTAGAATAATCTCCAGACTGAAATTACGCAATGGAATATTGTACCGGGGCGTGAGTTTGTCCAAATTATACCATCTAATTAGAGCATAGGTCCTAAATCGTTTTCCGAAACCGATCGATACAACATTTTTTACTATGCTTACTACTTGTGACTTCTGTGTAGTCCACGTGTAATAGTTGTTATTTATTGAATGATTTTCATGCGCATACTAATTCCAATTTGAACGCGGATATTTTGGCTATTCTTGATGTGCTAATGCAACAGTTTCAGTTTGTCTGTATGTGCAATTTCTTAGGCACGACATTTTATCTATTGGAAAATATTTATCTATGACTGAAAATTTACCATTGTCAGACTACAAATTTGGATTTTATTATAACTATTAATACTTACAATCAGAATGATGACTCCTAATTCATCTCTAACATACCTATACGCATAGAGGTTCGTCATCATCATCATCATAATCATCATCACCAGCGGTAAGGTTTTTTTTGTGAGGGGGGAAATGGTTCCACCACAGGGGGGGCGGAAGGGGAGCATGGGGGCATTGGCTGTCCAGTGGCTCCCCCCAGTTTTCACCAGGTTGGTCCACCAAGGTGGAACGGCCCCCTGCAATCAGTTCTAGAGCTATGTTATGTACTTACTTGTAAAGACTTCAGTCCCTTCAGTATGTTCGTGTACTGCAGGCACAGACCGCATTGGATCATGAAATCCTTGCAGTCGTACGGCACTGCCACCACATTGGAACACGGTTGATCAGAGGCACATCTGAAGAGAAACATTAAAATCAACGGTCGCAATAGTCAAAATAAAAGTTCAGCTTAATGAATAAAAACTGGGTATACATAATCTGAAAGAAAAGAAGAAAGCCAGGTCTTCCTTCATTAGATATACGATTCCGTCTTCAGAATCTCTCGAGCAAATCTTAAGTAGCGTGCAGCGCGCATCCATAACCTTTCGAGTCAAGCTAGTTGCATTAACTTGCATTTATATGCACAGGACAACTTCCACAACATTTATCGTACGTTTTATGAGCGTTGCTCCGCGGACTGCGCGATATTAACCTTTCCCGGAAACTTATTAATATTTCCTTACTTGAATCGCATGTAGTTTTCTGTCATCTGGTCGTACAAAGGCCAGTCTTCTCTGCAAGGTGGGCAAATGCAATCGAACCAGTACCGTTCCTTTAGTTCGGCCTGCCTTTTCTCCTTCGGGACCGTCGTGAACACGGGGCCGTAATTCTCAGAGATCTCATCGCCTTTCTTGATGTTTTTGACAGCACGGACAACGATGTTTGAGCCAATGAAATATCTGGAAGACAAATGTTTTCTTAAGAATCTTAAAGGTCACTTCGGACGCTTTTTTGGGAAATGTGTTTATGTTTACCTGACTATAGAAGGGTCGCAGCTGTGATTGAAAAGAGCGAGGGTTGGGTAAACTGCACCAGCCAAAAAGACAGATATGCCATCGTGTTTCTGTATATTCTTGCCAACTTTCGGCTTTGGACACTGGATTTCGAAAACTTCGTGGGCGTTAAACTGCAAAATTTGCAGATTCCTCAAAATAAGACCTCCGAACAGCGCTACATCCTCCTTGTATTTCTCGTCGATAGCCATCGATTTGAGTTCATCCAACTCAATGGGCGTGGTTCTTGATTTTCCTTCGAAATACCCGCTGAGTTCCAAAAGTTTAACCAGAAAAGCTGTCATTTCAGTTCTGTGTAAGATATCGCTCGTCGTCCTTTTTTCTTCGTGGGCTACTAAATGGTAAATGTTCCTGTAGTCATGCGTCTTGTATATACCGGTCAGCTTGGTGTCCAAGTTTATCAAGGATGTGAAATATTCTTTAGGGTGTTGCGTGATCATCCTCAGCGCCAATTGACAGGTGATCGAACACCCAGACTTCCATAATAGAGGGAGTATGTGACATTCGTAAGCGTGATACGATTTCTGTGCAGTTTCCAAACATTTGTCATCGCAAAAAACAACGTTTGGACATTTTGGACATGCTAATGGGACCGTGCACCTAGAAAAGAAATAAAGGTAGAGTACCCTGGCATAAACATCAAAGTTATTACAATAACTTTCAGAAAATTGTATGTATCTTGTAACATTTGAAAGCTGTTTACTTCCTTAATAACCAGAATTGTAGGTAATCATAATATTATTCTAAGATAACTTACTTGATACAACAGTTTTGACAATGCGTCTTAGAGTATTCGCCTAGAAGAAAGTTGCTGTGTGGCTTTTCCAATAGTAAGACCTCGCCAGACTCGATATCTCTCGCAGCCGTTGCAAATCGGCCCCTCACTTCATCCTGGTTTATCTGTACGGCATCAGAAGCCGCAGGATATTGGGGGTTATTTTTGCCGGGGAGCTTAGGACGAGGAGCCTTCAATGGCTCCGGGTCTTTAGGTTTACCTGCCAGAACTAGCCCTTTGTTCAAAATTTCCAGCATCAGCTTGGCATCTGTGCGCATTTTTTGTCGTTTCTCTTTTTCAAGCTTTGTGGCTTCATCCAGGGCACTGATGGTATCCCTGCAAATAAATAAAAGATTTGGTTTATATCCTACTTCCATAAAAGGGTCACTTCTCAAAGGTGCGTCCAATAAGAGAACATTTACTTACTGAAAAGCCTTAATAGCCTCTTGATTTCTTTTCAAGACCAGCAGACTCCTGGCTTTCCTCTCGTAGACTTTGTACCTCAGGTGCCTCGGGTATGGAAGCGAGAGGCATCTCCGGATGTCTGCTAACGTCGCCTCATATTGCTCCAAGTGGTTCAGGGCAGCTGACCGATTCGCCAGGACTATCGAAAGCTCCTCAGCTGTGGAGTGAAGTTATTTAATAATCTTGCATTTTTCGTCCCTTGAACACTTGCGACTGCGTCACATTCCTTTGAAAGCAACGGACTCGTGTTCTCTCGTTCTTAGAGACGGGCATAGGATACTTTTTAACCCTATATAATGTAGTCAGCGCGGACGAAGTCGCGAGCAACAGCTAATATAAAATTAGAAAGGAAATCCCTAACAATATAGTAGAAACTGTAACAAAAACAGTTGAATAAATGTATTATTGAGTAACGGTTCCAAGAGTTTGCTGTCCCCAGTAGATATTTGCCTACTTTTACCTTGTACATGAGTAGGTACTAAGGATTTCTTGTTCAATTGCTAAAAGGAATCTTGGAACATTAGCTGTTATTAAATGAATAATTAAGAATTTCATAAATATTAGTATTATATTATGAATAATTAGGAGTTAATGGGGTCATGTTGGGTTGTTGTGTGGAGGAAGTCATCATTTAATTAAACTAGCTTGCGTCTGAAAATTTATACTTCACGACAAACAATATTTTAATACCCGCACACAAGTCCTAGGTATTTAGGACTGCACGCCGACAAAATTGCGCGCAAAGGCTACTATAAACCTATAACTGATACGTTTGTCAGTATCGCATAATATCAGTGTGCTGCGTTGACACTTCTTTTATACGTTTTTTGTACCAAACTTACTTTCCTTTTCAGGTATGTATAGCATGCTCAGACCGTAGAACTGCATCGCTTTAACCCAGTCGCCTTTCTGTACTGCCTTGTTCCCTTCATCCTTCAACTGGCGAGCTTTTTCCTTATCCTTTTTCACTGGAAATTGTCCACCGGCCGGATATTTCGGCACATCCAACGATAAGTCATAGCTCTTCACAGCCGGCAGACCGCACAAGTACGAGACCCGCTTCGCGTTGGTCTCTAGATTGACGAAGTTATTCGTGGTAACGTCGTCCATAGAACTGTTTATTGTTTCGTGGAACTTTTTGAAGAAACCATCGTTTGCTTGAGCCATTTCCAAAAGGACACTAGTTTTGTAGTTTGAGAGATTAGATTAAATATGTTGAGGTTAAACTGCACGAGCACAGCGCGGCGTGGAAACTGTTACGCTTGTCTATTTTTACATCTGGAACGCCGATCTGTACATCACTTCAGAGTTCAGTAGGTACTGACTATATCAGCGCGATATGTTATTTTACTACTTTTATGTCGTGATTGGAATAAAAAAAGAAAAATTCTGCCCCTAATAAAACGTAGGTTTCTATAGCTTTAAAGCTAAATGGGATTTAAATTAGACCGTTAGACCGCGCAAAGATTTATCCCCTTGATTTACTCTTGTAAGTCAATGCTCTCATGTTGCAGACTTCTCGAGAACTCTGGACGCCTCGAGGTTGCAAATAAAATAAAAATGCGCGCTCGCCGCGGCCGATCGTGAGATTGTCGGTAATCGAGCGTGGCACGCAACAATGTTTTTAGTTCGTTTTTATTCTAATAACTATAGTTTCGATTTAAGAATTAAATGCGTGTTGTTGTTTATGTTAGGCTACTTTTAGACTATTTCTCACAATATATCATGGAGAATCCGAGAGATCTCTTACTGTATTGCAAGGGGTGCCAATGCCGTTCATAAAAAAAAGTTAAAGAAGCTATTATCTACAGTAGGTACCTACATAAGGTTATAATTTATATACGAGGGGAGGTCAAAAAGTCCGCGGAATGGAAGGGTTAAGAAGGGGCGGGGCATTTTTTTTTACCTGGTATTTTCCAAGTACTCAATACAGGTATAAATACCAAATTTTAGAAAAATAGGGTCGTTAACAAATTAGTTATCACAACATCATAAAGTTCCTTACTAAGCAAGGAAAGACACCTCAGATCATTTTGGAAGAAATGTCATCTGTTTACGGGGACTCTTGCCCTGGAAAAACAATGATTTATAAGTGGCATGGTTTATTCAAGCAAGGCAGGGAGTCAATTGAAGAAGACCATCGCCCGGGCCGGCCAATCGAGGCCACCTCCTCAGATATTATCGAAAAAGTCGAAAAACTTGTACTTGAAGATGCCCGACTAAAGAAGAAACAACTTGCAGAAATGGTTGGAGTATCGTCTACAACTATTTTGAATATCCTCCATGACCATCTTGGCATGTCTAAGGTCAGTGCAAGATGGGTGCAGAAAATGCTCTCAGCGGTTCAAAAACAGCAGCGTGTCGAGTGTTCACGCGAGTTTTTGGAGCTCTGTAGTGAGAACAAGGACGAAATTTTGAACCGGATTATTACTGGAGATGAAACTTGGGTTCATCATTATGAGCCTGAATCAAAACAGGAGTCCATGCGGTGGCAGAAAAAAGGCACAGCTGAAGAAATTCAAGGTGTCACAATCGGCCGGAAAGATCATGGCAACGGTTTTTTGGGATTCAGAGGGGATTTTGTTAATCGACTACAAAGAAAAAGGATTGAATATCACAGGGGGATACTATGCCACTCTACTGGAAAAATTAAAAGATGCCATCAAGGAAAAACGACGGGGAAAATGGACTCGAGGCGTGCTGCTTTTGCACGACAACGCACCCGTTCACAAGAGCCATGTTGCGATGGCTGCCATGCAAAAATGTGGCTACGAAACTATTAACCACCCTCCCTATAGTCCAGATCTAGCTCCTTCTGATTATTATTTGTTTCCAAAATTGAAAAAAGAACTTCGTGGAAAAAAGTTTACTGACGATGAAGAAGTTAAGTCGACAATTTCAGCCTATTTTGAAGGCCTTGACAAAACTTTTTTTTTCGAAGGGATAAGCAAACTTTTTGACAGATCTGAAAAATGTATTAGGCTTAAGGCGCTAATATAGGAGCGATTCATGTATTTTAGAAGATGAAAGTTACCCGGCCAGGCCGCGCGCCACGCTGGCTCCGCGCTCACGGCAACTCGAAAACGCTAATTCATAATATTATACTCTTACTAACGGCATCACGTGGCCTTAGCACAGATTACTAGATAGTTACTACGTAGGCTTTAGTCTGAAGCATTCAATTATTTCGACACTGTAATGACATGTCAGATTGGCCGAGCGGTCTGAGATGCTACGTTCCGTTCCTAAAGAATTATTACCGCCAGCATTACATAAATTATTACCTCCTTGACTATAATCCTATCAAATTTAGAATGCCGCACGAATTATTGGAGTCACACCTAAATAAGTTGTATTAAATTTATTTAGTGTTGGTCCCTTCTGGTATGCGCGTTTGTCAAGTCCATTTGATACAAGACATCCTCTTTAGTCCACTTCCATAATTTTCTTTTTGATATAAGTATATTTTGACAATGACAATGACGGAGTAAAAGATTTGTGCATTTAGCCAGTGTCAGGCATCCGTACTAAGATCATATAAATGCGAAACTGTGTGTGTGTGTTTGTTGGTTTTTTTTTAGTTTTTGCCATCCTTTCACGTCTAAACGGCTGAATCAATCTTGACCAAGATTGGACCTATGAGATGGGTATAGGCTATTTTTCGTCAGAAAAAATAGGGATCTTAGAATCCAAATAAATAGGAGTTGAAAATTTATATGGGCAATTCATAATTTCTCAAGTAGGTGATCTGAAACTTCATTATTTTAGGCTCTTGATAAAATATAAAGGTTAAGACTAAGGATAGGGAAAAGGAAAGGGACAGGGACAGGGATAGAGATACAAAGACTTCAATATTTATTTTCTAAACAGTTGCTTTTTCATATACGGACGAAGTCGCGCGTAAAAGCTAGTTTCAGTAAAGTTTACTGAATCGTAGCTATGACTGTAAATTTACTTTACCACGAGGTTGTAAAAATATGGAATACTAGCTGTTTCCCGCGACTTCGTCTGCATTTAAATCGAATCCAGCTATAGTAAGAACACAATATGCGGGAACTTTGTATGCTATTGTAAATCAATCGGGCACGTCACGTCTCTGTCAATATCTCTATCTTCCTATTTCCTCATCGCTTTTTTCCCCAACTCCCAATATCTCATCTCCCATCCCTCATCCATCTCCGATCTCCCATCTCCTCATCTCTCCAGCTGCTGCTCTCCATCTCCCCATCTCCCCAGGTCCTCATCTTTCCTTCTCCCATATACCTACCAAATTTCTTTTTCATTTTTGTTGTCTCTCTATACCTAATTTCATCGAAATCGGTCCAGCCGTTTAGCCATAAAAAGTAACAAACAAACAAACATACAAATAAACAGACAAACAGAGAAACAGAGTTACTTTCGAATTTACAGTATAATATTTGACAGTGACTAAATGCACAAATCGTGCGAAGCAAAAACATTGAAAAAACTGGCTCATAGCTGAGCAGAAAGATTACTGGAAGTGTGCTAAAAATAAAACGTCAGAATATGCATCCGCCAGATCCGCCATTATGGAAAACGGAAGTTCACTACATCTTCATTTTTATATACAATCATAATCTGCTCCTTTGATTAACTCCAAACTATCATAAGAAATCCCAGTTTTATTTAAGTGAACAATCTAAAAACGCGTTTTTGCTGCTAATTTCAGTTACAGGTGGTGCAAGAATAGTCATATTAGCCATTATTCTTTACACACAATGGAGAATAAATACAAAGTAATAAAGGTTATAATAAAAGTTTAGTAATCGTCGAAGGAAGTCATTTACGGCAACTAAGTAAATAAACCAGTTGTATACCATGTAGAGATTCTGTTTGCTTTATTTTTTTGGAGAACAAACAGTAAATTCGACGAGAAAATTTTGAGGAACAGCGACATACGTCCTCTCTCTGAAACGCCGTAGCGGGTACTGAGCCGCCTAGTACGCGCTCAAACTGATCATATTCTCGTCGTTTTTATTAATTTAGAAGAACGGAATCGATTTAGTTCATTGGAAAATTCAAATTTCATTGGAAAATAAAATTGCCTTTTTTATGGTTCCAAAAAATATGATAGTTGTCGCTGAAAATGTTGAGCATTATGTGACGAAAGATTTTTTCGGGTCCTTTCTCGTGAATTTTTTTCTCAAGATACTAGACAACTTTAGTCCAATATTATTTTCAACACTAATAATAAAATTTCTAAATACTGTTACGCCTTATCCGTATTAACTAGCATAACTAGTAAATCTATTGCAATAAATGCTTATTATGGGTATGTTTATCCTCATTTAAGTTACGGGATCATATTTTGGGGAAACTCCGCTGATGTGCAATCCACCTTTCTATTGCAAAAGCGTTGTCTGAGATCTATTTATAATTTGCATAGTACGGTATCTCTTCGTGAAATCTTTCAGCAAAACAATTTTCTAACTTTGACAGGAATTTATATTTTAGAAATATGCATGTTTATAAAAACGAATGAAGAGTATTTTTTTAATGTAAAATCTAGTCGTGCTAGCAGTTTACGTACTATACATAAGTATAACATTTGTATCCCTCAAGTAAATAACACCATGTATCACAAAAGTTCCTATATAAGTGCAATAAAAATTTATAACCATCTTCCTCTATATATAAAAATTTTAGAGGGAAGAAAATTTAAGAAGTCCCTTAAGGATTGGTTAATTTCTAAAGTATTTTACAATTTAAAGGAATATTACGACGTGTAAAATATTTTAATAGATATTAAGCTAATTATTTAGTTTTAACATTGGAACAATATTGTACGCCCGGAATGGGAAAACTGTTGATACCATACCAAAATTATTTTTAAGACCTTTGTTTATACACAGTTATGACAATAAAAAATATTCTATTCTATTCTATTCTATTGATTTATTAGCTAACTGAAACACTTGGCTATACACTGTATTTTTTCTGGCTTATAAATATTTGTAATTACAGCTTAACTTTTTGACAAAAAACCGCCCATTTTACGGAAGCTCGCTGCCTACAGGTCCTTAAGGGAGAATATATTGAAAAGGAAAAATAAAAATCATTTAATTTAGCTTCTCTTCCCTGCCATTCCGCGGACTTTTTGACCTCCCCTCGTATTGCATGTAGGTGCACAATGTTAGTGAAAGATCCATTGTTCTAACTTATGTCAATCGCCAAAAGAGATATAGGCAAGCAACTAGATGCTTGAATTTGGTACAGTAAACCATGTATCGAAGGGGCTTGTAGGTATATCAGATGTATGAGTAGGTATATCCATTATATCCAAGTCTACAAACTAAATTTCAATTCTCAAAATTGCAGTGTTCACTGTCAATGCACGATGATTCGAAACGAGTTTTTCCTTATTTATTCCCAAGAAATAATTGAAAACATTCAGGACTTCTTCGCAAATTCCGAGTATAGCATTTATACCTATTCATAGTGCAGTTCTCGCTATATTACAATATAGTCCTTATGTCATTATTAAATTATTATTGTGGAAGTAGTCGTTATTTCATTAGGGAAAATTGTAAGGAATAACATGTTCGTTAAGGAAAATTATAGGGAATATTATGTGTACCTACTTACCTACATAGGAACTTGCAATTTTTCATTTAAAATATATTACATTTATGTTTACCCGACTGCTGAAAGCGGGTACCTAATGTGTTTCTTCTTTTTTATTAGTAAGTTATCACAAATATATGAATATTTATGAAGTAAATAATATAGCTTACAAAGTGAATGTTTTTTAACCTTCCAGTAAGTGCTCTTAGGGCCAATGGCTTTATTCACTACTGTAGGTAGTCATTAAGAATGTAATTAGTCACATCTTCAATGATATTAAACTTTCAGGCACATCGGTCGTATCTAACCCTTGGACTGGTTCGTACGGACCATGTAACAATTAAACATCTATTATGTATGACATTACGGTTACTAAATGGTATGATTTAGTTGTAGTAAAGGTAGGTATGTGTTCAAAATATTTTCGAAGTGTAATAATAGCTTTATAAGCTTTATAATGATAAAAGTCCCAAAACATATCCAAACTTTCAATCGTAGGAATTTACTGTTTTACGCAAAATTTTAGTAGGTACTTATTTGTATGAGTTGGATATTATGATCTATTAATGCAAGTGCAACAGGCGGTAATATATCGGATGTATATAGAACACCTAGTCGCATTCTAGATTAGGCTATAAGATTTACTTGGAATATGAAATATCTTTTCCCACGATGTTTGAAAGAACAAATTTCAACGCGCAAAGCTAGAAGCATCGTCGACATTAAAATTCTGGAAAATTAATTCTAGAAGTACTGGATATACCTACCTACTATATCATTTCAGGCTAATGACCAGTGTCAGTCTACCACATGCTGACTGCAATGTCAAGTATTCAAAGTCAAGAATTCTCAGCATTAACATAAAAGGCTTTAGAACCTTCCTGCTACGGATTCGCCTTATATTTAATAAGATACGCCATGTCACATAATAACTATTATTATTTTAATCTGTACTTAACAATAATAATATAGGTAGTTAAAGACTAAAGACTGTACATGAAATATAATATAGCTTCCTAAGTAATTACGTAAATAAAAAATATCTATACAGGAAACCTAGAATAAGCACACCTTTTTTCAAATGGTAAAGTCAAAGTCAAAGCATTTATTGTAAACTAGCTGCGCCCCGCAGTTTCACCCGCGTTTTTATAATATACGATATATCTTTATGAATTATAACCCATGTGTTATTCTGATGTATAAGCCATATTATTATAAAGTTTCATTAAAATCATTCAGTAGTTTTTACGTGAAAGAGTAACAAACATCCATCCATACTTACAAACTTTCGCGTTTATAATATTAGTAGGATAAGCAATTAAATCGCACTTTGACAAGTCAATTCAAGGTAGGTAAGGGACTACGGGCTGGCTACAATTAGTGCGTTTGTTTTCACATCACGCAAACCCAAACTACCTACTTACTGCCTATTGCAATGCGGTGAATAGTAGGTGAACCTATGTTGAATGACTTAAGTAGTGCTTAAATCCAGCGAGTAGAACACGTACTAGTAGTATGTGGTGGTAAAACACGATCTATTGAAAACGCGCACGCCTGTTACGCCACGGGCTTGGTGGGAAAACTTTTTTTAGTTACTACATAAAAAATACCACCGTAAACGAAGTCACGAGTAACAGATGCCTAGTATAGGAATCGTTATTATTCTAATGGTAAATAAATAATAGTATAGGCAACAATGCAGTCTAGGCTGCCGCTGGTAGGTTTCCTAACTCTGAGAAGGGTCGGCACAAACTTATCTGGGCTGTCAGGTCTGAGAAAAAATGTGAATACCTTAGGTGGTTTTCCATGGATTGACGTCATTGTTGCTTAATAACTTAATCTTTATAATATTGTTCTCGACTCTTGTCTTCCGCAATGATAAATTGCTTGCTGTAAGACCTATTTATTCAAGTCGGAGTAGGTAATATCATGAACGTCATAATTATTTTGCAATTTTGTTCCTACATTAACTAACGTAAGTAGGTATATTTTATAGCCCATACATATAAAATAGATATAATAGATAAGATAGGTAACTATAATAAAAAATTGAATAAAAATACTTACATTATATCACTATAGTAGTTTTGTGAACAGTAGACCTCGCGATTGCATTAAAATTGCCTCATCTTCACCTATCACCGCGATATAACAATCGGGTAAATAATAGCGGGGAGTGCAACAAACTTCCCCTTTTTACCCCGTTCCTCTAAATTTTGACAACTTTTTCATAACAACTTGTTCAAAATTTGTTAAGGTATCCATCAAATATCTAAACTCTAGTATAATCATAAATGACCCTACCGAAAACTACGCCCCCCCCCTATTTGCCCCCATTTTCCCCCTAAAAATGAAAACTCAAAGAATCTGTATACCAAAGCTCGTAAAAATCGGTTGAGAAATGCGACCTGTACGTACAGTGTACGTACAATCTGACAAAAGCAAAATCAGCCACTCTTAAAATGGAGACCTTTGCTCGCTTCGTTCGGTCAACTAAGTATAAAGTTTCCATTAAAGGTGTTTTTGAGATTTCTCCACCGAATCAAAGAGCAGGCAAATAGCATAGGTAGATAGTATCTATAAACCTGAATCTAGAATACCATCAGACTATACTAGATCGAGAACGAAACGTGTTTGTTCTAGTTATCCGGTTTTATAGTTTATACGTGTCATGAATACAGGCCTAAAGTTCAAACTAGCAACGTAGTACCAAATCTAAACAAGACGTGCAGAGCAAAATCACGATGTATCTTATGTGTAGACAGCTTCCTAGTTTGTACTTTAGTTTACTATCTCTTCATTCCTATAGATATTTCAACTATTGTGCTGCATAATACTTGACTATCTTTTTCAAACAGAAACTGTTTGAATTTGAAAAGGGTAGGCAATATTTGCCTGTTTTGATTGAAGTTTACCAAGGTTGTAACTCAAACAGGAAAAGAAAAGCATCTGACTCTACCAATTCTTAAGTAATCAAAGATGACTCCGTGAAGACTGAAGATGCAGTAACACTGCTAATAATAATAATATATCAAATACTTAGATCAAATAAAGAAAAAGACACGGTGACCTTAAATTTAAGGTCATCAATGTATTATTTTGACAAGTTATGATTGGCGACAAAGTCGAGGAAGCGCCGCAGTGACCATGGTGCTCGCTGATAACCCGACAGACATTCGATGTACATGCGGGCTGCGTACGCGCCGACACTCACTTAGCGACACGTGGGATGCATTAAGTTGAGATTGCCTTATCAATTCATCTTTATACCGATTGTTATAAATGTTTTATTGTGGCTTTTATTCGGCTAATATTCATGCTTATTTATTTGTCTTCTGTAATGGGATTACCCAAAAGAGATCGGTGTAGTAGAGCTTCATGCTTCTTGATCATGATATGGCTAATACCGCTTACTTTACCTACCTAGTAAATAAACAATGGAACTACCTGCATCACCTGTACCTGTAAGTATTTAAATAAATTAGAGTAAATTGTGTGGAAGTGATTTTCCTAGATATTATGCTTACCTAAATACCGTGCCTTGCAAACGGAACACCCGCCTGCCTGCCGCTGAATTTCTGGCAAAGGTTTAGTATGTTAATTAGAATATAAACGGGTCTAATTCGCGCACAAACTAATATCAAAATATATAATTTCGACACACCTCGACGTTTCCACTTAAGGTTAAAGGTTTAGTACAAACTTTCCTATGCAGAACCTTGTAAAAGACCCTTAATACTATAAGGAAAGCCGTTGTCTGGCTCCCATGCATGTGACGGCACGTTTGGCGTAGTGGCTGAGCAATTGGACTGCTGTACTTGGTGTCGCGGATTCGATTCCCGTCCGAAAAAAACATTTGTGCGATCCACAAATATTTGTTTCTGATCTGGGTGTTATGTGCATGTGAAATTATATGTATGTAAGCGGCACCCACCATATAGGAGCAAACCTAATGTGGGGATACGTACCGTTATTATATAAAAAAATAAAATACATAGCTACCTACAGCTTGGACCCTAACTGCTCACTACATATTATGCTGTCATTCAACCTATTTTCTCCATTCTTCCTCTAACCTTACTAGGTCGCGACTCCAATCAACATTCGATATCCAGATAACGATATCCAGCACTTCCCATTGGCACAGGCATGTTTCCTTTAGCTAATTATAGGGTTTTCCTTCTTACATCCGGTGGCTGACAAATATTAGCTTCTGTCACTGAACGGACAATGAATATTCAATTATTAATCAGACTATTGATTAGCTAGAGATTATACTTTGACTAAGTAGAAACTAAAGACGCAGAACGATCTCAGAACGATGCTTATTTTGTGTAGTTGTTTAGGAAAATTTCTTGGTGATTTTTTTGTGCTCTTCATGTAGTTGCTCTAGGACTGTCGAATGAGTTTGGTAATTCACGATTAAGTATTAAAAATTGTAAAATAAAAAGTAATAAATATGCTTATCTAATACAATAGGTGCCTACCTACCTATAAATTTGTATGTGCGCATTTGATAAACTTCAACCGTTGCGTAGAAAACTTAAAACCATTTACCGTAGAGAAAACAATGCAAGATAATGTAGATTGTCGCCTTAAACAATAATTATTGATATAAGTAATCCCATAGTAATGCTATTGCAAAATGCACAATGCAAAGTAAAAATACAGCCATCTTAATTTATTTTAGCCAAATGATGTTTGTCACAAAAGTTACAAAGTACAAAATTTAATTTCGTTCTGAATCGTGTTTATTTTTTAAATGGTAACTAGGTACACTATCTACATTTGTTTGGGACCCCACCGGTATAGAACCTTTTTAAGCTCTCTGTGGTTATTATTTACGCAGTTAATAATTATTCTAGGTAATGATACTGGAATTGTTTATCACCGGGTATGGAGCGCGCGGCGTGCCAGAAGTATTGTCCTCGCGTGCCGCTCTACTTGCATGCTGTTGATGCTGTGGGTTGATAACTCTACAACTAGATATTATATAAATACAACGTAGATTTCTACATTTCTAGATCATAAAACAAAATTGAACTGTATGTCACACTCTTATCTTACTTCTTACTAATATTATAAATGCGAAAGTTTGTGTGTTTGTGTATTTATTAGTTCTTCACCCTCTAACGGCTGGACCGATTTGCATGAAATTTGGTATGGAGGTAGCTTTCACCTTGGATCAACACATAGGCTGCTTTTTATTCAGTAAAAAACCGGTAACACCGCGGGGCGCAGCTAGTAAGTATATAAGTAACATTTTGTAAAGTCGGATCTCTACACTATTTGGATTCCGAGAAATGTAGGGATTTTTGTAATTAATTGAGTACTTTATCGTGGTTCACCTGTTATGATCAAAATGAGCTGTTTGCCCTTATGGGCTAATTATCTATCAATATACTTTTGCCCAGCAGTGGGACAGTTACAGGCTGAATTATTATTTTTATTATTATACTTTTTAATGTTTTTGTTCTAACCAACTTTCGTTGTAAGTGGTTTCAAGCAAAAAATTTTCACGTCACCCTGTTTTCGTATTTCGTAAAATACGTAATGTAACATTATTGTGCTGTATTAAAATTGTAAGAGTATTTATCATTAGTCAATATTGATCATAGAAACGTAGCCAAGAGTAACACTTAGAGTACAAAAAGTTACGAAACATCTCTCGATATTCCGTACATTTCCATTACGATCCGTGGTTACAAAGTTCATAGCAAGTAATCGAAATAATTATAGATTAGAATGTATGATTATCCAACATCAGATGTGATGTGGGAACATATTTCAAAACTTTAGAAGTAAAAATACACTTCGACTGTATGTATGTGCACTGATTTTTGAGAAATGTATGAAAGCGTACCTTTCGCTTAGCCGTTTTTCTGAATCTATAGCCCGTCTGGGACGGTACAGTGCAAGCAAACCCGACATCCTATACTATAATGTGAGATGACGCCTGACTCTAACTCACGATGCACTTGCAAATATCGACTAAATCTTTAGTACTAGTGATCGCACTAATATCTCAAATCATTATTGGATTGGCTTATTTATGGCGATAAAGCTCTTAATTAACTAATATAATTTTAGGCGTCGGTGGCGTTTCGATGACACCAATTTTGGCTAAGCCTTATGGCGCGTAGGCGTGCCTTTGCCTTTGCAACAGCATCTCCCAACCTCTGCACTGACCTATTTAACTGACACTAGTGATAAAAAATCAGTACTTCCATCATGGAACTGGCAATGGAGCGCCCTGCCTTGGATATATCACATTCGCTCATATACTACCTAACTACGATCAGGGGGCTTACATTGACATCTTATTGCGGTCCAATTGAGGACCTAAACAGAATCGTTTCACTTTAAATATAATAGTAGGTACCTAATACATGGATTTCGATATCATTTTGGTACCCGTCAATCCCTTTACATTTAAAATCAACCTAAATTGAGCGTCGAGATGTCACAACAAGACGTCACGGTACGAATAAGTAGTAAAATTATTCTGTTTAGGTCCTCAATTGGATCGCAATAAGACGTCATGGTAAGGCCCCAGCCCAGCCTTGGTTATCACAACTCATTTATGCTGCTCGTATTGATCAAAGCCTCAACATTATGTTGGCAAAGGAAGCGGCATTCCCTTACAACCTAAACCATAAACTTTAAGACCTTGATCTTCAATTTACTGCACCAATTATACTGAAGTTAGCCCGAGAATGTACCGCCTAGCACAATGTTTATTTTAGGCAAGTTGTCAGGACGTGACCTTCGTGTATGAGAGGAGATGTTTGCAAAACAAACAATCTGATAAAGATCAAGAGGCGCCGTGAAACAACAATGATTTATCGGACGTAAGAGCATATAGTTACATCATGTTGAAATTCCGTTATCATTATCACACACGTGCCGACAGTTGTCACTTTCTCCCTCTGAAACATCAATATTATATAATTATAGTAAGGTAGTAAAGGACAAAAAATGTGTATATACCTAAAAATACTTTAAAAAATACTGAACAAGAATATAACGTTTTTTAAAAGGTGCCTGTCCGTTTTTTTCGTATCACATACTTACTAATTACTGGGCCGATTGCTACGTTTTCACTACTTGGAAGCTTAGAATCCGACTTGTGCAGTAGTATACTAAACCATAATAAAACAATACACAAGTAAGTATCTAACGGTAAACTACACACTTTGCAAACTCATTATTCCGTGGCTGAATGCAAACTGCTACTTGCGACAACTCTTCCGCCGCACAGATTGCATTTTAATTGCGCTAATCTGGAATGCCTAATCTAGGTATTCCGAGAAGATTCTACAATGGTAGCAATTTTATGTTATTCTGTTTATCAAATGTTTATGCAGCTACGCAAGCTTTATCGTGGAGCTGGAATCTAAGGGGGGGGTGAAAGATAAAAAGAAAAAACCCGGCCAAGTGCGAGTCGCGCACGAAGGGTGCCGTACCATTATGTATAAAGACGGCAAAAATTACGTTTGTTGTATAGGAGCACCCTTAAATATTTCTTTTATTATGTCTTTTAGTATTTGTTGTTATAGCGGCAACAGAAATGCATCATCTGTGAAAATTTCAACTGTCTAACTATAACGGTTCAAGAGATACAGCCTGGAGACAGACGGACAGCGGAGTCTTAGTAATAGGGTTCCGTTTTAGCCTTTGGGTACGGAACCCTAAATAGGGCATTTATTTTTAAACATTGTCTGAACGTTATGGTACATACATAATTATATTAGCTATAATAATCATCTTCATGTAGCTCTATGTCTTAACTTTACATTACTTCTAGTTAAGCGCATGCGCCTATTTTCAATTACAGACAGAAGGGCAAGCGGTCATCCCAAAGTGTACCAATTTAATTTATAACGGGACCTCCTATGAATACCATATCTAATATGATTTTTTTCAATACTTTATGCCACCACTATGTAGCTTATTTGAAAATCGTTTAATTATTGCCCATCAGTAATTAATTACCAATTACAATATAAATGAGCACACGCGATGTAATACCTATTTATACCAGATTACAGAACAATTAATACATCAGCCTGCATTATTAACTAAACCAGGTAGTTAAAATGTGCATATGGAATTGAAGTAAATTGCGCCTCGAGCTACTAAGAATTGCGTCAGCGTGTGTAAAGCGCCTTTATTTTATGTTAAGCTCTTATAATGACTAACCCAGCTATGGGAACACGTGTGCGGGTTTTAGATGAACCGTTTATGCACATTAGGTGCTGATAGATTAGTTTCACGTGTATAGGGTGCGCTACATTTTATTTTTATGTTACTGAGATCGAAACAAATAAACAGTTCACTTATAAGTAATAATATATAAATAAAGCGTTTAGGTAGGTAAAATTTGTTTATATAACTTTAACGTGAGATATTTGGGATGTACACTTTATTAGTTTTAGGTATTTTAGCACTTTTGCAAGTGCCATATGACCAATGATAAATTGACATAAAGGTTGATTTTTCTCTATTAGCAAACAAATCAATATATAACAAGTCAATATAGAGTATTGCTCCAAGTTTTTCGTTGGTTAGAGTTTTACTGTAGGCACGTTTAAAAGTTGGTGTATAAGTAAGTATACGAACTAAAAAAAATATCTCCTATTCAGTCTGTAAAATGTTTGTGTAACTTTTGGTGCATCCTGTAGAGCAGAAACGCCGGCATTTTTATTTAAGCAGACGATTATTTTTATTTATTTTCGTATAATGTCACAGAGTCGTACGCCACATGCAGACGTTGTCTGAATAACAATGGAACACAAACACACATAAATAATATTAAAGGACGCCGTATAAATAAAGTCGCGTTTAAACAAATGTTCATAATCTCTATGATCCAATGATTGATATCAAATGTCAGTATCGCAAGTAAATACGATCTAACTTGCTTAGTACCTATACACAGCTATTTTTATAGCCTGACTTCTTGTGTTGCAACTTATAACTAAGCATGCACTGGATACATGAAGTAGAAAAAAATAAACTGTAAATCTATTGATTTGATGCATTTCTCATCTAGTTGTAAGCTATAGGTACTTAACAGAACAGCTAAAGGGGAAGGCCTCGAAATTTGTGCTGCAAGATTCCACCCGGAATAACAGGCTGACAAATCAATAAGAAACGTAGTAATTTATAATTGGTGTCAGACTTGTGTCAATAATTGGTGACAATAATTGGTGTTAGACTTGTCAGACTAGTGCTGATTTTACCCCAAATATAGTCAGTCTACTTTGTACAAAACGTCGTTAAAATTTGTTCAGCTTTTTTTCTCGTGATCGAGTAAACATTTTTTCGCATGTATTTTTATCATGTTATTATACCTACAACACTGATACTAACATAGTATGATAACCTATATAGTAGGATGAGCGTTTGATTGACGATGATGATATCGTTAATTGAATTTGTGAATCAATCGAGGTTCTTATCTTAATTCTGTTACGGAAGAGGATGGATGAAACAGCTCTGAGCCAATACAAATCGTATTCAATCGCACTAAAACACTGTCGTGGGAGTGAATGCTCATAACTAGAGGATATGAGCACATCACTATTACAAATGATCATAGCGCACCCACGGCGCATATTATAGAGAAATTACATAAATTGGATCTATTAGGGCTTATGCTACTCCGCTCCAAGAAATAGTATCACTTGGCTTCCGCAATGCGTTTTAAAAATATTTATGAAATATTGTATGAAATAAATATGAAATAATCGTTGGTGAAACCGTTAGTCCTCACCGCTAGTAAACAGCAAAACTGAGGGAGTTTCCAGGTGCTCTAATAAGTATATAATCCTAGCTATTTAAATACATATACCTACATATAGGACCCACAGAAAGTCGATGCATTCTGACAATAATCATCATGGAGCCTTGTCTGTCTCCAAGACGCAGACGTCATGAGTTATGTACCACGATACCTTGAATCACTGATGAACCAATGAAGAAGACATAGTATCATATCAATCAAACACATTTTGCGTTCTTAAAATAGGTACACTCGAGTCTATAAATACATCAATGCGTCTTGCATACTTTGGCTTGTACTGTATAATTACTACTTCCTTCCTTTATTTTGTTATTGTTTGTTACGCCTCACCTTCGCAAGACAAATACATTTTTTATCGAGTACCAAAAAATTCGCAACACAAATCCATAATGGCTGGTGAACCATACTACGAACGAAATGGGCTCATTCGATGACAAAGTCGATGAATTTGTTGTTATAACTAACTTTTCTTTTCCCTTGATGACAATAAACAATTCAAATTAAAACGTACTGAATGTGGTTTGTATTTGAGCAAATGTTTATTGAATTTGGTCTTCTATTGTTATGACTTTCAAATGTTGTAAATAGCTCTTACGTGCCTAGTTTAATTTTAAAATATTTTGAAGCAAAAAAAAAATACAAATATAACCAGAATGGATACAGTTTTCGCAAATCAAATTGCACATTAGCTAGACAAATAGCAAGGTCACAATAGTATTGTTTTGAAAATTCGTTTTGGAATCGCATTTAAACTCCTGGTCTCGTTGGATGCATGACAATGAGTAGCGAGTGAGTTCTAAAACGCGTAGTAGGGTCACATGGCTGCTGATCCGAGGCAAATTTCAGAATGGATTGGGAAAACCGTATTTGACGCAAATTAACTTATCTTTTTGTCGGTAGATGATTCGGCTAATAGCCGATGACGCTTATGCGGAATGAAGAAGGAGAGGTAACAACGTTTAGCTTCCAGAAACTTCAATTTTATGGAAGATTAACATTGATGTAGGTATAGAAGTTGGAAGTGGAACGAGTGCACACGTTTTTATAGTTATAATCACATACTTGTACCTCACATGACTTAATTTTAATTTTATTACGTGTTGGAGACATAAAAAAATCTTAGTAGGTATACCTATACTTAATACACGTAGTCATCGTTTATGGTAAAACTTGATAGAATCGTTTTCTATTAGTGCATGATAATAATTCGATGCCAGTATTATTTGCAATTCAATCAGGAAGGATAAATAAAATTGTATATTCAGCAGGTACCTACATACGCGATTGTGTTAGAGTAAATTATATTATACGTAGGTACGTCAGAGAAGAAAATTGTTTTTCTCGATATAATGTAGTGTATAGGTACATTTTCAAAAATACAATGTACATATAGTTGATTATTCAGTAATTTTATGTTAATTACATTTATAAATTATCTTCCATTGATTAAGTGGCGATCAATTTCACGTACTTATCAACTTCTTTCTATCAACAATTAAAAAAAAATATGATTGCGAATGATTATATATAGATTAAATATGGAATTCAAAAATTAGCAGATTATATGGGTTATCTATTATGAAACATTATAATCGGAATTAATGTAATAATGCTGTTAAAACCTAAGTACCAATTATTATTAAGATAAATATAATTCAATAAAGACCTAACAACTTCAGCTAATTGATAACGAGGTAATTAAGTAAGAATCTAAACACGTTACGAGCGGAAATCGATAAAATGAAGGACTTTATAGTACCGTCAGAAAGTATAATAAATTCATATTCACTAAATGATAAGTTAGAAGGTGTAATAAGGGCATAACAAGGGCATAACAAGGGTAACGTAAGTGTAATTTTTTTAAAATATTTTTTTAAACATTGCATTTTGTCACAAAAATCTCATTTTGAACGGTTGAAGATTTGCAGTAATTGTCTATTATAACAAGGTGTTGTGAATGCATAATTAAACTGTCAACAAAACAACGATTATAATGTATAATTAACGATCTCAGTCACTAATGTAATGCATTGAATACATTTTCCTCAAGACTAATCAGTCCATGCCTACGGCTTGTACAAAAACCACTGTTTACTCATACACAACCTTATTGCCGCTTTAACCTATTACAGGGCATGAGCTAACCGGTAGCCTGATCCATCTCTATAACTGACATTGTTTATTCTATAATTTGCCACTTATCGTGACACCCTGCCAGCGAAATTCACCGGGAACAGTGGCATTGCGAGTCCGAACAACGCGCGAGCAGCACGCGCCCGAAATAAATAAAACGATCATTTTACAAATAATAATTCAGCGCGATTTATCTGAAAATAATAATCGGTTTTATTGCCGCGCGAACCTCGTAGCTGGCAGCGTAGCAGTGCTCTACGAACCGCGCGTGGTTGCATTCAGTGGGTTCCGCTCCGACCTGCAATTTTTTTGTGTTTCCCGTACTTTTTGACCGAAGAAAGATGTCGACGAAATCTGCGCACAGTGAGTATGATTTTCTTAATATTTTTTTTGTATTTCAAATTAACTACTCTTTATCCACGCGTAAAAATGTTTTTTTTTGATTGAAGTACAAACAAAAATTTGCGAGAATCTAAACTGTTGTCTTCTTTACAATATTCACTATAATATGAGAATAAATGGAAAACCCTATCTATGAGCTGTTATAATGTTACTAAATCAACTACGTATAATAAATATTCAATAACCATTACTTGAGATGATGACGATAAAGAAGTGGTTTTTGTAATTTTCGCAATTCATATAATCCCTACTTCACGATTATCATACATGATTGTTACAGCGGGCTTTACAGCTCGATTAATAAATCTTAGAGTAACTACTGTTATAAATATCAGGTTATAGGTTATCAGGTTATATCTAGGTTATAGGTAGGTATATCATATTAAATCAAATTAATAGTTCGGTAAAACATCGCGGAGGAAAGCCACTTGCCTGAGGTTTATTTCGGAGGCGTGCTATCGACCAATCCGGACCGGGTCCCCGTGGTGGGTAATGGCCTAATCCTCCGCACGAAAGTGAGGGGAGAGCTATGCTCTGCAGTGGGCGGATAGGGGTTGATGAGTGAGTGAGATTGGTGGTGAACCATTCCATTATTCTATTTTGCCCAAGTAAAAAAAAACTATTATTACAGCACGATTACAAAGTAGCAATGCTGCCAGATTTTTGACACCTTGCTACTGGTCGATTAAGTATATTTGAGACTCTTTTCTTATCTGACTAAAATTATAACTTACGATATAAGCTGATGAGTCTTCATATTGTTATATTAACTTTCGCCAACCTATCTACGTCGGTGACAGTAAATTTCATTAAAATTATTTTCATGGCAATTTTTCTATGTCATATCAAAATACTTGTTTTAGAGCAGTACTTTCATCATCAGCCTATACCTACTCACCCACTGCTCGACGAAGGCCTCTCCTAGTGAACTCACATGATTTACTTAAAATGCATACTTTGCTAATTTAAGTTACTTTGTTCCATTTCTTATGCGGACCATTTAAGAATGTTCTGTTACTTAGCTCAAACAAGCCAGCGAAATTTAATATTTAGTTGAGTTGTTTAACTCTATTATCTTAAACAAACTGTGGGAAGCATGTAGCTTCATCCCAAACATTGGAATCTGAGGTAGACAAAGGCCATTCTAGCTATTTATAGGTCTACTAAGAGTTAAAACATTTATTTGTGAAAATGCTCAAAACATATTCCAAAAACAATATAATATCTTCCAGTGTGTTTACTAATCGCGTAGGTGTACTGTGGTAGGTCACTTCAGTAGCCATTGTCTGCATGATCAGAGAGAAAGGCGTCTAAACTATTATATGTTATTAAACATCATGGAAACACACCGGCCAGCTATGTAAAAGATAATGAAAATGAAAAATTTATTGGTAGCACTGCTACAATATAATGTCTAAAAAACATTAATTTAAAAATTCTTTAACTCGTAACAAGGCTTCTCTAGTAGTCTTTTTTATGAGCCTATGTATATGGAAATAAAAAAATGTAGGTTTTTAAGAATTATTACAAAAAAATATTGAGTCAATATTGTAATAACCAGGTATGTTGCACTTATCGAAAGATATCTGTTTATATAGTATAGGTACATGCATTTCGTGTTAATATAATACAAATTATGAAATATCACCTAAAAAATCTTTATTTCATTTATAGAAAAAAAATATTAGATTACACATTTATAGCAAGCATTAATTATAGCAATTGTTGAATCGAAAGAGCCCACGAACAATTATGATGTAGGTATATAATCCGGTGTATACAGGTAGGTATATATTTATCGCTTACGTCGTCCGCTGCTGTACAGATTAGATAAATGCCTTTTACATTATCTGCTGTGAAATAATGGGGCATTTTTTGAACTAAGTATTCCAAAGAAGGCCTTCAATAAATTTTATTAATTAAATTGTTATTCCAAAACCGTGACGAACCTTCTATAAATGACTAATAATTGGCAAAGTTATGTGGGGTATTATTAACTATCCAGTTATCCGCAGAAGCGAGGTAGGAAGGTGGAAATAAAGCACGGCATCGTGATTTTGTTCATACTCTAAAAACGCGTAGAATTTAATCAATCAATTAATATTAAATTATGGAGCAAAAACAATTTTTATTCTGATCCTGGTTTCTTCACTAAATAAGTACAAATACACACATCAAAAAAGTCGAAGCAACATGTATTGCGGTATGTATGCGGTATTCGCTCCCAATGGAATTGTAGCAAATCCTTCAGCTGTTTGGTTGTTGTCACTCCGTCCAAGTCCTTCAAAACATGTCTCTGGAGCATGTCCCATGCGTGCTCGATGGGGTTGAGGTCTGGCGATTGTGCAGGCCAGGGCAATACCCGGATATTCACTGGTTCGCCGAGCTGTACCTATGTGGACGCGCATTGTCATACATTAACGTAAAATCGGAGCCAAAGGTTTGTGCAAATGGATAGACATAAGGTCTGAGAATATCCTCAACGTAATTTTCAGCGTTCATGTTTCCATTTACAAAAACGAGCTCAGTTCGCCTGTTCTTCATAATACCCGCCCATACCATAACTGTTGAGCCGCTGTATGGATGAACTTCCTGAATGCACCAGAGCCTTTCAGTATTTCCCGGCCCACGGTACACTCGCACCGTTCTTGTATCAGGCCTAAACCCGAATCGCGACTCATCGGAAAACATAATTTTATCCCATTGTTCCTGAGTCCATGTTATGCATGCATGTTGCTTAGACTTTTTTGATGTGTTTAGTTTACGAGAAACAACAGCAACAATCACAACAACAACAACAACATAGCAATCGTTCTGATAACAACACAACTGGTCATATAAGCGTTCTGGTATTTGAAATTATATAATGCATCTAAAGGAGTCTATTTCAAGCATTATTCTGCCAAACACTAGTCTATGGAATCTCAAATTGTAAAATTAGCTGGGCTAATGAATTTCGCCGACCGTTGTCGTAACGTCATCATTTAAATCCCGCGAAAATAAATAAATAGGTCGCTAATTGAATTCTATTCGTTTGAAAACATTTCAACGTGGCGTATTTTGGCACATGGTAACGAGTATGCGTTACACTGCTTACACTGTTACGATACGAACAAATGTAATTCCCACAAGTTTCCGGTACATGCTTTTTGGCCACCTTTAACCAATCTTCGATCATAATCAATCAATACGTTAGGACTCTTTGCTATTTTGAAGAGTGACCATAATACAAATCTATAGCATGCTAGCTGCCTATAGTACGCCACTCATTAAGCCACTCGAGAAAGCTCCAGATTAAAACTTGATTTAATGAAAATTGGCCAAGTCAAGACGTGTAACGTGTTATAACCATATACTGGGTTTGGTACTCCGATGTTCTCTCTTCAAATGCTGATCAGTCAGTCAGGCGCAGCCTCGTGCTACAATAAAATGATCTATAAGTAACTATATAATAGACGTTCGAATTGTTTCAATCTCGCGTCAGTAGCAAACAATAGTTGTTTGCATTACCTACTTGTCGGCACGCTCGCCTGACTCTCAATGGGCTGCCTGAGCTGATAGTATAGTAGAAACTGTAGTAGACTGAAGCTAATCGAGCTAGAATAGCCATAACCTTGCGAAGGACACCTTCTAGCCATTTTAAAATAAATTCAAAGCGCTAACTGTGACAAATTTCTAGAATATACTTTAGAAACGGCCTAAATATAAACGCTTTGATTTTTAAATAACAATGCACTTAATATTCTCCTAAAATTTGCATGAATTATTTTAAAATGCAAATTAGTCATAATAATTATTGTAACTAAATTGTGTTTTCAAAATATTGAAATGAGCGTTAATTTTTTGTCTATATTCTGATAAAGTATACATGTTTCGTAGGCTGGCCCCTTATGTTTTGGTCAAAACATATAGCAGTGGCTGGATCCGTAGTATACTTTTTTTTTTTTTTTTATTTAGTTATGGCTTCGCACGGTTTGTGCATATAGCCAGTATCAAGTATTATATTTTAAGTATTTCTTAATTTTACATTAAGAAAGTCACAGCAATATTATAGCAATCGTGGTCAAGTAGTCAAGTCAATTATTTACATCGTCAAAGTCACGATTCAGTAAAGTAGTGGATGCTTTACTGAAACTTCCTGGGAGTTTTGGAAAAAATGCGAAATGACACGTTTTTTGAGTTTATATCATTCGCCTTCACTCGTGCACGTTAACGAACACTTAATGTTTAATATTCCACCGATATTACACATTAACACTCGAAGTAACACAAGTTTGAGAAAATAATACAAAACCAACAACGCCTCACTATCGGATTCCCGCCAAAACTCCCGTAGTATACTTACTTATATACGAAGTCACGGTACATGTCAGTGTTAAATAAAAGACGACAAGTTGACTTTCCACCTACAACAATAGCAAATACAGCGCGTGAGCCATTTTATCAATCAAAAGTAGCTCATAAATACTTTACCACTTCCTCGGAGCTTCCTTGTCTAAAATATTATTATTATACACATTTCAATTGGACCAACGGCTTTTTTCAATAAACGATGAATTGGATGGAATTTGTGTGACGTTATTTTTTAATTACAAGTAGGCACATATTACTAGTATCACTGCTTATTAGGTACCTACACAATGTATCGAGATCACATACTTTGATTCGTCGTCAAGGCGAATTTTGTTATGAACTTCTAATAAATAAGTAATTCATTTGAATAGCTAAAAGAAAAAAGTAAAATTAATATGCCTAGTCTAATTAAACCACTACCAGGAGCGAACGCGCCCAAATTGGCATTTAGCTTGCTTATTGTGTTGAACTCGAAAGCATTTTTATACCCATGTAGATCAGTTTTGCAATAATGTAGATATTTATTACATATGTATAACCAGTATAACTTAAGTCCTTCTAAAATTATAGGTAATACAGACCGAACTAACCGCGCACATGGAGTAACTAATAGCTTATCTGCGGATACAAATCCAGTCATTTATCATTGCTGATGCTATTAGTGCAGGGCGCATGGCACATTGAATAAGTATGTGTATCATTACTTTGTGCCCCTATCGGTGGTCTAGCAAGAGGAAGGAAATAATAAAGATAGCTGATATAGCGCGACTAAACACAATGTGATTGTAATCAATGCTCATCAATGACCGCCAACAATAGGCATAGTAATGGTAATTAACATTGATTATGGGATAGACACGTATTTAGGTGTTTTATTGATTAATTGAATGATAAATACCTATATAGATCTGTTAAAGATACAATTGAAAGATTATATCACTTCATATTTTTTGTTTATAATGTAGAATAGGTACATGATTAAGCGCTGATAAGTATTTAACCGTACCTACTTTAATTTTTTGTATTAGTTCTTGCAAATCACTCAAGTATGGCTTTCGGGCATTGTATTTTGACATTGAAAGGGTATCAGATCAGTAATGAGGTATTATGAGTGTTTTTATTCAACATCTTAATGCTCATTACAGTTTATTATTATATGAAAAGTTTTTTGTAGGTTTTAAAAAAGAACAAATCAAAATTTGGATCCATTTGCCTAATACAGAACAATTCAACAGCAAGCAAATAGCAAAAAAACATTTAATATTCGAAATTGACTAAAAAGTTGTAGCAGATTAACACGTTAAGTGCGAAACGAGGCCTAAATCACCCCTCATGCAACTTCCTTGTGGTGCGGCAAGGAAAAACGTGAACATCTCTGTCGTGCGAAGGGCATAGCTTTGGTTTGGTCCAGTATAGAAAAGAGATAAATGTATATTTGAGACGCGCTAATGGTCCCGGACTCGGTGGTATACCTACCTTGGTACCGGATGTCTTAGGCCTCGTACCGCACTGAATTAATATAATTTTAATGCAGTGCGGGACGAGGCTAAAACGTCCCATATCCCCCTGGACCTCGTACCGCACCCAACGCGAGCTTCCCACGACTAGTGTTGTGCATCACGTCGATTGGAGGGCACGTCCTTTTACATCGCCGAATATGTCTAAACGATGTCGGAAGAAGTTAATTAAAAAAAACTCAGAAACAGAACCAAAACAAGTAAGTTTTTTAATTGATATTTTTGTAGGTAGTAAAAGCTCCACAAAAAACGCAAAGCAGCCGTTGACAAAACAGGTAAGTAATTAATTAATAATTCAGTAGTTCTTTGTCTAGGTTTTGAAAGTAAATAATTTTTAGGGTTCCGTATCGAAAGATAAAAACAGGACCCTCTATTACTAAGACTTCGCTGTCTGTCCGTTTGTCTGTCACCTTTTTAAAGCCCGAGGCAGAATAAATAGGATAGTTTCTTTTCTACTTCTGGTTTTCTTTTTTTTTCTATTCTGTGAACCGCATTAAGACTTTCACACAAAAATAGATAAACGTCGTTTCGTCGATATTATTTTTCTCATCATTAATCTTAGCGAAAATTTACCCTATTTCAGTGCGTTACGAGGTGTATAAGATCCCATATTTTGTTTGCCAATAATTAATAAATTAGCTATCAGATCCCGGGGCGACGGTACATTAGGGTTCATCAATTCACTGTCTATATCGATAAGGACCAAAATTTTCATTTATTTTTGTTTTCGGGCCAGAAAATGGATTTTAGTCTGTTAAAGGAGGTGGGGTCTAATAGACCGCGTGTCGCCCTAACGTCTGGTCACGGTGCGGGCCGATAAGACCTCGTGCCGCAGGAACGGAAAGTTTGCAAAAATTGGTGCCGCAGCGAACGTGTTAAGTAGGTACCTATCAGAAAAAACATTGAAACAATATTGCGAAGGCAAAAGGAATAGACCACTAGATTAAATCAAGATGAGTATAAAAACAAACGGTTAAAAAGACATGCGAACAACGTAAAAGAAAGAAATAATAATGTTTATTCTGATACAGCTTACAAAAAAATTGCGGGTTTAACCGTACCTACCTAAATTATACGTAGGATCATCATAATTATTACTCAGTTGTATTTGCCTATAATAAAATGGTTAGATGTTTCTATCAAATTGTGAATTTTGCTTCTAATCTCAAGCATTATTTTCCTGAACCCAGTAATTTTAACTGGCTTCTCCATTTTTTGTTACTAATTGTTGAACCTCGTTAAAAACTGGAAATTCCTGCTTTACAGTAATACACGTAATATAATGACTGCTTCGGACTTTAATATCTATTTAAAATTATACACTCAATAAATAATTGCATACCTACAGCTGAAAAACGTGGGAATAAAGAGATTATTCTGAAAAACCAAACGGGTGCTGTCATTATATTCGTGACATTAGGGTTTTTACTTGTAGGCATTATTAATTTATTCTATAAAAAAATAACAAGTTAATTATAGCTACCTACTTCATTTTTGAGTTTTCCTTGTAATTATTTGTTTTTAACCATTGTTTGTTCTGCAAATAAAACATACGAAATCATTCCGTGATAAGCAAGTCATTTTAAAAAATAGCCCGATTGTCTATAAGTATGAGCTCGTATAAAAAAATAAACTAGTGGTTCTGTGAACAGTAGACCTCGTGATCACAGCTTAACCAATATCATAGTGATAGGCATCTCCACTTTTGCCCCCTTTTCCCCCAACTTTAAAACCTTTTTTCACATCAACTTGTTCAGAATTTAATACCTACTTAAGGTGTCCACCAAATATCATAATAAATGGCGCAATGGCACAGTTCTCCCTTTTTGCCCCGTTTCCATCAATATTGAATATTGTTTTTACATGACCTGTTCAGAACTTAATACTTAAGGTTTCCACCAAATATCCTAACATTAGGCCAATGAATGACGCTACAGCAAACTTCCCCTCTTTTTACCCCCATTTTCCCTCCCATCGATAATAGCTCTCGGCAAATAAAAGCAATAAAAATCATACAACCTGTATACCAAATCTCGTAAAAATCGGTTGAGAAATGCGACCTGTAGCCCGGAACAAATATACATACAAACAATCTAACAAACATCCGGACAAAAGCAAAATCGTCCACTCTTAAAATGGAGACCTTCACTTCGCTCGGTCAATAACCAGGCTGTATCGAGGCGTACTAAGTAACACAATATGTTACCTAGGTGAGATGTAGATGTAGGGGAGTACTACGTATGTTATACTCACTGCTATTTATAGTAGGTAATATTAGTAAAATAGTTACGCAACCACTATAATAATAGTAAGTAGGTACAATATAACAATTACGTTTCCTGTTTACTGCAAACTCGCAAAATGAGCTTATCTTCTGACCATATAGTTAGGTATTTCTATTTATTTTAAATAAAAAATTTGTGAAACGTCTGTTTGTATAAAAAATCTAAATGATTAAATAACTAAAGAAACCAGAACCCCCTGGTCAGTGTTAACAAAATAACGCCTTGTGAACTCTAATTACATTCTTGTTTACATTACATTTGATCAAAGGTGAAAGTATTACCTCTTTAACTAAGGACTAGGTCACTTCAATATCTAATCTATCTTACTATAGTTTGATGCCCATCTCGATTTAGAAGTATTGGTCGCCCATCACTATCTTGCAGTCTTAGGTACTAAAAGCACATCCTACATAAATTCTTCTTGACACCGTGCTAATATGTAGGTACGTCTTTGAATATCGTTTTGGAAACGTTACAGTCACATCATGTCGAAACAGGTACTATGGTTGCATAGAGTATGCTGCTGCTGTTGTCGTTAAAAAGAAGACATATCGCCAGATGATGGAACTTGGGTCATTCCGAAAAGCCCGCACTAGCTCGCTCTGCTAGAATCCTTAGGGAAAATTCCTTATAAAGACCATCCGATGAACGGAACCAAAACAACGGAGAAAATTGCTGGTGCAATCTCATATTATATGAACATTTTATGTACCTAGGGAGCGAACACTGAGTAATTAGACATCATATTTTATTTACTACAGTTTTCGCTTTACCTACCTTAGTGTAAATTAGTATCAATTGTTTCCAAATCATATATTCTTAAAACTAGTTGTGATTACAGATGTAGAGAGCGGTACTGCCCCGCCGGAGGGCGAAGCGCCCGTGCCGGCGCCGAAGCCCCGCCCCGGTAAGACATAGCCTGCATGGCATGTGGGGCTTCAAGTGACGTCCTTTTTGTATGGCAATGGTGGGACTTGAACGTTGTATGAAGTTTTGTATTGCATCAATCAATCCATTCACAATTCCATATCATCCATAAAATGGGACTTAGAAAATCGGAGGGCAGTTCGGCCAACACTCATTGGTATATTTCAACGCATATATAATAAGAAAAGCCCTAGTAATGAGGTCATTAGTCTAAAACTGTCTGCGTTGACACGTACCAGTTATAAATGTGTGCTGCAAAATACGAAGACTGTTGTTTTATGAATTATGTTTCACGGCCGCCCTTGGTTTTCATACCGTACATTTTCATATAATTTTCATGTCACTATAATCACATTTTTACTACTTCCACACATAATAAATTGTACTCTGCTGTGATATATTCTGTGCTACAACACACATAGCACCGCACTGCTCCTCCAGTACACAAAAGGTGGAAAAGTACGTTTCATATTGAAGATAGCTTCACTTTATAAAAACTTTTTTAAATAAAAATGTGCGTTGACACATTTAAGAAATCTGAGCATTTCTGTCGGCTGAATTTCCGACAAAGGCAGTTTTTATTAAAATACTGTAAAGTTATTTTGTTCAATAAAATGAAATAAAGATTTATTTGAGTAACTTTTGCTGTCTTCAATATTTCCATTAATTTCTCTTCACCTTTGTTAGTCCACCCTGTATACATAATGCAAATTATTTCACATATAAAGCACGATGCCTAATGGGTCTCGCAAAAGCATGGCATATCTGTAAAGCACGCATATTATTATTTTCACTATGGATAATAAATACTAAATCATTATTCTAGATCGACCAAGACAATAATTTAGTGCTCAATTTAGTACATACATACGGTGTTTTATGGATTTTGTGTCGTGTGGTGTTTTTTCTTAATTTAGGTAATGTAATAGGTACAGATACTCTAGCTAGAGCAATTAAAAATGTATGTCTATGGGTTAACATATACTATCTTCCCATTACAGGACATCCCTGTTTCTTATGCACGTAATTGAAAACATTTTACATGAGTACAAATAAATATGACGCGATACCGACCTTTTAATTATAATTATTAGTATATTTACTACATAAATCAATGCAATCTTATTCTGAACATTAACCAAAATATCCAATGAATTTACAAAACAAATCCATTGAAGTTAAAATCTCATCGGTATGAGAGGAATTTATATAATTTGGCAATCATAGGCGTGTACCCATTTACGTACCTACCTACTCGTCCTAAATTAATTTCAATAGCCTACAATTGATGGCATGCGATCTTTTGTTTTCCACAAACTAATGCAACATGTCACAAGCTCAGTCACTAGTGGCACAACCCAATAAATTATGTAGGTAGTCTTAACATTGTGTTACGGTAACGAACGACTATGACGAATTACATAAGATAATTCCTTTACAATCACACCCACTAGAAGTAAACCACAAAGCATTGCCTTTCTATAAGTTGGCATCAATTATCTAGGAAAGGACGGTTAATCGCTGATGCGTCAGGCCTCGTTGGGTCGCGCGACAAAACAAGAAAGTTCCATAATGATATTTATGGTCAATATTATTCAAAGCCCGCATTGTTTACCTACATCCAATGTAAATTTAGATCAAAGTTTGATTGCATTAATTTATTTTTACTGGGCGTCGCGTCGTGCGTGAGGTCTGCTTGCTACGATACATTCAAAAGTATACGTAGCTTGTATAAAAGTACTTAGTACGATGCAAATTTGGTAATTTACTGAGTATTTTGAGCCCAATTTCGATATCTTACTAATAAGTAAACACATATTATACGTATGTACCTAGTACGACTCCATTTTAATGCGACATGTCGCACTAGTGGAGACGGCTTATTTACACCTTACGTGGAGTGGAAGCATCTCTCGCCTTGTTTTATTTAGCTTATCGGTATTTTTCAAATTCGCTCCACACATTGCCTCTGGAACTTTGAACCTTGGGTACCACTAAAATAGGGCTTATTTAAGTTGTATTTTATTAATCTCTACACGTTCCTAGACAAATGGGTGAAAGGACTCGGACGCGTGAAAGTATCGGATACCTTTCCCCATCCGTTATTATGTTAGCAATTGAATAACAGCTTACATCATTAGGTAACATTAGAAAGGGCTGGTAAACGGCCATAGTGAGCATTTAGACCAGTTGAAAATATGCTTCACCTTAGCTCGACTTACAAACACTTAGATAAAATTTAAATTATTGTTAAATAATAGTAATAATACGGTTTACCCTTCAAAAATGTCGACCAATTCTATCTTATCATATTATAATCACAATAAAATCTATCCCTGACGGCTTATCCAATCTATAAAACTTTACCAATTAAGGGGCTCGTACAGGCACATAGACACCTATATAGATTATTTACTAATATTTGATAATAAGAAATGTTCTTGACCCATTCTGTGAATTATTAGATAAGCTATTCCACTCAATAACAGTACCACTGTCTTATAGGTAACCTGACACTCACATCAACCGCTCCTGCCTTTAGGGTTGGCTTGCCTTTATTTGTTCGAACCTTTTAACTACAACCATCACTGTAGGTACCAACTGACCTACTTTTACAGAACAAAATAACTGCGACCACGGCTTCACCTGAGTCAACGATGATGATGATGATGATGAGCTATTTGAAAATAGCATTCTGTAGCGTCAAGTCTTGATAAGACTTCGCGCTTATAACTTCTCAAGTCTACAGGTACTATTGAGGGGTGCTAGTGGTCTGTTGTTGACATCACCTTACTTACATCAAGGCAAAATAGTTAACAGTGTGGTTCATGGTACAAAATATGTATAATGCATAATCGTCACAATTATAATTCCAATGGCATTATCCGATACAAGCCCAGCTCAAGCCGCAGCTTGCAAATACTTATCGACTTCAAATAGGTTTGATTGGATGATTGGATACTAAAACTACTAAATCTGCCGAATTGTTGTTAATGGGACAGACAAAACCTGGATGTGTAGGTACTTTGAAAAATCAAAAGACAAATCCAATTACATTTGTTGGAGCAATTAAAATGGAAACGATGGAATCCGTCGATAATCAGACTAACTAACGCCTTAATCGCTCACTTATTATAAGTATTTGACGACGCGAGCGATTCTATCTATATTTCAAACCAAGTTGATACGCAACTCCATTTGTTGACGTCGTTTTGAAACACCCAAAACAACCGACTTTTTTGGTATCAATATTGCTTAACCTCGAGTATAAGCAAGTCAAGTTGTTCTTGCCTAAAAGCAATTCCACAATTCTTTATTGTTAAGAGTCATCAATTCTATATTTGAGAATGGCCGACACATAAGTATTATGATAGCAAGAACGTCCCATCAAAGTTCATGAGACATAAAACCTTGACGTCGTACCGTTAGGAACAATGTAGCACAATATACGTATCAGTATCTACTAATAAAATTAATGTTTGTCTTCAAATAAATTGCAGTGCCTTTAGTGGTGACTCTTTTAGGGACCAACGACCTTCGGTTTCAGTGAACCTGTATCGTGTCGTAGGTACCGGAGCAAGGTCGTCATCTTTTCTGTAAAGCTGTGCTTAGCTCGTATTTGTAATTTTCTTTATTAGGAGTACCTATTAAATAAGGTGTCGTCAATTTATGGGTATTTAAACCAAAACAGGGCATTCGTCGGATTTGATAAGTTTTACTTTTGTTTTAAGTGGTCTTTGTATCTTTTTCAAGAGGTGTGCGTAGGTATTTATAGAGTTTTAATCTTAATTAGTAATTAGTCATTTTATTAAGGCCACTGCTGGGTGTACCACGTTCCACCCGACCTCACTAACTAAGGGTGTATATAGTTATCTACTCGTATTAATATTCTGTAGTAAATCTATTTGATTTTAATTCAATCGCCTCTCTTGCTCCTTATATCCGTCTGGCTTATAGCAGCCGCATCAATTAGAATCACTGAATCATGCCAGTAACTATGTATTTACGAGTATATCTATGCAATGAATTAACTTTTTAAAGCAATTCAATTTATCATTTTTGGCAAGCACCACCGCAGTAAACAGCCAGTCCAAGTGGAGTCTCAAGACTTGATGTATCGCAGAGTCACAATAACTGGGCCAATGCCCGCCGGAGCTGCGTAGGAGTGTGCAAAAGTTATTTTAGCGGGTCCTTATACGTTGCTATTGAAAATGTAGGCAAAACGAGTAGGCAGAACGCTCCAGGGCTCAAATACGGTTTGTGACATGTGATTTAATTTATTATGCCTCATTAGAAGAACGGTGCTGTTACAATGGTGGCGCTGATGGCGTCACCGGATCTAGAGGTCGACGAATGATGGATAGGTTTTTGGGGAAAGAAAGTAATAATAAAGCTGCTTACTTTGACCGTCCTTTTGTGAAATACTAAAATAAAGTCATGATGCATTCAGTGGGAAGACTTTGGTGTTTTGATCTTTCTAAATGTCAATAAGCGCACGCTGTGAGATCCGAGAGATGTTATGAGTAATCCAGTGTTGCATAATTTCTTCTATTGAAATCATCCCATTTATTTTGATTTTCATAGTGAGTCATTTGAAACAATAGACTTGGTTATATAATTGATAATAACACGTCTTGTCATAGGCTAGACTGAAATGCCGATTCAATTCGATGTCTTCTCTTTATATTTATTGGGACGTTGCTGTTGGCGCAGTCGTAATCCGTCAAGTATTTACTAACTATTAATTATTATGTCTGAAGATAATTTAAATCAATGGGGAATTCATGTTTGGTATCTATAACTACTAACTTCTCACTTAACGTCTAATCTTTAATTGAAATTCCTAATCCTGACTCTAATTTTATAATGTACAATTTGTACGAAAGTATTGAATCCTCATAATTTGTATGTAAGCTCGATCAATACAATATTATGTCGACGGAAAATATACAATGGAACTTCTCAAATACTAACAGTAGATTGAAGGTATCTTGACTTATTATGATCAGCGAAATAAGTTTTTCAGCAAACCTTATACTTGCCAAGTGAAACCAGCATTTTTTATACTTTAACACACAAATGATTGTACAATAATGCACAGGGAGAACTATGCTAACAATCATTATGTACCAGTCATCCTGTAGGTGCAAATAAAATGGTGGCGGTGGTGTGGCAAAAATAAATTTATGGAAATACCTAGTTGCATGTGAATTAAATATAATAATATATACAATTACGATAGCCTAATTATCACCACCACCACCGCATTACACCTCAATTTCATCTTATGGTGAGTGATGTAGACCAAACTTCTCCGATATTTAATCATCAAAATTAACAATCACTATAAATCAGTCAAGCGCGAGATGAAACGGAAAAGAAAGCGAAGATGTAGTTCACAACGATCATAAATTATCATAACGAAGCGTTTTATCTCACTTTGTATCATTTATTCAATGTTATTTCAATGATCTTATGTATTTTACTAATGGTATTGATTACGGCTTTAAATTGTATTGTTATTAAGTTAACGTAGAGTAATTATGTAGAATATTCATGTTGAAAGCTATTTCAGAATAGATGTAGTTGTGACGAACGAATAGTCATCGGGTTGAAGTGAAAGTTACAGTAATGGAAATCCCGTATCCGTTAATTAATGTTTTCCTCATAATGAAATATTATTTCAAACATAACATTTCACGAAATCAAATGAGTCATGATTCAAGCTTACAGAATCGCACATGTTAGCAGGAAAGTCCATAATATGTAGACTTTTCATATCTTTCGCGACTTTTGCCAAGTCTAATCTAAATCTGTAATCTCATGTCGCAAAAATCCGCAAAAAAGAGCCACGATTCGTTTATTATTCCATAACTAATGTAATGTAGCACAAAAATACACTCTATGATAAAGGTGGCAAAGCTCATAATTGTAGTCCGTTTCATTTTATTTACACTGTGGTTATAGTTCTACAAAATTGATCGCAGAACAGTGAACTTTACTATGTCAAATACGTCATTCGTCTAGATTGTCTCGGTGTTTTGGTAATTATTTGGTGTAGTGTAGAGGTATATAATAATACTTAATTTGAGGACTGTAAATAACGTACGGGAAACTATGCTTATGACGTGGTTTGCTGACGTTATTTTCGGAAAAGGTTTTTTGGATGTTTTTTGGCGTTTGCTGAGTCAATAACGACATTGAAAGGTTAACCCTTTGCAATAAACTCATCCATTCGTGTTTATTGTACTTTTTGTAAACATGCGGTGGGTATTATTATTTATAAAAACTTCAATTAATGTTTATGCATCATCCCAACTTTTTATTGCCTTTTGAAATATTGGTTATAAATCAATCTCTTATCATTTTCATGCTGTAAATTAAATAAATATGTTACTTTAAATCACTCTACCATTCAAGCTTTTATATTATTACCAACAGTTTATGCAGTTCTATTATATGGGGTTTTATGCAGTTCTATAAAATGCAGATCAAATGCATATGCAGACATGCATTATTGCTTATTTACCGTTTCTGTTTTACATTAAATAGGGAGTTTCCATGCGTTATTGCTAAATTATATTATGGTATACCTACGTCCGATATATTATGGCCCTTTCAATGTTATCAAAAAAATTGAATCAAAAACTGCCTATATAATAAAACCAGCAAAAAATCATCGCACATCACAGGATACACGCAGCAATTTGTCATTGTTTTAAGTTTTTTCGATGTTCCTTTGTTCTATCGGCACTCGCTATTCCAGTGGAATGGTAATGAGCCAGCCAGTGGATGTTATTCGCGGCTTTGGGTTCATTGTTGTTTTTTGCTGCACCATCTATGTAGAGTTGGTAGCGAATCAGAACCTGCATGAATGTGTTAGAGTCTGTCCAAGGTTTATCTACAATTCAACGTCATGATTCTAGAGAGAACCGTTAGCCTTCCATTATTAAGAATCATGGGGGAAGTCAGTAAACCCATAGTAGTTGTGAGTTTTATTCATAATGTTTATATATCTTTTTTTTTATCGTTTACCTCTCTCTAGGATTGCTCCTGTATCGTGGGTACCGTTTACAGACATATAATTTCACATACACATCACACCCAGATCAAGGAATCGCACCCGCGACACCAAGCGCAGCAGTCCGATTGCTCAGCCACTACGCCAAGCATGCCGTCAAAAAAATACAATTTTTTTTTTAATTTATTATTTTAACTAACCACTATACCCGCGTCGTTTCATATTTGCTACAAGCCCGTCTTAATGGATTGGCATCCGGCGCCCTGCGAGGATATTAAGACGTATAAAGGTGTCATTTGTTTTGAATGAACACATCAATTATTAAAAGACTTATCAAATAATAGCCAACAGTTAAAAATAAGGGGCTTCGGCAAAGCCAAAGTAAGATATAAGATGAGGTAAGCAGAGTATAATAGTATAGTAATATTAGGTATATATATAGCTCTAATTTTTCTTCGTAGCACAACAAAACTATATGCCTTTTTTGGCAAATTAGGGATCGTTGTTTTAAGTAGGTAGGTTCATATTAAGAGATAAGGATATACATAGTATAATTATGTATAATCTTAGAAATGAAGACCACCTCGTATTTCGGTAGAACTAGATAAAGTTATCTATCAGAATTATTACAATGTTGTACTGAGAAACTTAGGTAGGTACTCTAATAAAATACATTTTGGCATCGTAAACGAAATTTCTGAACGGTATAATGTATACCTAACATTAATAAAATTTATCATGCACTAAACCCGTATTTTGATAAGATGTTTGCATTATTTCATTCGATAAAGCGGCGTGCTATTGATCATTTGCATGTTTTTAGTATATTTTTAAAGAAACATTAGACTGACAGTACCTATATATTTTCTAAATATATATTCTAATTCTATTACGTCACGAAGTAAATTGTGATATTGTACTGACACATTACTGAGTTATTTTACACCCCAGTTGCATGCGCACGGGTGTACACATACATACATACGTCACGCATTTTGTCACGGGTGTAGCCGCTATTAAAAAGTAGTTTATTTTAAAATGGCATGGTTGACAAATTGCACAGTTACACAGCACATATTATATTTAAATAAAACCGTCTATAAATTAAAGTATCCTAGATAACTACTAATAGATAAGTTTGTAAAGTAGGTATATATATTTCGTATCGTCAAAATAAAGGCTGCTATTTTTATGATGTAACTGCAAGTTGTTACAATTGTGTTTGATTTCTAATTATGAACTGTATTTGCGACTAAGTACCTACTTACCTAGTTATAAATACCTACCTAAATTGTAAGATTTTATTGTTTCAAGTTCTAATAACTAAGCGTTCCAGATGTGTGAAGTGCCATTGTTCTTGTTACCGGCCTTATAACTATCATAAGCATTAGTTAATTACACGAGATCCTTAGATAGGTGTTTTCTATAATGTGGTTATTTCTGAGATTTAGACAGACGCTCTTTCGCGTAGGACATTTTGAGCTTACTGGAGGAAACATGAAAATCGCACTGAAAACCAGTTTTTGTTAATTTGAATTTAGAAACTGTCTCGACTAAAATCAAGACTTGTATGTAAATTCTTTTATTGGTTAAAATGTTTCGTTGCAAAAATCCATTTGGCCGTTTCCATATCTATCTCTCTCTCTCTCTCCTTTTGAAATCATTGTAGTAGTTTTAATGGGACTCGTAATAGGAAAGTGTAGAATGATTTGCGACCGAAACACCGCGCGATAAAAAGGCTCAGTAGCAGTTCTATACGAAAGATCGCGCGTGTAAAGCCTTCATCTATTTATAACATTCTCATTAGATAATACATTTCAATGTTGCCACAAACGACCGTGCTTGACACGACATTTAGTTGATTTTCTCCGGTTGATTAGACAAACTGCCAGGAAATTATGCATTGTTGTGATTCTGAACGCGTTTCTCTATTTGTAGCGAGTATGTGTGATGGGCAGATATCTGGTGGGGGTGGTGTAAGGTACAAGTAGAAGCGGGCGGTTTTAGTGACGAGAAATTACTAACATAGGTACTAAGGAAATGCATGTTGTATTCTACCCATCTTGGACGATTTTTTAATTTGGACTAGCATAATAATATGGTAAGTACTCGTACTATATTAAAAACTATGACATATTGATCAGTAGGTACACTGAAACTGCATAATTAAGATTTACCTAAAATCCACTTCCCTATAAACTGGAAATTTATAGCTATTCCCTCTGCTCTTCACTACAAGTACCTGCATGTAGCCGTTATGTCACCGGTTTTACTATTACTATGTTATACTGTGTTCTATTTTTTTTTGTTTTAGTAATGGCTTCGCACGTTTTGTGCATATAGCCAGTGTCAAGTATTTTATTATAATAAGTATTATTTAAGAAAGTCACAGCAATATAGCAATCGTGGTCAAGTAGTCAAGTCAATTATTTACAGCGTCAAAGTCACGATTCAGTAAAGTAGTGGATGCTTTACTGAAACTTCCTGGGAGTTTTGGAAAAAATGAGAAATGACACGTTTTTTGAGTTTATATATCATTCACCCACACTCGTGCACGTTAACGAACACTTAATGATTAATATTCCACCAATATTACACATTAACACTCGAAGAAACACAAGTTTGAGAAAATAATACAAAATCAACAACGTCTCACTATCGGATTCCCGCCAAAACTCCTCTTCTATATTTCTACTACTATGTTCTATATTTCTATAGCTATGTATATAAATATAAAAACATTTATAACTCAAGAACGGTTGGCCCGATTTTCATGATCTTTGTTTTAATTGTTGGATTCGTCTTTGCTCCAAATAGCAGAATAAATGGAAAATGAAATTAAATACCATAATATAATTTATAATTCATTTTCTCATAGATTTTGTATGACAGGACGTCTCTTGGGCCTAGTAACATTAATAAAAATTGTAACCGCTATCTCTTGTCCTCTACGCCACATGCATTTCTCAAGGCCAACAATGTCACGTTGGTAACGCGTCGCGGTGCCTGCCAAGTCTTCACAAACCGTGAAGGTTTAGGTTACGGCCACGTTAACCTGAAACGTAGCTGAAAACTGAAACGAAAACGCAACAAAAACTGAACCGACTTCGGAATTGAATGGGATTCTAGGAAGTTCTGCAACTTTTTACACAAAATGCGCAGTTTATACGTCGCGATGTTTTCGACCGTGACAATGAACTTCTCACGAGTGGCTATTCTTGTTATGTAGTCGAATAAAAAGTTTCAATAGTCTCGATTTAAATGTGCAGGTATTTTTGTTATAACTAGACTTATTTATCGAAGTTGAGTCGACTGTGGTATAGTTTCGTCCATAATTTTACTAGGTAGGTACTTTTTTTTTATTTTTTTTCTATTACGGACAATATTGGTAATTAAGTTCGTCTCTTGCGTGTATTTTGGACAACAAACGCAACAAAAATGTATATAAACATGTTTGCTTAGGTAACAGGTACATAGTTTGCTGTTTTCTTCGATTACATTTTTGAATTTTCAATCCTATCTAAACCTTCACAAACCTGAAAAGTAGAATAAAATCATCGACAAAATGAAACCATAAAGATATTCTGAGCTCTACGACTTCACCTATAAAACGAGTTTTTTTTTTTAATGAACACCATTCTTCCTACCATGATTAATGATATCCGCCTCTAACAAATGTTTGTCATTTTGAACCTAAACAGAATTAAAGACGTTAGGTCACCCAGCTAAAAATACAATTGCTTCCGCAAAGTCGCCAAAAGCCGGCGTTTGTTAAATTAAAGATTTTATCAGTCTAATGATAGTTATAGTCGTTACATCACTACGATATTGGTTAACAACAGGGTAACAAAGTGGTAGGTAGCAATTCTGTTGTGTCACCGTTAATTTAACAGTTTAGCGCCTTCGCGGTGAACGGCGGTGCCTCTGTCATTGTCACGGACACACGAATAGTATACGTATAACTATATATCCTATATCTATCTTTTATTATATCTTATATCTTTAAATGAGCAATTCTTGTATATATACGAGTATATATATTATATATAATTGGAATCTCGGAATCGGCTCCAACGATTTTCATGAAATTCAGTATATAAGGGGTTTCAGGGGCGATAAATCGATCTAGCTAGGAATTATTTTTAGAAAATGTCATTTTATTCATGTTTTTTTATGATTTTTTTCTTTAAATAACCAGTTCATATTTTTTTATTATTATATCGGTAAGATCGAAAAATATTATTCATATTTCATCATTTTATTAGTTATTCGTACTTAAATATAATTTCCAAAAACACAATTTATAAAAAAAAATAAAAATACTGAGCAAAGCTCGGTCATCCAGATATTATAAATTACGCGTCACGTTGTTTGTCCGCGATGGACTCCTAAACTACTTAACCGATTTTAATCAAATTTGTACACCGTGTGCAGCTTGATCTAACTTGAAAGATAGGGTAACTTACATCTCAATTTATAGTCGCAATTATAAAAACTTAGCCATAGCAACGCGTGGACGTATCTGCTAGAATATTATACAATATTATGCATAGTATAATATCTTGTTTATATTTGGCCGTTCGATTTGTGATAGGTATATGAATTGATGACGGTCTGTTTCACACACAGGCGACAGTAGGTAGAAAGTGCCTATCTTTTTTTAGTCTGTGACACAGACAGGATTTTGCTCATGAGAAGTTGGTAATGTTCCTAAGTTATGTAGAGTTTGGTGCTATACATGGTAGAAGAAAATAGGTGCTGTAGATGTTCTATATTTAAATGGGGAAAAATTCAATAGCTTCCCACATCATTTATTAAAAAAATATAGGTAGTACCTACTGTCCCGCGCAGTGAAACAAAACAAATCAACAGTATAATAATACAATATGCAACACGGAACCGGTTAAAAGCATTATTTAATGCTGATTATACAATTCTACTGACGACCGGTTATCACTCGATAGAATAGAATAGAGTAGAAAATACTAGACTAGTACTATAGTATAGATAGGTAGATAATCAGGTAAAGATGGCACATCTAGGTACAAATATCTTATCTCAGAACTTCATCAGATTATATTCACTACATTTAAACGGGTCTAATTCGCGCACAAACTAATATCAAATTATGTAATTATGAAATACCTCGACGTTTCTGCCGAGTTATATCGACCGTGGTCACAAGAAGACTGGAGAATGCGGGTATCACCGTCTGGAGCGGCAGGTGTTGTTTCCAACTACCCGCGCTTGGTCAAAATATAACCGTCATGACAAACAATACTAACAGTATCCGAATCCGAACTCGAACCTAAAGCACGCCGTACACACTTGCTAATAACCGGATTCCATAAACCACACAACCTAACCCATCTTCCCGATTGAAATTCCGGTGCTTATTATTATCATTAAATAACGCCAAGCCGGATGGATGGCTTACTAAAATTATTGTTTTCTAGCCAATTAACAACATCTCATAAGCTTTAATTATATACCACAGTCGGTAGGTGAGTGCGTGTCTGTAAACTGACCACACAAACATCTAATCATGACGAGAAACAATACCGTAGCTACATCAACTGTCATTAAGTTCCATCAGTCACTGTCAAGGCCGCTCATACGTGATTTCCAGGTGACCATAATTTTCTATTCTACGTGGTCATAAATAACATGACATCGACTAACAGATGGTTTCCTCGATTTCGCTAATCACGAGTGAGGTTTCTTTATAAAATTGATTGATGATGGAAACTTTCTTAATTATTATTTTTATTTACAATGCGGCTGGAGTTAACTATCATTTTAATGGTTGGTAGTATAGCTATCTATAGACTTGTTTATAAAAACATATTCTTACTTACTACTTTAATTGACATGTAGGCTACTACTGTAATTTAATTAATAAGCTAGCTAGCATTTGAAAACTATTAAGTATCGATGTGGGCCGTTGCAGGAACACCCCGATAGGTAAGTATTTTAACTAGAGGATGGAGCTAGCCAAGCGAGCACTTAGCACCTTAAGCTAGAGGTATGGTGAATGCGAACACGACCCCATCTCGCCGCACTCCAGGCAGACCGACGGCTCACGGGGGGGTTTTAGTGGGCTCATGTCCCACACACCTTCCACCACCCCCGTGGCGGAAGGGAAGCGCGAAGGCATTTCTCCAGGTATTCTGTGCCTTAACTGCACAAAATAAATTGAAACTGTTTTTCACCGAGGCGTTCCTTAGTGAACTTTTCATCTCTGCATATCATCAAATCAGTTCGCTGGTCCATAATATTATCATGTTACCGGAACTTGACATGTTTGCACAGTTTCACATTTCAAACCTTTCTAAGCTGATTCTGTAGTTAAAATATGAGTGAAGTGTAGCCTAAAATGGCCACACTTACAGCCATATGCCTGAAGGCAATGGAATCTAATTCACTTTCATTAGTAGTACGTGGCACTTCACGGCTTACTACGTTTTTGTAAGCGAGCAAACTTTTAAATGTTATTATCCTCATTGTTTTTACGTGCTGTTTGTTTGTTTGTTAAGTACGGAAGTAATTTCTTGATATAATTTTAGAACAGTATAACTTACCTGTATATTATAGATTCATCTTAATTAATCATCTTGGTTTTTAAGAGCTTTAGAACAAAATGAGAAGTCAGGAAGTTAAATTAAGATAATACTTTAATAGGGTTTTTTTACATTAAGTATTTTAATGGGCACACGAACTACTTTATTGTATACTTACTTGCCCATTCCTACTATTCCTATGTGTCTATAGTACCTATGTTCTTGAAACATTCCGAAAGTGATGTTAAGGTAAAAGCAACACTTTAAAAGAGCACTTTTCTACGATAAGGGGTACATTACATAGCATTAGTTAAAGCGAAGCATTTATATGTATATTTACTGTGACACTTCTTGTCAAACTTTCATACAATTCTCCTTTTTCTCCGTTTTATTCTCCGTTGTATCTAATTTTTCGGTGTTTTAACAAATATGTACCTTGTGCACTATAACTAGGATATATATTCAAGTCTATGCCCTCCATTGAATACGGCCTACGACTCCCCAGTTCTCAGGGAAATAGGAAGACCACTGCGTTCCACCGTGTAATCTAATATGTAATTTGTTTAAATTATTCCAGTAACTCACCCATTGTAAACAAGCTACTTGTCGTTTCTCATGGTATAACAATATTTATTGAGTCACCATCGTGAGCAGCATCGCGGCATCCAGTACTTTAATTATTTTTTTAACTTCCGTAAAATAAATTTGGTTCTATTTATTTTTCGAAGAGCTCGCGACTGCTTTGTTTGTTTGTTTGTTTGTCCATGTTACTGTCCGACTACGGGCAGTAGCTAGATAGTATTAGACACTACTCGTACACATTAGAATGAAATCAGAACCATTCTGTGGATTATTCTTTAGCCCGGCGCTACAATACATTTTCTATCTATACTTCTATTCTACCCTTCGATCAAATATGCTATTATAGATACACAGTCTCTATGAAAATCTAATCTCACAAGTGTCCACCCATCAAGTAATATTGTTTCATTTAATAATTAACCTTAACGCATTGCAATAGCGTTGTTCAAAATAACGCATATGACCGCTAAGTATTTTGGAGTGGCGATCGGGGATCTACCATGTATTTCATCGTAAGTAGATTCTACCAATTGGGTTTAGTGTAGGTTTTCTCGTAGCCCAGCATTATGCTACCTAAATCAACATGCCCCATTATCAACCTCATTGTGTAAATGCCAATAGGTGGAATAGGGGTCAAATGCAAATTACAAAATAAAACAAAACGCTAATTTTAAAACAGAAGTTTTATCTAGCTAGACACTCCCAGGCTGATATAGGTGGGCTATGCCGAATATTTTGCTACAAATTGAATGTTATAAAAAATATTATTAGTTTTATTTTATGTATTTTTTATTTTTTATTAGCATACGTTTACATCAGCCAGCTCTATAATATTCTATTCAACTATATACTTGTTTGAGTATACGCAGATTTACTTTCATATCACCATACATACATTTTTATATGTATAAAGTAATGACATACCTTTGCAGCTACTGGAAACGTTATCAGTGTCCATAAAAGGTAGATAATAGCTGAGTACCTATCTACCCCAATTTGTATCCATAACAATTAGGTAGCTTGCTTTGTGGATCGGACCGACCATTACTACCAACGGTGTCAAGAACATTTGTTTTGTTATAAACTTGATAACGTTAAAACTTCGCCATTTCTGTAAAAGGACTGTCACGAAATTGACCTGTGATAGTTTACTGTTTCATACTTGTACATTTCAAACTGTTTTAATCGATCCTATCGCACCCAATAATCGTAAGATAGTTTTGATACACTTTTCACTTTAAAACAATTACTTAGATAGCAGCAAAAATGAATATACAATTATTTGACACATTAACTTTTGATGAATAAGGGGGTTACGTAAATGTAAGACTTATTAAAAATGCGCACTGAAAAATTGTACTGCACAATACTGACGTTTAATAAATATTTATCAATAAGGGGGAAATTTAAAGTATAATTTGTATAATTTTTATCATAATTTGTAATTTACAACACTAGGAACCGACTGGCTCATTAATACTTGTACGTAAGTATATATAAATAAATAAGGTAACGCGGAAACATCGCATCGATTAAATAATGTTTGTTATAAAAAAAATTGCCACATTTACATTTGGGTCGATTTTTTTGCATAACTCTGTAAATTGTTGCTACCACTTATAATTCCTGAGTTATATAAAGACTTTGTGATGATCATCACGGTCCCATTTTTTCAGAAGAAATCCATGTGAAACTGCATAGGTTGTAATTTAATAGTCTTCATAAATTAAAACGCCTTTGGATTAATTATTACTGATTTTTTTAATTAGTAGGTACACGCCTATAAGTCTTTTTACAAATATTACGTTTACTGCTACAATATACCTTCTACGGAGTCTGTTCCTACGTACTCGTAGGTGCAAATTTAATATATTAAATGCCAAAAAAACAAGCAGGAACATGATTTTCCTTGATGCAATTACGATACAATCACTGCGATTATAAAAGTTTTAGGCTGCTGAACCCATTAATGATGGTTATCTAATTATGTCGATTACTTAACAATCAAAAAAGATATTACAAAAACACAGAACGACGCAGTTGCAAACCGATTGCTCAAATCGATAAAATATCTTCTATAACTTTTTGTACCATTCCAATTTACAATTTTACAACTTTATCTATTGATTGTATAGAATATACAATACATTTTACGGTAATAACTGTGCACAAAGGTCACAATTTACCCATTTTGGCGGTACAGTATAGTACTTAATATGTATAGTGTAATAACAAAATCGATACATTATTTAATAGGCTGTTTATCAATGACTCATTGTAAAATGCACTAGAATACCGACAAAAAGCAGGCAAAAAATTGTAGTTTCCAGTGTGAGCTAGCACTGAAAAACAACTGGTTTTTTTTTCAGGGGCGTATCAGAAACAATCAAACCGCCAAACTAAATCTCGAAACTGACTTCTCTGGACATATACGAGCCATTTCAGCTTATTTGCAAGGAGCAAGTGCCACATTAATTAACTACCAACTACCTAAGGTATTCTGAGCTAATCCTGCTTTAAAATATTTTAATTTTTCTTCTAACTAAGATCTCAACACCCATCCCTGATCTGGCCTGATCTTTCAAAATAAATACGTCTAGATATCAGACTTTATCCTTTCTACACTCCTAAATTAAATTGTATCTCTAAGGTAGAGCTCGGTAAAACTGTGGCATGTAAACAGAAGGCGATGTTGGTACAGCGCGAGGCTAAGACAACATGGACTTATCTTGAACAAACACGGTGCCGCTACTGATTTTTATTGCTAGCGATAAGCCTGCTATTACAATTTCTGCTACGACCAGTGCAGCTGTAAAACACACCTGTATGAAATGGAATTTTATGCGAGTATGAACAACAACAATATTACCAACAAGCTATGTAGGTATTGTACACAACAATAGCTAATTTCCACACGGTTATATCAGATCGATCACTTTTATTGTCGGATTGAAATTCCAACGTCGGATGTTGGATCGATAAAATTACGTTAAAAATCGAAAGGATTTATTTCGTTTTTTTCTTTCTTCTTCATCCTTGTTATTTCATTCCCGTCTGGAGTTTTTGTCATAAACTGTGAATTTAAAATTTTGAAAATATAGGATAGGTAGTTTTCTTATCTTTATCAATTCTGTTTTAATCGTAATTGCAGGACCCCGGAAAAGACAATGATTACTATAAGAAACTGCCAGCATCTTCCATTTCGTGGTGTTGTTGTATGAACGAGTTTAAAAGTGTTTTTGCGGCAGCATAAGAAACCTAGTTTAAATTGTTGGAAGCCATCATACACACTACATAAAAAAAACTACATAAAAAAGGTTAAAGTAATGAACCGTATCGCAAAACGAGTAAAAAGTTTCAAGCTAATCCTGTTTGAAAATAGCCGATATAATGCTGAGATTTTTTGCGCTGTTATGTGCCAAATTCCACATGCCATCTCGCTAGGCTAGTTTGACAAACACGAAAAACACAACAATAATCTCATTACCGCGGTCTACTTCGCCCGAATCGGCTTTTAATTGCACTGTAATCATACACGTTGCAGTGGAATCACTCATACTATTTAACAGTCAATTGATTTCACTTGGTTACGCTTGTTAAATTTTCAAGACTGCTCGCTTAGCCTAATTATTATGTAGCTACTTGAATCGGTACTACAACTATTGCATTCGCATGTTCCTTAAACATTATTAGGGATTGCATATGACTGGTGATCAGAGTCGATATTTCGTCAAAAGAAAACAAAACAAGTCCCGCATCGCTAAAGATGGCAGTGCACCTTTTTGAACAGGTTGTTCACCTGTCGGTAAACGCCACACAACCGAAGTTTTTTTTAAATTACCAGCCACGACCATGGACCTGCTGACTGCCCCCATCACCCTGAGGCATCAGATATAATTAAAGACCCATCACTATCAGTATATCTAATGGCTACAAGGCCTGAATGTACACCTGCCCTGAATATACTGTTACGGCTTGGACTTGAAAATCTTGAAAATCTACAGGAGGTGAGAGCAACCCGTGATCTAGCAAACCAGCTGGGAAATGTGAAGGATGTAGTTATAACTTCGATAGTAAAAAAGATATATTGATCACGGTCACCGAGACCTAGAGCCGTTGTAAGAGTTAGTTGTCTACCACCTCTGCCCTGGGTTGAGGATACGAGATCAGGCAAAACGGAAGTCAAAACATGACAAGACCTGATGCACCGGGAACAAAAAATAAAGGCAAAAGTCCAGGAACGACAATAGTTATGGCGATAATACGATAAGTTCATAATCTGAGAACGCAAAAGTAATATTAACTCAGACAGACTCTCGCACCTTAAAATAGGCCAACACAACACTTACATAAAATAAGTACCTACTTAAACTAGGATTAGTAGATAAATAAATTCAATGGCCTGGACAGTAGGTGTACCTCTCTGTGTCTATATCGCAATCTATTGTATATTGTATGTGATATTGATCAAAACCTGAAAAATAAAACACTGATTTGGAATCAGGCGATCGTTATCGTCTACACGTCGCGCCAAATACCCTCAAATTGTCATCGCAGTCGGAACACGTTCAATAACAAATTCGCATGCGATTTGTAAGGCAATTGGCAGTGCATCGCAAACACGTTTTGAATTTAAAAAGTGAGGTGCACTCTCCAGCGCCTTGTCATCCCCGAGATCTCGTGAGCCACACTCGAGTTCATGCCGCCACGTCGAATGGTCGCCTCACTATCACACACGCAACACTAACTTCCCAAGTGAACCGCGGACTCCGCAATCGACTTCGGAATTTTCGGAATTTTTCAATTATACAAATCACACTTTCTAACTAGTGCTTAGTTTGTTTCACTGACGAAACAGTGCGGTCGCGTTGATATTAAAACTTGAGCCATCGGATTTGAGTAGAAAGTGTACGTAAACTTGCCGATATGAAAACGGATTACGCTATGGATGAGATGCAGAAGAGTAAGTGCGGTATTTTTTAAACGTATTTTATTAACTGCTTCTATTATTTTGTATGATATATTTCATGAGGTTTCTATTTAACTTCAATGAAGCATAACGTTTAGGAAGGTAAAAAGAAAGTAAAACATTTTGAAAACGAAACTATTTTGTTAAAGAAATTAGTTATGCAGAAAAGTGGTGGGGTTTACTGCGTATTTATACAGATATGTGATGCGAATCCAAAAATAAGCCATGGACTAAATTTAATAAACAGAACTGAGCCTGTAAAATGTTTTCATTTGCCGATATTAATATATCTACATGAGAATGATGCGTGTAAAAGTACGATACGTAGATTTCTTGTTTCGTAGCGATGTTTCAACCAATATACTTATTATCATTGTGCGTTGTGTTTTGTAATGATGTGTGTGGGAGAGTCCTTTTGGTTGGAACGTCGTGGTGGAAGGATTAGTTAGCTGGACTGCGATGATGCAGTCTAGCGTGCGTCTAGGGTGCGCTGGACGTCTTTAAAATCTCTACCTTCCACCTGTTTTCAAAAATGTGAGAAAATTGAATTGCTATTCAATGTTCAATGTTGCACTTTTTAGCTAGAGGTCCTTGTATTCAATTTACAAATTATTTTAGAACTGATTGCAGTTACTTAGTAGGTCATTTTTTTTTGTCTAATATACCTACATTACAATAAAATCAGAACCATAATTACAGTGACTCTTGACTTTACACTGTTTTATTTACATAGTAAGTCGCTGAATTACTGCCGTTCAGAACAGTGATTTGCTACTATAAACACATAGGCGCAATCGTATTGTTAAATTAGCAAGACAAGATGTGTATATTCCCAGTTTCCCCCACTGGTTGTAGATGAAAAAATCCCATACGTGGCTTTTGACGAAAACGGGTACAAAAGAGAAAAAAACGTTCCAGATCATCGCCAGTAGTGGTGACTGGCAATTATATTTTCCAGTTTGTCTAGTCTAGAACGAGCGCAGTCATGTGGCTGGTACATTCTCTATACAGTACCTATATAGCCTACTAGAAACTTCATAGAAAATAATGAGTAAAGAAATAATACCTTTATACGTGTACCGTTGTAAGAAAAATATTGGCAATTTGAGTACTGTCGTGACTACAATCAGTGTGAATTGATTGAACATAAAATTATATGCATGGTCCCTATAATAATATTATGTAAAGGTTGTTTCAGTTATAGGTATGAAAATAATTTCAAAACTCATACACCGATATAAGATCCTAAACTTATTATTAAGAGTAAAACTAGTATATTAAGAAAAGAGTCGTATTACTGAAAGTGGCTATAGAGACATCATAATTATGTAGAAACTTATGGAGGGTTTATTAGGCTGTTATATTATTAAGATGGTATAGATTAGTTGGCAATTTAAATATTACGAGAATCAATCCGTTCCATTGATTTTACATAATTATTAATGGCTCGTATTATAGGACAACACGCTGTGCCATACTTAGTTCAAACTCCTTGGTGATACATGAATAGCTTTTTTTTACAAGGAATTTAGTAGCTTTATTTATTTTAAAATCAGTACTTACCGGGCCAAACCACATACTACCGAACTCACATGTTATAATTCGATGCTCACAATAATTAATTATATAGTTACATTTTATTGTTTTTATATTTTGCTTATTTTGTCCGAGTTGCCGAACATTCCACGGCGTAGACTCAGCATTTTTTTTTATAAATAATGATTGTCATGGATTATGCCACACCAAATTTTGAAGGTCATTTATTGAATTGCTAATTAGATAAAAAGTAGCTTATACTCGTATGCTAACCCTAGCCTAGGTGTTGGCAACCTCCATACCAAATTACATAAAAATTGGTTCAGCCGTTTGAACGTGAAAAAGTAACAAACATACAAACACACTTTCGCCATTATAATATTAGTAGGATAGGATATAATAATGAGTAAAAACGCGCTTCACCCTGGGACTAGAGTAAAAATCTTTGTACTTACTTACTAAATCACAACCCGTACCAACACCGCATATTATATTGGTCAGAGTTTTTTAGTAATAATATCAATTAAAACATAGTTATCGATTTAGTTTTGTTTGTGATATGGTTATGGTTTATAAGCCTTGTTATAGTAAAGGTTCGGGGTACTCTCGAGCTGTCGACATAATTATGAACAGTGAACATATTGAATAATTTTTTAATTCATTCTTTTTTACCAGCTTTATTCATCATTCTTTTTTATCATTTGGCCTATTTTGAAACAAGTAACACCTGTTATAGGTACCTACTTAACTTGTTATGTTGGACACCTATTTATCATTTTTAATTATAATTTCCTTGATAGAAACAAGTTTTTTATAATAAGTATAGGATCGTCTTAGACCATCTTTGATGAGCTATTAGATTTTTAAATTAAAATATTGCAGAACTATATCGCACTAAAAACTGTTTGGCCGGGTTTGTATTATTTATTATACACAATATTTTTATATTGTGTAGTATGTTTATGCATACTAAATATACTTATTTTTATTTGCACTTAAATTTGTAAATAATAACAAGTTTGTAATATCCAAGTAAGCATAACAGGTTTGTACAATTGGAAGATTAAAGCAACTAATACGGACGGAATAAGGAATGAAATACTAACTGCCGGTTTCTGAAACGTCAGTCAACTTTGACTACAGATTAATTATATTGCCATCCTTGTCATTTGCTTAGTGTCTAATAGAGACAACAATAGTTTTAATCTACTGTCAAAGCCAACAAACGTTCCGGAAACTGGGGGTTAGTTTTACCAAAAATATGACGATTGCGAGTTTTCATTAGTGGCTGAAGCAGAGCAGAGTGATAGGGAGGGTTAACCTGTCAGTACAAAATACGAATTAACTCAAAATGAACGAAATTATACTATAAAATCAAGTAGCCAAAGCCAATATAAAAAAGTCACAGTTGATTTAATTTAATTTAATTAGCAGCCCGCTACGCGACTGGAAAAATAATTATCGATACTTGACACGCTTTTTTTGTTAGCACAGGTGTAGAGCACGTCGGTAAACTTTAAATTCTTTGCTATTAACGACTAAGTACCTACACATAATATAGGGTATGTCCACTTGATATTATAAAGTTTAGTAGGGCGAGCCAAGCCTAAGCCTTTTTAAATTCTTTGTATAGGTAGCTATCTAAAATATTAGGAAATTAAGGACTTTGAAGTATATATTATTATACATAATATTAAAAATGAGTCTTCAGTTATTAACAAAATAATGTATTCGGACTAAATGGTACTAATATCAAGGTGTCTTGCTCTACATAACAGTTTCGTAGTCACATTATTTACTTACAATTTATTGCTAACAATTTATTAAACAACACTGTTGATAGAACATGGACGTTATAATTTTTTCGGAATGTATTTTTTTAACAACATGTGGTTAACAATCCCCTCTCTCCCCAGGGACGAGTTCCATTCTGGGACTGTCGGACGTGACGGACAACAAGCTGATCTGGAGACAGCTGGTGGCAGAGCTGGCGGGAACCTTCGTGCTGGTCTCCGTGGGGGTCGCATCCTGCATCACCATCACTAACAGCCCGTTCGCGCCGAAGACGACGAGCATCGCGCTGTGCTTCGGCCTCCTTGTTGCCTCTATTGTGCAGGTCAGTGCTTGGTCTACCACAGTAGGTGGGTATTTATCTTTTTTGGGTGTATTTTCAGCCAGTGTGCAGTTTTATAATGGGCTGTTTGGGTGAAGACAAGCTTATAGTGTAATATCTAAGGTTGATAGTCCCTTAAATTGGTCTGGCCGCCCAGGGTGCGCTACAATTTTAAATCGATTTATGCCATTTTTTTTAAACATAGCCATAAATTAAACGCAATCTGTTAGCCTGTGCGTTATACCTACTTGGTGTAATAAAGATACATATATAGTACTTACTACGTATACGATTAACAATCGAAAGAACATTACTAAATTACAATTAAATGGTAACAATGTAGCAATGCCACAAAAAAGTACCAAATAAGTTGCAAAATATAAAAAAAATAAAAGTCCATTATCCCCCAAATTGGTTAAAAAAAGACTTCTCTATGACTAACGATGTTTTTACTAAACAGTAACGATAAAAACACGGATGTTACGACACAAGTGTCCGCCATGATTTGGCGCGGTGAAAGCAAAGGGTCGTGCGTAGCGGAAATTGTAATAAAACTAGGAGCTTTTGCATAGAATTACGCATTTTTATAGTATAGTTGGTACTGCGTTTCACATGCTTTTTGATACAGAAAGTCACAAGTTTCGAATAAAGTCGTAGTAGATAAAATAACAAAACGAATACGGAGCCTTCGATCCTCGTAAGAAGCTCATAATATATCTAAGTAAAAGGTCAAAAAGATAAAAAAATACTCAATGGTGGGCGAACACAGGTTGAGGAACTGGACTATGAAGTATTTTGTAAAAATATACTCTAGGAATATGGAGTATGAAGGTCAAAAACACGATTGCTCTGTCCAAAACGAACAAAAAATTAAAACCGTAGTAAAAAAATATCATACCAAAGAATACGTCTAGGATAGTATAGGTTTAAGGAAAGTAATACAATAAATCTATGTAGGTTTTAACATTAATCGCATCTTTTGATAATACAGTTTTTTTTACTTTAAAGAAAATGACATGCTTATTGCTTACTCCTCTATGTGACCGATCAACATGACAGTGACAGTGTCTACGGTCCTAGACCGTAATATACGTCCGTAGATTGGTAGACCCTTGCTTGGTGTTAGATCGATGAAGATGAGCTAGTCGATAGCATACTACAAAATGGCTTTCAAGTCGAGAACGGTTCAAGTTGACTAGTATCATTTATGGACTAACATAAGGTTAATTAATTAAAAATACCCATCATAGGTCGAGTATCTATTTCTATCTACCAAACGGATATACGTTTCTGCAGTTCGGTTTCACTGCATCAACTGCACTACAGAGTTGTCTAACTGCAGGAAAAAACTGCACTTAGCGACCAACGTATATGATATACGTTGGTCAATATACAACGTTTGGTTGTAACTTACAATATACGTATGGTTGATACAACGTATATACGACCTCTACCTAGTTGAGAAGGTTCTTTCCTTTACGGACTTCAGTCTCATTAATTACAAACAAAAAATAGGAAAAGACAGATTAAAGAACTAATTACATTTAGACTACTTGAATAGAAATAGATATGGTATTCATTACAAAAACCCAGCTTTTTATCATTAAAGCTTTTTATCTTTTGAATTCCTCTGGATAGAAAGTTAACGTATTAAGGCCCGTGCAGTGGGTAGGTACTTACTAAATAGAGTTTCTCCATGTCATTAAAGGCTTAGAAAGAGAGGTCATTATCTTACAATGAAGAACATTAGCTTAACACGCGCCGTCGAGCAGACCAGGCAGCCGCTGCCGTGACAAATCGGACGTTGGGCTCGCAAATCGATTTGTCAGACTTACGGCTTATCTAAACACCGAGTACCTGCTTTTTGCGAGTATTTGTACTTAGAGCAAATACCATCAGAGATTAGGTAACGTCATTTGAGGAAATCATTTATTTGTCATTTATCATCGCGTTAATAAATGCGTTGTGTCAAATTTTATCCTATACGTAGTCACGGTAGTATTCTTCCGAATGATTTTGTTGAAATAAATGATTTTATGTACAAAAATATAGATTAATTATTGATTAGGTATACTAATCTATGGTCATATCTACATATTAAGTTAATCATAAACAATACGTGAAAACATCAGTTAATATTCTGGCTTTCGACTAACCTGTTTATTGTGTAATGTTAGTTACGACAATCTACTAATAAACAGTAACAACAAACTAATTGTCGTATCTCAATTGCACTTTACAATGACCGTCCTTTCCCACGCGGTCGCAGACCTGCGTTCGCTCAAATGAAATATATAGCATATTATATATATAATATATAATATGCTATATATTTCACTCAATGCCTAAAAGGCCAATATGTAAATACACTAATATTAACCTTGACACACGGACTGGTTCCGATATATACGTGTACTTTCCTATTATAAGTCCGAAGCTGACTATTAATTTTAAACTATATGGATTGAGATAAATATATTAATAATATGTGGTTTGGATTCAATCCCGATGACCTATATTAGTATTTTATTGAGATAGATAACTTTAATAGGTTAGCATTTTCTGAACTTAAATTAATTAAAAGGAACATGATAAATTATTCGACATAAAATAACATCGTTTATAAAAATATAATATAATATTAAGCTATTATCTAATCCTCACCACCAAATAGAGTTTTATGTCTCATGTTCTTAATTTGCAAAATTTTTATACATAGTATACGCCAAAAGGCGTAAGTAACAACTTTAAAACAAGAAGCAAACTTACGTCATTCTTCCACGACTGCCAATGAAGAAATAAAACAATTGATATGTAAATCTGACGTCGTCGATAATATCGACAGTGTTGTATTCGCTAATAACAGTTTTGTTATATGCCCCGATTGCTATCTGACATGTTAGGTACTGTGTAAGGTCACTCGGGGTGTAAGGACGCGATGTTGTGGGTGCAGCATCCGCCCTATGAGAACTTTAAAAGGATTTAAATACGTGTCTAACTTTTAGACCGTCTTTTCTAACTAAAGTAGAAGACATTCTGTGAAAAAGGAACCTTCTTTTGGTGAGTGCTATGTGCAGTGCAGTACCGTACCACGCAAAATGGTGCTATGCAGAGTACTGGGTGGCAGCGCAACAGTTACGGTCAAATGTGACGCTTACCATCGGGTGAACGACCTGCTTGTCTCATTACTCTATATTGAAAAAAAACATGCACCGCTCAATTCAAGTATCTTTCGATTGAGTCGATAACTTATCCATCCCTTATCGATTTCACTATATTTTTTGCCCTCAAATAACAAAAGAAAGTCAAATCAATAGAATCATCCTTCTTTTATCATTGCCTATCAAAGTTACAATATCGTGTTCAATCATTGATTCCTATCAATAAATAGTAATACCTACACCCCCACCAGGTCGTAGAGAATGAACATGCCATTTTACTGGCACCCCGAAGGTCAGATAGATTTGTAAACGAGAGTCGAATCATTCCGATCAATCGAACAAAAATGATGAATTAAGATATGTCCGAATGGAGATGTCGATAATGTCCCCAGTGATAATGATTAATAAGAACAGAGACTTAATTAAAACACACTTGTTTAGAGATATATTTACCGATACTAATGTGACATTGGCTTGTAATTTTGATAAATAGAACTGTGGACAGTCATAGCGCTATATAGGTCTGGTTTTTAGAGAATAGATATCGACCTGCCGATACACTGATTATAAGTATGATACATAAATACCATGTATCTTATCCACTGAATAAAATACATACTTATATGTATCTTAATAAGTGGATCGATGATAAAGTAACAGTATCAAGTCAATTACAACGAAATTTCTAAAATTTTCAGGAACATTTCTTATGTTTCCTTAGTACAAAAGTGTTGTGTTCCTTAGTACAAAAATTATTAGGTGAATTGTTGACTCAAAATCGACCTATAGGATGCTATAGTGTCAACGTGAAGGACACTTACATGCACATTTTACTTGTATAGTAATATTTACTAATCAGGGAAGTTATGACCACAAACAATAATTATGTATATGTGTACTGTGTATTCAGTAATGTGATAATGATTGAGACATTGTATAATACAAACCGACACGCTGATACTACTGTGACCAACGATAAATGATAAATTAATAAGGCAGATATATAAAATGTGTGACAGTACTATATCTTATTGTATTTAGATAACCTTCTCACAGCAGTACATACAGGTTACTTTCATGAATACGAGTATGTTACAATAGTTGCCAAAATAAACAAAGCAATTATGATTCCAGATCACTGTCTTAATATAATAGAATATACTCGTATATTCAAAGTACTTCACTATTACAAGTAGTCACTAATCTCAACTCGCATAGCTAATAAGTCAGATTACACGCCACAACACTAACTCCCAGACTAACGGCCTGCAAAATATAGCTCCTTTACCATACAACTTGGTTGTACTGACCATATAAAGCTAATATCATATAAATATTCTTTATTAGGTTTGTCATTTACATTACATTACATTACATTACATACTTTACATTGTCTTGAGTAATCTTCAGCTGTATCCGATGTCATAAAACTTGCTAATGTTCTTATTAAAAACGCGTTTATTTGTATACCGACAGGTATAGAACCACATCCGAACATTTAGGTATATCATAAAAATCACAGGATTGTAAATAACGTAATTTATTGCTATAATTTTGACACGATTGTGATAAGTTTAGTGTGGTAGGCAGCTGTGTCGATTTGGTGATCATAACTTTATAGATTTTTTTTTATAAATACCGCCTAATCTTCCTTTTTTGCTTTTAATAGAATACCTATAGGTAAACCTTTACTTATTTTCTGGCGATTATTAATCACGGTGAATTCTTAACTATTTAGAATTCACCGTGTATTTATAAATTTATAACTACTTGCATCCCGCGGTTCCAATCGTGTTTTTTTTGCTCCTTATATACATTTTTACATTTTACACTCTTTAAGAGGTAGATTTTGAAATACTCTATGTCAGTATATAACCCCTCAATACAAAAAAAATATATACCTACAGCTATAACTTTTTTTACTAGTAATATAGGAAAGGAAGCTTGCGAATGTGGATCAGCCTTTTAACTAAACTCTATATACACTGTAGGTAGAGTCAATTCATACCGTCTTACCACAAAAGTTTAGACCAGAGTTGAACAGATGTTTCCAAAATTTCGTCCCATAAAATCAACGTCTATCACTCGCGTTTTCTTACTCAAACCTGACATTCCTAATTATTTAACTTGAGATTTTGTTATTGAGTTAGAAAAAGCGTGTGTTAGACATCGGTTTGTGGAGAAAATATTTAAACTCATTTTTCAACTCTGGTAAGACCGTAGTCTACAGTTTATAGCACAGTAGGTATTTTTTTAAATAAAAGGCAAGTTCATTCTTCAACCACAATAAGCTCAGCAATTGTCGCTTCTTTCATCCAATTTACATTTAAAAAAATCGCTTGACATATCTGCAATGTCGCTCAACACATGACCTTTGTATGCAGTCATTACTCTGGCCCAATAGTCGGGAACTGGTTCGTGTGTTGCGTCAACGCACGATCTTGCGCAATATAATCATCTGTCAATCGAGGATTAGCATCACAATGGGACAATGACATCGAATGTGCTCTGGGGACTGACATGTGAGCTTCAAATGCTGCGCTAACTAACTATTAATATATTGCCTAGAAACGTGGCCTCCGTCGCAATGAGACAAAGGCGTCATGTTGTGCTCTGAAGAGACTGGCAACTTCGATAGCTATTCCATCATGCTGTTGTGGAAGTTGACAAATTTATTGTCGTTGTCGTGACATCCTGACGATCTGTCGGCAATGGGAATCGGATGGAAATAAAGAGACTGAACGGAGTTGAATCAAACAGTGGTGAGCCGGTTTCTGTCGTGCATGTTGTTGTTGGTCAGTTTTTGGATATTGGACAGTTAATAATTCGTTTGGTTATTATTTCATTTGCTTGAACAGTTATCGACATAGGCAGCTTACTTGCAGCATTGCGTTTCTATTTGATTCCTATCAACTACTTTTATGCTGGTACTTGTTAGTACTCGTACTTGTAAAAAAACAATTGCTCACTTTTCTACAGAACACAAGCTGTATGAATTTGTCACTTCTGTACTGACAATAATTAGTTCGTGGACATACTTTACAATTTACTTAACAATAGCTAGGTGCATTCCATACATCATTTTGTAATGCTAAGTTAATGTTTGGGCTCATGAAAAGCTTTTGAACTTGTTTGACTTTACGAGTAGGTACATTATTTAAGAAGCGTGCTTAAGTTGTTTATCTAACACTTGAGTGTTGACTAAAGCATGCACATAAACCAAGAGTTAAGGTAGGTCTAAGGCAAACTATTTGGTAAACTTTGAGTAAAACTATCCTAATACACAAACACCGTTTGTAACATTATCATATAAAATATTTCTTTTTTTATTTTATTTCAAATAACATAATACTACTGCAATAAAAACGCTCCGTATACCTAGTTTCCGGTGTTCTATATAGGCATAAAGAATGTTGGGGTAAAGTAAAGACCGCGTGAAATCTACCGACGGTAAAGAAAAAAAAATATATACAAGTACATATATAAATATACCTATATATACGAGTATATATAATATGATGTGAAAAAAATCTACTTGTGTCTCGTTGGCGACCGTTTACCATCAGTCGGGCGCCACATTGCTTGCTGCTCTACCACATAAAAAAAAACCAAATTAAACCATAAGCGCAGTTGTTTGATTAGCAACTTCTAATTAAACAACTCCAAAGCTTAGGGCTTTGCACTTAAGTTTATTTGTAATACTTATGTTATTACGAGCACTTATGCGTTATTTACTATTTAAATATGTACAGTGTGCCATTATCCTTCGGCAAATAGCCGTGACACATTTTACATTTGCTATAAAAAGGAGCACTGTTTATGGGAACTGATGAGGTAAACGCGTTTTTCACGACAGCCAGGGTTGAACAACAACATTTCTAGCCACCTAGTCATATAAATGGATTAATAATGAGTATTATATTGCTACCGCCTTTAGCGTAGATTGACCTCCTATACGCCTATGGTAGGTTTAGAAGCCGCAAAAAAATCCAAATGGCTCCGTACGATTGCCGTGTACAAATCCGTATGAATCCGTAGCAAATTGCTACGCACAAGGCTTGGCTTGGGCGTATTGACTACACAAAATATTGCATTTTATGGTGACGAATGATGAAGTTTCATAATTATTACCCTATTATATAATTTTACGAGCCTAACATTATCACTTGTATGCCTAACGTACTTAGGTAATTTAACAGGAGCAGGTAAAATGTAAATTTAGTGCTCTGTGGTAATTTTTCGAAGGAACTTATCGTAGCGCAAGCACATTTGACGCGATTTTCTTAACGAGATTATACCAGATATTAAAAAGTGCTTTATAATTCTGTTCCATAGAGCTGCGAGCTCTACCGGTCTTACCACAAAATATTTAAACTAGAGTTGAACAGACGAGTTTAAATATTTTCTCCACAAATCGATGTCTAACGACGCTCTTTCTATCTGAATAACGAATTCACAATAAAAATAATTAGGAATGCCAGGATTGAGTAAGAAAACGCGAGTGATAGACGTCGATTTTGTGGAACGGAATTTTAGAAACATCTGTCTGTTTGAGTCAGGTCTAAACTTTTGTGACGGTAAAGGTTTTTTTTCCATGTTAAGCTAAACGAGGCATACTCAGTGTGCCAAGTGCGAGTTTTGACAATTTATTTACGCGCTCGGTCCGTTTGGCGTAAACTTGAAATTGTATGGAATAATAGCAGCGCCATCTAGTGACTGATCATAACAGATCACGACACGTGCGGTGTTTGTCAATGACTTGCTGCAACTGCTATAAGTTGGCAAACATAACGGTAACTCGACGATCACTTGAACTTCGCAGCTTTTTTGTTGAACGTGTGTGATTATTGACATCCGTTTTTGTTACAGTTTGTTGGTCTTGTTTTTTTTTTTTTGAGTGCGGCCCGAGTTACGAGGAATGAGTGTCGTTTTTTTTTACTACGTTTAAAAGAAAAAAATGAGTGTTGTTAATTAAAAAACCAACGAGAAATACTTTCGTGTATATTTGTTGTTTTCCTTGTCGAATCTTAGTTCCGTGTCAAGAATAAAAGTTTATCATGGCTGCATTTGTTTTAGAATCTTTCACTACTTGTTAATGTAGTGTTCCGCACGAAGGGGTCCGTACCATTATCTACAAAACGCCAATAAAATAAAGTTTATTGTATGAGCGCCCCATTAAATATTTGTTATATTCTACTTTTTAATATTTGTTATTATAGCCGCAACAGAAATGCATCATCTGTGAAAATTTCAACTGTTTAACTATTACGGTTCATGAAATACAGTGTGGTGACAGACGGACAGACGGACAACGGGGTCTTACTAATAGGGTCCCGTTGTACACTTTGGTACGGAACCCTAATAAGTCTCTCAAATTACCGTCTGCTCCCACTGCTCACAAAACCATCAGCGGCTACTTACTCCAGCTGTACTAATTGCAGTTAGTCCTCGTACTCCGTACCCGTTTATTAGCTAATCGCCACGAGACCTTAACTGCAAGTTTAACTTGTCACGACGCGGATTAATTTATTACCTAATACGCTCGACTAATTACAATATTTACTTGGAAGTACCGATACTGCGATAACTTAACGTTGCCAAATATCCGGTCGGATTTGAATACAAATGAGAAATGTACGTATAGGTTGTTCGATTGGTTGGGGTGCGACATGTGTTTTTTTTTAAATAAAAATATGCTATGGTGACAAGAAAAGATGGCTGTATTGAAATTTGTTTTATTGAAGTTTGATGGTTGATTTTGTGGCGTCATCTACTGTCAGAATGTGTCAGGTAACTCTATATATTGGCATATAAATAGCAGTTTACGTAATGTAAGTAATAGGTTAACTAATTCTGGCCTGTTGTTTAAAAAGAACATTGCTATTGTAAGCTTTAGGTACCTACAGTCATGAATTACCAGTTTTAATATCTAAATTGCAACATCTAAGTAGTATATTCAGACAAAATACCTATTATTTAGTAGGCAAGTAATGCAAGTCTTACCTAACTACAGTGAAAGAGTCCTCTCACTTGCCATTAGGTGGTTTTGAAAATGTTGCAAGCCGCTATGGAATTTGCAATAGGAATTATAATCGTTGGAACTATTGGCAAATTCTGACTGCGCCTGACAGCAGAGGCTGGAAATACCCCATTCAACCGAGTAGGAACTGCAATTTTATACGCCATTTTTATTGTTGCAATATGGTGGCAAAAAAATATATTAAAAGAAAGGCATGACTAAACATGAAACAGATCTTGTTAGTGTTATGCCAGATCAAAAATATTTAAAATTCTGCAAATAAAACTTACGAATTAATTACTTAATAAACTTATAATAACGAAATAAAAAGTTTTAAGAAGTGATAAAAATAAAATTTTAATCATATATAGTTTTGATATGGCAGTGAAATTTCATTTTTATGTGACACTTGAAGGCCTAGGAACACGTTAAAAGTCGCGTTACATTTAATCGTATGATCTACAGTGTAGATCATTGATCGATACGCGCTCGTAGATCACGGCGCCCTTGACTCTGAATGCCGCCCGGTCGCACTCGCGTCTCATGCCCAAACTGGGTTTCCTTACAAATAATTGTATTAATTTAAAATTCGTACGTCATAAAAATGCATGTTTATATATTTGTGCAAGAGTGATTTGATCACAATTTATAAACACATAATTTTCAGTGTTAGAATATAACACGGTATAAAACTTCGAAAAATGATAATGATGTTGATTATGGTGATGACACGTAATGTCGGACATTCAGTGCAATAGTGTGATAGTATCTATCGCACCGAAATGTATCGATATATTCTATATACATAGATGTCTACTATAATTATACCGTACAGCTTTATTACGAATGCATATTGAAATATGCATGATATAAAGTCGTAAGACAGCAGACAGCCTGGTGCCTGGCCGTTGAGCAAGAGCGTAGCCCTACATTGCCGAGACGTATAACAACATTTTCCTGTTAATGTTTTAATTAACCAATATTTCATTAACGTTTTGATAAATGTAATCCATGTTGCTGTTGCAAAAGAAAGGGCCATACATTATATTATACTCGTATTGTTTATGCGAGACATTACTTTTTTAATAAGTAATATACTACCTATCGATGTATGCTACGCACGTAGCAAGTTCCTTAATATGCTGTAAGTATATATAATGATCGTCACAACTCAGACTTTATTCTCATTTCATGCAGCTTAGATATTTTTAATATCTTCAATGTACAGCGCTTCTGCATTTTACTACCATATTATAGGTAAGTATCTAGATATAATGTAGAAACCTGGTCCACAGACCTGCTCTTTGAGGTAGATAAATAAAGGGAGAGGAGGGGGAGAGAGACAGAGAGAGAGAGAGAGAGAGAGAGACTATTTACACAAGTCGTTATTTCTAGACATATAAAATTATACATAACATGGCGCATTAAATAAGTTGTAATGCTCTGATTATTGCAATTTTCAGTATAATTGACGTGGTCAAGTGAAATTGCCCTTTTCTTGCCGAATCATTTTGTTATCTGCCCATGACCTTTGCATTGCGAAAGTTTCGTTCAAAAACCTGCAAAGAGTTAACGAAAATGTTGTGGCTCGCTCCGATTTCAACACTTCTTTTACCGTGTCACCTTACACTTGTTGTTTACATGTGTTTTGTGCTTTAACATTATTCTTCGACTTAAAGAACTAAATAAATTGGCGCCGGCAATTCGTAGTGTAGTGTAAGCTGGAAGTCTCATTGTGTGGCGCTACTTGATTGGCGATTTTTATGGGGCGTAGCTAAAGTAACTGGATGCAGAGCCTTTCGCTCCTATTTAGCGGCTCAATTAAATTTCCTTGCTCTTTAAAATAATACATATTAGTGAAACAATAAGTTTTCTAAGTTAAAGAAACAATCAAATATATAAATGATGTATCGATTATAATTTTCTTTTTACGCTCGCCTTTATAAATATTTTTTTTTAGTTAAGAACACTGATTTTACTTGAGGTTTAAATTGCAAAAAAATGTGTTGTTTGATGAAAATCACTCAAAATAATATTAGAGCAGACTACGAGAAAAAGCAAAGCTTTTTGTTGAAGCTCAAGTGCGCCTCGACCAACCCAGTGAGTAAACAGTAACCTAGATAGAGAGCTCGAGCATTGAACTCAGACCTCACATTTTCGAGACACACACAAGCACAATCAATCTCCATCTACAACGCTTCACCGACTGAACAGAAATGTACCTATCATGCTTCTTTTGTATTCTACAATAATGCATACTTAGATACACAAAGTACTCTTTCACTGTAAACATTAAGGCGTACCCCTTACAACGCAAAGGCAATATTAACCATTGTCACTGTGACAAAGTTGTGAACTTCAAGCGAGCTATAAGTATAGGTAGGTACGTATTTATTTCATTGTCAGAAAAGCGTTTGTCAAATAGCCCTGACTTTCATACGAGGTTCACGCTGCGCTTTGTATGGTTATCATAACTAAAATTAATGATAGTTTTTAATGCCGTGTGAAAAACCGTATGGCATGTTAGTTAAAGCCTCTTCCATTATTCAACTAATGTATTGGAAATTTAGAACCCAGTTCGGAGGACTTAAGAGGTGACGTGGTTCCGGCTTTACTAAGTTTTCGAACGTTGTGGTGTGTGTAAAGGTAGGCGCAAGACTGAACATTTTAGTACGAAGTACTTAAACATAATTGACTGGTAAAAAGTGTGGTGTATGTTTCACATCACTAAAATGAATTTCAACCCGCGCCTGAAATACATTAAACGAGCGGTTAATATTATGACTCTTTCAAGTTTAAAAACAACATAGCACAAATAAAATAGTAAAGACTACACGGTAGTAAACAGGTAGTATTTACATCGCAGTAGCAAATATTTAATCATGGCCTTTATACTGTTTAAGGATTAATTATTTAACACAAAGATAACACTTATCAAAAAATATATACGAATCTAAATTAGGTGAAGGTCCACCTTCACTTTCGATAACGTACCCACGAGTACCAGCATCGGCTCATTAGCATTTTGCGGTTATCAAAACATCGATTCTGCTTAACAAATGTTGTTCGTTGTCCGGTCCAATTAAAAATTAATCTGCTGAAGCACAGTACACTAAGGCACGCCGTACCTAATCTTCATACAAGACTGTAATCAACTTTCGAATCTGCGCATTCGCATAATTAAGAAACCCACAGATTTGTATACTCTCCGCAATACATAACATTGTATTCGTGAAACTAACCGAGATATGAGATTAGGATATTTTCGAAAATTTGATTACATTTCCAATGTAGTTGTAGAGGTTTACCAACCATCGGATTGCCGGTCGGATTTTCCCAATAAGCTTTGTTGTCGTTCCTAACCAAGTTGCTAAGGACAGACTTTAGTTGAAATTGTTTTAGATATAATTTCAGCTACGATTATTATTTAATAAAGGGTCCATTTAGACGATGCAAGTCTTTTGCCTATTGCGATTGAAACAAAAATTTACTTCTCAACAACAGTTGTAGGTAAATGACTGTATGAATGTGAATTGTAGGTAACTGATTATATTATGTACAAGAAAATAGTATCGTGTAAATCAGGCTTAACAATTGATACGTTTTGTATAGAGTTAATCTACCGCTAGTTTATCAATATCATCGCGAAGATTTGCATTGGATTTGATGAAGCCAACCTTGCGTTAACTGTTTATTTTAATATTAACTTTATTATTTATTTGAGGTTTCAATAATGGTCTGGATTGGCATCGCCGCGGGCTGCAGTCGACAATGGATCGATTGCGATACATCCACTGTGTACGTATCAAACACGCCAATTTGTAATCAAGATGTTTAACTGTTACAAGTTGACCTTCTGTAGTAAAGTATCTTCGTTTTGGTTTATTTGTATGATATTCATGTGCAGCGATTATCGCCAAATCAAGAGATTTTGTAGATTTTGACATGTAAAGTGCTATTTTCTTAGCCTTGTCAACGTTTAATGATTGTCGAGATACTGTTACGAATAAGGCCACATACGAAAGGGCGTTACTTTTGGCTCTACTATGATGTAGCTATTTGAATACGCCATAAATTCCTTATGGCTTAGTTAGTGCCGGTAATTGCGTTGCTCAAAATAGTGAGTGTTAATTTCGTTTCCATAAAAATAATCAACACACCCACGAGCTTGATTGTCAATTTATTTCCCACCAACACATCCATTCACCAATTGCTAAAGATTAGACCAAAGTTACTGTAATCACTTGCAGTTACGGCACAGTATAGGTAGTGGTGTGCGTTCAGATGTGCCATATGTGGAAGGTTCTATTCATTTATTTTTCTATTTTTACATCGTTCTTTAAAGGCTCGTGCACAACAAGACGTAGGTACGCCAAAAAAGGAATGCGTATCACTCGATTTGTGTTTATAAACTGGAAAACTCTGAAATAATATGAATTGCTGCATAATGCATACTTGTGCAATGTGCATATATCGCGCGACTTCTTTCTTTACAAGTCCTCACAATTAATTGCACGTGATTCATGACTGCGTCTGATTATAAAGACAGGCTCATAAAAACTATTAGACAACATGAAAAAAATACTACAATGACCAATATTACATTTCGACCCGCGATTCTTCGCCGATACAAGTACGGGGGGCTACTTTTAACAATGATCAATGGATCGTGAATGTCAAAGTCATATTATTAGCACTGTAAAAATGTATATAGTATTTTGGATTCTCAAAGGTACTTCGTCTACCGACAAAAATATTTCAAACTATTACCACAAAAAAAACAACATAATATGAGTGTGGTCCATTGTACGCAGTAATTCTCAAATTACATTAAAACATCTACCATTTTGGTGACATCAAATCACCGATAACTTTCAAGAGTCGTCCCTCTGATGTGTACGAGCCTTAAGGTGCTGACGTAACAGAGCGGTCGCGATACAGGCCTGCACTTGACCCGGTTGGGACCGGTCCGGAACCTGCGCCGGAACTCTTCCTATGCCGACCCTTCACTGCTTTCGACGATGGCTGCAGCTCGCTCGGCGAATTAACCTTGCCCATTCTGAGGACATTGCGACCACTCAGCACTACACTATAGATTTATCAATGAAACTACTTTTATTGCTTTGATCCGTCGAATGCAAATCGACTTGATGCTAAACTTAGGTATAATATAGCGCTCATACAGTTATCGAGTGTTGGAACCTCGATACTGAATATATTATATGCTTAATAGGTAATCTTGTTACAATTAAAACCATGTTATTTCTCTACTACTCTAGGGAAAATCCATTTACAAACTCAAACCATAATCAATTAATTTTACTTTGTTTTATTTTATGGTTTTATTAATTTGTTAATCAGATTGATGTGTTTGACTTGTAAAAGTGCGATTTTATTGCGTATTTACAATAAATGATTTGACTTTGACTATGACAACAATACAATATTAACTTGCTACAGCAACAAAACAATGTTATCATCTACAAAATTATAAATACCTACTGTTTTCTCAATTGTCAATTATTTTGTAACCTGTTGTTATCATTTTGTGTCGATAATGATAGATGGTTGGCTACAAAAGATACCTACGTCGGAATGTGCGAAACGAATCTAGACAAATCAAGCTAATTTAAAAACTGGTTGACGAACGAAAGTTTCGTTACAAAAAAACGTTTGATACTTTTTAAGATAGTGAAAGTATAGACGTCTGCTATGAATTGTGACACTTTCTCTTGCTAGAATGCTAGATGAAATTGATCATGTTGCATATATAAGTTAGATAAACTATTTATTTTACTTATCTAGGTAAACTATCAACCGCGGGAGGTGCAGCGGCATGGACAGAAATAGGCCTATACATCTATGAGCTACTGCGGCACGAGTTTTATAAATAGATAATTGTATAAATAGACATTGCCAATTTTTATAAATAGATAATCAAACATGCACTTAGGCGATTAAATTCGTATACCTAAATAAACGTTTACGGTCTTACCACAAAAAAATAATACTAGAGTTGAACAGGTGCGTCTAAATATTTTCTCCACAAATCGGCGTTTAACCCTCGCTTTTTCTAACTCAATAACAAATTCACTAGTAAAATAATTAGGAATTCCAGGATTGAGTCGGAGAACGCGAGTGTCAGACATCGATTTTGTAGAACGAAATTTTAGAAACATATGTTCAACTCTGGTCTAAGTTTTTGTGGTAAGACGATAATCTATATTTATATTATAGGCTTATCGAAATCACGCTCCAATCGTTGTTTAATCACTTAGTTAACGCATTTAGCAGCTCAGTGTCGGAATGGTCACGAATATAAGTATGTTACTCGGTAAGTATTCGATACAATCGATCATTAATCGAGTATCGCTTCGCATCTATTGTTCACTGACAAACGAGTTGATAACAATCGAATGCAGTTAACTATTGTGAAGTAATCAATTTGAAACTTTATTGCGCAGACCATAAACTAGTCCAGTGTGACTGATTTGGATGTAATGTTCGCAGTCCGCGATAGAAGATCGATTGACTTGCAAATGAATATTTATCTATGCTATTGTCTTAGGTGCTAGTACTCGATGTAATCCGTTGATTGGTAATGCTTATCGGGTTTATTTTGACCGTCAGATTTAATTATTTCAAGGGTATGTACACAAAGAAATATAAATTAACTTATCGAGAAATTTTTTTACATATCCGACTGTAAGATATTCCTATACTTTAGTGCCACCGGTAACTACGATTTTTTTTTAATTTATATGAATATTATTGTATATGCGTGTTGTTTTTTTTTTATATGTCAGAAATGGACAAATTAACAAAAATCTAGCAATTGAATGATACTCTTTATTACATGTTCTACCTGGATATGAGATCCGTCAAAATCGGGACTATCCGGAACACATCCACAGAAATATAGAAAGAAAGACAAATATTTTACAAAGGGAAGGGACCTTTATATGCGTTTAGTAAAAGTAATATGTTATTTTGACAGTACAAACCAGCACCATCAACTTTTTTTATTTTTATGTAGGTATACGTATAGATATAAATGAGCTAGGTGAAACATATTATTGCTCAAGTACCGTGAATTTCCATAACACCTGTTCAATTTATAATATTTTGATAGCAATAATCCAAACATGTGATTTAATATAATAAATAACTGTATAGTCGTGCTCGATCGTAGATAAACTATGGCAACTGATGCAATTAATAAATGACTATTGGAGGGCATGGTGGTATAATGAGATGATATTATTGAATTCAAATGCTGACTGATTATGAGTAATGATGAAACGTTCATCTAAGTTACGAGCCGAAATGTGACATTGAGCTTTGAGTTGTCACGATTTTACTAAGAAGATGCGTGTAAAGATACTTAGTTAAATAATTAGGTAGGTACCTACGTACTCGTAACATTCGGAGAATTAATATGATTCGAAGCATTGATAAATAGTTTAGAATAGAAACCAAAGTTTCATTTGACAGTTCTTCCAAAGGTGTAATCTAATTATGTATACTTATGTGAAAGAGTTTTGGATGCTTGATATATTTAAATATATAGCGTGTATATACACCTAAGCCAGCACCTAATAGTTAATTACATATTAACTTAACTTGAAACACACATAAATACAAATAAAGTTTCCGTTTTTGTGATAATTTTTATAGCAATCTATGCTGACCACTACATAGGAATTCAGTCTAAAATCCATCCGCCCAAAAATAGAATGGCAGTATTTGCGTGTAAAATGTGTACAATAGGTGAGAAGTTGCGATATGCGTCCAAATCGCGCGCAGTCACGCCACATGGGATGTGTCGATCAGATAACTTGATAAACGCTGTTACGTAAAGGTAACAACCGCCTACTGAACTACTAACGAAATGACTTGCAGGTTGCATGCGCTGAACTAAACGCTTCCCGGACTTGCCTAACTGTGATTGAATTCAATTTAACATGCATTAAGGTTACGTCTATTTTGAGGCTGGATTTAGGACGACACTATTATATGTACATAATAATTATTAGAGTAATAGTAAAGAGTCAAGAAACGATTTGATCTAATTATGTATTGATTGCTCTAGATGCCCACAAAATCGAGCCTATATAGAAGCTATAGAGCTAAGCCTTATAATAAATAGCACGAGCTAAAATAGTCACAAACTCAGAACTCAAATAAGTTAATTAAGTGCACTCAGCACGCACGTAGAGCGAGTTATTGGCAGTGCGGTCGCCTACCACCTGTGTTCAGTAACGAGGCTGACAACGGTGGAAGAAGGATTTATGTTAGGAGTGGAACGTGTACAACGGGACGGTAGTAGCGTTGACCCCTGGGCCCTGTGTTAATATTGCTCTACATTTAAACGTTGTACACATTTACGCACCAGTCCGCACTAGTCTCTGCAATTCGACATGCCAGCAAGTAAATTATAATTTGAAGTAAAACTTGTCCATTCGATTCGATTAAATACTTATGTAGCGATTATTTTAATCCGCAATTTACGAAACCGTTAAGTATTCCTTACTTTGTCGTTGAATTTAAACTTCTTTAATAAACTCTAAAGCAATGGTAAGTTGAGAGATTTAACTTATTTATAATATCGCCAGAATTACCTACAAATGACCAATGAACTTTAGTGCTGAAAAATGCTAAGATCTATTTTAAAATTTTGTGCATATCCCACCTAAGGCGTTACTTTAGCTATTTCGTGCTACTTATATAACTTGATATTATCTCGAGACGGTGTTATTAATGAATATCTTAATTATTATCAATCAACGCTCGGTATTTCTAAGTTTAATTAATGTACCTTAGTTAAATTCAGCTAGTTATATGCAAATGATATGTTATTAATGGCGGTATTCAATTAGAATAAACATTTAGGAGTCAAAAGTAACTGTTAATCTCACGCCAATGCGGCGAAGTTTGTAAATTATTATAAAGTATGTACTATGCTATGCAGGTTATAAAATGTCATTTTGTCTTCAGTACTAACGTACCATAAAAAATCCCATAATACCGTTTACTAGAAAAGCCTATAAAATTTCCAAAGGTCTTATTTTTCATAGTATGCTAATTTTCAAATTTCTCCGTCTTAACCGTCTAAAGTCCCTTCGTTTGATTAGCCTCATCGTAATATCAGTGTTCAAATCTTTACGAGAGCGTCGACCTGTTTGTTTGCAGTACGTGATACTGATACTCCACTGTGTTTTTAACCTCTAATTTTCGAATTTGACCCTTCTAAGCTCAAGAATATAAAGCCCTTATCCATATATCACGCCTTAAGGTTAAGTTTACATAAAATCGTAGGCTTTACGGCGTTTTTATATCTTTTAAACTTCGTCGGGAATTCAAAAGTCGTAAAATCTAATTTAATGGTAAGTGTGAGCTATAAATATATTATGGTCGAATGCAGTGTATGGTGACATAGAAGAAATGCATTTTAACGGGACCTAATCTCGGATCATTATTTATGCTCGCGGCGCGCGTTGATGTCTTTTCTTCACGTAAATTAAAGTCCACAATCTTTATCTTCAAGGTTGTAAATTTTTTATTAATTTTTTATTTAAAGATGTGCCTGCTTTGTTGTATTGTTTTTTGAATTGATTATTCACAGATATTTATGTTGAAGTGAAACTTAAGCGTCCAAATTCTAAGATTTTCACGTTATGAAATACAAAATAATCTTTGATAAATAGGATTATTTTGGAGGCATATTATCCACTAATTGGAATCGGACCATGTGGTGGATTATGACCCCATCCTCACGGAAGTGAGGTCAGCAATGAACATACCTATATAGGTTGATGATAATGATGAAATAAACTTAATGTTTTAGATATAATTCTCAGTATTACGTACATACATTTTAATGGTATTTTGTTCTAATTTAAACATTGAAGATTAGAAGTGCATGTCCATTCCATTTGCCTTTCTGATAGAGGCCTGACTTGCAACGTAGATTGATGCAGCCTCGCCTGACCCGCTGCACCACCATCCATCATTACAGCTCGGAGATAAAATCAGCTGGCAACATGTTTTCCTTTTAAATGTACATGAGAAAACATGCAATAAAGTTTGTATATTATAAATGTCATCAATATCAGTTCAACTGTTACAGACCGATGTGCATATAGGTAATAAATATCAAACTCTGTAAATAATTTATGGTTCCTCATGGTAGAACCGCAGGTTGAAAGTTTAGAAATGCATAAGGGCTTGTGTCGCTGACTGTAAGTAGAATGTTCAACCGATGTTTTTATCTGTTGCTCACGAAATGTAAAGAATATGTAAAGAGTAGTGCAATAATGGTCAGTAACGGTTTTAAATGCCTTATCGAGTGGGCAACCGGCTCCCGGCGCACTCGTGATCGGCATTTGCGATTTTAATATCCCGTCGCGTACCTCAAATGTGGAATATTTTTTGTACGCATGATACTTGAGAAGATTATTATAGGTATGTCGGTCAGAACAGTTGTGTCTGTATTAAAATGTTGAGAATAAGACTTTTTTCTACGAAATTGTACAAAAAAAAAGAAAATTTAATAGAAATTATTTATTCTACGTGGAATCAATTGTATTAAGAAAACATAATTTATATTAGATATGTACATTGTAGTAACTGATTCTTAAGAATACGTTTTGTCAATTAATTAGATAGGTAGGATAAGTAAGATAATATAATGTATGAGACCTTAGATCATTATGTCTTTAATTAGGTACGAGTCTAGACCAGCTCCGCACCCACACCGGATGAAAGCACTAGGGAATAATTACATATAAAGCTATTAAATTATTTTCCTAACAGTCCATTAACATTATTAGATTTTAATGATCGGAAGCCGTGAAGGATCATTGCCCGTGTATTAAAAGATTATTAAAACACCTAATTTACGTCAAAGTTGATTTATTATCTACGTATAAGTCAACTAATAATGTCTCAATAATCAACTTAATAAGTAATTAACATTTAGTTTTACGGAGTAGGTATGAACATGTTGTTTGTTAAGTATGATAATAAATATATGTAAAAACATAATAAATCTTAATATATATAAATCTCGTGTCACAATGTTTGTCCTCAATGGACTCCTAAACTACTTGACCGATTTTAATCAAATTTGCACAGCACGTGCAGTTTGATCTAACTTGAAAGATAGGGTAGCTTACATCTCAATTTATAGTCGCAATAACAAAAACCTTAGCCACAGCAACGCGTGGCCGTGTCTGCTATAATGTTATATATTTCAAAATACGAGCATAAAACGATTAATAATAATACACACGACATATTATTATTATTATATAGTTTTCTGAACAAACTGAATTGAACGAGGTGATCAAGTCTTCAGTATGAGAGTAGGTAGGTACCTAGCTGCTAACATAATATTATATGTTTTTCAAATTAGACAATCTCTTTGCCCTTACCATACAGCTCTGTTACCACATCCCGTTACTGCTTCTAATAACTGTAACATGTTTAGGTACTCAATTTTTTGCAGTCGGTGACTTGCGCCGACATTGTGTAAGGGATTGTAGGCGCCCTTGATCACACGCATGCGCATGTGTCGCACATTACGTGATCTATGGTCAATGCACCGCCTCGCCTCGCACTAATCTAGATAACATATTTTGAACGTTCTAGCAGCGCTGTGCCCTCCTGCGTGGCGCAGGCGCAGTCTGTGACATGAGAGTTTTGTGTCTATTCAGTAATCTGTGGCTGTGTTTTGGAAAAATGTACATGTGATCATTGCGCTTTTAGCAAAGCTAAAACATGTTTATAAAATTTGATCTGCCTTAATAACTCTCATCTTTATTCTAAACGTCGTGGACTCGAATGTCTTACCACCGACCACTCTCCCACGCTCCGTCATAGATATCTAGTTCCCCGTATTAGCCACTGACTTAAAAAGATGAAGGGCAAGCTTGACCTCTAATTCTTAATATACGAGTACATATCTACACACAGAACACTTATTATTAAAACTGACAGCACTCCTAATTTGGATGTGTGCAGCCAATTTGTTTGTTTGTTTCATCAATATACCTAGTGATTTTGAGCTGATTGACATTTTCACTAGATCTGTGGAGACAGCTATGACATACGACTCTCATCAATTTTTAAACTAAACACTAAACATTGAACTTTGATACACTCCCTTTATGTTGCAATGGTGCATAAGCATTGACCTCTATTTGGAAAAAATAAATATGTGCAATAAATATATTTGTGTATAAATGGGACATTTTTCCTCCTCCTGGTTTCTTCAGTAGGTATAGAAACAGTACTAGGGTCGACATCTATATACAGGTGTGTGTCGGTATTGTTTTGAAAAATTAACAGATTGTACATTAACGGTCAACTTCAGACGTTGCTAAACATGATCTGATATCCAATTTAGTTCTATAATTCTATATACCAACGCAAATAAACCATAATGTTAAATACAGAGAGGTAACTGTTCAGCCTTTATAGGTTGACCGTTCTTTATTCATTACCTAGAAAGTTTCCTTCAAGTATAATAAAGCTCTAGCTACATCAAAAAAACTCAATTACGGCAAGTAACGACTCAAATGCTACTGCTTGATATGAAATAGTAGATTGATGTTAAATTATTCAAAATAAAATATATCGTTCAAGGTCAGAATGATTCACAACTAGCTACCTATAGTAATGTGTTCAGTAGTCCACCAAATGGACAATAACACCCAGATGTAATTCGTCCAATGTCATGGACCGATGTTATCTCACCGGAATATGGCCGTTTTTTTAATGATCTATCTTTCATTAGATCCAAAGTTTTCCCGCTATTTTAAATAAATAAACCGTTACGGGTCAGTTTCAATGAGAAGATTAATGTAAGGCAGAAAACATATTGGTCGTTAATACCCATTAATAGTATTTACTTACTGATTTGGAATAAAGAAAAATTACACTCATTTCCGATATTCATTTTGCAGACGATTAATTAAATAAATGGACGTATTTTTAACCCCGAAGGGGCTATTTGTTTATCTCGATGTATATAATGATTTATAATTGCCGTCGAATATCGGGATCGTGACTCATGGTCCAATTTTTTTTAATGTTATTTCTTTATGATTGAATTTTGTAAATGGCCACGTCCTTAACCCAAAAGCGGTAATTATGATATTGCTCTATAAACCTGTTGTTTTTAATTACAAATATCGGCGGTGCATGTGTTTGACCTATGACATAATGTAGGCCTGTTAGTCAGAGGCAGAGGCCGACGCGCGCCCTGCTCACGCGCACCCGGCACGACGCACTACTAGGCTTGTTCATAGTGTTTGATATTATGTGTGTTGACATTTCACAACAGTAAATGTGTTTATCCGAGTGTTTGCAACTTTGCTTGCATCCGACGATGCACGCCAAATTAATGCCATGTCATATTGATGGTTTAACAATAAATAAAACATGTACTTAAATATGTAGTGCAATCATTTTCTACATTTCTATATAGACATGTTGCATTAACGGGGTATATCTATTCCACGAAAATGCTAAATACTAACCTAAAAACGTGTAGTCAATGTGTGCTGATAGCCGTAACAAACATGACGATAACGATGACATCGATAGTAGGTAAATAGGTATTGTTTTATCCCCAAACTAGTACCAAAGAATACCTATTAATACCCTAGCTAGTACATAGTAAAAAACGATTTTCAATAACTAACCGTTGTAGCAAATGGGAAGGTATGTATATTTTCCTGTTTAAGTATAAAGTTAATATATAATTTTGCCTTTCACACTTTGCGCTGCCAAAGATTTTTATAAATGTTAGCTACCGACCGATATGTAGCACGAGCTTTATTCACATATATCTATCTACCACGTTATTTACTTTTGATTCCTATCATTACCATTTGTTCGCGGCTTTTTCTTTATTTTTAAAACTGTATGTCTTGGAGTGCAATAAAGAGTTGTTATCTTATCTTATCTTATCTTATAATTGAGATTTATAAGCATAGACATGTCAATCGATAAGGATCTAGTAACATATAAGTTACTAACACAGAGATAAGAAGTTTGTAAGGTACCTCTACATTTTGCATAATATTGCAAAAAGCATTATTATATTGTTACAATGAAACATTGAATGTAAAAAATTGTTTTAAATAAAATTACCTACAGTTACTAGTCTCCTTTTATAAAAACACATTTTTAATTAGCTAATTATTTATCCCCAAACACGTACTAAATGTATTTTTTCCTTGATGGCAGGCTATAGGGCACGTGTCGGGAGGCCACATCAACCCCGCCGTGACGTGCGGCCTCTTCGCCGCCGGCGACATCAAGCTGATCAAGGCCGTCTTCTACATCGTGGTGCAGACTCTAGGGGCAGTGGCTGGAGCTGCTTTCATCAGGGTAAGGACAGCGTTACGATAAAACAGCTTTCAGATCAAAAATCATTGGTTAACGATGTAAGCTTATCGTTTTCTATCGTACAGTCCCGGTCAAGCGGATTGAATAATAGAAACAGTTTGCTGGTCGCGGATAGAAATCGTAATCGTTTGTACATTAAACGCCTCGCATTAAGATGCATATTGGCACGCGACGGTCTATCTAAGCGCAGAAAAGCTCTTATCGCCACTGGAATTATGAAGCTGCCGAAAATTATGTGTCAGTGCTTCAAAAGAGCTAAACTACCATCTTCACAAAAAGCAACTACCGCTTAGTGTTAGGCAAAGCCTTGAAGAATGCACAGTAGCTCGGTACGGTGTCCAAAGCATGTAGACACTCTCACTGCGCAGTTCGCGGGACCCACTCAACACAGGCCATTCGTTACTACTTACTGCTGTCAATAAAAAGTGTCTCGCTCGCCCTGACACTGATGATCTTAGAATAAAGGAGCGAATCAGATCCGGCCTTCGGCGGTGTGTGCTTAATGCAGTGAGCTTTGGAGCGTATTAGCTCTGAGGACGGTTTTAATTTTATGATGCCGTTTTAGTTTATGGGTTCACTTAGCGTTGCCTTTGCTATTCGGATAGGTTAGACAGTTAATTAAAAGACAAATAAGTGAGGTTTTCTACATAATACAAGTGTACGAGTTACGTACATTAACTACTCACGTTTAGCTAAATAAGCGGTATCGGGCGCCCGAGCGCATCCATGTAATTTCTACTTTAGTTTGTAAAACAGTTGACAATAAACAGTCGCTCCGACAACACGTCGTTTTCCTTTAACATAACAATCAACATCAACATAACAAATGTTGGGGGTGTTTACTGATGATGGAAAACTGCTTGTTCATCACCTCTTCGTTACGTTTTAATAGGTTATACTCGCCTTCGATAATAGACGTATGTTGTTTGTAGATGTTCTGTAAATGTTCTTCATTTTCATGAATACGCTTGATATCGTTGTGGTACTTCTTTGCGAATCTTTCGTCCAGCACACCAAATAACGAATTGGCTATGTATCCGATTCCATCGATTAATCCACGTTTTGATCGTTTTCCAATTTCTGAGTGCAATATGAAGTTATCGAGCTTGAGCTCAGTTATCTCGTGTTGAAATTGAGTAGCGATGGAGAGATAAGCAGGTTCTTCTTTACACAGATCGGTCAAGTGGTTCACGTACCTTTCTATGTTATCAAGACTTCGCCAGTAGGTTGACATGTTATAGTAGACCACCATTTTCCATTCGTCTTGCACTATGTGCAAGTCTGCGATCTTGTCGAAGTATACCAGTTTCAATGGGTCTAGTTCCGTGACGTTGCAAAATTGTGGAATGTGTGACGCTGTGCATGTAGTTATTAGCATAAACAGCATGCACAGGTAAGCCAAATACGATGGCCTTTTTCTTGTTTGTTTTCGGGTAGGGCTGTCACCTGTTGCGTTTTGTGTAGGTTGCTCGGAATTTTCTTTGTCCCCGTCTTTGTTGTTTTCTATTGGCAAACGCGATAGCTTGACTACTGGACGCTTCAGTTTGTTATTGTTTTTTGTTTTTAGCGTAACAACGCGGACTCTTCTGTCTGGTCCCGGATGAGTCTCTATAACCCGACCCAGGAGCCAGCGTGCGGGTGGTAAGTTGTCTTCTTTAACCAAGACCACGTCGTCCACCTCAATGTTCTTTGTGAGGTGAAGCCATTTTCCGCGTGTTTGAAGTGTTTGAAGATATTCGGAGGACCATTTTTTCCAAAAATCTTGACTCATCTTCTTGGTAATCTGCCATCTCTTGTTAAGGCTCATGTTTTCTTCACCTGAGGTTAGTGGAGGGGCTAACACTGGGCCACCGACTAAGAAATGACCCGGCGTTAGACAGTTTAAGTCGTCAGTATCTTCTGTTAATGCGACTAAAGGCCTCGAGTTCATGCATGCCTCGATCTGAACCAGTAGTGTCATAAACTCTTCGTATGTTAGTTTTTGCTCCCCGAGGACCCTCTTCAAGTGGTGCTTCATGCTTTTCACTGCAGCTTCCCAAAGCCCGCCTGCCGAAGGCCACGAGGGAGCATTAAAATGCCAGGTTATTCCCAGTGCCGCTACAGTGTTGATGACCTCGCTGTTGATGTAATGTTGTAACGCTTCTCTATGTTCTTTGCGTAGAATTTTTGCAGCTTTTGTAAAGTTCGTTCCGTTGTCGCTGTACATGCAGGTAGGTGTTCCTCTCCTGGCACAAAAACGTCTCAAGGCCGCAAGAAAAGTATCTGCGCTTAGGTCGGAAACCAACTCCAAGTGAACTGCTTTTGTGCATAGGCAAATGAAGATCGCTATGTATCCAGCTGTTGTTTTAATTCCTCTTCCTTTGTTTGCCTTTACTTCCACTTGCCCAGTGAAGTCAACCCCCGTGTTAGTGAACGGGCGCGACGCTGTTACTCGAGGACGTGGTAAGTCAGCCATCAATTGGCTGCTGTTGCTAGGCTTGTAGCGATGGCACTTGACGCACCTTATCAGCTGTTTCTTCACTGTTCTCATCCCTTGGATGATCCAATATTTGTTACGAAGATGCGCCAGTGTAAGCCGAGCACCTCCGTGTAAAGTTTGTAGATGAGCTTGGCTTATCAGCAATTCCGTTAAACGGTGATTGTTCGACAAAATAATCGGATGTTTTTGGCTGCTGTTCAGGTCCGAGTGCGCCAGCCTTCCTCCCACTCTTAGGATTCCGTGTTCATCCAAAATAGGATTTAATGTCAAAATGTTGCTTGTTAATCTCAGTTTCTCGTTATTTCGTAGTCTGTTGTTGTCTTCCAAGAACGTATTGTTTTGTACCGCTTTTATTATCATGTTATGAGTGTTATCTAACTCACTTATTGTCAACTGCAAAGTATGCAGTGCATTGTTCCGACCACGTGCATTATTAATGAAGCGCGTAATCCAAGTTAGTATTCGGATTACACGGGCTATAGAGCTATGCTTTTGTAGAAGTTCTTCGATGAGTGACGCCTTTTGTTGGATTGCACACACCTTCTGTTTTTTCTCTTCATGGGTGTCGAAATTGTTTGGTTCAGTTGGAATCACCTTGTTCTTTAGCCATATTGGGCCATCCCACCACAACGAATGAGTGAGCAGTTGAGTAGGTAATAACCCTCTGCTGGCACAATCAGCTGGATTGTCTTCGGATCCGACGTGGTTCCAGCATGACGATGGAATATTTTCGCGAATCGATCGCACTCGGTTGGCGACGAACGCCTTCCAACGGGACGTATCTCCATTCAGCCACCCAAGCACCACCATCGAGTCCGTCCAGCCGTGTATAGTGACTGTCTGTATGTTTAATGACTCTGTGACCTTTTTTATCAGTCTTGATAATAATAACGCTGCGCAGAGTTCAAGTCTAGGCACCGACATGGGTTTCTTCAATGGGCCCAGCTTCGTTTTCCCCGCCAAAAGTTTGACGACTGGTTGGTTGTTGTTATCAGTGGACTTGCAATAAATAACACATCCGTATGCCTTTTCCGAGGCGTCGCTGAAACCGTGGAGTTCAATGGCCCTTTGTGTGTAGCCTATTCCTCGTGGTATTGTTATGTTTTGGATGCATTGCAAATCTTGGCGATATTGTTTCCATTCTTTTGCAATGTTTTCTGGTAACGGTTCGTCCCAGCTGTTTCCTGTTTTCCATACTTGCTGAAATATGATCTTCGCTTTAATTGTGGTCGGCGAGAGCCAGCCTAGGGGATCGTATGTCTTAGACAAATCCGACAATAGCGACCGCTTTGTAATGACGTCATGTTCATTGCTGTTGTCAAGTACTTGTTTGAATGTAAACATGTCGGTACACGGATTCCAGGTAATCCCAAGTGTTTTGTTAGTTTCCGCATTCTTGAAATCTAACATGTTTAGGTTGATTAAGTTTTGAGGTAAGCCTTCTAATAGTCTCGTATCGTTGCTAGCCCACTTGCGTAGGTTGAAGCCTCCACCTTGAAGTAGGCCGATGAGTTCTTGCTGTGCCGCCTGAGCTTCTGATAGATTGTTACTGCCTCCAAGCAGATCATCGACGTACAGCTGTTGATTCAGGATGCAGGCAGCAAGCGGGTAGTGCTGACCATCGTCTTTTACCAGTTGTTTGACAGTACGCATGGCAAGGAACGATGCCGGCTTTGTACCATATGTGATGGTACAGAGTTGGTACTCCTGAATATTTTTATCGTCACTGTCTCTCCACATAATCTTTTGCAAATGTTGTTGATCTTCGTGTACGCGGATTTGCCTGTAGAACTTTTCAATGTCAGCCGTGTAGACATACTGATACATTCTCCATCGTAAAATTACTAGCTGTAGATCTTGTTGTAGTTTCGGTCCGCATTCTAATAGGTCATTTAGGCTGCAGCCTGATTTTGTTTTTGCCGACGCGTTGAATACTACTCGGAGCTTTGTTGTTGTGGAGTCCAATTTCATGACTCCGTGGTGAGGTAGGAAGCAGCTTGGAGACCGTGTTTGAATACTTGGCTTCATGTGACCGAGGTCCAAATATTCGTTCATGAAGCTTGTGTATGCTTGTTTCAGTGTCGTGTTTTTAGCTAGGCGTTTCTCCAATTGGCAGAATTGCGCGACTGCTTGTGGCTTTGATACGCCGAGATTCTGTTCATAATGTTTTTTCATCGGAAGACGCACTTCATATCTTCCGTCTGGCAATCTTCTTGTTGTTGTTTCAAATAGAGTTTCGCAATACTCTTCTTCCACTGTCATGTTTTTTGAGTCTTCAGTGATCTCTTCGGATTCCCAAAACTGCGCGATTTCTTCCAGATTGTTAAGTACCGCATGACAGTTAAATGTTGTCACGTTGCCGAGTAGCACCCAGCCTAGTTTAGTCTGTTGAGCTATGGGCGCGTGTGCGGACCCCCGAAGAATGCCATCCAGTATTATCTCCGCGTAGACGCTGGCGTCCAAAAGTATATCGACTTGTCGCGAGATGTTGTAGTCTGGGTCGGCTAAGTTAATGTTATGCAGATGTGGCCACTGTTGCTTTTCGAATGAATAGTTAGGTAAATTGTTTAGCATCTTCTTCATGACCAGTGCTTCTGCCGTGAAAGAGTGGTCACCGTAGAGTGATTCGCATACTAATTGTACGGTGCCATTGCTCTGGTTGGCAGTGATTCCAACCCCGGAGACCGTTGCGTGTTGCTTTCGTCTTTGTAGTCCAAGTAGTTGAGCAGCTGACTCGGTGATCAAGTTGATTTGAGATCCTTGATCAAGTAAGCATCTCATCTGGATGAATGTACCATTTCTAGCTTTGACCTTAACTTGAACTGTAGCGAGTAAAACTTCGTTCATATTACCGGCGGCATGATTGACTCTCCGCTGAGTCATTTCTGCGTTGTTTTTGTTCATAGGCTTCGTGTTACTTCTTGTTGAAATTTCATTTGATATTCCTTTTTCATCAATACCGACCAAGTCGTGTAACGTGGTATGATGTTGGTTACTGCAGATTTTGCACGTTTTATTCGATGTACATGCCTTTCCATTGTGTGGAAACATGCAATTCTGGCATATATGCAATTGTTTCAAAGTATTCAATTTCGTTTCTGATGACATGTTGACAAATGCTTTGCAATGTATGAGAATATGCCCTAGTTTACACAACGGGCATTTCCTGTCAGATTGCGCAAAATATGTTTTCGGTGATAATTTGTTTCTCCATTGTTCTACAGGTTTGGGCTGATACTCATTTGTAGACCTGTTTATTTGTCTTGGAATACTGTTCGTCTTGTTTTTCTTGTTGACAGGTTCCAAGGCTGTGAACTTGCTATCCAGGAACCCGATGAGTTCGTCAAACGACGGTAGTTCTCGTGGCGCTTTCCGCATCTCCATGTACGCGGCATATGTTTCTGGGTCTAATTTCCCAGTTATAATGTGGACTATGATTGGATCCCAGGTTGATGTATCGATGCCTAGGTTGTGGATGGCATGAATTGTTTCCAAACTGGTATCGTGCAGCCGCTTCACCTCAAAAGCCGTTTGTTGTTGTACCATGAACACTTGAATTTGTTTTGTAAACAATAGTTGTAGATTGTTATATCTGTGAGTCAGAATCTCCCAGCATGTGTCATAGTTTTCCGCCGAAATGGTCAAATGCTGGACGAGGCGTTCAGCTTCGCCTCGCAGTTTGCCCTTGAGGTGTTGCATTTTTTGAGTTTTTGTTAACATGGCATTGTTGTGGATTGCTTCTGAATATAAATCCATAAAAGTTGGCCACTGCGTGTAGCTTCCCGAGAATGTTGGTATTTCTATTTGAGGAACTGCCTGATGCCGGTGCGCAGTAGAACTTAATTTGGAGTTCAGCTCCCGTTTAGTTGTTTCGTAGAGGGACTCGTTTTTGGAGTACTCGTCTTCGTAGGCTAAGTCTGTGCCGATGAGTAGGTTGTCAATTTGCCAATGTAGGTCGTCGATGAGTTTCCAGCGCGACTGCAAAGTTTGAAGCTTGTCATCGATTTCCCATTTCTCCTTGAGTTCGGCAGCACCGATGTTTCTGATGATTCTCATGAAGGCTCTGAAGTTCGTACTTTGCTGACTGATGAGATCATCAGTCTTGGACGTAGACCCTCTCTCTGAGGTACCCGCAATTGCACAGTTACGTAGCAGCTCCCGTGCTGTTTCAACTTCCCTTTTTATCTGGTTGTAGGCTTGGGTGGTAAAGTAATCACCCTGTTGGTCTTCAGCTGCCGTAAGAATCACGTTGTTATGATCGAATTCCGTCCATAACTCTTCAAGGGCTTCCACCCGTTTAGTGATGTAATCACTTGTCTTCCTACTTGCAGCATCCTTCTTGAAATTGGTAATAATCTTCCTAATTGCTTCAGCAATAACCCGCTGTCTTTGCAGAGCTGTTTCCATGGTGAGTATTATAAGTAGACACTTAAAACTCACACTGTTATGTTCTTCTGAGTGCGTTAATGATCGCAGCTAGCAACGTTGGTATGTGCGCCTTCTCAATTGATCTGGTGAGACCCGCTTGTGGGAGGCCAGACAACCGATTCGCTACCACCGTCACACACTACTACACACAACACACACAAAAAAAAATGTATCTTCGAAATGTTTTGTTGTGGACTGTATTTTTGTTGATTCCTCCTTGTCTTTAAAACTTGAAGGATTGTTCTTGTTCGTGGGTTCGAGGGAAATGTATATCCGGCTCGAAGGAAATGTTGGGGGTGTTCTGCCTTTTGTACTTGCAGAGAGTTCCACCCTCAACCCTATTTGTTATGTTGATGTTGATTGTTATGTTAAAGGAAAACGACGTGTTGTCGGAGCGACTGTTTATTGTCAACTGTTTTACAAACTAAAGTAGAAATTACATGGATGCGCTCGGGCGCCCGATACCGCTTATTTAGCTAAACGTGAGTAGTTAATGTACGTAACTCGTACAACAAGTATATATCTGCTTGGTTAATCCTTTGATAGTAATAGTATACTTATCTGTATCATCTGTATGTATATTTGATTTGATCTATCTTGGCCAAATATTAGAGAAACTGAAGCTTGAAAAAACTTTATTGTAGGTTACATCGCTATATCCTAACTAAATAATATTAGTATTACCTATATATACCTACTATGTATATATAATTATGATTTTTAAATATTAGTTCTCTACATAAATTATGTAGGTACAAAATACACATTGCTCGCACTCATTTAGGCTGATATTTTTCCTCGTTTAATTTTAATTACAAGTTTAAACACCCGTGTCAGAGGTTTTAGCATTGAGAGCTTCAAAGAGCAGTCTAATTAACGCAGGCACGACACAACGAGGCGCAGGCAATTTATAATATATTCGCGTGCGACCCCAGGTTCAAATGTGCGACATTTTGTCGCGACCAGCTAACGAGCATTCAGTCAGAGCGATTATAACCGACGATCAATTTGTTTCGATCACGTTCTGTAAATAGTGTATAATACGGCGTGATATCGCGTAATGCTTTGTAATGTTCGGTTGCAAATTGTAACTGTCAACTAATGTGGACCACAAGATGAGGACGCTTGACATAGTAATAAAGACTGTGCGGCAATAGAAAATAAGACCTTACTGTTAAGTCATATAAAATCGGTATTTGACAAAACAGAATCACAGTCAGTAAACATTAAATTTTAATACACTATGGGTTACTTAGTGCTTAGAAAGCACAATAAATAAAAGCTAGCAATGCTAGGTAGGCGGACTATTGCACAGAGTTATTCATTACTATTTTTGTCATTTTTTTTTGTTAATTTTGGACTTCAAAATCTAAAAACGGGATAATCGAATTTATTTTGCAGTTGGCTATTCCCGAATCAAGTGTTGGTGGATTTGGAATGACTCTACCAGGACCCAACGTGACTGAACCACAGGTGAGATGAAAAGAAAATTAATTAAACAGTAGGTAATTTAACATGTGGCTTTATCTGTTACTTCATTGTGATTGTGACAAGCATGACCACGGACCTAACTGATTTTAGTTACTATTATATACTCAGAGAGAATAGATAGGTATACGTTACACGCAGATATTAAGATTGACTACTTTAAAAAAGTCGAAATACCTACCAAAATGAGGTAAATGACCTTAATGTGTGGCCGAGTTACCTATACTAAAATAGGTAAAATTGAGTCGGGACAACTCAGCAGTTTGCCTGACATTCTGTTGTCCGAGTTAACCTCCACCTCAACTAAAGTCTTCCAACACCAACTCGTTCTGTTCCCCAGGCTTTGCTGATCGAAGCCCTCATCACGTTCGTGCTGGTGATGGTGGTGCACGGCGTGTGCGACGGGCGCCGCAACGACCTCAAGGGCTCGGCTCCGCTGGCCATCGGCCTCAGCATCACCGCTTGCCACGCTGCTTGTGTAAGTTACATTTCAGTTACTGTACCTAAATGGTACCTAAGTGCTTGTGCTACTAGGGGCGACAGTCTGTACATTAGCTATCTACCGATATCGATCGAGTACCGAATATGACACAGTATGAAAGCTACATATACCTACTTAAGTTAGGATGAAACCGAAATCTTGGGACAAAGTTAAGCGTAATCGTTTGTGAGCTAAGGTTGTCAAGGAATCTGAATCGTGAGGAAGGTAGGTACATTTTCATAGAAAAATAATGGTTTTGATTGAATCTTGTCTACCAAATTGCCTGCAAGCGTGGTTTATTGCTACGGATTTAGCGATCGTTATGTAGCGATGATATTATACAGACTGCCGGCCCTGGCAGGGTAAGTACTAATTATAGTCTTGTGATATCCTAGCATCTAGTGTTATCTATATACTTACTTAGACGAAGACGATGACGCTAACACCTGAAATGATACTGCTTCCCAAAGACACTACCAGGATGATTATTTGTGCGCGAATGAGACTAGTTTTTGGCTTGTTAATATGTTTTCTGTTTGCGAAAGTTTAAGAACTTCAACTACCAGGATATCCCTAAAACACTTGGCGATTCCTATTTTTTGCGAATGGTAAGATTGGTAAGCGAACACTTTAACGACCTAAGTGATCCACTAAGGTGGCTTATTTATACCGATGTTTTACTTCACTTCACGAATTGAGTTATCTCCGTTAACTTTCCAAGCGGTACAATCTCCGATATAATTTATGATTCTGTTTCGCAGATACCTTTCTCTGGATCCAGCATGAACCCAGCTCGTTCGTTTGGACCCGCCCTCGTCATGGGGGTTTGGACTGCACAGTGGGTAAGTTATAAAATGACTTTATTCTACGAACAGGACGATTCACGGAACGTTTGGCGTAGTGGCTGAGCACTCGGACTGCTGCGCTTGGTGTCGCGGGTTCGATTCCCGCTCGTAACAAACATTTGTGCGATCCACAAAAAATTGTTTCTGGTCTGGGTGTGGTGTGTATGTAAAATTATATGTCTGTTAGCGATACCCACGATACAGGAGCAATACTAGTGTGGAGCTACATTATAAAAAAATCAAAAACAAAAAAAAACATTAGGTATAAACGGCGCCGAGAATGCGAAAAATATATATAAAAGACTACTCCAAAAAAGCTCGTAATGTATGTAATTAGACCGTAATAATTCGTATTCTTACGAAACTGAATCCACCAGTGTAGCCAGGACATTCCCAGACATTTGATTTGCATACGTATCTAGCGTTATGGAGCTTTACATCCGATGGCGGTAACGTTGCATCTAATTATTATCTAACCGCTTTCACTATACCACGTGCGCTCCTGAGTGAGCGGGAGACATCTGACCACTGTTAGACATTAGAGAGGCTAGCTATCACGATATTCTTATTCTTGTAACGTATCGATGTGGCTAGTTAGGCAACAATAGGTAATACTCGTAAAGATCGGAAATTATTAGATATTAGAGCTCGCATATAAGCAGTTCCAAGAACTACGTACGAGTAGTACCTACTTCAGCGTGCGTAGGTACTGATGGTTTATTATTTATCCTATCAAATTTTCAATCTGTTCATCTCAGGGCATAGTGATTGAAACATCACCTCGAAAGAAAACGCGAAGGTGGTATAGGCATGATTACATACCATAAAAATAAGAAAGTTCATAAAAGGGGTTGTTTTAGTCGCCAGAAAACAAAGGCAAAGATTTTACTTGAGTTGAACATAACCGAATTAATAACACGCTGTATTGTCATATTAGTCAAACCTATTAGATGCAATTTGACTACAAATAAGCTTAAAGGTCACATTCATTAGCATCCTGTCGCAAATCTATCGTTGCAAATATTTGAACCCGTGATGGAAAATAGAATGAGTAAGTAGACTTAACACATTAGTTATCTTTGAGTCGTAACATTACCTAACTATTAACTATAACAAATATTTAAAACAGATGTATGGCAACTATGATGCAATTTTCAAGCGATTCCTACAGAAACATAAGTGTTTTAATTTTAGGATTTCAGATACCAACAAATCCAATATCTCAGAAAAGCGTAGCATAGCCTAATAGTCTCTATCAGACACGGAATATATAAAAAATGCTCACGGTTTCATTTGTCACTAGACTGACCCACGTATGACAGAGATAGGCCTATTGTTACCGTCTTCCCATATTTGTTTAGGCGAAGAAAGCGTGGACTCCCTTTGTTCTGTGAACCTTTGTTACCGGACATGATAACAAGAGGTGATTTATGTAACGTAGTTAACTACGTCTGATGCGAATAGTAGAAGTATGACAATAGTAATAGGTAGGTACCTACTAGTTAATAAACGGTATAAATTATATGAAATTACATACGTAACCTACTTTAAGAAATAAAAAATGTGAGAAGAAAGTATAATAAGTATACCTACCTACAGAATGATGATGAAATATTTTTCAACTATATACAATAATACATAAATAAGCTAAGCTGACTGCGTCAACAATATAAATATTTATACAGATATAATTATTTAAATCCATGTAAAATCATAGTACCTACCTACCTAATATCAAAATCAATATTTCTAAAATAATACCTAAATTTACCATTATTATGTACAAATTCAAAATTTTCACTCTTTACGGTTACAAATCCGGGCTGCGTAATCGTACCTCTTTCGCTGTATAGTTGCCCACAATCATATAGTCCAAGGTGGTAAGGACGATAAGCCTAAGTAGCTCTCAACGACTAAGCACTTACTTACAGACACACCAAAAAGGGGGCTTTCTATGGATCGTCAATTCAAGTTGTAATGTTAATTTTCCTTGCAGGTATACTGGGTGGGCCCTATCATCGGCGGAGTCCTCGCAGGCCTTCTCTACAAGTACATCTTCCGCATCGGCAAGCAGGGCGAGAGCGGCTCCTACGACTTCTAGACTGCGACTACAACCTCCGTGATATCCCTGATATCCGCCGATACATCGTGCCTTTCTTTTGCCTCGCGCATTGCTTTGAAACTTTTTGGGAATAGATTTTCGAAAATTTTCCAAGCTTGATTGAAACTGTTATGGGCAAGCGATGAGCTCAAATTCAGGTGAACGATAAATTCAACTTCTTGGCTATGAGATGAGTTTTTGTTATTATGATAAGGTACTTATATTCAAGGGAAATTTTAAGATTCTTTGAAAATTTTATGTATTTTTTAGCTTTCTCTATCTGATCAGCAGTTCTCGATAGATATTCGAAAGTATTTTATGATACCCATTCGTCTTTGACCACACACTTTCACATGAGCTTGCGGTCATGAGAATAAACTGCGACTACACAATTACATGTGTGGTAGTTGGTACACTATACTGAGTATAAATTGTTTTTTGTACTGTTAGGTCTCAATGCGCGAGGCAATAGCATAAACTCATTGATATGAGTAGGTAGCCTACCACTTAGATTAATTTTAAAATCTGTAGATTTAGTGGGAAACTCTTCAAAAAGTATCAACGAGTTTATAAAATATAATTGTTTGGTTGTTTTTGGACTGTACACTATATTGATTGTGTCCAAAGATTACAAATATTTGATAATGTTATTCTGGGAGCATACCGATTCTATGTGTTATGTAAGATAGTGTCTAATTTTATTAAATAAGCCTATTTATATTATTGTGAATAATGTATTAATAAATTAAGTGAATATTGGACAACATTGTCTACTGTGCTCGAGTGCATGCGCTATTTGTGAACATTGTGAGATTAATATTGGATTATCAAATTAATAATTTTTAATCTCGCGAGATATTTTTAAAATAAATGTTTAATTCATAAATACGAAGTGTTTTTAATTTCACATAACAGAACGGATAGCTGTGTAGGTACCTACTATACTTTCCCGAATGGATAAGCAACTGAACTTATACCTACCTACCTAATAATCAATTGAAGAACTATGTTAAAGAAGATAATACAATAGGGGCTGGTTCGGCAGCAAGGTATCGATAGATAATGATTTATCGCTATAAGCCTTTTGTTAGCGCGGCAGCCAAAAAAGTCCAGAAATCCCCTGCGTACGGAATGTTGCCAGGGGATTTCTAGAATAAGCCGACGTAATCGCGCATTCAATTGCGGTGGAAGGATGGTTGGGGAAGGAGAGTGAAAAGGAGCTTGACAACTTTCCTGGTCTCCATGCGCTGCAATCACCTTTAGATCAGTCTTCAAGCCGCTTGTTCCTGCAGGATGTTGTGGTTCGATGTAGTGGACTGTATTCTTGAGCGGTTGTTGCGTGACGGCAAGGAGCGGTATAAATAACAGTTTTGGGGTTTATGGATTTATATATCGCGTCGAATGCACAAGGATCGCTAACAAGGAGTGGCAGATCCAGTACCTTACGATTCGTGAAAAGAACGGCAGCAGCAACGTTGAGAGCTCAGTTGCACACTAGTGCTTGCAGCCGCACGCGTTGTCACCGTGGATGCCGCGATATGAGCGACAGGGATAGTCGCCAAACAAGTTAGGAAGAGGATGGTCGGAAATAATTATGAGGACCCATTAACGGCCGAAATTAATAATCAATCCAATGCAAATTTTGCTATCTGGGATTGATATCACAATCCATTTTTAGGGTCAAACGTGCCAATAACCGATCCGTGGATTGGTTTATGAAGGCACGCTGATTGGAAATCGATCGAACGATAGGCAGCAATCCAAGATCGATTTCAATCTTGGATAGGAGATAGGTACAATATTAATTTCGACTGTAAGTGGCGCGAACACCTTGCAAACGCGACTACCACTTGAATTACTATTTATATACCTACCTACTAGCAGACACGACCACGCGTTGCTGTGGCTAAGGTTTTTGTTATTGCGACTATAAAATTGAGATGTAGGTAAGCTGCCTTATCTTTCAAGTTAGATCAAACTGCACACTGTGTGCAAATTTGATTAAAATCGGTTTTAAGTAGTTTAGGAGTCCATCGCGGATAAACCACGTGACGCGTAATTTATGTGTGAACTGTACTTACTGTAGGTAAAATTTAATATTATGTGCAATTTCGGAAATGAATTCATATTATAAATCCAAAAGCATTCTAGACCAGCTATAGTAACTATGGGTAGGTTGTATGGTAGATATAATGAAACCATTTCAACAGAAACATGCTTTACAGACGACAAAGCGTTGACGGTTCACGCACTTGCGCGTGCACCATCTTTGGATACGACAACAATACACGTCGAATAGGCCTTAGATACCACAAAATAGATGATCGCAGCGTGATCTTCAATAGAGCATGTCAAAAAGCACAAGGACTCCGGTTCAATTCCTCGTAAGCTTTAACCCGCGTTTCGCAACACCTCGTGACTCCCCGCTGTAATCGCGGGCGACACATCTCCACATAATACCACTGAACCTGAGATGTACTAGAAACTATTAAAAATGCCGGCAAGGCCGTGTCAGCACGACGCGCCGTCACGCTCAGACAAGGGGGCTCACGGTGACCTACTTGTCAAGTGTTTATATAGGGGAGGTATAAACATAAAGGCGTGGGCTATTTACTGCTAACTTGCACTATGGATGAGTGTACTAACTTGTGAAGTACCGTGACCGGTCAAACTCAGTGAACTTTCGACCTTGCTAGAAGAGCTTTTGCTCGTACCAAAGCTTTCAAGACTGTTCATGTGAAACTTTTCTTACTCCCGCCTCCGTGGCGAACTCGGAGATGAACCGACTGCACAGTGTATAATATTCGACACCCACACAGGACGAGAATATTTGAACTGTGAATCGCAGGTATTTGCTCTCTAAGTCTAATATGGCATGGTCTTCATAGTTCTTGCTCCCTTTGGAATGTTAGAAGTCGGAAGTTTGTGATCATAACAACGCTTTACAACGAGTTTTACACGTAACTTTTTATTCTAGACTCTGATAAAGGACAACAGGGTACTTATAGAATGGAAAAACATCAATAAAGCAGAAACTATTTATTAATAATAAAACAAACAAAAAAGGCAGCGATACAATTCAAGCACAAATCCTCGTTAATAAACATTGAATAATTTAATTTAATCCATTAGAATACTCATACGATAACATGTGTGACTATTATATTAAAATTAACACGATCGACGCGCGACGCGGTGAAAGGATGTGGTCGCCGTGCCTATGAATGAACGGCCTCGCTCGGTGAACCGCTGACGGATCGGATCGCGAGCACACGCTGTGATAAGGTTCTCGCGGTTCACGTGTCTAAAGCTTCGGTAGCTCCACTGCATTCGGAAGTAACGACGTGATATTATTGCTCGACAAAAAGAAGCTTTCAAACAGCCCAGCGTTTCTGTATTATAAATATCAGCGTGGGCGAAGAACTAGAAAAGGACCAATGAAAATTAGTCAGCACTGAGCAACTTTATTGATGGTCTTTTTCCGCACAGATCATCGAACAACTTTGGTGAACAGCACCCTAATACTTGAAAGAAGAAGTATAATAATAGTGTAGACTAGCTGACGCACACATAATCTAGAAGCTTGGGCAAATAGAACGTGTACTATGTCGCACTTCGTTGTTGTGCCGTTATATAAGCTAAGATTGGTGCAGTCTAGAACAGATAGAAGGTACAGTCGTGTACAGTGGAGCGTCCCTGACTTCATCCACGGTCTAGGAGGTCATACATCCGTCGTACGGGAGGCAGGGCGGCATCCGGGGCCGGGCTCATGGCAGCTCGTCCAACGTCGCCTGGAGGAAGGCGTCGGGCTCCGGGATGTCGGCGAGGTAGCCCGCTGCGAAAAAAAACCAGAAAAATTTGTATTTTTTCTTATAGCTCTATAAATAGTATACAACATGCCTCCGTTGTCAGTTTATCAAGTCACTTAAGGGCCTCTGATGTGGCTTACAACGGCTATCGATCGGTAACAACAGGGACAACTGTTAAACGTACCTAAGCAAAGAGCGATAGAAATCTGCTAATGAAAGTCATTAGTCGATCGCATCGACTGTCGTCCACTCGTCGAGTCTAGCCGGGGTCTTTCGACCGAGAGACAATTGATGTATTCAAATTAAGACCTAAGCCAGTACAATATGAGGTCGGTTATCGTCGTACCCGCGTCGCAGAACTCCGCGAAGGAGGCGCAGGGCAGCAGCTCGTCGGTGAGCGCGGTGACGACGCGCTCCGCCGCCTTGGCGTTGGCCTCGTCGTTGTGGCGCACGTACTCCGCCAGCTTCACCGGCCACTGCTCCGCCGTCGTCGCCGACACGTTCTGCCACGGAACGCACAGTGAGCCTCGGATAGTGCATGCATTCACACTTTGACCGGTGAGTGGTCACACTATAACCGGTGAGTGGTCACACTTTATCCAGTGGGCAGTCATACTATAACCGGTGAGTGGTCACACTTTATCCGGTGGGCAGTCACACTATATTATATACGTTTTTTGAGTGTGCATCATGCGTCCACATTTCTCCATTAACATACGGAGAACCAATGAATGAGATGGTATAACAAAATCAGTAACATAACATTTTTGGTGCCATTCTCGTCAAAAAAAATCTCTTTGTATATTAGTGCACAAAAGTACAAAATAACAGGGGTTCCTACTTTGAACATAACGTTGTAGAGCTGGTCGATGATGGCGGCGAAGAGCGCGTAGGGCTTGTAGTCGGGCCAGGCGCGCGCGGCGCGCTGCTCCGCCGGCAGCGCGCGCAGCGCCGGCCCGCCCGGCGCCGCGCCGCGCGCGTGCGCCGTCACCAGCAGCCGCCGCAGCGTGTCCAGCTTGTGCGCGCGCCATCTGCCGGGGGCGGGGCGGTTGGGATTACTATGTTGGGTGCGGGATGGGAGCCGACCGAGAATTACTTCCCAATTGTCGACGTACTCCTCGAAACATGACCGAGCAGACGAGCGCGATCTTCCAACTAAATCGGCCCATGTCAGTGCACTAATAAAGAGTTTAATTAATCTTTTTTAATCAAGACGGCCGAGAAAAATCTCGTGGCTTTTCAAAAACTGTAGCAATGACTGCTGAACGTCACACCGCGCCTCTACATTGACTTTGCCAGATTTAGCACATCAAAAGTACCTAACTATTTTGGAAGGAGTCCGTGCGTCAATTTCTTGACACACACTATTTTAATGTAGTAGAAAGTTAGAGATAGTAGTAGAGAGTAGCAGCCACAGCTGGCGGGCCTTGCACTGACTTGGCGTGCGGGTACAGCAGCAGCATGAGCACGGCGTAGTAGAGCGCGCCCTCGGCGTCGTGCGCCGACTCCAGCAGCCGCGCCGGCGCCCAGGCCAGCGCCGCCTCCAGCGCCGCCGTCTCGCGGCTCGCCACGCGGGACCTAAGCACACACGCACACACATTGTTTTCAAATCTGTCGGAAGGTTATATTATCCGCTTTTGTTTTTGTAACAGAATTCGTCAGTGTGTGTGTGGAGTGTATAGATATATAGTATGTATAGATAACTCTTTATTGACATCAAAATGTACATCACCATAACACAGAAAGGACAAACTTAAAAATAGGCACAATGGGTGGTCTTGCCGCGATCTCTACTAGACAAATTTTAGTTGGACAAGAGTGGGTAATTTATTGACCTTTGGATGGAGTGTATGTGTAGAGTGAGGAGTTATATGTATGTGTGGAGATAAGATAATACTGTAGAGGTAAGCAGGCGCTCTCTTGAAGTGTATTATAGGGTTTATGCGTATATATGTAGTTGAGGTTGCGAGTGAAGGGTATTGAAATAGGTACTGCGTTTATGGGTATGGGCCGGGGGCGGTATACGCAGAAATGGAAGCGTAGATAACATGTTAGTGTTATTAGAGGCTTCAGAGTGTGGATAGAGGGGGTAATGTGTGTATTGACGGCACGTTTGGCGTAGTGGCTGAACAGTTGGACTGCTGCTCTTGGTATCGCGGGTTCGATTCCCGCCCGAAACAAATATTTGTGCGTTCCCCAAATGTTTGTTTCTGGTGTGGGTGTGATTTGTATGTGAAACTATATCTGTAAGCGGTACCCACGATACAGGAGATATCCTAGTGTAGGACTATGTTAAAAACTATATAATATGTGAAGGCAGAGTGTAGCGCGGAATCCTGTAGTGCAGTATATGTGACAGGAGAAATCCTAGTGTAAGGTTAAGTTTCAAAAAAAATCCTGTAGCGCAGTATATGTGCGTGCATCTCACGTGTTGATGACGTATAGCGCCATGTGCAGCAAGGCGGGCACCAGCTGCATGTTGGAGAGCGGGCCGCCGCCGCCCGTGTCGTCGTGGAACGTGCGGCCGCGGGCGAAGCGCAGCAGCAGCAGCTTCAGGTCGTGGACGCTGCACGCGTGCCCGATGTCGCGGTGCCCCGTGCACTCCTGGGCCGATACATAACGTGGTATAACCATTGTTCGACGAACATTCACTACTGGTTAGCCACCTGTAGCCATGCTTGTAGGACTAATGAGACTCTTTCGGATAAAGGTTCTGATTTTTAAATAACGCAGCTCGCTCCATGCAATCCGTATCTTTTATGGATGGGCCACACGTGTCGTGATATCCCATTGACCATCCCGTAAATTCCGTTGTTTGACGTTCGCCGTAAGTGTAGCCACATAATTGGTATATGGCATTGACATAGCCGTTGAATATTCCGATTTTTGACGTACACCTGTTTTTAAAGTTTTAGTTCATTTTGGATTTGGCTGTTGACGATGACGATAGTGTAGGTTATCAATTAGACAAGCGAGCATAAAATTGTTTATGTTCTGTTTTGAATTTCGTTGTATGAAATGTTGATAAAACAGCTAAGGAATAAATGTAACGGTATACTTGTAGATAGGTGGTGTGTCGCGCCAGACAGCTGGCGTAGGCGGACTCCGGCACGTGCGGGCCCCACAGCGGCAGCAGCCCGTTGCAGCGGGTGGACGCGTTCTGCAGCGCCGCGCTCTCCCACTCGTCTCTAAACACAGTTATTTTAACCTTTAACAAGACGCATCACGACGTGCGACTCCTCGACGCCGAGGCCGCAACTTTGGGTCCGTAGGGCTCAGACTAAAACGAAATGAATCGGTACTTAGTACAATGTTTGGTGGATTGTGATGAGTCAATTTAGGCAAAAAAAAAGTTTGGAATTGTAAATATTTGGATGAAGTGGTCAGTGACGCGGGCACCTAGCGCGCGCCAGCCGCACGGCCGCCATGTGGCACTCGACGTGCACGATGTTGTAGTGCGACACCGTGCTGTAGCCCAGCGTGCGCCGCGCGCGCACCTCGTACTCCTCCACGGGGCAGCGCTTCGTGAACGTGTAGATGCCGAGCACCTGGGAAACATGCTATTTTTTTTTATCGTTTCACTCTTGATTTTGCATGATGTCTGCATTCAGCCACGGTCGACAGTGACTAGAGTCGTTAGTAACGTTATTCCCCGCAAGAGGTCGTTTTACACACGAGAAACATACTACGCGACCGAAACAATTGGGAATTTTTTTTTCATCATTTATCCTTCATCCATTATTTATCCATTTATTTTTCCTTTTATATGTTTGCACTCAGCTAGGGTCAAAATTTACTAGAGCCGTTAGTCGCGTTATGCCGCGCCAGAGGTCGTTTTACGCACGAGAGCACGCATACTATGCGACCGAAACAAATGACAACCAGCTAGTTCTAAGATACATACAAGCACTTTAGACTATTACATTTGGACGTGTACTGTATCGCCAGACGGCCACTGACCTTGGTGGGCTGGTACTTGTACCCCTCGCGGCAGATGCAGCACACGGCGCCCGCCTCCTCGGCCAGGTCGGCCACCTGCTGCGTGAGCGAGCACTGCGCCGTCACCTGGCCGCGCTCGTTGCTGCGCATGCCCAGCGCGCCCAGCTGCCGCTCGCGCACCGCCATCGCCAGCCGCTTCTTCTCCTGCGACATGCGCCGGGGGGCGGGGTTACAGGCGTACTCTGCCGCAGTACATATACCAGTACCTACGTGTTGCGCCGGGCACGCACCTGCCGGGTGAAGTCCCGCACTTGCAGCACCTTGGCGGCGCACTGCGGCTGCGAGCGCAGCGCCTCCAGCAGGTTCTCCGCGAGCGAGCCCACGTGCTCGCCCGACGACACCTGCTCCAGCCGGTGCACGATGGGGATCACCTTCTCGCACACCAACATCTGCACGCAGGACGTTAACATACTATATCCTGCTTATGCCCGAACCTTGACCCCCTTGTTAACGTGTGCTCTGTCTTTATCGTGTGTTTAGAGCCAGATAGGGACAATGGTAAATCGGTTAGTCATAGTTAAGGGTTCAGAAACCGAGCATTAGTGATTAAAACCGAGTCGAGTGTTCTCGCTCGGAGATATTCCCAGTATCCCCTAGGAAGTTCCGTTACGCGTATTGAACGGCGTAAACACCGTATACGCGCGGCAAGATTCTTTTATTTGTCTTAGCGCCATCTGTGAGTCGCCTGGAATTATATAATAGTTCAGAGTTCAAGCGCTAGATGGAGCTGAATTCAACACAGCAATTGAAATCACTAAAGCATAAGTCGAGGAATACAAAGAAGAATAAGAGCTTGATCAGTATAATGTGTAATCGCACCTGTGTCGGTTCATGGTCGGTGGCGAGGCCGGTGAGGAACCTCAGGATGTACTTGAGCGCGGGCCGGCTGATGAACTCCTTCAGCTCGTCCGAGTCCGTGCACACCAGGGTAGGCTTCACGCAAGGGGCGTTTTTCTGTGGACAAGGATCATGTTAAATCGTCTCGATAATTGTAACTAACCAGTTTACAAGCGATAGAGGTTTTTTATAACACAGTATTGAGATGAGCAGTTCATTTGAGATAGAGGAAGAGAGGAAGCAGACCGAACATTACAGATATCTAGAGAAACTAGAAAAAACTACATTCAGGTAGGGCCGAATTGAGGACAGGAAAACTATGCACTCGCTAGCTAAGGCCCCACGACTGGATTCTGAACTCCGCATCTCTCACTCACCACGATGTAGTCTAGCGCGTCCCGCACCACCCCCAGCGAGATGAGGTAGTCCTTGAGCGTGCCGCCGATGGAGTTCCGCTCGATGTTGGCGCACAGCACGCAGAACAGCTCCATGCGGAACTCCTCGTCGTTCCACTGCTCCGAGTCCAGGCGGTCGAAGTCCAGCACCGGCTTGAAGTGGTCCACCAGCATGGCCATCTTCAGGTCGTTGCCGTACACCAGCGCGGCCAGCACGCGCGTCAGGTGGCCCAGGGCGAGGACGTTGGTGCGGATGCCTGCATCGGGGGACGCCGATTAATGGCTCGAATGTCACGCGCACAGTTTAAAATAGCAACGTCGTCAGTCAAAGTCAAAGTCAAAGTCAAATCATTTATTGTAAATAGGCAATAAAATCGCACTTTTACAAGTCAAACACTTCAATCTAATAAACAAATTAATAAAATCATAAAAGAAAACAAACTATAATTAATTGATTAGGTATGGTTTGAGTTTGAAAAAGGATGTTTCCCTTTCAAGTCCAGGATTGAATCTCAGACAGGAAAAGGAAACTCCGTTTGATTCTACCAGTGCTTCGGAATACGCCCGTTAGACATCCCGTCAGGTTATACATACCTATCGAATTCCGGTGACAATACAATATTATGGTGACACAGCTGATCTGCATGTAGTCTGAAGGTATACGACACTGCATAATGACTAACGGTAGATGTATGGTGTAGCACATTTTGAACCGCTGGCAGTGCCGAGGGCGAAACCCACGGTCATTTCAGTTTTTTCATCATATTTTAAAGGCCATTGTTTTTTCTTAGACGAAGATATCTTCGACTGTCTTGGAGCCTGTAGTTTTATTTTACTTTTTACCTGGACAGTCTGTACAGTTGAGCAAAGCTTGCACGTGCTCGGGGCCGCCGAAGGTGAGAGAGAACTGGAGGAACGACTCCAGGCTCTCGCTCGCAGCCACCGACAGGATTCGCTCCATTATCTGAAACAATCATCCGTCAACGGCATTCTAAAACCGATCTTGCAGATCAGAACGCTGGTTCGGATCTGGCAGGGCGGCACCTCACCTCCAGCAGCTGGTAGACGAGCGACACGTCGCGCTCCTCCAGCGCGGCGAGGTGCAGCGCGTGCAGCAGCACGGGCAGCGCGCGCGTGTCGGCGCGCGTCAGCACGCGCACGCAGCGCCGCACGCGCACGCACAGCGCCGCCAGCCGCAGCAGCACGGCGCACAGCGCGCGCGCACAGCCCACGCGCTGCACGCCCGCCAGCCGCTGCAGCATCGCCTCCAGCCCGCCTGAAGGTTCACATTTACATTCACCGGTTTATTGACGACGGACTCGCACTAAAAATTTCATCATTTTAAAGTTCTGTCGACCTCCTACACTGGCCGAGTTGTTTTCTACCATGAAAAAATCTTTGCCAAAAAAACTATTTATCCAAAGTGCAGGGAAACGGTGACATAATTTCAACTGCAGCGGCTTCTCGGACGAGTGAATGAATGAAGCATGAATGACTGAGTGAATGAATGAAGGCAAAGAAGAGCGGTGCAAACGTGAAATAGAAAGCAACTCGGCTCGCGAGGCAGTCCCTCCGGCGGGCACTGACCGCAGTCGGCCAGCACGTTGGCCATGCGGTACACCTGCTCGTCGTCCACGGCCTCGGCGTTGGTCTGGCTGAGCGTCTCCACGAACTCCTCGGTGGCGTCGCCCAGCAGCCCCCGCATGCGGTACACCACGCGCATGGCGTCCACGCCCTCGCCGGACGTGCACCACACCTGCGGGCACGGGGGCACTTCTAACTAACATTCATCTAAATAGAGAGTCGGGAGACCGAGGGTCGCTATGTAATCTTAATACTAATAAATAAATATCGCGTCCGTCACGATCACATACACACTCGTAGTTTTGGGAATCAGGATCTACGAGGACTGTGGTCACACAGACACCCAATGTGGTCGGTGCAAATAAGAGAGGAGTTGAAGACGCGTATTAATTGGTAGTTGTTTACATTTGACCTAGATTAAATAATCCCGTCGGCGATTCAAGTTGGCAGCACCGAGACCTAAATTAACTTCGTTGGTATCTTTTTATGACCAATGGAAAATGTTGGCCAATCGTAGTCAATGTAAACGCGACCGATATTCGGAAAAAATCCTACTCCAGACAACGTCATCCTCATAATCAATTGATCACAACTGATAAATGACGGTTCCCGGCCGGCATACCTTCTTATAGACATCCTTGACGGGCAGATCCAGCGACATGATCTTGTTGCAGACCAGCAGCTCCATGCCGTTGTCGTCCTCCAGCAGCGCCACCAGCTCGCAGTCCGTGCAGATCTTGTTCTTCACGTCCCGCATCAGCGGGCCCATGCCCGGCTCCAGCGACGAGTACGGGTTGCCCAGCATGCGGCCCTGGGGCGCACGCACAGGGTTTATGAGGAAAGAACACGAGGAACAAAAGAGAACGAAGGAGTTTGTCGGCTCGGTCGGCTTAGTAACCGAGCAACCGGACTGCTGCGCTGGGGATCGCGGGTTCGAGTCTCGCCCGGAGCAAATATTTGTGCGATCCACAAATATTAGTTTCTGGTCTGGTCTGGGTGTGATGTGTATGTGAAATTATATGTCTGTAAGCGGTACCCACAATACAGAAGCAATTATAGTGTGGGCTACGTTTTAAAAAAATAATAAATAAAAGGTTTGGAAAGAAAGGACGTAGTATCGATGACCCTTGGTACATGTATTTTTTGACAATCTAAATTGTATCAGACGTATTGTACAGGTACCTGTAGGAAGTCCTCCTGCTGCGGATCCTTCTCCAGCGTGAGGAAGAACTCCCCGACGTCGTTCTCCTCGGGGTAGATGATGGAGCAGAGGCGCTCGAATATGAACACGGGCGTGCGGTAGTCGTGCAGGGGATACTTCTGCACCGTCTCTATGCACACCGCCATGAACTCGGCGGTTTCCGCTTCCGTTCCTGAAGATACTCATTTGGGTAAGAGCCTGTACGGAATCCGTAGCTCTATCCCTTTCTATCGTGCGAAAACGCCATTCTCTAGAGCGAGAAATACTGAAACGTGTCTCACTCTCACACACAAGCTAGTTATGAGAGTTATAACTTTACGAGACCTCAACGATAACTTCCCAGGAAGTCTTTCTGAGCACTACAAGGTGTAACAGCAAGGTGTAGTAATACTGAAACTACGCATACACATACATATTTCGAAGTAGTCTGGAGGTACTATAAATCTGTAAGTAGTTACGGTAATGAATTATTACACGTCAAAGTTTACTGCAAAACTAACCATCGTTCAACCCTAGTTATCAGCTGGGCAATGTCAGTGAACTTGAGGCATAGGCTAACATGTACAGTACAGTCTTACCCAACTTATATGGTGCGTCGTGAATCTTCGTTCGCGCAGAAAATAAAGTATGGTCCGAAGATTAACGAAAGAATGCTTAACACTTACAATCAACCTAAGATCACTATTATAAGGTTCATAATACACTGCAGCTGTTGCACATCGCAGTTCTACCTGCGCAAAAGATGAATTTTCAAAGCGCGGGAAATGCTATTGACCGCTATTGGTCGGCAGCCGCCCCGCCATCTTAGCGTATTATGAACCTTATATTAGTGATCTTAGGTTGATTGTAAGTGTTAAGCATTCTTTCGTTAATCTTCGGACCATACTTTATTTTCTGCGCGAACGAAGATTCACGACGCACCTTATAAGTTGGGTAAGACTGTACACCTCTAGTCGGCGGCATTACTCAAACAAAACTAGGTGTAGAAGTAAAGTTGTGGTAAAAGTTCCACCAAAAATTACTAGATGGCGCCAGGGCCGTTTCTAAGAAATCCTGCATCGCGCAAGCGTTGTGTGACCGGCGTAACGTGACGTCATCCGTATCATGTTAGGGTTGTAATATTTAGTTATTATGTCAATTTGAGTGAAAAAATCGATTATCGATTTCAGGTTTTAGTACCCTGGCAAATGATTCATCACCAGGTACACATACCCACATTTCAATATTACTACACTTTGCCGATACACCTTGTAGATGGTCGCCGACTTCTACTCTACAGATTACTTCGTACATTATAATTCACATAACATATTCAAAACATCATAACTTCATACTAATTCCAATTGAAATTGAGCTTTATACGTATACGCTTAAGATTCACAATAGCATAATCTCGGTGTACACCGGTCGGGCCGCGGTCCGTACCCGTGGTCATCTCCTCCAGCAGCTCCAGCAGCTTCTCCTGCGTGTCGTCCGTGAGCCGCGTGCGCTGCACCACCAGCCGGCGCAGCGCCAGGTACCCGCCCAGCACGGCGCCCACCAGCCGCGTCTTGTACGCGCGCCGCGCCCCGCCCTCCTCCAGGAACATCGCCAGCAGCTCCGTCAGCCGCTTCAGCGCGTAGCCTGGGGGATAGCGGGCCGGGGATGTACCAGCGGGGAGAGACACGCGGATGGTGTTATCTCTCTCTTTCATAGTAGAAACGTGATCAAATTGTATCAATAAAGTTTATATTCTATCCGCCTGTTGCGCCACCTGTACAAGAGAGTTTATGGCAACAACTACGCAAATAAAATAATCGATAAATGTAATCGCAAAAATTATTAAAATCGGATTAGCATCTCACTTGGAACACTACTAATCTATATATATAAAAGCAAGAACTGACTGACTGACTGACTGACTGATCGATCAACGCACAGCCGAAACCACTAGGTCTAGAACCATGAAATTTTGCACAAATATTCCTTATGTGACGTAGGCGAGCAATAAGGAAGGATTTTTGAAAATTCAACCCCTAAAGGGGTGAAAAGGGGTTACAAAGGTTGTATGGAGCAACGTGTTTTCTTGGTCCGATCAACTTCAAACTTGACATATATATTCTTTGAAACATTTAATTAAACATGTTATTCATCGTTTTCTAATATTCAACCCCTAAAGTAATAAAAAGGGGTTGCAAAATATTTTCATCAGATTTAGTTCATAATTGAAATTTTGCACAAGTATTCCTTAGGTGACGAAGGTATGCACTAAAAAAGGATTTTTGAAAATTCAACCCCTAAAGGGGTGCAAACAAGTTGTAAAGTTTTTGTGTAACAACGTGTTTTCTTTGTCTGATCAGCTTCAAACTTGGCATTTATATTATTAAGATTTAATTAAACACGTGTTTCATCATTTTTTAATATTCAACCCCTAAAATAATAATAGGGGTTGCAGAATATTATTATATAATATTTCATCAGATTTAGTTCAAAACTGAAATTTTGTACACATTCGTAGATGACACTAGGAGACGTAGGTGTGCACTAAGAACCTGACTATATATTTTTTTAATTTAACCCCTAAGTGGGTGAAAAGGGGTTGCAAAGTTTGGATGGAACAACGTGTTTTATTGGTTTGATCAATTTCAAACGTAGTATCTATGTTCTTTAAAAGGTAGGAAGTGGTAGATTTTGGTAGAAAATGATAAATTAAAGGTAGAAAATGGTCGATTTTTGGTAGGAAATGGTAGATTTTTGGTAATAATGGTAGATTTTGAAAGGAATGGTAGCTTTTGGTAGATATTAGTGAATTTGAAATTAAAATGGTAGATTATGGTAAAATGGTAGATTACGGTTAAAATGGTAGATTTAATTTAGGAAATGGTATTTTTTTGTAGGAAATGGAAGAATCTGGTAGGAAATGGTAGCTTTTGGTAGAAAATAGCACATTTAGAAAGAAAATAATAGATTTACAAAAAAAAAAATAGATTGTGGTAGAAAAATTTAAACTTTAGTAGAAAATGGTAGCTTTTGGTAGAACATGGTATTTTCGTAGAAAATGGTAGATTTAGGTAGGAAATGGTAGATTTTTGTATGAAATGTTAGATTTTGGTATAAAATGCCAGGTTTTTGTATAAAATGGTAATTTTGATAGAAGATGGTGGATGTCATACGAGAATGTTGGATATCGCATATGCGGATATATCGCGGATGTCGATGTCGAACTCGAGGTCATGGTCTATTTTTAGTTATTTGGAATTATGGTAAAGTATATAGTCTGCGCGGATGAAGTCGCGGGCAACAGCTAGTAATAGTATAAAAAAATCCATACGAAGCAGCACAAAGAAATAAAAGTATAATAAAAAAGTAAATCCCTGAGTTCCCGTACCCTGCGCGAGATCCGAGGTGAGGGTGGTCTCCTCCAGCCGGTGCAGCTGCTCGATCTCCCGCGTCATCAGGTCGGCGATCTGCTGCAGCACCCCGCGCAGCGCCAGGAACTGCTTCCATGGAGCTTCCGAAGCGAGAGCTGAACAGAACAACGTGAAATATGACACCGGATATTTTGTATGAAACTTAATGAAGTTGTGAATAAAATAACAATATAGGTAGGTACATGTTTGTTGTGTAATGCTTTTATTATTAGATTGGTGAACGAATATTAAAAGTTTATGAGAACTTACTTTGGTAGAGTTGAAGGAACTGTTCACTCGCCTCTCCGGCGGCACCGACTTCGGGTAAGAAGCTCGTCAGCAATATCAGTATCTGGTGAGAGAAATTGCTGTAAATTAAGTATTTTCGAGTCTTCAATCCCAGCGAAAAAATAAGCCACTGTTGTCCACTTTGCTCTTCTAAGTAGAAATGATAATTCACGGTGCACATACCGCCTTGGTCCGCTCGTAGGAGTCGCAGAGCGAGCGCACCATCTGGCAGGCGGCGTCGCGCGCCACCCGCGAGCTGGGGTCGAACATGACGGGCCGCAGCCAGCCGCCCGCGTCCAGCGACAGCGGCCGCATGCCGTGCGACAGCAGCGTCTGCAACATACCATTATGTCTATAAACTTTCTTCTGGTGATGGTCGCTCCACTTCCACTTGTCTAGGCCCGCTGATACCGGTGCTGGGGTATGTTTTTTTTATCTCGACGATTCTTTACCAGTAGCTCTCTATGGACGTCGGTTCAAATCACAGCCAGTCTCATGGAGATCTTTCGCAGATGTGAGGCGACGCAAGAAAAGTACTGACCCTCTCTTGCCACTTGGCTAGGTATTTCCTGGCGAGATGCGCGTCGCGCGGCGGCGGCGGCGCGACGCCGGGCGGCGGCGGCGGCGCGGCGCCGCGCGCGGGCAGCAGCCGCCGCCACTGCGCGTGCGGCACGGCGCCGGCCAGCCACGCCGCCAGGTCCACCACGACGTTGCCGGTGGGCGACGCACACGCGTTCGTGGCCGGCGTGCCCGACGGAGCCGCCTCCTGCACGATACACGGTCTTATTAGATTTATCATCTAAGGAAACCGCCCTACTCGTACATATGTTCCTCGACTGCTTCCGGTCTAAGACCAATAGTGCAATTCTGGGTCGAGAGCCATATAGTCCAACAAAAGTAACGTTCCATTGTTCCACTACCATGGTTACCTCCGATATTACCATTATTTTTATTTGTCCATGAAAAAAATACAAATTATCAATGGCATGTTTTAAATTGATAAATGATGGCATATACGTCTCTTGACGAATCACGTGCCTTTTCAAATTCCGTAAATCACTAAATAATTCCAACTACCTACTAATATAGTATCGCAAACAACCAAAACAGTGCCGTAATATTGCCTAACTGTTCCGAGAAACGAATACTATAGGTACCCCATTCCAATAACCATGTTATACTAATATCTATTTAGCGCCACTGACAATAAGATCAATTTCCGAATAACAATACTAAACTTTGTGAAGTCAGTACACAGAACTTTGACCGATGAAACGTGGGATCGTAAAAATTACGTCGCGTGGTATTTTATTGGCGGCACTGATTGTTACGTGTTATTGTGATAAATACCATGAATGATTGAAAATGATTAGGGTCCTGTTAATAGTGTCTGAATAAAATAGCTGTTACTTAAAGATATAAGGATAAAAAAACTGTATAAGGGTTCCTTGTCGCAAGACGGAATATCGAAACCATAAAAACGGTTTACAAACCTTAGCTTCCTTCGACTGTTCAGAGTCGGCGGAGGCGGCGGACGCGGCCGCGGCCGGCGGAGCCATGATCTGCTGCATGTAGCGCAAGCATGGCAGTGCCACTTGTTGCAGTGCAAACTGGTGCGCTGGAAGCAACAGAAACGTCACTCAACGCCTTAGAGGCCGATTGAGACGATGCATGCCTATTGCACGCTTCTTGCCTATTGCGTACAATAATGTTGAAGCAAAAATTGGGTGGTATCGTCTAAGCGACAGTCGCATACAATTTTTGTAGGCAAATGATTGCGCGTCATTTATTGTATACCATTACCACACTTGTATGTACAAGAAAATGGCATCGCCTAAATTCAGGCTTGAGTCTAGCTAACGTGACTCATGATTATGAATGAACGTTCAGTCGTAACTGCCACTAGAAATCTGCAAATCTCAGACAAAAAAAAACAACTGAAAATCATTTATTTAGTCCGAGTGGCAAGTAATAAAAGCAGGCCATGTCTGTCACTTAGCCGCGCCTTCCACTCTGATACTTCACACAACACTGAACACAACTCACCTGAAGACAACAAATAACAAAGACACAAGAGCAGAGCCAAGTCAAAAGCAAAGTGGAGAGGAAGATAGAATATAATAGACAGGACAGGGATTGAGAGTATTCCCACACACACAGTTAACACAAAGTCCATCGGCTGACCACCTCTCGCTCGCACGAATCCACCGTGATGCGTGCACACTCCGTGCCAAGGCATCGTGAATTCACGCGTATTCACTATTCACAATAACGTAACACCGGTATGTAGTAGCTTACGACCTTAGCAGTGTCGGATAACAACTGCAATTCCGACACGCAATGCCGTGGACGATGGAGGGAGGCACATTTAGGCCTACCTGCCTCGTGAGAAAGTGTACCCTGGCTCTTACACTATTGTTTTATTTCACCCCTATTCTTTTTAACTTGGGTTGTTATTAGGAAATTGGCAGTGGTTTAGCTGCCCTTTTGTTCCAGGCATCATAAGCTTATTCTGAACCTGCATTGTTCTGCAGCGAACGGCTGAGAAGATAAGGTCAAAACAAAACATCGGCACGGAATCCGGTTCCCATTTTTTATACACCTAAGATATCAGGAGCTGATCGTTGGCGTGATGGTAACCTCCACGCTTCCACATGAAAGATGCGGTGCTATCCAGAATTTGTTGACTTTCGTAGAGCAATTTAACTAAGATGTGTATCTAAAAGGGAAAAAAAAATTGTCAGTCACTGTACTCACAGTTAGGAGATGATGTATTGATGCCGGGAATGCCCGCTAAAGCCTCCTCCTTCAGTATAGCGTTGGCAGCGGGAGCTATACCGGCCACCTCGGTCAGTAGTGGGCAACACCTGCCGATCGCAAAGCTTATCAAACATGGACCTTATTATGAAAGTATTAGATCAGGAAGTAGAACAGCTTAGACTTACCAGACCCAAAGTTTGACGATGCAGCGAAGTCTCGCCTCCCAGCATTCGACGGAATCTTGCACTTTGACCAGTGAGCCCAACAACAGCACTAGTGGTCGCACCTAAAAAACAGATTTACACTGTAAACTCGATTTCTCGGCACTAGTTTTGACAGGAACATAACTACGGCCGAAACGAAACGGCAACTGAGATAGATATCACCATAGAATTAGCGTCATGTCTATCTCGGACAGCAACAATGCAGTCGGATAAATTTTATTAGTTTCCACCATTCTTTCTTCTTCTTATAAAAACGTAGCCCCACACTAGGATTGCTCCTGTATCGTAAGTACCGCTTACAGACATATAATTTGACATACACATCACACCTAGACCAGAAACAAACATTTCTAGATCGCACAAATATTGGTTACGGGTGAGAATCGAACCCGCGACACCAAGCGCAGCAGTCCAATTGGTAGCCAAAGGTGCCGTCCAACAGCATAAGTGAGACCCGGCGCAGGCTACCCACCGAGTTGTTGTGGTCCTGCGAGGCGGCGTGGCCCATGAGCGACAGCGTGATGCGCTGCGAGAGCAGCGAGCACAGCTGCTCCGTGGCCGCCAGGTTGTCCCGCGTCACGAGGCAGATGAGGGCGCGCACCTCCTCCTGGCACTGCACATATACATTTCCCTTTATCGCCACAGGGTCACATAAACTACTACAACTATAAAATACAAAAACGTTCGCCTCCGTAGAGGGAGAAAGCTATAGACGACCGGTGTAGGTAGTCTCTTTCCCACAGGAAGGCGAAGAATATTGGAATATTATTTGTGAAGGAAAAGGACAAAGTTACACTATTCGCACCCGTAGCGCGTGCCGGTCGTTTCAAGGTCAGCTACATAAGTAGCTAAACAATTAATGATGTACTCTGTGCCCATGGGTTACCTGCGATGACGATGGTGGTGATGGGTTACCTGCGACGACGATGGTGGTGATGGGTTACCCGCGACGACGACAGTGGCGGTGGGTTACCTGCGGCGTCCCTCGGTGCAGGTTGTGCTGCACCAGCTCCTGCACCAGGCCGAAGCGGCAGAGGCTGGTGCGGTGCTCGGCGCGCGAGGCCAGCGCGCGCAGCAGCGTCAGGCACTGCTCCGCGCACGCCAGCGAGCAGCCGTAGCAGCCGCCGCCGGACACTGGGGCGAGATACACTTCTCACTCGAATGTTCACACCCGATCATTTCTCTCTACTCATTGTAGCCGTATGAAGAAGTACAACAGGTTGAATTTTGATAGTAAATTAGTCTGCTTTGTGGCCATCGATAGAGGTGACTTTTGTTCTTTTTTAATCACTTATACTTACATTTTATTAGTATTTTTGTTACCTTTCGAGTACTCCCCGTCGTAGTTCTGGACCAGCCCTGCGTAGACAGGCAGCGTGTCGCCCTTCAGCTGCTCACTCTGCGACCTGTCGTAGGACACCAATTCTTTCCTGCGAACCAAAACCGAAACATTTAAGCTCATACCATTTCATAATATCTGGATGACCGAGCTTTGCTCGGAATGATAATTATATTTTTTTTTTTATCACAATAAATTTTTATAATAAATATAAAATAAAAAATAATATTTTTTTTTGGAAATTATATTTAAGTATACCTACGAATTACTAATAAAATGATGAAATATGAATAATATTTTTCGATCTTACCGATAGAATAACAAAAAAATATGAACTGGTTATTTAAAGAAAAAAATCATAAAAAAACACGAATAAAATGACATTTTCTAAAAATGATTCCTAGCTAGATCGATTTATCGCCCCCGAAACCCCCTATATACTGAATTTCGTGTAAATCGTTGGAGCCGATTCCGAGATTCCAATTATATATATATATATATATATATATATACAAGAATTGCTCATTTAAAGATATAAGATTATTCTCATATATTTATATGTTTTTATTTACTTGCAATATATGTATGTTTTGTCCGGATGGAATCTTGTGAGCTAAAATTATGTGTGTGTGTGTGTGTGTGATTAACGATATTACATAGGATTTTTCATACAATAATGAAGGGCTCCTAATGGTAAACGGTCATCATCGCCTACGAACTAGCTATTTCCCCCGTCTAGGACTCAACATTTAGATCAATTCAATAAATTAATAAAAAAACCTCACAATATAATAAACCGTGACTCCGCCTAATGCACACACCATGCTAATCCAAAACATTTAACCGGAAAGTGGAACTATCGAGATACGATCACACCGGGACAAATAAAAGTAAATAGAAGGTCGCGACACCGATCTCACCTGCAAGCCAGCACCTTCTGTATGATCTTGGAGAGGTCCTCGAAGTAAGTCTTGCTGTCGATGCAGTACTTGCCGGCCAGCGCCTGGATGACGCGGTTGATCTGCGCGGCGCCGAAGCTGGCGAGGCCGGCGGCGGCGTTGCTGTTCTCGTCCCCCGCGCGGGCCTCCACGCGGTTCTCGCGGATCTTGTGCAGCAGGGACTGAGGGACCGACCTTTACTGCGCTGCCTTGTACAACTACTCATCGGCCGGCTTATAATACGCGCCGTGTTTTGTAAAGATCGTGTATTCCGGCGCGTTAAGCGTCCGTTCACACAGACCGGCTCTTTTTTCACGTTTAAAACAGAGTTTTAAAGCGTTGTGAGAAGGTTTATTTTTACATGTCACTGTTTTTATTATGACAGTCCCAAAAATACAAGAAGTGACCCTAAGACGTCAGACGTTTTCTGCAAGTGGCATAGCCAATAAGTCGGTAACTCTATTGGTTTGTTTGTACCGTCGGTATTATACTGTGAAACTCAGCGCGAGCGCCACCTCTACGTAGCGCTAAGACATTTTGACGATAGCCGTGAGATTTTTTATGAACCTTTTCATAACACTATATGATACAAAACTATGACTGTGTATGGTCACCTCTAGCAGCGGCTTGTTGGCCACCAGCTGGCGGTAGACGCGGTCGGCCTTGTCCAGCAGCGCGCCGATGGTCTGCACCATCTTCTTGCGCTCCTCGTCGTTCTCGATGGTGTCGACGGCGCAGCACGGCCGCGCCGACAGCGTGTAGTCGAACTTGGCGTACTTGCAGAACCCGCACGCGTGGCACAGGAACGGGTCCTTCTCGTCGTAGTTGATGGCGCTGGGGGCGGGGGGTCTCTTTATTGCCTGATCTACCAGGGAAGTGGGCAGGGCAGTGAGACGAGAATGTAAGCACGATCTGCCATGCTCCTGCCGTTACTGCTCCTGCTTATTGCCGGCAGGAGGAGTAGGAGTCAAAACAGTTTTTTACTAAATGCGTATGAAAGTATTTAATATGATACTTATAACGAAACATGTTTTTTTTTATTGTGTCTGTTTGTATGTTCGTTCGTTTGGTTTGTTCCGGCTAATCTCTGAAACGACAGGATTTATTTTAACGGACCTTTTACTGGATAGCCGATGTTATAAGAAGTCAATTAGGCTACTTATATTTTAGAACTAGCTGCAACCTGCGTTTGCACCCACACAGCTAGTTGAGAGTAAAATTTCATCTATCGTCAAATTTAGGCACGTTTTTTCACATGTTCTACTAGAGAGCCATAGTGTAGACCCGACTTGTACAACGCACCGGCACTTGTGGCACTGGAACACGTTTTCGCCGCAGTTCGCGCACACGCCGGGATTGGCCGGCACCGACTGGGAGCAGCGTGGACATTGCAGAGACTCTCCTGAAAGAATTAACATCATATTGGATCAGTGAGCCTGAAATAATCTATGGAAATACAGAACCCCAGTGCAAAGCAAGTGATTCACAAAAAACAAACTGTAAAGCTTAAAAAATACATTTATAAAAAATCTGTGAGTGTGGTAGCCTTAAGGAATCTACACACTAGTCGTAAACCCCACGCGACCTCCGCTAGCGGGTTCTGGAGAGAAATACTACCAGATGGCTTGGCCAATGTCTCAATTTCAGTATCTAGCAGCCTAAAATATAACATACTCTATTACTTGAGTCGATACACCACGGATCTTCATCATCTATAGCTAATATTATAGCTGAAATATGTAGAATAATTTCAGTGCTGTAACTATAACATTGAAAGAGATATGGGGGAAACCTTTGCCCAGCAGTGGGATCAGGTAAAAAAATAAGTATAACACTAGGTACAGGTTAGACCCACCAGTGGCCTGCTGGTTCTCGTAGAAGTCCGCGTACTCCATCATGAGGTTGCAGGCCACGATGGGCAGCGGGAAGTCCACGCGCACCTCCGCCTGCCCCGACTGCAGCTGCACGCGCTTCGCTTTGTGCCACATGCCTGGGGGAATATTCATATCACGCTACTTACAGAGTATATTCTAACTAGATCAATGGTTCAAAAGTTTTTTAGATACACATACACAACACACCCAGACCAAAAACAAATATTTGTTCTAGGCGGTAATCGAACCTGCGACATGTAGCGCAGCAGTCCGATTGCTCAGCCACTACGCCAAACGTGCCGTCAAAGTGTTCTAAAAGTACGTATATTGTACCAACCTAAGCAGAGTAAAGTTGCAATACCAATTATTTCCAGTCTGCAATACCAATACAGACTCCAGTAATTTCTAAGTTTGTCGCTCCTTTTTAGACACATATATTTAACTCTCAAATAAATGACACATATTCCTTTAACCAGCTAATATTTAATCTCCCGCGCACCGTCAGGTTATTTTAAACTCTGATGCAGTACCAACAAGGTGCACACTCCCTTACCGGGCCTGTTCTTGAGCTCCTGCACGGCTTGCACGGTCCTGTTGTTGTAGTAGAAGTTGATGGTGCGCACCATCTTGCTGCGCTTGATGTCCCCGATGCGGAGGCTGATCCGGCTGATCATGTGGCTGTTCACCAGCTTCACTATCTGAGTGGTCGTCGTGAATTTCGAGTCGATCTGTGGCGATGAGATTTGTATGCGAATGTCAGAGCGTCCTCGAATGAAACTGTTTAGACACATTTCGTTACTAGAGATTGCATCGGTTCTTAATAAAACACGGTACTATTACGTTTAAACTTTCATTATTTCATTAAATTTCATTCCCACCACGTGTACGGGGCTACACGCACTATTTTAAAATTGGCATTTTTGTTTTGTGTTAAATATATATATCCACCAATCCGGACTAGGCCCCGTGGTGGATTATGACCCAATCCTGCTCACGAAAGTGAGGGGAGGCTTTTGCCTACCAGTGGGGCAGTTACAGGCTAATTATTATTATCATTAATTATTATGAGAAAAAACTTTCAATTGTCGTTTACCTTGATGGTGGGCAGTTTGATGGTGGCCATGGGCACCTCGGGGTTGTTGCAGACGAGACAGGGCTCGGACTCCAGGTAGTACCCCTCCAGCTCCACGAAGGCGCCGAGCGCGGCGTACAGCGCGGCGTTGCCGTGCGACGACAGCAGGGAGTTCTGCTGCCGCAGCAGCTCCACGGCGTCACACACGTATTTCTGAACAACATGGAGGCATGTTTAGACCAATGTCGAAGGGTGGACACTCCGTACAAACGATGAATCGGACAAAAGACAAGCGAAACTGTATGCGAAGCGATAGCGTCGTCCGCGTTCATACTCAATAGGTCACCCAACACACAAAATGTCATACAAACTCCCAATCTGCCATCTCACTTATTTTTTTTTAATAGTGTCTCTTCTAGTTTATTAGGGTCTAGTAAGGTATTTATGTCAATATTCTAGATTTAGATTATCTGTTTATGAAAAATTCGACTGAAAGAGCTGAATATGCAATAACATCGGAGTTTTAAGAAATAACATAATTACATTTTGTACTTTTGGAACGTATAAGGGTCGGCACATATCTGACGGAAAATGCGCCGAGCGTATCATGCCCTGTATGCTCCGCACTAACGCATTATTGGTTGAGTGTGAAAGATTGAATTGGTATGTTTTGGGGGTTACTCGACCGATAATACGCTACGAATTTTCCGATAGATATGTGCCTGCCCTATCGGCCGAAATTAATAATCAATTCAATCCAAATTTTACTATCTGGGATTGAATTCACAATCCATTTTTAGGGTCAAATGTGCTAATAACCGATCTGTGGATTGGTTTATAAAGGCACGCTGATTGGAAATCGATCGAACGATAAGCAGCAATCCAATATCGATTTGAATCTTGGATAAGAGATACAATATTAATTTCGGCCGTAAGAGAAAATAGATTGGTAGATAAATATAAATTATCATTTACCTCGGTGTCAATGTCGGGAGTCTTCAGAGTGAAGTACCCGAGGAGGTCGACGAACTGCGCCGCCTTGCGTCCGTACTGCGGCAGCGTGGGCCAGATGCCCCACAGCAGGGACACTAGCTTCGCTTGGTCCGCGGGTGTAGAGTTGCTACAATAAAACAGAACATAAGATAAAGATATAATACAATAAATAAAAAAAATATATTACTTCCCATAATAAATGGCAAAAGAAGTAAGCGACTACACAGGAGCGATATTATCGGTCGACAATATCGTAGCGTGATTTCGATTCATGCCGCATCGTTTCCCATTAACGTAACATTAAATATATCGCCAAAACGCCAGAGATATTATCGAACGAGCACGATATTTTTAGTAAAAACTCGCGCGTAATACGTAGCTGTACGGTAAAATGTACCCGCCTCTGACTTTGAATGCATATTCAGAGTTAGTTTAGCCAATCTCACTTGTATATAGCGAGCAGCAGCGCGTGCGCCTGCCAGCGGACGGCGGTCGTGTTGGTTTCTAGGAGGAATGCCTTCACGAACATCTTCAACTCCTCTTCTGATACCTGGGGAGCATACACATACGTAAATATACAGTTTTGGCATACTTATAATATGCCAATACATGTTGAGTTTTGCAAAAGTAAACCAATCTTTGGTATTTCTTTTGTGTTGGTATAAAAATACAATGGAAACCTTTTTATAGTTATATGAAATTTCGGATTTTACTTTCAAATACTTTCCAAACCCACCTGTTTCAATATCTGTTGAACCAACACGGGCACTCTCTGCTCCTGGAACTTCGATCCATCGGAGACGAAGTTATCGTTTTCAGCGCTTTTCTCACGATCGGTGAGCTCGGATGTCGTCGACTGTAATAAAATTTCATAATTCAATTAAATTATCCCCATCGAAGAATCGCTTCTCCGATCGTGACACAATGCCGGCGTATACCCACCTTGGCGTCCGGTTTGTGGTGCTTGGGGGCGCAGAGCGCGCACTGCAGCAGCTGCAGCACGGTGGGCGCCACGTGCGGGTGCACGCGGCGCGCCACCGCCACCAGCCACGCCAGCGCCTCGCGCCGCTCCACGGCGCACGTGTGCTGCCAGTTGCCGGTGCGCGCGCTCACTATCTCGGCGCAGGCCTGCACACACGCACACGGTCACACGGTCACGCGGGTAGCGCAGCCCACGCGCCCACGGTCCCCACCCACCTTGAGGTGGTCCATGAGCTGCACCAGCTTGTCGTACGCCAGGTCGGAGGCGAGCAGCGCGCGCGCGGCGCCGAGGTGCGTGTCCAGCGCGTGCACGTCGCGCAGCTGCCGGTAGCGCTCGCGCGTGCCGCACAGCAGCAGCAGCAGCTTGCGGACTTGCTTCCTGCGGGGACCGGTGTGACTGACTGAGTGTGACCACATCCGCGCTACTGCGATACGTACACGTACACGTACGACTACACCTGCCGCAGCGAGGAATGTTCGCTGCGGTCGATGCTGGTACAACAAACAAATCCTCCCTATTTACTTTACTAACACCGCTTAAATCATTCCATAGTGATGATGACAATGATGATGATGAAACCTCATCTACGCCTAGAGCATAGACGTCGGTCTAAACGTTCATCTAAGTGATCTCACCTGATGGAAAGCGTCGCGACTCGCGATGTAGCAAACTTCTCTGGCCTACAAACAAAAATTGGACTTTTACTGATATTTGAGCATACAGCCGGACTACGAATTCACCATTTCACGACGTAGCAAGCGATTGTCGAGACATATTTGCTTTTTCACAACTAAACGAAAATATTGCGTAGCGTTTTTTGAGATATCATCATCATCATAATATCAATATTTATATTTCAGGCCACATAAGTAAAACAGAAATATACGCGCGCACCTTGACCTTAATCTCACTTTCCACTGTCAGATCCACACTCCACGTTACTATGCCGTAGTAAGCTGCAAAAGCACGTCGTTTCCTGCGGCTACAAAATGTATGGAACTCGAACATAATAATATAACCAGCACGACTTTCCACCGCCACGACTACGGACCCGTTTGCTTTTGGAAACAAAACACACCCGCATGGCTTACGGCTGTTCCTCGTAGGCTCTGCGGGCGTTAAGGCTCAAAATGTCGTGCGTTGGAGCTCTTACTATTGAAGTAAAACTTCTTTAGGCGCGACTAGGGAGTAACTCAGATTTTTTTTCTGACGGAAGTAACGCTTACTGTAGTCTGTGTAGTTTCCGCTGTTTAAAAAAGGTTACATTGACTTCCGCTGTTTAAAAAAGGTTACATTGACATGACAATGTATCCTTTTTTAAAAAGCGGAACAATATAGCGGAACAAAAAAGAAGTTTTACTTCAATCGCACGTAAAGGTTACACGCACACACTTTTTTCTCTTTGTTTGTATGACTACAACTTGTAACACCGACGTATCCTGCCCTCCAGCCCACTCACCTGAGCGGCGTCTGCTGGTTCATCATGTACTCGCACAGCAGAGTCCGCCAGCGCGCGTCGAAGTTGGCCGGGTCGCAGTGCTTGTGTATCTGGCACGGCAGCCGCAGCGCCATCTCCATCAGGAGTTGCGGGTAGTTGTCGAACACTTCCAGCGCTTGGCCTGCAAGATTGGGACAGCCCTGTTATACTTGCATCTAATGTCTGGCTATTTGCCTTTGCTGCCTGACTATACTTCTTGGTAGTCTCCAACGGATTCTACTGTTCCAAGACATGGCAGGATTTTTCGATTTTCTAACCAGCTCCACTCAAATCCTCTCCGTCAGTAGATATAGAACCCCGAATCTAGCGAAATAGATGTAGGTTGAACTTACTCTTGACGTATTCCTTGACGAAGAACGGCTGCATGTCCGGCAGCGGCTGGGGTGGCTGCGGCTTCAGAAGCTGCTGAGTAGTCGGTGTCGTTCCAGCATCTAAATCGAACGGTATAAAAGCAAATTTTAATTTGGTGCACATAAGATTATTGAGGGGAATCGGTGAGTTCTCGAATTAGGATGCTTAGGCAGATCGGGTTACGTCACCGATGTAGGTAACAAGACAAGACTGCTGGGCTTAAACGGGAGTACTAATCGCAACGGGCACCTGATCAAGGGCGACGTCGCCGAGGCAGACTCAACTAACGATAGCGCGATGACACCTGTCACAGAGGGATGGCCGGAAAGTGGACCAATAGGAGAAAAGAGATCCTCACTAGTGATCCTGTCCTTCCAGTAGGGCAGCAGCGCGGCCAGCACGCGGTAACAGTGCTGCGGCGCGCCGGCGCGCACCAGCGCCGCCGCCGCCAGCCGCGACACGTGCGCCGCGCACGCGCCGCCCGTCACCTCCGCGCGCGCCGGCGGCCCGCCCGTCGCCGACGTCTTCCAGCGCGCCATCAGCACGCCTGCGAAACGTCATTATGACAACCTTCGCTCGAATGCCGTTTATAGGGACGGAGGATGTCCATACAGTATTAGTTCCCACACTCACTGAGGAACCGCATGATGACGAGCTGCAGCTCGCGGCGGTTGGTGCGCTCGTGCACCGGCGGCGCGGCGTCCGCGTCCGCGTCCGCGTCGCTCTCCAGCTCGGACACCAGCAGCTCGAGGCGCTCGATGGCCAGCTGCAGCTCCTTGCGGTCGGCGTCGGGCTCCGGCCGCTCCTCCGGCTGTATGTCCAGCTCTCCCACCAGCAGCGCCAGCAGGCGGTCCAGCACGGCGCGGTCGGTCTCCACGCTCGAGTCCAGGTCGCCGGCGAGCATTAGCACCACCTGGCCGACGATATTATAATTGACATATTATGATGTCACGTTTCTGTTTCTTGAAATTTCGAACTCTATATAAATGGTTTTGTAATTAATTGTTGTGATTTCGAGACGAAATCACTAGAACACATCCCCCGGCACTGCCTCAAAGTTACAGATAGCTGGGGCGACAGTCACGCTACACCTCGTAAGTGCACACAGTCGCGAACGCCGGCGGTTGATCTCTCTCTCTCACCTGCAGGAAGGGTATGGCCCTGACTCCGGGCAGCGTCCGCAGCGTGGGCAGCGCGTCCAACGCCGCGGAGAGCAGCGCCAGCCGCAGTGCGTGCAGCTTGCGCGTCTCCGTCTCCGCCTCCAGCGTGCGCGCCGGCGTCGCCGCGGGCTGCGCCGAGGTCGACGGGCCTGCTGGGAGAAAACACCATTATCAACATCATCAACATCATCAACATCATCAACATCATGATCATCATTATCATCCTGTTCAACCTACCACCCACTGCTAAGCTTATGTTTAACCTCTTTCATGAATATTATCGTGTTTAACCTTTTTCATCAAAATTTAGAGCCAGTAATAACTGAACTCACGTCTCTCGAGCCTTTGCGGTCAGCGCAATCAGACAACTTCTTAATCTAGTCGGGTTGTCTGTGCTCGATAAATAATCGGGGAGCAAAGTTCTCTAATGAAAAAATATATAGCAATGTCTATGATAAACGTTACTAGCCTGCTGTGACAAGAGACGCGGCGACATTGCACGCCGCGGCCCCGGCTGGCGGAGCCGCCATCTCGCCTAGAACCACAAACACATGCACATACATACACGCGGCGACGTAACCATACAAATATCAATAGAAGAATGTACATACTCTACCTATATACCCTATACCGTGTGTACGGCGGGAAGCTATTATGCCAACTTTGCACCTTCATATTTTTTTTATATTTTGGCTTCGCGCTATTTATGTATTAAGCCAGTCCAGTGGGTATTAGTGGCATGGTTACCATAGGCGCTGCTGCGGCCGGAGACGCCGCCGATGCTGTCGGCGCCGGAGCCGCCGCTCTCGGAGCCGGCCGAGCCCGCCGCCTCCGCCGGCGACGTGCGCAGCGTGCTGCCGTCCGTCGCCGCGGTGCTGCCCTCGTCGTCGGACCTACGTGCGAACAAATACAAATACTTAGTGCCCTGAGTATGAGTTTTTACAAGCTCGATAAACTAAAAACTCGATGAAGAGTTTTCGTTCATAAACGCGCCGGTAGGAGCGCTGCACAGGGTCTTCATACAAAAGCGCTAGTTGACGCGTACTATGTCGAGCTAGTCAAATCTCATACTAGGGGTACAGGTAATAAATCACACGTAGCACACGCGTCGCTCGTAGGCTACGACTCGTAGCGCTTAAGGTGGGCGATACACACGTAAAATGAACAGATAAAGTAAATATGAAACAGAACAAAAGAACATCTCACCCGGGCGGCGAAGCCGTGGCGTCGCTGAAGCCGGGCGCGGGCGGCGGCGGCGCGGAGGGCGCGGGCGCGGCGCGGCGCGGCTGCTCCTGCAGCGACAGCGCGATGGCCAGCTCCACCATCGTCTCGTCGTCCGCGTCCGCCGGGATGTCCAGCAGGGCTTCCAGGCCTAAGCGGTTACTCAGTGTCAACAGATATTTTGGCACAAGAAGACTGCTACTTTTTTGTTCAATTATGTGCAATAGATAAGTTAAGATTGCGAGGATCGTGGCGTACTAAAATAGTTAAATAGACAAAATGCGATTTTTTTTATATTTTACTTACAGTTGGACAGTTAACAGTTGGACGTGTATTTATCGGATAAACACATATCGTCAACAACACATTCAAAATACATCCCACGTTAAGCACACCGGAGGCACAGACGCATGCCTACACACTTTGTACACAATAAAGAACTTTCTGCAAATAAAAATAAAGCGTAAATTCGTGTACCTTCCGGCGGCATCATGCCCATGGGCTCGAGCGGATCGTCCACGTCCATGAACTCGTTGGCTTGTTGTTCGTCGCGTGCCGCGCTCGCCTCCGCCTCCGCCTCCGCCGCCGCCGCCTCCGTGATGCAGCCGGAGGACGGGCCGGCGGGCGCTGATGATGCGGCCCCTGTCAAACAGTTCGGTTCAAATATCCGCATAATTAAAGACACCACCTAATACTTAGGATATGACAACTATGACAGGTTACCTGGGGTATTGGGCGGGGACGGGATGTAAACGCGTCGCCTCTTCACTCGGGGGCGAAGCACCCTCATGAGAGCCGCTTTCGCGCCGAAGCTGATGGTCTGGTCTTCAGCCAGGAGTAAAGACAGGTAGATTTGGTTGCCGAATTCAACCTGTAAGAGAATATACACTTCGGTAAACACATCAACTTCTTTTATGTAGGCTGCGCTAAATGGTCAATTTGCTGTACGTCTGCAAAAAGACCGTTAAAACGAAATCAGCGTTTGCCAGCCGTCTGCGCTGTCCCCGTCGATGGATAAGTACTCACGCAGTCGGCGTCCCCGTGCAGCTGGAAGGCGTGCACGGTGTCGGCGAGCGCGTGCAGCGTGTGCTCCGTGTGGCGCAGGCCGTACGACAGCACGGCGGGCGGGCCGCCGGCCGGGCTGCGGCAGCGCGCCAGCCGCCACAGCACGCCGGCCAGCAGCGCGCACAAGTGCGGCGGGGGCTCCTGCTCCCTCGCCCTCTCGTCGCGGGGCCCTTCCTTCCAGTACACCGACCAGTCGCCTGCGTACGACCAAAGTGTTGCAAGTTTTTCTTATTGATAGTTTTGGCTTCGCATGCTTTGTGCTTTTAGCCAGTGTTAGGTTATAAAACTACTATCAAGTATTTTCTATTTTCACAATAGGAAAGTCGAGACATTCTACAATACAGCGGTGGACGCTTTACTGATACTTACAGGAAGTTTTGGGATAACGCAAATGACACACCTATTGGGTTTATATCATTTGCCCGCACTCGTGCACGTTAACGAATACTCATTAATGTAAGTAGTCCAATACTACATATTAACATTGGGATAAACTCAAATATAACAACAAAATGAACACTTTGACATTCCGATTCCCACCGTGCGAGGGGCGAGGCGTCACCTGAGTCCGGGCGCGGCGGCGCGGGCGGCGTGTGCTGCACGAGGTGGTGCGGGCGCGGCACGGCCACGCCGCGCGCCAGCAGCACGAGGCGGAAGTACGCCTCGGGGTCGATGTTGTGCGCGTCCGCCGTGTCGCGCAGCTCGCGCAGCGACGCGCACACGTACTCCAGGATCGCGCGGTCCTGCGCGGGAGAGGTCGACGCGTGTAACGTTCCCAATAATGAATGAGACGTCGGTATGCGGTATGTTACGTCGTCCGAATACCTACCTTGTACTGGTGGTAGTTGGTGTGGTGCAGCGCGCGCAGCAGACACTGCGCCCGCGCGTGCAGCACGGCGCCGGCGGGCGCGCACAGCAGCTTGCGCGCCGCCTCGGCGCCCCCGTCGGCGCCCGCCGCCGCCGCCGCCGCGGGCGCGCCGGCGCCCAGCTCCAGCGCCTCCAGCGCCGCGCACGCCAGCCGCTCCAGCGAGCTGGGCTTGCTGGCGCCGCCGCCCGCGTCCGACTCCTGCACGGAACGTCACATTCTAGTATTGAGAATTCTACGAGATAGCCACAGTTGTAAAGACGCTCATATTTGCCCACTCTCAAAAGATATAAAATGACGATGCATAGGACTCTTCTGAGAGTTACATCAAAAACGTCAAATCAAACAAAAACATAGATTACATACTTGTGCCACTTTGCTAGTCGACGGGCACGTCGATGGATCTTCGTTTTCTTCTGGCCATCCGAACTGCTCTTTGTTCTTGCCGTAGACCTGAAAAGAAACTCCAACGTCAATTCAATTCTATTATATAATATTACCAATTATCTTTTATTAGAATGTATGAATGTAGTAATCATACCTTTACGGAGTCCACCATGGTGACCCCGTCAGGGTCCTGAGACGGGCCGAAGTTGATGCGAAGTTTCTTGTCCGCTTGCAAGGACTCCTCTCTGGTCAGAGGTATGTCGAACCAGCGGTTGCGAACGACGTTCGTCTGAATCGGTCTGCCGTATATCTGTGAGTCACATATTATAAAGTTGCAATTTAATTTATGAAGCCATTATTTATATTCCACTTAACCCCAGGCTGGACACTCCGTACTAAAAAGGTACTCAAACCCACCAGAGAGAGACAACACGCTAAAATATCATACAAAATTCCGATCATGCTATCTCGCTTCAATTGTCAACTAAATGTGGTATTGTCGGAAATAAATGTTGCTAAATGAAACAAAAAACATTGTTTATGACAACACACGCTTCATGGCACATAAATAAATGAGTATCGTAATGGCAAATATAAACTTACATCGATGAACAGCGGCGTCCGAGCCACGTCTTGCGTCCCGAGCAGCACGCGGATGCCGCAGATGACCATGTTGGGATCAGAGTTGATCACTTCCATGATGAATCCGCACATCTTCGTCGAAACCACGTATAGGCCTGTGTGATAAGATTTAGCGATAACACTATGATGTTATGTTCATAATTCAATGACATTTAGGAACGAACGGACGTTTTGGGGCATAAAGCAGATTCCGGATTATGGTTTTTGGAATTAGAAGTTCTCGATTACTCCCCCGGTACTGGGTTTTGTTTCATACGGTTAATTTAACCCCATGTACGTATGTTGCGTTTTACTAACCGGTGGTGTTGAGCCGATGCTTGATCTGAGCCGTGTTGTAGACTTGCAGCAGGTCATTGCCCCCGAACTCGATGTCCGTCATCGCGACGCAGTGCTCGAAAAAGTCGATCGGGAACTGAGGCGCGCCGCTCGGCCCGGATTTCGTAACCGCCTGTGCAACAAAGTATAGATTTAGGCAGAGTCTTCACAGAGGAAGACGAGTCTTCGGCTAATGGCAATAAGGTCGCGATCCCTACTTGCTGCGATTTCCCCTTCGCGTGATGGGACACGACCCTCGGCTTGCGGCGCGGCGCGTGTATCGGCTGTATGGCGGGCGACAGCCAGTAGCCGGTGCACTCCGGGCTGGCGGCGTACATCCGGAGGCTGCCGTCTTCGCAGAGCAGGATGAGCGTGCTCTTCTGCTCGCCGCCCGCGCCGCACCAGTGCCGGACCGCGACCATGTCCGTGATCTTCGCTTTGGCGGGAACCACCTGCGGGAAGAAAGGTAAGTATTATACTTGTCCTGCGACCGCTCTACCAGCACAGTTTAGTACACGAAAGACGTCCGGGCGATAAATCGAGGTCGCACAGTCGTCCGATGATACCTACATCCGAAGAGTGGCGTACCTTGATCTCCTGCACGTAGATGTGGTCGGGCGTGAGCATGAGCACGACGGGGTTGTTGGACGCCTGCATGACGGCGGACACGAGGCCGGGGTGGCCCGCCACCTCCGCCCACTGGCACAGCGACTGCGCCGCCTGCTTGCCGCGCCCGCCCTCCTTGGCCGCGCCGCCGCCCGACAGCGCGATCATCGCCGTGCCTGGACACCGAGGGACTTATTAACAGAAACGAGCACAGTGGCGCTTCATCTCACGAAGTCATAATCGATTCAACTCTTATAAGAAGCCACAAAACTCTGAAATACCACAAAGCTTAGTTCATAATAAAGCATTAAGATTTTTCTTTCCCCCTTTTCCTTACTGATCTCACCTTTAACGCTTTCCTCGACCGTATTGAGCGGGGCCAGGAAGCTCTTGCCTTGAGCGTACGAGAAGAACAGCATCTTCAGCGTATGCGAGTAGTAGATGGAGACTCCACCGCCGCCCACGAGGCCGGCAACATCCTAGAAACCAAATATTTAGTTATATAGCCGCACCTAAACACACACGCACGTACGTACGCACATTGATAACCGCGTATACAGAACATTCACACTGCTACATAACATTGCAGCTCTATATTCACAGAAGAAAAATAAATTGTTTTGAAATTATGTGCGCCGCTGAACGATCGCTCGGATCGCCATTTCCGTCGAACTTTCACTCACTTTCTGCTTCGACTTTTTGTCACGTCTAAGCGCGTAAGACAATCAACGCTTTCATTCATTAGCGTCTCTAGTCTGTTACATATCGAATCGCGTTACGACTTGTATAACTAACAAAGTTGAGGCCCTGGTATCCAACCCACCTGTATCTCCGGGTGCAGCACCTCCAGCGTGTTGGTGACGTAGAAGGTGCCGAGCGTGGCGCGCGACTCGTCGCTCATCGGCTGCCAGTAGATGTGTCCCGCGGAGCTCATGCACAGCATATGCATGACGCCGTCTTGGTTCACGAACGTCACGTCGCGGACCTGACGTGACGGAATAGATTCAATTTAATTTGATGTCCTAAACATAAGTGGTCTGATGAAAAATTTGAGAAATTGTACTTTATGGCGCTTAGGAGACGTCCGACTTGCCAGTTTGCTTACGGAATGGACACTCAAACGCCGGAGATAACCTAATATTGGAAGCTTATAACTATGGAAACGAAGTAACTGAAATATTTCAAACTCATTTCTATTCTAAAATGTGTCACCTTTCCACTGGGAACCAAAAAGTGGTGCATGGGGCTGGCGAGGTCCTTGCTGAGGTCGAATATCTTGACAAAGTCGGCGGTGACGAGCGCGAGCTGCGTCTGCGAGCCGGGCAGCCAGATCGCCTTGATCACGTAGTTGTTGGCCTCCAGCCCCGTGCTCAGCACCAAGTGGTCGGCCACCGTGCCTGGGAGGACATAGCGGTTAGCACCATACCATCCCAAGTTGGGCGTGAATGTCGGCGGTCGAAACGCAGCGTTTCGAACGCTTGCTAGTACTGTACGCAAATATAATTGCTAATCAAAGCAAGCATTGCAAAATCGCGTGGATGATTCCAAGCATTTGTGAGAAAAAGACGAACGTACGTGAACGTTGCAAAGATAATAATTCTTATTCGTATAAATCTGCTGTTGTAAACGGTAATTTTCCGTGAAATTCATCTTTGTACAGTAAATAAATGAAAATAAACTTACGAGATGACAATGGGAACTGGCTTGCCAATCCATAAATGCCAGCTACAGATACAAAGCAAAAAATATACATGGATGGTATTCTCTGCAAATGACGCGTGAGTTATGAGCAGACATGTTATACATTTTCTGGCGTATCTGCAAGCAGAGTGCGGGTGGCGTTCATACATTCGGAACGTTTGGAGACAGTTTGCGTGCCATGGTACAGGCTTATGCTATGCAACAAGGCGTAAGAATCGTGAGGTAAGAGACAAACGCGATAGCCCGTAGTCCACGTGAAATAAGAGCTATTATTCTATATTCCACGCGTCCTTCCATATCGCTGCACGCTATCACGTTTGTCCTTCACTACCGATAACGGATTAGCGACAGAGCCATTCGTGTCACCAGCAACGCCACATGTTGCATCAAGTTGCAAAGCATGGCTCGCAACACGATGTGCTACCGTAACAATCGAACGTTCCCACTTGCGTAGGAACATCACTTACCTCCGCTATTGAAAGTGAGCACATGACACTCTTTGAGCCCGCAGACGGCTAACAGATCCTCGTTCCAAGGGTTCCCGCTCAGGCTGAGAACGGTGAAGGGGATCGGCGCGGACGACAGCCGCGTCAGTGTCAGCTTGTGCTTCGAAGAGTCCGCCTGCTTCAGCAGCGCTGATAGCTGCAGCACTGTGATTTTGCCTGGGGAGGAGAAGTCTTGATTGCCACAAAAAAGCTCTTCGACAAACATCGTAGAATAGATCAATCCAAAGCAACATAATATCTCTTTCCAACACGTCTGCCCATCTAGTTTGCAGTAGGGCTGTGTGCGACATTACCTTTCTCGTGCGACACGGCGAGGTGCTGGCGGCGGCCCTGCGGCGAGGCGAGGCAGCACATCGCGACGCGCCGCAGTTTGTGCGCAGACATGAGCTGTCGGATGATTTGCCCGTTCTCCCCCGTATAAGACATGCGGACGTTTTCGAACGCGCCTTCTTGGGACCCTATGAAATTACAAAAAAAGTGCATCGCGATATTTAGCATCCAAAAATATAAACACACCATGGCCTGATTTTTTTGTAATAATTCAATGATAACCCTATCGACTGCGCCATAAAACTTCACGAAGACGACTATTTAGGTACAGGGTACTGACGAAATGAGCGCTTTGACGACAACGACGAGGAATGTTGAAAGAAAACAAACTTGTACCGAGAGATTACTGGAGGTTATTTATGACACGACTTGGCTTGTTCAATGTTTATCTTTGTATGTTAGCTAATGGCAAGGGTAGAAAGATAGACGTTACCCAAAGTGGCGAGCATCAAGTTGTCCGTGTGCGTGAACTTCTTCTCCCCGAGATGCAGCTGTGCGAGCGCGCGCTGCGCGCGGCCGTGCGCGCCCGTGGGCGCGTGGCGCTCGCACGCCGCGCGCACCGGCGTGCCCAGCGCGCCCAGCAGCCGCCGCGCGCGCGCCGTGCACTCCGCCCACTGCGGGTACGCCGCCAGCCACTGCCGGCAGCCTGAGGGGGGACGGTTGCATTAAGTGAGCTGTATTCGTTGCTAGCAAATACGAAATTATATCGATGACATATTTTCTTCTCCACCTTGTATGTTGCTAGCGAGCACGGGGCGCCTCGGTGGCGCCAGCAGCGCGGGAGGAGTGGGGCTGGAGGGGCGGCGACGCAGCGACGGCGCGGGCGGAGTTTCCTCTGCGCCGGTGCCGCGAGATCCGCCCAGGGTCACCGAACGCTTCACTAGCGCTTGACAGCTGGAACAAATACGTTTTAATTTGTATGCTATTCTCCTATTTGTGAGATTATTTGTGAATGATGTGACAGTGACCCTCACCTAGAGTCGGGCTTGGCGCCACAGTCGCAGAAGAAGTTCCCGAACTTGGCGTAGGACACGTCGTGCCCCCGGTGGCACACCCGGGCGCACACGGTGCACACCCCGACTCCGTCCACCATCTTGCACGTGTGGCAGTGGTACCAGTGCTGGTTCATGAACTCGCGTTGCGTCACAGTGAACGTGCACAGTTTGTATTGGAGCATTGTGTCTTCATCCTGTAGATATAATATAGGAACGTTATAAAATGAACTGCTATACATCAATTATCTCTACAGATATAGGAGTAGCGGAGTGTGGAGTAGCGCACAATTAAAACGGAAGAGTAATATAATAATATGACGTCAGCAATCGTGTGGAAATCATTCGAAATGTACACCAAAATGAACGTACGGAATCATCGGCGCTCGTGTCGTCGTCGTCCTGTTGCTCGTCTGTGTATTCGAGGTCGAACCCGAGGTCGGAGGGCGACTCCCAGGTGGGGCTCACCGACCGCCATGCTAAACGACGCACAAAAATATTAGCTGAAAAACTATATATTAGAATCTACACTAATATTACACAAAGGAGGAAAATTGTGATTGAGATTCTGAGAAATATTACTTATGGGTCATTCCCATTTGTCACCCGCCTCCATGTCCCCAGTGGTGACAACTGGGCATGATTTTTAAAATGTGTCCCTATTGTCACCACTGGTGACGTCCCTCTGCTGACAAATGGGAATCGTTTTAAAGTGCGTTCCATTTGTCACCACTGGTGACGTCCCCACTGGTGACAAATGGCACTTGTTTCTAAAGCGGGTCCCATATGTCACCTCTGGCGACATAATTGGAAAATTAAATTCATACGTCCACAGTTGGTGACGAAGAATCTCTGGCGGTAGGTAAAACTAACCTATAATGTGAATAAAACAAACATTTAGTGACATTGTTAAAGGCAAGATCATACTAATATCTCGGATGTAAAAAAAGTTAATGCTTTTAGATTTAAAATGTTTAATGAAAAAAATTGTGTAAACACTGTTGAATCATAACATTATACAAAATAATTTACTTTCATAAATCGAATAATATAGGCACTAAACATCTAGGCACAGTATTCCTTTATTTCTAACACAGTTTAATCAGAATAATTATTCACAATAATAATTGTCTATAAATGTAATTAATACACCCAACATCTAGTCATATTACTGTATTTCTATCACAGTTAAATCACATTAATTGGCTTTCATAAATCTAATATAGGTAGGTACTTAATCTAAGGACTATATCTCTATCACAGTTAAATCACAAAATTATTCACAATAATTGACTTTCATAAATCTAATATTATTATATTTAATACCTATCTAGGCATATTTTTATATCTCTATCACAGTTAAATCACAAAATTATTCACAATAATTGACTTTGATAAATCTAATATTATTATACCTACTTAATACCTATCTAGGCATATTTTTATATCTCTATCACAGTTAAATCACAAAATTATTCACAGTAATTGACTTTGATAAATCTAATATTATACTTACTTAATACCTATCTAGGCATATTCTTATGTCTCTATCACAGTTAAATCACAACATTATTCACAGTAATTGGCTTTCTAAACTGTAATAATATGATACTTAATACCTATTTCTATATCTCTATCACAGTTAAATCACAACATTATTCACAATAATTCACTTTATGTAGTTCTAGGTATTAAAATCTACAAGTTTACAAGCCTCTGAATTATGTTATATCATAATAGCATTTGTCACAATCATGTTAATCTCAATAATGTAGTTTCAGTAACCAGGGCAACATTAGTGCCTTAATGTTTCCAAAAAATGTCCCACTGTCATATTTCCATGCACTAACTCCATTTGAGTTTCTTGTATAAAATCATCGGTAAGCACATATTTCTTCCTTCTTTTCTTCAAAGGATTTGTTTTTTTCGTGATCATAACGTTGCAGACTTTGTAATATGCTGAATCCTTTTTTATTGTATTTAGGAAATGAATGATGTTTGGCTTCTTCGTTCCTATCTCTTGATTAAGTTTATGATTCCACGCTTCTAAGATGTTGGTTGTTCGGTGATGTTCACCATATGCACACCAGACACTTATAAATTTTTTTTTCAACCACTGCTTTTCCATGTATTGCCTAAACTTCCTTAAATCATCTTCCTGTGTATTATTTCGGGTGATATACTTCCACCCTTCTAGTATTTGGTGTGACGGCAATAGTGGTAGCACAGCACTGAGTGCGACCTCTGTAATTTTTTTTCGGTCTTGAGATTTAGTTATGCCAAGTTTACGGCCCTTCTCCCAGATGGCTCTATTGTAGTGGAAGTAGCATCCTTTTATTTCTACAGACGGAAACACTTTTGCTATAGCGCTCATAGCTGCTCTTTCGTAATCAGTCTTGTATTTCGTTGGATTCCACTCAGGTATCTGTGCTTTAATCAAGGAAAACAAAATAATGTACGATTTCGTCTTCCTGTCCTTCATTAGTGCGTACACTAGTGGCACTATATTTGTTGCTTTCACAGTGCTTCCTAAATCCCCGTGTATTACATAAAGTTGCTCAAAGGGTTCGGGGCAACTTTTGAAAGTCCCATCACTGTAAAAGTGTCTCACTTCAATCATCTTTTTTTTTGCATTTTCCGAGCAAAAAATTAATATTCGGTTGTTATCTTCTACATAATCAGCCAAAAGGAAATTTTCAAATCTCGGAGGTGTTTGTACCTTGCAGGCTTCTTTTGATTTCATTTTTTTCACTCCAGCTGCTGTATTTCTGAATCTGTAGAGAGATGACTTCACACTTTCAAAGTTCGGTATTTTGCATATTAAATCGAGCCCAGAATTTTGAAACGACCCAATCATAATATCATTATATGATTGAGGCACCGATGGGAAATTTCCTTTCGATATTGCCTGTTTGCAAGAATAAATTCGCTCTTCAACTTCATTCTTTAAAACGTCCGGTGTACAAGAGTGGGCAGTTTCGTGAATTATATTGTTGTCCTGAAAAAACAAGTAAATTTTGACTGATGTACCTATTTATATACAATTCTTTGGATGTAACCAAGTGAAGTCTGCAGTGTCTATTGAGACAAATGTTTATGCTAGAATAAATTAATAATCTTAACACTTAAATAATAATTTTACATGCATTCATAAAACATTAATAGTATCAATCAACCATTGATTTGCTACAAGAAAAGAATGATAATAAAATAAGCCACGGAAATTTACTAGCACTCTGATGAGAAAATAAAAAGAAATAGTAATTTTATTATAGTTATTGAACGAATTAAATGAAAGAAACTTACTTGTATTTTCATAGTTCCTTTGCACTGTTTTCTTCGATTGATACATTCCCAGACCGTTAAACCACTTTTATGTCTTCTTTTTACATGAAACTGGTATCCTGCGCGAAGCAGAATCGTCCCGTTACGTCTTTTAATATATGTTAATGACACTCCACGAGAACTGCATGACGCGTCCGGCTCTGACATGGTTGGGAGTGCACTGGGTAAAACTAGTCTAGAGACCAGGGTCCGTTCACACAGACTTGCGCGGAGAGGAGCAGATTTTTGTCACGTATAAAACAGAGATTTTAATCAATGTGCTAAGGTTTTTTTTACATGTCACTTCTTTTATTGTGACAAGCTCAATAATAAAAGAAGTGACATGTAAAAATAAACCATATCACAATAATTAAAAGCTGTTTTAAACGTGACTAAAATATTTTGCCTTCCTCCGAGCCGGTCTGAGTGAACGGACCCTAAGCGGTCGTCACAAAGGGCAATTCCTATTATTTTCGCACTAGACGAAACCGGTTTATGTAAAGGACAGGTAGATTTTGGCGCAACTCTCTCTCTCCCCTGCACAACTACTTTCTAGGAATTTTGATTAACGTTGTGATGAAACGTTGATAATAATATGATAAGAACATTTACATTTATTTCAAGTCTATTTTATTATTGAGAGTAATATACCGATTAAACTGTGAAATTAATATTAGAAATTAGGGAGCATGAACGCATTAGATTTAATTTTATAAAGTCAATTATTATGTTTATTCATATTTCGGTACAAAACAAAATCGTATTAGTTATATGTAGGTACACCATTTATAACTCATGACCGGCTGGACCGATTTTCATGACTTGCTTTAATTGGATTTGTCTGTGTTCCGAATAACAGATAACTATTAAAACATGAGAGAAAATTACGGAAAAGAGATAAATATGGATCATAAATTTTCCCGTACATTTTGGAAATGGCTTGAAGTTGATAGGATAACGTCTACCGGGCCAGCTAGTTATTGTATAAAATGGTATGATTGAACATTTAGAAAACAATATTGAAACATTTTAAGTAGGTAGATAGAGTATTAAATTGTAGGGTGACATATGGGACCCGCTTTAGAAACAAGTGCCATTTGTCACCAGTGGGGACGTCACCAGTGGTGACAAATGGAACGCACTTTAAAACGATTCCCATTTGTCAGCAGAGGGACGTCACCAGTGGTGACAATAGGGACACATTTTAAAAATCATGCCCAGTTGTCACCACTGGGGACATGGAGGCGGGTGACAAATGGGAATGACCCTTACTTATAAAAGCTATAGTATTATTGCAGAATAACATTGTATGTTTTATTCCGGAAAAATACAGTTCTTACAGGAAAATGGTAGTACTTATGCTGGTGAAACTGCGAGATGCAGCTAGTTTTAGCTCGGGCCGCGCGGAGCAGAATACTTCTGCCTATGCACTAGATGCCGCTGGATTCCATGTAGTGGTTGAAGTCGCCACATACCAAGCTTCTCCAGCACTTCGGGACTGCTTAGGTTGTCCACGCTGTGTCGTGTACTCACTGTGCGGTTGCGCAGTGTTGATGGCGTGCAGTGCGTCGGCCAGGTAGGACAGCAGCACGCAGGCGGACTCGATGAGCGGCGCCAGGCTGCCGTCCACCTGGCCCTCGTCCAGCTTCTCCAGCACTTCGGGACTGCTCAGGTTGTCCACGCTGTGTCGTGTACTCACTGTGCGGCTGCGCAGTGTTGATGGCGTGCAGTGCGTCGGCCAGGTAGGACAGCAGCACGCAGGCGGACTCGATGAGCGGCGCCAGGCTGCCGTCCACCTGGCCCTCGTCCAGCTTCTCCAGCACTTCGGGACTGCTCAGGTTGTCCACGCTGTGTCGTGTACTCACTGTGCGGCTGCGCAGTGTTGATGGCGTGCAGTGCGTCGGCCAGGTAGGACAGCAGCACGCAGGCGGACTCGATGAGCGGCGCCAGGCTGCCGTCCACCTGGCCCTCGTCCAGCTTCTCCAGCACTTCGGGACTGCTCAGGTTGTCCACGCTGTGTCGTGTACTCACTGTGCGGCTGCGCAGTGTTGATGGCGTGCAGTGCGTCGGCCAGGTAGGACAGCAGCACGCAGGCGGACTCGATGAGCGGCGCCAGGCTGCCGTCCACCTGGCCCTCGTCCAGCTTCTCCAGCACTTCGGGACTGCTCAGGTTGTCCACGCTGTGTCGTGTACTCACTGTGCGGTTGCGCAGTGTTGATGGCGTGCAGTGCGTCGGCCAGGTAGGACAGCAGCACGCAGGCGGACTCGATGAGCGGCGCCAGGCTGCCGTCCACCTGGCCCTCGTCCAGCTTCTCCAGCACTTCGGGACTGCTCAGGTTATCCACGCTGTGTCGAATACGAGCTTTGTTAGGCTACATCACAGGGTGGACACTCCATACTCAATAGGTACTCAGCACCGCAGACGAGAGACAAGACGCTCAAAATGTCACACAAAATCCCGATCATGCTATCTAACTTTAATTTAAAAATAGACAGTGCCCCTTCTTATAGATTATTAAGAGGGCACCGAGTAAAAAAAGCCGAAACGGCAGTTACGGTTTTGGGCGATATTATCTATTTTATAAGTGAAATGAACAGAAAAGACTTACTATTTAACGTTACAGTGAATGTATCTACAGATTGACGGAGCCATTAACGAAGATAATGTTTAGTTTATTAAAAAAAACAATGTAAAGTTGAGCAAAAACTGTAAAAAGATCTCTTGGTATTTTAATGAAATTTGATAACTAAATAGAATTTCATTTCAAACCACATATACAGAAAAATGTGCAAATGCTTATACTACAACTTCGGAGTTTGATCAATCAAATATGTTACCTGGTTATTTAGATACAGATAGTTTAAAAAGCACCTCAAATCCCCCATACATTTTTACTATGGGCTCGCTGCGGTAACTAAATACTCTTCGCGCGCGCTCGTAAATTCAGTACCCCACGAGAGCTCAGAGCGAGACCACGTCTCGTCGCGGTCCGCTGACAGCGAAATAATTGACCGCGATCTATTGTGTACGTATACGCGTTGCTTGCACTGCTGCTAGCAGAAAGTGAGGTAAGTTCTTTTTTAGATAATTGTGTTTTATCCTATGATTGTTATCTGACATGTTTTACTTAGATTTATATTGTATTCTATTGAGAAATATTTATACATTCCAATAATAAACTCTTCATTGTGCTTCCAGTATGTATACTTTGTGGTGCATTACTTCCGGCTAGCCATATTTTGTCATTCTTGTGTCAACTACCAATTTGAATAGTAACTCAATGTATTTGTTATTTGAATTTCTTGCATTTTTATTAATCTAGACTGCCGAAACTAATAAGTTTAACATATTCGACCTTCTTTTGTTTCAGTAAAAAATGGGGTAAAGAAAAGATTCATATTATGTCAAAAAAAGAGATTCCACATCCCGAAAAAAAAAAGTACCATCAGGTAATTAAAACCCATATTTTTAGCAGTAGTGAGAAGAACTATTCTGCAGGGTGAATCAATAGAATGGCGTCAGGAGCGAAAACAACGGCTTACGGCATCCATTTTTGGCAGTGTGCAAACGAAGGCAGTTTAAATGCGGACCATTGGTCAAAAATATAGTAAACGAAAAGAAATTAGACCACGTCAAGTCCATACAACATGGCCAAAGTCATGAACATCTAGCGCGACAACAAATTGAAATTCATCTGAAAACTCCCATTGAAAGGTGTGGATTGACTGAGAATTGCCATTTTTAGGAGCAAGTCCAGATGGTCTTTTGGAGGAAGATAGAATGTCAATTGACGTCGGTGTTAAAGAGAAGAAATTACTTTCTGGAAAGTAGGCTAGGATGGCCGTGTAAATTTAAATAAAAAACATGATTGGTATTTCCAGGCACAAGGCCAAATACATGTCACACGAAGAAAAGTATGCGTATTTGCAGTTTGGACCGATGTAGACATGAAAATAGAAATGATTCAGGAAGACATAGAATTTTGGAGTGACATGGAAGGAAGGTTAAAAAAGTTTTACTTTGATTGCTTACTGCCAGAATTAATTGACTCCAGATTAAATAGGCAAATGGAAATAAAAGAACCCGAGAACATTCTCACAGCAATTAGAGAAAGAGAAGCTAATATTACCACTAAAAGAAAAATGTGTAGCAATAACCCTGCTCTTAAACGTAAGAAGCAAATGTAAAGACAAAATAAAAACTTATATCAAAAAAATATACCGCCGAAAAACTGAAGAGCTATAAATAATTAAAATTTTTATTTAATATTAATAACTAAGTTTTTAAACTAATGTAAATGTGTTGATTTAACATTTTTCTTCTTTACTCCTAATATAACTGTGTGTGACTACGATTAAAATATACGTATATACAATAATTTTAGCTCGTTTTTATTTATCTCTTTCTAACTTCGTACTAACTGCACTAACTGCCTGTGGTTTTCTTGTTTTCTATTATAGAATTTGAAATACTAAAATTATTGTAGGTATAAGGTCATTTGGCTTACGGTCATAATGTTTACTGAAAGCTAGACATGTGTAAGTGATGCAATTGATGCATTACATTTCATATTATTATCAGCTACTGTTATACCTAATCATCATCTAATTAAGCTACATAATTATTTAATTGGTTCTACTCACTAAACCCCCATTTTACCAATTCATAAGTTACCTATTTTTGTCGCCCCCCGTCGATTGAACGGACATAACATGTCAAGCTAGTTGTGTGCGTTCCTCACGCACACAACTGGCACAGCGGGTCAAATACCGAATTTGCGGCCGGTTCATAAGGTCGGTACAGACTTAACGTATTCTATGGCTACGTTTAAAAGTCAACGCATACCTCACAACTTTCCAATTCGGTAAATAATGTTGCGTTGTGTGTGTTAGCACTGTTGGGATACATGTGCATAAAGTTTATCACACATATCAACACATATCCGCCGTCCGCCGAGCGCGGGTCTCACTTCGATTTAGTCAAGAGGAATTAGTGCACAATCCACCAAGCCCGATCCGGCTCAGTCCATCAGATACTTCCAAAATTTCTCAGGCATGTGGATTCCACACGTTTTTCTTCGCCGAAAAGCGAGCGATAATCACGTTGATATTTTTACAAGTGTCAACAAAGGGACAGTTTGGCTTACCACACAGACAGCCAGTTGATGACCGCCGGGAACAGCTGCTTGTGGTCCTGGCCGGCGTGCGCGTCCGCCAGCCGACACATCTCGCGCAGGATGAGCGGCGAGGGCGGGCTGTCGCCGCAGATGCCGATCAGCGTCGAGATCATGCGCGAGCTCACCTCGAATGGGCTGCGAACAAGCGAATTAACCTCTTAACTCTTATACAATAGGGTAGAAAATACTGTACAAAACACATAAGGTACGGGATGGCGTAATCCGGCACGTTTCGTTATTCGCCAATATGTGGATGAATCACTCACCAGTGAGTGACGATATGCTTGCACAGGAGGGTAAGCAATGCCGCATGTTCATTAGAAGACTCGGCGAGGGTCATCGGCGGCTCGGCAATGCCGCCGCTGCCGCTGCCTGCACCATTCTCCTTGCCGCCTTCAGACCAGGTTACTTCTGTTCAGGGAAAATTATAAAGTTAACAGATACATCGATACGTTTGATGTTTCTAATCGATCGAATGGCTGAAATTAAATGTTTACGTACCTGAAGCGGCGCTCTGTTGTCCGTCCTCAGATTGCACTCTCGGTGCTGGAGACCTGTCAAAACACACACATTATAGACTTCCGAGACAACACATTGATTTAATCAACCAATGTCGATTGGATGCTTCTTGCCTACAACTACGAAGGCGTACATACGGTTTCAATAGCTATGTACATTAGAGCGACCAACGGCATTACAATATGTTAATATGCATTGGACATACTATCGTCCCAATAAAACTGTCAGTTCGATCTAATGGAAATCAGCTCTAAGAGCTATTACGTTTATACTCGAGTACCTAAATCTCAAATGACAAAAGTCTACTATGAACCTATAATCTCAAAATGTCCTATTCTACAAATTACCACGAAATGGTTTGGGCAGAATACCGCAGGGGGAAATACACAAAACATTCCAAGCGGGACGACAGTGCAGATCTTGTCGTAAGAAAAAAAAACATACAGTCGAATTGGGAACCACCTTTTTTTTTAATTTCGATTGAAATGACTCACGGAGTGTCAAAGACGGGTAGATCGGCGTCGTTCCTCTGCTGCTGCTGTGCGGCGGCGGCCTCGCTCTGCCGCTCAGCTTCGGAGCGGAACACGCTGCGCAGCGCATTCCGCAGCGCCACCGACGCGGGGTTCCCCCCCGCGCCCTCCGGCGCGGAGGACGTCGGCGTGGGCAGCTCCGTCTCCGCCGGCGAGTCGTTCGCTGTGCTAGTTTGCGTGGCTGACGAAATAATTTTTCATGGTTAGACAATAGTTAAAGAAAACCACTATTGGAAAGATTTCGTTACTGATTTCTTATGTTTTTTTATATAATTTCAGTCTATAGAACAGTGACAAGTTAGAATTCCGCTCTCATCCTTCCGCTCGATGTCAATGATGGCGCGCTTTTAATTAGGAATGGACAGCGCTTTTAGCCAAAACACAATAAAATCTTGCTCTGCGATTCTTATTACATAGTTCACGATTTTTATTCAATAAACACTTTGTAGTCGCAAAGAAGCGATATTCAGTCACTTCAGCCAAATGATTCCTTGTATACACACTTGTCTACATATTAAGTTTTTTTTTGTGTTCACAGTTTCCTTTGTTCTGTGGTATTTCAATAGTATATCTATCCATACATCTACCTCGCCCCACCCACCTGTGGGTCCAAAGCAGATCTGGTGCATGAGGCTCGCCAGCCGGCGCTGGTCGGCGATGCCCATGAACTTGCACACGGAGATGCAGAGGGCGCTGTTGAGGTGGTCGCCCACCTCGCAGGACAGGAAGATCTTGACGAACAGCCTGTGGGCAAGCGGCGGTGGTCAGATACTAGCTGTGCCGCGCGGTTTCACACGCGTTCACTGTTACCCCGCGGGCAAAATCGCGGGGCGCTGCTAGTTATAAAATAAAGTACTCTTTATAACATCCGCTATCATCTATCCCGTCGTGATCGGTTCAGCCGTTAAGCCCCGAAACAAACAAGCAGACAAAAACAAAATCTTTTTGTGTGCGCTGTAAACGTTTGACGTTAGAAGTGACGTCATACTAAGACGTTCACGGTGCTCGCGGCCTTCACGGTCGGCAGTGTGTTCCGCCACAGTCATTTTCGTTCACAACGCTCCCAAACTGGACCGCACATTAGCAGTGTATACGTCGTGTTCAATGTAAGCGCATTTCGGAACGCGGCCTTAGTAAAAAGCTGTTATTTCGATGGTCCAACCGCGCCGTACTACTTACTTGATGACTCTCTCCGCGTACCAGGAGCGAGCGTTGGTGATGGACAGCAGTATCAAGCCGAGCGTGTAGTCCGAGTTGTCGGTGAACACGCTCTCGTAAGCCATCTTGCCGGGCGGCCGGTCCAGTATCTTTTCCCAGTACTTCACCTAAACAGACGAACAAGTACAATACAAGGTACTAATATTATAAATGCGAAAGTTTGTGTGTTTGTTAGTTCTTCACGCTTAAACGGCTGAACCGATTTCCATGAAATTTGGTATGCAGATAGCTTATCTCCGAAATTAACACATAGGCTACTGTAAATCCTGAAAAAATATAGTGCTCCCGTCCACGTAACTGGAACCGCGGGCGCAACTAGTTTGTCTATAAACGCTAATTGCAAAAACATTATTACTATAAGCGTGTGGGTTATAAGTGTACAGTTACATAGTATGTTACTTGTCTATCATTAGTCGTATGAGGTTGAGCTAGCCTAGTGTTAGTTTCTTGTGACGTGTTCAATGACAGCTATCAGTTGATAACAACCGGGGTTCAGTTGCGATGGAAAATCGCACAAAACTTACGAAAAGTCACAGGCCGAGGATCAAAGCCGGTGTCGTTGGATTCTAAAGCGCACAAGTTACCGCTTGGCTATCATCTCTCTAATAAATTACTACTGTATCTACTAAGAGTTATTCTATGGTAGTAGTGTAGTCAGAATATCGTGCGGCGTGAAGTCTACGGTGAGTCTTACCATGTGCCGCAAGGTCTTCTCAGTGGACGGCTGGAGATGGTCCACCAGCACCGGATATGTGGTCCGGATGATGTGTTCGTGGATCAGCTGCTCGGCTCTGTTCACTTGGGGCACCAGCTCGTTGAGGGTGCCTCCGAGGGGCTCCGCTATGAACTCCAGACGACCATCAGTCTGGTGTCGGGAGATACAAGTTGTTAATAATAAAAAAAAAATCACGTCACCTGTACCGCTTCAAATTAAGAAAAATAGACAAAAGAGGTCTAACAGTTGATAATGTTTTTTTTCTACTGATGCTCAGTTCTAACGGCAGTATTTAAATAAAACTTAAAAAAGACGCAGCTAAGCAGATTGATAACTGCATCTCTTTTGCACTTACGAAAAATTGGCCAAAGGGTAAAGCGACATAACAAAACAAAAGCATCTCACCAAAGCCGGCACCACCAGATCGATGGTCTTCTTCATGAGCGCCGTGTCCTCCGCCAGGCTGAGGGCGCCGATCTCGAGCAGCTTGGCGGCGGAGTAGGCCAGCATCATCAGCGACATGCCGATGGAGTACTTGGGCTGGGCGCTCATCAGCTCGCAGTGCGAGGACACCAGGTTCAGCACCGCGCTCTCCGACGGGATGATGTGGGCCGCGTAGAACGCCTGACAACGTGACGGTTGCTTGTATAAGACTAGCTGTGCCCCGCGATTTCACCCACGATTAAAGTAGCTTCCAGTGTTCCATCGGCGTGATTGATCAATAAACATTCAATCATGTAAGTTTTCACGTTTAAAATATTAGTACTATAGTAAGATCTACCCAACAGGTATACTATTTATTACTAGCTTTTATCCGCGACTTCGTCCACCGTATATATTCGAGATCAAAAGTCTTGCCCCTAAACTGTCTCAAAACTATTTTTTTATCAATAAACAAGTTTTGCCACAAGTTGGTAAATGTCATCAAGATCAGCCGTTTATCCACGAAAAGAGAGAAAACCGACAAAGCCATGCGTTACCAGGTTGATGCAGGCTCGGGGCGGCGGCGTGGCGAGGCGGTCTAGCGCGGCGGCCACGGCGGCGGGCAGGTGCGCGCGCAGCCAGGCGCCGATGGCGGGCGGCGGCGTGCTGCCCGCGGCGTTGCCGAGCGGCCCGCACGTGCTGCACACCCGCATGCGCGCGCCCCACACGCCGCGCTCCGCCGCCGTCGCCGGCACCTCCATCAGCGCCTCCAGCTCGTCGCCGGCGCACACGCTGCAACCGCAGGTTGCTGATCTTATCGAGGCGATATGTTTGTGAGGCGAGATGTCGAACAAAAGGAAAGGCGCTAACAACGCCTGAGCTACGAATTTCGACTGCCGGTGAGATACAGTCCATTCGCACAGAATTTTGGTCCTTCGACCCAGCTTTTTTTTTATTAATCACGGGTGTCGCGTAACAATCTCGACCGCGGCGGCTGTAAATCAAAACATTACGAGGACCTCTAGTCTCGAATAATAATTGAAGTTTCTATCACGGCGGGTACGTCGACTAGATCCACGCCCGCACTGACCGGCAGCACTCCAGCACGGTCTCCATGAGGTCGAGCAGGTCCGGCATGAACTGCTGCGCGTCGGTGGGCTCGGCGCTGTCGGCGAGGCACACGCGCAGCCGCACCAGCGCCGCGTCGCACGACACCACGTCCAGCAGCGACGGCAGCCCGCCTTCTGCGGACGGGGGAACTACTTAACGATCTGTCGCTCTAATATGTCACTTAAATATATTAGTGTAAGACTCATATCTGTTCGACATGAATCAAACAAATCTTGAAGTGACAAAAAGACATGTAAACCTTATACAATATTGGAAACCTTACAAGCATAGTAACAATTCACTCACCGCCAATGTTTTGTTTCAAGTGCTTGATGGTTTCAGATGCGAGCCAAGCCGTGTACTTGATGTTGTCACATGACTCGCTTACTGCAGTCAGCAGGTTTTCAGCATACTGCGTGTAATAAAAATAAAACTTTATAAAATAAAAATAAGTAGAGTTAGAAAAGTAGACTAGTCTGACACCTCGTAGGATACATTACCGAGTGAGGACTGATCCATTCATAATTATTAAAGAAAGGGACAGGCTCTGTTCTTTAAAAATTCATCAATATGTTCAGGGCTAAGTGTATCCTTTTTTGATGAAACACCAATGATATAGCGGTGGAAGTGTAACTTAACATCTCCGTATCTTAAATTTAATATACACCCTAAAAATATACATTTTGCGTATCTACAATTGAATGGCCTCTAAAGTAGTTGAACATCTCCATATCTTAAATTTAATATACACCCTAAAAATGTACATTTTACGTATCTACAATGGAATTGGAAATTAAAACATGTTAAGCTACTTTAGATGCCGACCGTACCTGTGTGTACATGCCCTGCTTGACGAGCGCGTCCTTCAGCCACGGGTTGAACACCTTCTTGTTGTCCGCGCGCGGCGCCCACACCACGGCGTGCAGCGGCAGCGGCGACGGCAGCGCCGCGGCCGTGCCCGCCGCCAGCTTGTCCATGTGCGGCGTCGCGGGCGGCATCGATATCACCAGTCTGCGGGCACAGGTTGCGTTAGAACAGCACTCGAACTAGGCGAATTTCATGATGAGTTTCAGGTAACTGAGATTACTGAGAGACGACTATCCCGCAACCAGTTCAGTATCCCTAGTATGAGTTTTTATTAGCTCGACATACTACGCGTCAACTGGCGCTTTTGTATGAAGATTCTGTACAGCGTTCTGCGTCCCTACCGGCGCGTTTATGAACGAAAAATCTTCATACAAAGAGCTAGTTGACGTGTACTATGTCAAGCTGGTAGAAAGTCATACTCAAGGTACAGCTAGACAGCATCATTAGCGAGCAGTCTAGTTCGCTTATACGGTCACCGCTATGTTTCAACTAAACCAGATAATATCAGGACACAATGTTTGGAACATCGGCTCGTAATATACGAGCGAGTGAAACGGTATCCGACCTCCAGGCGGTCTGGAAGGCGTAGTGCGCGGCGGCGCGCGCGGCGGGCGCGGCGCGCGCGGCGGCCGCGTCGCACACGCAGGCGGCGTGCAGCAGCGCCAGCAGCGCGTCCAGCAGCAGCGGGTACTTCAGCTTGTGCGGCGTGCCCAGCACGAAGTTGCACGCGAGCCCGTCGAACTTCGGGTTCTCCTGCGAAACGCTCAAACGTCGAGTACTCAATGCAATTTCAAATCGAGCCTTTAAAGCTCATACAAAAAGGATAAGTTGTTGCGACGATGAGTTTTCATAGTCTGATCGAACTTGGATCCGACTCATTTCTGAAGCGATTTTATAATTTTATTAGTTTACTCTTATCAAACCGTACAGGAAGGTAAGTAAATCGCAAACTGAATTAGAAGGACTCCAAACCGAGCTTCCCTGTAAAACCGAACTGCAACATCTATAATAGCCAACGAGAACAGATTCACCATTTTGAACTCTCGCCTGGACGGAATAAAGCGCAGTTCGCAAACCTGGTTGTTGATCTCGGCGCTAGTGAGCGCGTAGAACTTGGGGCGCATGGAGGCGTCGTCGTGCGAGAGGCGGCGGTAGGCCTGCTCGATGTGCGGCACCTCGCAGTACATGCGGGACTTCAGCTGGCTGGCGCTCGGCGGCTTGTTGCCGTTCTCCGCCTCGGCCGGGGGCTGCGCCAGCCCCGGGGCCACCACTAGGTTCCACTCGATCTGTGGCGGACGATGAGGCAGCATTCATGGTATGTTCGATGTAACGGAACATCCAACATGCAGTGATTTTTTAAAGGTGGAACATTGTTACTCTAAAACATTCTATAATTGATTTGGACACATAATTGTGCTGATATAACATTGAGCGACACGCTGATGATATAAACATGTTACTGCAAGTTATCAATTTTATAGCAATCTGCTGTTCATTTGAACCACATTAAAACAACAGTAAAAAACTCTTTACTATTGGATATTGTAACAATGAAATGTGGAAACATGACGGATTTTATCATCTGTCATATTATGTCATCCTCCAATAGTTACCTGTTGCAACAGAGTCTGCGGCGCGTCATAGAGATGCCTCATCAGATACTCCAGCAGTAGCATCAGCCTGGTGGTGAGCATGAGCTGATGCGGAGCCAGATTCATGGCGCGCTTCCTGTCGCTGATCGCCAGGGTTTCCACCACCTGTACCATGAAGAAAATACAATATTATAGCTCTAGATAATGATTACCAATACATTTATTCGAGGATCTTACTGGTTACCGACAGATTTTCTTTTCTTACCTTGATGATTGCGTTGGACGTGGTGAGCAATACAGACTTCTTTTGCATGAGCGTCAAGGAATGAAACAGGTAGACCAACAGCTGGGCATGTTCTACGTTCAAATCTGCAATAAACATTTTTGATAAGCAATACTGAACTGTAAAAACATGATTGCAGACAAGCCGAAGTAGGTATAGTTTGTAACATCTCGATCGATCAAAGCCTGTAGTTCTCCCGCACCTTCGTAGTCGTGGTCCTGCGCCGGCTGCGCCTGCAGCGCGCAGTCCTGCAGCGTGGCCACCAGCTTGTGCCACATGGCGAGGATGGCGTTCTCGCGCTCCGCCGCCGGCTTGCTCAGCACCATGCCGCCCACCAGCTTCACCACGCGGGGGCCCACCTACGGGGGATACAACGCTTAGCCAACCGTGTCTGTGTGCGTGCCAAGCCTGTGAGATCCCCAGCTTACGCACACTAATGCAATGTACAATGTACAAGTAAAGCCTCCTGCGTTTGTTTTTACGGAACATTACACATATACATTTGATTTCACACACAAGCTGTCTCCTGCAATTTGCGGCCAGTTGAAAATAAAACAAACCCAGCCCCCTCTTCATGATGCACCGCATTAAAAACATTGTTAGCTCATAGACAAGCGAAATCTTCCAACAGTTTGCATAGACAAATGTGTAAAGCCACGCCTCTTTGTTTTGACGTTTTTTTGTTTTGTTGTGCTGTTTTTGTGTAATATTCCGTAAAAATCTCCAAAACAGCCGTACGTACTTGCAGCGGCGTCTGGTGCGAGCTGGAGGGCGCGAGCTGCTGGTACAGCGCCGGCTGCAGCGCCGCGAAGGCCGGCGAGCCGCTCAGGTTGTGCAGGTACCGCACGAGCGCCGCGCTGAACGCGGCGTACAGCGCTCCCAGGCGCGGCCCGAAGCAGGGCGAGATGGTACCTTCCGATATAATAGGGGTTACATTTAAAAAATGCCTTTGAATTCAGTGAGACTGTCGAGTCCCGTGGTCTCTTCCGGTAGCTCCAGAGAAGATGAACGCACCGAGGTACCGCCAGTTGCGACCTTTTCACACGAAGGTAACCGAGTCGATTTGCTACGTGAAAGCTACTATAGACTAGCATACATTAGTGGATGCCCTCACCGGTGTCGGTGCGCGCCGTCTCCCGGTCCAGGTCCTTGGCGAGCTCGGCGAGGCGTTGCTGGTGCGCCTCGGGCAGCTGCAGCGCCGCCGCGCCGAGCCGCGCCGAGCCCTCGCTGATGATCTCCTGCGCCAGCAGCGTGAACACCTCCGTCGCCATGGCGATGTACTGCGGGCGCGAGCGAGGACAGATTAGCCGCCGTCCGATGACACTAGCGAGGCGGCGGGCGGCCCACTCACCGAGTAGGGCTCCGCCTTGTCGGGCACGATGGCGTGGTGGTGGCGCGGCGCGTCGGGCGCGGCTGCGGGCTCGGAGCCGGCGCGCAGCAGCAGCGCCGACTCCAGCGCGTCCGGCGCCACCAGCGTCGACTCGAACCAGTGCCCCAGCAGCGGCTCGCTGTCTACTGACAGAAGCAGCGGTCAAACACGTTAGCGGGCGCTATGTTAGTCGGAACGTCGTGCGATGCAGTTAGTTTTGGTTAGTGAGACGCGAGCGCTGAATGAGTATGGCTAAGCTTTATTGACAAGCGACGATAAGGATAAGCAACAATAAATGATAGAGCCACCGGTATGTCCTACCGTCATCCGTCTCAGAGTCCTCGGAGCACAGGATCATGTCCTGGAAGTAGACGGTGGAGTCGGAGCGGTCGTGCTCGGCGTCGCTCTTCTGCGCGCGCTTCAGGTTCGTCGCCTTGCGGTAGCAGACCACGCCCAGGGCTACCAGTAGCTGTGGAAACAAACATATGTGTGAAAGGAGCTAGTGTGACTTTGATCAACAATAAGCCTGGTAGGTACAGTGATCTAGTAGGAATACCAGAAATAATCTTCTCAGATATTCCACTATCGGCCGGCATAATATACACGGCTAATTCTTTAGGATTTATCATAATAGTATTTCTAATTTGGCACAGAATACCCATCTTAATATTCTAGCTAGAAGAAAGGATACTCTCAATTAAAGCCTGATAGCGTAATCGAGATTTTGTATGACATTTGAGCGTGTTGTCTCTCTCTTCCGTGGGTTTCAGTACCATTTGAGAATGGGTGTCCTATGTCCAACCTGGGACTTTGGTCTCATTTGGTCGACACATTTCAGGTATTAGCCAAATTAGAAACATTACGTACAAACATGTAGTCTTCAGCTGTGAAGAGGCACACCACAGAGAAAGAGAGGCATCACAAGGCAGTTGATCTAATCGCCCAACGTCCCTCACCTGGTGCAGCGGCGCGGCGGCGGCCAGGCGCAGCTCCCGCTGGTGCGCGCTGTGCTGCGCCAGCACGTGCAGCGGCGCCGCGCCCGCGCCCGCGCCCGCCTCGCCGCAGCTCAGCGCCTCCATGCGCGCGTCCGCCAGCAGCGCCCCCACCCACGCCAGGCAGCGCCCGCCCAGCGCCACCCACACCACGCCCAGCCCTTGCTGCCTACCATCACAAAAGACACTTCTCAATAATGTAGTATATTATGTACAGTAATACGGTTTCAATACTGGATTCACCCGACAGCGTCATACGGGCGACGATGAAAAGGATTAATAACAACATAATAATTCAGCCTGTCCTGATGGGCTTATGCCCAGCAGTGGGGCAGGTAAGCCATAATCCACTACGGGGGCCCGTTCCAGAATGGTGGATAACATAACTCCGAATTAATTTTCGGGAATGTTGGCCTTTGCCTAGCAATGAGACAGTACAGGTCAAATTATTACTGTTATTCTTACATTAACAGTAAGTATAAAAATCAGATATTTCCTACTTCAATATTTCGTAGGTACATAGATAGTTACATTTTCTGCAAGTTGTAAGGCCTCGAGGGCACCTTGGCGGGGCTCTTGCCGGGCGCGACGGCGGGGCACGGGGCGCCGGCGAGCGCGTGGTGGAGCCCGCACAGCAGCACCCAGCCGCCGATCATGAGGTGGTTCTGGTACACCTGGGATGAAAAGTGCATTTTCTGTTAGTTTCTTTTACCATGTTTTTTATCATTTTTAATATTTACTATATTTATAATTATTTTTAGAGGGACTTTTGCCCATAGTCTTTAGTAACAAAATAATAAAAAAATAGACTAGAATAGAAAACAGTTTACTGAACACAAGTAATAAAAATACACAAGGTAGGTATATATAGAAAGAGCATTAGCTAAAACTAAAGTGCTAAAGAAAAAAAAACATAGTAATAGTAGTAAATAGTTTATATGGAAAATATCTCATTTCTAATTGAATTCAAGCATTATTTAACGACAAGGTATTCCCTACCTTCCATCTCTATCATCATATCAGCTTGCTATCACCATAACATCGTCATTGCAACTTCACACGCACGCAAACTTTCATCTCAATTGAACAAAAGAAACCAACATTTTTAGTCCATTAGAATGTCACACGAACTTACATAACCACCAGCGCGAGTGGAGTGCTTGAACGTTTCGCCGACAGTGTTGTAAAGGCCGAGAGCACTCTCGACCAGCGTGGCGGTCTGCTGCTCGTACTCCTCATCCTTTGGGTGCAGGGAAGCCTGGTACAAAGGAACTGCCATTACTTTGTGTTCTCCGAATGAGGTAGCGTCAGCATCTGCTGTCAGTACTTCAGGCCACAAAGCCCTCTAAACATAAACTCTAATGCAAAGACATTAGAGTTGCTTGTTGAATGAGTTAGACATTCGAATGAATCAGTATTAAATGCTGAAAGGTTCTTCGGAAATATTTCAATATACCTGTGCCGTAGCGCATAGAAGAGCAGCGATGCTGACGTCGCTGAGCATCAGGATACGCTCCGGGGTGAAAGGCTCCAGGCACGGCAGCGACAGAGCCAAGCGGCAGACATGGACCTCGTTCACTAGGAAATGAAGACTGTAACACAAAACAAGTTCCATTACACCCATCTATTTGAAACTCTCGAGCAGTTCTGTCGCTGTAGAGGTCCACGGTAGATACTCACAGTGAGCCGTCCGAGTTGAACTGCGGCGCCACTCCGGTCTCCTTGGCGGTCTGCCAGCGGCTCAGGTAGCGCTGCAGGCAGGGCAGGCGCGAGCACACCTGCAGCACCACGGTGCCGGCGCGCAGCTCCATCAGCAGCGACGAGCAGGTCGATGCTACCCACGTCTGTGAGAATAGGAGGACATCATCGTAACCATAGCATTCATTGGCTTGTGAAAATCCAGGCGAGTGTTTTGGTGGCCGAATGTCAAATCTTACCTTCATATCAACCGTAGCCTGTTGTGATGTGTTGCCATCTTTACTGGTCTCCAAACTATCCTTGCTTCCGGGTGACGTCACCGATGCAGTGGGCTGGGCCTGCGATGACATCACAGAGGCCACCGGGTTCCTCAGTGGTGTAGTCAGTTGTTCTAACAACGCGTCGGAACGCCGCTGCGCGTTCGACGGCGGTTGCTTGTCAGACGATGTCGTCGTGGATGCAAGAGATGTGATAGGACTTGGTATCACGGACGATTTTGTTGTTTGGGTCTCTGGAAGTGCAACATATGAATTTTTCTAAATTCCACTATACCAAGTGAGTTAGGTCATTGGGACAAAAACCCCTCTGTAACACTAAGAATTACCAAATTTTTTATAAGTAACAGTGTTAGTAAATGTTATCTTAGAAATTAATAATCGAGTAACATACCTTGGACAGTAACATGGGCAGGTAGTTTTGCATTTTTCAGCAGGGATGTCAAGATGACTAGGTCAGATTGGGGGTAACCTCCCCCATCGATTCCACAGAGCCCCACAACAGGCAAAAGTAGCTGAAATAAATTTAATACATAGGAGATTTTGCTCAGTTGTTGATTGGTAGAGATTGGTAGTTTACAAGAGAAAGTTTGAGACTTTTAATTAATTTTCATCTTTACAATACACAAGCTGTTATCAACGACTTTGTCTGCATTTAAATAGGTAACAGCTAGTAAGATGCGTGATCTTTGAATGCTATTGTAAATCAATCTGACACGTCATTGTCTCTGGCAATATCTCTACATCATCTCTATCTCTATATCTCTCTGACTTTCCAACATCTCTCCATCATTTTCCAATCTCCACTTCATTTTCCCGTCTCCCCATCATTTTGCCATCATTGTCTTATTCCTATTTCCCCACCTTCCTTTTCCTGTTTCCCCATTTTTTCATCTCCCCGTTTTCCCATCTCCCCATCATTTACTAATTCCTATTTCCCCTTTTTCCCATCTCCTCATCATTTTCGCAAATCCCCATCTCCCAAAAATTTCATTACGGTCATCAAAAAGTAACAGAGCTGAGTTACTTTTGGATTTATAATATTAAATGAATGGAGTATGGATGACCATTGTATAATTATTAGGTAACAGGCATCAGCCCAACATAGTCAAAACTCTTTTTATTCAGCTAGTCCATGCATACAGGTACTATAATAATTATTATGTAGAACTATTTAATTTTATCCTAAGTTCGGTCTTTATTATATATATTTATGCTCAAAATAGTTAATAATTATACAAACCTGTTTAACTGATACATTGGGTGCAGCAGTTGTAGATGAGTCATCACAGCTTAGTCCAGCTTCCGATAGTTTCTTCAGTATTTGTCGGAGAATAACTCGGAATGCATCTTGAGCTGTACTCAGCTGGTCATTGGGTACTGTAATAAGCCCCGGCGAGATGGTCACAGTAAAGAAAGAAAATACTGTCTGATGTGAAGGTTCCTACTGTGTATGCTTAAGGAGTCTTTCAAACGAGATGCCAATGCAATGTGTACCCCTCTACCGTTCATGTTCGAATGCCAGTGCGGGGGGGCAAATTGACTGAACTTCATTGAATGAATGATAGAATGAACAACACATTATTTAAAAATGGGATTCCTTTTCAGAAGGTATGACTCGTATCAATTTCTTTACTCATTAGTCATTATTATACAGAGGGTTTTACGGTTATAAGATTGAAAGTAAAAAGATTAATGGATTAAATATTGTACAACAAAAACAAGTGATAGTTCTTTTCTCAGAATAAGAGCCTTGACATATAGAAAGACAAATGGACAACATAGGTAGTCCTATAAGAATTGCTTTTTACGTTTTAAATACAGAACCACATTCATTTAATTGATTTATTTATCGTTCAGGATTATCTGTCTTAGTGAATGTGTCCCATCACTATTTGCAAAGTGAGCGACATGGAAGATGGTTTACCTACCTCGTTCCCCAAAATGTTGGTGGAAAATAAGTTTTAATTATTTAGCAAATAAAATTTAGTCGGAAATTAATAAAAATCCGTACAATAGTTTCTTTCACATACACACCATAAAGCAGGAAACTTTTAAAACATCAGATTTCTTTAATACTTACAGTTGTTTGCATTGGCACTTATGAAATGTGCAGATAGGCATGCAAAGCATGTGTAGAATAAGTCGTAGATATCTTCATGGTTCTGGAATTCACTCTCACTGAAAAATAAATGAAGTTTTAGGTCAACTTGCGAAATATTGGCGTAAAAGTATTCTGGAAATGTTTATAGTTATGGTTTACAAAGGGTCAAGTAGGTAGGTAATTATTGTTTCGAATTTTATTAGCATTTGAAGAAAATTATACATATCTGCAGAAAATTTCCCCCTACCCTTTGTTTCTATTATGAAACTTCTGGAATAACCTAGTAACCTGTACCGGCGTAAACTTACTTATTATAGTAGGTACTATGTACGCAAATAAACAAAACTGTCTAGCCTTCTCCTAGGTACTAAACTAGAAAAAAAGAGGTACAAAAACAAGTGGAAATTTGCCTCAGCTGGTACCTATGGTCAATAATTATTATGCTAAGATTTTGTATGAGCTGTTTGTTGCTTACCTTTTGAGAATAGCTTGTATAATCTCAACGGCGTCATTTTTATCAAAAAAGGGACCGTAGAGAGCTGTTAAAATCGGTTTCACAGTTGTTGACCATTCGATATTTCCTCCTGAAGCGGCCATTTTTCGGGAAGAAGTGATTGTTTCTTTTCTCAAATTGTTTTTGACTGACTTGGCGATTTTATTTTGACAGTTTGACAGACAGAAACAATACTGCAAGCTGCCAGATTGCCAGATCAATCCTGCAGGCTGCAAACATAAAATATCGATATTTTTGTGGTATCGATATAAATACCAATTACTAATCATTTCAGTACCTAGGTACCGTAATACCGATATAAGTATCGTTGTAGTTTAGCGGTTTTTGACTGACTTGGCGATTTTATTTTGACAGTTTGACAGACAGAAAAATACCAATTATTACTAATCATTTCAGTACCTAGGTACCGTAATACCGATATAAGTATCGTTGTAGTTTAGCGTGCTCCGTCCTCTTCAAACTTCCACTAATTTTTCTTATTTTTTATTTTGTTTAGTTGTGGCTTCGCACGCATTTAGCCAGTGTAAAGTATTTTTTTCTTGTTTACACAATAGGAAAGTGATAGCATTGAAAGCAATAGTCGTGGCCAAGTAGTCAAGTTGATTATTTACATAGTCAGAGTCACGATTCATTAAAGTGGTGGACGCCTACTAAAACTTCTTGGAAGTTGTGGAAAAATGCAAGTTCGACTTGGTGGGGGCACTGCCGTGCCCCCAGAAATGACACATTTTTTGGAATTATATCATTTGCCCACACTTGTGCACGTTAACGAACACTCAATGATTAATATACCCCCAATATTACACAGGAACACTCAACGAAACACAAGTTTTAAAAAAATTACAAAACCAACGTCTCACTATTGGATTCCTGCCAAAACCCCATTCCCTCCCCCACCCCCCCCCCCTCCCCCCTATTATTGTTGTTACTTTGAGATAGTAACGTGATGGTAATGAAATATCGATATTTAATATTTATATAATAATGTGATATCATTGATACTATCCTATGGTATTCTGTGGTATCGATTGTCACAAATGAATGAAGGATACTTTCCACTTTGGTTTTTGGTTGTAACGTTCCGAATTGCGCTTTAACGTTTGACATCAGTCAGAAGCGACGTCTTGTCTGCCCCAAATTACGTATTGCGAACGGCCTTGAGCCCGTTCACAAATAGACCACACGTTAGCAGTGATGTATACGTCGTGTTCAGTGTAAGCGCAATTCGGAACGCGGCCTAACTTTGTAATAGTTGTAGGTATAGGTATGTATTATACTTCAGACCTCATCCTTCCATGATTAACTATGTAGTATCGATCTCCATACGCGCCAATTACACGATATTCAAAGCCAAAACAAAATTTATTAAAATTTTAGCCTATTTTGTCTATGTCATAGACAATACCCCAATGGCAGCCCTTCAATCATGTCATTCGTTCTTTCGTGCGCGCCATTGCACGTCGCGTTTTTTAATAATTTTGAAAACCATAATCTAATATAATTTTATTTTCAGGAAATTGAGAAGATGATAGGCGGAGATGAAGATTTCTTTGGGGAATATTGCGAAATTATGGAAGAAAATAAGGGAATGGACGACGATGCAGAAGGATGTCAATGTGGTCGTCGCGATTCAGCTACTCAATCCTAGAGCTTTCCTGTGGGGTCTGCCAGTGATTGGTCTTCCATGACTAGAGCTTTCCTGTGGGGTCTGCCATGTCAAAGGTGCCTAGATTTCTAGGCTGAGAAAGTGAATCCTTGAGCTTTCCTGTGGGATCTGACAGTGATTGGTCTTCCATGACTAGAGCTTTCCTATAGGGTCTGCCATGTCAAAGGTGCCTAGATTTCTAGGCTGAGAAACTAAATCCTTAAGCTTTCCTATAGGGTCAGCCAGGGATTAATCTTCCTTGACTAGGGAGAGGAGAAGTATACAGTAAATCTGGTTAAGTTGTCACGATGTATGTAGACAGTGACCTACTTCCTTGACTAGAACTTTCCTGTGGGGACTGACATGTCAAAGGTGCCTAGACTACTATGCTGAAAAGTGGCTTAGGATGGAGCGGAGAAGTACCTATATATTAATCTGGTTAAGTTGTCACCATGTATGTAGAAAGTGACCTACTTCCTTGACTAGAACTTTCCTGTGGGGTCTGACATGTCAAAGGTGCCTAGACTACTATGCTGAAAAGTGGCTTAGGATGGAGCAGAGAAGTATAATATAGTAAATTTGGTTAAGTTGTCACGATGTATGTAGACAGTGACCTACTTTGTCACAGAACAGTAATACCACTTGGGTTACTCGGCTCCTCTTGTGCTATAGTTATGCTGGGATATTGACCAATGTCAAGTACCTACTGAGGGTCCAACCCTGATATTTTTTGTAATACAGATTTACAAAACGATATAATAGTAAAAGTTGAAACATTTATTGTAAATAGGCAATTAAATCGCACTTTTACAAGTCAAACAGCTAATTCTCGTTAACAAAGAGAATCATACAAACATAACAACAACAATATTGATAAGTAGGTATATTGATTGATTTGAATATGACAACATTGACAACAATAATATCTTGTTCATTCAGAATTCAGAATTGGGGAAGGTTGGCAAAACATCCTTCAGTTGGGTTGGAGAAAGATGAAAGAAAGGAAACTGGTAGGAAATTATCCTCCAAATGTAAATGTGTCATGTATAGTTACTCCTAGTTTAAACCCAGAAGCCGCATTCACTCTAAGTGACAGTACCTATTAAGAATAATTTGACTGAGGCAATAAAAACAGCTAAAGCAGTGACAATAGCCGGTCAAGATTTTTAGACCCAAAAATGGGCTCTTAAACTTAATATTATTATTATAACAAGGCTGCTTTATCCCATCAAGAACACTGGTACAACAACATCTACACCGGTGCAACAATGAGGGCTCCTTCAAGAAGTACCGACGCACACCCAACCTCAACATCCCTGGCGGAATGTAAATAAACTGAGGGAATGCTCTTCCTTGGGATTATCACAGCTACACCCACCACAGGTGGGCTTAAGCTACACTAAGGTATTTCTTCAATTCATTGCTTAATATAGCTAGTAGGATACCCCTATTCTCTCGGGGTTAAAAGTTACAAAATACTTTTGAGACAAAACCCTTTCAGTATGATGAAACTTCAAGCGGTAACATCAAAAATGGAATTGGGCATTTATAGCAAAGTGATTGTGTCATCAGTCTTAGGGGCGATTGAACTAGGTAAAGAAGAACAATTATTTCCAGTACCTACCAATGGGGTTTATTAAAAATCCGAATGGCTCTTCTAGGATTATTATCATTTATATTATTATCATTTAGAACAGTTGAATAAATTCATAAGTATAATAATATATGCAACATGTTCAACTAGAAGTTACAGCTTGTACGCATTGTTTCCTAGCAAAATGGACCTCAAAGAGGCATACTAATGGCCCCTATATTTGAACATCTTAAAAGATGGTTGCAATGTCTGGTTTGTAGGAAAACCTAGCAATTTAATATCTTACCATTTGGGGCGTGCTTCATCACCCCTTAGGTTTGCAAATATCTTGAAGCCAGAGGTGATGGCTCAGGAGAAGAGGGTTTTTTATATGAACTATATTATTATAGAAAACACATTTGAAGTCTGTTCGAAAGATTAGAATTCGTTATAAAGGGAGAAAAATGTTGTTTAATAACATCGAACATAGAATACTTCATTCATCCAAGAGGAACTTCAAACTTTCTCAGTAGAAGAAGAATTCAATTAAATGATAGGTATTGTGTCTATTAAAACTGTAATCTTACAGCATTATGTTCAGGGCACTGGTTTAGGCATACTGACATCGTCATGCCTGACAGTATTGTATGGATTTCTTTATACAAAGCAGTGTTTCTTATTACCTATAACAATATAATGTACTTACCTATGTATGAAGTATTATGATAGATACTCCACCCTCTAGCATAAGAGATTTGAGGTGGTGGAGAGACCATACTTTAACTGTTTACACAGTTTTATATTAAATAAATAAATAGGTACCTAGGTAGGTACCTATTGAAGTATAGATTGATCGTATAACCCAATAAGATATAGTATTCGGTAATAAGTTTATCTTAGAATCTTCTCGGGCTCTTTAAAGGTGGGTTCAGGAGCATGTTGGGGGCACGAGATAGCCAAGGGGACATGGAAGGAGGAACGGCAACTTTATACCGAGCAATGTTAAAGGTTTTTTTATTATTATCATAACATCAGCTGCTTAGCATTGAAATGTTTCGCGAGAAATAGTAAGAATACAGAGGTCTTACTAAGAATAGAGAATAGAACTCTGATATCCTAGATTTATAGGTCAGGTGGTACCAATACCTGTGTACAGGTTCCACACTTTCACTCTATTGCAGAGAGCATTTGTAAAGGAAGTGGTTAACTATGGTTATATGCTTAGTTTAGCTATGGTGTTATGCATCCTACGGTTCTTCAAAATAAACTTTTGAGGCTAATGTTCAGTTCAGGCTCACTACTGTAGAGTCAAGGGAGAATTATCCTCGATAACATTATATTAACACAAGAATCTTTTCGCATCCAGAATTCCAGGTGTAATAAGTACCTAGTTATAGGAAGGTACCTATACTTATGTTTGTTCACACTAGTTCAACTCATGTGTTCTGTAGGTACCTTGGCACAGATATTGGGAGATAGATGCATTTATTTACAGTGTAACGCAGCTTTTTACTAGTTATGTGTAAAGAATGAAATATTACTTACCTACTAGTTATTTTTTACCGCTTAGTATATGATATAGAAGTGGTTGATGAAAATCATCAATGGAAAAGCAACAGACATAATGGTTGTTCCCTACTGGGATGGCCAACCTTGGTTCCCGTTGTGAGCCATACATATACTTATGTCAAGTATCCTGGCCCCTAATAAAACTTTGCCTTTGTCAGGTTCTGGAGCACCTCATCCGCTGCACAACGATGAGATGAAGATGCCTGAATGCAGATATATTGTCTGGGAAACTTGTTCAAGACAGGGATTGTCGGATGAAACATCAGAAATATGCCTGGCATCTTTTCAAGTAACACTTTAAAGTATATATTATACTTAATTAAATCAGGGGCATATTTTGAATTGCAGGTTGCCTTTTGCAACTTACACAATAGAGATTAGGTACTTTGAGACAAGAGCTTTGGCTATAGGTACTCTTACAGTTCTTAATGAGAAATTATAAAAGAGGGGCAGCGTACAGGACCTCAGACTGAAAGCAGCTGTTGTAGCTCTAGATATACATAATAGGTTGACATATTTGTTCTAATGTTATTGTCAAACGATTGTTAGAGGCATATGGAAACAAGGCCTTGTTACTTGAGCTCAGTAGAAAATCCATTATATACCTAAGTACCTTTAATAGCATTAATAACAGGACACCATCCAGACTTAATAGGACAATCTAACTTGGAAAAAGATAGTCTGAGTGTAAAATTAAAAATCCCTGAAATAATATAATCTTCAGGTCCAGGTAGACATACCAACCGGTGGTAGTGATTTTTTTCTCCCAAGATCATTCACCTGATGTCTGTCCAGCAAGTACATGGTGTGCATTATTATTTTTATGTTAGCTTCTAAAACCCTCTTTCATGTGTTTTGACATTAGGCCGTTGGGTTAAGGGAACCTTAAAAGCAAGTGGCATTAACGCAGTCATGTTATGGCACATAAATAGTACAAGGCATGCTTCTTCTGCAGTTTAAGAGATAGTTGCTGGAGTAAGTTCCGGAGGGTTACAAAGAATATGGAGGTACCTACCTATGTAGGTAGGTTTATTGTAATTTTCGTATGACCCAGTGAGATGGACCTGTAATATTATAGGTAATATTGTTGTATAATAATTGTACCTTTTCCTCTTATTTATCACAAACTAGATTGTTATGATGTCATCGGCCCCTCTTGTAGGAGGCCTACAACATCAAAAGAGTCGCAGGCAACAGGTGGATGCAAGTGGCAAATTGTTGTTCGGTGTGGCGAGGCTGATGATGATGATGATGAGATTGTTATGTAGGTATAGTTAAAGCACTGCTTAATAGTTGGGGCTGTATATTACCTTAAAATAATTAGGTACTTATACCTACCTTCGATATGATTAATATTAACTACATTAAGGTTTTGTAAATACCTAGATGACAGTGGTATGGTATGGTTATGTTCACACTTTTTAATACCTACCTAGGATGTGTAATAATGAGAATTAAATTGGACTGAATTGGATAGAGTAACAATTACTTATGGAAGTAATTTAGAAATGATTCTTGTCGTAAAGACATCTATAAGAGGTATATCTTATAGACATAGGGGATATTGTCAGAATTAAATTTCTATATCTCCTACAACCTTTTATGCTTTAAACATCCTACATAGTTAATCATGGAAGGATGAGGTCTGAAGTATAATTGGTGATCAAACGAACTTACCTGTAAGTGATGTTCGATCATAATTATATGAAGACCTCATCCTTCCATGATCGGTCCCACCCGAGTTTCTCTCCCCAGGTAACTCATATACTCATTCTTAAGATAAGAGTCACATTGGCCCGAAGAGATATAGAAATTCGGAACTGGCGGGCTTTGAACTAAATGACATGATTGAAGGGCTGCCATTGGGGTATTGTCTATGACATAGACAAAATAGGCTAAAATTTTAATAAATTTTGTTTTGGCTTTGAATATCGTGTAATTGGCGCATATGGAGATCGATACTACATAGTTAATCATGGAAGGATGAGGTCTTCATATAATTATGATCGAACATCACTTACAGGTAAGTTCGTTTGATCACCAATTATACCTACTTATTAGTGTACGTTAAACATCGATAGTTTTGATTTCCGATTGTTATCGATAGTTTGCCAAAAACTGTCGATTTATTTAACACTATCGATAATTTTGCTCCAACTTTGCCTAATTTCAAGGCCTTTCGACTATTAGGTAGGCAAAGTTCATGAAAAATAGTAGATCGAAGCTAGAAAATAATTATCGATAGTATCGATAGTAAATAATAGACTATCGATGTTTAACGTACTACACTATTACTTATATTTTGACATTTTGATGATTAAAAAATATTTGTTTGTTTAGTTGGATTTGTGAATGAAAAACCTACGAACCTAAGAACTAAACATAAAGGTACTAAAAGCTAATCATGAGTATACAACCAGAACTGCACGTTGAAGCCAACATTTATACCGGTAACTTTCCTCGATTTGACCGGCCTAAAGTCGTAGGATTCATTAGTGTAGAGAATCTTATGTTTGCTAGAAAAGTAAAAGAAGATACAGTACGTTATGACCTAAATCTACATTACAACAAAGCTAAACGCAAACCACACGATCAAGATGTTAAGCTAACAGAACTACTGAAGTTTTTACTGGAAAACGAAGTCAGATTAAATATCCCTTTGGCGATGTGCTTAGAGAATGCTCAGTTCTTTTGCTATCGCGGTCTTATGACTTGCGTTGCATGTACACCATATGAAAATAAAGAACCATGGAAGATTGTAGCCATTTTACACAAAGGTAACATTTATCTTTGTGCTCGGCACACTGAACATAAACTTTCCAGAGTGCGGAACATGACTGAAAAAGATAAGCGTTTCACTGCATGGGGCTATAAATTTGAACATTATGTGCTTTCAGGTATGTTTTATATGGTCTTAGTGTAACATGTTCTTTTAACAATATTACAAAGAAGTTTAATTAAGATAAATAGTTATAATTTTTTTACAGACAAGCCAAACATTGAGCCAAATCCAGATGTACCGTTGGATGAAAATGAAGAATTCTCATTGGTATTTACAACTAATTTAAATAGCCACAAGGTTGTGTATGGAGCTGAAATGGACGGAATCAGGTGTGACAAACACCCAGTGCCTGAACCACCAGTTAAAGAACAAGGAACAGATTCTATAATACAGTATTTATCAACAAAAGAATTCATCGAGTTGAAGACAAATAGACATATACAAAATGCGAATCAAGATAGAAATTTCAGGTAGATGTTAATACAAGTCAAAGTAAATATTTTCAATTAAGTATATTTGTATTTTAATAGTGTTATCTAAGTACTACTTATCCTTGGCACTTGCAAGACACAAGTTTCCTATTGCAGCGTCTAGTGTTGTATTTGTTTTTCAAGAAAAATACTTACTATATATTGAATTTTTAGAAGGTTTAAAACCAAAAAGTGGTGGTGCCAATCCTTCCTTGTTGGAGTAGACACAATACTTTGTGGATTTCGGAATGACGATGGGATTGTGGAAGAACTGAAACTCTATCCCATCAAGGATTTACCAAAAATGTCACAGGTAGATGTCATTGATTAATTATACATAATAGCATTTTGAGCTTATTTGCTGTCAATAGTATGTATACATTGCTTCATTATATTTTAACAAAAGATTGTTACATTCTTCTCAGAAATTCTGGTGTCCGAACGTCTGTTTCAACTTTCTGGACAATTTTTTCACCTATGTAAAAAGATGTCTCGCAAGAAAAATAAGAAAAAAGCACGGGGATACGGCTTTGAATAGCTTACAAACTCTACCAATGATAACTATGCTGTTTGAATGGGCCCCCGGCATGCCGGTGACCGTTAATGAGAACTATTGCCATGAAGATGACCCTATACTTCCTGACTGGTTTTTACAAACGAAATTAAGGTTAATCTAATTGGTATCAATAATACCACCCATTGAGTACTGCAGAAGCTTGACTTGGCTTGAGAAAATAACATTATTTTTGCTGTTGAAACCACATTAAGGATATAAGGTGTTATGGTACAATATTTCTGAAGTAAAATACTAGTCAACATGAAATGTTAGGTACCTATTTATTATTATAGACATTCTAATCTTATATTATGATTTATTGCATAATTTATATTATACAGATAAGGATTAAATGTTTTACATTTTAAAGTGTAGGATAAAGATAAAAAGGTATATAATAAGCAGGGTTCGAGGATATAAAATATATCAATGGATATTATATCACGATATATTATATCCGATATATATCCAATGACTTTTTGTGAAAAACATATAATATCAATACAAAAAGGGTTAAGTAATAAATTTTTGTAAATCTTTGCAGTTTGCTATTGCATTCTACTTCTCAAATGTAGATGGCGCGTTGGAGTAGAGTTAAAATATACTCCCTAATAGTAAGTTTTCATCTTTAAATAGCAACATTGAATAGCAGCATCTCACTAGCGATTGATAGTTTCAGCGGCATTCATGGCGTCAGTCTCGTCAGTGGCCAAAACATTAGGTACGCAACAAAAAAAGAAGTTTTCGTGTGTTGATTTTATTTGATGATCTATTCGGTGCTTTTTTTTATTTGCTTTTAAATGTATTATTTCAATAAATAAAACAATTAAACATTGTAATTTTGTGTTTTAAATAATATTTATGTTTCTAAAACACATAGGTATGCAAAAAGCATAACATAAATCAATAAAATTATAATATGGATTTCATACAAAATGGATGTAATATATAAAATTTTTGATATATATCGGATATATCATAAATATACGATATTTTGATATTTATAATAAATATCGGATATTTTCGAACACTGATTATAAAAGACTATAATAATCATTGTATTCAATTCAATTTATTGAAGTATAGTTGGTGTCCATAATTATTGTGAAATAAAGAGTTTATTTTTCTATACAAAGGGTTTTCTTAGCATATGAATTATTATTTGGCATGAAATGGCGGCGGCTGCCGACCAATAGCGGTCAATAGCATTTCTCGCGCTTTGAAAATTCATCTTCTGCGCAGGTACATCGGTAAGCCATATCAGTTGGGTAATACTTATACAAGTTTGAAAATATGTACAAAATGAATGCACAACCCATGCGAAGACAAAATTAAATTAAATTATTAAATAGCTCCCACTGGCGCTTGACAGTGACAGAGTATGAAATATAAATGACAGCGTCAGAGAGTTTGAAATATTGTTTTTTTTTTTTTTGTTTAGATATGGCTTCGCACGGTTTGTGCATATAGCCAGTGTCAAGTATTTTATTTTAAGTACATTTTATTTAAAGTCACAGCAATGTTATAGCAATCGTGGTCAAGTAGTCAAGTCAATTACTTACATCGTCAGTCACGATTCAGTAAAGTAGTGGATGCTTTACTGAAACTTCCTGGGAGTTTTGGAAAACATGCGAAATGACACGTTTTTTGAGTTTATATCATTCGCCTACACTCGTGCACGTTAACGAACACTTAATGATTAATATTCCACCAATATTACACATTAACACTCGAAGAAACACAAGTTTGAGAAAATAATACAAAACCAACAACGTCTCACTATCGGATTCCCGCCAAAACTCTGAAATATTGTTTTTTTTTTTTTTTTTATGTAATGGCTTCGCACAAAGTCAAAGTCAAAGTCAAATCATTTATTGTAAATAGGCAATAAAATCGCACTTTTACAAGTCAAACACTTCAATCTAATAAACAAATTAATAAAATCATACGGTTTGTGCATATAGCCAGTGTCAAGTATTTTGTTAAAATAAGTATTTCTTAATTTCACATTAAGACAGTCACAGGAATATAGCAATCGTGGTCAAGTAGTCAAGTCAATTATTTACATCGTCAAAGTCACGATTCAGTAAAGTAGTGGATGCTTTACTGAAACTTCCTGGGAGTTTTGGAAAAAATGCGAAATGACACGCTTTTTGAGTTTATATCATTCGCCTACACTCGTGCACGTTAACGAACACTTAATGGTCAATATTCCACCAACATTACACATTAACACTCGAAGAAACACAAGCTTGAGAAAATAATACAAAACCAACAACGTCTCACTATCGGATTCCCGCCAAAACTCTGAAATATTGTTATGACAGTGACGTAACGTGAGTTGGTTGAGTGTAGCGTAGAAATGAAACTGCGGACTCATGTGCCAAACAGGCTGCTCTACTTGGTAATACAGATCACTACAAAATCTACTCCCACGATCTTGCCTTGATTTGTCAAGCACATATGAGCAAATCTTGGAATTCGCTTTGGCAGGATTCCATGAATGTAAAAGGTAAATTTTATGGTCAGCTTCAACCCTCAATTCCCTCTAAACCCTGGTTCTTTAAATTTAAAAACAATAATAAGGTAACCACTTCAGTAATTTGCCGCTTGCGGCTGGGTCATGCTTGCACTCCAGTGTTTCTTGCAAAAATTAGAATCCGAGACCACTCTCTGTGTGAATGTGGATTAGACGAGGGTACTACTGACCATATGTTCTTTGAATGTCCGAAGCTACGCTGTTCCCTATATGATATGCTACCTGCCGAAATTCCCCGTCCTACAAATGTAACTACCTTATTAACTTTTGCTTTTACTCCTTTTATAAACACTCTAACAAATTTTATTACTATTAATAAAATAAAATTGTAAAACTTATATGTACCTATGTACTATATTGTATTATATTATATATTATTTCTATGTACCTACATACTTATTTATTGATTTATTAAAATTGCTAAAATTACCTAACCCATATTTGTGCTGTCATGTGAACGTCTGTGTCGTCCTATTGGTTTCAAAACTTTCAGAGGAATGTCAAAGCCAGTGTCTAGATTACATAAACTGAGCATTCGAACAAACACCGATCAATCTCCACTGTATATCTTCCACTCTATCCACGCGACACTGGCTAAATTGCGGCAACTCCGCAGAAGCCATAACAAAAAGTTGAAGTTGAAGTTGAGTGTAGCGTAGCGTTTGTATTCTCTTTGGTTGAGTGCACTTTTGTTTGTCAATATTGTGAAACAAGTTGATTTTGCAATTCGAATTTTTACGCATTATATCCACTAAATCAGAAGAAACATGAGCGAAAATCAATCCATAAAGCGAAAGCTATCCCAAGAAAATGGACATGAATCGTCTGGTAATATTTTATGAGCCTAACCTATAAATTGGCTTCTAATGGATTACCTGCATTTCAGACTCTGTAACTTTCTATTTTCTTTTTAGAACCTACACCGAAAGCTAAGCATATCCAGTGTCCTTACTTGGACACTATCAATAGACATGTGCTGGACTTCGATTTTGAGAAGTTATGTTCAGTTTCCTTGACAAGGATCAATGTTTATGCATGTTTAGTCTGCGGGAAGTATTTTCAGGTAAACTATATTATTACCTACCTTATGTACTATATACCTACAGTACATTATTCCATTTCTAACTTCTTACATATCTTGAGTACCTGTGAAAACTTATTTCCTTACCTTGCACCACAATTTGATTTTCATTTTCAACATCGTTATTTGTTTCTTAATTCTGTGTTCGGGTTACACTGTTTATTGCAAATATAATCGGGTACGTGAGACTTTAATGCTAATTTCTCAAGGTGATGAGTACAGTGTATTGCAATTAAATTTTCTACATGTTACTTGTTTTGTTATGGGTAGATTTGTGGTGCTCACGTTCAGGTGAATGATCTACTTGACTAATTCATCATTTTTTTTAAATATAGCTTAGTATTTTCCTAGTGGTAGACAAAATATTTTTATTTAATCAGAATTTCATTGTCATTTCATTAATTTTGTAATTCATTACAGGGCCGAGGAACTAACACTCACGCCTACACACATTCAGTAGCAGATGGGCACCATGTCTTCCTGAACCTCCATACACTGAAGTTTTATTGCTTACCAGATAATTACGAAGTTATAGGTACAAGATAACAACATTTTAGTAACAGCTAATTATATGACTGTAGTTTGGTCACTTATCTTTTGTTGTTCTCATATTTTTATGTAATTTTTCTATTTTATAAACCTGCTCCTTACAGACTCTTCCTTGAGTGACATCAAGTATGTATTGAATCCAATCTTCACTTCGGAGCAGATCCATCAGCTGGACACTAACACCAAGATGTACAGAGCCATCGATGGCACCATGTACATGCCGGGGATTGTAGGCCTTAACAACATTAAGGCGAATGATTACTGCAATGTTATACTGCAGGTAAGGCAAGGCAGGCTAGAGTTGGCAGGGAACTAGAAAGGCTTAATCATAAAATTGGAACTTGGTAATGATGCCTTCTGGTGTCAGAGCTTGTGAGGCTCTCCAGGGGGTTGCATAGAGGCTGAAGGTTTAACATACCCTCATAAGGACACAGCTATGGAAAGGTACCGATAAACTTTGATACTCAACATTAGAGTCCTAACAATTACCATGGGAAAGTGGTCTTTTCTGATGATCTGACTTGCTATTTAACTTGCAAAGTGCACAAGTTATCCCTCTCTAAAAATAACTACTCTCACTATATATTTCCTCAATGCTCTCTCTCCTGAGAGAACCCATGTTATCTCCAAAGCCTTACAAGCTTTGATTTCCAGTGCTTATCGCAAGTAACTCCACTCCGGAACTACTTCCTTCGCGAAGAGAACTATGCCACCGTGAAGCGTCCACCGGGCGACTCGTCGTTCCTCCTGGTGCAACGGTTTGGAGAGCTGCTCCGGAAGCTGTGGAACCCTCGCGCGTTCAAAGCGCACGTGTCGCCTCATGAGATGCTCCAGGCGGTTGTACTGTGGTCCAAGAAACGGTTCCAGTTTATAAAGCAGAGTGAGTGGAAGGCTTGCCTATAGAGGCACATTGCAAATATGGGTCGATGAAAATGCACCAGGGTTGAATAGGCGCAGGACACATTAATTTTTTCGTCAGAGCATATTGCGCCTGTGTAGGCAGTGGACTCTAATATCACCATGTTTAGTATTGTTGTCACTTATATCATGTTTTGTTTCACAGGTGACCCAATAGACTTCATGTCGTGGTTCCTTAACTCACTGCACATGGCTCTTAATGGCACGAAGAAACCAAACAGCTCCATCATCTACAAATCATTCCTGGGGCATATGAGGATATACACGAGGTTTGAACTCTGGATGTTTCATTTTGTTGTTCACTTGTGTGTAAATGGCGATGGCTAAAACCAAAAACTAATGAATGCACTCCCCACTTTTGATTCAGACTTTTCTCTTTGAGTGAAAGATGGTGAATGAAAGAGAAATGAGCAAAAAGTGAAGTACTTATTTATCATTCTGAATAATTTATTGTAGAAAGCTACCACCCCCGGATGCAGAAGAGGCTGCGAAGGTAGACCTGAAAAGCGAGGAATACAGTGAAATGATCACCGAGTCACCATTTCTCTATCTCACCTGCGACCTGCCGCCGACACCGCTCTTTACTGACGAGTTTAGAGAAAACATCATTCCACAGGTTATAGCTATGCACACTTTATGACTCGACTCAGACTATAATATGCATTGAGGCTTGAGCTGTTGGTCAAGCGCCCCTTAGACACTACCTAACACCTTTGAGCTTATCGCTACCATAGTCCTTAGTTTTAGCCAAAGATAATACAAATGCAACGCTAGTTTTAGGAACATTGTATTAGATTATTGAAAATATTTACAGTTTAGTTCTATAGTGCTGCATTTCAAACTACATCGCTCCTTTTGCCAGGTAAATCTCTACCAACTGCTTTCCAAGTTCAACGGCCAAGCATCCAAAGAGTACAAAACATACAAGGAGAACTTCTTGAAGAGGTTCGAAATCACGCAACTGCCTCCGTATTTAATATTGTACATCAAGAGGTTCACAAAAAATACGTTTTTCGTTGAAAAGAACCCCACTGTCGTCAACTTCCCTGTCAAGTAAGTCTTATGTCATAAGTAGAGATATCTCTTCATTGTTGCCATAGGCCCCACCAGTGCCCAGATTCCACAATACTTTGGTAGACGCAAGCCATACAGTTGAGATGTGAATAAGACAGAGCTTGAATGCCTAAATTTAAAACGCTTTATAGAAAGCGCAAAGCAGAATTATTATGCCGTTTATGTTTAGGCAACCAAAAGTCGTCGCTATGCCGTGTGTTCGAAATTGCGACTAATTTCCATGTTTTGAATCAGAAATTGAGTGGAAAGAAGCCATTTACTCTACGTATAAGAAGTGCAGTTTAGCCTTTATCCTACTCTCTGTGACTGCACAATATTCTTCTAGCGTAGCGTTTGTATTCTCTTTGAATATTCTTCTCAACTTCAATGTTTCCGTTATAGTTATCTCACTATTTATATTTTTAGAAACGTAGATTTCGGCGATATTCTCACTCCCGAAGTGAAGGCGAAACACAACAATAAGACTACCTACGAATTGGTCGGCAATATTGTCCACGATGGGACGCCAGAAAAGGGGACTTATAGGGCCCATGTATTGCACAAGCCTACTCAACAGTGGTATGTATAAAACATGATTATTATGTTGGGATGTAGGTAATATTTTTCAGTTATCACCAATGCGTGCAATTTTGTATCGTTTTCAGGTATGAAATGCAAGATCTTCATGTCACCAGTATCCTACCACAAATGATAACTCTCACCGAAGCATACATTCAGATATATGAATTGAAGCAGGACTGATACCCCATCTTTAGGTAATCTAACATACTTAATTATATAATTACTATGTAATCATAATTAATAAAACATAAGTTTTATACTGTTTCTTTATTTACTGGATACATCCGATACAAATTGCTAATAAGAATCCCATTCGACAGGCCCATGGAATGACCATTTTACTTAATTGTATAATTATTTGTGTAGTTCATAAATATGTGGTAAATATACTACGAAAAATCACATTTCCTATTTGACAGTTTTACCATTGATCCTTTACAGTGTCTTGTATAAAAATGTTAGAATGACAGTTCAGGTATAACCACAGAGATAATGATTGCATTTGATTTGAACCAACTACAAAAATACAAACAACAATAAGCTAGACACATAGTTACATAGATGCGGTTTGATCCACATGATATAAAAAAAAGCTTTCTTTGCATGATGTAGCCATAGCATTTGCTACCTCTGCTAAAAAGATTTGGAAATGTGATTGCACTGTGTTTCAACTTGTAGGTATAATTATGTAGTAAAGTGCATATGGAATGAAAGGAAACATTGAGCCGCTGGAAGCTTGTTGGAAGTCATTAAATAATTATGTTGTCCAAATAAATTATTACATTGCTTTTAACAAATATGACTAATATTCTAGTTTTCCTGAACCATCTAAAGCTCTTTGAAAGATTAATGGCTCTCCCCTTTCTTGCCAGCCACCCTCTTAAATTCTCCCATGTTGGTAGTTGAGATCGGAGAGCCATAGAAAGCCATGTGATCAATCTGTGTGACGTCACCGCCTGATTGGTTATCTTTTATGAACAGTTGTACATTTTGAACATTCTGGAACTTGACAAACTTCAGCGGCACAGGGTTGCCTTCTGACAAATCACTTGGTGAAAATCTGAAATAGAAAAATACTAGTTACAAACGTTTATTGGTTCATCAGACATCTCATTCAAAATGTATGGTACCTAAATGTAAAATAACAGCTTGTACAAAAAGTAAGCAATAAAATACCTGCAAACTTAAATAAACATAATATATCTGATCAGACGCCATTGGTATAACTATTATAGAAATGCTTCTTACCAATGAGAACAAACTCATACTTATTACTTATTGTATACTCACTCCAACTCCTGCACAGGCACATTGCCAGCCGCCTGGTCAAAGTCAAGAGTCCGTGGCTGGTTGATGAACAGCTTCACAGTCTTGGGTCCCATGTCTGCTGGCCCTTTGAACTTCAATGAGTGCAACTTCACCAGCTGAAAGAAAATGTCTCCATTTAATCAGGTATGCAGGTATGTTACTGGCTGAAAATGGAATGACATTATCTGGCTTAGTTTTGGAAAAGAGCTCACATTCCAAGTATCTGCCTTATCTTACTTGGATATACAGCTGCGATTAGCTGATGCAAGAAAGCCATATGTGAACCTGCGTTTGTGCATACCTGATTAAATGAAATATTGATGATGAGTTGTTCATCGCAGTCACTGGCTAGATATCCTGTAGCACCAGTCAGGCAGTGCACCATCGGGTGGTCATCAGCTTCATTAAGGCATTCACATTCACTCTTTGTTATGAATGTAGTCAAATCCATCTGTAAAAGCATCCGATGACAAATTGAATACATCTGTTTAGTCAGAAAATTTTAAACTGTAGCTGGGAGCGGAGTACTAAGATGATTCAGCAATATCATCAGTCTATAGTGATATGATTTATACTTACATGACCCGCAACAGCATTGTCTTCATCACCCTCAGATTCAGTACCATAGTATTGTCTTACTTTGTTCTCCAGTGTTGATGAATCAGCACCTTGCAACCGATCAATCTTGGTCTGAAACAACATGTTTCCATAGTATGAACACAAATCAGACATAAGACTACAACTATACTTCAGTAGAGACTAAATAAACGGTTAAATTGTATAATTTCTCGTCACATCTTACTCTGTTTCTGTAAAAAATAAATGTAGGCATCGCACTGACGCCTTGAGCACCAGCAGTCTCCGCGCATCTGTCCACGTCAACCTTTAGGAAAACAGCTCTGGGATACTTCGCCGGGAGCTGCTCGAAGAAGGGCGCAATCCGCTGACATGGTGGACACCTGCAAACACCAAAAACACACTCATAAAACTTCAGCTGTTGCACGATGACTTGAAAGTTTTGACCGGGAGTACCACTGACCAAGTTGCTGTGAAGTCTACCACGACAAGCTTTGTGCCGGCGCTGGCCATTTCTGTCTGGAAATGCGCATCGTTTTCTATAATAGTAGCTAAACCCATTCTAGCAGTGATAATTCAAATTTATCTATCTATACAAATCCAATTCGATTTGACTTGACAACAATCGACAACGATACTTCAAAATGGACGACTGACGGCCGCCACATTGACAGACTAAATTGAAGTTGCCAGCTTACAAAAATACATTTTGACCAAAATGCTAAAAATGCCAAAATGCTAAAAGATTGTAAAGCTACCGGAAGTGATTATCTTTTTCTTTGGCGCTTCTAACCGCTCCGTACAGTTTACGCATTCAAACATTGAAAAACAACCGAAAGACAAACGAATACATTTTCCTGGTTTAATGTTGGTGGTTACTGATGTTACTGTATGTTTAAACGTATTAGTTACACGGTAGTACACAGTACGTAGTATTTATTTCCTCTATGGTAGGTAGTTAGGTACACAGTGGTAGGTACACGAATGAAATACATATATTAAATTATTAATATTTTTGTACCTACTAACCTATTATAAACACATCAAAAAAGTCTAAGCAACATGCATGCATAACATGGACCCAGGAACAATGGGATAAAATTATGTTTTCCGATGAGTCGCGATTCGGGTTTAGGCTTGATACAAGAAGGGTGCGAGTGTACCTACCGTCGTCGGCCCGGAAATACTGAAAGGCTCAGGTGCGTTCAGGAAGTTCATCAATACAGCGGCTCAACAGTTATGGTATGGGCGGCTATTATGAAGAACAGGCGAAAAGAGTTCGTTTTTGTAAATGGAAACATGAACGCTGAAAATTACGTTGAGGATATTCTCAGACCTTATGTCCATCCATTTGCACAAACCTTTGGTTCCGATTTTAAGTTAATGCATGACAATGCGTGTCCACATAAAAAAATATACAATACATATAATACGAGCTGTATTGTATATATAAATCATATGTATATATACAATACAGCTCGGCGAACCAGAAAAGAACCAGAAATTAGCATGTTGATTAGACTTTTTTGATGTGTGTATTTACTTACGTATAGTGTTTTTCGTTTCGTCGTACGTATATTGTTACGAGGTGTAGTAATACACCTCGTAACCAGGTACATAAGCTGGTAATGGTTGGGAATTCGATGTTTACTCTATATTGAGGAACATGCATATTGTAGTAGGTAGGTATACTACATTATTATATATGCCTGCTAACATTATTATGGCTGCATAGCTGGGATAGACGTTAGGTATTTATTATAATAAACTCAAACTCAAATCCACCTCGTTGGCCGTTGAATGTATAGCAGAAATACCAAAATAGCCGCATAGAAGGTCAGCCTACCAATGTAAGATTTAAATATTAGTAGGTAGGTAGTACTACTTAGTAGGTTAGGTACCTAAGTACTTATCTTACCAAAGGGAGAGATTAAATTATGAAAATTTACTTTTACCTACCAAACTAGTTATACCTATCTACTCATAGACCTATTAAATTTAGATAGGTAGCATTTTTGGATTGATTGATCAATAGATAGGTAGGTAATACCTCACCTTGATATTATGTATTTATATAAATCGTTATAATAATATTATGTACTACATCCTCAGCCAAAGTAAAAGCAAAGCGATCTGCAGCAAAAACTATTTACTTACAAATTAATGATGTATTAGGTAATAGGAATTCTTAAACTTTCGCGAACAGGAAACATTAACTAGCTAAAAACGGGTCTAATTCGCGCACAAACAAATATCAAAATTATATATTTTGATATTTGTTTGTGCGCGAATTAGACCCGTTTTTAGCTAGTTAATAGGTAATAGGACTCTAATATCTGAAATTCCTCCATAATAACCGAACTTAAATGTATATTGTCAGTAGTGACAAGTGGTAACCTACCTGCCTCGGACAAGGTCAGCGAGTCGATAGCCGACGCTCCCGGTGGTAAGCGGTTACCCGTCGCTTATGGTCATCAGACACCACGTGCAGACTGTTGCCTTGGACTTAATGCCTGCCAGTTTTTTGTGAATTTAATGGTAAAGGGTTTAATTGAGCTCTAGAAGAGATCCGTTTTTTTGAACCAGTATAAGCACATAAAATTTGAATCTCCAATTCGTGTGTATTGTTATATACTTAAAATGTACTAGACTGCAATAAAATCGAATATTATTTAACATAAAAAAGTATGCAAATATTAAAAAAAAAATGTACCTACCTATATATTTTTTAAAATTATATGTAGGGGTTTATATTGGTTGGAAAAAGGCTACAGTCATTATTATGCACAGCACACGTAAACATCTTTTTAATAAAATTGGAATTGAAATAAATCCACGAAACCGAGATGGTTTTCGTACCAGCTAGGCAAGGTTATAGGAAACGTCACAATCAGAATCAGATAGGCCGGACTTTGTCCAAAGTAGGTACCTATATAGGTAAGTAAGCTCGGTGGACCCTTCTGAAAGGTCCACTTCAATGATTCAATGAGAGTGACTATCTCGTCGGCCTCGCTACATATTACAAATAGCTACGATTTAATCAATGTCGACCGGAACGAGCCTCTATGTAGCGCTCCACTTCCGGTAAAGGAAATCTTGGTTGGACACTTCAGAAAGGTGCGTGCTGTTGGCACATGACAGTGTTTGTGATTTTATTACATCACTTTTGTTTCATGTAATATCTATGGCAATATACCTATTCTGCGCCGTTAGCACAAAGTAGAAGTTCTCTACAGTAAATATATCCGAACTAATAAACCGAAATACTTAAAATATCATACACCTATCTCCCTTGATGCCGCCAAAAACCTCTAATCATGTATAATAGACATCAACGGGTCTAACTTGCGTACAAACGAACATCATATCAACATAATTTTGACATAGGTACCTCGACGTTTTGGCCGAGTTACATCGACCGTTGAACTGTTACGAGAAGAACCCGCTATAATATAGGTAGTAGGTACGCTAATAGGCATCTGCTATGAACAATAATATAACAATAATAATATTATACTATAGGTATCTACTCTAATTAGGTAACTAAATTAAAATGATGTACAGTATAGGTACAATATCATTTAGGTATGTAGGTACTATAGGTAGTTAGAATAATAATATATGATTCAAACATTTGCACGTCTGCATGCAGATTGACTGAATTATATACATTTGGCTCAGCGAATGTCCTATAATATTATATAAGTACATAATAATACACATATAGATATAATAGACCTTTACCCAGCAGTGGGACAATGTAGGTAAAAAAAAATATAGCATGCATCAAAATCAAAATGTAAGAGTTCAAAATGTTGGTTTGCCATAGTTCTTAAACTTACGCAAACTGAGTATACTCACATGATAACTAGAATTTAAACGGTTCTATCTAATTCAAGGTAGGTATGTCATAATTATATATTATGATATTATGGTGTGCGCCAATTTGACCCGTTTAAATTCTAGTTATCATACAAAATATTGGTACAGAAATTTTCTCATAGAAAGTCACTAAACAATGATATTCTACACTTGTCGCGCCATCAGTTAGATCCTTATCAGCATTAGTGTGTGAATCGACAGCTGCTACAGCTAGGTCCCTGTCACAATTTGAACGTTTCTCTTTAGCCGGTTCAAAGCGGGATATGAATCAAGATACTCATTGTGGTAGGGTACTAACACAATTGTGGTTGCACAGTGAAGGCGATCGAAATCTCATGACGTGACGATCGTAATTCGGCAATCAATAGCGTAATCACGCAACGTGATAAGTAGTTTGTATGTGTGAACCACGCTGAGGTTCAATAACTTTTGGAAAGAGATTAGTAAAGGGAATGTTAATGTCTGTATTAAGGGCTATTATACATATTATGCCATTGGTTCAAAGCCATTCAAGCTATGGACCTATCATAATTATTATGTATGCCTTGTACACTCTTCCACTTAAAAGTATAAACATTTGCAGGGTCGGCTATTTTTAAATAAGTTTACAAAGAAAACGTAATGTAGGTCATGCGCATACAATATATCTGACTAGCTAAAAGTCCCTTGACTAGTCTCAAAAAATTAGAATTGCGGGTATAAGGCCTATTAAAAACTAACTTGCCTACCTAGATCTTCCACAGGGCACAATAAAATACTGTTCTATTACACCTTTGAAATCCAGCTAGCTATACAATAGTCGGACGCCTAGTACCAGTTATTTTATTTCAAATATAAATAGGCACCAATAGAATTTTAATGCGCAGACTAAATTCATAGCATAGTTTAGTTCATTATTCGACTTCTGAAATAAATTATAGTGCCATAAGACCGTGATATGAATTTGACAATCATTTATTGATAGAAATACGAGTTGTACGCAACTACGCATTCATCAGCATACATAGCATCCATGTATGGCCTAATTTACTCGTTCTCGAATTATAATTCGGTGCGAGTTCCTCTGGGACCGTCGTATTGTTCGCCTAACGGTAGGCAGAGCACATGTTCTTGCATTTTAATATTTAATTTTACAGTAAATGAACCTAGCGCCTAAATTTGGTCATCGAAGAATGTATACTAATGTATAGGCACTTATACCTATCGGTTAATGTCGGGTAAGGGTCTTAATTAATTATGTATACCTACCTACATAAGTAACATCCTAAGGTAACATCTATGTAACTGCTTAGACTGGAGAGTTCACGCAAAGTAGGTACGTTATGAATAAACATCGAAAATAGTTTCTAGGTACCACTTACTTCAAGCTTTGCTTTTTAGCCCAAAACCTTATCAGTGGATCCGTTATGCCAGCAGCATTGCTTCGGTGAAATGCAATAAGTAGGTAAGTAACTACTCTATTTAAAGCAACCCTAGGATAATTTTTTATCACGTCTCGTAAACTATATCCACAGAGTCGTGTTGTTTATGAACTGTTTGATCTTTTGCGGAAAAACGCAAAACGTTAGATAACTTTACTACATAATTGACATAAAAGCCTGCTTTTTATAACTTTATTAATATCCGAGATAAATACCTACTTACCTAAGTGTTTGCTTTGCAAATCGTCATCCGGGATCTAAAGTTTATAGGATGGGAGCTGACAGGAACTCTGCTAAGTGTCAATAAATAAATATTATTATCTGCTATTTGTAAGCGCAGTCTATGAATAAATTGGCTGTGGTTAGACACTGTATTGTGAAGATTGTGAATCCGATGTATGTATAGATTCTTTATGATTGGGGCATTATACGATAAAGTTAATTAAATAATATTTCAACAAAACATAACCCTTCCTTTTGGTTTCACTGTAACCAGGTAAAAAAATAAGATAATATTTACATTTTAGTTCGTTTTACATTAAGTACATACTAGATTGCATTAGGTGATTCTAACTACGAATTAATATTAGTGCTTATCTTATGCCATATTTCTTATTTTAACTGGGTCCATTTTATTCTCACTTTTGATGTCGAATTTGGATGTAGGTAGTGTGCTGTTGAAGTCAAACTGTCGATATTGAAATTAGTTTTACATTTTATTACCATATAAAATAAAAATTAGTTTTAGCATGAAATGTCATTGAATAAATTATGGGGCCTCACCATTTGAGTTCGCCACTGCCTTCCGTCAGAAATATAAATCTCTGTTGAATAATTTTACGACATATTTTTTTACAATACGAGTATTAGTTTATACCTTTCGGAGCACTAGCTCCATTGTTTCATTACTCTGTAGCTTTCAGGCATAGGGAGTCCCCTCGAATTCAATGAGCTAACTTTTCGATATGGTTGAATATACCGAATCAACTCGCCTCGTCATTTGAAGAGTCTAGTTGGCTGACTATAGAAAATAAACTATAGACAACCTTCTTACCACAGATGTTTCTAAAATAGTTTGACAAAATGGACATCTATCACTCGCGTTTTCTCAATTAATCCTGGCATTCCTAATTTTTTTTCCTGTCAATTTGTTATTGAGTTAGAAAAAGCGAGGGTTAGACGTCAATTTGTGCAGAAAATATTTAGATTCATCTGTTCAACTCTGGTTTAAATCTTTTGTGGTTCTGGTTTAAACCGTATACGTTCATCGTGACGTTGTGGTGCTACAGCGGTGAATTTAAGATACTTACAGATTGTATTTCAATGTAGTCCTTGGTTCCTATAACTCCTATCATTTCGACAAGCACCATTCAACACTGATGCGTCACGCGCACGTCACCTTGGATCAATGCAACTTCTGCATACATTAGCGTATCTATTGCAGAAGCCATTGTAGTTTTGTCGAACAATGAGTTAGGACACCTACGTAGGTACACTGGCTGAGAGCTAATGAAGTAACATGTGAGGGCGGCGATCTTCGCTTTAATGGTGGTTGAATTGCGTTCACGGTTCGGTGATGGAATGTTAAATTTAGCCTTAATCTGTGATAGGCCATAAAACTAGATGATGTTTTTTAAAGTATAGGTAAATTCCGAGAGCGATTCTGAATGTTGAATCGCAGCCTTAATTATTTGAATCGTGTTTTTTATTTTCTCTGATATGGGTCAGTAAGAACGTAGAGGTAATGGTTTGAAGATGGTCCAACTGTTGTACTAAGCATTTATTAAAAACATGAATTGTATGTACTCCACCTATAAATTATTGATCATAGTAAATTTAGGAAAAGTAAAAAAAAAAATTTTTTTAAGTTATGTCCTCAAAAAGGTTTTGCAACACCAACTAAATCCTTATACACATAGACATTCTAAACTCTATACTAAACAAAATTACCTATAAATACTTATTATGACTTATAATTTTCGTAAGTCACGGCTATTACAATAATGTTATTCATAAGTAGCTGCAGGCGTTTCGGTGTAACTGTATCTACTTACATGCTTTATATTAGTTCCACTTCATTGGCTCAACTAGGCTATGACATGAGCTGGTCCGCAATGCAGTTGGCCTTGGGTGACGTCAGGAGGAAGCCATTCGACCAGCCCGGTCACGCCGGGGCTTAGTCTCATGCCTACATCTAGATTGCATTGCATTTTGGCATTCACCTTGTAGATAATGTTTAAATTAATAAGCGTTGAGAGCTTCCTACAATAGAGACTCTTCTATCTCGTATTTTCAATTCACTTAACCATAGTAGGAGATGTAGTTACAAAGCCTGGAAATAATAATACCTAATACAATAAAAACTTTATAAATCTATAACTAATATTATAAAGAGGAAAAGTTTGATTGTTTGTTTGCATTGAATAGGCTCCGAAACTACTGGACTGATTTGTAAAAAGGGGTGACATAGGTTACTTTTTATCCCGTAAAAATTAACGGTTCCCCGCGGGTGAAACCGCGAGGCGCTTCTAGTTAAGTACGCTATACATTTGGACGTGGATTGAATGCGTATTACAGCCCAAAACCACAGCCTACAAATTAAACTAGACAATACAAACACTCAATATAAATAAGCTAGTGTCGTCCTACAGTGAAAATTCATAATGCAATGTTTGAGATAAACCAACTAGTTTCCCAACTTTTGCGGAAGACGTGCGCGATGCCTAATTGAATTGTGGATAACTTCGTTACAAATGTCATGCTGGCCTGAATAGACGGAATCGCAGCGTTGTTTTCAATTGAGAACTATACAAATGTTCTATACCTACCTATTAATTGTAGAAGATAGGAAGCCTAATTAATCAGTGATAATTATTATTATCACGAAGTTAATTGACTCGGGCGTTACTTCGCGGATAGAAAATGATTATCTATATCTACCTATATACTTACTATTAAAAACGAGTAACTAAGCCATGTCTCTGCAACGAAGATATTTTTGATAAATGAACTGGGATCGACTGAACCAGAAAATGTGATTTTTATAATTTTTGACTGTTTTTTTGTTTGTTTGAAACTATTGGAATGAATTTGATTGGAGTATCGGCATTTGGTAGGTTTGGGTTATACATGAACAATTTTCTTATGAAAACCTATGTTCAGTCGAGTTGAATATTCTTCACAATCTTCAACATTTTTCTGCTTAAATTCTCATCGAGGCTCGAGACCTTTAGGTTATTTTATGTAAATGTCGTGCCTACATCTCACACGCAGTACATAATCGCAGACAGTAAGGAAAATGTAGCATTATTTTGAGAAATGATTACTATAATTATGTCTGTGCTTTATTGACATTTAAATCACAGTAAATTTAAAAAGTTATCTGAGTTAACTGCATTTCAGTTAGATTTCAAATGTTGATAATCTCCAGCCTAATTAAAATTACCTAGGTATAGTTCTTTATATACTACTTCATATTATATTGAATATCAATCCCTAAATAAGTATATAGCTACTCGTAATAGGCTGTAAGATCTATTGGCTATCAATTGGCGCAGTTTAGTTAATGAAAAATATATCGTTGAAAGATCCGCGGGCACAAACTTTGTCGAAGAACCATTACAAGTCTCATTTCAAAACAATTGCACGTAGTACCTCATAACTAAATCCTGCAATTATTAGGTAGGTATAACAGAATAGCCCGCTTTAATTATGTAAAAGATTTTTATAATAACTTTAGAGCACAGACTTCTGCAGACTTGTGCTTAATTGGAAGTCTGTGCTTTAGAATGACCCTTACTATAGTTATATGGTACCAAGTGACATAAATCCGCGATGCTCCCTCCTCGATGACGCAACTCCGGCGCAGGCACGCGTTGCGTAAAAGCCTTTTTAGCATGCCGTCTGCGGAGCTTTCTCGCCAAACATCGCTTGGCAAAGCACCCGAGGCTTTTGTCAGATTCGACGTAGGTAGCGGTGGAGGCCGTGAAATCGCCACATCTGCACGCCATTGTCGCATCTAGAGTGACGAATCGTAAGACACGTAACCGAGTTCACCGGTACCGTTGCAGCCGTGATTTATTTTGTATATGCAACCTAATTTGCTTTGTTTACCTATATTTGTTGCAGTTATACCATTTACTGGCAAGTTGTCACTTCACTCACACTCCTCCTTGCCTTCTTCTGTTTATTACTTTTCTACTATACTTACCTACTGTTATTAGGAGGCCTCAAGGGCGAGTCTATTTTGTCCTTAGTACTGGGTTCATAGGTCCAACCGCAGGTAATTGCTCTGAGTCTGGGAGTCTTTTACTTCCACATACTCTAGCTAGATGAAGGGATACTAGATAGGGATTGGGACGGGTTTGTGATATTAGCTATCATCTCATCGGTGGCGACTGCAGGCCACCGCAGTCGTATTCATTTACGAGTAGCTCCTACAACGATATGATGATGATAATGAAGATGTCTTCCTTGACGTATCCGTCAATGGTGACCGTCCGTAACCTTGTTAGCTCTAGAGGACTACGATGTTCTAACATTATGGGTACGGACGTACTTCATTGATCTGCTTTAACCATAGTCCCATCCACCTCAAGCGTCTTTTCAGTAGCCATACATACTTATCTCGTAAATAGGGCTTATTCCAGAAATCCCCTGGCAGTATATAGAGCATTTCCTCTGGGATACTTATGGACCATAGAAGTTGCGTAAAACCTGCGCCAGCGTTTGTTCTTTAAGAAATGATATTCACAAAAAATAATTTACCTACTTAGATAGAGCATTTTCTCAACTATGCGTATATAGGACGTAAGAATTGAGTGAAAGTTAGGCACGCAAGGGTTTGTTCTTTGCAAGTAATATGCATTTCACACAAAATAATTTCGTAGACATACAACAAAATATTAACATAATGTAATTACACCATGGTATTACATACGTGTAAGATGTAAGATAATTGTGGATACTATTTAGTTGGTAGAACTGTTTTGATTTATAGACTGCAATTAGTGAAGATGGTTGGTAGAGATAAAAATAATTTTACACCGTTGTAAAAAGTGCTGTAGAATTTAAGAATCTGTGAACATTATGTAAGGTGCTTTAAATTCTGCTGCCGCCATACAAATTGGCTTTTATTTAGTATTTATCAGCAGTTGATCACTTTGCCAACATTCTTTCGATCAATGCCCGTAGCGCAGAATATATAATGGGTCCCGTTAGCAATGTAATAAAGTTATGTAAAGAAAATCTTGAGGTACGCTACTACAATGACTTCTACTCGTATGGCTTATTCCACTATTCCCCCGTGGAAATTCCTCTTATAGGAGAAAACAATAGGTACCTACACAGTACACATACTCGTGCGAATGCACGCACACTGATATTCTAACATACATACCTCGTATGTACCTACCGATGCAAACGTGGTCGATGACCTCTCGAATTTTCGCGATTGAGAAAGAGTTTGAGAATGTTCGATTTGGAAAGTTTGGTGAACCTTATTTGGTGCTGGGAGGATAGAGAATGCAGCTTATCTAAAAAATATCATGCTCTCACGAGCCGCGTCTAAAACCATAGATTTATATGTACTACTAACCTACATAAATGTACCTACTTTAATCTGTGTCTACAACACATACATAAGTGTAATCGTATGTTACTTACAATATATACGATCCTGATTCTTAACAAAATTTAGTGATACAATAACATTAATCAATTGTGTTAACAAAAACAGATAAAGTCAGCAGATCATCTTAGTATTTTTGCAAATTAATTGGGTAATTAACATTTGCAAAAGCATACTTAGGTATGTGGATTTCAGCTGACATTTGACTTAGTAATTAATTTTATCTTCGCTTTAGCAATTTGGCTATGACCGCTGCCGTTCGGCTTGCGTCACAGCCTACTCTACATAATTAAGATGAATCCGATAATCGTAACGTGAGATTCTATCGGTATAGGTAACCCTAAATTGCAACATGTTTGTTTTATAAGCGATATTTGGCTAACAGCTCTTGATATCCGATGCCATTCTATGAATTCATACGTATATCTATCAAGAACAGATGAGAATACTGTGCGTTTGGTGTAAGCTCTGAAAAAGATGAAGATCCACAAAAAACTGCAGTGGTTTTCCTATTCTCTAATTAGTGCATGAAGAACTCTTCATCTTTCGGCTTCCAATCCAAGGCGGTTATCATTATACGTAAGCTGTCATACTGTAGGTATATGTTGCAGGATGAGAGACCTTGATATTTTCAGAACGTTTTAGTTATTTACCGATGTAAGTTTCCATAAACAGCCTTTCCTTTCACTTACTCGAAGTGTGTTTTATTAAATTTTGCAGTTAAACACTTTCTCAAATTAACATAGTACCAATTATTTCATACAATTTACTAATAAAACTGCAAATAGCGTATAATAAATCCGCAAATGCACCCGACAGTCCGTGAAGACATGTGGGTAGTTATTAGCACAGCATAATACGCGTAAGTCTGCTAACTTTTGGCTATTTGAAAAGATCAGGCATAGCAGTTGGATGACACCTTTCGATTAACTCGCGGATAGCAGAAAAAATATTATGTATATGATACCTTTCTCCCGATGATATTTCGCACAAAGCCCCGAATCTTTCTACTGAACGACGTCCATAGAATGGTAACGAGTGTGTTATTTAAATTTAAGAAACACTAGAAAGTGAATTACATGGGCCATGAGTGTATTACGCAGAAAGTGTAATGTAATGTATTGTCGGTTACCGCATGGGATGGATGCAGTATTTTTCCGAGAAATATTTCGATGAGATGCGTATGGCATACATAATATTATAATATACCTCTGAACATCTCGCCCACATACATATTATTTATTTTATATTGTAGCGTATGATTTTAACTTCGCATATAATTTTTATGGCAATCAGCTTCATTTTATTCGCATTATCTTTTTTTAACTTGTACATTCTGCCAGTGTTGCTAAGTTTTTTCTAATAATTCTTTTTGCATCATGCATGTAGTCTGGTGTTATGAAGATTTGTTAAAACTAAATATAATTACATTATAGTAATTAGGTCGCTGGTATTTATATAAGTATTCAAGCTGTCAACATATTTATATGTTTATAGAAAATATTATTACATTACAGTAGGTAGTAAATAATATTATTATTATAGGAAATATAGGGCAACTAACTGTGAATCACCTCCAGTGGAATGTCCACTAAGCAAGCATTTTGCACGTGGATTGTAATACAAAACAAAATGTTCTGCAATAATTCGACATCAATCTTATGTCAATTTGGAATCTCTCCAGATTCTGCTGGCTAGTTGGCCAATCCAACAACCGTACATTCGATTGTTGGGTTACAGAACGAAACGTTAGAAATGTATTTATTTATACGTGCTTTAATTTTTCTCCACGTTTATTCCGATATCACTCATGTGAGAGCTATCGAGTTCATTAGGTCCAAATCCACATACCAATGGTGCATTTATGTTGTCACCCAACAAAAGCTTCACTATACAGTTAGCTATCCCTTTCATCTAAATTATTTGACGGGGGGGGGGGGGGGGGGGGTGTATGTTTTTGAAAATCTTTGTACATATAATTCTACTGTACGTGTGTACGCCACTGAACTCCTAAACTGCTGGACCGATATGAATGATTTTTTTGTATGAGTTTGGGTGGCGCCTTGAATGGTTTAGAGAGACACAAATCTGACCGGCAGATGGTGCTGAAGTCATACTTTGCAGCACAACGTCTGTCAGGATCGCTAGTTTACTATAAAATATTTTCACGAACTCTAGTTCTCAGCCGTCTTTTCAACAGGCAATTAATCTTTATGGTGTACTTAAAGGAAACTCCAATGACGAAATTAACGAGATAAAGCCATTGCAACACACGTGTAGTTTTAGCATTGCATATGTATTTGTACTCATTAGTTAGGTAATCATGGAGCTATTAGATAATTATTGTCATAGGTAGGTATAATCGCTCTTGCTCTTTAGTAGAACGAAGTATATATACAGAAAGCGGTTCTTTTCTATAGCAGGCCATGACTTCACCGGAACTTATTGAATTCAATTGACGGCCATCACTCGAATAAACATACATTCACGTTTTCCAGGTTCACTTCAGGTTATTTTAATTGATAGGGCTGCCTTAGATTTTGTGAGCGAGAATATATATTACATTAAAACCCAACTTATCGACAATATTTTTAATAATATTTTTTTATTGCTCTATGTTTCGCAATGACTTATTTATCATGAGCATGTTAGGTGAGGGTTAACGACCGTCAGTTTCGGGCAACTAGGGCAACCGTCAACCCTACAGAGGCCAGTGGGGCAAAGCGCACATTATTAGGCACCTCACATAACACTTCCGTTACACTAGTCTGATATAACTATGACATTTTGCCCATCGGGACCGTTTGTGGGACGCCGTCTGCGCCGTAACACGGACACACTGTATATGGTGTGAATGACATATTATATTGAATAGTAGTGCGTATCCGAGTGAACGGACAGTATTGATCATTTTGATCAACCTATATAATATGCAATAAATGGTATGGCTAAGAAAGGGGTTGAAGATTCAATTGCTGCTAACAGCCATTATGTGAATAACATTATGTCGGTTTTGTTGGATTATTGCATTTTGATTTGCAAAAACTAATCTTTATTGTAATACGAACTCATTGATTTAAACTTCGTTTGTTATTTGGTTGCCAAGTATTCCTGTCCGACATCTTCCATGTGTGAAAATTATTAAGAAGAATATAATTTATTTATGCACAAATGTAGTGTTTAAATTGTTCCAATTAGGTTATAGGCCCAGAAAGCTTCCACTGCTAACAAAGGAGTTGAAGATTAAATTGCTGTCAACAGACACTTTTGTGAATAATATTTATATATATCGATTTTTGGGTCTGACACTTTCGTGAGATTTAAAATCCTTTGTACCTACCTTTTTATTTACAAGGAGATACGATTTTTATTTTTATTTTGAATAATATGTGATGTATTACTAAAACTAGTTTGGACAATCTTAATACTTAACCTGAATAGCTGTAAGTTTGACTGCCACAAGTCACGTTTTAAAATTATAATGATTCCCACAACTGAAACTTAGCATTCCTCGCGGCACAGCAAGTCGAATGCACTCAGGTAGCTTATTGTTTTCTATATATTTAGCGTTACTTATGAGACCTTGAACGGTGCATAAATATTCAAAAACACGCTCCGGATTTCACAAAAGTGTCCAGTAATTTGATTCACTGTGTGTTGCCAGTCACCGTTAGCTAATCGAAGCTCGGATGGCATTTAATGAGCTACGCTACGGCGACTCACTGCGTAACTTTTTTAAGTCAAATTTTACGAGAGCATTTTGTTAATATGCTATTGGGATTTTAAATGGCAAAATTCAGAAGTAATTTGCCATTTATAATTCGCCATTAAGAATTCAGAAAATTCGTCTGTAAAAAATAGAAAATTGGAAAATTATAACGACATTCTTACCCCCAGTTTCTGAAACGTCAGTCAGCGTTAACAACAGATTAATTCTATTGCCATCCTTGTCATTTGTTTATAGTCAGATAGAGGCAACGATAGTTTTAATCTACTGTCAACGCCAACAAACGTTCTAGAAACCGGGGGTTAGTGTTCTCACTACGGCTTGAAGCCAGACTCGTCAGAGAACGCTATGTCAATATTTCCAAATCTTTGAACCGCGAAAGTTTACCTAATGATTTTCATCTGTAAAAAAGTGATAAAAAACTTTCTTCCCTCACGCACGCGTCCCATAAAACAGTAACATAATTAAGACGTAAAACCTATTGTTTTATTGTAAAAGTTAGAAAATAAATGCTCAATTAAAGATAGGTTATGCAACTTGGGCTCGAGTGAAAGTCGATAAAGTCTGATTGGCGGGTGTGGGTGAAGATGCACTCTCAAGGCAAACGTGTCTTTATGTCGAAGATTGCAGGTACTGCACAAGTCAGACCATCTGAAAATCTGATGTTTTACTGTGCGATGCCCGTGAATTACTATTACTGAACCATACCACGATTTCTGATTTCAACTAGGTACTTTGATTTAACCCAGGTATCAAAGTAGTACTAAAACTCGGTTATATTTACTCAGGTGTTTCGATTTTAAAGCCCACATTATACTATTTTTAGAGGTTAAAAACCAATAACAGGTTTAAAACTAATTAATTCACTAGCAAAATATTCCGAGCATACCGAATTTAATGTCGCATAAATCATGTAAAATAACGCAATATTAGGTAAACATATTCTGTCCCTAGGTGTGGTATATTTTGCTTATTTTTACTCTGAATTAATTAATTAATTTATGCGTTCAGTGGTTGATCAAAAGAAGGGCCAGGAGCAGTGAAAAAACGCCAATTTGAAAAAATGCTGCCAGCGAATACTATTCATTCAATACTCATAGTTTAAGCCCTACCTGTAGGTACCTATCTTAAATCCGAAATTAAGGGCTTTAAGGATCGTCATCAGTATATTGTTTGAAAAATTACCATCAATATAACATAATAATTATGTCACTTATTATGTTTGTCCAGATAAGATATTTTAACAAATACGTAAAAAAAAATGTTTCTTGAAAACGTCTTTGACAGTATTTAGTGTAACCAATAACCATAGACCTTACTCCAAATTTTAATAAAGCACAAAAAAGTTTTTATAGTGCTCTGTATGCGTCACTATTGATTCGATTCAAGTATATAGATACTTTGATCAATTCTTCTTTTGACAATCGTTTCTAGCGAGTAATAGTTTTTAACAAATGGCTGGCGTAATCAAAAGATCCTGCCTTTTATAACGGGAGGTTGTACAGTACTAATAAACTTATAACAAATTTTAATGTTGGGTCACTAGTAAAGTATATAAAGATAGTACTGACCAGAAGTATACCTTGACCAAGTTAATATCTCGCCAAAAATACGTGACACAGTGCCATCAAAATGGTCGATATAAGGTCAAGGCGAAATACCTGATATACTCGTATGATATTTAATTAGAAGACGATTAAGATTAACGTAATTTTATGTATATGATCGTTCGCAGGCAACTAGTTCTAACAGATTCGTGTATGGACTAGTAAGATCTTTTTTGTAAATTGTTAAGGTCACGTTAGTTGTAAATCCGGATCCCTATATTTAGGTCTCCTAGTAACTACGATCAGGTCGAGTTAGGATAACCATGGCCAAAAACTTAGATTAAAAGTGAATACCTTGGTTCGCTAAAATATGCTCAGTGTTGATGAATGTTGATTATACTGAGCACTCTCGGCATTACCACAAAAGATTTAAACTAGAATTGAACAGATGGATCTAAATATTGCTCTACAAATCGACGCCTAACCCTCGGTTTTTCTTACTCAATAACAAATTCAAAAGTAAAATGATTAGGAATGCCAGGATTGAGTAAGGCAACGGATAGACTTCGATTTCGTCGTATGATATTTTAGAAACATCTGTTTAAAACTCTAAACTCTTGTGGTAAGAAGGTCTTGGTTTAGAATTTGTTGCTAGTTAACGTATTTTAAGAACTCGCAAGTAGTCCGATATCGTATCAGATATATTTTTGAGTTACCCATGTGTTACCTGCCATTTACCAACCGCAGTGGCAGTGACCTAGGGCCGTGTTAATAAATGAACCTCAATAGCGCTACCAAGTGCGCTATCAGCTGATCCACACTCAAAATGTAATCTACGTCTTGAAATCGTTGCTATTTAATAAATGGATATTGAGATGTAGCACTGGCTACTAGATACTGTCTTGTATGTCTCAATTGTGTCATAATCGGATAGCACTTAACCGCTGAGTGTCATTTATTAATTTGCCAGACATCATGTAAGTTTCGGTTCCTAATCTACAACTTAAGATGTGTATTTATTAAATAGAACGAAATAGCAAGTGCACACTGAAGATAGCTCTCAGAGCTGAGATTGATTTATTGATATGGATCCTAGAGATTCTCGAAGCTCAATGGTGTTTACCACAGGAGTTTACTAGAAGAGGCCTACGTTGAGCAATGGACGAATAGGTATACGTTGGTGTTGTTGAGGATTTTACTTGAGTGGGTTTAAATTAAAGTTTCAGATGCAGTTCAAATAACAACCTCTTTGGTTTGGTTTAATAAAACTAAAAACACAATTTACTTTGTTACAAGTTGTTGCCGTATCTATTGAGATAGTACAATATTTTTGAAAAGACATACGTTGGAGCTTTGATCCCCCATATATGGTTGTGGTGACTCCAATACCGTTTAGGGACAATATAGTCCTCAATAATGTTTGGCAAACGAGAACTAAGCTTTTTATTATCCTCTAGTGTGGATAAGAAATCGTTGTAAGCTTTAATCAGCACCACAGGGGCGGTTATCCTCGATATGTTGTAATTTGGAGGCCGTGGAACCCCGTACCTCTTTATATTGGTGGCTCGGCCTTCATCAAAACGTTGAAATCTGTTCGACCGTATCAACTGCCCGAAATGTACCAAGTTCCTGGTGGAAGTCCCCACTAACAGATGTCCGAAAGCTACTGCTAATGTTTCGGAGCGGATCGTCCCAGATTTATAACCTGATGATATGGTCAATCCCGTGCCACATATTTCTTCCGGGAATATCTGACACAAAAGCTCTAATACAGAATGTAGGATTTGATTAGAAGCAAATATTTCGAAATAGCCACCTTTTTCTAAGAGAGCCCTTATGGGATCTAAGGCATTTGCTGCAATCACTGCTATTGGGATCTTCAGGTGACCTAGCCAAGCGACTGGACCTAGATGAATAGACAGCCTTATTTTGTCGTTATATTCAGGCCTTAAAGAAGTCATCGCAAAAAAGTCCGTAGTGCCCTGCGAGTGCCCAATATAGTTGAGCTGTGGTCGTTTGGAGACGTTGAGGATGTAATCCACTATCGCAGGAAGGTCGTAGTTTCCGTTTTCATCGAAAGAAAACTTCCAATATTCTACATCTGTGTCGGGGTCTAACCGTACATGTCTTCTGGAGTACCGATTGCCTCTGAGATTGGCAGCCCAAACATCGTAGCAGTTATTAGCTAAAACATAGCCTAATCCCGTTTCCGGTCCAGACAGAATCCAGAGATCAGAGCTGTCCATCAGTCCATGCACCATTAGCACTGGATATTGTCTCGTCATCCTCACTTCACTACACTTTGGTAAAATTCTAAACACACCCAAAATATATCCGTCTTCAGTAGTAACTGCATGCTCTTCAAAAGCGTAACCATATTTGCTGACAAGTTCAGTAAAATTTAAGTAGGTGTCTTCGTTGTAACCCAGGAGCTTCTTAAATTCTCGATTCTCAGGCACAGAATAAGGCACTAGTCGTGGCTTGAGGAAGGTAGTCGTATCGGAGTTCACAAAAGCCGCAAACAGTGCTAAAACTAGAGTATTCAATAGATTCGCGCGCAAATATGAATTCATGACGTTTATTCTGATATCGCGAAAAGTATGTAAACATGTGTAATCATTGTGAACCAGTATTCCGTTTTATAACATTCGTTTGACCTTACCTTAAGGTCTTGGTTCATGGAGTTAACAAAGTGCGACTGCCAGGATATTGTAATACATTAAGTAATCAGATCAGTCTGTGAGTTGAACATAATAATTGTTCGATAAAATATTACAAATACAAATGGGAAGAATATCAAAAACCGATAATTATGTACTATTGCTGTAAAATTCAGTAGCATGTATAGGTACAGTATGTTAACCACCTTCAGCCAGATCTTCACTATATCTAGCAGGCGATTCAGCGGCAAAATGCTAGCCTATCGCGAATAAAAAAAATGCGAGTTTTGCTCAACAATTATTAATAATTAAGATAATAATCTTCAACCAGGAAAACCCGCGTTTGTGGCAATTTTTCAAGCATAAGTTTTTGTTGTATAACGTATCTTTCTTGACAAACTTTTCATTGATTTGATGTATCTATTTAGTAGATACAGCAAAATGATCAAAATGAGACCAAACATCAGATATTTACCGTCTTAACACAAATGTTTAAACCAGCTATGCATTGACGTCAGGAATAATTCTTTGGAGTAGATTGAGAATTTATGTATGGGATTAACTTTTAATGAACCCATATTATTTTTAGAACCCATAGGTGCTCATAATACATTTTGAAACCTAGTGCATTTGTAATAATCATTAACGCTTGAATAAGATAATCATGGCTGCAAATAATAAACAGACACGCAAACAGTCATATGTTAAAGAAAACTGCAACTCTCATGTTCAATACTAGATTATCCTTCGTCCTAGAATAAGGAGAAGGTTAGCAAGTGACTTCGTGTCTAGATTTATATGCAAACCAGTTTCAAACCTTATTTGTACTCATTAGGTAGCAATACAGATATAATGTATTTTGATGATTTGATTAACAGTTAGGTAGGTACCAAGGCTTTTTAGTACCTACCTAAACTTTTAGTATAGACGAAAGAGTTTAGTTTATATTAGTAATTTTTTTGAATGGTTTGCTTACATCTTTATTCTAGGTAACATAACAATAATCTGTGGCAACAAAATAAGATACGAACAGATTAGTGTACTATAGTTTTTACATTCAGCCATCGATACGTAATTTAAATCTTTAGTACTGAAATAAGATGTTTGAGGATATAATTTTATCTTGATACGGGTAAAACCAATAGCATATCACTAGTCAATCGTACCCGTAATAAATAAAAATAATAATAAGGAAATAAACGTTATTAATACGGAAATTTCGCACGTGTAAAAAACCACAACGCGTAAAAATAAAAAATTACGTACCTACCTAGTTATACGTGTTTTTGATCAGATATAATAACACGCATATTATTATTTTGTATATCTGCTATTCATTAACTGTTGGAAGTTTGTAAGATAAACACGTCTTGTAAAGCCATTTTATAATTACGAGTATAAAACCTCACAGCACAGCTATATTGGGCACGGTAGGTACTTAGCAGAATTGTAGAGGTAATAGTAAAATATGTTTTGTCAACTCAAAGAGAATTACGTATGGTGTTCAATGCCTCCATTAACGAGATGGTTTGCGGACTTGAAAATGTTCCATATAGGTAATCATTCATATGTTATAGTAGTTTAATATGCTTGTAAAATATAATAAAATAATTCACTTTTCTTAAAGATTTTTGTATTTATACCTCGGTTATGGAAACAATGTTCTGCTTACTTATGTTACTTCTAGGTCATGAGTAGATATAATTACTAACGCGTAACGCGACCTAAGTGCAAGGCAACTTGAGGAAATTATGTTTATGTGAATGTAATAATGTTACACTGTCATGCTGTGAAGTTGATGACAAGGCAAAATTCATTTATTTATTTATTTTATTTCAATTGAAACGGTCGGAACCAATTACAACAATCGATAAACATTTTAAGAATAAACAGTTATTACAAAATATATACATTCAAAAAAACTCTCACTCTCGTTCACAAAAACGCACACACTCTGACAGTATGTCTGACCATCCATCCGCATACAAATCACAGTCTGGATTGTTGTCTAGGAGAGCGTTGAGTGCCGAGAGGGAGCGAGGTATAGGCGAGTTAGCGCGGGCTACTGTGCGACAAGATGGTACGGCGAACAGCTTGTGCCTTCTGCTGCGATTATAGTTGTCAGGGGTAAAAAATCGAGACAACTCATTATGCAGATCCGGAGCATCCAGCCTTCCACGGAGGATTTTGCACATAACTGCTATTTGATTTGAATAACAGTAAGAAATATTGAATTGAACTTAACGAAAGGGTTAACTTGACCTTAGTCATAACTTGACGTGATTGATCAATACAAGCATAATTATTACCTAGTATTTGATTCAAACTCAAAGACAAAGCATTTATTGTAAATCTATATACATTACATATTATTATAATAAAAATCTAACGAATCGCTGTCTGTAAATGGAAGGTAGGTACATGAGTAAAACTTTATTAAGGCCTTTATCAACGCAAATAGCACCCAATACAATGATTATTACATTTATTTATGTTAGTCTGTGCGTTTGTGCACGCTAACTTTAGCTTATCCGATAGACACTACTATATTGTGGTAGCTTCACTTAATATTTAGTGTTTGTTTCGTGTCAATTATGTACCGACATAAATAAAAAAGTTATGCCAAATTAAAACAAAATGATAAACAATCGACGGTGTTTATAATCCAAAAGATATATCCAAAAAATGCTGCCCAAGTCACTATTCCACGCGGACCAAGTCCCGGGCACATTTTTGGCAATAAAATCGCACTTTCACAAGTCAAACAGCGAGTTAACAAAGAGGAACCATAGGTAAATAAATGTTCCCAAGTGTTATTAAATAAGTTACAGGCATTGACACCAATATCCACGCCGATGCAGACACAGAAGTTGACAGATGCGGATGCCAACGCCGACGGAGTTAAAGTGGTAAAGTTACAGTAGTCAATAGCAACAATGCAATCGCATTCACCATCCTAATATATCTTTTATCATAAGATTAACATAGAAAGGAAGGGAAAATTCTACTCAGGGCACAGAAAGCCTTGTTAGTTACAAAGATGTACCTACCGACTATTCAAAGCAGCACGTTAAAACCCTGGTTGAATATCATCTTCATTCTAAAGCTTTTACAAAAGATTGAAACAAGAGTAAAACAGATGTGTTTAAATATTATGTTCTCCGCAATAAGACGTCTACTTTTCGCCTTTTCTAACTCAATAAGAAAACGCGAGTGATAGACGTTTATTTTGTAGAATGAAATTTTAGAAACATCTGTTTAATTCTGGTCTGAACTTATGTGGTAAGACGGTTAAATTTGCATGGCAATGCATCATTATAAACTGAAATAAAGCGCCCAATAAACCTTAAGGACAATAAGCTCTTACATCACCCTGAAGCTCAAAAAGTCAAAACCTTTTTCTAACGCGGAACACATCCGGCCGTCGACCCGCACTTGTGTTGCGGGTCAGTCACCGAGCCCGCACGATACCAATGACCTTTCGTGCGCAGGCGCATCTTCGCCAAATGTCAGCTGTTGAGTAATTATACACACCGAGCGTTTCGATAAAAGTGCGTTTATGTAACTGCCGCGGCCCGTCAGATATTTGGAACTCATTAGTATGAGAACCTGCCTTGCGGGCCCGACGCTGGCTGGCAAGGCTTGTAAAATGTCACACAAGTACTTGTAACAATTAAAACAAATGATGGTCTGTGTCGCATGGGGAAAACGAACCTAGATTTTTCTACCTCTTTAGCTCACTCTAGTATAACTAAATAATCTTTAATAAATAAATAGTTCAGCATGTAACTGTCCCACTGCTGGGCAAAGGCCTTCCCTCAGTTTCGTGAGGAGGATTAGGGCATAATCCACCACGGGGGCCTATTCCGGATTGGTGGATAACATGCCTCCGAAATAATTTTCGGGCATGTTGGTTTCCTCGCGATGTTTTCTTCACCGAAAAGCGAGTAATAATTACATAAGTACTACATTATGTTTATCAAGAAATACATTGGTACGTAAGTGCCCGCATTGTGATTTGAACTCGCCACCCTTCGCTTGGAAGGCGAACGTTCGCCCACTAGGCTATCACCTAATATTATAATCTTATCTTGAATTAAAGAAGAAATCTTTTGTGCAGAAATAGAGAAGGTATCTTATAATCACTATCATGCTGTTGTCATAAGAAGACGAAAACGAACGAGACGAAAATTATTAATTTACGGTAGATCTAATAAGAAAAACTGTAGAGCAGACTAATTGAACTGGGTAAGTTGTTTGCTATTTTTATGCAAGTAGGCGCTTCATTATTTACTTACCGTCGCAATTGCATAATACAATAATTACATAATATATTATTACATAGTGAGGGGGCTCAATCCACTTGTATAGCGTGTATGTTAGACATAGGACCCCTGGTAATGCAAAATTCATAATGATGCAATCGTGAACAGACGGCCTTCAGAATATTTTTGCAGCATCGATTGCAGGTTGTAGAGGTAACGATATATAATTATGATGACAGCTCTAATTGAAAGATTTACAGGTTTTCTCTCTATTCATCTTGAATTTTGAATATTTAAAAATTAAAAAAAAAAACTTTATCTTGTGTATATCAAATAGTAATAATATAATAGTGAACAGCGTTAAGTATTTTATATTGAATGTAACAATTTTAAAATTTTCCGGCGTTTTTGTTTTTATTTTTTTTATTAAAACGATTATATTACATGAAATTAATTTATATGAAAGTAAAACTGGTTAATAAAAGATAATTAAATAATAGTTAGAAGCTAGATTTTAGGTAAAGGTTAATCGTCATGACCTTGGCGAACGGTGATAGATACCTACCTCAAATTATTTGAATGATTTCACTTTCCATTGAGTATAATTTGACAATTAGCTAGTTAAAATAGCTATGGTTTGCATAATCACATTTAGGCAAAATTCTCTAGCCATGACAAATGGATAGTGTGTATTAAACATATTACAGTCTGATCATTAGGGGGCACTTGTAGTCAAAGCTAAGCGATTTGAATAAAGTATAATCCCATCAAAAACATTACATGTACAAAAATGCACAAGTCTCGCAACGCAGTTTATCTGCCGTAAAAAGTTGTGATATCGAATGTAAACCAAGTCGGTTAATTCAATACCTACCTACTTATTTATTTCTTTGGTAAATAGAGTGACTTGGCAATTGCACACTTCAACATAAATCTACATAGCGCTTTGTACTTGTATTTGTTTGAAAGTATACCTACACGGAAGACTATATTATTTAGATTACTTAGTAGATTATGCTGCCGTGTACAATCGCCAAGACACTCTATTTACCAAAGAAATAAATAAGTAGGTAGGTATTGAATTAACCGACTTGGTTTACATTCGATATCACAACTTTTTACGGCAGATAAACTGCGTTGCGAGACTTGTGCATTTTTGTACATGTAATGTTTTTGATGGGATCTCATTTCTTTTTGTAGGTTTTCTTTCTTTATTAAGTTTTTTTTCGAAACACGCATCAACGCGCGCCTCACGCCTGGCGCCTGGCGCCCGGCCGAGGCCCCTTGCGAACATAGGTCATGCTCATAGATTATCATTCATGAACGAGTGTCTTTGCGTCTCCACAGATGCATATTAGGTATAAGGTACGTAGGTACCTATTTTAATGTACCTAGATAACGAATTTGTTCAACCTATAAAAGTGTAGGTAGGTATAGTATAGGAATTTGTATCTCTTTATCTGCGGTAGGTGTAGGTACCTATCGTGGAAGTTTTTAAAAAGCGCTCTACTGTCGAATTTCTCGCAGCCATTTCTCATTTTTAACCCCTGTTACCCATTTCATTCAATTTCAATGAAGTCTAATTATGAACTGTAAAAGTAACTTTGTAATCACATACAATTTAATGGGATTTATATGGGAATACAAAGTTATTTATGCAGATTATATATCTAGAAAACGGGATGAAAATTATGGAATGTCAGAATTTTTCCTTGGTTTATAGGCTAAACAATAGCTATATTCAAAATTTGTTACTTGTGGGACGGCTAGAAGTACCTTAGAATTTTGATGATCGGTCAGTCAGTCAGTCAGTCAGTGGGCAACGAAATTAAGCAACTTTGACTTGAAATAATTCTTAAACTACTGGTTCAAATTTAATGTAATTTTGATTATTATCTGTAAACGTGATGCCCTCTTGGTCACTGAAAATTTAGGCTTCTAGTTGTATCCATAACGAAGTTACAGGGGGTCGAAAATGGCCCGAATCGCTTCGAGAAAAGGATAGTACGGCCGTGCCTTTTGTTTTGCTCGACTTGGCGGGGGCACTGCCGTGCCCCCAGATAAAAAAAAAAATATTATTATCGTATTGTATAAGTCACCATAAATGGTACTTATCGGATCTTGATAAGGATGCAAGAGTTCAATACAATTGAACAGCAGAAATTGGTTCAAGAGGATCTCTGTTCTCTAAGGACATGCAAGATTTAACATAGCATAACCATTCCATCTCTCCACCCATAGCAACATATTATTACCTAATAAAATATTATATTTTCGCTTTGGGTCATGGTTTCAACTCGCTTTACGTGTGAAGCCCTAGCTTTATGGAGTATTAACGCTATAAACTTAATGCTATGCACATTTCGCATGTAACGTGCATTTATTACAGTGATATCTACTGTAGGCAAACAATTTGCGCGGAATTAACAAATCTGAACGATTAATGACTTAATCTAATGACCGTGAACGAATAATTTGAATAAGTTATCATAATGTTGGTATTTGAAAGAGTAAACGTGTGATAGAAGTTCATGGGAATTATTTTTGTAGCGCTGCTTTAGGAAAAAACTTAAAAGGCCTAAATAGCATTCGCCAGATATTTTTAGTATTAACTATTACAAAATTTTGCTTTCCGTACATACATATTTCATTTTTTTATCCTAAAAAATAATAATTTAAATACTAACTCCAGTAAATCAAGAGGACTGCACACGGTGGCACAAGTCTATAAGGAAGCACGTCGCGTCGAAGTGCAATTTCGTGCGAGCACGAGCGCCTGCGCATATTAAATGTTACAGTACCGTTCTGTTTCAACTTATTGGGATGCGCAAGAGTTACGAGCGCGGCGGGACTTTGCTTTTTTTGGCTTGACATATTATGGTTCACGGCATCGGATACCGGTGAATTTTGACAGTGATTTATAATGCCCCTGTTTAGTTACAGACAACTTCAAGGTATTATACGGAAGATAATAAGCACACGGCTGTTTAGCGCCAAGGTATTGATTATTATTAAGTCATGCTAATTTCATGGCTCTAAGTAGGTATATACTGCATTTCTTTCAATTACACGCCGCCAGTGTTTCTAAACGTGTCTGAATAAGGAATATCTTCACGACAATGGCTCAGAACCGCAATGACGAAACTCTTTGTGAGCGGCAAAAATAATCGTCGAAGAATGCATCTCGCATCATAACTTTGGTTGCAATACTGTTTGACATTAAGTTGAACGTTAACATTGTTAATTTGAATTCAATTAGTTTCATAATAATAATGCGCGATATCAGTGTCGGAGAACAATTATGATTCCGTTTCAACTTTCAGGTCACATCTAACGAAACAATCTTAGCTTATTAGGAGCAATATCTTATTCAGAGATGCATCCCACATGCTGCTGACTAATAAACGAATTTTCTAACAATGCATCGGCTGTCGTCATGGCTTATGCTATTCCCACACTGCGCTTGGCTGATGAATGGAGGCCGTCGGAATCCTTCAAGCCAGACGGCCGAGATATTTGTGACCACCTCTGTGGCTGCCTCCGTGACGACTGCGGCGTATGGCGTATAGGCCACGTGCGAAGAGTAAGGTAGTGGATTCGAAATGATAATGTTGTTAGATGATATCGATATTACCGATGACTTTTAATAATCGCATCCCAGGCACAATGTTAGCGAACAACATGCCATTTGCTTTGGATGTTTGTGAGACCATGATTCGCGTAGGCCTATTTATTATCTTATTATCTATTTATTATCTTATTTATTATCTATTTACTATATATATTTTCCTCAATACAGAGAATCAAGATGTTCAAGTCAGGCAGGCAATATAAACATACATTGTATCATTCCGTTGTCGACTGTACTAAAATTATTTTGTAGCCGGGTGGAACAGAAGTACGTTATTGTAAGTATTAAAGTTATATTTTAGTAGGTAGGTGCAACTAATCTAGGGACAGTCGCACTTTTGAGAACAATGATTTGGAGCCCAGTGGCATCGTAGTGTATCTCACATGTGTTTTTTTTGTATTAGATTCACTTTTCTTAAGTATTATTAAAGTTGGCGAATAATTTAATCTATTCACTTATGTGATTTATCCAAAAATATTAGTAAACGTTGTTAATGCCCAAACAAACCTACTGCATGAGAAGTTGACAAGCTTCTCAGGTATTCATAATACCTATTTACCTCGTTCAACCTCCGTGCACTTCCTTTGCGAGGAGTGCGAGTAATTCAAGGCTTTCGCGTAAAGGGGTCGACGATCACATAACGGATGAATCATTTCAGAAACACTTTCGCTGTTTCTTGGCAGGTGATAACAACCTGCGCGGAATCGATTACCAATAAAAACTGTTTCGGTCTTACCACAATAGATTTAAACTAGAGTTGAACAGATGAGTCTAAATATTTTATCCACAAATTGACGTCTAACCCTCGCTTTTTCTAACTCAATAACAAATTCACAAGTAAAATAATTTAATAAATTAAAATACCAGGATTGAGTAAGCAAACGTGAGTGATAGAAGTCGATTTTGTGGAACGAAATTTTAGAAACATCTGTTTAATTCTGCTCTAAACTTTTGTGGTAACACAGTTTATGCTCGGCTTCTAAATCCCTAGTTAACTTGGAGCAACCGTTAAGCGTATTGCTGTCTTTGTCATTTGTTTAGTGTCAGATAGAGACAACGATAGACTTATCGGCTGGTCAATGCTAACTAGGAGTTCAGAAACCGGGCATTAGTATTATCTGCCTTGCAGCTTCAGTTGCGTGGATATGAAGTGTCTGCTTTATGTTTCCAGGACCTGAAAATCTATACAGATATTTTGTAATTATCAAAGGTCCACTTTAACCTATTTGTCGTAAATATATAATATTATCAAGTGTAAAACATATTAATAAAGCTTGTACCACAGCTGACTAAATAGTTACTCCGCTTATACTAATAAATTAGGAACATGCAAGTATAATTACCACCGAAAACTGAATAATATGAGTCTGTACTACCTCGTATTGTTCCGGATACTTACAATAACGTCTTTCATTCGTTCATGTTCCATGGATGATGGCTATGCCCTTGCATTGTTGTATCACCGACTGTAGTGATAACAGATAAATTAATAATCTATTACTTTGTTAGATAAATAAATAATTCTGTCTATACCACATATTATGTTGGCAAAGAGTCAAAAATTACAATCAAAGTTTATCACAAGGTACACATCTTATCCCTTTTTTTTTGTTTTTCTAGCAATGATATTTTCCACTATTCACATCATACTCAAAAATGCCTTTACTAAATAATGCAAAAAAAAAAATACAGGAGGCAGGTTTTAATGGGAAATAGCCATATCATTATAATCAAGATGGCATTGCTGAGATATTTTCATGAATGGACCGAGGTCATCTCAACGCACTCAGCAAACGACAACGTCGAAGAAAATTGTCTCCAGCTGCAGACGAACGCGACTAGAACGTAGAGGTTAACACATAATTAACATCAAACATAAACAATAAAGTTTTTTTTTAATATCACTGATGTAAAATAGTTTGTTTATGTTGTCACGGGGTGATGGCACGGCGCCGGCGACGACTACCGCCGGGGTGCGCAAGCGCAGCGCGCTCCGAAGCCGCTTTTCACCGTCGACACCGCGCGCACGCCCACCCGATATATAAACCTCAGCTGCCCATTCACCCGCTCGCAGTGTGTGCTAGAACGTTACAGTGTCCACTACTCGTGCAAGGACTCACAGTTTAATCATGAATTCACGGTGTTTAATAGTGCTAGCAGCCGCCCTCGGCGTGGGTACGTAGCATTTGAAATATTTAGGGCGCGCCCGCGACCCGCCCAGTGACGATGTGCGGCATGGATCGATTATTGTCAACGCGAAAGTTGGGGTGTGATCTATATTAACGTTTCCACACAGCATTGCAACCTGCCGCGCCGAACAACAACGACAGATATCGCCGATGATGAGGTGGTGTAACTAAAATTGCTCGGTGACATGCGGACGTTGATTCAAAAGTATTGTACGGAGCTTTAAGGGGAATATGAGTCATTGGAGCTTAAGGATAACTGCAAAGTGCATGAATCAGCATCCGAGTGTTAGACCAAGCATTTTTTACACCCCTAAAAATGCAATATGACTGGATTTTAAAATTTCAAAAGTCCAAATAAGCTCTTCGGAAGCTTTCAAAGTAATCCATTGACATTCAATCTGAATTGTAACTAATACTCCCTATCGACCGTGAAGTATGTATCTACGTACTTACCTATATCTGCAGAGTCAATGACTTCAAGTTTGCTTTCACTTATTTCACTGAGTTTTTTTTCTCATTTCTTGAATCATTTTATGTACCGAGTAACATAAACACTAAAGTTAAATTGCCTCATTTTATTTTGGTTACATATTACCACCCTTATGTTGCAATGCCACTTGCAATGCAACTCGTGTGAACAGTCTAATTAAGGTTCTCGCTAATACCCATTACAGAATATGTTAATCTAATCATTTCGTAACACCATGCCTCAACTAACAGGTTTTGCGAAAACCTACTTTGTGCGTACATTTCTGCTTTATATTTTTAAATTTATTTTAGGGTAATCGAAAAAAAAAACAATTAACAAAAAATTAGTAACAACGATACTGAATAATTTTGTCATGCAAGTCAAATATACGAAAAGAAATTGCATAGAAAAACCATGCGAGTATACTTACATCTAAGAACTATATATTGTATATGCTGTACAGTGAGAGTATTTCCTGTATACATTTTATAGATGCACACTACACAATTTGAGCACTAAATGTAGAGTAGATTTCTAGATTAGAAAACAACTAGAAACTAGCCTATAGTGCTAGTAAACAGTGCTTAGAAAGTGGACACGCTATCCTAAGCTAACTTGCACTAGCTTTCCTATATTTAGAAACTTACCGATTATTACACCAATAACTAATTTAGTGATGTCAAAATCTCTTACTTTTCACTTGGATATTAAACGTAAAAAATCTTTCAAAAATTATCAAATTGCTTGAAAACTTTATTACAAAAATATACCATTGTTAAATTCTTATCTGTACATGATGGATCCCTAAAAGTTATCCAGTATAGTTACTTTTGATACGTCATGTTACAAACAAGTATTCATTAAATAAAACAATGTAAAGAACTGTATTTAAAGAGTTAATTACTAGCAGTTAAAGTTTAATCAGACTGTCTATTAAATATTCCCATTTGCAGAGCAACGCAATGATATTATATCCGAACACATTTAAATCATAATAAATTAGGTATCTATAAATAAAGCCTATCGAAGGATGTTCCATTTTCACTGTTAGTTAGTTATGAAGCGTTGTGGAATTTACTATTGTTCAGGATTTCTATCACGTACCCAATTCTCACGGACGCCGCATATGCCTTGTGCAAGACAACATTTTCTATAGTTTCTTCTAGTGGAAAAACTTGGGACTGTTCAATTCAATGCTATAAATAAATACATCAATATTGTAATTTTCACTCAATGCACCATTGTTATGCAAATTATGCAACTCTCGTAACAATTAACAAGAATATTTGTATACCTTCAATTAAACTGTTGAACATAACACACCCACTACTGAATAAAAAGCATAATGATTGACTGACTTTTTTTGAATCATATAGTGTTTAAATACATTTGCAGCACAGATGCGTTTTTATTACACCGGTATCCAAATAGACTATTTCATAAATTTGTTATTAAAGAAAAGGTCAATTCTATTCGCAAGAACTTTAACTTGCAGTCATTATAATTTTAAATCAGTACGAAACTTGTCCACGCTATTTATTAACAACACAAATCGCATAGAGCTAGGTTAATCCGTAAGTGTTTACCTAAGTTTTAGTCGTTATTAAGTATAACTATTCGCTAATAGCCCTATTATGTTTATTGTCTTATTAAATGCTAGAACGGCATTTATGCGCGTTCAGATATTTCATTAAAGTTTTTATAGCAAGCGTGAAGGTATTCAATTATCTATGTGGAGTGCGTGTGTGAATTTCACGAGAGTAATGAAAATACGGTGAAAATGATGCTGTTGCTTGAGTGCGCATGGAGCTATAGAGGCGATCTTATCAGAACATTTCTGCTATAACGTTGTAATATAAAACGACAACGTATTTTAAATCATTATTTCATGTTTATAGTTTCCGACACAATCTGTAATCTTTCTTCTGTTTAAAACATTTCAAGTCAATGAGATAAAGCTCACGCGGTCTATTCTACTTGTAGAAAATAATTAATTATCCTTCTTAGTGCATCTAAAGCATTCTAGATGTAAAACATTATTTATTATTATTTATTGTTACAAGCAACTGTTACAAATAAATAGTTATAAATTAGAAAACCATTGAACTTGTAATCCCACTCGTCGATGATATCATTTTACACTCTCGATGAGGTGTAGTTATGCGTAACGTAACGCAAATTAACGCAATCTAGTTAATGAGATAATTAGGTTACTCTCTAATTCGCATTAAAAATGTGATTAAGCAATCTGTTACATTTTTGCCTATTAATATAACGAGCACGACATGCATGCATTTTAACGTAAAAATCTTGTTCGTAAATATGGACACCATCTAAATAATCACTTAAGTCTTAAAAACAATTATCCAGAGGTTGAAGAGAAATACGCGACGTCAACAATGAGAGGTCACCCACTTACCGGAAGTAAGGTGGTAATTAACGCTCTTCTAAGCAACAAAGCGCCGGAAACTGCATTCTTGGAAACCTATTAACAATGATATCACAGTGTTATTCAACAATGAGTAGAGATCCCGTCCTTCCATGAGATATCACAGCATTTAAGGTCGCAAAGATAAAATGTTACACGCTGGTGGTTTTATTGACACCATTGCATTTGACGGTGACAAGTATAATTATAATAAATAGAATAGCATCCTTGTACAACGAAACGTGTACAAGATCATTTTTAAACTTTCCTCAAGTAGGTAAGTATCAAAAGTTTTAATGATTAAAAAGTCTGTTTTCGATTAATTGTTCTTTTGCTTTTTTTATCCGCGATATCTGTTTGTGGCATCGTAGCAATGAATCGATATACGGATGAATCGATATTTTTTTTTTGTAGATGATCGAGGGATTTTCATATATGGTACTTTAGTTCGAAATTTTAAAATACATTACAAGCAGTTGTAATAAATAGATTTGAGGCTACAACAATAGAAAATTCACTAGCAAACGCCTTCGAGATGTGAATAGCCTCGATGGTAAAGTTCAGTCTTATCATAGACTAGACGACTACACGAGCGTGTATTGTGTACCTGTGTATAGTACTTCACTATATAGAGTCGCATGTATAGTATGGTATAGTGTGGTACGGGTGGTCGACAGCCATGCGGTGATTGTGTGTCCTTCAGTGTGATATAAATAACGTTGGCCCTATGCATTGTATAGCTGGTTTTTGTTCCTTTAAGATCCACCGCTTACGTGTCGAGGCTGTTCGTAACCGTATTGCGAACAGTGTGCCTAATGCGAGTTTTGTCAATTTATTTACGCTCGGTCCGTTTGGCGTAAACTTGAAATTGTATGGAATAAGAGCAGCGCCATCTAGCGTCAGTGAATCAGTCACTAGATGGCGCTGCTCTTATTCCATACAATTTCAAGTTTACGCCAAACGGACCGACCGCGTAAATAAATTGACAAAACTCGCACTAGGCACACTGAATATTATGTATTTAACAAGATTGTTTATATTTTCGTTAGATAGCTTCAAGTCACCGTAATAAAGAGAGTAAGCATATCCAGAAGTGCGAACTTATCAACTGCAAACTTATAATACACTTGCGCAACGATTACGGCGCTGCGCCTGCGTCGTCAATGAGAAGAATTCTTATTGCTGCTTAACGCGTTATGTCACGTCTGTACACTGTACAGGGCGATCGATAGTCTGTGACAACAGTCAATAAACTCTGCATTGTGAAATGGTAGGAGCTATCTAACATTTTAGTGCTGTTTCGACCTAGTTATAGTGTTAGGATAATGAATAACTAAAAACAACAGATGATGGCAATTATACTACTTCTTTTATAAAGTGGACCCATAGTATTGGTCTGTGGTTGAAATTAATATTAAAAAAAGAATAAAATGAAGTTTACAATGAAAAGATCTCCCGCACTGAGCACTGGGTTAGTTAATCAATCCATGCTTACCAACAATAGAATCTTACACCACACACACGCCTACCTACACATTAGCCTTACCAGAACTATAAATGATTATAACTATAAAGAATTGATCTATCTATCTATGACTCCAAATCGTAGCCATTAGCTCCAACAATGTTCGTACAGCCTACGAACTTTCACCAAGACACGTACTGAATGTAACTTGTAACAATGGCCAGTTATCTAATGGTTACGTCAGATTAGACCACTCATGTCACTGACCGTAATTATTGCTCTTAAATTCAAGTCGACGGGTCGAATGCAGTGCGAGATTCCCTATAGACATTCAAAATATGATAATGAACGACATAATATCATAGGCTAATACGATAATAGTACCTACGATGGTTATTGCTGGTTACCGGAGGGGTTTTCTAAATTAATAATCAATCCAATCCAAATTTTGCTATCTGGGATTGATATCACAATCCATTTTTAGGGTCAAACGTGCCAATAACCGATCCGTGTATTGGTTTATAAAAGCACGCAGATTGGAAATCGATCGAACGATAGGCAGATATCCAAGATCGATTTCTATCTTGGATAGGAGATACAATATCAATTTCGGCCGTAAGACGTTTGAACTTCGAGTTCTAACTTTGCAGTCAGAGCTGATGAGCACCGTAGCTTCTAGATGTTATAATACTCATAGTAAAATGAAACAGCATAACTACAGTTTTTATATTTGTTGGTGAGCTCATGAATTAATGATATGGTTGTACCATCTCTTATTTCTGCAGACGTTATTTTCATAAGCGTTTTATTAAGAATTAAAGCGTTTTTATTAAGCGTTTAATTCGATTTTATGCTTAAAAGTAGATAGTTTTGAGTACAAATTGGTAATAAAAGTGTGCATTATGAGTGCACTGCACTCATGATAGTAATTGCGGACTTTCTTTTCTAAAAAGTGTGTTTTTATAATCTCTTTGCATTTTAAGTACAAAGTTTATCTACCCTCCGAACATTTCGTAACTACTTAGATTCGTGTAGAATTTGAATGTAGATTCGCGTGTCTAATTTATTTAAATCAGAGTATTTAAATGACGATTAGATGCAAATAATGTGAGCTCATTTATTTGATTCAAAATAATTCAAATGTGTTCCAGATGATAAGGTCAGTCGTGCGGGAGGTTACTCAACGAGGTGCGCGGGCGCATCGAAATCGAAAGCTCCACCTACATTTGAGATTAGGGTTGTCATTTAATTTGAATTAATCAACACCATTCGTAAAAAGTAACAAGCAATATTATATTTGAATATAGTAGGTATATAACAATATACCTATATCCCGTAACTATAATATTTTCGGAAATATTCATTTATATTACTTTATAATAATACAGTTTCCAATGTGCTGATCTTTAGGATGCACTTTGAATCATCACTTTTGAGAATCGATCTCAGAATATACTGAAGATGTAGCAACCCTAGATTATGAATCCAGAGATGTGTGGGTCACCGGCGGCTTTCACTGTATTACTTAATGGCAGACGACCTTTACATAATGCTTTATGTAATATCCATCAGAGATTTGTGATTTATTTTGTTTGCTTGCCCGGCAATATACTTTTACGCAGACGTCTATTATGTCTGTGTTTGCTGAATAGCAAGTTAGTGGGTCGCAGCTTACGAATAAGTTGATTTGCATAAGCGTTCGCCACGCCACTTACAGATGACTTAATACACACTGTTTGTACTGATTTAAATATAGCTGTGGTTTAAATATATAAAAAATTTCCGCGCAAAAAATACGAGTATGTTTTGACAACTAAAATTTGTGTACAAGCTTAATCTGTGGTGTCTCGAGATCCATAGACGATTAGTGAAATGGAACCCGTATTAATTTAATATTTTTCACAGTAAACTAAAATCCAACATTGTATTCAGACGTTCAGTTAGTTTTGAGCCTGGCCATACCTAGTGTACTTATATAAAGACAGGACTTTCTAGAATAAAACCTAAACATCCATAAGAACATGACCAAAAACATATATAAGTCCAGTCAATGCAAAATGTGTTATGTAACATGTTATGACACCTGAGCGAATCTATAATTATGTCACCAAAGCGCGCGCGCAGGGCTCAAGTGTCGCCCCCTAGCGGTTACGTAAGGAACCCGCGTCATGCCTGGTCGATCAGGCTGCCCTGCTTCACACACAGGTGTGACACTAATTCAGCCTCTGATTGCATACTTAGAATTGAGGCTTACGTTGATAAATGACCCTATAATGACTTTAGTTAAATTAGTATCTTGTAAGAGTCAAAATTGCAAAGCAAGGAGTGGTGGTTTTTGGAACAACGAAATTGCTAGTATTGTTAAAAAAAGGCAGATTCAGAGAGTAAATTTAGCGCGAGTGCAGAAAAATAATGGTTCCGCAAGGAAATACATACATCAGTTTATTTTTCAAATATACAATATCAAGTATCCAGTAAGTAGATGAACAACCAAAATGTAGAAGTTGTCAATGGCATCAACTCTTTAATAATATTTTTCTTTAGCCTGACCATGAGAAAGGCCGCTCGAGGGCTCAGGAAGTCCGAGCTTCGAACTGAAAGAGAACTGGTTTTAAACAGGTCACTTCGGAAAAGGGAAGGAAGTAGTGTTGGTACAAAAGTAAACTAAAAGTAATTAATTTGTTGAAGGCCTGTCGTTACTCATAATGTGACGACTATAATATATTAAGCTTGGAATTTACGCTGGTGAAATAAGTCGTTATTGGAATAACGTAAGCAAGTTTAGCAAGAGTCATGCCTACTTCTATTTAATTGTTACAACAAATCCTTTGTACATTGCAAAAATATTTTGTAATGATGCACACTCCATCAGCACAATATTATTATAAATTTAGTGGTTGATAGGGTTGGTTGAACGAGAAGACAATTACTTGATAGAATCAAGACTAATCTCACCTGCGAGTGGTATTATATAGTACCTACCTACTATGCACCGCTGAAGCTGTATAAGTTTTCACAAAACATAGCAACAAGGATACAGAAAAATGGATAGCATAAAGGTCATATAAGCTCCAAATACTAAGGACTTCTTTGTTCCACAAACGTTAGAGAACAGGGTCTGCAGAAAATACATTAACTGCCTTCTCGACCTCGACAGGAATGTTAGGCATCCGCGGCGACTGTGGTTCACCTCGTTTACCCATTTGATTTCAATAAGAAAGGTTGTCTGAATCTGTTTATTCAGAAGACCGCAACGAGTTTAGACAGACGACTATCGTTTTGGTGCGATATATCAAGGTTACCTCGCGGGGTGAATGGAACACACTTCTTACATGAAAGCTCGATATTTTCAACATTAACACAAGTTTGAACACAGTCATAATCATGCCTGAGCGGCAAACATGCGACATTTGAAGCGGGTTTGACCAGTTTTCTAGTAAGTTCGACGAAATCACGACTAGTTGCTAGGTAGAGGTGGCGCCATAGTTAATACTAGAAGGATCATGATTTCGTATGAAGTTTGTTGGTAATTTAAATACTTGGTCTAGGAGACTTGAAATAAGCAAGAGTATAAATATATATTTTGGAATGGAGTCTGTCTATCTCTGTTTCTTACTGCGAAACTGCAAACTGCCTCGTCCGGCTGTGAGACTGATTATTCGATACAAAGAAATACAACCTCGGACGAAGTCGCTGGTAATAACTAGTAGTCTAATAAAGACTGTAAGCTCTAATTCTCATGCTCATTAGCGTATGAAATAGATCTATTAAAGTACCAGATGAACCAAGTACATGATTTTGCAAGTTACTAGAGCAATACATCGTAAAGAGTCGAGGTATTCACAGCGATTACATCAATTGATATTTATGCGACTTTTAACTTTTTACGTATACGATTCTTGTAATTTTTGTAAAATACTTATTTTACAAATATTTGTATTTGGTAAATACAAGTATAGGGGCTAAGGCACATTCTAATTGTATTAGAGCTTTTGGCGTCCCCAAAAACGAAGACTCGACCTTGCAATTTCTTTAGTATACTTACTTACCTAGTGAATACCTATTCAAACTCTCAGACCATGGACTAAAATGTTTTCGCAAACAGGTTGAATCTTATCTGAATATTGCAAAATAGCGCGGATGTATAAAATAGCTGTTTTCTTCGGCAAAATGTCAACCAGTACCGGTGGAGTACACTCGGTGACATAACATACCTAACATACTCGTCACTTACGAGGAAATTATGTGTCTGTGTCTCTAGCAGGTAAATATGCAAACTATCTAATGACATTTCCTAAGTGTTTGCAAACTATTACTATTAACTGTCTAAGTTTTAGACGGATCTTATTCTAGATTTTTTATACTACATCTAGAAGTGATCCATGATTTATGGGTAGGAATTTATGAAATACTAAAATTCTCTGAAATTGTACAAATACTTGCATCCGTTTGCAGTTTCAAAATCGTAGCCACAATGTAGATTTAATCTTTCGTAAGTTCTTTATTCCTATGTTTCCGCATTTCATCTCTAGAATGAACTCGTACTTTAATGTCAGCTTTGAATTTGCGTCAGACCACAGTACCTGAGTTGCTTCAGTCTAAAACAATGACTCTTAGAACACGTGCTCACACTAATTAAGCAAAACCACAACAAACAATAGACGGGTACATTTTGCTAACAGTGTCAACATTAAAGTTTGTCGCATGGCGTTGGGCAATTAACTGTTGCCGCGCCGCATTCCTCGGAGAAAGAGCGGCCCTGCCCCAGACCGGTGCTTGCAAAACGCATTACTGCCGTTTACCAAACCCCTTGTGGCTTTTGTAATTTCAATTAAAATTCAAGACGACTCGTGTTTTGAATACGCGCTTTCCTCATCATATCGCAATATTGGTAGCTTGTCACACATTTAAGTACCTAATGCTTTTACGATAAATTTCGTGAAGTGATCTCGATGGATAGATCTAGAAGTTCATTTAGATTGGGGCGTTATTGTTGCTATCAATTTTCGATCCATGCCATGCCTTCAATATTGTAATAATTACTCGTATAATGTAATGGGACAATGGTGATGCAACTTGTTTTAACGATGTTTCTGTGTTTGCAGCCGTCAGTCAGGAGTCCTTCAAATGCCCGGATGACTTCGGCTTCTACCCCCACCACATCTCGTGCGACAAGTATTGGAAGTGCGACAACGGTGCGGCCGAGCTGAAGACCTGCGGCAATGGACTGGCCTTCGATGCTACCGACTCCAAGTACCTCACCGAGAACTGTGACTACCTCCACAACGTCGAGTGCGGAGACAGGACACAGCTTGGTGAGTTACAGTATCTGCAATCGAAATCGAATCAAATCAATATTATTGAACAGTTTGGGAGCGTTATAGCAACATGGCCGATGTTTTTTTTAACTGGCACCTACTTAAGTAATACAGCTGCTGCTTACCTAATTAAAACAAGTTTTTAATAAACCAAATATACCGAACCAATAAATTTTAAATTTCAAATCAGCACCATCTATATTTATATTTTACGAATCTAATTGGCATCATAATGTTCATAAGTGTACGATGTTATTCAAATAAAGACTATGTCCGCCTGGTCATCATACACCCAGTAACAGTAAAGTGACGGTCAAGGTCACCATTAACATAACTATACACTGGTAAGGATAATATTATTCAGAATTCAACCAGGATGTCGCCAGAAGGTTATTTGACCGAGCGTGAAATTACAATCGCTATTTCGAAGATCCATTTTGCATATATACGATTATATTATATACTAGCTGTTGCCCGCGACTTCGTCCGCGCGGACTATATATTTTACCATAATTCCAAATACTTAACTAAAAATAGACCATGACCTCGTGTTCGACATCGACATCCGATATGCGATATCCAACATGCTCGTACGACATCCACCATCTTCTATCAAAATTACTATCTTATATAAAAATCTAGCATTTTATACCAAAATCTAACATTTCATACAAAATTTACCATTTCCTAACAAAATCTACCATTTTCTACCAAAATACCATGTTCTACCCATAAGCTACCATTATCTACCTACTAAAATCTAAAATTTTCTACCACAATCTAAAATTTTGTTTCTAAATCTATTATTTTCTTACTAAATGTATTATTTTCTACCAAAAGCTACCATTTCCTACCAGAACCTACCATTTCCAATCAGAATCTACCATTTTCTACCAAAAAGTACCATTTTTAACCAAAGCTTCCTTTTTTTCCAAAATTTACCGTTTTCATCAAAAGCTACCAAATTTATCATTTCTACCAAATTAGCATTTTAACCAAAATCTACCATTTTAATTCCAAATTCACTATTATCTACCAAAAGCTACAATTCCTTCCAAAATCTACCACTATTACCAAAAATCTACCATTATTACCAATAATCTACCATTTCCTACTAAAAACTACCATTTCCTACTTTAAATTAATCATTTTCTACAAAATCTACCACTTTCTACCTACAATTTAGGATTCATTTAGTTCATTATTAAAACCAGATAAAACACGTGTTTAAAATCTTTAAAGGATATAGATGCCAAGTTTGTAGTTGATCAAACCGATAAAACACGTTGTTCCATCCAAACTTTGAAACCCCTTTTCACCCACTTAGGGGTTGAATTAAAAAAAAAAGAAACTTAGTGCACACCTACGTCTTTTAAGGAATATTTGTGCAAAATTTCAGTTTCGAACAAAATCTGATGAAAAATATTTTGCAACCCCTCTTTATTATTTTAGGGGTTGAATATTAAAAAACTATGAAATATTTAAATAAATCTTTTAAATAATGTAAAAGCCAAGTTTGAAGCAGATTAGACAAAGAAAACACGTTGTGACACACAAACATTACAACCCCTTTTCACCCCTTTAGGGGTTGAATTTAAAAATCATATTGAAGTGCACTCCTATGTCACTTATGGCATAATAATTGATCCAAATTTAAATTATGAACTAAATCGGATGAAAATATGTTGCAACCCCTTATTCTCAATTTAGGGGTTGAATATTCAAAAACGATGAAACACGTGTTTAATTAAATCTTTTAAAGAATATAAATGCCAAGTTTGAAGTTGATCGGACTAAGAAAACACGTTGCTCCATACAAACTTTGTAACCCCTTTTCACCCCTTTAGGGGTTGAATTTTCAAAAATCCTTTCTTATTGCTCGCCTACGTCACATAAGGAATATTTGTGCAAAATTTCATGGTTCTAGACCCAGCGGTTTCGGCTGTGCGTTGATCGATCAGTCAGTCAGTCAGTCAGTCAGTCAGTCAGTCAATCAGTCAGTTTTGGCTTTTATATATATAGATATGTCAATAGGATATCATATCGGATTACCTTGAACTAGAGCCACTAGTTAGCTATGAAACTCTATTGGCTGATGAGGTTTTTATGCAGACGATTTATTATGAGGGAGACGTGTATAATGAGACTTATTAGTGAGACTTATTGGACTCGTTAAATGTACACGATTTACGCGTGCGTTTTATGCCTTAGGCATGTTAGTCGACGGGTCTGTTTTTTATGGTAGTGTCTTGTACCGTCGCTTTTATGCCATTAATGCTCAGTTGACTACCTAACTACTAACCTAACTGTAACAAAGAGAGCTTCTTCTAAGCCCAATTTGTTCATTTTCTAATGCAGTTTATAGACGGAAACAAGTTCATATGGAACTTACAGTGGGCTATATATTTCTTGTAAAAATAGTCGTTTATAGATTCCACGTAAGACAAAGTTATTTGTAATATGAAAAAAAAAAACTGGATCTAGTGAGACAGCAACGGAAATTCGCTTCACCGACCAGAGTTTGTTAGGTAATGATTGTTATGTTAGAACATTATACGGATAGTTGATGTTAGATAGTTCTACATTTTCATACACTAAAGTTTAATGATTAATTTCCTAACTCCTCCTATATATTTCACTGCAGAGCCTCCGATCACCACTCCTCACTGCTCGAGGCTGTACGGCATCTTCGCCGACGAGGCTAAGTGCGACGTCTTCTGGAACTGCTGGAACGGAGAGGCTTCCCGCTACCAGTGCAGCCCCGGCCTCGCCTACGACAGGGAATCCCGCGTGTGCATGTGGGCCGACCAGGTTCCAGAGTGCAAGAACGAGGGTACGTTTTTCATAAATCACTAGCAGACAGAACGAGGGTACGTTTTTTATAAATCACTAGCAGAAACGGCCGCGTGTTGCTGTGGCGTGGCTAAGGTTTTCGTTATTGCGACTATAAAGTGAGATGTAAGCTATCCTACCTTTTAAGTTAGATCAAATTGCACACGGTGTCCAAATTTGATTAAAATCGGCTTAGTAGTTTACGAGTCCATCGCGGACAAACAACGTGACGCGTAATGTATATACATATATTAAGATGTGGCAAATAAGCATATTTATATGTTTCGAAGTAACTTTGTAAAGTGGTTTTGGTTTATTGTGTGTAGTTTTCCGATATCATCTTGTTGTTTGTATGGTTATTGGAGCAATTTATTAATAATACATAATGTCAGGCGACGTAATTTAATTTTGTTGACTAAGACAATTTAGCATCCTTGAAATTTGAACGTAAGCAATTATATCAACTCCGCGCTTATTGCCATTAACACACCTAATCGATTCCAAATGAAACCAAAACCTTACAATCTACCGTATTTTTGTCGTTAAGAAACTTTAATGTGCCAATAATAAGGTCATAACATAGCCTCAGTTTTACTTAACCACTTCTAAAAGCAAACAGCACAACCACTCTCTTTTGGCAAGTTCTTGACTCGCCACACAGTTGTGGCATTGCATGCGGTTTCATCTACCACTTGCTCACGCAACCTTTTCGGCGTTTCTCAGAAGTAGCAAACGGTTTCAACTGCCCCGCCCCCGGCGAGGTCTCCAACGCCGGTTCCTTCAGCCGTCACGCCCACCCCGAAGACTGCCGCAAGTACTACATCTGTCTCGAGGGAGTCGCTCGTGAATACGGCTGCCCCATCGGCACCGTCTTCAAGATCGGAGACTCCGACGGCACCGGCAACTGCGAAGACCCCGAAGATGTTCCCGGATGGTGAGTTCCCCTTTCAATTATACGCACGACTTCCCGGATATAGGGGCTCGAATTGACACAATAAAGCAATCACTCTTCTAACTGTCGATGCCCTTATTGATCGCCAATCGAGTCCGGATATCCTATTCCGTTCAACTCCAAATATGACGGTGAAACTTGAACGGTCATCGATTAAGTCTTCTTCACCGGTTGGATATCACTGAATCTCTGGTGACTATCAGCGTCTCATGGTCATTAACCTTACGTATCACAGGATGTGATGCGAGCGCAGTGCGATGCCGTCTCATCTTGATTTGTGTTTAACAATCCTATGGCGTGGCATCGCAGTACGCTGAACCAAGATCCTGTCCACTTCCACGAAACCAATGTCGTCCCTGTGACTAACCATTCTTCTGCACTCGTTATCGACACGGCTCTGTTGTACCTACTCCGTCTAAGCTGTATACTTGTATAGGTAGATAGGAGCTCATTGCTCACCCACCTCGATTCTCGCGCAACTATGCGGTCCGGAGCCTTGCGTTGCCACATATTTAGGCCAGCCTTTGAAATTAACATGACTTAAGGCAAATAGTGCTTTACATACGAGTGTCATGCGCGGAGGACCGTGTTCAATGCCGCCCGGTATCTGCATACCGTATGGTAATTACCGTTTGTTTCGTGCAACACTACCTGCTGGCCGTGCACTGTTACAGGCTAACTCTACTCTCAAAACGTCAGTATTATCAATTCCCTCATTATTAGGAAGTGTTTTAAATTCACTGCGTAGGTTCGTTGATGACAAGATACTCGTGAGTGCAATTTTTTGTTATATTATGGCTGACCTGGAAGCTTGATCATTCCGTAATAAAGAGCCATAAACTTAAGTTAATTAAGTCACAAACCACTTTACTGTTCAAACTTGAGATAATTTTGGAAAACTAAACATAGGTACCGTGTATAATTTGCATATTATATAGGTACCTAGGTGTCTGTTAACTTATACGAAGTGCAGTTATATAAATGAAATGATTATACAAGATGTACCAGGTACCTACCTACCGATCAAAACAAGCGAAGGTCAACCAAACACAACTAGTTTGCGAAGTTTTTGCGAAGGCTCCTACCGCAGTGATTAGTTGTTAGCGAGAAAAACAAAAGTTAGATAACGCTGCTTGGAAAAGCGAACGGATATCATTCTTGTTACCGTTTCAAGGCGGTTTGGTTGATTTCGCTCCAACAAGATTTCGTTACACAATACACGCGACTGGCGTGCGGTTGGTAAAAGTTGCTAGAAATTGAGATAGCAATTTAAGTCTAGTTCTAAGTAAGTAGGTGCAGGTAGAGTTAAGTTCGGTAGAAGCGGCAGGAAGTAAGGTGCCCGTCCATTTTCAGCGAGGACTACTATGGCGATCTGGACCTGAAGGCCATCCGCAAGAGCGAACTCCTCGCTGGACTGCAGCAGGACGGACAGACCCGCCAGACCCAGCCCAAGCAGCTCAAACCCCGCCCCCAGAAGGAATAAAAACACCCTCCCCCACCTAAACCTTCTAATACTCAATTAGAAACTCCTTCGTCGCACACCACAAACAATCACAACCGGTTGCCAACGTACTGGCCGAATACAAAAAAATACTAAAATCTATCAAAAAAAAGCATTGGTTATGGTGTGCGGAGAGCGCGTTCCAGGTTCAAATTAAAATTTCGATTGTTTAGCGAGTGAGCCACGATTGATTTTGTATTCACTTCTAGTTGCCAAATAGTTTTCTCGTTGTAGCTCTCTTGGGAAACAGTTTCAAAAACAATTTAGGCGATAGTGGACGATATACAGCGATAGATATATTTATTTATATATTGTACATTAGTTTTTAATGCCAACCTGTTTGTAATATCTAGACCGTATATTTTGCCAGCTGTATAACTTATGTGATTGATAGCATTGCATAGCGTTGGCTGAGTTGGTTCGATTGCATTTAAACACAACGTAGTTCTGTGAAGCACAATAACATGTCTCCTACCTACATTCCCTAACAGATTTTTAACGCAATAATCTTGTAAATATGTTTGCACTGAATTGTTTCGCTGCAACTGAGTGTTGTTGTTTGATAGAAACTGTAATACTTAAGTTTTATTTTTAGTGATAAAATAAACATAAAATTATAAAAAATATTTGTCGTATTTTTTCTGTTTAGTTGCACTGTGCATCCTTTCCTTAACATTTGTTACGATCACACTTTACACTTTCCTATTGCAACCACTTACCCATAACAACATGTTTCTTGGTACTTTTTGTTTTAATAATTTCTTATAGATCTTAAGAATATCTCCTTCTTAATATTTCACACATCATAACAGACTCTGATTCAACAGCACTGACCATTTCTGGGACTCGTAGGTACTTAATAATATGTTCTTCTCTATGCCTTCTGACCTACATAACATCTGTGTACATTGACGTAACTTAAGCAAGTGAGTAAACCTCTTTTCACGATTGCGTAATAAAAAGTTTTAAATATTTTTGCTTTATTAAATTCAAAAACTTAAATGTTTTACAACTGGCTGAATAAATTTTAATGCGAACAATTTTAAAAGGAAAGATTTGAACATAGAATGTCTTTAATGATTACAGCGAGGACTACTACGGCGACGTCGACCTCAAGGCTTTGAGGAAGCTGGGATTGTGAATGACACGGGGCGGCTCCAAGGACAAACTGAAACTCAATCCGTTCGACTTACTCTAGGGGCTGAATTTCATTGATCCCAAGCATAAAAATCTAATTCCCCAACGTCACTGAGCTTTTTTTTACTGTAACCTGCCAGTGACATCTTATTTCTTTTTTTGCATTTTTGGCAATATGGGTCAATATTATTCTGCCACAGTAAAGCCTCTTCAGTAATATTCTGTGTGTGAAGTGAAGTTAAATGAGTGTTCAACTACATTTAGGTGTCCTGAGAGGCGCTACAGATCATCATAATCATGGACTTGTTTTTCAATTTTATATCTTATCTTAAATTGATAAAGAAAGCAATTCTGTCGAAATATATAGTAACTATCGTTACAGGTGCTGCTGGACGGTTGTCTTACGTTTTATATAAGTAGGGGGGGGAGACTGGGTACGAATGTGACAATTTTCATTTGATCGTCCATATTGTCGTTAGTATTCCAGTTAGCTGGAAGAAAGGTGGTTTTTATAGTACTATGCACATTTGTCTACGTGAAAACACAACAATTTTGCCCCTAAGTGCAACGGTTTACTTATAGGAACACATTAGAAAAAAAGTAAAAAATGTCACAATCAACCCTGGCCCTGGGTCGGTTGTGACAGTGCTTGGGGTCGGAAGTGACAGGTTCAAAAATACACCAAAAAGGTCTATAATCACGCACTATTGCACGCAATAATGTAACATAACGTAATATCATATATTTCTGGAAACATACGTAAAGGGAATAGCACCTGGGAACATTGTAATCCCTAAGAACTAACAGGCACTTTATTAATTATATAATATTTTAACAGTATTCACATGTATTAGTCAAAAAGTTGACTAAACGTCTAATTATATCTACATTACGGTAACTGTGTCAAAATAGAAAACCATTTTTCATAAAATTTGTGATTTGATGCGATTAAGTTATCGAATACCCGCAGCTGACCGTATTACTATGTCACAACCGTACCAAAAATTTTTGGCACAAACGTACCTATACACTCATTTGGAAAAAGAATAATTGCCATGACTATACCGAATAATCTACATGCAAAGTAATCACTGCTAATTAACTACATATTAGTAACTTTTAATGAGAAAATATACTTTTAATCTTTCGGTACACATATAACGACAATTATCAAATGAAACCTAATAAAAAATCTTACTTTTCGTTGAAAAAAAGTAATGTAGGTATCTGCAAAACGCAACGTCGTCCATCGGCTGGCCAAATATAGTGAGACACCTTCAGACGGACATGCCGCTTCTTTCTTCCCTTGCACCCTCCCCGGAATTCCTTATAGTTTCGCTAATATGACGACTGTCACAATCGTACCATGGCACAAACGTACCCAGTCTACCCTAAAGCACCTTTTAAAACCACAAAAAATTAAATTATTAGAAGAAATGTGAAACAAAGTTAAAGTACTAAAATGAGCTTACTAAAAATCTGTCTAAACAAAATAAAAGTATATAAAAAACAAACTCAGAGTTGCTTTCAAATGAGACTTTATTTAAGTAATCTCCTGAAAAAAAAAAATTGTGAAATAGTTGTCAAAACGTTCCCAAGTGTATCCGATGACCTTGACGTGGCACCAACACGTCGTGTCGGTGCTCTGTCGAAATAAACTGTTGCTTTAGTCATAGAATGTGTGTTAATGCTAGTTAAGTTAACTTTTTATAACAATGTAAATAAATTAATGAAATTTAATTATACTGTGTGTGATTTTCCCATGTTTATAAAATGAGCTCTTCACATTCCGTTGAATAAGGCGAGGTTTTAGTCAGTTAAAATTGTGATCATACAATGAAGACGATTGGGAAGACAAAAAAGCGATTACGATTAATAGGTAATTGGCTTGATTAAAAAAAAAAACACAAATATGACACTAAATCTCATCGTCATTCGTCACCTACTGAGAGATTCCATCATGAAATCACGTGAAAATTATACTAGTAAATGGGGCTTTATATAGGAAGCGATTGGGAACTTACATTTTCTAATTTCACTATCGCTTTTCAATAAATAAAAACATACAAAAACTAGCAGTTCAATCGCTCACGGCCATCTGCCAGTACCACCAGTATAACCATCTTAATAAAACCTGGCCTTAAGAACAGGTTTTCCATACGATGGTAAGCGTGACTGATGACGCAGACAAGTCTATTGCCGAATATGAAACGGGATACAAAAAAAAACTACCAATATTCACCACAAGCGTGTATTAATTTATTTAATACTGTTAAAATAATTTTAAAGACAGTGCCTTCTTAGGAGCGAGAGGATATCCGTGAGCTTATAAACTATTTCACCATCTCCAGATAGGTAAATATTAACTTTATGAGGTTGTAAGATTTTTACCAGGAAAAGTGTAATGTCAGTTTATTACTATAAACTTTTCGTTGTTTACCTACTCCATTTATTGCAGCGAGAAGATAATAATTATACCTACAGCAACAATTAAGGTTGACATTTAAATTCATAACTTTTCTGAAATAGGTATGCTATAGCTTGGCATATTCGTTCTTAAATTATGACACATGTTGTCAATTTCAAACCTACTGAAAATGAAAGGGACGCCAACAATTTTAGCTGTCAAGATTAACGTTGCCTGCTCGATGCTCCTAGTAACTGACACTTGACACCAGGGAACAATAAACATTCAGGCTACTGATATATTATGTTACTGGTCTCTCTCTCTTCTCTTCTTATTTAAGAGCATAGCTCTTGTCGGTGGAGTAACCACCAGCGTTCTCTGTCTTCAGCCAAAGCTTTGACTTCCTTTTATCTGATCTGTGAATGTCCTTCTAGGTCTGCCTCTTCCTGGTCTAAGCGTTTTATAAACCTCAGTGCCTTAAAAATGCACAACGTATAAAAAAAGTGTGAATAATATAGCATAAAAAGCTAGAGGGCTGATCTAAAAACGTAAACAACCTATGCTCAGGCCCCACTTACAAGTTTCACTAGACTGCGAATCATCGACACAGACTAAACCAAAACTGAAGACTTATCTTAAGGTATTGGTATCCCTTTCGTTTACATAAGGTTTGAAAGTGACAGCAAATGTTTGATAAGATTAAATTAATATCTGCTAACAGAATAGGCCCTTGCGTACTCTATCAAGAGATGGTGAAACTGTAGCTAAAATAAAATATATATCAATCAGAAGCTTTGCTTAGACTTGCTTGTTGGAGCAGACGGATGGCGTCATGGCGTGACATGGCGACGGTAGCGGCACTCGAGCAACCTGAAAGGAAATAGTAACATATCAACTGTAAACACCAAACAAGTACCTGAGATTTGTAAAGAAACTTGGAAAATTATTATTATGCAGATACCTTTGGATGCATACCATCAATAGCTTAGAAACTTAGAAATGGTATGCAAAGTTGCAAAGGTGTGACTAAATATGGAGCAAGCAGTCTATAACGCAAATCGAAAAGATGCGTAGCCGAGGAATAATAAAATTTGTTATTAAAAATAAGTCTACAGACCATAAAACTTAACCCCAATCATTTCTTGTAAGTAAGCAATAATAAACAATTTTACAAGATGAACAATGAACACAAGTCTCATGGACAAAGAAAAGCATAAAAACATAAAATATAATAAAGAGTAACTTTTGAAAAACATTTTGAAAAAGGAGATTTCTTATAGTGCTGATTCATAGTTGAATTTTGTGCAGGAAAAGAAAACCCCACAAACATATTATGTGAGACCGAAGGGTTGTGATCGATAGAGTCACCACTTGTAACCTTGTAACTCACCTGGATTTAAGAAGATATTATCAGGATACGGCGGCTTGTTCTCACTAGGTGGAGCTCCTTCTGGCACAGGTGATGGGAACAAATCAAATGGTGGCACAGGTCTTTGCGAAGGATAGACTTGTGATATAGATGAAGGTGGAATCACTGGTTGAGGAAACACGGATCCCGGTGGGAGTAACGAAGGTAGTGGAGGAATAGCTGCTGGAGCCGGAGGTATCGTGGGTGATTGAGGTATCGAGGGTAACGCAGGCGGTTTTGTAGGTAACGCGGGAGGTAGCGTAGGTAACGCTGGTGGTATCGTAGGTAGCGCGGGAGGTGTGACCGGTGTTTCTGGTATGTCAGGAGTGTCAGCTAATACTGGAGGAATAGGAGGTATGACGGGTCCAGTAGGAGATGGTATGGGGTTAGGGTTAGATGGTTGTGGTCCAGAAACGATGGAACTGCCAGTGGATTGGCAATCCACGCGGTCAGCGTAGTCACATACACCAAGAATCTGAAAAGATGGACGAATGATTTTGATAAACTATTAAAAAATTTAGATTATTAAAAATAATGTTTCAAAAAATTGATTTCTAAAAAACTGTTTACAAAAATGTTATAGAAAGGTCCTACCAATGAATTACGTTTTCAAATAAAGATAAATGTAGAAAAAAAAACAGTCATAATTATTATTTTATGTTAAACTATGTTAGCCTTAATTAATATATTTTTAAATAATATTAATTATGGCTTTCGTTGATATAAAATAATGCCGCAATTAACTATAAACAGCCTCATATAAATTCACGTGAGGACGTAGGCAGGTGACCATATTAGGAACAAGTAGACATTTAACAAAAGTCAGTCGATGCACTTTAAGAATGCATATTATTGTTTATGACCAATATAAGGATTTCCTCCAGAAAGACGTTTGCATTGAATGGGAATCGGAGTCATTATTGACGATTACAACGTGCCGTGCCTGTTGGGTTTGAGGTTATTTGTACCGTCGTAAACTAAACAGCTCTAGATGCCTTAGATTTAAGTGCTAAAATCGTATATTATCTAGGTGGCTGGATACTCACATATGACAAGACAATCAATGAACTCAGGTCCTCGGTGAAAGGTGCAAACAATTAATAGCGGTATGCGGATGTCAGACATGCAATGTTTATTTATACCTGTCTATATTATTATATGCGAGGTCATCCAGCCTCTTGCACTGGAACGAGTATTTGCACATACTCTAATTAATATACGCAGAATGCATAGTAACCGTTTTTAAATCAACTTTTAGGTACATTTCCGCAATGGTATTCCAAGCCCATCGTATCTTATCCATAATTTAATACTTTGCCAATGTCTAGTTAGTTCAACCTGTCGGTGCGACGCAACGCGAGGTTTCTACCACAAGTACCACAGCACCGCATCTCTGGGCATAACGTGTCAACAAAAAAATATATGTAAGATTAGTTCTAATTTTGATCGGGCTCTGGGTGGCTGCGGTGGCACGGGCGCTAGATATGCATTATGCATATCCAAAGATACATACATGCTGCCACGGACCAGTTATATATACATACAGGTGCCAGTACGCCATAAATACAACTGAATTCACGGTTGAAAGATGAACGGTCCCAGACTAATCTGTGCCGTTGCGTGAATTAACTATGCGACTGCCATTCATTTGTTGTCTGAGATTGTTTACCTTCTAGGAAATTTAACAGTAGAGTTTTAGCAGGCTAAAACTGCTATTTACCTGACTGTAAGCGAGGTCAGCTGGGCACTTGAACCTGATAGGCTGCCTGTTCACGCAGATAAAGAACTCGTTGCAGTTCAGCTGGTTCCTGAAGGCTTCGAAGTCTTTGCTGCAGATCGGCTGTGGTTGGGGCTTCTCAGCTGGAAACACATAGGGATAGTTCATTGTATTAATCATCATTTGTCAATATGAAGCATCAATGTAAACGTGAATGCAAAATTGCATGGAAAACAAAGATCCATTACACAAGATTACACAAGTACCAGCATTGTGAAAGAAACTGGACTAAGTATACGCATATAATTTTACATAACACACTTGACATTTCCAGTTATCTGTCGACATCGACATCACTTCTAAGGTAGCACATTAAGATTTACATAATAACAAGTTGTGAGAAAATTTTATAACCCTAGCAGAGAAACATCCTCCATCCGCAGTGGATGAGCCAACTGCGAAGCGGTGGCTGGGTTTGATTCTCACACAGTGCAAGGATTTTTTGAACCACAGTATTTGCTCTATGAATGCCCCTTGAAGTTCCTGATTCTTTAGCTACAGGGAATCTATTTATCTATTTAGATGAAGGTATCAATGGAGCGGAATTGTGAGAGTTCTCAAAAATTACATAAATTAGCCGTTGTACGGTCGACTTTGCGATCAAATCAAGCAAAACTAACAAATGTCACGGATAGATTACTTGTTTATCAGCGCAAATTGTTGCAAATAATATAATAATAAAGCGAGTTTTTTATTTATTGTTAATAAGAGAGAATTTAGAAGCACTAACCATCGAGTTTTCTATTACGGCAGTCCACATTATACGCGTAGTCACAGTAGCCATGTTGCGAGAACAGTAAACCAGAAGGGCATTCCTGTTCGTACGCCCACCCGTCCCAGCAGTTCAAGAAGTTGTTGCACAGGTTCGGTGCAGGGATCTGGGTCCTCTGCCCCTCGCAGAGAGGGTTAGGAGCCACCACGGGGTCCTTCTTGGGGATGACGACGAGGGTGTTCTGTATGCTGGGATTCAGCTTGATGCTCTGGATGATGGCGTTGGACACCGGGATGGTGTAAGCTGCGAGGGCGTTGCCGAAATGCTGGAAAGTAAATAAATGCTTGTGTAAGTAGTACCTTAGTACGGTCAGCCCCTAAAGTAGCTGAATATCTTCGTACCTTAAATTTAATATACATGTTCAAATGGAAATTAAAACATGTTCAGTAACTTCTAAGGCCAAATGTATAACTAAGGTAAAAGAGGAAGTAACTACACAGTAAGATAATCTAATCTAAAGGACCGTATTGAAATTGTATGTATTAGATGTAGCTTATTGATACTATATAGATAGCTATTGTAGATTTTATGTATTAATGTTTTTATAATTAGATGTAGCATGATTGAACAATAATTATTATGAGCTAATAGTATTAAAAAATATATATATATTTTGAAAACAACGCCATCTAGTCTATCGTGGTAAAAGATGCTAAGCAAAGCAAAGCGCAGGTAAAGAGTTCTATTGGCAAAAGCTTTCACCGATCGTAAGAACACAGCGAAAAAAACAAAAGTTAGTTTAATCTCTACATTTCAATCTTTAAATGGTACTTACACGGATATAGTTGAAGAATGGATTCAAGAAGTTTCCGTAAATTGGCAGATTCTGTCCCCCCTCCAGCAGTTGGTTCATGTACGGGTTAGAGTATGTCTTCACCAGACTCCCGCCTTCGTCAAAAACTGAAAAAAAGAATTTTGCGTCTGTTCATAATATCGTTGCTACATCGCCTTTTCTATATATGTACGAGTACCTATACAGCTAAATCGTGAGCAGACTTGTCGCTTAGAGTGAATTCTTACAGAGAAGTCTTGGATAGAGTGAAGTTCATTCATAAGTAATCTACTTTATCCTAGGTATATTTTGAGTAAAACATAAAAGTCTGAAATATCAAAATTCCAAATTTACGATGCGCTAACGCTTAGATCAAAGCGGCTGGTTTAGACAAAACAAATCGAAAAGTATATTGAATGTACCTAAGTACTAGATGAGACTAGACGACTAGACTAGAATATGTACTAGGGACGTGTAGATTGTAGTACCTGGGCACTAGTATGCCCGTTAGAAACATCGATCGGATAGTTCAAATCATTGCCTGGGATGTGCACCGTGGGACATATCTGTAGCTATGCTACGCGAACAATTATTATAACCACACCTGCTATTTATGACAATTGGTCAAAGGCGATGTAAACCGCTATTTAGCGGCAAAGGTGACCAAATATTTTTTTAGATTTGCAAGAACATTAATGACCCAAACTAACTGTAGAAGGAAAGTTGTGGTAAAAGTTCCACCAAAAATTACTAGATGGCGCCAGGGCCGTTTTTAAGAAATCCTGCATCGCGCAAGCGTTGTGTTGCAGCCTGTCGGGTAGGTTCGTGCATCCGATTTCTATGTTCGGAAAATCTTCGGCAAATGTTACAGTGTAATAAGTAACAGTGATTAAAGTTTACTCTGCACTCTGGACCTTGTTGTTTTAATTTGTACTTCGTGTACAAATTTGGTCCTTACGAGTCGGAATTTTTTGAGTCAGTTTTCAACTGGCTCCCGTAGTCACCTGGGACTACTATACTAGTGGATAAGTGGATCGCTTTTCGGGGCGAAAAATCAGTGTAGCTGATTCCATTGAGGAGTGGAACAGCTTCGCGTCTGGCACCAGGTGAGCGCGTGCAGTGCCTGGTTGCCTGAGGAAGAACCCCAAGGTGTGAAGAAGAGCATCCATCAGCAGCACCAAGAAGGGGTGCTGCTTGCAGTCGGAGCCGGGAGCCAGCTAAGTGTCCAGGGTGCAGCATCACACTAAGGAAGGAGTGTGGAACAGGAAGAACGGGAAACAAAAATCGTCGAAGTGTGAGTGATCATCAAACCGTGAGTACGTTAAATATTGTTAAATAGTGAGTGAAGAAAGAATAATTTACTAATTTGAACTTTAATAGAAGAAATTTAATGTGAACTTTAAGTGGTAAAATTTAAATTTCAATTGTCAGTTTCAACTTAGAAAATTTAGAATCAGTAGTTTCTTGGACTTAGAATAATTTTACAAAATTGGTTGAGACGGGGAATCCATGCCCAATTTTCAAATTTTCGCTAAGTCTCAAACACTTGTAAAATTTTTCGTTAGTTTGGAGTTAGTAATTCTTAGACTTAGAATAGTTTTACAAATTTGGTTAAGACGGGGAATCCATGCCCGATTTTCGAATTTTGATAAGTCTCAAACACTTGTAAAAAATTTAGCGGAATTCGACACTTGTATTTTTAAGGTTTAAATTTAAAAATAAATTTTGTTGAACAGCTGGTTTCAATAATAAGTTAATATGCAGTCCAAGGTAAACTTGCAAAAGGATGTTTATGGAAACATTGCAAGGGCTCACACTAACTTTAAAAAGTCACCGCGAGATCGAATTTCAGAACCTTATGTTCAAGCCAAGCTTGAAATTTTAGAAGCGTTATGGAGCAAGTTCATGCAAGTTCACCATGACATTGTTAATGAGGCTGAAGATTGGGACGCGTTACAAAAGACTCCATATATCAAAGACAATTTGTTAGAAAAAACGGAGGAAATTTATATTACGTATAAGTGTGATCTCATGAAGTATAAGTTACAAGATACCACAGCTACAAAAGGTCAATCTGGTAGTGGTAATCATTGCTCGACTCTTATGTTGCCAAAAATTACAATTCCAACATTCTCTGGTAAATATGACGAATGGATAACTTTCAGAGATCTATTCAAATCTCTAGTTCATTCCAATAGTTCTTTGGATGAAGTTCAAAAGTTGCACTATTTGAAAGCGTATCTTACCGGGGAGGCAGAGCAGCTGATAAGGCAGTTGCCTATCACTGCAGATAATTATAAGGAGTGCTGGAATCAGTTGGAGAATAGGTACAATAACAAGAATTATTTGGCCAGTTGCTTGTTGAAGCGTCTAATAAATCAAAAGGGTACAACAGTAGAGTCTTCGGGGTTTTTAAAGGAGTTAATTGATACTACTACAGATTGTCTACACGGCCTCAAAAACATTGGTATAGATGTCACATCATGGGATGTTATTGTAATCCATATAATATCCAACAAGTTGGATACGGAAACTCGCAAGCAGTGGGAGTTGAAGGTCTCGGGGGAGGGTTCCAATGAGCTACCTAAATTTACAGAATTTCGGGACTTTGTACAAAACAGATTTAGAGCACTAGAATTTATTGAACCCAACTCCAAACCCAAACCTTCAAGCTTCACTTATGGGAAAACAACCAAACATAACGCATTACATGTTACTAATGCTGCAGCTTGCGAGTTCTGCTCAAAAGATCACAAAATTTACTCATGTAAGCAATTTACAAAAGATGATGTTAGCAAGCGACGTGATTTCGTGTATAACGCTCGGTTATGTTTTAACTGTTTGGGTGGCGGCCACTCGGCAAGAGTTTGTCCGAGTAACTGGACTTGTCGAATTTGTAAAGGGAAGCATCACTCTTTGCTTCATCCTAACGGCAGCGGTTCTGGTGGAGGTACGTCACAAAGCGGTTCTAGTAATTCACCGTCTGGGGTAGGTATGGTCGGCTCATCCGTTGAGAAATCAGCGGCTCACTCCAGTTCGGTTGACGAGGCGAAGGTAGTCTCGTGTTTTGGGCAGGTACCGGTCAACAAGCAGGTTTTTTTGGCAACAGCAGTTGTGTTAGCAGAAACTCCAAAGGGTGATACATATCACATCAGGGCATTGTTGGACCAGGGATCACAGGCATCGTTTGTCTCTGAAGCCACCGCTCAATACTTGGGTCTGAAAAGATATCCTGTGAAGGGGATTATTTCAGGCCTGGAAGGAAACAAATCTGCTACTGCAAGGCACATGGTAGAACTTAAACTACGTTCAAGAATTTCCCCAAAGGTAGTTATTAGAGTTCAAGCATATGTGCTGAAAACAATAACTACCTATCTGCCAACGTGGAAGGTAGAAGAGGTCAACTGGCTGGACAAAGACATGTATCTAGCAGACCCTCAATATCATATACCGAATAGAATTGACATTCTATTGGGTGCGGAAATTTATGGGCAGATTATCCAAGAAGGGATAAAGAAGGGTCCGCAAGGATTCCCTTTGGCACAAGCAACCTCACTAGGATGGATCCTATCAGGTTTATGCCAAAGGTCACAATCTTCATCAACAAATGTGGTGGCAATGCATCTGAATGTTGAAGGTAATGAATTGCTGAAACAATTTTGGGAGATTGAAGCAGAACCCACGTCACAAAGAAAGTTTATGACAGAGGAAGAAACTCAGTGCGAACAATTATATGCGGAAACCACAGAAAGAGACGCAGATGGAAGGTACGTCGTCAAACTTCCATTCAAAACTGAGAAACCGGATTGTGTTCGTGGTGACTCTAGAGCCATAGCTGAAAAAAGGTTGAATGGGTTACACACACGATTCAGAAAAAATGAAGAGCTGAAAGAAAAGTATAAAGAAGTATTTGAAGAATACTTGCGGTTGGGATTTATGGAGAAAGTTCCTGAATCGGAAAAGGATAATACTGAAGCGGTATACTTACCTCATCATGCGGTGGTGAGGAACGACAAGGACACGACGAAGGTCAGGGTTGTTTACGATGCTTCCTGTAAATATAAAAATGCGGTTTCATTAAATGATACGCTCATGACTGGACCTACACTGCAGCCAGACCTAAGGCACTTGCTGATGCGATGGAGACAACCTTCTATATGTCTGGCAGCTGATGTAATTAAGATGTACTGTCAAGTCAAGGTATCAAAGGATCATGTCGACTATCAGAGGTTGCTGTGGAAGGAAAGTTCAGAAGAAGATGCACAGGACTATCGATTGCTGAGAGTGACATTCGGTACGGCAGCTGCTCCATATCTAGCTGTGAAGAGTTTGCAGCAAGTAGCACACGATGAAGGAGCTGAATATCCGACAGCATCTGAAAGGGTAAAGAATGATTTTTATATGGACGATCTGCTGACTGGATGTAGTTCTGTGAAAGAAGGAATGGTTATTTATCAAGAAATGAATACGTTGCTGAAAAAAGGTGGGTTTGAATTGCAAAAATGGATGAGTAATAGCGATGAGTTATTGCAAGCAATTAAGGAAGCGGAAGCTAGAAAAGAGGATGTTCAAGATGAACTCAAGCTAAAAATGGATGAAGTCGTTAAATTGTTGGGACTTACCTGGAATCGAAGAACCGACGAATTCCGGTACTCGGTGACACTCCCACTGGAACCTGGACCTGTAACAAAAAGAAAAGTTATATCTCACATTGCACGGTTATACGATCCCCTAGGGTGGGCGGCACCCTGTGTGATCATAGCCAAAATATTGATTCAAAAATTATGGATAGCTGGGTTAGATTGGGATGAGGAAGTCACAGGAAAATTATTGGATGAGTGGATTACTTACCATGAAGAACTACCAACTTTGACACATATAACCATACCTCGATGGCTTGGTACCAGCACGAACGATACCCTGGTGGAGCTCCATGGATTCTCCGATGCGTCGAAGATTGCATTTGCCGCAGCGGTCTATATCCGAAGAGTTGATGCAGTAGGTAACGTTCACGTTGCTTTAATTACAGCCAAGACAAAGGTAGCACCCATTAAACAAGTTTCCATACCTCGTTTGGAATTGTGTGGAGCAGTGCTAGTAACTAGACTGCTGGTCGAAGTAGCGGAGATCTTGAAGATAGAGAAGTCAAATATTTGGGCGTGGACGGATTCCACTGTTGTTTTAGCGTGGATCAACAGTCATCCTAGTCGGTGGCAAACTTTTGTCGCGAATCGGGTGTCTGAAATATTGACAACTCTTGAGTCAAATCAGTGGTTCCATGTATCATCAGGTCAAAATCCAGCAGACTGTGCATCCAGAGGGATGAATCCAACCGAACTGCTCAAACACTCCATGTGGCTCCATGGTCCAGACTTTTTGAGAAAAGATATCGTAAAACACAGCAAACCTAAGGACATAGAAACACAGTTGGAAGAGATTAAAGTTCATACTGCTGTGGCAGAGATACCCATTTGGGATAAATACTCAACGCTCACGAAATTGATAAGAGTGGTAGCGTATTGCAGACGGTTTCTGAACTTGCTAAAACCCGTTAATGCACGCAATGGTCAAGACCATTTGACGTCACTGGAACTATCGGAGTCCTTGGAGGCGTGTGTGAAGCAATGTCAAGGCGAACATTTTAGCGAAGAGTTGAACCTATTAAAGAAGGATGGCAAGTCTAGCAAGATTAAAGGACCACTCAAATCGTTGAATCCTTTTATTGACCAGAAAGGCGTACTGAGAGTTGGCGGCAGACTAGACAAATCATCAATCGCTGAAAATGTGAAGCATCCAATAATACTGCCGAAAGGATCAACGTTCACAAATCTCATCATAGCTGATGCCCATACAAGAACGCTACACGGAGGCATTCAACTTATGTTGACCTATCTGAGCACGAAATATTTCGTTTTGGGGGCTAAGCCATTAGTTAAGGCTTATGTTCGTAAGTGTGTTGTATGTATCAGACATAATGCAACAACTACAACTCAGCTAATGGGTCAATTGCCAGCTGTTAGAGTTACTCCAGCTCGGGCATTCAAATGTAGTGGTGTGGATTACGCTGGACCCATACAAGTGAGAACAGCAAAGGGTCGCGGTCACCATGCCTACAAGGGATACATATGCTTGTTCGTATGTATGGTTACCAGAGCAGTGCACTTGGAAGTGGTTAGTGACCTAACCACTCAAGGTTTTCTTGCTGCATTTAAACGATTTGTTGCTCGTCGAGGGCCTTGTACGGATATTTGGAGCGACAATGGGAGCAACTTTAAAGGTGCTTCAAGTGAACTGCAAGTTTTGTTCACTTCAGAAAAGGCTGGTATTCTGAAGGAAGTAGCTGAGACCCTAGCTACAAACGGAACAACGTGGCATTTCATTCCACCTCTCTCGCCCAACTTCGGAGGCCTGTGGGAAGCTGGAATTAAATCTACAAAATTCCATTTGAAAAGGGTCATTGGAGAAACTACATTGACTTATGAGGAGTTAGCCACTGTCTTGGCACAGATAGAGGCATGCCTTAACACAAGACCGCTGTCGCGGCTTGATTCGGAATCTGACGCGATAGATGTTTTAACTCCAGGGCATTTTCTTGTGGGTGAGCCTATCGTAACTGCCCCTGACCATAATTTTGAGACTTCTAATGTGTCTAGCTTGCGTAGGTGGCAACTCACCCAGAAAATATTTCAGAATTTCTGGAAACGTTGGTCCCAAGAGTACTTAACAAAGTTTCTCCACCGATATAAATGGGCGTACCAAAACCCAGAACCTAAAATAGGGGATATAGTAATAGTCAAGGAAGGTGACTTACCGCCGAGTAGGTGGCTTCTGGGCCGAGTGGTTGATAAACATCCAGGAACGGATGGCGTTACACGCGTAGTCACGCTGCGTACGAAGTGCTCAACTATCAAACGGTCTACTTCTAAATTAATTGTACTGCCTGTAACCGTTTGATGCCTATAATTATTATTGTATGTTTGATTATAATTTCAATTGTGTATGTATCATTTGTGTACAAGGATGCTTAGTAAAGACAAGTATTGTAACCCCTCACTAACGACAAGGTAAATTAGCATACCATCGCGATGGTAGCCACCCCATAGCTAATCACGGTGGGCGGAGTGTCTAAGGTCAAAACTGTTTATTTTGTCCTTGGTGGGCGGAATGTAGAAGGAAAGTTGTGGTAAAAGTTCCACCAAAAATTACTAGATGGCGCCAGGGCCGTTTTTAAGAAATCCTGCATCGCGCAAGCGTTGTGTTGCAGCCTGTCGGGTAGGTTCGTGCATCCGATTTCTATGTTCGGAAAATCTTCGGCAAATGTTACAGTGTAATAAGTAACAGTGATTAAAGTTTACTCTGCACTCTGGACCTTGTTGTTTTAATTTGTACTTCGTGTACACTAACGTGCCTAATGTATATCGTTTTGTACACCGTAGGACGTAACTTTATAATTATGGAATGTATGTACATTGTTTTATTTTATTTCAAGTACCTAGGTACATCCTACTAATATTATAAACGCGAAAGTTTGTAAGTATGGATAGATGTCTTTCACGTAAAAACTACTGAATGGATTTTAATGAAACTTAACAATACATCAATAGCTTATACATCAGAATAACACATAGGCTATAATTCATAAAGATATATCGTGTATTATAAAAACGCGGGTGAAACCGCGAGGCGCAGCTAGTAGAGCTATAAAACAAATCTCAGCCTGACTCGCAGTCGCATCACTAGTACTTACAATAGTCGCTAGTGCACTAGAGTGGTTAGTGCACTAGTGGCTAGTGCACAGGTCAATGACCTGCCGGCCATTGCGATAACATGACGCTCATTTTATAACATGTCATTTGGACTTTAGCCCGGATCTAGGACTAATTACGAGGGGGTTTTCTTTGATAGCGGGTAGGTAATAGGTTGAAAAATCCAGGGATTTCCTTACCATAAGACACATTTTATGTTTTGAAAAAAAAAACTACCCTGAAGTCTCTATTGATGTTGTCTTATAAATGTAACTGTGCGGTGTAATCAAAAATTTACGAATAAATGAAAAATGATTATTTGTTGGACAAGAGGAGAATGTATCGTCAGTATGCTTTTTAAATTTTAGTATAATTTAAGAAAAGGTTTAAAATAACTGACTTATTGCCCATAGTATATACTAGGTGTGTCAAGCCATCTTCCTTCAACTAATTCTACTTATGACGGGTATCCGGTAAACCCCCTGTTCTACCTGTGACTATGGACTAGAGTACAAATTAATAAAGATGTGACTGACATCAGATAATTACGATGTGCTGGGAATACTGGCATACAGGTTTTATATGTAATTATCTGTAAGCGTCTTACACTGGTTGAAGTTTTAGCACAGAATACCTATATTAAAACTCCAGAAGAAGGGCCACCCTACGAAAGTGAGATAGCATGATCCGGATTTTGTATGGCATTAGAGCATTTTGTCTCTCCCTTCCGTGGGTTTTCCGTATCTTTTGAGTACGGAGTTTACGGAGTGTCCATCGTTATAAGTAAAAAAGAAGCTACTTTTTTCAATGATCTATTTCATGAACAAAGGAAACATGCAATTTGATTTATGTATTCAGTAAGGTTCAACGCACATTACTAACTTCAACTTAGGTACTTCATAAAAACGAGACAAATCTGCGAACAACAAATGTGAAAACTTGCTCAAATTTGTATTATGCTGCCTATTTATTTACATTAATTTTAAGTAAAAGCTAGGGTATTAGAAGGTAATTTGTAAAGTAAACTCTACTGTAATTTTTTTGGGTATGGTCACCCGTTACAATTCATCCAGTAAGTCGATCACAACACGAAGAACAATGATGAACGAAATAAAAGTTAACCTACCTGATGAATAAACAAAATAATTAAACTACGTACTCACATAAAAGCCTCTTTTGCCTACCAACTTGACCGTTCAAATCACTATGGACATGGTCTGCGTGTGCGCAAGCTGCCAGCATCAACACCAACGTCACAATCTTGTTCATCTTTACTGAAGGCCCTTCCTCTCTGATGGACTGGGCGGCGCGTCAGCAGGACTGCAGGACAATGTCAGGGCTGCAACCAGAGGCTGGCTTATATACCTCCACGTCGAAAACAAGTACTCTGTTGTAGGTACTTACGTAGGTTCTAGCTTTAGCCGGGATCCGACGAAAGACTAAAAGGATATGACGTTCCGTTAAATATAACAATTTATTTTTATGATGCCGTAAGTTTGTTTACATTATTGCGGTGTAATAAAAGCAAGTTTAAATGGCAGTTGCCTTTTGGGTGCAGTAGTCCTTGGTACAAGGAATAGTAAAATTTTGTAGGTATTGCTTTTGTTAATGCGTTATGGCACACGTTTAAAGTTTACCAGTGGTTTTTTTTCAGGTAAAGTTTACCAGTGGTTTTTTTCAGGCACTTATTAGCCTAAGATTTCAACAAGAATTTACTGAACCTCAAACGCCAAGATGCTCAAAAAATATATGCGTTGAGTTTCCATGTAAATAATGCACCTGCCAAAATGTTTAAGAAATATATGCGTTGACTTTCCATGTAAATAATTAATTTAATTAACCGCACTGTATAGAAACAGATCGCAACTAAAGGTGGTAAAGAAGAAATTATACTTTTAGTCTAATCAACATTTTCCCGTCGTCATCTCTGGAGCCTTCCTGACAGCGCATCCTTTAATCATAGACCGTCGCATGCGCAGTTCCCTTGTTACATCCCAGAGAACATTAATCAAGGCTTGGATCTCGATTCAATTCTTGCATTTCATGTTAGGTTCTACGCTATTTTATATATAGAATTTGTATGGAGTATGCGGAAGAGAATTTCTTACCATGCTTGTTTGATTGATAGAAAAAGGTGGGATCAACCGTGGTCGTGAATATCTTACCTAGTATAATAATAATAATATTAGTATACTAGGTAAGATATACTCGTAGTAAGTATGAATTTAGAATATTCACTTGATTTACTTTTACTTGATTTTAAGAACGTTTAGCTTAGTTAAAAAATTCTGGGATATTCAATTAGACTAAAATGTCATTGATATGTTTGTGCTAACGTGGGTGATGACGATACAAATAAATGTAAGGTAGGTTGGTAGCATTTGTTTTTTATTTTTGTTATGTTTGTTATTTTTGTATACAATACATTCATATTATTTTTTTTTCAGTTTGTAGTAATCATGTATGTCAAAATTATATATTTTGATATTAGTTTGTGTGCGAATTAGACCCGTTTAAATACTAATTAACTTGTAGTAATCAGTTGTCAGTTTTAAATAGCAAATGTCAAAGATTTAATTTTAACGTAATTTTAATATTGATTGAAATCTCAAACTTAATATCTATTTCATCACCAAAAGGCTATTAGCGTAGAAATGACAAAATTTATCAAAATATGGTATCTTTAACTGTCTCTACGTTACTAAAAACAGATTAATGACAACTTTCAGCATACCTAGTAATTGGCTACCTAAATATTCCTGTAAGTGAACGATCAATTAGCTGTATAGTTTCAATGGAAATGTAGGTATATGATAATTATAGTCAGGTCCACACAACTCTCGATCTTCTCCATTCTCTTAATTAGCGCATTTAAACACTTTTTAGAGGGTATTTAAGTATATTTTATTATTCATTAATCTTGTGCGTTTATATTCTTGCCAAGTTGCTAATCCCCATAAATATGCCTGTACTTTTCTGCTCCATACATTTGTAAGAAAACCGATATGTATCTGTTACGTTTGTTAATTCGGACAACAGAGTCTATTACTGGCTTTAAAGTAAACAAATGACGAGAACAGCAATATAATAGCACCATTCAAAAGGGTCAATTGTTCCATCACCAGCTAAAACTAATGAACGTGGATGTTTGTGGAACAGTGTTCCTTGCAACTCGTGATCCCTTAGATAGTGGGAGTCTTAGTAAGGGGTATGCGCTATTTGTTTATTTATTTTAAACCCTAGAAGCTCATTTACATTCCAACTCGGTCCTTCTAAGCCACAGAACAACACTGTGCGTAGGATTCTTGCGTGCCCATTTAGTTCACTTAATTACGAGATACTGGTCATCAACGCCTACTGCATCCTTAAAGTGTCAAGGACCTAACACAAGCTAAAAGAGTACACTACTTCCTTTATATCCATTTAGAAAATAAGAGATTTATATAGTTTCTGGTAATAACTTACCGGATTCCGTAATTACTCATATTCTTCTACACAGTCTTTATAGTTATTTGAGGTTTCAGAAGTCGACACGCGATTCAAAAATAGATTTGCCTCCCGTGTAAAAAACAGACAAGATACGCCAATGATATCGAAAAAGTTGTGGGAAGAACCTAGCTAAGATTGGCTCGACAAAAGGATTAACGGCGTAAGAAAATACAATTTTCACGAGTTTTGGTTATAGTTATCATCATTACGGGGCAATGCTGTGAGGACGTTGGGTGCGCTGTCAAGCTTAGGGCTGGGAGTTTGCGGAGGAGTTTGAAGCATAGTTACCCATTTAATCGAATAAGTCTCTTTCTGAATTGGGCCTTTCTCACCATATCCTTTTGCGGTGCGAACCGACCCAGTACTTATTTTACATTAGACGCTTCGCCTCCCTAATAAAAGTTCCAAATTTGGGTGTACCTGTGGTTCAAAACAACTTCACCATGTCACGCCGCGCCACACCGATGAAGTTATTTCAACTTAGCTTTCAACTTCAACTATTGATGATTCTTGATTTAACCTCAGAGACAACTTAATTGTTTCATCGCATCCATAGGTAGGTACTTAAATACCTATAAACATAAAGACTACAACTGATCACGATGAGAATAAATAAGCAATTAATTAAAATAAAGTTCCAACATGTAGTTGGTACCGTTAAAATTAAATTGAATGATTCGTTTATGTTGATGAATTGCTTTCGCATTTCATACGATACTTCTTCCGAGTAGTTAAAAGAGCCTTTAAATGTCGTCAATTGTTATTGCATGTTTAACATTTACAAATAAATGCAAGCTGTTATATTTTACGATACGTCCTACTTACATTACGAGATCCGATGCATATTTCTCTGGAAAATGACCTATAAAAGGCCCCAAGACGGATGATAAAAGATGTGTCATCCTGTTTAATATGTGCTTTCCATATTAACGTTATCCTATTTGGTTTATGTGTATTTTTATTGCATTGTTTTTTTTTCTTTTTATATCTAACTAGCTGGCTCGGCAGAAATTGTCCTGTCAACTGTCAAGCCATTCCCAAAATATATGAGAAAGTTAATTATCATATTTCTTTCTTTTTCGTAAAACTTGAAATTGGTCTAGCCGTTCTTGAGTTATAAATGGTGTAACTAACACGACTATGCTTTATATATATATATACTTATATATAGAAAGAAGATAGAAGAAGATGATAAGTAGGTAGGTACTACCTACTATTAAATACTTACTGAGATGTTCCAACAAAAACTGACTAAAAGAAATACCAAAGTGAAACCATTCAGTGGTAGAGATCACTTTCTCGATAGACCACTGTGATGAAAGTTATGCCGAATGATGCGCTCGAGCAAGTTTCTGTCATTTGGAATATCACTACATACTTAGGACTAATTACAATTATTCGGTATAAAGTAATACTTGAAGGCACGTTTGGCGTAGTGGCTGAGCAATCGGACTGCTGCTCTTAATGTCGCGGGCTCGATTCCCGCCCTGAGCAAATATTTGTGCGATCCACAAATACTTGTCTGGAAGCGGTACCCACGATACAGGAACAATCCTAGTGTGGTGCTACGTTTTTTAAAACACAAAACAATCTAAAAAGGTACGGACTGAACACTGTGGTAAGCTAAGAGGCGCGTAAGCTTTGACTGTTGAATACTTTTAAACGTATTTAGAATTACAAAATATTGGAAAGAAAACGGTAGTTTTTGTGGCAAACAGTATATAAAGAGCAATAACCAGTTTTCTATCCTATATAATTATCACAAAAGTATCCGCTAATTACAAAGACCCACCCTACCTATAAAATGATACGATGAGTCAATCAATATTAAGTTACAATTTAATTAATAGTCATCCCAAAACGAAACAGTAAAGCTGTGGGTAAACAAAATAAGCAATCCATTAAAAGGGCTGACATTCTTGACAGTTTGACATTGTACAATTAATAACGAGTGCATCCGGGATTCTTTATCATTGTGAACGTATAATGTATCGTATCACTTCATGCGAGTGGTGGACAAATAAAATAAAACACTTGCTTTGTGGTTTAATAGTGTTTCCAGAGTTGAAAGAGAGACCAGACGTCGAATTTATTTAAAAATGTATTCTTTAAAATATTTTATGCAAATAATAGATGCCGGAAATCTAGTTTTATAAGCTCGAGTTCCTGAATAGACCATCCAGTATTGACGTAGGTGGATATGTCACGATCGAATTGAGAAAATCCTAAAGAAAACTCAAGTCAAAACTACCTGTAAACGTCGAGTATGTTTGACGGGATTCATGAAAGTGGCAGTAGCGAAAGAAGTGTTGAAATCATAGCATATGAAAAGACGTAGCCTTTGCCTACCCCAACAGGGAAAAGATATGACTGTATAGTGTATATCTATGTACGTAGCACATACGTCGATTTCCTGAAAGCCTGAGGCTAGAGTAAGAAAAGCAGTACAGGTAAGCTATACATACTAATAATATGCTCTAGACCCGTCTATATTGACATCTCGGAGCCCAACTCTATTAAAAAAAGATTAACTGCATTTCGCATCTAGCCCATTAATTCCCTTGCAGAACACGTAGAACAATAACAGGATCTGAAAATACGAGATATTTACGAGTGAGCAGGACGACTACATTTAATTATTGCGATGTGTGAGCGAGACGGCCATGTAAACGTAACCTTTCGCTGCGATCGTACGGCAGCTAAGACTTGTGACAAAACTGTGCACTGTCAGTTCAGTACGGCGAGCGGCGCGGGCGTCAGTCATCCATAAAAGTAAATTAAGTCACTGGAAAGTGACCTTTTCAGTTAGGCTTAAGTGTAATAGTGTTTTCATAACCCAAGATGGCGCTTCGGTCATCAGTAGGACTTATATTCCTGGGCTGCTTATTTGGTAAGTGAAAGACGTTGAGTTTTAAGTCAATTAAATTAATTAGTGTAACAGCTGACTCTATTTTTGCATACTTATCTAAAGAAAAAAGAAAGTGGGCTTAAATACTAAGTAGGTTTTCTCGTTTCTCTTTATACTATAATATTTTAAACGATGTTATCTCTAATCTAATAATTGTCATCAACCTAATAATTAATTTTCTTTACTTTATGCAGTGATTTATATCGATGTGACCTTTAGCAATTACGAATAGGTACGGCAATAAAGCACCTATACCTACATACTACTATAGCAATCATATACCTACGTGATTTGAATAACACGCCGACCTTGAGGTCAAGTATATTGGAGCCTGTCTAATTTAACAACTATTATTCTATCGATTACTAGTCAATCTTGTAGAATTCAATTTACAGCTTGTTTTAATAGTTAATTAGCAAATCTGTTATTAAAAAAACTAAGTGACAATCCGCTATTTTATGCATACAACTGTGTTTCATAGAAAAGACATCAACGCGCTCGCGTAGCTTTCGTTAACATGCCATACATGTGAACGAAAGTTTTGATCTCGTTATACTATTATTATTAAAAACGTGAAAGTATGTGAATAAGTATGTTGGTATATGTATCTGTAAGCACTTGGTAACGGTATAATAGATATTGATGAAGTATGGTACTAAACTTAAAGTACTAACAGAATCTTCGCGGGTGAAGTCGTAGGATGCTGTTAGTTTGTCATATTTTACTATAGTATAATGTTTATTCTAAAGTTAACATTAATATACCTACTCGAGTTAATAATATAATACGGAGGTATATATTTTCCTAATACAGTATGCACATAAATAATACGACATGTGACAAGACAAGTATTTTGCTAGAGAAGAGCTAGCTTCCTACTATAATAGCCAGCCAGCAATGCCAGGTTTAGTATACATCGTACGGAGTTGTACATACATACTATTTTCTTTCCTTGCTTTCGGTCTCAAGTTATATCCTTCTCCCATTTTGAGCATATCGTAGTGATACAAAACAATACTGCAGCAGATTAAAAACGTTTCAAATTTTCCACCACTATAAATTCGTTAAGCACTAACAGAAAAAAACATTCTCAGCTAAACAGTGAATGCAGTTGCATAAATATAACATAATACGACTCGAATGTCATTAACACACATTATTTATTGATCGACTGAAATTTCAACAAGTCAGAGGTAGTCACGCAACCAAATATTACAAATGTCAATTTACGACGTTCCACTTAAAAACTGAATTTAAGTTTTAACTGAAATTTTACTGAGCATGCCACTTGGTAGCAGTACATTTTAAGTATGAATACTTGAGCAGTGGCCCAGAGGCCGTATATTACGTATTACTAAAGTTTAGAAATATACTTAAGTCAAAACTTTGTTAACTTGAAAAGACATTACGAATTTCAACTTATCTCAAAGTTATTAGAGCTTGTTTTTATCAGGATATATACTAAACAAGTTATTGAGTTACGGGAGTACAAATTGTTCATTTTAGATGTAATAACTTGGCGCAAGCAGATCTTGAAACTCTTGAATTAGGTATGGGCTTCCCCTTACATCGGATTTTGTCAGACCAAAAGCCATCGACATGGCTTATCGACTGCTATCAATTGGTAATAATCAGAGCTGATGGCTAACGTGTCATTTTGCGGTATAAAGCACCCAAATAGACCACAAAAGGGTCACCCATCCAACTCTATGCCACTTGTCAGGCGTTGCTTATCTTTGGCGATCGGTTAACGTCCCTCAGTCGGAATGTGCCAACGAGCGCTTGACTAGTAGAAGTAATATTTGAAGTACTAATTAAGCGGTGACCCAAAGTCGTCTGTCGGTCTAAAAACGACGCATTGTTGGGTAATAGAGAAACCAGCGCGAAATGTTGCCCCACCCGGCGTTTTGTACTATCTATTATCTATAGTTTGCATGTCGATATCTCGAAATATACGCATAGCAATCGTGATAAGTGTCGATATAATTTGTGTTCACTTTAACTTGATATTGTTGTAGTATATTGGTACTGTGTATATTTATAAGCACCTACGAGTTTGTGGCATATTCAGTCGATTAGTTCAATTCTTATATACAAATTAGACTATTTTGTCTGCTTAGATATTCATACGTTTTATTATGTAACAACTGTAGGAGTTATATAATTTTGTATGAATAGTGAATGAAGAGTTTTAGTTACAAAATCAAGATCACACACAGTGAGATTGGATGACAGTGTGCTCGTGGTGTGCTCTACTTCTGAAGGAAACCAACAAAGTATATGCACAAAAAAGATTTCACTGATAAATGTATATTAAGTATTATATAGTTACTTATAAAACTTAATTTATAAATTATTTTTTTGATATGTTTTCGTGGAGAAGATTGCAAAATTTTGTTGGAGTACTCGGGGAATAACCTCTTCTATCAAGTTCCATAACCATGCCCTATAACCTGAGTGTGCTGTAAATTATCAAATATAGCTACTTGATTGTCTGATGAGGTAGTCTCGGCCTATAGTTTAAGAAATGGTAATGCCACTTAATGTAATGAAGGGTATCAATCAAAAACAACTGGGACTGACAGCTAACGTGCCCTCCGAATCACAGAGCGATGAAAATTCGCACAAAACTTATGAGATTCAGTAATTGGTGCGGGGTAGAGGTTTCGAACCCGGTATCATTGGTTCACAAAGCGCAGAGAACACCACTCGGACACAATCAGGGCCTCAAGTCGGCTATTTGGCAACAATTTGCGATTGAAAAACAATGCAATCAATATGCAATGTTAATTTTGGCTAAAGTCGGTAGTCTGGTAGATTATCAATCGTAACTTCATTGAATTACAATTGTCTCGTTTTCAAATTGTGGGAGTTGTCGACTCCCATGAAAATCATAGAGCTCTAGCTACTAGTTACGATGTGTATTATTTAAATTAAAAAAAAAGCTATGGACTTACTTCAAATAATGGCCAAATGTCAATGTCAAATGCCACAAATTCCTCAAGTTTAGGTAATCTGTGGTCCAAGTGAAGTGTTTTTGTCCGCGAAAACAGCGAAATAAAATCTATTTGGCTTGCTAAGCCACTTCGCTAAGCCACTCATATTTAACTTTAAGAAATTCTTTGGAATTTATTAAATAAAATAGTAATTTTAATTAAATTACGTACAATTTGCACTAGAACAATTGATAAAAAGCAATGTTTTCACAATTGTGATTCCATAGACAATTAGCCATGGGAAAAGCTGTCAAAAAAATAGTGGACTAGAGATTTTTGCCGAGATTGAAATGCAATTATCTATTAGACTACGGACGTACTACGGATTTTTCAATTTCTTTGCTATGATCACAATGGTAATGCAATTGAAATGTCAATTGTTAACAGGCTACCGGAAGTGTCAAAAGTAACCATAATGGCTGAAATCATTGATAATCCATAATCAATTCAAATAGCAGACTTGGGGCACAGTACAGCATCTCGGGTGTATGAAGTTCACGAGAATTTAGAAATGGAACAGGGATCGTTATTTATTTTTCTTCTTTCTCTAATGCCGACATTGGCTTAACATGAGCTTACGCTTATAACGTGAAAGTAACAGAAGCATGTGACGACCTCCAATACGGACTAGGAAGGTATCAGGAAGCTTGTGATTGAACTCAATGCTAACGACTCTATAGTACTTGCACGGGAAATGTCAATTGACACAAAAGTATTATCATAAACAGTGTATACATTTATATTTTGGCTTTAAGACTTATTCAACAATATGTATTTCGATATTGTAAATATTTTCTTGATTTTGTATATAACTTCCAGTTACTTATATGTCATGTTTTAATTATTTTCAGTACTAGCATCATCCCAAAGCCCTAAAGCCAGAAAAAAGCCAGCTAATCCACCATCACGGACCATCGCGCAGAATATCGCGAACGCCGAGAGAGACGCGGAGATCACCAACTCCTGCCCCGATGATGGATTCTTCGCTGATGCTGAGCAGTGCGACAAATACTATGAGTGCAGGTAAACCTCCTTTTTAGGGTTGTTTTTTTTATTAGGGTTATGTTTGGCCTCCTTTTTATTGATATTTTTTTAATTCGCGCTTTTTTGGGCATGATCGATCATGATTTACATCTCAATCTCAAATTATCTGACACTAGGTCCATGACGTCAATGTAAACATTGTCCTATGCTGCCGTTCTTCCAGACTTTTAAATGGAGCACAACAATGAACTAGGGCTGTATTCAAAATGTACATTTGTTCTGAATCTGGGGTAGTAGGTATTTATTTTCTCTATGGGTGCTTGAGGGACCATTTTTGAAGTTCTTGATTCCTTAAATACAAGGAATCCAAAGACATATTATAACGTCAATGCAAGGAATCCTAGTGGGGTTTGGATGGACTGGTATATAATTATGTGACGGTGGCGTGTAAAAACCTAATATTTTTAGGCAAATGTCGTGTATGATAATCAAAATTATTCTCGACTTTTGACCAAAATGATAATGACATAAGGCAATGGCTATATCCATGTTAAACATTTATCCACATTAATTATTATTATAAGTGGTGTAATAAAATAATGAGCATTTTACAAAATGCACTAGTTATACTTATCGCTAATTACGAACTATTCCGAACCAGGGTCTAATTATCGGTGTGTAATGAAGCAACTTGTAAATATGTGGATCGACAATGCAGTTTGCAGTATTATAAATTGATTACAAAATGTATAGGTAAATTACAATTCCAGATCACGCGATGACCAGTCAAATAAGAAAATAAAATAAAAATGTAGGTACGTTCATAAATCAGTGTTATTTATGGTTCTTGCCAAATCAAGTTTTGTTGCAAGCGTTATGAAAATTACTGTTTTCCCTTGAGTTTATTGGTAGGAGTGTCATTTGAGAAATCGCGGTTTAAAAAGATAAACAGAGACTATTAAAATAAGTCGAAAAGAATTAATACCTTACGTAGGTACTTCAATAATACTTCAATAAAACTAGATGTATTAGGAAAACAAAAAATTTAAAGTTACTATATTTACTATATTATTGTACATTTCATAGTATTGAATCATACGACACTTACATGCAGTGAAGGTATATGTTTATAATTTATGTACCTACATTTCGTAATTTCAAATCACGCCACACTTACTTAACGTGCGTCAGTTTAGTGATGCATATAATGTGAAAAAAAAACAAAGCTGCAACAATTCCTTTTCCTTGTCCATTTATTTTCCTTGTAAGTTCGTCGACTTGAACCGCCGCTTGGGCAATGTTTGCAGAAGCGGCGAGATCTTCGAGAAGCTGTGCCCTGATGGCATGGTGTTCAACGACTACAGTCAGAGCGAGGAGAAATGCGACCTGCCCTTCAACCTGGACTGTTCAGCTAGGCCTACGCTTCGTAAGTGATTCAATTTCATTATCATCATCATCATCATCATCATCATCATCATCATCATCATCATCAACCTGAAGACGTCGACTGCTGAACATAGGCCTTAGACCGCCACACCGAACGATAATTTGCCACTTGCATCCACCGTGTCTCAACATTAAAAAAAACGTCACATACAACCCAGATCTTTTCAAGTCAAGAGTACATAGCTGTATTATAAGCATGCTTGCTTCACATTCGGCCACGCTGTTGTTTCTGATCAGACGAAATCTTTGACAAACGCTGGTCTGGTACATCATAAAAAACCTTGACACGTGCTGCTTTTCAATAGTTTATAAACTTTTAAAAGTACTAAATACACCGTAAAGTACACCGATCGTGTTTCACGCAAATTGGAGCTATGACATTTTAACCCGATTTCGCTCATGGATCAATGTTTTATTTTAGAATTTCCATGCCACATACAATATATCCTGAGGAATCCAGCATGTCAAAGAACCATCAAATTTCAAGATATGTAACATCTCGGTCCGTAATGAGCCAGCTTGGTGTAGACATTATTATATACATATATTATGAAAGCTCTGTTTCATCAGTTTTTACACACATATTCTCAATTAGATGTCAGTGTTTTGTCTTAAGTCTTGATGTCATATAAGACACGTGCGTGAACAAACCAACTCACGTGTTGCCAATTTCGTAATATATTCAGGGCTTCAGGGCTGGCCCTTTAAATATAAAATATCTAAAATGTTGCATTTGTTTTCATAAAATAAACTACTATGAGCTACAAATGTAACTATTTGAGATGGTTAAAGGACCATGAGAATACCGTTTCATCGCTCTTCTATTCAGCTATACGTAGAATAATAATACAGTAAAGTTTTACTGGCAACCCTATTTGAAAAACAAATGGCGGCGCGGTGGCATCAACTGAATACAGATTACAAACGGCAACTGCTCGAACAACTTTCCAATCTCAAGGGAGTAGCGGCCTTGCGCGGCCGCGCGGCGCGGGGTCTGATCTTAATGTAAATAAGTACGATAATGCGTGTGATTGGTGTTGCCAGAATAAGTTATAAAACATCTTCTCTTTGGCTGGAAAAAGACTATAGATTTAAGACCGTTCAACAGTCCGTGATGTATAAAGTTATCATACATTTTGTTTACTTTCTACATGATAATTAAATTAGTAAAACATCAAGAAAAAGCCGGATATACAAATTATACAAATAAAAACTAGATTTATTTGTACTATGGCAAGCTCATCTATATAAGTTATATAAAACAAAGTCCTTTTTGTTATACCATTTAGAACTCAACGGCTGAACCGATTTTTAAGATCTTTGCTTTGTTGGACTCGTCTACGTATCGAACCAAAGAATAACTAATAAATAAACTTAAACATTCACGAAAAACATAAATAAATGATGATACAATTTCTCCTGCATTTTGACAGGACAACGTCTGTTGGGTCAGCTAGAATTAATTTATATTTTAGAAACGACAGTAGATATGGAAATTGCATTAAAATCATTCAAATATATTCGTACCAATTCGTATAAATTCGTAAGAAAGACTGTAAGCGTATTAAAAAACCAACGATTCGTAGGACGAGAATATACTTACCAAAGTAAATGTTAGTTGTACAATCGTATGTTAAATGTTAGAGGAACCGGTTTTGAATATATTTCGCGGAATGTCGCTGTATGACACAATAAATAATGACGAGCGTTTGACAAGGGGGGGGGGGGGTATTGATTGCTAAATTATTTATATCCACTTTATGATTATTTTTTAACATTCCTACAATGTAAATATTAATTAGCGTACCATAATATGTGTCATTTATCATCATGAAAGTGATTTCACCATCATCAACGCTACCATTTACGCTATAAATCGTACCACGAACTACTGTCGATCAAAGTCTTAGCATTGAATTCTAGATGTTTGACTCAACATAGAAGTAACTCAACACATCGCCACCTAATTACAAAGTTAACGAGTCAATTATCTCTTTCCACAGAGGAGCCCAATCCGTCTCTCCACTGCCCGCGCCAAAACGGCTACTTCTCTCACGAAGACCCCAAGAACTGCGGTACTTTCTACTACTGCGTGGACGGCAAGTTCAACATGATCACATGCCCCGACGGACTGGTCTACAATGACAAGACCGGCATCTGCACCTGGCCTGATGAGGCGAAGAAAGTGGGATGCGGCTCTAGCGGTTCGTATTCTTCTACTTTAAACTGTTATTTTTTGTCGTACGAGGTTGTGCTAGCCTCCAGTGCCACAATTCATCAGGCCGTTCAAGGGTCACTGACGTGACTTAACGACTGAATCGATAACAACCGGACCTGTAAGGCGATTCTGTTTAAAACTCACTTATGTGACAGCGCTGAATCTGCGCTGCGGTACGTAGGTGTCAGATTGGTGACGTACCGCAGCGCGGATTCAGTGCTGCCACGTTAGTGAGTTTTGAACAGAATCGCCTTACTGACGGCGTGCCCTCCGAAGCACGGAGCGAGGGAAATCTACACGTAACTTATGAAGAGTCATTGCGGGTCAAGGATTGAACCCGGTATCGGTGGATTCTAAAGCGCACGAGTTAACGCTCGGCCACCATCTCTCTAATACCAAAAGCGTTAATTTTTAATCTCCAAAAATTTTACTGTTCGGAGGTTACCGTCTGAAGTGATATTATAGTACGAATCAACTTTAAATACGACGAATAAAAGTTGTCATGAAGTATATAATCTGTACCCCTAGTGTGAGTTTTTACTAGCTCGACATAGTACGCTCAACTAGCGCTTTTGTGTGAAGCCGCCTACCGGCGCATTTATGAACGAAAAATCTTCATACAAAGAGCTAGCTGACGCGTGCTATGTCCAGCTAGTAAACACTAATACTTAGGGCACTGATCTCAAATCCTCATCTTCGATTGCAGATGTATTCTCGTTCGAGTGTCCCGCTGTGAACGAGACCTTTGGCTTGACCCACCCCCGGTACGCCGACCCTGAGGACTGCCAATTCTTCTTCGTGTGCATCAACGGGAACGTGCCGCGGCGGTCGGGCTGCCGGTTAGGACAGGCCTTCGACGACGTGTCCAAGCGCTGTGAATGGGCCAGAAAAGTTCCGGAATGGTAAGCTGATCTTAATACGAGTATATATAAATTACGCGTCACGTTGTTTGTCCGCGATGGACTCCTAAACTACTTAACCAATTATAATCACTTTTGCACATAGTGTGCAGTTTGATCTAACTTGAACGATAGGGTAGTACGCGTATACATCTCAATTAATAGTCGCAATAACAAAAACCTTCTGCTAGTATTATATAATTATATACTATACCCCATATTTTGAAAGTTTAATAATTACACCATAGGTTTTCTTAAAGTTTAATAATTATACCTACTATACCCAATTTTTTAAAGTTTTTGTTAAGGGGTGCCAGTTGCAGCAACTAAGAGGCCCAGTTTACGGTCGCCGATTACAGTAACTGAAAACTGTTGCGTTCGCCGAGACTCGCAACTAGAGATGCTACGTCTGCGCGATTCTCAAAATTATATATGAACATCGTATAAGCAGCTAGTCGCGAGTTGCAACCGGCAACCCACTACTCGGAGCTCGAAGATGCCAATGTGTGCTGAGCGCCTTATAAAATCGTACTCTTTGTTTCAGCGCCGACTGGTACAAGGGTCAGCTAACCGACGCCGAGCTAGAAGCCCTGGAGAACCCCCCCGTAGTGAAGCCCAAGCCCTCAGGGTCCGCCTCCCGTCGCAAGCCCCACCGCCCTCCGAAGGGCAAAGCGGCTGAAGTCGAGGAAGAGTGAAGCATTTAATGAAATTTAGCTGTAATATATATTTTTTTAAGTACCTACCTATACTGTGTTTTTAATATCATCCTTATAAGTGTATTAAGTAGGAGTGAGCTACTCCTGCCTACTCATAAATATAATTTTGATATACCTCAATGGTACCAGCACTATAATTCGCTTCAGTACAAAAAATAAGTATAAGAAATTGGATCTAGCAATAATTGAACATACCACCACATTTTCATTATACGAGTAAAAAATAATTCTATATAAAATTATATAAATTTTCTCTGGCTCTTGCGTGTGACCATAATATTATGCTATAGCCAAATTAGCCTTTAAAGAGATTCTAAAACAACAAGGTGAAAATACATAAACACACATTTTAATTCATATTTTTATTCTCACACATAATTTCTTAATTACATTTTCAATGTTCAGTAATATTTACAGAAAATTCTTTATGAAAATTATTTATAGGTATTTAGAATTCAACATTATATAGGGTAACAATATATGTTTTTCTATGGTAACTAATATCACGCACGAACTATTATTTATTTATTTGGCAGTTATATATTTTCAATGAATATTATCAACATCACATTTTAGTACACAGAATAAAATGTACGACATTTGGAAAACAAAATGTCCGTTTTATTATGCGATAGAAATGTAGAATTAGTAGAAATAAATAAGTTTCGGTGGAAATAATATTCCAACTTGTAAATTGAGTGAAATTAAAAAAAGGTGTATCACAAAACGAAAACGTAATTTAGGTATGAAGTAGCTGTCGCTTATCGCGCATTATGTGGAATGAAATTAGGTACATAGTGATCACGCGACGCGGTATGGGTAGGGAAACCTACTCAGCACTGAATATTTTAGTGTCAAATACAATGTTCTAGGCGTTTAATAACAACTATTTCGTTTTCATCTTGCAATACGAAAAACGGAGCTTGGGCCTTTGAAAAAGTTACTGAGTATTTATTGGCACTTCATCAAATAATCTAGTCACATGAGTAAATGCTAGGCAGTATATCTGTAATCGTTTGTACAGAAAAGTGTAGGAGGTCAAATTACTCGTATGTACAATCCGGTAGAGATTAAGACCCAAGTTCGTTCGCATCGTTAAACAATCACGCGTGAGCGCAATGAGGGACTAGCTCAGGGTCTTCGCACGTGAGGTTCTGGTCGTCGAACACCTTGCCCTCCCCGCAGGCGATAAGGCGCGGCTGGCCTTCCACGCAGGTGATGAGGTGGTGGCAGTCGCCCGGGACCGGGAACCGGGGGAACGGCCAGAACTTGGCCGACTGCGTGTGCGCGGGCACCTTGCTTGGGCATTTGAAGCCGATGACAGCTGTAAAATAGAGGTATTGGAGTTTTTTATTTTTTTATTTTATGGAAAGGCGATTATGAGGTGATTTGACAGACCTAGCCCGTTGAAGTGGTATGACACACCTCTAAAGTCCAACAACTGATGGGATAGACGAGTTCTAGCGTGGAAACTGACAGGAAAGGACCGTGGAACGGACGGCTATCGGCCGACCTGTGGGCTTCTAGTTAGAGATGCCATAATCACACTCATACCAGTACCTCCAGTGTGAGTTTTTACTAGCTCGACATAGTACGCGTCAACTAGCGCTTTTGTATGAAGATCCTGTACACCGCCCCTACCGGCGCGTTTATGAACGAAAAATCTTCATACAAAGCGCTAGTTGACGCGTGCTATGTCAAGCTCCGCAAAACTCACATTACCTACCTATCGTTGGGGTACCTACAGTTCATAATCTCGTAAGTCTATTAGAATGTTCTTACCTTCAGGGTTACAGAAAGGCTGCAGCAGATCGGGCCAGTTGCAGCTGTGAGTGCGCTCGTCGTACACGAGTCCTGGCGTGCAAGGCTCCTGGTTGGGGACGCCGTAGGCGCACTTGACGTAGCTGGTGGAACACTCGTTGCTGTCCGGGTAGATGCCGAACTGGTACTCGCAGCCGGGAGTCGAGAGGGGCGTCACTAGAAATATTGAGACGATACATGCATTGTGAGAATAAGAATGGTGGAAAAGAATTAAAGCGGCGTAGTGCGAAGTTGATTAACTGGTTTATTAAAGATATATATAAATATATAACGAAGACAATAAGATTTGATAATTATACAATAACTAATATGTCTCTAAACACGTGGTTATATTACTAGGTCATGGCGTTTGAATACTTAGACTGAGTTACTAGACAGGTCTTGAGAGTGTTAAGCACATCGCCCCCTAACATCTGCGATGGTAATAAAGACTATCCTTCATTATGTATGAACGTTACGTTACGAGTATGCCCATAACATAACTACTGCAAAAACTCACAGTCAGCTTTCCTAGGTCCGCAGTCCACAGCCCAGTGGTAGTTGCAGTGGTTGTGCACGGCTCCCTTGCCATCGAACAGCAGGCCGTTCTCGCAGGTCTCTACTGTCAGGGTCCCGTTGGTGCAGAGGAAGAACTGGTCGCAGAGCTCTGGGTGCGCGTACGCCTGGAAATGTAGGCATATAGGGTTGACGAAAAATCGGTATTGGGCTCTTGTCATTATGAATATTTCATAATAAAGACAGGTACAGTGTAGGTATGTTTTGAATGGTCTCATTGTAATTGATTGAATTCGAGATTTTCATAGCTTCTGTACTTTTTCAATGTAAATTGTATGTGTGTTATGTTTGTTTGTTTAATCAAGCAATTTTGTTGTTACTACTACTACGAGACATGGAAATTTGTAACTTTTAAACCTCTTCTGATGCCTATTATATATGTTTATTATAGTATAATTATTAGTTACCTGAAGTCCATATCGTTCTGGACAGGCTGGAGCATTTTCCAGAAGGATCCCTGCGCTGGCTGTGGACAAAAACAATTGGTTAAACGATGGACAAAGAAAACTAATACATAAATCTGAGTACCTACTTAGATGGATCATCTAACAAAGGCTAATTATAGCTAAGTAATAGAGCTAAGAAAAGACATTGAGAAAGACATGATGAGAGACGAGTTATATACAATACGAGCAAGGTAATACGGATGACCTCTAGAGTTGTTACATATCATTCCACACCTCGCTGTACTATTTGATCTATACTCCACAACTTTTCGCAACAGTCGTGAGTTTCAAAAGTTAACGTTACATTAAATGAATTTAAATGGATTACAAATCTAGAGCACACAAATTGCCAGGTTCTAGAGCCGATAATTGACCGTTTACAAATTAAGGGTTGCCAGCAAACCGGTGCGATTTCATCGATTGCACTTTCATTGTAATAACACGCGTGTAAGAATTGGTGGAGCGAAACGTTGGGCAACCCTGTGACGTTGTCGGGCTCTAGGGGATAATCATTGTACCATTAGTTTTAGTTATAGCACACAATACTTATAGAATTATGATATAACTCTCTTTGTGTTGATCGTTACGCAGCGGATCACTCTGCACTCAATCAACTATAGTGATGGTTTGGCACGTGATATCTAGTACGTAATGCATATAAATCTATGATTTTCGGTTAAGGGTCATTCGGTGAACTAGTTTGTCGGTTAGCTGTTCTTTTAACGTAGAGGTGTTTAACAAAAAATTGTTTCGGGAAAAGTACTGCACTACACAGTCATGTACGCTTAGGAAGATAGTGAAAAAGTGTCTTAAAAACATAGTTGTTTAAAAGTCAATTCAATCAAATCCTGGTCTTATAATAAAATACTTTTGATTATAATAAGTACACCGAATGAAAACAAACGTTGTTATCTAACAGTGATCACACGATTCATTGACTCCATTCCCCCGACGACCTATCAATTTGAACCTTCCTCCTGTGATATAGAGTTTATATAACCTAACTGGTGCTAGAGTCGTGATTGAAGGAACGTCACGGCATGGATGTCGGGCAGAGAATCAACAACCTCAAGTACTTTTACTTTTGCCGACAATAGGCATTTCAGTGTGATATAGAGATTCTCTAATTGGACGTACAGATAAAGAGTAACGAATATTGGTTTTTCTTATAAACTTTACAGAACGTCTGTTGGCATTGATTGTGTTTACAGATGAACAGTTAAAATAATTGTCATTTGTGATCATTTATACTGAAAATCTGTTAACATTGATATTTTTTTTTTTTAATCAATCGATGGCGAGAAATTGCGCGTTGGACCGTTGAGGGGCTAGTTGATTCTAAAAATATTATAAAGGTCAGTTAGGAAGGTCAAACAAATCCTAAAAAAGCAATCTATTAATATAATAAGTGAGTACATAATTCAAAAAACAACATTTACCTATTACCAAAATACTGGCCTTTATTTTAGCCTACCTTAGTTTCGATAGGTCATTGAAATGTGACGCTAAATGTGAAATAAATTGGTAACGTCCGCTAATGACCACATTTGACAGAAGTAAAATGTTACTTCCGTTACCTACATGACAAGTTGATTTTCAGGGTTGACATTTTTCTTACCTATTCAATTTTTCATAAAGACCGTAAGCTCGTATTATATAGGTCCCTGGCACACTATTACGAAACCTTATTACATTACGTAAAGCCAATAAAAATCATGCGCTTTCCAATAAAATGTTGGAGGCCCAATAAAAATATAGTATCATACCGAGTGTAACACTTTTTGTGACCTTACTGACTTGAACTACGACTAAATGGTCTTTATACAGCTTACATGATAATTACGATTGGTGACTAAAACGTAGCATGAACTAAACCAAGTCTCATCCGCTGAATTCGATCAAAAAGAGGATTTGATAGGGTCACATCTGCTAATCATGTGTTTAAATAAAATCAAAATTATTTATGTATTTATTCATAATAAATAACATGGATGCTGATTTTTCCTAAATCACACACTTGTTGAAAGTCACATAAAAATAACCCATTATTTACGTAAAATGTCTACATCGAGACATTGTACAAGAGACATTCTAAGTCGTCCCATGAAATTTGGCTTCGAGTGACTTGACGATCTATGGTACTAAAGGTCACCACTATATCATTTTACAAACAAACAACAATAAAATTGCTGCTTGTTATTGATGCATATAGGTATCATATCGCTAAAGAGTTAAATTATAATAATAAGAGCGGCGGCTTCCAAAAATGACACGGAAACTCTGTATTTTATTACAAACACACATTGGCGTAGTCAAAATTTTGAGACAATACGTTTAATTGAGCAGCATTTTAGCGACCACAGAGCTAATAAGCGAAAGTAGCTACAGGCTGCTAGCCTTGATATGTGGCGTACGGAGTAGAACAACTCTAGTTTAGATCGGTATGATTTTTACTAGCTATCGTCTGTGACTTCGCGTCAATTTTATTGTTGTCATAATTTTTATTTCCTTATTTCGTGAAGCGTTTTGAAGTTAGATTATAAACTGGCACGAAAATAAATCGTTTCCTTGTTTTAATTCATCATGAGCTTGTTATATTTACCGAGCGCTTTAAGCAATGAAAATCAGTACCATTGCATTGAAACTTCTATTTTACATACTTTTCTGTAATTGAATACTGCATAATATACAGGTATATTTTATCCATCATCTACCTAGATACAGGCCCGATATATTTTTATAATCGCAATTCAAGGTATGCTATAATAAGGCTTGTACAATGTACATTGTCATGAAAATTTTGATATCGTTAAGATATGACCGGAGAACGTAATTACGTTACGTGATTTTAATTAACGTTTCAATGTTTTCTAGCCATTGTAATTGAAATCTAGATAGACTTAAGCAAGATCTACATTTTGAATGTAATAAACCGGCTAATTGCCTTGTCAGTTGTTAATTAAACTTAGTATAAAAGAAAAGTCGAGCTCATTACGGGTTGTTTTAAGAGATGCCTGCGTCTAGCAGAGAAAAGTGTAGAAGAACGACATCTTATAATGTATAAAACACCTACTATAATACCACAAACTCAATTAACCCTAGCCGCATAATAACCTGATAACCCTCAGTCCTCAGATGAACTACAGTTGAGACGACAAACATTTCCGCGGGTTAGGTAACGATGCGACGAGCAAGTTTCACCGCATCTGCCGTGGTTTTGCAATACTATCGACGAGAATAGGAAATCGACTTATCACGTATTCAGAGACCAATGCGATGACTCCACGGTTATCTAATTTAGATGATTGAGATGTAAATTAGATGTGGTATGTAAGGCTGGGCTTGGCATGGCAGTACCTGCGAGTTGACATTTGCGTGATTTTTTGTAAAAAGATCGGAATGCTCATTAATTTGACGTCTTCTGGTGTAGCTATTTCGTCAAATATTTTGTTAATCTATCTGGCGTCGGTTCGTAAGCCACTAAACGTGGTTTTAAGGTTCCTAGATTATAATAAAAAAATAATCTTATATCAAAATTAATCTATGTCAACTGAGATTTGAGCTCCAAATTACAAAAACAATCAAAAAAGAAAATAAAAACATACTTGGAAGATTGAACGTTTCGCATAAAATCCGAATGATATGTATGTCTTTATGTCTCTAAACAAGCGACTGCTGGAGACGCTCGTTAATTTTGGCAATCCGTTATAATCCCCTTGTCAAATTAGATTTACCAGCGATTTTATACAGTCAGCGATTACGTACAGCTTATCAGAAAATGAATGATTACAGCTTTTGGTTTAAGTAATGATGTAATTTAAAAAATGTATTTGAATTTTTTTCTATTTTGTAATTATTCTGAAATAGGAATGCAAATGATTAGGTATATTAGGTATTTTCTCCACATCCTGTTTTTTTACTCAGTTATACAAATAAGTATGACGCGCGACGAGTCAAAAACCCGAAATGTAGTGAAATTGTAACACAAAAATGTTTTACATAAATTTTACTTTGCAATAAACAAAGACGTGGCTAAAACAAGCGCAACAATTTAAGGGGCATAACAAAAATGAAATGTTGTGAAATAGCCCCTCTCTGAAGTTCAGACGCGAAACAGTTTCAACAAGTTTTTAAAACGTAGTTCATTCTTTTCATAAATTATTTCCTTACAAACGTTTTTACAATATATTATGCGTAATTAAAAATTAAATGTTGCAATTATTTGAACTATGTAGGTAGGAGTAAGACATTAAATTTAGACTAATTGTTATTGCTAAAGATAAACCAACGTATTACTATACGTAACTTTAATTAGACTATGATTATAACATTTGCATATACTGATATTAAATTAAGTTAAACACATTAATAACACAAGAAGAATGTTTTCTTCGTTCCAGAAAAAAATACAAAATTGACAACATTATATTTCTGTTTCCTCATTGGGTATATATTACAACTGTATAACAATGTTGATGACAAAACAAAGTGCTCACCATTCATTTAAACGTAATACTAAATATAATGAAATAACAAAAAAAAAACATCGCGCGCGTTGATGTCTTTTACATGAGAAAACAACAGGAAACAGTGCCTATCAGTTAAATTGATTCGCACTAGAGTCATTAACACAAGTTTTTGACACAGTATATTCTAAGTTCTATACAACTCCTATTTCATCAGCACGCATAAGTTACGCACCAATTTTGCAAACGAATGAAGTTAATATCTGCTTAGTTTAACTTCTTACATCGCTAATAACTAACTTCAATGTAACATTACATACTTTGATATGGCAGTCGCGCTCTACGTTGCCTGAATTTTCTCTCAAGTATTGGTAGTTTTCTGAGTAGGTATATCTGTTTTCACTGGCATAAGGAACTACAGTTAAAATGTTAATCAATGGTCATTCATTCGTTTCACAACATAAATCACCAGTCGAACCGGCCCAATAATACCTACATATTATATAAATTTTTAAATGTCGCAGCTTGTTGCCTTGAGTTTGGTGTGTTTGATCTCGATTCCGGCTCCCTTTCCAATCGTTGGGTAACTGACTAACTGCTAAGTACCACTGAAGGAAGCTGAACAATTAACTTTAAGCCTTAACTGCGTGTTAATTGTATTTCTAATTGATGTATTATCGATTTGTGTACGCTAAACCGATGAAATGTTGCTAGCTATAAAAATATTTATCGGGATATTTTTGTTAGAAGTTCATTTATTCGCAGCGTTTTCAAATCGTTTCAAAAGCGAAATCAATATAATACAAAGCACACTATGTTTTCTATAAAATAAATTATGTTTAAGGTCAGAAAAACGTGGGACAGTGTGCTACATAGATTAAGTTAGAGTGTGTACATAATAAATAGATACTTTACTGAAACTATTTAGACAAAATCTTGAAAATTATACTTGCCACTTAAAAATACTAAATTCACTAATCGCACTAAATGAAACGCACTAATCGTACCAAAACATAAAACTACTTCTGTTAGTTACAACCTATATAGCCCGTAATATGGCGTGTGCCACATAATAGCGTTCATAATAAGTAAACCTATCAATTAACAAACACGTAACAGTAACTTACACTGTCTTTATAACGAAACATATGACTCGCATAAATTAAGAAGCTCCATTGATACCAGCGATGATATAACTTTCGCACGAAACGATGAATGGAGTGTTACTAGAACCAATGGACGCGGAAGATTAAAAAGCACATTAAAGTGCAAAATCATGGAACAAATTAGTTGTTCACAATATTGTTAGAATCAGGTAGACACTTTTTACATTGCGGATCCATATGCAAAAAGATGAAAAAGATGAACGAAGCTTTAATGCCAGTAATATTTATCGATGCATTAGGATAACAAGCTATCAGACCGGCGAGTTTCTCTTCGTAGAGCTATAATTGCTAAAATAATTGGTACGTAATCTGCCGAAACCAGCCCTGTATCCTGCAGACCACCGGGTTACGTGTTACGTATATAGACGTGAAGAATCACGAGTAAAACATGTGTGTTATGACACAAACGAGTTAATCAAGTTCCTTAGACTTTTGTGAATCGAATCGAAATACCAATTAAAAGGTTGGAAATCTTCTTATGAGTAGGTATATATTATGTGTATTGTTTTTCAGTAGCGTACAGTAATTAGACACGAATATGTCTAGACATATCCTAAAGTGTCACTGATCAGGCTTAGCGTTTACCAGGCAATGACGGCCTGAGCCGTGTAAGAATACACACGATTCCTGTTGAGTAACATTTTAGAGTCTTAAAACAAAACGCCGACCGTAATAATAAAATTCTCAGAATTCAAATAGACTATAAGTACGCATTTGAAAGTTGAAAGATAAAACTGAGGTCATATGCACGTACATAGGTACTTGAAAGGTAATTAGCTGGTTAAGAATGCGTTTAATTAAAAGTTACCTGCAACCTGTATGAAACAATACAGCTATTGTTAAACGAGAATTTAACCCACCGACTGTCACGCGCACAGGTTAAACACAAGAACAAGAAACACTCCACATAATTATATAAGATAAGAGGCAGGTGGAGCTATGAATTATCTACTACAGATTAACTTTATGAGGTGCATTGTAATAAACTTTATATTTTATATTATAAAGTCACGTTCTCCGTGAAAAGTTGCTTGATTTAGAAACCAGTTTTTGCGTTGCTTGAGGTTAATAATATTATAAAGTCGGTTTGGGTGTGTTTATAATCCACAATTCCAACGATCGAAAGCTCTATATTGACCTATTTGTTATACCATAAAATCCAAAGACAAAATCTTTGATTTATGTTATCACTACCAATGATAATGATATTCAACAATGGCACCTTTGAATTAGTACTATTTTAGATACAATCTACCATCACCTGCAGCCTGTGGCGTTGTCGTAAACTTGCGGGTGCGCAACAAAGGTCACTCTGTGGTCACATCACCTTTGTCAACTGCTGTCCAAACCTTATGACCGAAGAAAAAAAGTAAGCCCGTACATTACCTTTAACAAATCGCGAAATCCGCCGCGTTCACATGTATATTTCCGGCTTCTGTTCACTAACGATCTTCCGAACGTTAGTTGCTAAAAGGCCAAAGATCGATAATATAAAATGTTCTTACCATAAGCAACGCAGGCGGCTAAAATCGCGAGGTGTGCACTACTCATGTTTTTTCCCTGTTGAATGTCGACGTCTGCGCGTCGTTCTCTGGCCAGTGGCACTGGTGCGCGCGCAGGTCGACGCCGCTCGCCGCCACAAGAAATGGTGCCCTATGTGTAGGGGGGCTTATAGACAAACAACTATTCAGTATTGTATTTACTATAAAATTAAATATTTCATTTGAAGTTAAATTCTTTGATATCAATCTCGATTATATATAAAGTGTATTTAAAATGGTCATATACACTGACAAAAAATAGAATTTGCATAATGGCTGCAACCTGTTATTTCAACTGGTTAATTGAATAATTACAGTATGAGTAAATGGAATCATTTAACTAGATTTGATGTTATGATATGCCAAATTCTAGTTATAACGTCGACTATAGTTAAAGCTCAAGGACAAATCATATGTAAATTTGCTCTGGCGCCATCATCTTTCTGACCAACAAAACACAAATACAAAATAGTTTATCGATTTAAAAACCATATCTATGCAAGTACCTACATATTATTATATGAATCCATACCATAGATCCTGAATTATCTGTGTTGTTTGTTTGTCGAATAACGTCATGGTAGCCTCGTGTCAGAAATTTCAGACAGTATCTCTGTTGATCAAATATTTTTGCTACTAATACTCGTATAAGTAATTTTAGTTATGTATTTATTTCTTCCATAAAACATATTATTATTATTTATTTATATTATATAAAAGTTCGTATTTTGAGCATGACTATGAATACGGCGCAAACGTCAGTATCGAGACCAAGTCACCTATTACGAAAACGGCCATATACCTCGTTGGCGTGCTCAGTGTGACAATACATCACGCACAGATATATACCGACACGACCGATATACTACAACGATGATATATACCGATATATTACAAGTTACAAGACACATCGACGCCGCAAACTTAGACGAGATGGCAATACGTTAATTTTTTTTTATTTCTGCCTTAGGTACTTAATGAGCGCTATCTCATCAGTTGTTAGGTGACTGTGGTAGAAGATGGGATTGACTCTCAAGGACCGTTGTCAGAACACATTGTTAAGGGTTTGACGACTGAATTTCAACTTGAGCCTTCAACTTGCCTTCATTTGGATAATGTAGTGTCCCACCACTAAGGTTTTTAACTAGGTCTTCCTTCATCTTGACGCCTAGACATAAAAAAAACGGCCATAACCCTGAACAACCAATATATGGAATGTGGAGAACTGCAAATAATTAACGATAGCGTAAAGCTATGCAATAGGTGGTTTTGTCTCGTACTAAGGCTAGCACTCAAATTTATTCAAAAACTTGACTTTTCTCGCGATATATACTTGAATGTTTTCATAATCAATAGATAGTGATAGATAATCAATTATACATAAGTTCTAATTATGTATACAAAACTCAAAATTTCACTTTTACATAGTATGTTAATCGAGTTGACATCTTTACTAAAATATTGTGTTTATATACATTATGTGTGAACATTACGCAAGTATGGGCAGTAGAGAAAAACGTCCCATCAACGGACTCTTATATAATATGTGGGGAATCGTAGGTATGACGTGTAGGTTTCCTCAAAGAATATAATTTATTGCCATATGAAGCAAGATGCCCCATATCACGTGTTATAAATAAATAATCATACTAGGCTTTGTCGGCAACTCCGTCCGCGTGGACTACAGTTCAACAAAATCGATTTAACCGTTTATCCGTGAAAGAGAGAAAACAGAGAGACATACAGTACTTATGGCCTTCGACTCTACCGTATTTTTTTCTGTCCATGCTATGAGTAAATGGCAAAATATGTACGTTTAAGATATAATATAATCCAATTGAAAAGGAACCAAAAATATTGATTATTTTTCTTTACTATTTGAAAACACCACTGACGTCTACAAAATTACAAATCAATGATTGTATCTGTTTTCAGCTTTATTGTCAGCAAATTTGTGTAAATCAAATGCATTTAATTAATGTCCTTTACATTCATGATGTCTTTAGAAAGTTGTCTGGTACGAGTTTCCTTTTCAGTTCAACTCATTGAATGGTTAATATTGTAGGTAAATACTAAATGCCACCTGCGTATTTCGTAATGCCAGTGGTGATCTGATTCATGACGAGAATACAATTTTCTTATCTATGGTAATGGGTGGGAAAAGGGAAACATATCTCCATTATGATATTTCACGCATATTGGTCAAATTATATAAAATAACTAGCAGACACGGCCACGCGTTGCTGTGGCTAAGGTTTTTGTTATTGCGACTATAAATTGAGATGTAAGCTACCCTATCTTTCAAGTTAGATCAAACTGCACGCGCTGTGCAAATTTGATTAAAATCGGTCAAGTAGTTTAGGAGTCCATTGAGGACAAACATTGTGACACGAGATTTATATATATTAAGAAGATAAATAATCAAAAAGGGACACACACACTGCATATATTCAATAGATAGGTGTACCTACTACAGTTACCTATTCTTATGACAAAGTTTTAACTACTAATGGCAATTGACCATGTATGAATTAGCGCAAAAAAATGACATTATCTTTTATCAATCACATTACTTGCTGTCTCGCAGCAGTGTTGTAAACCCAGCCGCAAGTAACATGGCTCTAAGAAAAATGGAAAGGTTACTTTACAAACAAGTGTTTAACTCGAAAATAACTAAAACCGAACTGCGTAAACATTTTCATGGTATTATAAATAAGATAGAATTGTTAGTTAAAAAAAAAACTATTAAGAAAAATAATTATAAATAAAGTGTTGTAGGTATATACGATAATCTAAGAATATAAACCATCAATGATTGATCCAAAATAAATTATATTATGAAAAATTATATATTATTATGGTATTCGATATAACTAAACTGGCACACCTTTACGGCCTATATCAACAGACATCCTAATAAGGATGGTGTAACTTAATTTGACAGGTAACTGACACATGTCAAGTCCTAATCGCCATTATTTCCACTCGATCAGACATTGTCATTTCAAGCATTATTCGATACATGATGAGCATGATGAATATACTCGTCAATAGAGGAGAAATCATGTCACAAATTGACGGAGGGGTTCTGACTATTAAATACTATTTATATAAATCTTGTACAAAATGAAACCAGTCTGGTAATACTATATAACTGCAAAAGTAAAAATCTATGCAAGGAATACTACAAGTTACTTAAAGTAAAACATGCAATGTTTATGTGAACAAGGCTTTTATGCGCAAATAAAAATGATACTATGCTTATCCTGTATTCATAGTATGAATACAGGTTTTACGTCTATGAATTTCATAGGCGTGAATTTCATGACGCTTTAATTAATTTCTTGTAGGTACAATAAAATATTGTTATTTATATTGTGTGTCGTATATATTGTATGTAAAAATATTGCCAGTTTGATTGTTTGTAGTAAGTATAATGTAACATGGTTATAACTTATAGCGTGACTCAGAATAAGGATCTGATACTTTCTCGATATTAATTATTATTTGTTAGGAGCTAGGGGCGCGCTAAAACCTATGCCATGCTCACTGGGTCGTGTACGAAGCAAGAATTAATGATCTCTCACTTCTTTTTATAAGCAAATGAGTCGGGAGCAATGACGGTTTACTAGTGTTGCCATTGGAATACATTTAAATAATACCACAGAGTATTTATCTGCACTTGATCACTGACCACTGTGCATGCTCCTTACACTATATTAATATGATAACGCCGCCATTAAGTCATTATTCATTTTTTTAGTAATATAACGTCTGTGATTTTTCACTGATGATGAGCTGAACTTTTGATTCTGATATTACATTGCTATGCAATGTGCTCGATGCCACTACTTGTCCATGTCAATACGAGTCATTCTGGCTTTCTTACATCAATGGCGCGGCGGCGGGTGCGCTTGCGCAACGTAGCTACAATTATTACTCGTATAATGGCTACAATCCAGTTTGTAAACTATAAACTGTGTTTCTTGTAACTTAACTGCAGTTATAACTTACTTTCAAATAAGCGCTAATTTGGTATTAAGTTATTATTATTGTTTTTGATTGAGTGTTAATTTGGAAGTAAATGTTGCAATTTCCTTTATTTTGTTAGTAGGTTTCATTTATCCTGCTTTTATTTCACTGTGTATGTTATTCGATTTATAATACAGGCTTTTATTAGGAACTAGCTGTGCCCGCGACTTTGTCCGCGTTCGTACCTTTTAAACCTTCCCTGGACTTTCACAAATAATTCAAGACCACAATTATCCACATCGGTCCAGCCGTTCCCGAGTTTTAGCGAGACTAACGAACAGCGATTGATTTGTATATATAAGAAGAAGAAAGAAGAAGAAGATTAGATAATTTTCAATCATGACTAAGTTTTAATTATATTGTATTCATGACCAATTATTTACAACTTCATCATAAAGAATAGAATACGAGTAGAACATCAAACTCTTTAATATACACCAAATAGCAACAAAACATAACACAAATCAAACACTGTGGTGTCAATACAATTGAGCGGTTTTATCGCTTGAAGCGATTTCTACCAGGAAACCTTTGGTAGACAAAGAAAAAATTAATTATAGTGTGGTCTGTGGATATTATAAGGATCCTTTTTGACCTCTAATAATTCATAATATAATGTTATGTAGATAAAGTTGCAGTTAAATAGGTATTAGGTTCATGGCACGATTACAGTTAAGTACCTATAGACTTAGTTAAGTAGAGACTGTTGTACTCTAAGTAATTAGTTTTTTTTCTATTGTGTTTATATTTGTTACACTAAAAATTCAAAATTTAAATATTTTGATTAGCTTTTATTATTATACCTTTTCGAAAATATTTTTGTTACCTATCATATTTTATCTTATACCTTAAGAGGACACAACAATAATTATTCTATAAGTATGCTGTGTTTACTCCAAAAAGGACGTACACATAGTACGATAATTATTGTATGTGTTTTAAGCTTGGCCTGTGTAAAGTATATCCAGTTCAGTGAACTTAATGAATAAAAAAGTATTGTTAGGTATATTATTATGTAATAATTGGTATAAAATCTTTATACTCTCCCAACCGTCACCACAGAAATCGTGTCGAGTAAATACCAGCAGTCGTCAGCCAATACCAATCGCCAATGCTTAGGCAGTCGTGTATGTCACATACCGAAGTAAAATGTGTTCTTTTGTTTAAAGTTTAAACAATGCACGTTTACATAACGCACTGGTTGTTAGGCCATCTGGTTGGAGATACATTTAAAAATACAAGTATCAAAATAAAAGTTTATTTATTAGTTCTTAAATAAATATAAACGCTACGTATTATCCTAGTATTTATGACACCATTCACGCCTTCTTAGGGATCTTGTTCTTTTCTATTGGCTGGCCTTCGTAGTAGTTTTCACTGAAAAATAAATATAATTATTATAATGTGAGTAGATGAAATTTTGTCACTGATATTATGGGTATAGGGAGAACATTTCTGGTGTAAAAATCTAAGGTAGGTTTATATGATTGCTATGATTGAATTTCTTCGAAACTCTAGCCCTATTCACCTGAATAGGGCTAGAGTACTAGGACTAGGTACCTACCTAAATGTCATTTTAAAACATCATTCTTACGTCTTTACTAAGCAACTAACTAGATCTTCGTGTGTACGGCGCAACTTATGTTCAAGTGGGACTTCGGATAATGTTAGTGTTGTATGTCGTGACGATTATGTTTTGCAAGATCAAACGCGGGTAGTTGGAAACAACACCTGCCGCTCCGGACGGTGATACCCGCATTCACCAGTCTTCTCGTGACCACGGCCGATGTAACTTGGTCGAAACGTCGAGGTATGTCAAAATTATATATTTTGATATTCGTTTGTGCGCGAATTAGACCCGTTTAAATACCAATTAACTTACTAGATATACTATAGAACGTACATAAAAAAATAGTCCGACGAACTGAGAACCTCCTGCATATTTTGAGTTACAAATCGGACTTACAGTTACAATAGATAAGAAAAACGCCGTTACAGGTCTATAGGAAACTCAAGTGTAACCCACTACAAGTGGGCAGTATTGGTGTTACAGGCGGCATTGCCCCGTCCGATTGCAATGCTTAAAATGTCTTACCATCCAGTAACTTTCTCAGGGTTGTCGCACATGAAGGTTTCCTCGTTGTAGACCTTGCCGTTAGGGCAGTTGCCCTTCTGGGGCTGGACTCCGTTGCGGCAGATATAGAACTTTTGGCAGTCCTCGGGGTGGGGGTAGGTGGGGTGGGGGAGGGCGCGCCCGTTGGGGCCCATGACCTCACCTTCGGGACAAGAGAAACCGTCTTCGAGGGTGTCTGGAATATCAGAAAAGGATGTCACTTTAGTTATTTTATACACGAATCTTATTTAAAATTGGAAGTTGTTAAATTACGCGAATGGAGTTTACGTATCTACCTAATATATATAAAAAAAACATTACTCAAAGAGAGAGCCAAAGAGGACCGTCCCAAAGAGGGCGGAATGATAAAAACTAAAAATAAAATTAATACTGCAACAACGAATGTGTCGACAACAACTTTGCTATTCTTACCAATTACTATTATTCTTACTAGGAATAATGATATTAATCAATATTAAATCAAGACTCTAGTCACGAAAGTCAGCATTTGCTTAAATATACGCTCAACATTATATACACTATCAGAGCACTGCTGTTGCAGATATTTCTTAGAACAAACAATGAATCGTTTAGTATTCTGCTCGAATATCGTTGTATCCTATTCAGAGAAAGGCAAATGAATTGCAGTTCATAGAAAAGGTAAGACAAATGCGTCGTTAAAAATACCATTTAATTGTACCTACGAGTATGAATTTGAAACAATGATGATATTGATGGTCCAGTAATTTATCTCATATGATATATTTTGTGATATTTTTCATCCTCCTTCCTATTTGACATCAGAATATGCAAATACATTGCCCATTAGTATTGAATGTCCCTGTCGGGATTAAAGTTAACTATAAGGAAAATACCTTTAAAGTAACTATTGACTAATCTGAGCCTCCCTTTACTGACGCTTTGTCCTACGTAAGCCATAAGACAACGCTACGCGATGCTACGCAACATGACGTATAAGCAATAATATCAAATAAGAACTAACTACACCTACTACTATGCACTACTACGTAGCTAATTATAGTAATTTTAGTTCGTAATGCAAATGCGAGATTCACGTTACCCCGGCTTGTTTTTTTAATAGGCTATTTGTTGAATGGGCGTCAACAAACGATTTCACGAATGATCCTTACCCTTAGTGATCTGGTCGCAGTGCCTGTTCACGAGGTCTTTCCAGTCGCAGTTGGAGGATTCCTCGTCGAAGTACAGGCCGGGAGGGCACGGCAGTTCATTGGGGATGCCGTCGGAACAGTAGTAGAACTTATCACAGGCCTGGAAGGTGATTATAACTGGTTTAATATTGATAGATCAATATTTGTTGGTCACTAACAATAAGTAGGAAAAAACACACACAGGATTTCTATGTGTTCTATTTCGTATGAGGGTCTTATTTTTTAGGTACGAGTAGGTACGTTTTAAATTGCTCAACGGCAACATTTGTATCTTTTTTTAGTACCTACATAATGTCCTAAAATTCGATTTGAATTCCACAGATGATAGACTAAAGACAATGTAGTCAAAGGTGACAAACATGGGAAAAATAACATGAAATAATATGCATAAAGTTCTTAACTACCATGAGCTATATTATTTTTGAATCAATTAATGATGAACGCTGATATATAAATTGGTAAAAAATAACTATACCAAAAATAAACCTTGACATTTCCTTAGGTTATTTTGGGATGTTACATTCGGTCGCGCTCCGACGGGATATTATTTAACGTTAAAGTATCAAAACCGGTTTGTTTTGCAACTTTACCTGCGGGTCGGGATGCCTGAAATATCCGTTCTGGCGAGGGCAGCCTTGAGTGGGTTTCGGCTCCTCTGTGGATAAAAAAACGTTATTTGTACGAATCGTTTTAAGTTTTATCCATATTATTAGTTATAGAGGTTATAGCTATGTTTCTACGACATAATTTAGCGTGAGACATCTATGCGCGCTAGCACCAGTAGGATAGCAAAATTCAAACTCTTTCTCTCCTTGCCTAGAAGTCGATGAACTTCAAAATTGATTTATCTAGAAGTCTATAATTATATGGTCCAATGTAATACTGGAAAATCTAAACTGACTTGGAAGATCCTATTTTTGAGTAGTTTAAAGAATTTTTAGGTCGTTACTATGTAGTTAAAAAGTAGTTTTTTATTAAGTTTCTTTGTAGTTGTACTTACGCAGTTCTTTCCTTTCACCGCAATCGACGTTAGAGGGAATGTCACAATGCTCCTTGTGAGGGTTCTCGTCAGCGAACACTAGACCATCTGGACACAGTTTGGCTTCTGATTTACCTGTAAAGGGAAACACACATAATGACATACTAAAGATATACTGTAACTATTCTTAAACATTTTATTAAATATTAGTTACACCCCATGGCTTCACTGCGTTAAATATTATCCAACAAAAACCATACATTTATCAGGATAAAAATTAACATTTTAAATTCTCCAGTCCCTCATCTACCAATATATTGATCTAGGCGAAATTTCACATCAACCCGTTTATGTTTCCATAAAACTAAGACACTTCCGCGTTAATAATAACTGACTAATATTCTAATTCTTGATTAGCTGATATTTTTTAAGAAAGCCTGTTTTATTAATGGTTTTTAATACAAAAGTTGTTTGGTACCGTATTAATGACAAATGATTTATATAAGTTGAGTTTTTTTACACAGAAGTACTTTGCCCATTTTTTTTACCGACCTTCGATTTTACGAGTATTATTTTGTAAAAGTGATAATAATATCATTAATTACTGTTGCAATAGAGTTCAAAATGCACATCATTAGTAAGCAAATAGGACTGTGATCTTGTGCGAATTTAACTGCACTTTCAATGTTATCAGAATATAAATAGCTGCTTCACGTCACTAGCAGAATTTAAAGCTGCCGACCTTTGCTTTAAGTAAATCTTAAGTGTAATACTAGAAACTCGTTCCCCACTTAGACAAAACTGTTAACAAAGGAAACAAATACCGTATAATTTGCAGTTTTTTTTCTTTATTATGAAACTTGAATAATTACTGTGTTAAGGTTAAATTATTAGGTGTGCCTATCATAATGGTCATCTTGTTGTACCATTACTTATTAGACTATAATCCAATTAACGTACTGGATTTTATGTGATTCTGTTACCATTTTAGTAGAGCCCGTGGTTTCACCCGCGTTATTCCCGTTGACACACTATGACTCGGGAACACTGTATATTTGCGTTGTTAAATATTTTTCCAAATTTGATCTTCCGTTCCAGTGATTATTATTCCACTAAACAAAAAAACACCCAAACGTTCATAATATTAGCAGATGTGATTAGATACCTAATGGAAACCAACGGTAGGTAGAGTTTCCTTTTGGCGACGCTATTCAGGGTAGTTCTTATCATTACCGGATCTGAGATTTCGTATCACTACAGTACTACTGTGCAGTCATGTGCTACACGGCACAGTGGTACGTAATATTCGACTACACACTTTGAAACGTTGGGAATTTTCACACTCTATTTGCTGCATTAATAGCACAAAGGCTACGAAACTCTTATGGAGTAACGAGTAACGACATAACGTGACGTAAAGCTGTGGTCATACTCATAGCAGGGCGGGCGCGGGCGCTGTGGCGGAGGCGATTCATACAGATTCTAGATATTATACGATAAAATGACGATCAGTTGAAAACTCTGAAAATGTCGAAAGACATCTTTGATTGGGTTTCGTGCGTTGATCAGATGTAACTCACTGAGTGAGAGTTAATAAGTTGAGCATTTAATAAAAAGTATCTTAAATAAGTTTATAGCTATATTTATTTTGCAACTGGCATTTCATGTTATCGTGGTTTATATCTATAGTCTACATTACACCAAGCCGACGTAAGTTCTTATTCAATTTATAAAATTAACTTAAGGAAAGCTGAACCCTTAAGCTAAGGGTCTCTAACTGTTCACTGTCTTTTTAATGTTAACTCTTTTCCTAAGATCAGTACAACGACTTACTCATACCATAAATACATAAAACTTAAAATACACATCGAAGGATCAAGCCTTTGGCAAATATTGAGCCAGTTTACTTGAGTAAGTATATAAGTAAATTTTACTTTCAAAGTTAACAAGACATAAGTGAACATTTATAAATGACAGCCATTTAAGACGTCACACAAACGTAATTCATTCTAGAACTTACGACTCCTATAGTGACTCATACAGAATGTCGTAGGATAGAAATAGATTGACATTTTTACATAGCCATGACCTACGTCTTCTACGAATATGTTGTTCTACGGGATAATTCAATTACCGTAACTCCTAAATGTATAAAATCATTTTTTTTATTACTAAAGAAACAAATTGTTACTTTGGTTGTTGTGAAAAAATGTGTGAAGCTATAAACAGGCGCATTCTCATACGTTACCTACAATTCTCTCATTACTGTTTGCAATTATGCACATATGACTACATTCTCGATTAACCTTTGAGCGATACTGACCTCTAGCGCATTTGTAATAAAGGTCACACTGGTACGGGTCCGGGTAGAAGCCACTTTTTTCAGGGCACTGAAATTCTTGGCCTGCAACTGAAAAGATAAAATCACATTTAATTTAACATACTTTTGAATGGGTTGTGTTGTAATAGTATTAATTTCGTTTGTACTTTGCATTATTATTTTGTGCATTTATTTAGGATTAGGTACGTTTATGTTGTGTAAAAAGACTACGACTTAGATTTTGAGTGTTTTTAAAAAAGTAAATGCATAATCCATCCCCACCATTTCCCAACAGTTCGATATGGCATCGTCAAATTACTATGTAAAATAAAAATAAAATATATAAACAAATAAAAAGTGACTGCCTGAAATCTAATGGCCTATTGGCCTAGGAATTCTACCAATTACCAACACGTAAGAAAGTGGTCTAACCTGAATCCAAGGTTACAAATCTAGTTTCTGAACAAATCAATAAATCTACCTCAACATCGCCTAGATAGCAATTAGGTAATAGCTAATTGGGCACATATTTACTAACTGTAATAATTAAACAATACGTATAATATATCATGAAATTCATTTGCCAAATCAGAACTAAGTAGATTAGCAATAACCTTTTTAATGTAGTTAGCAACAAAATATAACAACGTGTTATGAAAATCCTATCTTTAACACGTCGTTTGGTTAGCATAAAATCTTCTTTAGATTCCGGTGACAACTAATATTTACCAATTCTCTTGCATCATGCCTCAGTTTCTATTAAATAAACAGTTTTTGGTTGCGACAACTTCAACATAACAGTAGGTGTTATACGTATATTATATAAGAGTTAAACCCAAAGATCGTATGCTCGTTGAACTTATAAAAAAGCCGAAAATTAACAAAACTGTCTAACTTTATACTTAAATTTATTAGTTTTATTGACCTCCCATACAGTACGGTTACGAATGAATCAGTGTTAAAACTTTGAACAGAAACCACGCCTTTAAAAACTAACTCAGATCTACTACAATAATTAAAACCGATAAAGAACAAACAATAATAGGCATATGCTTGCAGTGTCTTAACCCAGTAGGTACAAGTTGAGAAAATAAAGGAACACTATATACATTAAACACAATGCAATACCTATGCTTTTTTCGGGTTGGTTGATTATGAAAACAACATCGATGATTAGCGTGACGAAAAACCACTAAAGCAGACAGCCGTGAATGATCTTGACCACCAACCCAACTACCGCATTCATTCGCTGAAATTTCTTCACCCAACCACCTTTTACGGTTGAGTCGCACGATATTTTCCGTTGCGACAGTGTTCACATTTTCGTGACGGGTTAAATTGGTGTTTTGTCCTTGCAACACTTATGCGTCGAACGTGTGCTTTTAGGAACAGCGTGGCGAGTCACGGTAGAGGATAACGATTCGCTTTATTCCAATTAGTTAAATGTTTCTTTGTTGCTTTTAGGTGAAGGAAAACATCGTGAGGAAACCAACATGCCCGAGAAGGATTTCGGAGGCATGTTATGCACCCAATTCGGATCGGGCCCTCGTCAAAGATTATGGCCTAATCCTCTTCACGAAAATGAGGGGAAACCTCTGCCCAGAAGTGGGATAGTTACAAGCTGTTAGTTATAGTTATTCTTTTTATTAAAAAACGTGTTTTGTAACGGCTTGAGTGAGCAATAATTGACACGAGGTGTCTGCTGAGGCAGATTTTGGCAACCAGGAATATATTTAGTCCTAAAACAACATTATTTATACAATATATCAATTGCACAATCGCGTTGGTAATTTCGGACTCTAGCCAGAAACCTGGACCTTTTACTGGAAAACAATCACAAATCTTTGCAATTTTCGCGTGTCGCTTGTCGCTCTGTGCATCAAAAATGCAGCCTGACTGGGAGGTGAAAGGAGGACAGAGTCATGGCAGATACGTTGAACAACTGGTTGCTGAAACAATAGGGTTCGATAATTTGGTAGATAGTAGGTACCGTTTCATTGGAATGATGACTGGATAGCTGAATATTGACCTATGTAACAGTGTCTTATTAATTTTGGCAAGCAATGATATTGCGTAAGATAATTAATTGTCTATATATTCCTTCGAGAAGTTTGACCCATTCTATTTCGCAATTCGATAACTGACACTAAATCGTATCACATAAAATTTGTTCATAATATGGAAATGAGTAGTTAAATGTGACATTTCACGGCTTTGACCGATTTTACGTCAGACGTAATAGAAATGAGCCGTAAAAATGTTATGTAATTGTTACGACTGTAGTTCTCAACTTTATATGCAACTTTGATATCAATATGACCTGCCAAGTAGTACATGATACCCTATTAATATACATATAGTTTAAAGGTCCTTATTATAAAACTTTTAGAATGAAATCTACCCCAGCGGTTTATCAGTTGTGCGAAGATGACAATTTATTAGGGATGTTCAAGTTCAATAAGCACAGTTCAGCACAACTTTCAAAGCTTCTAAATGATCTACTGAATTAAATAAGCAGGGATCAAAGTATAAAGAAGGCCGAATGAGTACAACTCTTATTACATAATAGGTGTCTGCAACAATCGAGATAGGACTACTAATTTAACGTTTACCAAACAGTCTAGGGCAAATAAACTGTATCCACGTATTTTCGTGACAAGAATATTTAACAATCCAGAAACACCGTTACAAATTAAAGGCACTTCAAACCATATTTTTCCGCAGCCAGTTGACAACACTGAAATAAGTACAAACCTGCCAGTATTCGACGAGGTTACGAAAAGTACCTCAATTTGATCTCGATTTCAAACATGAGTCACAAATGCAAGTTATTGCATGAACATGGTTATCAATTACAGAAAATAGCAGTAAGTTTAACTCACCCAATCCGCAGACGGCCAGCCCAACGACGAGAAGTAAACTTTTCATATTTGTATTTTTATTAAAATTTTAAAATAATAAATTAACTAGAGGAACGTGCGGTTCCTTCCGAAGGTTGCTACGTATTGCCGCAGCAGTGCCTATTGTAGCCGGCACAAGCTCAGCTTTATTACACCTTGTTCGACAAATGTGATTGCCGTCATTAGTTTAAAGGCAATTGTGAAAGATATCCTCATACTGCTGTTTATTGTCTTTATAATGTAAACTATGCAAAGAGAAAGCTTAATTGGCGATTTGGAGAGACAACATTGTTAATCTATGGGTAATTTTTTTGAGAAAGTACCGAATAAAACACTTTTACGTTGTATGAAAGTCTTAGATTGTTACAAATTGTAAATTTTTTGAATGAAGTTAATTAAACCAGTTTATGGCCTTATACTTTTAAGATATTTACATTTTAAGTGTAATGAAAGTTGTAATTTTCCATTGGTTTTAAGCTATAATCTTTCGTTTGTAGACTAGGTGGTAGGTGCTTGTGGTAATATTACGATCAGTTTATACGGTTATAGTTCACATTAGACTATTTTTCGACTCTACGACTTTTCCGGACATACTCGTACGTTAAAGTCTTTATTTTTACTGTGTTTTTAAATAATTTAAATCCTGTAAGTTATGTGTTAAGTGCAATAAAAAATTTGAAGTTACGATCACCGTTACACCTCCGTAGTCTTTTTTTTTTTCAAAAACATTTAAAAGACTTCGGCATCGCCCCCTATTCAATCGTATGGACTATAATTAGTGAGTGTAAAGTCACCAAGAAAAAGTCACGATGGTTAATCGACCGGGCCGAACATACATCGACCACCGAGGTCCACAGCCGGACCGCCTCGGGAACCATGGTCAATTTCATGGCTCTAAAAGTTGTTCACTTAAAGCTGTTGGTTATAGACGCAAGCACATAATTATAGCAGATTATTCCACACCCAATATCGGAACAACACTTTAACGAACATATTTAATTGAAGGTTATTCGAGTGGTGGCATTTCTGGCATTCTTTTGACATTCCCTGTTTTTGTGGATCCGCTTCAGTTCAACGAATTTGTATAATGTTATTAACAACTAAATTATTTATATATTCTACCTACCTACATTATTCTCACCTGCGCTACTTAGTTTTAACTATTTAGTTTAATACCTATTTAGTTTTTACTTTGTGTACCAACTATTTTTTTTTATAAGTAGGTTTATTTTGCATATACCTACACGAAATTTGGTGATAATGCGGAAGTTGATTGAATCATGGAAATTGTAATGAAATTCTGTTCATCAATATACAATATAAACCCCCGGTTTCTAGAACGTTTGTTGGCGTTGACAGTAGATTAAAACTATCGTTGCCTCTATCTGACTATAAACAAATGACAAGGATGGCAATAGAATTAATCTGTTGTCAACGTTGACTGACGTTTCAGAAACTGGGGGTTAGTGTAACAACTCCATAACTAACCAACAGAAATAGCTTTGTAACAACACTAAAACCTACAAATACCTACATTTACCTAATAGAAAATTATACCTCTAATGTAATGAAACGTTATGATCTAAAGTTCAAATGGAAAACAAGAACACACCGGTTTGAAACACGGAGAGTAGCTAGCTATAAATAAAAATATTCTAAAACTTTACACAGGTTAAAAATACATAGTTATACCTAATATTATACGTTATGTTATGAAGAGTTGAATCCAATAGGATTTCATCAACATCTATAGAACATAACAGATTTAATGCCATTAATTATTTCGTAGCATTTAAAAGCAAAAGTAGGAGTAAAGAATATTCTAGAAGGTGTCAATTAATTAGTAAACAAGCGTAAGAGATCCACTAGTTATTGCTTAAATTAGTGATGTATCCTGTTATGTTTATCTACTCTAACGGCACACATTGCATAATATAATATTTAGTTATTAATATATGAGACCACATTATTTTATGCACAAATAATTAATAAAGTTCCATTTATATTTCATAGCTTACCGGAATATGACTTTTAAATTGTTGACGAGCTGGTTGTTGTTGAGAGTTGTGGTGCTTCATACTTCACTATATAACTTCGCACGTATTTGCTCTGAGTCTGGGTATTTCTGGGTTCTTGTATTTCCTGAGTACCTACAACATCTAGTATGTATGTGATCACGACATGCTTTTATGTTTCAAGCCTTAGCCATTTGGTTGAGTTTTATGAAACATTGAAGTTTTTAATGTCATGTACATTGTACAATCCTTTTCACATAAATATCTATATTATTATACAAACAGGAACAGCTGTTTAAACTCTTGTAACGAAAGTTCTGATAAAATCACATTAGGCAACGCGACAATTAATGTTGGGCAACAAAATGCCTATCGCAAACTGGTCTAGGCACAACACTAGACCAGAACCCGGCGTTGCGTGAGTTCGCACTCTCACCTACTTACTTATCGACCAGATATACCATACCTACCAAAATAATAAAGCCGACACGATCTTGTCACTATAAGAAAACTCTGTAGCTCCCTGTAAATGGAAGGCAATGGCAAATAGCGATATAACGATAAGGTACCAAAGTGTTTAAATAAGCGTGTAGTCAATATACATTGTCATGCTCATGATCATTACAACATGTAAGTGCCACCAATATTGGTAGATGACGAAAGCTTAATGCTAAGACAATAGAAACTTATTGTTCAAAACATTAGTGATTGTACTAACGCGTTTGTTCTAATATTCTGATGACTATGATTAAATAGATAAATGAAATACATTTAGGTACTCATAGTTAAAGGTATTCTTCTTATTACTATGCTCGTAGTAATAAAATCCTAGACTTCGTAGATCCTAAAATGTAGTCTCGCTCAATTTGCATACGGCAGAGAGGGAAAGATAAATTACACAACTAGATTTTTGCGATTCAAATTGTTCGTTGTATTCTGTTGTAATTCTCGAGGACTTTTCCTTCCAACAGTCCATCAGTATGTAATTAATCTTTTAATTATCTATTCGTGTGCGTAGGAACACGACCTGTCATGTAGGTAGAGATCCTTTCTCTTCTGTAGTCAACACATCAATCATACTTTCATACGTGTTCCTGCAGCCGCCTTCTCATTTGCATTGGTTTTTATTTCTAATTGATTTTATGCTTTCAGATAGTCGTGATCACGGAGTAAAGAACAGTTTAAGATGGTCCGAGGTGAAGATCTTAGGCAATTTTAGGGGCACGTCTTTTAGAAGTAGCATGAATTAATTATTGATGTCATAATTTTTTTTTGTTTTTTTTTGAGATAAAGTTTTGAAATAATTTAACGAATAGTTATTTGTACGGAAACGGCTGGAATACACATATTTTCATATTATAGTCGGATCCCAAAGATAAATAACCGATAATTTGACGTACTACAAAATCCCGCTTATATATTATATATCACAACAAAGCTTAAAATAAAAAATAAATTTACTTTTACGTAAATACATTTCATTTTGTTTTTTTTTTGTTTTAGTAACTAAGTTTATCACAGTAGCTTAGAAAACTAATTAACCCGTATATCCTTAATTAAGACCACAGTGCGACCCTTCTGTTATATTAAAACCACGAAACAACCTTCTCAAAATCGAAACAAAACGATCTTACTTAATGTACCTATTGTATGAATTACAGAGAAACTTGAAATCATTTCGATTACTTCCAGTTTACAACAGTTTTTATTGGAATTCATAAAATGCATCAGAGTAATATTTTTTTACCAAAAAAAACCTGGTAATAATTTCCCTGTTCACAAACTTAAATACTTATTTCCTGTGAGGCTTGTTACTGATCTATTTTAATCTTCGTGTCTGTCCGTCATTCTTTACATCATGTTAACTCGCTTGCATTTATTAAGATCTTGATAAGCCTAATTGAAAGATGATATCTTCATTATTAGTAGCAGCTTAGTTTAATTGGTAAAAGGTGTACAAAAAACTGTAAATAAAATCTCAACAAGCGAACATTAAATCCTTTCTCATTAAAAATATATTCTGAGGTCTTCCACTTTGCTAGGTAAGCGCATGACTAGTTATTAAAGGTCATTTTTTTTATATGTGCTTAGATTGTAACCGAGGTCGACGACCTTTATAGTTAGTTAAGTGTAAGATTATTAAATTAGATTTTCCTACGCCCGTCAACTTCGTTCATGATTCGCCTGCGGTGTGGTGTGCGGGGCGAGGTGAGGTAAGAATGGAGAATGCTCTGTAAGACGATTCTGTACAAAACTCACTTACGTGGCAGCGCTGTATCATGATCATCTGTATGAATCCGCGCTGTACATCAGTGTCAGATTGGTGACGTACAGCAGCGCGGATTCAGCGCTGCCACGTAAGTGAGTTTTGTACAGAATCGCCTTACTGAGTAGAGTCTAGGAAGTTGAATATCCAAAGTGTAGCTTACTCTAGCTAGCGCATATGAAAGGCGAGTTTCAATGAAACTTCTGCGATAACATGACTCGCCATTGGATTAAATGCGTGTATCATTATTCTCGTAACAATATTTTAAATGTGCCACCAAACTTAACACGATGCACGGCGGAGTCCAAACTTATCACGGATTCGTTGGTCATGTCAAGGTGTCAAGTAACTATGTAATATGTTGTTTGGCCGGTTCCTGCGTGTCATGCTATCGAGGAAGATCTCTCATCAGACGAAAGCGTGTATTAACGTTTTTAAATACGAAATACAGAAGAGAAATGTTACAAACCTATTTGCTTTGTTATGCCAATAATTAATTGGTGTTTTCAAATGTTGACCGACCAGGCGATTCTATCGACTGATTTTGAAATAATTTTGTTCGATAGAAATAGTGGCAGTGTTTAATTATGGCACACTGTACGTACCTACTTATTTATATTCATCATTTTACGACACTGGATGTTAGGCAGATGGTTTACCACATAATATACAAGGCAGGTGGGAGCATCTGCTGGTTATGAAGCCCCTACATCTTTCCACCGTATGGTTTTGTAGTTTTATATGTATATTCGTACTTGTTATGTAATTCAGTGATGTATATTTTGTTTTATATTATGGAATTTATATTTTGATGATTTTCTATGAGTATATTCCACTGGCAAAACTTTTGTATACCTACCGTATAAAAAGAAGGTATGTACTTTACAAATGACTTGATAAAAACTGCGTAAAAGTATTTATAACGCAAGCAGTAATTAAGATAAGTAGGCGCTTCCCTAGCTACGTTACCACATAATATATGTAAGCTAGCGAATTTGTAAAGTTGAAGCATCTTACACGTATTTCTAAAGGTCAACTAAATATCATTGGAAAGGTGCATCCTTTACAACCATTTTTGATACCAACTTGATGCCGAAATTATTACACCTACTACTAGATATTTAATTACGTCTCAAATTATAAATTGCCGTTTCACTATTCACTAGCAACTAAAATTAATGTCGGTGCTAAGTTATACTTCATTTTAATATGCAGTTATTAATTTGTCTCTTAGTTTTGCTATTCAAACAACTCCGGTAGTTAATTGAAGTCGTTAAGCCAAGCTACATGCCCTCGGGTGGCTTAACAAACTCTGACACTACAGGACGCCACTAACTCATAATACGCGATCGATCAATCAACGAAGCGTAATAATAGAGCCTAGGTTCTTAGCTCCCTTGCATTGAACATACATTTCAAATATAGCCGAAGTTTGATACTGTAATGTATGCCTAGGTATAAACGACAAAGTAGTGTTTAATGTTAACAAATGATACAATGAATCGTGCCTCAGCTTTTCTATGCCTATAAAACCCTTGTCTAATGATTGTGCGTTTATAAATGTGCTTTGCAAACAATAGACAATCTTCACAGCTTAATTTATTGATCGCAGAGAAAGCTTGTTATAACTCTATTGTTTTATTATTTTAATTGTTCTACGTTTCGTTTTGTCTACAACTTTCACGTTGATGATCTTTTGACAAAGCATTTAGTAGCAGTTACTTTAAATACCTGCTATAACTTATGTAAGAAACTACTACAGTTAGCAACAGTTGGACAATCAAAGTAACCCAGTAGTATAGTAGTATTCTAATCTAGACTATTATACCTACCATATAGCAATGAATCCAAAATACGTTTTATTTGTGAAAATACATACCTATGTTAAGTTATCATTGGTAAATCATTACCTAGCCAGGTGTCTATTAAAAAGTAGCTTATATATTTTTTAAGTCCACCATTCCATTTAAAAAACAGGAATGAACGGAAAGTCAAACTCGAATAAGTATCAACATACACAGACATCTTATTTCTCCTCAGAAAACAATCATCTGTATAAATTGCATCTCGTTAAATAACTGAACGATGAAGAAATATGGTACCTAGCTACATCATCATAATAGCCTTTCTTTGGTTAACTTTCTATTCTTCCATTCATATTAGGTAATAGGTAACTTACTTACCTAAGTTTTTTGTAAGACTCTAGACCCTTTTGGAACAGTAGCTGAATTTGTTATTCTTCAAACGCTCTTCTACTTGCAGGTCCCCCTCCTACTTACTTATGTGATATTTTGTTAGGTTAGTGGTGAAATTTCAATGGATTGCTTCAAGGCTTCGTATTTTTCCAAACTTTATATCTTTTCAAAATAATGCATTTTAAATACAGTCTCAGATGCAAAAAGTAGCAAGAGGTTAGGAAAAGTTTGGTACGTCTAACTTTTGAGACCATTAAATAATTGGTCATACCTACTACTACTAGTTATGTGAAGCAATCTCAGGCCACATTAGTTGAAACGTTGACATAAAAATACGATAGTTATGCATTTTTTTCTTTACATTATGTTTTATTAACTAAATTATAAAATTATACTCATTAAATATACTTATTTAAACGATTAATGTAGAGTCGTTATGATTAAATCCATTTCTGAATAGTAAAGGCCAACGCACGGACACGGGCTAGTCTAAGAATAGGCAATTCACTGTCACTAGCCCGTGGTGCATAGTAATTGGGTGTTGAGACACCTATGAGCTACTTGCGTTTGTGGTGCGATTCGACTTGGTCTCTTTTTGTATTGGACCTCTTGCGGTGCGAAGCGACCGTGCAAAATAGATGCCGGGTCGATTTGCCCCGCGGTGCAGACTGACCGTGGGGCTAAACGCCATCCGTACCTACCCTCCACCAATCGAATGTTCACAAACTACTTTGTATCATCAGCCTGAAGACGTTCACTGCTGAACAGGGGGCTTACCATGACGTCTTATTGCGATCCAATTGAGGACCTAAACAGAATCGTTTACTACTTATTCGTGCCATGACGTCTTGTTGTGACATCTTGACGCTCAATTTAGGTTGATTTTAAATCTAAACAGATCGACGTCTACCTAAATGATATCGAAAGCCATGTATTACTATTATTTAAAGTGAAACGATTCTGTTTAGGTCCTCGATTGGATCGCAATAAGACGTCATGGTAAGCGCCCTGAGGCCTCCTACTTAGACCGCCACACCGAACGACAATTCGCCACTTGCACCCACCGTTGCTTATCTACCAGCCTAGTTTAGCTTAGAGTTAATGTAGACTTATGTTATTTTTGTACCAAGCTTTGCTTAGTTCATGCTAAGCCAAGACTATAAATAATTCGAAACCTGGCTTGAGAATGTAGTTCAAAATTCATGAAAATCAATTAATACAGGTTTAATCAATTATTACAGCAGGTTTGTAGATGGGGATACTATTTTCAATTGAAACAGGTCCATTAGATTTTTAATGTACATTTGTTGAATCATCCACACAAAATAGAAGATAATTTAAGGCTGGGTTCATACTGTAGGTAGGTATTATTGCGCGTATGGATATATTTTAATAGGTATTGAATTTATAAGGCTCTCTTTACACTTCTCAGTGCACTGTTCACTATTGATACAGGTTAATGAAAATGCATGTTGTTATAACTTATAATGTATTTAACTTATTAAGTCTTAATGCTTAACTAAAGTAACATTATCACTAGGGCTTAAGATCTCGATTTGGGTCCGGGTGCCGCTTCGTCGGAGTCTTTGTACCAGTCCTCGCTGAAAAAGAAAAAGAAAGTTGAATCAAAAGGGCAAATTGTTACAAAATATAGATGCCTCTTACTGTTAGTGCATATGCAGTAATACCTATTAGTAAGAAAACAAAAAAAAATTAAATGTAATCTATGTATTGGAAAAATTCGTAACAAATGTTGACCTAAAATGTCTCTAAACAATTTTATAGCAGACACATTACACATTATCTGATGATAATGTGTAATGTGTCTGCTATGATTCCGGATAAATGATGGAATAAATGTCTGGGTTTACTTATATTTCCACCTAATGTAGTACAAACTTTTTCTATCCTAAGTACGACGCCCTCTTGTTGATAAGAAAATGGAAAAAGTTCAAACCAGTAATAAAAATCCCCCTATTCATAACTTACCATCCACGCACGTTCTCAGGGGCGTCACATTTTTGGGTTTCCTCGTTGTAGACCTCTCCGACTGTGCAGCCGAGGTCTCTGGGCTCGATACCGTTCAGGCAGACGTAGAACCTCTGGCAGTCGTTGGGGTGAGCGAACTTGGGGTGGGCCACAACCTGACCGCTGGGATCAGCTACTTGGTCCTTGGGGCACTCGAAACCGTCCTTGGTCTTCTCTGGAATAAATAGAAGTAAGCGTAAGTATCAAAATGTGATGTGTTTGATATTATTTTGGTTTGACCTTTTGTTTGTTTCGGCTATCTACATTTTCGAGTTCGCCATGAGATGCGGAAGTACTTTGACAAGAATAACTTATTCTACGAGCAATGAGATTACTTTGATTAAGTTATGTATTATACCTTAAAGATGGCTTATATTTTGTCAATACTGATGTTCCAGGTATTTTAAATTCTTAACTTACCTTTGTATATATAAGTAAGTTAATAATTCTAAATATGTAATTATAAAAATAGAAGTGAAAAACTGTAATAGAAGCAGCAATGAGTAAATCTTGGGGCTTACTTTCTTGAGAAACACAGCCTTGTCTGCCAGCGGTATCGGGCCACACACATGTGCCGGAGTACTCATCGAAGTGGAGTCCAGCAGTGCACTTGACCTCAGTGACCTCGCCTTCAATGCAGTTGTAGAAAATGTTGCACACGCTTGGGTCCGGGTGAGCGAAGAATCCGTTGCGGCGGGGGCATTGTCCGGTGGGCTTGGGGGGCTCTGTTGAGAAAAGGGGGGCGTCAGAAACGTTTCAGCATCAACGTCCAGTTAAATATTCAGAGTCAAAGTTGCTCGATAGTAATAATATCAATTACGTCGTTCTGTGAGAGAAAAAAATCCACAGTTTTTGGTGTCGTCGCTAAATTCCACCTAATTATTCCATGGCCAATTAGTTAATCAAGGTTAATTAGTTAACTGCACTTATCAAAGTAGTAAAAAATAATTTTATGCAATAACGTGAATAATATTAAAGAAATTATTTTGCAACTCTAAATAATTATCATGCAGACTGCATAATTAAATGCAATCTATTTTTCAGGGTCACCCTATAAAAAGAAGTGTGGCATCTTCATAAAGTTCAAGACAAAAAAACGGCCAAGTGCGTGTCGTACCATGTGCAGTGATGGGTTCCGTAAATAGAGAACAATTAAAAATCTTCTACGAGTATCTTGTTCAAAACGATTTTCTTTGAAAATGCTATTAATATGCAACTAAATAATAGTTCCCGTTTGAAATTTTGCAATTTCATGTACATGTAGTAATGGCACTTACTTGCAATTATTTTATAATATCCAAACAAAATGGCTGTAACATACCGATGGACAAACATGAGCTGTTTATAAGGGTTCCGTTTTCATCATTTGACTACAGACCCCAAAAAAATGATGTCTTGGTAAAAACTCAAAAGTCAATGTTAACCACTTATGATGGTCGCAAGAGCAGCTTAACAAGTTGACATACTTACTATAAAAACCGGGAATTTGAGTATTGAATCGGCTGGCCTTGAATTTGTAACTATCAATGGTCTGATGTTGGCAATTTCTATGATAATGAAGCTATTTTAATTGCGTCTGCGACAAGGTTTACATGACCATAAATGAAGCTTTATTTAAGGTGCAAGAAAGTATAGGTAAGTGACCGAGTGAGCACAGAATACAGAATAAGTACGTGTGGTATTATTAACTGAGAAATTAGGTTTTTTATTTAATTTGTGCGAATTGTTCTAATTTTTTATACCTAGTGATTCTTATTTCTATTGTTTTGTTTAAAAGTCCAAATATGATTATATGTATGAATTATGTCAGCGTAATATTTAGTCAGTGTTCCTGATAAAGAGGAAATTGTATTCATATAATGCAATTTCCGCGTTCAAATTAAAAAATAGTCGAGTACGGTGGTATGCCTATGCGGTAGGTATGTGAAGGTAAGCTTACACATGCATGAAGAAACCGCTTCATAATGCACAGAATGTATTCTCAAACGGTATTACTTATTTATGTTTTAAAGTATCTCCAACTTTTAGCAACATTATTACACGTACGAGCTTAGTCTACCTCATCAAAAATCTAGTCACGAGTGCGAGGCAGACGGTCAGTCCATACGCACATTTACATGTAGCATTAATGTAATTAACATATTTAAAGTTTAAGTTAGTTTATAGAATCACGCGTTACGTTACAGAAATGCAAATTCAAATACTCATTTATTTTTGATTGAAGTTTCATGATGCTGAATCTGGAAACAGACATAACTATACAAATGTAATACCTACTATTGGCATCTAGGTAAGCTATAAATAGCTACCTATAGGTATATGTTAGTAGACGACCTAGAAAGCTAGCGGTATGTGTCAACTCGGCCGGTCAAAGGATACATTCACTTTATAGGAACTGCGAATGACCTCTAAGGATACCTACCACGTTAACTGTCACAATGCAACAGTTATATACGATTATTTTTAATGTTTCAAGCTTCAGTGCTTGTCAGGTCCAGGCTACTTTTAGATTGATTTTATTATTATAAGTAATTTATTGCTCGATTTCTTTCGAACATATTTTATGATGTAAACTTTCCGTGTCGCAGCAGGAAGTGATTTTGTAAGGTAGTGTTGATTCTATTCTCAAGAAATCATATAGGTAGGTACTATAAACTTCTTATTTGTGTAATTCTTTATATTCATGTTCTGACATTGAGGTCAACCGCTTTATTCTTGCTGTCTATGATACCCATCCAAATATTTTCAATCTGGTAGAGAGTTAGTTTCAAGCGAAAAGATCACCTATTGTTCCTTTCATAGAGTTGTCTTTTCTGTGCAACAAAAACTAGCGCTCACCATCACATTAATGTCCCGTTCGTCACATTATTCCGTAGTGTCAATGCAGTTACTATTTGCCGCAACAGATGGTTCCGGCTTCTAGAATTAACAATTAAAAAAATCTTACGAAGTTCGGTCCTGTCGCCGCAGTCTACGTTGAAGGGCTGGTCGCACTTGTTGATCTTCCTGATGGTGGGGTCGAACACCAGTCCGTCGGGACAGAGCTTGGTGGTGGCCTGCCCGTCGGAGCACTCGTAGAACTTGTCACACTGCCTGTCGTCCTCGTACTGACCATCCTTGGCCGGGCATTTGAATTGTGCACCTAGAGAAAAAAAATAAAAATAAAAACTATTTATATTTCTTATAATAAAACCTACTTAGACCTTTTTCTAGGTCCTCTTATCTAGTAGGGAGTCTGGAACTACGAAGACTATAACCCGACTATCATCCAGACGCAAAGCAAGTGTACGAAAGATCTAAGATATATATTATGATAGTTATCACCTACCAACCCGTCTGATACATATTTCATAATAGTTGAAATAATTTGATATTTATTGATATGTTGTGATCTAAGGAAAAGCACTTGCGTTCATTGTGGACAAGGTTTTAATCAAATACCTTATATTTCATTCATCTACAAATAAAGTTATATAGGATTACCTCCAATAGTCACTATCTACTGATCTCCATTACCATCAAATAAAATCATTTTTACTATAGTGAATATTATGTTTTTGTTAGTAAATTTGTAACTTTTTACTAAAAATTCATCGTGTATGCGTGCTACTTATTTTTCCAACAGAATAAGTGTGGATCAGGTTATTTACATAACAAACTTGTTTCATGAACGGTCGGATATACTGACACATATTGATATACAAAATTAACTTTGTTATTAAAAACTATTTGAAATCATTCACGTCTTTGTTATAACTTGTATCATCTCACTGCAGAGATAAGGTCTCCCCTGATTCATTATATGGAACAAAAAAATAGAAATGTAATGCCGTACGTAGCTATACCTACCTAGTTACTAAGTCCATAAGGATGTCACTTGACATTTAAATTAGCGGTATTTGCAATTTAAATATCGAGTCAAGGTCTTACAATTTTTTGTCGGACATTTTTTTATTAAACACTGAATATGAATGACCTTTGACTTGATTTGAAAAGTTGAATGTCTTGATTTTGAAAACCTGAATATTTACCATTAGATTGTTTTATACGTCACTCTACAATTTCAATCGTTCTTTGATTTAAGTGGGTAAGTACATACAATATTATGTAAAACATAAGAGCTACGATCGCTTGACTATCGGTAACTTACGTACATAATTGACCGCCTAACAATAAATTATAATTTTAGGATGACAAGTTTGACCTACGATTTAGTTACTCGTAGTATTAAATATATAATAATTATAAGTTACTGAGCCTAACCGAATACTTTATTTGACTTAAACATCTCATTATATCTAATAACCTATAGACCTAGTTAATTACGCAACGGAGTACTAATACAGTTTAGTTTTACAGCTAACCGAACAATCCTACCGTATAGTCCGTCTTAAACCTTGAGTTTAAATCATATAAATTACCTTTTTATAATTTTGCTTATTTAAATTTTTCGGCTGAATTTTTGGTGGGTTTTCTTAGTGTTCTTTTTTTAAAAAACATCCCAGAATTGAGGCTAATAAACCAAAAAAAAACTAACTTGTCGGGCTATTTTCAAGTTTGTGCGAGACTAGCGCGCGGCGATACATTTTTATAGATAGATAGAAATATATTCAGACACGTGGGACCGAAATAAAGGTAACAACACACGATCATCGTAGGCGGTTGATCGCTGTACTATCGCAATGCCTGACGCAAGAAGTGAAAGTAGGCGGATTACGACATGGTGCATCGACTGATGCATCAAGGGTCGGAGACTGACCTGGGACCATTGGCAAATGTTGACGAGATAGACTTAGCACTTCAGGTGCTAATGCTAAATTTAAGTGCTTCTACAGTGCACAGAACGCCTAGCGGTGGAAAGATGTATGTAAGTAGGTACATTGAAGTACTTTGTCAGCGATAGTTAATTTAATAGTCTATCTTATTTCATTCATGTAAACAACATAATATTTATCATTTGTGATGTTTGAGCGCGAACTATGAAAACGTTTCTAGCGCGTTGCTGACAAATCCAAAAAAAGGAATTTAGTAAAGTTAGATAGTAAATGTAAATAATTGCGTAAAGCTCTACAATCCAGTGACAGGAATCTTTGACTCAGGTTCACATTTACTTTTGTCAGTCACGAAAACGAGAATTAATATTTACTCTATTTTAGAATCTCATAAAATATCGAACATTTTCTAAGAATCGAGCCTATACTAACCACGTTTTTACTCAGATAGTGACAGGCATACGAAAATAACTTTGTGGTAAAGCTACCAGGAATTCTCGATAAGCGAGTAATTGTATACTCGTTCGAATAGGTAAGTACTTATTAGAACGAGTATACAATTACTGGTACAAGTGTACCAGTCAATGATTATCTAGCCCACATTACAGCAATAATAGTGATTAATAGTCTTTCTAAAATCAAACTTTCTACAAAATTAGACGAGATTTAATGAGGTTATTCATGTTTAAAATACCTAAGTATTTTTAAACTGTATACACCAAAGTCTGATTATTTACTAATAATATAACGAACTGCAACGAATGGTAATAAAATTAACACGCGGTAAGTAAATGCGCGAGTTTTGGCGGGAATCCGATAGTGAGACGTTGTTGGTTTTATATTATTTTCTCAAACTTGTGTTTCTTCGAGTGTTAATGTGTAATACTGGTGGAATATTAATCATTAAGTGTTCGTTAACGTGCACGAGTGTAGGCGAATGATATAAACTCAAAAAGCGTGTCATTTCGCATTTTCTCCAAAACTCCCAGGAAGTTTCAGTAAAGCATCCACTACTTTACTGAATCGTGACTTTGACGATGTAAATAATTGACTTGACTACTTGACCTCGATTGCTATATTGCTGTGACTTTCTTAATGTGAATATAAGAAATACTTAATTAATAAAATACTTGACACTGGCTATATGCACAAACCGTGCGAAGCCATAACTAAAACAAAAAAAAAAAAAAGTAAATGCGCTCACTTAACATAATAATTATTTTAGTAGACCGTAAAATAATTATCACGCTCATAAAGTACCTACCTACAGAGTTACTTAATTTTATATCTATGTATCAACCCAAACACAATGACATGTAATTTAACACCAATTCATTTTGTTTTTAAATTTCAGTGGGCAAATGAGGTCTAGCCAAATATTACTTGTACATGGTTTTCCTTATTTTTAGCAGAGTGAATGACTATTCAGATGCCTGCCAAAGTCTTACCTAAATGTATGCATTTAGTCGGGTATTTTTTATCATGCTAAGTGCTATTTGGAAAGTGATTAAGTAAGAATGTATATTTTATGTCGGTATATAATTATGTATTTACTTTAGATAGATATTTGTGACTCACATAATTAATGTCAATGCATTGAAGCTAATGCAAAAAGTGACTGCATTTCCAACTTTTATTTCCATTGTAAATGTGTCAGCTTTTATTTCCCCCACAAAGTTACAAAATGATTTGCGTAAATTTTAATACAACTCGGTGTCAACACTGCCATGCAATATTTTATAGAATTTCGTATTATACTGCATTATTATTCCGCGAACAGGCATGAATGTCAATGTCGAGTTACAGAGAAACCGCTCCACTGTGAAGCCGGTTAAGGTACAGTCAAGACGACGCGGTGGCGATGGCGGAAATAGAAAATAAAATTACCACTCAATCTCTCAATAAACGTGTACGCAGGAAGTGCAATCGTTAAAAGCTAATAATGATTGTATTATTAGTAACTCTATTGTTTATAAAAGCTTAAATTGAACCATACTGCAACCCATTGACTACTAAAATATATCTGAATACAGAAAAAAACTCAATAATATGTTGGTCTCTAAAATATATCTACAGAGCAATCGATAATAATTACCAACAAAACCAGTACCTAATATGTTTATAGTTCACAACCGCTATAACAGCTTCTGCCACCGCGGTGGTCTGTCTATATACCTTAATTTATCCAGTGGTTTTCCTACAGTTACTGTTTCAGTTTATTTTGAACTGTTATTTTATTTCCGCTTACTGTGAACATTTCAGAGAAACTGCCTTTCTAAAGCTATTGATTTTATTTGTGTAATGAAAGTTAAAGTTTCACTTATTTTTTTGTGCGTTAGGTTTGCGACTTTTCTACATTTTTTGCATTAATTTATTTCATAGTACCTCTATCTACTTGATGTTATGAAAAACTGTAAGTGATGTTATGAAAAATTACATGTTACCTGTTAAGTGGTTAAGGTCAGCGAAATATTTTGCTCATACAACAGTGAAATTATTTGTATAGAGACTAATAGAGGGTCGGGATTTTTGTACTTCCTAGGTACTTCCTTCGTTAAAGATATCCAAGCAAAAGTGTAACAGTTTATGCAATAACCTATACGCGTATGAATTCTAGATAATTTATAGCACCTTCCGGACCTTGGAATCATTTACTGAAAACTGGTACAACGAATTATACAAAAATATCATCATTATTGTATTGTGTAACTCATACGATTATAATTATTTTTGATTCTTTACCAGGTGATAGGCAGTTTTGAGCGAGCTGGCCCAGATAATCGTAGGTACCTACCAGTAGGCATTATATAGTTTTTCTGACACCAGAAGTACCGACCACGCACCTAACTTCTATTAGTATGTTATAACTTAAAAGGTAGGTGCAATGACGGATGTGCAATCGTGCATTCCCAGGCGAAAGTTTTATAAGCACATAAAGTTCTGGACGGCCTGAAAAAGGTTATGGTCAGAACAGACACTACGTAACTTAGGTCTCGTCGTTTATTTACATAAAAGCTGAATAGGTCACCTTATACATATTACTGGAGCCCTGACACTATTCTTACTTCTCGCAAAAACACGTTTAAGTTTTACCGAGGTTAGGACAAAACATATGTAACGCAAGGCTTTACACGGCGATTCGCTACGGGAGTGCGTTGCACAATTTGCAGCGTGTGACGAGACTCTGAACACTCGGAGCGATGTGCGTGAGAAACAACTTTGTCACATAACTATGTATGTATATAACTATGTATGTATATAACTATGTATGTATATAACTGTGTCAGTTATGACCCGGGTCGACTGCTGTAATACACATTGTATAATACTTTCGTAATTTGTTTCACAGCCCTCGTTGGGCGGTGTTACGTGAAATGTCCAATTTCGATCGATCAATTAATAACTTTCATATGTATTGCTTTTGCAATTAAAGCGTAACGCCCTTGTTGAAAATGTCATTATTTGTTTATAGAAATGTTTTAAGTAGTTAATTAAATGAAAGCTTCAAGCGATTTGTAATAAAATCGTGTTAGTGAACGGCGAACACGAGCTTGAGAGATGCGCGCGCGTTGATGTCTTTTGTATGGGACTTTGCAATATATCGGCTACTTACACAAAAAATAAAGTCATATTAAAATAATTTAGACAGAATATTCTCAATTAGGTAGGTACATGAGCTTTCACTTGACATTAAAAGTTTGGAATAAAGTAAGCCCCTTTTTTAAGATAAGGTAAAGTACTATGTAAAGAATGGTAAAAGTTCGTCAAAATAATTTGCTGTATTTTTTTTCACTTGTAGCATTAAGACATTAAATCAAGAATATTAGGTATATTATTATAAAACGGGTAAATAGAAATTATTCCCACGAAGTCCTATGGGTGACAGTATACGATACAAATATAATTAAGCAACATATAATATTCAAACGCAATACTTACTCGCAATAGCGGTGACTGCCGTCAAAACGATGAACACTTTCATGATGACCTTTGATAAAGAATTATACAAAATAATATTTTTTTAATGACTAGATAGCGGTCCGATCCAACCGTCGACCCTGGCGAGACTGACGAGTGAAGGTGTCGCGCGCGCCTTTTCTTCGCGTTACCGGGGCAGGCGCAGGCGCAAACAACCGGTAATACTTAGGCGTCATTTAACAAATTCTTCGGAGTTTCGGCGGGAATCCGAATAGACGTTGTTCATGACTATGAATAACTATGCTGGTTCGATAGATTTGTTCGACTGCAGTGTAGCAAGGATGAGGCGGTTACTGAGTTCACAGTTCTTTGTTTAAGTATTTACCTATGTTTGTTAACCCTTGTAAGCATCTGTCTTGAATGAAAAAATATCATCTTGTTATTCTACCTAGCTTGTACCTTTATTGTGCTCAATTACTTGTTCTTTCTGTTTCTATCTGTGAAAACTTGTCATTAGCCATATGTTTCTAAGAACTCACTATGTATAGTATGTTTTATGTGCTGTTAGTTTTCCTAAAAAAAAATAAAAAAAAAAAAATGACTATTCGTGACGCTACCTGCAACTCGACTTACTGACTTAATTGAGATTTGGATGAAAATAATACTTGAAATATTTCAATACGTCTTAACACTGGCTAAATGAACAAACTGTGCAAAGCCAAAACTAAAATAAAAAACATTATTCTATTACAGAAACAATAGTAATAAATGATGATATTACGCGGTCGCACGCCTCGTTCAGGTGATGATGTCGTCGGAAAAATGTTTAATGGTCGTTTACATTCTTGGACGGACTAGTATACAGAGCGAGGAAAAGGTACAACTGAATCATTTATTGCTACAATTTAGTTGGTGGTTCAGTTGTCGCACAAAGGAAACATTTGTAATAACCACACAGGTATTTTCTTTGCGTTCGGGTTTGTGTTCCATGGCCTTCAATTGACCAGTGCCAATGCGATTGTATTTTAAAAAATGTGTCGATATAATAATGAAAAAAAAAATATAAGAAAGTTATTGTGTTGCCTCAGAATCCAGACACAGCAAACGCTAAGGTCATACGCTCAGAAAATATAAGCTGTTGTCTGTGACTTCTCACGCGCGGATTACATTATAATAACGCGATAAAAAGTATCCTATGTCTCTTCTCATAGTTCAAACTATCTCAATCATCAATTTTAATCAAGTTCGTTTAGCCGAAAAAACGTTACAAACAAACAGTTGCTTTCATATTTATTATATTAGTATGGATATGGTAAAATAATATTGTCGTATGAACTACGCAACTGTGCGCGATTAGATCAAACAAACAGACAAGTACCTACCTAACAGACTGTGATATATAGGCTTATGCTTTATATTATACGAGTAGGTACATTCATGGTACAGAAAGTACTATAATATACTCATACTCGATTTATAGCACATTTAAAACTATAGCTATATAAACGAATAGAAAACAGTCGATAAGTTTCTTATTTAACTGCAATATTCTTACTTCACTTTCAATACAACGAACCGAATATCAAGGAAAAAGGACTCAAATATTAAATGTCTAAATACAGCAGTTAACCTGTTTCAAACGGGTAAATTCACAAATAAAAAGCGAACCCTTAATTTTGTAAGGCATAAATAAAACATGCCAGGCCAATTTATGGTGGATTTGCATTAGGCGTGTAAATGTTATCCAAAATGGCATTCGTTTCAGTCTAGCGTGCAATGGCTGTCACCAATGATTGCCACCACGCCGCAATTTGAATGCCACCACTTTTGTTCGTGAGGTTAAAGACAAATAAAGGGCTCTTATCTGTTAGCCTTTCCGATCTCATGTCTCTTTCCAGTCTTACTATTCCATTATCATGGCGTATCTACCGATCTTTCAGTTCCGGAGACGGGAAATGTTCCTACGCTATTAAGTACTACCTCCCAGATTCTAGCCGGACTCCATGTCAAGACTCAACGACAATGCCATCCAAACCTTAGCATTGCAATCTCGGCTCTGCTCGGCACTCCACTGCGCTCATCACTCTGTGACATTTGCATCTACCCATTATGAAAAAAGGAAACAAAACCAGTGCATTGTCCAGTTGGGTGGGTGAACGGTGCACATCCAAAATTCACTGCATGATGGCGGGTACCTCCGGTTGCCACTTGCATTTAAAGTAACTGCCAGTGGCTGTTCTAATGAAGACGAGAATGGGTTTAGTAGAACATTATTAAAACAATGCCCGTCGATGTTTCAGCTCCCAATATTTTGGAGTTTGCTTTTCGGAATGCATTGTTAACGCAGTAGGAAGTAATTAATTTTTATAATTACGTGCACTGAAAGCCGTAACTAAGCGCCCTTCCTGTATCCTTGGATTATCTACAACTAGTATCTCCATGCCTAGACGTGCCAGCGGCAGTGCTTAAAATGCACACGGCAAAAAAACTGGCACCGGAAAACCAGCCAGCTGAAGAAACTTCTGTAGTAAGTAACCATCTCTATAATACGAACCATATTTATCATCCCGCCTGCCTACATACTCGTATAGGGGTTAAATGCTGATGGAGTCCTAAGTTCCAATTTATTTTCCATCAATTATATCTGAGACAAGTGCCCATGATGTGCGTGCGTAGTGCAGTGCCGCGCAAGATATTGCAATGCCAAATTTTGGGTGGCAGTGCAACTGATATGGTGTGGCGCATTCCATGAGATGAATGACTTGCTCGTATCGCCAACTCAGTAAAAAAAGTGAAATAAAATCTTATTATGATTAAAACAGCCAGAGATTAACATTAACTCTGGGGACATTACCTATCTTCAAAGAGGCAAAATCAAACCTATTTACAGGATGCTCTCAGAGTTACCCAGCTCGAGGTCATTCTTTTGAAACTGTTGAGTAGAATAGTAAATTGAAGCTTTAGAAGTAGGTATTCGGCTACTTTTGTCGGCGACTGTATCTGCCTACCTAATACCCCCAACATACGTTAGGTACTTACTTGCAAAATTCAATACCCACACACTGTATGTAGATGAATTGCACATCTTCTCGACATAAGATAATCCTTGCACCTACTCTACCTTACTCATGCAGCCGCAGGCATTTATTTCATGCTTGAGTGATCATAAACGAAGATCTTTTTCAGATAATAGACGCGGCTGATAATGTATGGCATAGTTACATATAGTGTATTGATGATGTTTGAGCCCATTTTAATCAGCGTGCGATATTTGTACCATATACGCTTTTTTTAAACTGCTCTTAAGACTTTATTATGCTCTAGAATATAGACCTCAATTTGAGGCTACACTCAAAAACTACCTACTTAAACACTACCATTATCTTTTCATCACTGGCCGACACATTTATTGTAAATCACTATTATTGAACATTACTAAATTGGCCATTGCAATAAATTTGAAAGCGGAAGTTATAAAAATCATTTACCTGACGTCATATCAAACTAAAGGTGTCATGTTACGTAACCTGCACTCGCTGGCAACAACGACCAGTAACAAACGGTTCAATTTGCTTAGTTATAAGATAATCTAAGATAACATGACTCGCAACGCAACCATTCAAGTATTATAATAGCTGGTAAGTAGGTAGTCTATTTTGCATGGCATTACGGAATCCTTATCATATATTATAGCTAATTCTATAAGGATCATTGCATGAACCGCAAAAATCAATCCTATATCTATGATTAGTTTAGAAATTATTTTATCGAGCCCAAAGAAATAAACGTTGTTTTTCCCACCTCCCCACTTTTCCTGAAATATAATTGTCTTATATAATGCATGCATGCATGATACATTTCTATTTTAGGGCTGAACCGTAGGTACCTATGCATGACATTTTATCGTGGGTTGATCAAACCTCACAATTAACAGTAATTCTAAGTGAGCTATCGACTACTTTTTGTTTTATTGCCTACGAATAAAAATTTACCACGCTTGTTATTTATTTATATCGAGGAATATTATTCGTATATTTATGCGTTTGTAAGCGAGTGCCGAAATCTTTCCACTATAGGTACCTACCTACTTATTATACCTACGTGTGTGGTTTGGTAAAAACCTTAGAATGAAAACCTTAAAATCTATGGACCCTTCACAATCATGACTATAAAAGGACGCAGAGAATGATAATTTCCTTCTTACTTCCACTCATAACTGAAGGATCTTTTTATCAATGTGTGCGTAAGCGGCATGTATTATTTTTCAAAAAGACATGAGAAATCTGTGAGTAACCCTAAAATATATTGCAAGCAGATCTGATATATGAAGGTTCAAACAACGAGTTTGGGCGCAGGTTAACGCCCGATCATTGTGATTTATACCTTCGTCGTAACCTTTACTTACGCCGAGCACAATCTCCTTCGCCGTCCTTAAAGGCGCCATGGCCTCGAAATTCGACAGTCTTCTTTGAAATCCGATCGGTCGCCAAGCGGTTCGTAGCAACGAATTAATTTTAGCAATAGGAAATTAATAAGTATGACGCCCAGCACCGGTTTTCGAAGGATTTTCACGTTTTGCAGTAGGTAAAAGCCGTTATTCTTTCCTTGCGTAAAGACAGCTTTTTGTTTTGAATTAAATTGAAGCTCATCTGACAGCAGCTAGCTCGATTCTAACACGCTTCAATCTTATAGTTCTCTGTGACTCGACAAATTGTCTAAGTATTATAATAAGTATATCACACACATTGGCGTAGACTTTTGTGCTAGTAGTAAATATAGGTATATTTAGTAAGTTCTCCCAAGAACTTTTTACCTAGGACTTTTCCCTGCACGACTTCTCAACATGTAGAAAAAGGCTCACACCACACGTTGTCAGTCGTTGCATTACGCAAATCTAAATTAACTTGTGTTATTTAAACGTAATGATGAATAAATTATCGATATTCTCGCTATAAATGGCTCAACTAGGCCTGGACGACTCTCTAATGACGCCTATTACCTAATCTGGTTTATTTTAGACAATGGAAATCGCACGTGGCGGTGACTCATAGTCCCGTCGCTAGTCCTTATTGTTTAATAATCTAGGCGATTCGATTGCGATTACATAACAATTATCCGAATCGGAAACATAAAGGAATAAGCTGAGGTTGTAAGGGGATAGAATTTGTTACCTTTCTTATGTCCTCTACGCTTAGAAATAGGTAGTACTAAATCAAGACGACAAGACAAAAAACAAAAAATCTGTAGATTGAAGATGTTTCAAAAACAAGACTGTGACTGTAATAAGCTACACTGCAAACAAGAACACAATTTTCCACGGATTGTTTTCCCATCCTACTACGATTCCCGGCTCCTAGGGAGTTCTAGTACGGAGCAAAATCTGTGTATGTAATCGCCACGCGTTGGTCTTATTATTCTTACCTACACCCAGTTCTTAGAATCTCGTTCCACAGATTCCAACTATAATCATTTCATCACTCGTCATTTGCATGCCTAAATAAACCGGTTGGATCGAGTGATAGATCACAGACAATGCGGGTTGTCAAACAATGCCAACTTTCACCTCTGGCCGGCGTAACCACGGGCCACGGGTGAAGTTATACAGACGTAAGCTACAATGAAATTTTAAGACGATAATAAAATGTACAAGCATGCAATAATACACCCACTGATAGTGATTTAGCCACGCATACGCGACTAACGTTTCGAGGTAATACTTGATAATTATACATAGCGAGGTAGGTAGCATACAGCCAAACGTTATAGTAGTTCGATGCCGTATATTCTGGGGAATGCAGAATTTAAATAGGATTTTTGTACTAGTCAAACTAAGCTCAAATTATAATGAATGATTGCATAAGTGACATAAGTATTGCATTTTTTTGTTGACATTACGAGTAATACGTATCATACTTATATTATTTTATATCATAATATTATGTTACGTACTCTCGTAAAGGACAAAGGAAAATGGAAAAAGGACAAGGTTATGCTTGCATGCTTACCTCTAGACACCTCTCTTACGCAGTGACACCACTGTGAATTACCTCATCTAAGTCAAGACAATGCACTTTCTGATAATTAAATGTCGCGTAACGTAATAAGCTAGTGGAACGTAAGAAAAGATAACAGCTAGTAAACAAATACAACAGTTTAATAGCACAATTCTTAATTATGAAGAAATATTACCCAAAATACTTTGATACTGTAAACAAACTTCACTCAATACTTTTCTCTTGTATTTACCATATCAGACATATTAACATTATTTGTTGTCACCGACTTTTCACTGAAAGCCAATGTGCAGCAGATTTTGATTACAGAACGCTGTTATTATTAAATTTGTTAACACTGGAAGGGTCCAGTACAATAATAATTCTCTTATCCGATTTCGACTTCCAAAATGATATCATTCGAACGAATGTCTTGTGTCCATAAAACAATCTTAAATCTCTCTAAAACACCAATACTCAAGAGCTCTACGATAGATGTTAATTATAATTATAGCTAATTATAGTTATAATGTAAACTCTTAATTATGCTCATGCATCTTAGCGAGCCGCAAGGCCACTTCCTCCAGGTATTTGTTTCTTGTGATCAATTCATCGTTTTCTTTCTTGACGGCTTTCATTCTCTCTTTCAATATCAGGATGTCCGTCATATACTGGCCGATTTTGTCCCTCTTCATTTTTTCTTCGTCGCTCATTTTGTACTTGCCTTTGCGGCGGACGTCGGTCAAGTACCATATTTTGGTGTTACCCTCTTTCCCCTTTTGCGTGGTTGTCATTTTGAACATGGCTTTCTCGTTGTAAACTCTAGCGAGCATATGCATCACGTCCGTGCGCGTTTTTTTCGCGAGTGTGTCTATGTATTTCGGGAACTGTGGGTTGGCCATGTAGCGATCGATGTTGTATCTGTGAATGTACTCGTTTTTGGTGTATGTGTCGCCACACATGTATTCTTGGGTTGCGTTCGAAGTGGAAATGTCACAGAGCGGATCCGATGTGGTCCCGGAAGGTTGTGACGTCCTGCAAAATTGAAAATAACCAATAAATAGTGATCGATAACATGTATCGATCCTGTTGCCTAACCAGGATTCCTTGTATCTACCTATCTAAGGTATCAGGAACTACGAAGATATAGGAGAATACATGGCCCCACAAACACTCACCAAATCAGAGAAAATATCTGTGGGTCACAAAATCCTTTGCCCTATGCGGAAATCGAACATGTAATCTCACACTTCGTAGTCCTCATACCTACTCCACTTACGTCAAGAAAAACCCTCATTTTTTTGGTGTAAATACTCACTTCGCATCAAGATCTTGCGGCACTTGCGACGCCTTTTCCGGGCTCTGGCCTTGCTGCTCTTTAACAACGTTGTCGTTTACGACAAACCCCGTGACGTTCCCGTTTTTCATGTAAACGTCGAACACGGGGACGTAGGAATGTCCAGGTTTCGCGTCCCCGCTGGTCTGCACGGCCGCGTCGCACGCAACACTGTCATTGCTTTCGCTCTGCTCCACCGGTTCACTTTGCTGAGCTTGTTGGTTCGGATCGGTCATGTATATGATTTGTTCCCCGTCAAAGTACCCTATCGTGCCGTCTTCGCCTTGCACCATCCCGTTTTCGTCTTGCTGCAGGATGACAATCTGTTCGTCGTTCCCGCAGTTTATAATGTTGCCGAACTCATCTTGTAGAACCACCGATTCGTATTGCGGGAAGGTTCCCTGTGCCGACGCCTCTGTTTCGTGCGTGGTATCTTGGGTGGTTTCCTCGACTGTGTATTCGTTGTTGTAGTCGGTGTCGTCCATGGTGTCGGCGTTGTCGCTGTAGTCCCGTTTGATCTTCACGATACTACTCGATTCTGTCACTGCGGTCATTGTAGTGTCGTCCCACTCGGAGGTTGAAATTCTGAATGGCATAATACAATACTGTTAGGTCTTTAGTTATAATCTCGCAGTGAGCGAAGTTTTTAAGCGGTACAATGGACAAGAGCTACGGGAAAATGCCGTGCAGCTGAGTGGAGACCAACCCTTAAGCTTACAAACCAAACAAACACTCATGTTATTCTCATATCCATGTAGATGATTTACCTGTGAGGCACGGTAATGGACTGATTATTGATCCAGGAAGTCTGTGGGTCACTATTCATTGACTCCTCCAAATGCCTTGCGCTTTCTGCATCCTCTGCGTACTTACAAACAATTCCTCCAGGCGTAGATATTTTCACGCCTGGAAACACTAGACATTATGCGATTTGTTTCAAGTACATTGAGCGCAAAACAGATCGAACGGGCGAGCCATAAGCGTATCACTCTGACTGCGTTGTGCCGCGTCACTTGAGTCGTCATTAAAAGAACTTACGTTTACTTTTCGAGTTCAAAGACTGGTCATCAGTGTTGTCATCATCCTCACCGCTGTACATTTCATCTACAACTGAGTAAAAATAACATTTTGTAAACAAATTCAAAGACTTAACCAGTGGAAGTGATTATTGTTGTTCTTATTTCATATTATGGAGAAACATGTGGCTTAGTCATGTGTTTATTATCCATTCTCGTGTAAAATTCACAATTTAAATAGTCTTACCACTCATTTTCTCTGATAGCTCCTTCAACCTTTTGTCTGTTATTTGCCGTTCTTCATTTTTAAGCTTCATTTTTCTCTCAATGTCAAAGAAGAAAGTGCGGCTCATTTTCACCCCAGTTTCCATCTCTACAAACCGTCTGATTTTTGAGATTTCAACTTCTAGCGCCAACAAATCCATTATCTGTAAAGATGCATACAACATATTTATAAAATGACACAACTGGAAGTTTCACATTATGAAAAAGAGCATTTGGGTAAAATGTATTAGAATTTGTATAAGCTGTTCTTTGTAACTTGGCATTTCACACAATAGAAGTTCTTAAACTTTCGCGAACTGAATACATGTTAATTTGTATTTAAACGGGTCTAATTTGCTAACTAATAGCGAATTAGACCCATTTAAATACTAATTAACATTTCACACAATGTCTACAATGTATATATATACATTAATGATCCAGATGCCTATTTATTGATACGGATGCCTTATTACAACTTACTATCTCCTTGATATATGGTGGCAACTTTTTATTGTGCTGCAACTTGTAAAAGTCTTCCGTTGACAGTTCATGGTCATGGTGATTGCAAACATAGACCACTGTCAAGTCTTCGCCTGGTCTGCGCCTCAGTTTTATTTTGCAGGGACAATCTGTTTTGCAGTTATACCTGAAATTAGGAGAAAATAATGTATACATACTGTCTTAATGTCTTGAAGACAATTTGAGTGAGGGTGATTATACCATCAAACTTTTCTACATAATTGACCATTATAAATGATAATAATAAATTAATAATTATGGTTTAGATTGCGTTTCTTTGCAACTATCTGTAAATAGGTTGACAGAACATTATTAACGTTAACTAGCTAAAACCAGGTCTAATTCGAGCACAAACAAATATCATTTTGACATACCTCGATGCTTCAGCCGAGTTACATTGACAGTGGTCACTAGAAGATAGGTTGCAAGAGTAGATAATTCAATGCCAAATTCTACCATAATATTAAACAATATTGAAATAGAAAAAAAAATAGGTGCTTACCTCTTTTTAGTCCCTTTCTTTTTAGCATAATCTCTGTTCCTCAAATATACACAGCAGTATGTGTACATTTCATTTTCAGTGTCTGCATTTTCAGCCTCAGTACACTTGTAGTAGAAGCACCACCTCTTCGCATTGTCGTTCACATACTTGACAAAGTCTTTGTTCGACTGAAAACTGTCGCCGAGTTTGAGAAGCATGTCATCATGATGCATGTAAAGGTTGGCATGTTCTGCGCATTCAGCAGGAACTACTTGGTATTCTGTTGAATAAGCATAATAGAGCATAAATATATTTTCTACACTATTTGATTTGATTTATACAAATGTTCGTTTACACTGGCGCCTGTTTCTTTGAGCTACTGCAAAAAGTTATTCATTCTATCAGCCACTAACATAGTCAAGCTGTAAATAATTTTTGAAAATATGAAGTCTTGCTTATATTTCTCTATAGAATAAATCATAATTATAAAGCTAATTATCCATGCCTAAGGTTGCGCACATCTTTCACGTCTGAACAGTGGTTGAATGGTTCCACAATACCAGTCTTGAGTAGGTATCTATTAGTTTCATTTTGCTCACATTTAGAACAATACACTATCATGAGAGCTACCGCTGCTAACCTTAGTTTGTTTTTGTAATGTAGAACAAGGGGAATTAATTAACTAAATATTTTAAACATACCTCTTGGAGAACTGTCATCATTATCCCCATCTGCATGTACTTTGAGAATTATGTCACCTTCCATTATGATATTCTCCAGGTCACTAAAAATTTTGCCAATTATATCACTATATAACAATGAAAAAGAAAACTGTCACAGCTTATCACTACATGCATCAGAGGCTAGTTTTATTGGTTAACATTGGGTTAGATTGAGGTTTGGTTATAACAAGGCCCGTAGAAATTACTTCTTATTCGTTACCATTAATATGGAGGGAAAACAAAAAAAAAAGTGAGAGTAAATACCTCGAGTAAACAAATAATAGTACCTTAGCTCTGGTTTAACCTGTGTGATATCGCAGGTTCGTTGATAGACACCACCGTCTATGACGATGTTCATCCCAATCTCATTGGTGCTATTACCTTCTGAAGAACCTGATTTCTTCTGGTATTGCTTATCAAAGCCCATAATTCCCTCTCATCCAAAGTTTACACAATTATTTTGATATCTCCCTCGCATTTAGTTCCATTTATTTTCACGATATTTTCGTAACCGTCATTTACCATTTGTCAAAGAATCAAAATGTCTTCTATTATGCTTCACTCAAATTCATCAAAATCAAAATGTCTGCTAGACTGCCAGTCCGGTGCCAGTACCTACTGCCAGAAGACGCCAGACTGCACGCACACAACCATCACACAATTCTCACACAGTACACACACAGATCGCAGGCAGGGCTGCCAGATCAAAAAACCCACTTGGCGCTAATAGTAGAACCTAGTACCTACAAAAGCGCTAGATAGATAATGATATTGACGTATCAAAATAACGCTACATTCCGCTAGATTAGGTAGGTAGGTACCTATTTTACAGGTGTTATCATAATAACATATTTATGGCTGTTCAAAGCATTAAATTACAATATAATATACATTAACGCTAGTTCGTAGTTTCATCGATTAGGTAAAATGAATTGCTATCTTAATCCAGGAATATTATTTTACCGTTTTTGCTGACATACTAGAATTTTTAAATTATACCAGGCATTTCCAATCTCTACTTTCATTACCCAGACTTAATTTTATTACTAAGGTCATAAATTATAAAAAAATACAATTTCATTGTACTACGTCTTTTAACTTGTTCGGTAGGTGCAATATCAAAAAAAGAAAATAAATAAATAAATTTACTGATGAATAAATAAAACATGAATGATTTAGAAATGTTAATGCTCAATGCTCATATAGTAGTTAGTTTTACAAGGGCACAAAACGACTCATACCTTACTCGATGTTTTGCCTCACGAGCGTAGCGAGTGTGGCACATAGAATCGAGTATGAGTGAGTCGTTTGAGGCCCGCGTAAAACACAAAATTTTTCACACAGAGATTGCAAGAAATATAATAAGTATACTTAGGTATACAATTAAAAAAAGCTAAGAATATTTCACAAAATATAGATTCACTTTCAAATAAATAAATAATCAAATTCAATCTTTTAAAACCAATTTGCATTGTTGTCAAAATTCTACACACACCTACAGATTATAGGCGGCAATTACAAACTTTTTAAAATTATCTAATGCTCGCAAACTCACACGTACACATAGCATACATCCTATGATCGCCAAAAATGTAGGCGTTCATTTAAAAAAGTTAACTGTTTAGGCTTCGCACGGTTTGTACATTAAGATACTCTTCTTTTTTTCTAAGTAATTATGTCAAAATGGAAAATAGGCGTGGCGAAAGATTTTGAAATCTTCTTCCATAATGGCGGTACATATTTACTATTTACAGAAAAACCTTTATTTCGGTAATAAACTTGAGTTTAACAAGTTTAAAACCATTTATCTAATATTTTTTCAAATAGTGCGCCAAAACAGCTCGCTGGTGTCATGGCGTCGGCTTTGACGTCACGCTTAGGTAAACATGTCATTATTTCTATACGTTACATAGAGTTTTGACAAAATATTTAAATAATTAAAGTGATAAAAATGAATTCCGAAGTTTATAAGTGGTGTGCAGTACCGCAGTGTAAAACACATCAATAAGAACACCCAACAAAGTGTTTGTACATGTTCCAAACACGAAAATATTATGAGTTAAGAACTTCTAACTTCTGTTAAAACCACTTTGATGTGAATATGTTATCATGTAATGATAGGTCTTAAAATGTTTGTTTGACTTGAAATAGTTGAATTAATGAGGCTATGGAGTAACTAAATTATATTGAAGTTATGTTTGTTTTGGTCTTGGCTATCATCTTTATCAAATTTATTCGTTTTCTTTTTTGAGTTGCCAAATGACATGGAAAATTATATGGAGTATCATGTGATGGGATCAGTATCACCAGTACGTATGAAACCATAATGTATGCCCCATAAATGTGCATGCCAATCATATAGGAAAACACGAGCATCAGACACAACTGAGCGACCCTACATAGCTAAGAAACGAAGAATGATAATTCTTGAAGTGACTCAGACGAGCAAAATTCTTTATTTGTTGCGTGGAAATCGCCAAACATTATATATCAATCCTAGGCAAATTAGAGCTATTTGTCTTACAAAGCTTGGTTCCATTGTTATATTGTAGATTAAAGTCGATAAATCACACGTTAAATAATAAAAAAAAAAAACATGCGTGCGTACAAAGTACACATGTCAGAAGTGAAACTTCTTTGGCGAACTAATTTATAAATCTTGTTTATATTTATACCTTTTTCTCTCAATCTTTCTCACTCGCTTGCTCCCTACTCTCACTCCACGGCTAGTTGCTCATGCTACGTTCGCCCTGTCTTACTCTCTCTCAATCGGTCTCGATCACTCTCTCTCTCTTTTCCGACACTTCCGTTGCATACCGGCGTGACGTTTCATCTGTAAAAATTTTACCCTCATGCGCGTAAAGAAGTTTCACTTTAAAAACACTCCATAAGCACAAAACAGTATTCACAATAACAAAATACAGTGGTATCAGCGGAGTTTACCTAAGCGTGACGTCATGCGCTGTGATTGGTGTTTCAATCAAAATGGCCGATTGCAATATTTTAGTGTTTTATTTTATTGAAAATCTTAATAATCTGATTATATTCAATAAAACTTAACCAGTATTTTAAATTATTTTTTTATGTAGTTTGCCCTAAAATGATTAAATCGACGATTCTTTGATACTGTCGTCACGCCTATTGAAAAGTCGAATCATCAGCCTGTTGATAATAGCGAGTACAAATTAAAAAAAAAACTACTTTCACTCACTAGTGCCCAACAACCTCGTTTGCTACCGCTAAGTTCAGCTAATCTGACACCTTTTTTGAGCATGAGGTGTGAAAAATATTTTTTTGAATTCAGATACCTATCACAGTTTTCAGCTTAATTGGCCCTTACCCGAAAAATGATCTGTGCTGCTAAATATAATGTCAAATAGCCCTAAATTGCGCGCTAGGCGCTAAATTCTTTAACGCGCGCTAAACATGTCAAAAAAGCGCTAGATCTAACACTTAATCGCTGTTATGGCAGGCGCCCGTTGTCGTCGGCCCACACCGCCAAGGGCCGGGCGGCGCGGCGCGGCGCGGCGGTGCGGCGGGGCGGGCGGCGCGGTGCGCCGTGCCGATACGCTATCATTTATGGGTGGAGCGCGTTTGCGTGGCGGTGGCGGTCGCCGGCCGCGCCGCGCCACCGCCAGCCAACCAACCGGAGTCACCAAACCACGTGACACCGGACGCGGACGTGCGTGCAGTGTAGTGTTGCCGTTTGTCAAATAAATAATGCTATCGAGTTTTGGCGGGAATCCGATAGTGAGAAGTTGTTAGTTTTGTATTTTTTTCTCAAACTTGTTTCTTCAAGTGTTAATATTTGTAGAATATTAGTCTTTGAGTGTTTTTGAATATTAGTCAGTGAGTGAACGGGCACGAGTATGGGCAAACGATATAAACCCAAAAAGCGTGTCAGTTCGCATTTTTTCCAATACTCTCAGGAAGTGTTTAAGCATCCACCACTTTCCTGAATCGTGACTTTGACTATGTAAATAATCGAGTTGACTATTTGACCACGATAATTGCTTTATTGCTATGACTTTCCTTCCTATTGTGAAAATAAGAAATACTTATAAATATTTATAATAATAATATTGACACTGGCTTAATGCACAAAACCGTGCGAAGCCATAGCTAAAACAAACTAAAGTTTCTACATTCAAAATATTCAAATCAAAATTTATCAAAACAAAAACATGTGAAACGTGAACATTGGCAGAACGATGCAGAATTTCTTGATTATTATCGAATGGAGATAACTATTTATACCAAAGTTTTATTTAAATCTCCAGTCCAAAACGTGAACCATGATTATAACCCTGCAAACTCTTTTGTTCTTTCGAGAATCGTTGGCAAATGTCTTGGACCAGTGGCTGCGGCCGTATTTCAAGAAGATTTCCCTGTCATTCGGCAGGAGCGACCAAGTTACTGATGACGAGGAGTCTGGTGAACACGTATTCGCTGAGTTCGATGAGGAGAGAGGCGTGGTGTTCTACCCGCCGGTATACCTGCAGCGATATGCCGCTGTCAGCGATTGCCTGTTGGATGAACGATGGTGTGGAAAGTTGGAGAAGGTACATCTATTAGATCTGATTTCAACTACCTACATGTTCCGTGGGTACATGGTAGACTGTGTCATGGAATGATACATCCTATTCAGTTGAAACCTACTTACACCTACATTTATAACAGTGTAAAAAGAGTGCAAACATGTTTTAGGTCGTAGACCTCGGGTGCCATGACATGAGCTTCATAAAGTACTTAAAAGAGGTGCAAGGCATCAAGAGTATAATGGGAGTGGATATAGAGAGTGCCCCGCTTCGCTGCTCCTATGATATCTTTGGCAGTGACTATTTTACTAAGAGGGAGAATCCATTGGAAATTACTGTAAGTGTGTTATTAATGATATTAATTATTAACTCTGCTGAATGTTGGATTGGTTTTTGTATCAGGCATATGCTTTTATTAATGCCCAACAATATAGTTGGGAGTATCAGAGTAGCAGTTAAATAACAAACTACTAAGTGCATTTATTATTATATCAGTTGTGTAAAATGTGCAATGGCAACCCATGCACCCAAAAATCTTACAGGTTCATAAGTACCTACCCAAGTATTCAAAGCTCTATTGGTTATAGGAAAGGGAAACATCCTTTTTTCAAACTCAAACCATAATCAATTACTGTTTAATTTAATTTATCAGACTATGTTTTATGATTATCTTTGCTTACGAGAATTACCTGTTTGACTTGTAAAAGTGCGATTTTGTTGCCTATTTACAATAAATGCTTTGACTTTGACTTTTTTTTTTGTTGATACAAGTAAATAAGTATTACAAATTTAATTCAATGTTTATCATTACTTTTCCGCCAAATTTGTGTAGATGGTGATGTTAAGAGTATGTACGAGGGGAGGTCAAAAAGTCCGCGGAATGGAAGGGTTAAGAAGGGGCGGGGCATTTTTTTTTTACCTGGTATTTTCCAAGTACTCAATACAGGTATAAATACCAAATTTTAGAAAAATAGGGTCATTAACAAATTAGTTATCACAACATTAGCAGTTCAATCGGGTTAAAATCGTTAAACATGGACAACATTGAGTTTCGTGCTGTTATAAAGTTCCTTACTAAGCAAGGAAAGACACCTCAGATCATTTTGGAAGAAATGTCATCTGTTTACGGGGACTCTTGCCCTGGAAAAACAATGATTTATAAGTGGCATGGTTTATTCAAGCAAGGCAGGGAGTCAATTGAAGAAGACCATCGCCCGGGCCGGCCAATCGAGGCCACCTCCTCAGATATTATCGAAAAAGTTGAAAAACTTGTACTTGGAGATGCCCGACTAAAGAAAAAACAACTTGCAGAAATGGTTGGAGTATCGTCTACAACTATTTTGAATATCCTCCATGACCATCTTGGCATGTCTAAGGTCAGTGCAAGATGGGTGCCGAAAATGCTCTCAGCGGTTCAAAAACAGCAGCGTGTCGAGTGTTCACGCGAGTTTTTGGAGCTCTGTAGTGAGAACAAGGACGAAATTTTGAACCGGATTATTACTGGAGATGAAACTTGGGTTCATCATTATGAGCCTGAATCAAAACAGGAGTCCATGCGGTGGCAGAAAAAAGGCACAGCACCCCCTAAGAAATTCAAGGTGTCACAATCGGCCGGAAAGATCATGGCAACGGTTTTTTGGGATTCAGAGGGGATTTTGTTAATCGACTACAAAGAAAAAGGATTGAATATCACAGGGGGATACTATGCCACTCTACTGGAAAAATTAAAAGATGCCATCAAGGAAAAACGACGGGGAAAATGGACTCGAGGCGTGCTGCTTTTGCACGACAACGCACCCGTTCACAAGAGCCATGTTGCGATGGCTGCCATGCAAAAATGTGGCTACGAAACTATTAACCACCCTCACTATAGTCCAGATCTAGCTCCTTCTGATTATTATTTGTTTCCAAAATTGAAAAAAGAACTTCGTGGAAAAAAGTTTACTGACGATGAAGAAGTTAAGTCGACAATTTCAGCCTATTTTGAAGGCCTTGACAAAACTTTTTTTTTCGAAGGGATAAGCAAACTTTTTGATAGATCTGAAAAATGTATTAGGCTTAAGGGAGAATATATTGAAAAGGAAAAATAAAAAATCATTTAATTTAGCTTCTCTTCCCTGCCATTCCGCGGACTTTTTGACCTCCCCTCGTACTTCTGTAATAGATTAGAATGTGATACATAAACTCTTTATTCAAAGCCAGCTACCAAATACAAATAGGCCCTAAATTGTGGATTTCCATCACTTTTTTGATATATTATATATTTTTGAAAGCAATCTTTTATTATGGAATGTAAAATTTATTTTTATTAATGAAGAATATTAAGAATAAATCTTGTCCACTTTAGCTTTTTAAAGGCAATGCAGCAGACCCTGACTACAGGCTCATTGGAGCTGATGCAGTGACTGCCATAGAAATGATTGAGCACATGTTACCCCATGATCTGGAACGACTCATTCACACAGTATTTGGCTTTGTCAAACCTCGTGTTGCCGTATTCACTACTCCCAACGGAGATTTCAATGTCCTATTTAAGGCCCTGGAGAAAAATGGTCTGAGGAGGTTGGATCATTTCTTTGAGTGGAGCCGAGAGCAGTTTCATGATTGGTAATTTTTTTACATAGTTGTAATGCCACCAAAAACATTGCTTTCAAAATCTCACACATCACTGCACTGAATATCATAACAATGGTTCTAAAGTCTCAGATAACAGCAGACACATACTACTGCATACTAGGTACTGCTAGTGGATGAAAGATCTGGCAAAGGTGTGGTACTTCCCAGTGTGGACTCTTGCAGAAGAGGCCTACCAAGCCACCATTATTAATATAATGTACATCTCGAACCTATCTATGTACTACCATCTAATTCCCATGTGTGGAAGACAGACTTCCCGAAAACAGAATTAACTGAGTAATCATCTCCTCGAATTTGACTGGGGGACTTGTTTGCTCCCCATCATCAGCTGCTGAATAATGACAAGCTAATATCTAGTTTCTCTAATCCAGGTGTAGTAACATAGTGCTGCGATACCCACAGTACACAGTCTTGTGTAAAGGCATCGGTCCCGGCCCCAGCGGGACAAAGCACTTGGGTTGCTGTAGCCAAATGGCACTCTTCATAGCCAAAGATTACGTCAAACAACCAAATCTGAATCTCAACAGCATGGCATTGGTTTCAGGTATGACATTGCACATGTTTATTGTTTTGGATTTGCACGCTTTGTGCATTTAGCTAGTATCAAGTAATATATAATTTTTTAAATATTTCTTATTATACATTTTCATCAGCACAATCAACTCAAGTAGTAAGACTTTATGTTGTAATCAGCGTAACAAATAGTCATAATTCAGTTCATGAATAGTCAGAAAAATGCACCCTAGTCGATAAAACTCTAGTCATGAAAAAACACGTTAATTGTTATGGGTACTTTCTGACATTTATATATTTATGTTTACAGATTCTGTGTACCCGAATAGCATCAGCAATCTAGTCAGCAGCTGGGAAAGTATTCCGAATGAGGGTCTCATGATTGAACCACCACAAAAGTGAGTTACATTGTTAGCAACATTGTCACCTATTTTATAATAAAAGGTAGGTATAGTCCCATAAAATTATATTTTTGCATCGCCATACTGTCCATGTAGGGGAATTAGAAGCGTTGCATAAATCAGTGCAAATATAAAAGTCTGTTCAGATCAAGTTCACACGAGATGGCACAGCATTATTATACTGTGGCAGTGCATATCCTGTATACCCAGATACTCCCGTAACCATCTACCTTTCAGCGTCAACTCCTACTCTGAGCTGGTATATTCAGAGGAGTCCTCCATTACCCTTGTCCTGACCACATCCTCTCTATCATCCGACACAATCCCTTACCAAGAGAAAGCCTCTCAGTGTAACTTGGAAACGGAAGCGGGCAAGAATTACCTAATGTTTGACTATGAACAAATGTGCTATGACGTTGTTATCCCCAACAAGAAGATGGTTAATCGAGTGTATGATATTGAGGATGTCAATAGCAGGTTTGTTATGATTTTTGATGACCCAGGTGCAATGCCTGTCCATTACAGTTGCAGTGCCTCAATACTTTGCAGTGCAACACTTTGGGCGGAACTGCACTGCGCTGGCTCGCAATCTACAAACCATTAATGATATTGCAGTAAAAGTATTTCCATATATCAACGTAGCCCTTTGCGTTACAGGCTGAATTGCACAACGATGCAAGTGAACAAATTCTCAAAAACGACACAAAACTTGATGGCAAAGAACGAGTTGGACGCTTTAATTCATACCAGAGAGGTGGTCGACGAGATAAGACACCTCACCAAGATGTTGAATCTCAACAAAGATTGCAACAAACAAATAGAGAACGGCACTCACACGTGGTGCAATATAAATTGGGGTGAAAATGCGCCATATTGGAACCAATACTATGTCACAGTCAAGGAGTACACTCCATGTGGGGTCAGTTGCTGTTAATTCTTAAAAATTGAGCGTAGTCATTGTCGTCATTTTCACATAATTATATGATTTATAAAAAAGCAGAAAAAAGCAGTGGTAGCCTAGTGGGCGAACGTCCGCCTTCGAAAACGGAGGTGGCGAGTTCAAATCCCAGTGCGGGCACGTACCAATGTGTTTCTCGTTAAACATATGTACGTAATTATCACTCGCTTTTCGGTGAAGGAAAACATCGTGAGGAAACCAACATGCCCGAGAATTATTTCGGATATTATCCACCAATCCGGACTAGGCCCCCGTGGTGGAGTATGGCCTAACCCTCCTCACGATAGTGAGGGGAGGCCTTTGCCCAGCAGTGGGACAGTAACAGGCTGAATTCTCATATATTATTTATATTATTATCCCTTTTCCAATGATAATACTACTGTTAATTATGTCTTTATTTGGGAAAACGTCGCAATTCATTTCCATGCACTTAGCATGCTAGTAATATAGACGGAAGGTAGATCACTTACTATCAATTTATGGTAATTGAATTCAGTATAATCAGTTTGCAGTCTAGCACGTATTCATCAATGCTAATATTATAAATGCGAAAGTAGTAACTGTTTGTTTGTTATATTTTTACTAAACGACTGAACGATTCGTATATAATAAAATTTGATATAGAGATAGATTGGATCTTGGAGAAGTAAATAGAGACTATATCGCGATATACATAGTAGGCCGCGCGGACAACAGCTAGTTTTTTATAAGCCGTAAAAATCTTGTACACCATCAAAGTTATTTTCAGGCTAAATCCGACGAGGAACTCATACTAGACTTGATATTGGATGAAATAAACAGGCTGATAGATACACAAAGTGTTAATGAGTTGCCCGAGGCGCAGAGCAAGCTTCTGGTTCCCATTGAAAATCTGATGAAGGTTATAGCACATATCACCGATGATGTGGAAAAGGTCAAGTAAGTGTTTGTTCCATTTGTTTGTGGGGTTAAAGGGCCAGCTCAGTTAATTAGAGATTTGTATAATATAATTATTGTCGTCTGTTGTGGCAATCAGTGTACTTCGCATTACGCGTTTAGCGTAGTGGCTGAGCAATCTAACTTCTGCGCTTGGTGACGCGGGTTCGACTCCCGCCTGGAACAAATATTTGTGTGATATACAAATATTTGTTTCAGGTATGGGTGTTATGCGTATGTGAAATTATGTCTGTAAATGGTACCCACGACACAGAAAAATACTTGTGCGAGGCTACGTTAAAAAACAACTTGTTATTTTTTTTTGCTTTTCGTCATTTTTACCATGTTTCAAGTGATTCTGCTATTTGGAACGGAGACGAATCCAACTGAACAGATCATGAAAATCTGTCCAGCCGTTTTTGAGTTATAAATGGTGTATCCAACAAGACTGACGAAGTTAGATAAAATTAAACTGCACCAAATGCCACAAAAAGCCACAAAATCAAATGTCCACATGTTTTAATACAAGCGCCTTGTTACAGGGACCTACTGGAATGGAACGGGTACGAAGTCGTCGGAGACATGGTGATACATTCCCGACTCGTCGTAGACTGTGCTTCGGTCGGCACGCAGGACTACGACTCGCAAGATACCGACCTCTACTCCTCTGATGTAAAGACATTTACTTGATTCCATATTCTTTCGTCCACAATTTAGTGTAGGTTACCGAGGACTTTGACAGTTATTGCGGTGTGGTAAAGTGCCATTTTGTATGCATTTGTATGAAGGCAACGCACTGTGCCTTAGCAAATCGTATCGGGTCGGGTCCAGTATGTTATGTTTGTGTGCCATTATTAGAATGAATATTACTCGTATTACGTTAGTGTAAGGTCCTATTCTTGTATCTTAGCTCATAAGAATGTTTGAAGAAACTAAGTATTTTTAAATAAACAGTATGAAAATAACACGTCTTTGATAGATAACCCCTTTCAATAGAAATTCGCTTTATTACGTCAACCGATTCGATACGGTACCCTTATAAATGGGAAAGTTTGTGTATGTGAGTCACTAAACGCTCGAACAGCTGAACGAGTTTTGACAAAATTAATATGATACCCACGTCAGGTTTAGAAATAACACGTGGGTTTTTTTTCCTGGGGGCCTACCATGACGTCTTTATTGCGATCCAATTGAGGACCTAAACAGAATCGTTTCACTTTACATAATGGTAATACATGGCTTTCGGTATCATTTAGGTAGACGTCCATCCCTTTAGATTTAAAATAAAGCTAAATTGAGCGTCACGATATAAAAACAAGACGTCGTAGTACAAATAAGTAGCAAAACGATTCTGTTTAGGTCCTCAATTGGATCGCAATAAGACATCATGGTGAGCCCCCTGATCTGATCATCATTCACAGTTTCACTGAGTGCGAGTGCAGCAGCAAGGCACGGCTAGTCAGATAAATGGATGAGGTATTAATCAGCGATTTCTTTTTGCAGTGGGACGCCATAGATATTCGTTCCACTACTATGTCTGATGGGAGTACTCTTGTGCCGGATCATTACGGTTTGAACTATCAATTACTTCTAGTAGGTGTTGCGTTACCTAGTTTTAACTTTGGTTATAATTCTATCGATCTTAAATTCTTGAAAAACCAGCAGCGGAGTAGATTATATTATTATTAGTAGGTATAAAATGCAGAGATGTATATTTTATAGTCGCATAATATATAGGTACCTACCTACATCATAGGTGATAGTATAAAAAAACTGGTTCGTATGTCTTTGCAACACTGAAGAATATTACTTAAGACAATTTCAGGTAGGTACGTAAAGTTTAACTGTAGTGTTTAAGTTTCTACAAGTGCAATAAGTAAATTTTTACCATGTTGAACTAAACAAAATATCCATCTATAGCTCGTTTGTAATTATAATGGAGGTACCTGCTAAATTTAGTAATGATGACTAAGTAGGTACTTATAGGATTTTAGTTGTTTATAATTTGTTTAGGGGGCGTCCATAAATTACGTGAGGTGTTTTTTTTATTTTCTGCCCCTCCCTCCCCCCCTGGTGAGATGTCGTGAGATTTTATTCAACCCCCTCCCCCATCCCCCAATCTCAATTGAGATTTTTCAAAATGTGAGTTTCTTACGTAAACGCGTTGGATTGTTATTGTAAAAAGAAAAAAACAAATTTGCTTCATGCTTTTATTTACGACTAGTTAAGACTAGTAATCAATATTGCTGAGAGTTTAATTATAAGTGTAATAAAAATTTAACAATAGAATACTTAAATCGTAACTACTGTGATGAAAAAAAGAATATATACTCCTAACTAAAAAAATTGCGTGATATTTGCCGAGACCCCCCCCTCTCTCCAACGTAAGATTAGATGAGATTTGACTCGACCCCCTCCTCCCCTTAAACACCTCACGTAATTTATGGACGCCCCCTTACTGACTCTTGCAGCTCGATGCCTTCGTCGCGCACTTTACCAGAAACTACGGAAGTTGCGTTCGGTGCTTAGCGCTGACGAAGATATAACCGCCGAGCTAGACCTAGTAGTATGTCGCCTGATGAAGCTCGCTCTCCAGTCCAGTAGAGGCAAGCGGATTGAGTCTTTACTACTACACTGTTACTCGTTGCATATTTTTTTTATAGAAGAGTTCCCAACGAGTTACACTTGTGTAACAGTGTAACGAGTGTTTTTGTTTTGTTTTTGTGTAACGAGTTACACTTGTGTAACAGTGTAACGAGTGTTTTTGTTTTGTTTTTGTGTAACGAGTTACACTTGTGTAACAGTGTAACTCGATGGGAAAAAAACTCCCAACGTGTCACTGTGACCGGCTCTGGTGTGACTCGTCGGGAACCCACCATTTATGCTACCATTTATGCCAGAGTTGAACCAAGTTTCTTGCACGAAATTGTATTTGCCCTCTTTTTGGACTGTGCTGCCGTTTCATTGAGAAGATACGCAAGCGTATTATGTTGTTTCTGAGAGTTGTGTAGGCTCTTCATGGTTTTATCTATCTGCATGGCACTCGATCGCAAGAGATACTTGTGTCTCACAAATCGGCGTCGATAGGAACTATGAGAAGATTTTTCATAGTTCTCAATATTTATGTAAAATGGGGGTTATTTTTAAGGGCGCAATTCTCCACCGCCTACCACCTGGGTCCTATGCAAACTCTTGCACTTGTTGACTTTGACGGAGAAAACTATAGAGCGAAGGAAGAAGCGCTTTATCGAGAATTACCAACTAAAAGCCATCAACTGTGGTTAGTTATTAAATCTTAAGGTGCAGTGCGTATTATATTTAGTTTATTTTTATATTTAGCGAACGTTTTGAATAGATAGAAAATGTGTAAAGCCAGAAATCAGCACTATTCCGGCCAACGTTTTCAAAATAAGGTTGACCAAAAGTGTGACCTATACGTCTAATATTATTGTATCACCCCAGATGAGAAGTCAGAGGGAATGACTGCGTTGGAAAGAATTAAAAAAGATAATACTGCGTTAGTATTTTTGCTGTTACAATAATAATTGTTGTATTAATTACCTACTTCATGGTACTTCAATAAACTACGCGAGGCCCTTAATTTCATTACAGATCGAAAATTGTTGACAAGTACGAACATTTGGTAGAGCAATCAAGTAAGTTTTTATACAATTATACATATTATACCTATATACCTACCTACTTACTTGAGTTAGGATTATTTTTTATAAATAAAATAATTGTCATAAATGTATATTATTATGCCATATGAGTATTTTTAATTGTATATTTTTGATTATAGATGATATGGAAGAAGTTCGTGCTGATTATCGATTTGTAGATTTGGAAGTCGATAGTCTTAGCGTTTCTAGTGGTGATTTTGGAAATAGTAAGTGGATCTTATACAGGGTGTATCGGCAAGGTGTAGTAATATTGAAATGTGGGTATGTGTACCTGGTGATGAATCATTTGCCAGGGTACTAAAACCTGAAATCGATAATCGATTTTTTCACTCAAATTGACAAAATAACTAAATATTACAACCCTAACATGATACGGATGACGTCACGTTACGCCGGTCACACAACGCTTGCGCGATGCAGGATTTCTTAGAAACGGCCCTGGCGCCATCTAGTAATTTTTGGTGGAACTTTTACCACAACTTTACTTCTACACCTAGTTTTGTTTGAGTAATGCCGCCGCCGGCTAGAGGTGTACAGTCTTACCCAACTTATATGGTGCGTCGTGAATCTTCGTTCGCGCAGAAAATAAAGTATGGTCCGAAGATTAACGAAATAATGCTTAACACTTACAATCAACCTAAGATCACTATTATAAGGTTCATAATACACTGCAGCTGTTAGTTCCATCTCACTCATGCCACGCGGCGATCGCTAAGATGGCGGGGCGGCTGCCGACCAATAGCGGTCAATAGCATTTCCCGCGCTTTGAAAATTCATCTTCTGCGCAGGTAGAACTGCGATGTGCAACAGCTGCAGTGTATTATGAACCTTATAATAGTGATCTTAGGTTGATTGTAAGTGTTAAGCATTCTATCGTTAATCTTCGGACCATACTTTATTTTCTGCGCGAACGAAGATTCACGACGCACCATATAAGTTGGGTAAGACTGTACATGTTAGCCTATGCCTCAAGTTCACTGACATTGCCCAGCTGATAACTAGGGTTGAACGATGGTTAGTTTTGCAGTAAACTTTGACGTGTAATAATTCATTACCGTAACTACTTACAGATTTATAGTACCTCCAGACTACTTCGAAATATATGTATGTGTATGCGTAGTTTCAGTATGACTACACCTTGCTGTTACACCTTGTATAGTTTGTCAATTTTCTAGTTTTGGTGTATTATGTTCGTTGACTAAACTGTATTTTACAGACTACAACTACGTAGATAAGCCATGGGCAAATCTCATTGGTCTTGACTCAGCTTTAGTGGATGCGAACTTATTTGATTCCAAAAATGATGCGCCACAAGGAGAATCGAAACTTAAAAGAACTCAAGCTTGGGTAGAAGAAGATATTGAAGTAGTTCCCTATCCTTGTCACGGGGCTAATTTTGATAACAGTTCCATAGAAACAGATAAAAACGACGCTGAGGTCACTAAATATTATAAAAAGAGATACATGGGAAAGAAATGTATCGAACATAATTGTGTAATATGCAAAAAATCTCACTCAAAAGGATATACGCCGAATAGACCTGCAGAAAGAATCAAAGAAAGCACTAGTTATACGAAGTACTTGAACAAAGGGTCCCGTAAAAAGTCGGGTAGAAACAGTTTACGGCTCCATGCAAATAATAGATTTGTGTCGATCGATTCTAAGGCTTATAAGGTAAAACCTCGAAGAAAACAACGTAAAACTTTATATCCTACAAGTTCAAGACCAGTAAGTTGTTTCTGTATACACAATTAACAAGTTTCAATTTGCTGAATTTACGATTTTCATACAGACTGCACAATCAAAAATAGAGTTGTAAATTTCAGATATCGGCAGGTCTTATAGATGTATGCCGGATCGAGAATGTTATGGAATATTGTAATGGTTCTGTCGCTGGCGTTAAAGCCGGTGAAAGTATGACGTTACAGCAATTAAGACCTGAAGTAGCTGAAACAAAACAAAGCCTGCTAATAGACATAATTACGGAAGATACTCAAGAAACAATCGCATTACGCAGGACCATTGGAACAGATGTTGTTATTGATCCAATGTCACTTGAAGATGAAACGCTGATTCGAAGCTTTAGTAACACCGAGCTAAAAGAAGCCACCTTGTTCGAAAGGCATAACGTTGTACCTGAAGATGTCAATTCCCACACGATATTTTTATATGGTATTAATGTTATTGCTATATCATCTTCGTATATTTCGTTGTGAACTAAACTGAATAAATTTTACTATTGAATTAATTATAGATATTGATGAGCCTACAACATCAAAAGGTATTCGCCACACTGCCATGAACGTACAGTGCGGACCAGATACTACAGCGCCTAATGACTCGATGTTATCTGCCACTGCCACTACATCCTTTACTAGAATGCCTAAGATGTTTTCAGCTGGAATTAGAATTGGAGACTCCAATACTGACACTAACGTTATTATCGATTGTTGTACATGTACTTCAGATGGCATCGACAATAACAGTTACAAAACTATTTCACCAAGAGACAGATCCATTGGCATTGATATTAACGATTCCTACTCAGATATCAAGCAAATTGAAGTTTCAAATGTGGCTGCTTCTTTAACTAGGTCTTTAACCAGAATGGTGAATGTATATGCTGGTTCCAAAATTGAAGGGTCTAATATGAAATTGAGAAGCATTGATTCGGAACGGGAATCGGAAATGTTAGCAAATTCAATGTTATCTGCCACAACGTCACTGACCAGAATGTCTAAGATGTTCACAGTAGGATTTAAAATTACAGACTGCACTTCAAACGTTAAAATTAAAAGCAGTGATTATGGTACGTGCACTAATTTTATATACGATAGTTACAGTGTTTTACCACCAGAACAGTGTGTGCAAATTAAAACTAAAGATTCCTATTCAAATATGATAATGAAGCGAATTAAACTTTCTACCGTAACTACGAACCCGATGTTATCTGGTAGTACCTCCTTAACCAGGATGTCTAAGATGGTTACAATGGGAGTAAAAAGTAGAGAATCCATAACTAATACCAAAGTTAGGAGCCGTGGTTTTGAAAAATGCTTTGATGATTGCGATGATACTATCAAATCTGTTGTACCAGCAGAAAAAACTGTTGCTTTACCAATTCAAGATTACGAAACAGAAGTTTTAACAGTCCCAGCTTCCTCAATGTTATCGGCTACTACGTCTTTGGCTAGTATGCTTCAACAGTTGGAATGTTCAACAAATACTCAAGAGACTTCGTCCCCGCAGCCATTAACAAATAAACGAACATTACTTAAACCTAAACCAAAGGAAAAATATACTGGGGTTAAAGTTAAAGATTCCGACGCAAATCTGAAAAATCAAAAAGAACGTTTGAGAAATATTACCCAAGTCCACTATGATAGGTCAAAAGTTTCGTCGCCGCGACCAATTTCCAAAGACACAATGCTACTTAAATCTACACGTAAACTAAAATCTGTCGACTTTAAAATAAAAGATTGCAGCCCGAGAATGGAACGTCCAAGTAACGACGATAAATCAAATGCTTCGGGACCACTGTTTAATGAAACAGGTGTATTGCCTACTGATGTGAAAACTGACAATACAAAAACTGATATTTTTGAAAGCGTCGACAGCGGTACGGAAACTCCAATGCATCATAAAACAAGTTTGCAGAATAGTAATTTACAAATCATATCTGCCATCCAGAAAGCAGATGTTATTCCCGAACAACCATCTAATAAATACATAAAGACGAAGCTTTGCAATGGTGGCGTCCAAGTTCATAGTTACAGAGATAAAAGTATGTCTGAAGATATAATGTATCAAGGGGAATGGCAAAAAAATAGGCCGAAAATATTGACTAAGAAGAAATTGTTTAATTCTGTTGTCTCGACTAAAAGTTATGACCCAAGTTTAAAAAGAAAGGTAAAATCGAAAGAAAAGTTAAATAACCAGATTTCCGCTGATTTAAATAAATCAAAGGGGAAAGATTCCAGTAAAATTGAAATTAAACTACAAAGGAAACTCCCAGTAACAGTAACTGCGGCTAAAGCAAAGAAACCGTTTCGCAATATATTGAAGGTAAATAGTTTAATGGTATACGCATATTCCCTTTAACACTAGCATTATATTGTTTTCACACTAATACATTTTACTTTTAGGTACCTTCAAATATTACAATGAGGTATGCGTATTAAAGTATTTATATAATAATATTATTATGATCTAGACGGCATCGATTGACATTTTTAAAACTTTACAGTTCTGTGTCACCTAAGAAACCAAAACCAGGCGGAAGTGTAAAAAAACTTCCAATAAATCCAAACCTTACGGACACAAAAGATGATATTAGAAAACTCCAGAATATAAAGAATAAAAATTATATTCCTTTCTATTTGAAACAAAAGGTTTTAAAACGTGTTAGTGACAAAACTGAAGATTATTTAAATTTGAGCTTAGATTCTGCTAAATGTATCAACCAAATCAAGACCCCCAAACAATACGCCCCCAAAGCTTTGATCAGATCGAAAACAGAAGAAATTAAGCGAGATCTATTCAAGTTTCACACTTGTACTCCCATACCCCAATATGTTGTGCTTCGCAATGAAATAGAGCAAAACAAAAGTGGTACTGATAGACAGCAAATTCAACCTGCGTCAGACAGGGCAAAGAAAAGAAGTAATGTATCGAGACAGCGTTCAGTAAGCCCTGGTACCTCACCAAACAGCTCATCTTGCTCATCTCCAAGCAGCGTAGCAACAGTTAAAGCAGTGTCCTACCGACCCAAAAATGTTACCGACCATCGGCATTCGACTTCAGCTTATAAAAACAACGTGTTAACAAGTGGATCTGAGAGCACAACGCCTACGCCCGATAGAATGAGAAAGTTCACAAAAAGATCGAAAAGTGCCAAAATAACTGCAGATAAAGTGTCTGATAATAAGGAAAACATTCAGACTTCAAAGCAGCATAATATAGCCAAAAAAGACAGTACAATTAAATTTGATAAACGATCATTTTTGGGGAAAAAGAAAGAAGTTTACATTACACATTTGAAAGAAAGTCCGCCATTACAGTTAACAGTTAATACATTGTCTAAACACCAGTCGCAGAAATCCAATGCAAATCTATCAAAAGATAGTATAATTCAAAAGCGGTCATTGCATATACGTAGTCCCCCGCTATCGGAAAGGGCGTCTTTAAAATGTGATACTCCGTTACCGACAAATAATAATAAGAAAGTGTCTGAGCCTTCACAAACTTCTAATATGGTTCTGTTAATTGAACCACAAGCGCGTGGACTTCAAAGCTCCGATAGTCCAAATAGTGGTAATGTAAACCCTGTTAATCACCACTTGGTATCACATAGCCTTGATAGTTCTGTTACTGGAGCTGTCGAAAGTCAGGCTAGTAACATTATGGACGCCATGAAAGAACTAATTGATGAAACTTTGGATTTCATTGACGATCCGATGGACAGGTGCATTATTGATTCAGAGACAGTTATATTGAGCCCCGAAGATCTCCATTCGCGCATTGAAAGCGTATCCCCAGCAAGTTTTAAAACGACCATTTCTAACAACGAGAATACCAACGGTATACTGCAAGACGATATCGAATTTGCTTTGAACCGCTCATTTGACTCGACTCTTGGTAATGAGTCCGTATCGAACTTGGAAGACACGAGATTAACTGTGACCGACTTCGATGTGCTCTCGTACAAATCAGTTACGTCTACTTCAAAGATTTCAGACTATTTATCAGCGGAAAATGAGTCGCGCAGTTCTCCGAAACCTCCCGTATCACCTCGAAGTCCAACATCCGTACGTGATATATTTGAAAGACGAGATCAACCTTTTCAGCTGGCTCAATTACACGTAACTTCTTTTTCATGTTTGTTATCTGTTATTCGTTGTACTTACCATAATAATATAGCATACGAATACCAAGCGGTAGTGCTTTAGCGCGTTGAATGACTACTGAAAACTAAGATAACTAATATTTTATTTATATTTAAAATTAGTATACTTTGATTTTCCTTTCATAGCAACAGAATATGGCAGGAGCATTAGCTCAACAAGCCTTTAGTGGGTTTTCTATCAACGGAGACCCATGCCCGGGCGATCAACCTGATTTCATCAATTTTATAGACTCTGAAACTCGAAGCTTAGCATTGGACGTTGCGCGGCAAACAGTTAGTTAATGTTATACAATTTATAGTTATTTCATACCTTTGTTATACTTTACTTTGTGTATTTTTGGCCACTTACTTGCTATTAAATGACGAGGCAATAACGAGACTGACTGTCAAAGAATGTTGCCGAAACAGACCAAAATTGTTGCTTGGCGACAGAATTTCAACGTGAGGGTAGCTGGTAACCCGGCGAAAACTTGCTCTGAACCAAATGCTAACTATATTTCCCTTCATCGCAAACTAAAAAGGCGAATCTGGGCAATTTTGGGCGCTAAATAATTTCCCTTACTTGTGTGTTGCTCCCCCAATTGTTTTCCAGACGTCAGAAGAACTTTTAATATCAGGGCGATCTTCCGCAAGCTATCAGTCTTGTCTGTTGGATGAAGACGTTGTTGTACCAAATTGGCTCTACCGAATCATCAGTCAGCAACAAGCGGTTAATAACCTTTTTGTCTACACTAATATTATAAAGAGGAAAACTTATTTTGTTTGGTTGTAATGAATAGGCTCCGAAACTACTGAACCAATTTGAAAAAATCTTTCTCTGTTGGAAAGCTATGCTATCCCCGGGTGACATAGACTACCTTTTATCCCGTAAAAATTAACGGTTCCTGCGGGATAGCAGTTAACGCGGGTGAAACCGCGACGCGCTTCTAGTCGTTAATATTCGTGTATCTTTCGCTATCTCACAAATGTTAGGCGGGTTTAAGTCATTAGCAAAGAATTATGGTGTAGGTAGACAATAAAAGTTTACAAGTTAGTTTCTTTGTAGGAGGTAAGTCTTTATGGAAACATATTTGCTCTTTCCGTAAAACAAAGAAAAAAAAACACTTCTCGTAAACAATGACGATGGATTTCTACAGGCGATGAACGAGCCGGACGTACCGGCTGAGTTGATGCCGTTGGCGGTTATGGAGCCAATGTACGACGCTAACGGCAACCTGGTGGAACCGCCTGTGGCTGGGGCGGGGGCGGGGGACGGACGGGGCATGCACAGCGACCAGTCCCAGGATAGCTCCGGACGGGGCACCTCCATCAGCTCCAGTGATGCTTCATCCGGGCAACAGAGCGAGGTAAACAGATCGTTGTCATCGTCACAGCCCATTTCCGCCGACTGCTGAGCACGGCGAGATACTTTTTAGGGTTCCGTTCCCAAAGGGTAAAAAGGTTAAATAGTACATTACGATACATGCTGTCTAAGTAGTATATTAATACACGGCGGCGTGAAGTTACTAACTTGCTACTTGAAGTTGCTAACCGCCGTGTATTTAATAGACTTACTTACGCAGCGAGTATCGTATACTATTTTATAGCACGTGCGACATAAACCCGCCATCTATTTAATTTATTTAAAAATAATCTCCTAATTAATGCAATGAAAAGATGATCATTTGACTCTTAGTAATAAACACACAAGTTTTAATGTGGGTAGGTTGACATTCCACCAGTAGAGAACGGGAAAACACAATTTACACCTACCCGTATCACTTCTAGATTTGTTATTTTAGGTTATTAGTATTTTTAGATGCATATCTATTGTTCGTGGATTGCTTAATGTGATATTGTTTTAGATTTAATATTGTTCACTTTAAATAATAGTCAAACAGGTTTCAATTAAAAAACAGTGAAAAATATAAATATTGTAGGGCTTCATTTTGTAACCAAATCTTTATCGTAACGTGAATACCTACTTAATATAGGAATCTGTGATTGATCTGGTTTGTGCATAAATGTATTCACTATGAGACTATATTTTATAATATTAGATTATGGTGTATAATAATTGAAAGTGTGTGTATTCAGTGAAAATGCAACATTTCTAAATCAAGTAGGTATTCTTATGTTTCAATAATTATATAATCGGATAAGAAATTTTATAACAAAGATACAGAGTACGGTTAATATCGCTAACTTAGGTATAGCGTTTCAACGTAATAAGTAATATTGTACGACGAAGACCAAAATGAAAACATGCAGAAATATGGCGCCAAAGACATTGGCGTTTCGGTCCCACACGTTACAGGTTATACGTATCTTCTCTTGCTTACTATGTGTTTGTGAGTGGTGTAAAAATGTGTGACTGATTAGCTTTGGTTCAGTATAACACTCGCAACGATGGGTATATTCTTAAACGGTGTGAAGTTAGTGAACATCAGGCCGTTTAAAAATGTGCTACTTTGAACAGCGCAAAGTGTGACCTAAGTGCGGGTTTAGGTCGCACGGTGCTATAAAATTACTAAGACTTCGCTATCCATCCATCTGTCTGTCCGCCTGTCACCACGCTGTATCTCATGAACCGTGATAGTAAGACAGTTGAAATTTTCACAGATGATGTTTCTGTTGCCGCTATAACTACAAGTCCTAAAAACAGAATAACAAATATTCAAGGGGGCTCGCATACAATAGACGTGATTTTTTTTGCTTTTTTATAGATATAGGCACGGAACCCTGTGTGCGCTAGTACGCCTCGCACTTTATTATTTGATATTACTGAGCGAGAAGACAAGCACGTCTTTCGGCTACTTGGTCATTCGACTGACACTCAGAAGTTATACCTGATACAGTGTTCCATTTTCTAATTTATTGTTGTTTGAGGCAGCAACGGCTTCTGATGTGGTTTCACGATATGGATCGGGACGAATTTCTAATTATTTTGGAGCGTATCTACTTTTTGTGGATACTATAGAATCAAAACAAAAAACATTCCTCTTTAATGTTGGTGTTTCCTCGTGTTCCAGGCGATTCTGATAGACCCTTCATCTTTCGTGGCTCAGTTTGAACGGGTGCGGGACGCCGTCGAGACATCAGTTGTGCTAGCCATTAATGACATCACAGAAAATAATGCCACGAGCAGTAGACAAGGTGAAATATGTTAAAAAAAAGATTCCATGCATAATTCTGGAATAATCTAATGTCTTAGTGCTCGATCACGGTAACTAGCGGGCGCGGGCGCGGTGGACGTGGCTGTGCGTATTGTACGTGAACACTTGTATATCCCTACTATGTTTATATATCGCGCCTGCGCACGCTTGTTACCGTGATCGAGCACGCGCGCTTCTCAGTCCGAGATATGCCTAAAAGTTTATAGAATAACAATCCTTTTACGGCGCTGATACTCTTTACTCAAATTTTTTTCACATTCGTGGCTTTCTAAACGCGTTATCAGCTTGACCTAGTTATGAGGGTTTAAAGCTTGTCAGAATGGCTACAGACGTCTACGAAACTTGTTTGTTTGACAGTACTTCTAGTTGGCGACCGTTTGTTATACTGATCATTAGATTACCCCACCTTTTTGAAGTGAAACTTCTAATGCGACTTCCAACAAGCTTGCATTACCGAAACGTTCAACGCTCCTGGGGAGGGGGAATAGAAAGAGACAGAGCGAGAGTAAATTACGAACATTCACTTCTTCCCCGCGGAGGGCCTCCACGCACAATTTTTTTCTTTTCTTAGGTCCCATCGAGGTGGATTCGCGCAGCTTCAGCCGCGGTGAGTCGCGTCGGATCGCGCGCGCTCGCCCCGCCCCCACCGCGAGCGACGTCGACGCAGACGTCAGCTCGCTCGACACCGACGCCGACGCGCACGATTCCGAGAACTGACGTCAACGTGTTGTTCTATAATGACAGTCTCAAGGTATTTGGTTCCAAAGTTTTATATTGAGGTCGAAATCGACAGTGATGAGTTTGCTCGTATGAAATGTATTATCGACGGTGGCTTTAATAAATTATTTGTAAATTTTCTTTGAGGCTTTTGTCTTTATTTCTTTCTTTCTTAAAGTTTGAAGAATTTGTTGTTTGACGAGGTGTAGGGTGGAAATGAACACGTCATGTCGAGGAAATTTCTTTTTTTTTGCATTTATTCGTATTGTACAATCTTATAATGATTCATTCTGCAAAATTTTACAGGCGAGCAAGAATTCATATATAAAACATCAGCTCTTTCGTATTGTACATAACCATTTTACCAGTATAGGTGAAAACATGCGTATAGTTTTTTTAGTTTTAGGATAATAAATTACTTAAATACTAATTTTAAGTTTGGTTCTTTATTAATACAATATCAATAGGATTGCACTATCCTGTAAAGTTTGGAACGTACCAAAAACATACTATGGTGCTCTCTCGACGCCGATGAACTTTCTATGCTAAATATAGGTACAATGATAACGTTCAATATAAAAACATGAACTTCGTGAAGCGATTATTACATTGATACAAGGCAGGCATGATAATTATTGGATTCAGACTTTCTCATCTCACTTCTAAATAGTAACTTGACACAGATATAAGTAACGAGCACACGAACTTATTGTTTGAAACTCACTTAATTAATGCAGTACAAATATCTTAGGCGTAATATTTGTCTGTGGCGACGGAGATCCGCAATCGGTGGTTCCTCTGCGACATCCGTAATCAGGAAGTGAGCTAAGAGAGTAATCGTCATAACTTTATAGAATTTATTAAATATTTCGTTTATAAATAATGCTGGTGATATCATAAGTCGTGTTTTTTTATATCAAAATATGAAAGTCAATCGGAAATTAATGGACTCAACCATCGCTCCCTACGGTATCAGTGTGGTGACGTTATTACCGAACGATACAAACGTATAAGAACAATTGAAACGCCATTCTTATTCTGTAGTAGTTAAGGTAACCATTACATCGATTATCCATCATTATTTTAAGGCAGTGAAACACCCAACTCAAATTCAAGGACAGTTGGGGACGAGATTACCTAGCTAACATTAATTAGTAACATATCACTAGACATTTTCACATGCGACCTCTACACGACGGCCGCGTTATAATTTACAATATTTACACATCTTACACGTATGTTAGTGCTACGCCGTAAGAGGGGCCACAATACACACTTAAGCGGAACGCACTCGGTTACTCTAACTCCACTCAGTCATCGAAAGTCCATCGGCTTATTGTATCATCCTAACACCTCGATTACAAATGACAAAACGCAAAATACTCATACTTCTATACAATAACAATATAAATATTTTTTCCATAAGTCAAACTCGATAAATGATAAAACTACATAGAAGAAAATCTAACACTCTGAATCGAGGGCAACAAGTTTATTATATCTGTGAGACACGCATTCCTTTCCGAACACTTTATAAAAACAATGGGTTTATTTTTATTACGTCTAGATTAGCGTTGTAATTATAACATTAATAATTATATCAATTATTCGAAACGATCGATTCACGTTACAAAGGTTTCAACGGAATCGTGAAAACTGGCACGTAGGTATAACAAATCCAATAGTAATATCATGTACATCACTGCACGAAATTACGAGAGCTGCATTCCAGCGCAGGCAATTTTGTAAATATATTGCAAGTAAATATATAACAAAGATAAATAATATAAAGCTATAACCCGACCCTTTCCTTGCAACGAACACCAGCGACCGAAATATTGAAAATATTCGATACTAAAATTAAAGCTACATTTAGCTAGCCGTGTGTTTGCGAAGGAATCTGCGTTTAACAGTGCTAAAATCCGTAGGTAAAATATTATAACGTTCGTAGCATATTATACATTCAGGTACACAGTTTTCTATTGCTTTGTTTGTATTAGTAAATCTATTTCGTTGAAAGAGTGTAGAAAAATAGATAGAATTGCGTGTTGCGCAGAATATAAAGTTTACATTTGGTACATAGAAAATTAACAATGTATATACGCTTCTAGTTGACGTTATTTGAATGTTTGATTTTGTTTCTAATTCAAGTGCCAATATTTTTCAGGCATCGCTTGTTACAGTGCAAACGTCAACTTGAGTCGTAGTATCTATAATAATATATAATATAAATAACAATAGGAAATATTTAACACACATTGCAATCATGATACGGGTATTTGCTAAGAGAGACAGTGCTTTGCGAATATCTGGGTAACAGAATCTGCTTATTAAATCTACTATAAATCTTTCTTTCTTTAAGTAAAATTTGCAAGTAACAGTTCCTTCCCAAATACGCGGCATTTCTAAGACAAATGAACAACTTTCGTTTGCAGTCACTCAGTTCTAATAATATTCTCATTTTTCCACATGTTATCACAGAAAATTATGTATTTACAATTTTGTCGTACTAAAGTGATGTACGTAGCCTACATCATGCTTTGCAACAAATGTTCTTATGACGCTGAACGATTACAACTTTGAATGCGACTATTGAGCCAATGGTTACCCTGAATGATTTGTATGTTGTTAAGCCATGTTAAATGAAGCATTCAGATTTTACAGCTCATGAATTGGAAAGTGTGGTTTATAATTTTTTTGTTGTTTTGCTCTATGATATAGATATTGGATAGGTACTTTCGTAATGGATGTTTAGGTTCCAATCTATAACGCGCTTTGTAGAAAAGAGAGTTTGAAAAAGTTCGTCCTATTTATTATAAAAAGAAGTAACTTATAAAACCAGTGGATTAGGAATGTTTAAAATAGCTTCGTAGAGAACAAATTGACTTCATGGTTGTGAAATTTATCAAGGGTCGAAAATAGAGTTAATTCATAATTTGAGCTCAATAGTCGCATCAGAGAGGACATCTAACAAGTGACTAATAATGATAATGCAATGACAAAATATCCAATGGGACGAGGACGAATAACGGACATAAATATTTAAATATAACCTACAGTCGCCAGCAGAATTGGTTCAGTTCGTTTAAAAATCTTACTATAGCTTAAATTCATAACATTACTGAAAAACTGTTGGCAATTATTCATTATTTTATCTATAGTAGTCAACAAAACCAATTCTCTTGTAGACTGTTTCATAATTTATTTGATTTTGTGCCTGGTGCATTTTTTATTTAATTTTATCGTCGATCTTACAGCCAAAGTTAGAGTAACTAGTTACTTTACTTGTTTGGATATTTGGCGCCCACCGTGGGGCTAGAGTACTTTTTTGAAATACAATTTAAGAATTTCGTTCATTTAAAAAATACAGGCATATAGCGTTTTTTATTTTAAATATTGCCCCATATGTATAACTTTCGATTTTCATAAATTTAATTAGAAATTCAGATGTGACAACTATTGGCGATCGTGTCGACATAAGTAGTGAGTTAACTTTGGCGCCCAACGTGGAGCTGGACCTTCCCTTCCCAAAATTAAATCAAACCTAAGTTCAGTGTTCAATTTTTCATTGATGACCCATATTTATTTCGTGGAATTAATTAAAATTTGTAGTGTTCATTATTTAGGCACCTATAGTTAAATAGACACTCCAAGGAACAGTTCACAGATTATGTCGACGATATCACGCGTTGGCTGTTATTTATAAGAAAGAGTATCATTGTCGTTCCTATAACTAATGTCGAAGCGTATAGAAAATTCTTGCTCCAATAGTTTAAAGGCCTCTTCCAAAAGCTTTTCCTCAGAATTACTTACGGACGATACTCTCTCTTACGCCATATTTAAATCGAGAACAATGTTTTTTATCGACATATTAATAGTTGTATTGTAACCAGGCGACAAAATCTAAATAATATAATTATTACACGATTAACAACTTGGGTAGTAATTTAATGCAGAAATATATTTTCAAAGTTTACATATAATTCATTTTATTTAGTTTAATCGTATTTAAATTTAAAATATAACGTAGGTATAAAGCACTTGGGGGAAGGACAGCAAATTCAATAAAAAATGTTTATTTATTTAGTATAATATTAACTAAGTAAAAATTATTCACTATGTAAATATTTTATACAATACTAGTATTAATTTGTCCGACGATGAATTCCTAGTGTTCTCTCAACGTCTAAGTGGAACATGAAACGGTGTCGAGTGCGGCGCGAGCGCAGGCGCCGCGAGCCGCGCCGCCCGCCGCCCGCCCATAGCCAATATTGTAACGTTATGTAGTGCAAATTTAATATAGAAAGTTTACTTTTACGATACAGACTAATAATTTCATTTATGTAAAAATCCTAGCGCAAACGATTCGCCTGGCACCGTTTCATCATTCGATCACCTTAACCGTAATATAAATCAAAGAGTAAAATTTTAGCGAATTAAAAATTAAATTTTCCAAAACTTTGTAAATTCTAGAATTTGGATATAGCTCGCGGATGCGCGGCGGGCGCGCGGGCGCGAGCGCCGCTCCGGGAGGGACGTCCAAAATCCTGAGCAACGATAGTCGTCTATTTACACACGTACGCTGAGTAAAAAACGAGATCGTCCTCGCGGCGGCGCGCGGGCGTCAGATGGTGTGCGGAACGGGCGCGCGCGGGCCCCGCGGGGAGCGCGCGCGGCGGCGCCGCTAGCACCAGTCGTCCTCGTCGGAGTCGGAGTGGCGCGCGCGCGGCTTGTACCCGTTGGGCAGGCGCGGCGCGTGCGCCGGCGCGGGCGACGGCAGCGCGCGCGCCGCGCCGCCGCGCCCCAGCGCCAGCGCCGCCTCGTAGCTGAGCGGCGCCTCGTACCCGCGCGCCGCCCGCTCCGACTCGTAGCCCCGCCCGCGTCTGCAACCAGACCCCGCATTAACGTTCTTTCTATCCGGCTGCGCGTGGTCACTTCGGTCCGGTCTGTGGGTTCAATCAAACATGGAGTCCTTTTGAGTGTCATCGCGTTTACTTGTAATGCTTTCGCAGCAGCAAATTATCGGCCCGCACTGTTCACACACTTGTGGCAAATGCTCGTCCTGCGACTGCCCTTATTGAGGAGTCTCAGCTAAGAGGCTGACTTCATCACTGCATTAAAAACATTTAAGCACGTTCATTTCTAATACAACAAGCATCAATCGTATACGGTTAAATCATGCCATTGGCTCACCTTTCTCTAGATCTATAGTCTCGGTGTATCAGTCTTTCAACTTCTCGGCCGTACTCGTACTCGTCATGTAGAGGCTCCACGGGTTCACGTAACGTGTGTGTATGCCTCAATGATAACTGAAAGTTTAAATAGAGCAGTCTATAGAAGATCGTCTGTGATACGTAAGCGTGTAAGCTGTAAGCGAAGAGGATGAATGACTTACGTGCGAAGGACTGTGGCTGATTCTGGCGAAGGGCGGGTGCTGCTTTGCACTTTGGACGTGCAGCGTGGACGGCTTGGTGGGCGTGGGCGGCAGCTGGCGGCCGCGGCCGCGCCGCGCTCCCTCCCGCTCCCACGACCGGTCGCGCCACTCGCGCCACTCGCGCTCCCGCTCCCCGCCTCCGCCTGCCGGGACCCACACTACCCGACTGAATCATTTCGAAAGTCCACTCCGCGCACATATCCGTACCTCAACACTTACCCCCGTACCGTTAGTCGTTACGTCCAAATTTCTTTCACTCGACCTTTGCTGAGAGACCGCGAAACACCACCCAAAAGTTCCTCATGTTTGGTATCGTTAGTTGAACTTTCGAGGTTCCTCGGTACTCCATTTTAACACAATAGATCGTAGAGAAACGGCTTCGAAAAATCCTCAAGGTGCGTCGCGCGGTACCTTGAGTTGACAGATGGCTCGTTTCCTTCGTACGAGGATTATTGTCAAGGAATAACCGAGTGGAGGAAATTTTGCCAACTAACGATACCAAAACAGGCAAGTGACGTTGAGTGGAGCGAAAGAAATTTGGAGGTAACGATTAACGAAAAGGGGGTCAGATTTTGTCGACTGCTTGCTGTTACTAGCCGCAAGATTCAGCGCCACCTACTTGAACTTTAATTCGCCGTAACGCTCTCAAGTAATTATTATTTTGCAGGTTACTGCGTATGTTCTGATAATACTTGAAATTGTATTATATAATAATATTAATGCTGAGGTACAGATATATAACAAATAAGGCCCTTTGATAATAATGCACATTTTTTATATTGAAAAAACCTGAACGAATGTGAAAAGATTTTCAAAGAAATGCATTATTAACAGATGACCCACCACTTAAATACAAATGGGCATGATATAACTTGCACGATGGATGCACACAAACAAAGAGTTAGGGTCGTATCCAATATATCGTTGCGGTAACAGGTGTGCAAACAATTTCCTTTAGTTTAATCGCTTTTTATCTAAGCTTGCGTAGCTGTACGACACAAAGCCAAGGTCTCGTCAACATTCAATTCAACATCAATAGCCACTAGCAAAGGGTCGTAAGTCTCACTCAACTTAGTCTGCAATTTAGTTAAAAAATGGCAATGCTTTATTCAATTCAGACCCTTTGCTTTACAAACACGGCACTAATCAGAGATAATCAATTTGGAATTTCCACTTTTGTGAAAGTACAAATTGGTTAAGATCACATTTTCAAATCTGACCATTGTTATAAGCTTGTGGAGGGGTTAGGTTCACTTCACACGTGTCGATTGACGTAATGAAAGTGTAGTGTCGATCAAGAAGCGTTATGGATCATACGTTGACGTGTAGGATAGGATTGTTTATGCGTAAACCACTGCATTGTTGAGGCTCACGTGTAAACTGAGTGCTACTGGCACCTCGATATCGATTGAAACCACGTTTTTGCATTCTGAATAACTTCACTATTCGCAACTTAAGTCCTGTTAAGTCTAGGTACCTTGTTACGGCAATCCGGTATAACGCATTGTGTGAAAGTTACAGTGATCGTGCGACGCGATCAAAAGTTACTCATCTGGACCAGATGGATGTTCAATAACAGTTATGCGCATAGATCTTTATGCGTATTACTGAAGTACAGCTTTTTAGCTAAACATCCGAATTACCAACCATCAGTCATATCTGGCCATCATGAGATAACTGGTCTACTCATGGGATGGAAATCAACCAGCTGATTAGATTACTTTGATTATTGGGGAACATCCGTATGTTTCAAAATAGCAGCAGCCTACCAGTAGATGAGATATGAATACTCATCACAGTACGTGGTTTCAACAAATGCCATGGTGACAGCTACATCTCATGTGCGTCTGTAGTGTGTGGCGAGTGAATCTCACCGTAGGCGTAGGTGTAGCGGTGTGGCGGGCTGGGCGACCACGAGGGCTGGCTGGGATGGTAGGGCGTCGGATACGGCGTCCTCCACTGCCGCCCTGCCGTCAGGAATACCTTCATGTACCTTCCTACACGCTACCTACTTACGCTCGGAGCATTGAATCGGCGCCAAGTTTCCAACACTTATCAAAATGACGCAGTTCGATGCCTGCAGATTGGATCGATTCTTCTCAATTCATTTTCACCACTCTATAGTTACACAGAAAAGTTACACAACAGAGAAAATCAATTGCCTACAGATTTGCACTATTTTGCCATCAAGGTATAGGAGTCGTAGAGGTAGACGCGTGAACTCGTGAGACGAAAATGGTAGGATCACATGACAAGTATTATGGTGTAATTTTACTGACTGATTATGCGTTGCCTCGAATTATAACGGCACAGGCTTTTATGTTAGTGCGCGTGTTATTCCATGAAACTCAAACAAATCTATAGGCAGCTGTTAGTGGGCATATTGAACAGATATCTGGTTCTTACTTCGTTGAGAGTTTAGTATCATTGTACGAATCATTGAGTACAATCAACACCTACCTATGGTCAAATTGGTCGCATGTGTTAGCTACGACAATCTAGCTAAACTGCACGACTCATTACACACTTGATATGAAAACAATTCTAAGCTTTTGCATGCTGCATGATCCATGGACGTAAGTTGAAGTGCATGCGTCTGAGCTTCTGTATTGGGAGCCTTTGAAGAAAGCGTTCAAGTTATGTGCAAATGAATTTGTTTTACTGGGCACTGACTTAGCATGCAGCAGGCAAAATGAAATTTAATTCTATGGAAGAAAAAGTACATTTTTATTTTGATCACATAAGTCCAATTAGTGCTTATATTTTACACTAAAATGTTTCTATGATTGACACACATTTTCGTGCCAATCTTGTGTTCTGACATAAGCCTTGTCATTTATCTGAATTAGGACTTGAGCAAATGCAAGAGTAATCTGAAAGTTTCCACTATGTAGCTACAATATTACAGAACTAGACACTCCAAAATATTATTCTATGTATCTAAATTAACAGTATTGTAGCATATCGCTCTCTCAAACATCTCTTATATCTACGACTACAAACATGGGTATCTAAAAGCTACATTTAAGCTAGACGGTTTCAGTAAGTATTTCTCACCAAACCTCTATAACGTCATGGGAAGAAAAATGTTTGCAAAACTGTTTGGAGTCAATCAAGCTGGATTACGTAACGGTTTGTCGCATAGTATAAAATGATAAATAACTACAGGAAAGTAATGAATGTAAAAGATGCGTATAGCTTGTAGAAATGTTAGAAAAACTTGCTGTGGCGTAGGTATTGTTTAGAACCCAACTTTTCGTAATATTTGCGGTAGGTATCATCAAGCCATGAATGCAAATCTGCTGATTCAACTAATAGAAAGTAGGTAGGTAATAAAATTGAAATCTATTTGAACATGATATCTATTTGACTCTACACTAACGTTGGGTTTGATTTACTTCAGAATTAATCACTAATGAGGCCGAGTTGTATATACAAAATAAAGGTATATCTAAGGATTAGACCGGTCATCAGCAGATTCACATCGCTCAGAAATGGAGAATCGTATCCGTGTCTAAGTTGAATAGGAAAGTTTACGTACCATGCGATGGATGGTAGTGGTGCGGCGCCCGGTGTGCTCGCCCGTGCCCGTGTCTCTGGTGCTCGTGCTTCACTATCTCCACGACATTGCTCACGGTATCCGAGAAGCCGATGTCGTGGTGATAGCCACCGTAGTGGCCACGCCTTCGCGGGCTTGGTGTCCGTCTGCAAAACCGCCACGGTTTATCCATAACCTTCACAATAAGGGCGCGATTCGAAAGCGCGGGGCGACCGAGACCATCTCGCAAGTACACTGTTCAACACAAGAGGAGTCTTGTTGAATCTTTGTAAAAGCCACTCTTAGTTGGCCTTTCTACGACGTACAAAGTGCAAGTTTTTCTGTTTATAAGCTCTATTTTTCCCTTTATACGAGTATGATAGTTTCAACCCCGCGCCTCCGAAATATAGGCCCGTCACCATCCAGCATGCCAGTACAGAACATGCGACATTCAGGGTACGAAAGTAAGGAGGTATCTGTGAGTATGTTAATAGAAGGGTAGATCTGGAATTGATATAACGATTAGTTGGTTACGATTATCACGTGCATGGTGAACATGAACATACCTACCATTTTTGACTACGATAACTTTGAGATCGATCTCTTCATCGATGGCGCTATAAAAAACAAAGAGGAAATAACAAAAACGAAATAATAGGTAAACAAAATTTTGAGCACGGCATATGGTAATACGTACCTTAAACTTGAAGATCTGCCGTGGTGGCCATTTTGGTAAGCTGAGTGTGGCGGCTGTAACCTTGCTTCATCCAACGACTCCATGGAAGCATGGTGAGACCCTTGGAGTTCCAAAACCTAAAACATTCCGTTTATTACCAACAGTTTTTCCAAAACAAACTAAGAGGCTATTGATTATAATGCGAACTGTAAGGCATTTCGCTGTCCCATATTTACAAAATGTTATTATAATATAATGCAATGCATGCACAGTTGACGTGCGTGTAATTGCGTTCATGCAACAAACCGTGCTGTCTGTGCGTGGATCAAAAACATTATACTTACCAATGTTTCCAATGCTAAATCTAATGACTATTTTCATGCTATATTTATGCATATATATGCTATATATATATGGGTAAGAAATATCTCATGCAATCGCTAGTATGTAGGTATAAGGCATTAATATGTATGGGTTGTTGGGTAGATGTCTTTAGGTAAATGTAGTAGGTAAATGTATCGGTGTAATGTTGGGTAAACCATGACTGTCATGTTGGGTATGTAATGTATTTTTGGTTCGTGGAGTGCTTTGAATGAGACGGGGAATCATGTTAGACCAACATCCCTATTAGTCGTTATTATTTCAAACCATTCCCTATTTTATCTCGAGATAAAATTACGGACATAAATATTCTACGATTAGAAAGAAAATCAACTATTACGATAAATTTTTACCTAAACATCAACAACCATCTGTAAACTCAAAAACGTTTACGATTAATAATCGAAGAATTGTTACAACATAACAGATGAAACTATGTTATGAGCCTAAGGCCCTATATTACTCGTTACACCACTTCACCTAAAACAATAATAGTTAAATCTAATTTTACACAAATGTAATTAATAAATGATCATAGTTTCACGTCGGTAAACACCCAAACAAAACTTCCAACATAATGTTCAATACAACATCAACTCTATCTATACTGTAGATGCATCGATGTGGTCTATTATCGAGAGGGGGTTATAACCCCTTCAGCGTAGACATAACCATCTTTAAAACCAACATCACTTATTGCTTTAAAAATTGGCCAATTGGTTTCTTTAAATGGAATTGGAACTAGAATTTTGGTTGCGAAATGATATTGGTGGGTACATCGATTGCACTTGACAATAGCTATATGGCTTGGTTGACTGGATATACGACAATAATGATCGGATCAAACTTTTCACCCATGGGGATAAGGTATTCACCTTTTTACTGTTCCTGTAACAAAAGAAAGATATTATTAATATTCATTCGCGCACGTGTTGAGTCATTGTCTTATTTTAAAATCGTTTAACTTTTTTGTGGAAAACAAACTGAATAAGCTTCATCTTTTTCATCTTTTTGAGAATCTTTTTCACCTACTTTGTATGTCTTAACAGTATGTACGTAATCGTGATAGCCGCGCAAAAGTCACTTCCATTTTCTGCTTTGTCAAAACCCACATGGAATTCACAAATAAAATTGAAGAAAAATAACGCGCTAACGTTATGATGGTTGAAAGTACTTATTATAACATGAACAGGTATATCCAAACTATCCAAACATAAGTACGGACGTAACATTCAATGTACCACTAGCATTGATCAATTATAACTCGATTTTAGTGGCTCAAATACGTACACAAAAAAGGAATAAGTACTCACTTGAGTGATTTTCTGGTGTTGCGCTGCCTGGCGAGGTCGGCTAGCGTGTGCGGATCATCCTGGTGTCCATCGGCGGGCGTCGGCGCGGGTCCCTCGTGGCTCAGCGAGCCGGTGCGCGAGCCCGGCCCCAGCCCCGCCGCCACGTCCAGCAAGCATTTAAAGAACGACCCCTTCTGCACCCGCCCACCAATCACACACCCGCCACGCACACTTGCGCATGCTCATGTCACACGGCCTCTATTAAAGAGGACCGGGACCCGACACTATCTAAAGCAGGGTTTCCCAACCTTTTTTGCATGGTGCCCCCCAGGGGTATAAAAAAAAATTCATGCCTCCCTATATTTTTCTTTGGCGCAGTTTTGTTTATCATTGTCCATTGACATTGACAGGTAGATATTTTGAGAAATTGTTTTATTTTATTTCAAGTGCTTGATAGAACGAAATAGTGGTAAAGTGTAGTAGTTAGTTCGGCCGATTGGAACTAGGTAACGCGACTACATCTGTGTGTAAGTGTTTTAAATAATAAACAATGATAATTAGATTAAAATATCCAAACACTTCATGCCCCCCCTAAGATCTCTCTACGCCCCCCCAGGGGGGCACGCCCCACCGGTTGGGAAGTCCTGACCTAAAGCCTACATGAGTTTGCGCAAACATTCCATACACGCCCATCCTGGAGGATCTTTATCGTGAATCAGAAATGTGTCATTGTTATGTGTACAAAGAACTCCAGGCGATGGACATGGTACACCTAATAGTAAACTGATGTTTCTCTGTAGTGTTTGTGAAGATGAATGCGGCTACGGGTCTCTGAGAAAGTAACTATTTGTATGCACATTAGACTGGTTTGTATTCGCATGGTCTGTATAATGTCGAGTATATTATGTCTGCAGAATCGGGTCACATGATTATAAAAGGCAAAAGAGCTGTAAATAATAAAGCATTTTATGTTGTAGAATATGTGCTAAATATAAAATCATGTGCTATTAGATTGAAGCCAGAGGCATGATGGTCAGTGGAAGATTTCAATTCAATCGTATCGACTTGCAATCAATAAAATGTTATTGTTTGTTCTGCAGCATGCGCAGACTTGAGAAACATAGTATTTCATCTTCTTTCAAATGCTAGTATATTACAAAAGTAATAAGGAGGCAAAAAAGAGCAGAGTTAAGAAGCATATCTTTTCTTGTCCTAGGCTTCTAAAATGATAAGTATTATATATTGATTGAGCCAAAATGTAATTAAAATCAAATAACAATTAAAAGCCATAGAAAAATAAATTTATTGACACCTAATTGAAAACTGAACCATGCATAATAAGAAAGATTACAAAGGGCATCAAACAGTAAATAGTCAGTAAAAACACAATGCTAGGTATCCAATACATTTTCCAAATAATAGCAAATAGGTAGGAAAATATAAGGATACCAATGGAGACGATAATTGAATACTACGAAAGGACGATACTAATATTCTAGGAAAAGTATCAACAGAGGGTTACGCAGACAGTACAGACACACTTTGCTACTACTTATATTTTGCAACTATAGGACAGGTTGTGGTTTACGAAGCCCCCATGGACATTTGAGAAACAAAAATGTGCCAGACACGCACAGATTTGCCTAAACTAGTAATCATTAAAGTGCTTACTATTGTCTAATTCTATTTTTTATTTATTATCATTTCCACTAAACTACTGTTTTTATTATGTGATCAATTCAAGAAACTTTCTTTAAATGACCATTCTGATTACTATGTTCTTTTTTTAATGTTATCGCGTCTTTGCTGAATTCATTATTAAAAATATATTAAAACACGATGCGAGGCAAATTTATGATCAACAAACATAATCAAGAATAGTGCAAGAAAAAGTAGTTTAAGTTTCGTTCCGTAAAATATATTAATACTACCGGCTGATTGGCCGTAGGGCTATTCTCGGTGAAAGCCTGAAAAGTAAACCACCAATGTAGTCGACTCGTTGAGAGTCGATTTCAACTAAAGTGACTCTGCATTGTTGTTATCGTATCGTTTTATAAATAGAGCCAATTTTTTCCGATTGTCTTTGAAGATAATATTGTAATTTGACGACTGATATTTTTGTTAAGACGTTCCACACGGGTCATCAATATACACAACAATACATCCACAGGTAGACAACACAATCAACTCTATTCGACTAACTAGAACGTTATAAATAGTAATCTAATGTGGGGATCGATATAAGGGGCCATCAACATATTACACTACGTAAACGAGTATTTACTCAACCACGTAACTGTTTACATTTGGCTCAAATATTATAGTGACTAATTGACTATGTACAAAGTTGGGCGATAGCCACAAAGACTTACTCTGGCTTCATTTTAATCTACTTTTCATAATAATATACCAATTTACATAAATACATATTGTGTAATATACTTAAATACTTCAAATTAAATAGTGCATTGGAATATTTGGAAAAAATCTTACCGGAACGCCCTGTGGATCAGTCTGGGCAAACCTAGTGGATCTCCAACTTTCCAAGATCAGAAGGCCTGCGTATATCTTTCCGACGGTCATTTTCCCAGCATTTAATACGTCGTTTCGAGGCACCAGCAAATCTAACATCTTCTTCGCTTGTAGTGGCCATATGTGTGTTATCGTTTCCCTAAGTTCCTGATCTGCTTGGTCCATTTCATCCACTGAAATAATATCATAATTGCAAATTATTAATTGTATCGGAATACTTTTAAATATCATTCGCTAAATCATCCAATATTTACCGGATCTCATCTTGATGTTTAAATTTTCTCGTATTAAGGCAAATAGTGTTGTTGTAAAATTAACTTTTTTCTCGTCATCTAGCGGCATATTCATTCTAATTAATTTCTTATACGCTAGTCTATTTGGACATTTGTTGCCAAACCCCAACGGCGGATCCATATTCTTCAACATATCATACATCTCTGTGTATAGGATCTTCCCCCTGTAATGATACAACGTTATAATTATCGATCATATCATTATAAACGAATTACAAAGCTTGTAAAAGAAATAACGTACGTTGCGTTTGGGTCATACTCTGCCCATATTCTAACAAATTCATCAAGATGATGCGCTCCTAAAATGGACGAGTCTCTCGTAAGGTAATCGAAATTATCCATAATGACGGCAACGAATAAATTCAACATCTGTAAAGGAACACAACACATGATTATTATTTTGCGAACATTGGTAGACTGGTATAACTTCGACATTCGACAGTGCCACTTACGAGAAAGGAACAAAAGAATATGAAAGACACAAAGTATGCGTAGGCGAGAGTGCTTCCGCATTCGTTGGCCGATTTGCCGGCTTCCTTGTCGCACTTCACCGGCTTGAGACAAGCCAGCATGATGTTGGGCCACGATTCGCCTGTAGCACATCTGGAAGTGAAATATTTCAGTTATTATTCACGTGTCTTCATTCACTAATCCTTATTATATTCCAACACATCAATAGATGATACTGATATACACTGGAGAAAATGAACGGAGATCGTTGTCGATAAATAATGAACATTTCTTACCGGAACAGTAACATGAGCGCTTGGATGAAACTTCGAAAGTTGTTGTGTCTATTCATATCTGTTTCATAAGATAACTCTATATTGCCAAACACCTGTTAACAAATTAAGAAAACATTTTAGTGCCGCACAAAAACAACACTGGGGCTGCAATTTCGAATAATAAAATGGTCAAACTTAGCAACAAAAAGTGTACAATTAAATGAAAACATAGAGCACCTGCATCCCAATGATGGCATAGATGAAGAATAACATCGCGATGAGAAGGCACACGTAGGGTAAGGCTTTGAAACTTTGCACGAAAGTCCACAACAGTATTCGAATGGTGTAACCCTGTCTGAGTAGCTTGATCAGTCGCGCGGCTCGGAACAGGCGTAAGAAACCGACGTTGAATGTATTTTCCTAGAAATGTCAATACCACGGGTTAAAAATTTACTACTTACGGCTACTTTAATTCTAACAATTAATACTTCAAACGAAAGGTTAAGTTCAAAAAATAATCTTCTCGTTATTGAAACAAAATTCTAGATCTGCATGACACACTTAATCTAATAATGAAAAGACAATCTAACAACGATTAATGTACTCGATTAATCTAAGAGAAGGACTAAAATTATAAACTTAAAAATAAAAAGTAGATTAGTTTGAAATAAGGATTACAAATTGTTTCTCGAGTCTGCTACATTATAATTATTATGAATTAGTAGTTGTCAATGGATTTTATATTTTAGACACACATCTATCATCTAGCACTTTTATAATAGGTACAATCTAGAAATTGAAAAATTAAGTATAATAAATCTAAGAGTATGTAATGTCTTGAATAACAATATAGTAGGTATATTTTAACCCTAGCCATACATTTGGTATTTTAGTAGAAACTACAAAATTCTAGACTTCCTAAAATGTATTCTAAAAAATCTAGCATTACTACTGATACTTATGTTAGTCCCAATTTGTATGTACACACTGTCTAAACAAATACCAATCTGTTAAAAAACAATCAGATACGAAAATCTAAGATTCCTAGCAATCAAATTGTTTTATATGTTACCTGCTGACAGGATATGTCAGCACAGTTTTCAGCAAGGTCGGTCTGTAATAAGGATATACCCTTTATCTTTACTCTCGATAACATTGAAGAGTCAGCTCCAGAGATTACAAGTGGTAAAAGTAGAAAAGGAATAAGTTAGTTTGAGGAAATAAAACCAAAGTTTGTGATTAGGAAAAATATGGAAATACTTACACCAAACTCCATTATTAAGGCGTCAATTATACTTCCAATGACCGTAATGAAATCAAAAGTATTCCAAGGGTCTTTGAAAAAATTCTGCAATCAGAAGAATGTGTTTTAATATTTACGTTTTAAATGATACGAATTATTTTTCTAGTGAAGAAAACTGAAATGAAAATGTAACAAACAGGTATAGATATTTATTTTCGTTAAATATCATACAACTGTACACTTTCTATTATCATCAATGGGTTCGCAAAGGACAATTTGTATGGGAGAAGGATAGAGGATTCTCTCAGTATTTTTCAAAAAATCTATCAAAATGCTTAAAAATTACTTAAAAATCTAAAATATAGGTAGGTACTATCAAAACTTTATCTCATGTCAAAAAGCGTAATATAAACTCTATCGAAATGAGTTCTAATGTTCAATATATTCAAGTCAATATTGAATATTGAATGCAAATCTAGTTTAAAATTAATAGTAATCAAAGTGTATCATGCATCAGAGGCAAATATTCAAAAACTGCTACCACACCTGATTATTAGAAACTCGGTTTGAATTTTCATGAAAAGTGACGAACACATTTCAAATGTACATAGGTACCAAACCCAATAATAGTAAGCTATTGAGATCGATCGTCCAAACACTACCGTATGCCTCCAGACATACAATACGACAAACAGTGCTAGCAAAAGTTTGGACAAGACACTAATATTTGCTTCTGCACACATGACTTAGCTTTGCAATTATTTTCAAATTCAACTCAAAGTCGTTAGTGAAATCAAAAGTTCCTAAAACTTAATGTTCTAATAATAAATGTGTGTAATGCTTACCGCACACCCGAAGGCGATCAGCTTCAATACGGTCTCGAGAAAGAAGAAGATCGTAAAGACGAGGTTCATGAATGTTAACGTGTCCATTAGTAGAAGTGGAGCCTCGTGAAACTACCACAAAATATATACCAATAATTTTCAACCGTTACTCAACAATTTCATCAATCTTATTAAAGCCAAATGCAAGATTATTTCATTAGTCATTCAACAATTCAATTTCATATAGCTATAAATGGTTTACTCAAGCATTTAACTTTGATTAATCTAAACATATCGTCTAATTAATTAAATTATCGGCTAATGTATTCACGTTTCATATGTCTATTATATTACAAGTGAGTGTATGTGTGTGTGTGTGTTTGTGTCTTAAAATTATCATTACATCGAATTGATTCGATTTTGATGACAATGCTTTGTTTTGTTGTGTAGCAAGGTGCACGTGCAGACATGCCGATTTGAATGTACAACCATGCATAGAGGCCACGCACGCTCACAATAACTGATTATGCTAATATAAGTAAGTGCAGTGAAAAAACATATTTACCTGAGGACAGCTGATCTCTGCAACACGGTTACTAATTCATTCACTTACCTTCGCCTTGGTCAAGAAAGTAAAAATAGTGACAATAGATAACAGACATCGATCGGCGTGGTCAGATTCGGTACGGCTACATGCGGCAGGTACGAAAGCCATGCTCAACAAGATTTGCAAATAAATATTCATTAGTATATTATAATCATATCAGAGAGAAACTAGTATCGGGTACTTGGGAAGGATCGGTATTTACTCGGCTGCAAAAAATCCCATACAGTCATGTAAAACAAAACAACCAAGTTAACAATAGAAAGAGTACATTTGTACCTATTTCGTATCATTTTAAGTATCAGTATACCTGAGTGTCAATTCAAACTGTGTGTTTGTGTACTTACTTTGACACCGTAAGCGACGATTTTCAACACGGTTTCCACGGAAAACATTCCAGTAAACCCCATATTCGAATACTTGAGAACATCCGCGTAGATGTCATTTTGATTATAGTACTGCCATTTGTGATGAAGTGCCGGGCGTTACGGATTAACCCATGGCAATAAAAATACATATTTGTTACTTCACACAAAATAATATTTATAACAATCGTTATTGTGATGTGAATAAGGACGAATGATCTGAACAATTTACATATTATGTTAAGATTCGAGTTATTGTAGGTAATTTTCGCATTTGTGAGGACTAGTTAAAAGGATTCATCGGTCAGTGATACGTTGTTTGGTGAGGATAATTATGTTATAAAGTAGCGTTTTCATAAACGTAACCAACCACGGGGTCACAATGGATTGAAAACAACACTCAAATGAAATATAACAATGGCTCATGTTTATGTTTGCGTTGAAAATAAAAATAATTTAATAGGATCAATAAAACAGAACAACATAAAATAATGTGTTTAAGTACCGTATATTACGTTTGCTCGTTTTGATGTTGTTTTATTATTCGAATGTGAATTTAGAAGACTTCCAATACGAATATAAAGCAGCCAATAGCCACCACATGTTACGCCTGGCAGTAGGCCATTCCACCAAGCATGCATAATTTCCACATAGAGATATAATTTAGGAATAGGTCTTAAATAAGTACATGCAACACGAACAACATTGAATGGCTCATGCCACGTCCTATCCAATTCCGGAGATGTTGTGCATTCACAAGCACGAACGGCCGAATAAAATGTTAGTGTAACTTGTGCCATAAATGTGCTGTAAGGACGGGTATACCGTGCATTAAACACTGATACATACATAATAGTAATGAACAGCAAGCGAGGAGTCACGGAAGGAGGAACAGAATACAGGAGAAATAATAAATATAATGGCGATACACTTGACAGGATAGGCTCGGTAATTGTAAATACGGCGCATTCCGATGCAGTGTGAACTGACGCCGAATATAGTGAAATCGTAAAATTTTGTATGTACGTGTCGATGTGTGTGTGATGTATTGAGTCAATCTTAATCTAGGCAGTACTCAAACTATATCGGTTGATGGGACGATAGAATTAGACATAGTAACAGATTCACATGTGTTACCTAATACAACATTTTGAACATTTAGGGAGTATAGTGGTGCCAACAGTTATCAGACGTTTACAACAAAGGATAATTCAATTGGGTCAGTCCAAACTAGAGAGCGTTATATCGTTATATTATTAACAATATCATTTTATATTAGCTCTCTAATGTGGTTCTGTGCAGGCTTGAGTGAAGTTCGAGGACTTGTCTAAACTAAGTCATTTGTTTGTGCCCGGTGATTTGGCTAATTCTTTCAGCGGCTACCTTAAAATATGTGTTGGTTATCTACATTCCACATTAATAATGGTGCTTCATTTGTTTTGTATTATAGTGTTTTTTTTCCTAAAGTGTTTGTTTTGACCAATAAAATGGTTATTATCTTAGTTAAAAAAAGTTTTCTTATGCTAACACACAGAAGCGACGTTAATACATACCTTCATCATGAGTAACAATGTGTTGAGGACAATAAGGGTCATGATGAAGTACTCGAAGGGCGTAGAGACAACTATTCTCCACACTTTGTACTTAAAACTGCCCCGTTTACTCGGCATATACCTCTCCAGAGGGCGCGCTTCTATCGTGAAGTCTATGCATGATTTCTGGAAACGAAAGTTTGTTAGATACTGCATTTCTGTGATATGCTATGCGTATACGACGTGGAGCTACAATGGCGATATTAAATTAACTCACGTAGGTATACGGTTTCGCAATTCATAGATTTTAGCATTTTTTTTATTAGATCAACGTATTTTATATCGTTTCGGAGAAAAGTTGGATTTTAATTATTTTTACGGATGTCGGCTCGCGCGTCATCTCGCATTATAGTATGGTTAGTTAAGTGCAAGGTGGTACCCTATATCATTCGTTTAATGTCGACTTAGTAGCTCTACGTTGTATAGCGTAGACATTTATATATGTTGTATATGTACATACCTGATTTTTATCAATTTCACCATCTTGTAATTCGGCTTCGCCTTGTTCTTGAAATGTGATAATTATCAGAGCTACGAATATATTAACAAAGAAGAACGGAAACACCACGAAGTAAACAATGTAAAATATAGACATTTCTATCCGAAAATTTTGTATGGGTCCCTTGTCTTCGTAGGTGGCGGCCATTGAATTTTGTAATACTCTGGAAATAAACGTTACAATCAGAACCTCATATTGAAACAATTACAAATAGTACAGTACATTTGAACAGTTATAAACACGTAGTAGCACGCTTTACTGTGTCCTATACAAATTTAATGTCAATGGAAATAAAATTAATCTCCATTTAACAATAGCGATGCGCAAAAACGTCGTAACTTCTTTTAGGTAATCAGGTAATTAGGTAGTAATTGATTTCTAATCCCATATTTAAGTCTACACATATACCTAAAGTTAATGGTATGCTTACTGTGGCCATCCCTCTCCTGTCTGCACGGCGAATAGCGTCAACATGGCGGTGGCGACATTGTCGTAGTGGAAGCTTTGCGTCGTCCACGTCCGACTCACCACCTTCGGCATCAGGCTATTCGACTCGTACAGAAAATATGACCCTCTGTGGAATTGTATTAGATTCAGATTTGCTTGTGCAATTATTTCTTGAAGTTTTACTTTGAAGGAAGAAAAACAATGTAGCAAGTAGGTAAGTACATAAGTTGGCTCAAATCTGTTTAGTTTTAAATTGGATGCTTAGCTTCTTTGCAGAGTTTATACAACTTTTTGTGGGATAAGATCAACTAGCCAGTTACCTATTAATTTTCACCTACTTTTCATTATCCGTATTTGGATTGATTACTACGTAAGTAGGTATACAAGTTATTAATACATAAACATAATTGGTATAGTGATGTAAGTATGCATTTGTCAACGCTAGCGTTGCCAGTTTGAGTTGGAGATCATCTTGTTCGAAGTTTTTCTGTCGGGATTGGCACTGGATTGGAATGATTTGTTTTGTCTAAAACCATACAGCCAACAGTGTAAGCAAGTAAAAAGTTGTATATACACGACAACGTAAATTCATTCATACTGTATTGTAATAGAACACATTTTTTACGATATAACAATAAACGACGACACAATCACGCCAACTGTACTGTGCTATCATCCAAACAGCGCAATATAAACAGATAAGAGAATAAAACAACATAAATGGTATACTCACTGGCAGTCTTCGAAAGTATTCTTACTGCTATCGGTGCAGTGAAAAAATTTACCATTAAATAGTTGAACAGCAATTACAGCGAATATGAATTGAAACAGTATGTACACTATGAGAATGTTAATGACGTTTTTCAAAGAGTTCACAACACAGTCAAACACTGCTTTTAACTTTGGAACTCGTTTTATAGTTTTCAGTGGTCTGAGCACTCTTAACACTCGCAACGATTTTATCGTGGACAAATTTTGTCCCGCAGTCGTTTTCACACCCCTGGAACGAGACAAACAAATTATTAGCTCACAAATGAATTGACATTAACTTTGAACAGTTATCTTCTAGCCAAGCATGCTCCATCTTCGACCGTATCGTCACTTCCATACAGCCACTGGATCCAAACTCTTGCCTGTTCGAATTAAAAAAAAAAAACACATTGGCCCTTGGACGGACATCAATCATCCCCAAGCTTCGCAGTCGGTTCACCAAAAACAACCAGACGGCTGTCGAGTTTGTACTGTGCAGTTGTATAAACACCCCCAATATGACGTACCCCATCTCGATGCTGAAGCTGACGATCGCACATATGACGACGGCGGCGTCCATGATGTTCCACAGGTCGCGGAGGTACGCGCCCGGGTGGAACAGGACGCCGAGGTCGACTATCTTCAGAAGCATCTCCACGGTGAACACGCCGGTGAATGCGTAGTCGAACAGATTCAGGATCTTGTTCCTGTAACGTGATACAAGATGAGACGGCACGTTTGGTATAGTGGCTGAGCGATCGGACTGCTGCGCTTGGTGCCGCGGGTTCGATTCCCATCTGGAACGAATATTAGTGCGATCCACAAATATTTGTTTCTGGTCTGGGTGTGATGTGCATGTGAAATTATATATTATCTCAAAGTGGTACCCACGATACAGGAGCAATCCTAGCGTGGAGAAACGTTTTTACAAAGACAAAAACTAAAGAAAAACTCCTTTGCACTGAGCCATAGGGTGGGCAGTTGGACACTCCATACAAACGGCTTAATTGGACAAAAGACGAGCGAAACTGCATGCGAAGCATTAGCGTCGTCCGTGTTGATACTGCGTTGGTACTCAATAGGTCACCCTATACGCTGACAGTATCATACAAAATCGTGTTATCTCGCTTCAATTTCAAGATAGAGGTGCCCCTTCTATGACTGAGCGATGGTGGCCGAGTAATTGGTGCTTCTTGGATCACAATGGTACCGGATTTGGTCCTCGAGCCGCACCAATGACTCATAAGTTATAACATGGCTCCGCGCATCGGAGACTTCGGTGTCAGTCGTTATCGATTGGTAGTACGCGTCAGCCCACGTCAGAAGCCTTTAGGCTGCCTGATTAAATGTGACACCAGAGCCTGATACCTCATTTGATAAACAAACCGAATATCATTGCACTCAAATACATACTAGTACAAGTAACATACAAAATAACTTTATCACCGTAATTATAGTTAAGCACTCACTTGTCACTATCTTCGTGTACGGGGTCTTCAGCTGCTAGAGCTGCAGAACTCATACATATGACTACCATGATAAAAAAATCAAAATATTTTAAATTTACAACCCAGTGTGCGCCGCGCCTAATTCTGTAACAAAAACATTTTGATGATTGCTTCTGTAATACTTTTTACAGATTATGTAAATTATTGTCAGTTTAACTTACGGATTAGTAGGGGACAAAATAAACATGGACGAGTATGGCAGCATTGGTTTTGGTCCGTCTGTTATCTCCTCTTCTTCTTTTTTGGCCTCTTCTTTCTTTTTATTCTGGAACGTTAATACGAACAATTATGCACCACCTTCGCCCTCTATTCCAATTTCCTCTATGATGATTCTAGCAATATCAAAACGGTTATATAACAAGAGTCGTTAACGAGCTTTTAAAGTTTATTATTCTAATATGATTCGTGAATAATACAGTTTATAACACAGCTACATATTATAATTTTCTATAGCTATATTAAATATTTGAACATGGAAGAAGATGGAAGTAATAGTTATAATAAAGATGCTGTAGTAAGAAAGAGTCAAGATGCTAATTAGCCGATAATGAGATATTGTCATGCAATGTCAACTGAGTCAGCGAGATAAGTATCAGATACATGATAATGTGAAGCTATAGTTAAAAAAGATAAGTGTACGATTTAATTCCTACCCGGTACTTTGTCATCTACCTATATAATAATCAAACACTAAAGTTATTGTCAAAAATTTACCAACTATAGATAAAAACGATGAGAATTTAGTACAGAACACCTAGCTGGCCCACAGAAGCGACATTGACCCGTCGAATGATCGGACTTAAAATATTGTTGACATCACCAAGAGAGACTATAAGAGACGTAAGGCTGAAAGAACAACAGCGTGCAGAAGATCGTGCAGTGGATACAAGCTTGGAAGGTGTTAAAGATGACGTTGTTATATCAACAATATTTGAAGTCGCAACAAATGCACAGGACGAAGCGTAGCTTAGCACCACCGCCGATAGTTTTACCTTCCTACTCGTCGGCGAAGAGGGACTTAAGTCTCCCCGAGGCGGGGTTCCGTCCACTGCGTGTAATGCACCCATCTCTTTCTCCAATTCCTAATTTGTCGGAAAATTTTATGAAATATAGGACTCCAATTGAAAGATGCTCGTGGAAAAGTGGAGCATGCTGTGACTCAAACTGTGATTCTAATACTAAAGCATTAGATGAGTGTTGGGGCGGCGAACAGTTCGGACTTACTTGTAACTGCTTCTCTTTATCTTCCTCGACTTGCTCTTCCTCCGCCGCTGTCAGTTCCTGTAATGACATAAGGCAACATTTACACACCAAGCGGGGTTAGATTTACAAGTCAGCGCTGACGGTAACACACAACAGTTGGTTTACTATAACTCTGTACAGAATGCAATTAGCATTAGTTGATCCTAATTTAAATATTGAGGTTTCAAGGGTTGTGGTTAAATTGAATAGGGCTGTACAACCCTATTCAATTTAAGCAACACGCAAAAGCACCCAAGACAATTATGAAAATACTTAACTCTGTAAAAGATATTTAAATGAGGATCAACATTTGCAACCCAATTCAAAGTGCATCACCCACCTGCGCGTTCGCCAAGTTGTCAACAGCGATGGCAAGGAACACGTTCAGCAGAGTGTAGTTGCCGAACAGTACGAGGATGACGAAGTAGAGCGAGTACAGCATGCCCCTCTGGATGCCGCCTTGCGACTGGATGCCATGGTACATTACCTCGTTCCAATCTTCGCCAGTTAGGATCTAGAAAATAGAGGGATTGGATCAGTCCAAATGAAGCTGTGACCTATGACTGATCGCTTGATCTTTCTTATTTTTATGAACAGCTGCTTTGTCTACATTGGTCCACCATCAAGCCTTATTATAAGAAGGTACTAAAATACCTTAAAATTTAAACTTATCTATTCTTAAAATCAAAATGAAGCACAGTTACCTGGAAGACGGTTAGCAACGCGATGGGAAAGGTGTTGAAGTTGGTGGGCGGGGTGCCGTCTTCGAAGTTAAACTGGCCACCGAACAGCTGCATCCCGAGAAGTGCGAAGATGAGGATGAAGAGAAACAGGAGGAACAGCAGCGAGATGATGGATCGCATGGAGTTGAGGAGCGATATCACCAGGTTGCGCAGCGATGACCAGTACTTTGTGACCTGGAATTAATTAAAATAATAATAATTCTTTATTCAGGTAACTTAAGAATGACATTATTAAATTAAAATTATTCAATGACCCAAAATATATATACCTACCTTACAGACTAAAATACATAACTATCTTAACATAAATCACATTAATTAAGTATGTTAGACAACTTAAATTAAAGTTGAAGTTTGTTAGTGTTGCGCACAGATTTGGTTGAAATATACTTGTTGTGGAAGTCGATCCATCGCGGCTCTAAGTTCAAAGGCCTGGCGTGAAGAATCGTATCACGGCTTTTACTTCAATGTTGGGTGATTGGGTCATATTAAAGTAGCGTAACCTAAGAGAATTGAATACCACGCAAAAGATATCGTCCAATTTGGGCCGACACACGCCGCGGGGATAGCTGTAATGCACAATTGCACACGGCATCTCTCTATGCATATCTCAACGGACGATGCGCGATCCCAGGTGTGTTTTGACGGGCCTTGGACCCTAATTTAATTAACTCTAAGCACCATTTAAACGGACACTGAATATAGTGTCAATTTATATGAAAAATTACAATTCAATAGAGCTTTAGACTCTTTGACGTAATGTAGCAGTCAAGACTGCGCAGGACATTTTTGGAAATAGAGGGACCATTATCTTAGTGCTTCCAATAAGTCCAAAAGTGTGAACATATTTCAAAGGTACACTTACTTTGAATATCCTCAACAGCCTCAAAGCTCTGAGCACGGACAGCCCGAATGAACCTCCTTTGACTTCTGACCACACGACCTCGAATATGGAGCCGGATATGACCACGCAGTCGAACCGGTTGAACGAGGACTCGAAGTATATCCGCGGACCCAGCGCGTACATCTTCACCCACATCTCCAGCATAAACAACCCAAGGAACACGAATTCGGCACAGTCTGCGGGAAAGTAGTCAGTCATATTACAATATTTTATTTAGGCTACTGTTAGGAGTTGTTTTTGATTGATGGATGTATGTTCAGTTCTAATTTTGCTAATTAATAACCTAGTTTCCGTTATTTTAGTTATTTTACATGGCTAACATAGTGACGGTGAACTGATTTTATTATTGTTCTTTAGGGTGTTTTCAGATCAAAACTCCGGTTAAGCCAATTTTTTTTTAGTAAGAATATTATTCAACTTATTTCCACGTGCAAATTCATCAAGGTGCAATTGCATAAAATACTTACATAAAAATGAAGTCAACCACGGTGGCTGTCTATAGTGTTCAACGGCGACACATATCGTATTGAAGAGCACCAACACAATGACGAACCAGTAAAACCACTGGGTCTTCACAGTGTGCCGAATCCAAAATCGAAACCTCTTCTCCGCTCTCCAGAAGTCTGCACATTTACCCGCAGAACGAGCTTTGCTCTTCAGGAAACCTATAAATAAATGTGAGCTGTTATTCCTGTTTTAGAAATACCCAAACGAACACACAGAAAACGTTGACAATTTCACATTAATTGCGTCATCGATAAAACTAAAGGGATCAGGGACCCGATTGCAGACACTCAATCGAACAAGTTTCATCCGATAGTGATAACCAATGTTTTACCAAAGACCTTGGACCAAAGAAAGGAACAACACAATGACACGTACTGTTATGTTACTGACCAAACTTAATTTCAGGTTAAATTTTATTGGTCTGTGAAGTAGTTTTCCGAAGCCGAATTTTAATACCTGACTTTCTCAAACCACGAAGTCAAACGCTCGAGAAAGCCATCTTAAGCAATTATAATGAAGCAATGGGTCTTGTAATTCCTTTGAATGTTTATTTCTCGGTATTCCATTTTTCCTCCAGATCAATCTTCATCCAATCAATCAATCTTTGACCTAAAGTCTAGTTTAGTCAGTAATATTGGCAAAATTGCAAAAATGTGAGACTAAAAGCCCCACAAAAACTCTCACTACTGCATTGCGCTGTGTCTAAAGACTTTGGTACAAATTGAAACTCATTTCGATTGCAAGTGATATCGTCTATTAGCACTTAGGGTGCGGGTTAGGTACATCCAGCTATCATATCTAGCGTTTACAGCATACGTTCTACCCGTAAGTTCATTTTCACACGTTTGCTTTACAGTTATTGGACGGCATCGAAATTCGACGCGATCGGTAACCCGAAGCACATATATCTCTAACCATCCACATTTAGACCGTGCCACATATTTCCAGTGAAGAAAGTCACGTTATAAGGTAACTTTGAAACTAATCTGACGCAACTTAAGCTTCAGGTGAGGATTTGGGTTGAAAAGGGAAGAGAGGTTCTCTTACGTCTGTACGTCATAAAATTGTAGAAACATCGGGCTACAAATAATCATGAATGACTTAGATTTATCTCTAGATGGTTTCTATGATATCATCAACGTACAGGCGTTCAGTATTGTAAGGTAGGATTAGAAGGGGAATGCTAATCCTACATCTATGGCTAGACTATATTGTCTACTTAAAAGATGAAAAGGAATATTCTACCAGAATCACGCTTGATCCCATACCTTGCTTTTTCTTTGGAACTGTAAACAACCAACACACAAATAGAGTACGAATACGAAATGGAAATGGATAAGAATGAGTTTTTCAAGTAAAGAATGTAGAATCGACATTTATCATGCAACATTCTTTTGAAACGAAATATTTTAAAAGAAGTGCTAAACAAGTTAAAATAATGAATCACAAAGAATAACCTTGCTAAAAAGGTGTCAAAACTTATTTGAGAAGTTGAAGAACCAAAATGGTCATGCTTCTAAAACAATATTCTTGGACATTGACGTTATAAAAAATACACAACACACAAAAATAATACACAGACATTCTACGATAAGTTAAATAGTGTACTGACCGTCGTCTCCGCAATCTTCGTCCTGTTCTTCTTCTTCTGTATCTGTGCTTTTACTCTTTCCTAAGTTTTTTAACTTCTTTTTCGCTGCTGCTCTTCTTCTCGCTGTAATTATACAATTTACATTAAATTCGTTACAATTATTTACACTAAAATAAAAGTAAATCTATTAATTTGTGAGAATAGAGTCGATTTTTTTTAATTATAAATAGCTGTGCACCTTTATCGAATTCGTACCTTCTATTATGTGCATTTTTTCCTCTTCTGTCGTTCTTTCTTCTGCTAATATAACTTCCTCTGTAAAGGAATATTCATATTAGACATGGTCAATATAATTATTAATTACTTTATTTCTTTCTACCTTTCTGTTGTGCGTACCTGCTTTACATATCCACTCAACATAACCATTGAGTTCTTTCTCTAGCTGCTGCTGTCTCCTTAACTTAAGGAACTCTTGTCTATTTTCTACTTTCTCTCTTTCTTTAGCGAATTCACTGCAAACATAGCGATAACGATACAGTATTTCTAGCATATAATGTGTCAATCGCCGAAACTTTGCTAGCACTATGTCTAGACACGGTCTAGACTTTAGACATAATATTGAAGTCCATCATATATTTTACTACTGACATTCGGAATAAAACTTACGTTTGTATAGCATAGAACAGCAAGTGTTACAAGGCTACGATTATGGTAGTTAGCGATTTCAGTTTTTACTCCAAAAATTGTTTTTAATAATGTAATAGTTAATTATGAGTCAATGAAGTTGAAAACCAAATAAATGAGAAACACAAAGCGATCAATGAAAAGTTAGGTTAGGCACACACTTTAGCGTTATCTAAGTAATTAGTTATTAATTACAATAGAACTACGGGGTTAGTTCAAGCCAAAACCACACGGTTTTAGACCTGCTTCTGTGATCCAGTTGAGGTACGCATTAAAGTCTTGATTGAACATCTGCGTAGCTCTCTCCTTTACGAATTGTTCTCTTCGTTCTACGCGCCCTCTTTCATTAGAGAACTCTCTAAATTAAAAATAAAACATAACTAAAAGGAACACTATTAAAATGATACGAATGATAAATGTAATGAGTAAAATGAAAATGAAAAGCAATCTAAGCTAGGTATGGTCGACTTACCCGCTAAGGACACCAAGAACTAAGTTGAGCATAAAGAATGAACCCAATACTATGAGAGGCACAAAGTAGATCCAGTTGAACGCACTACCTAGCGCATCATTCGTCTGAAACAACATAATGTTATTGTTACCTATAGGCTATAATGCACATGACTGTAGGCACCTTATTCCCAACAGAACTGTTATGTGAATGTAGTTGAGAGAAAGCAACTGAACACCTTATTTCTAATTTAGCTTCACGCATCCAAAATACTCAAATTATGCATTCATTTTTAGGGACTTTTGTTGCTGTGTCTATCATTGTTTTGACCGTCTCAGAATCAATACAAAGAATTATATTTATGTGTAGATAGTTAGTCTATCTAAGTTAGACTTTTTTAAGGGATATATTTTGAATTGTAGGTTTACTCGTACATGATTACGATGTCGCCTGAAGCCTAATAACACATTTGTGGGAAAATGAATAACCATTAAAGTGACATACCCAATAGAGGATTTGAGTCCACCCCTCCATGGTAATGCACTGGAAGACGGTGAGCATAGCGAACCCGATATTGTCAAACGACGTGATGCCGTGGTTCGGGCCCTCCCATTTCTCCAAGCACGTGCTTTTCTCATAGTCGCACACATTGGCCCCAAATGGCGCTAGAGTCTCATTGTCAGCGTTGCACGGTGTTGCGGCTTCACCGTCTTTAAATATTTCACCTGTTGACAATGTAACATGGTTTTAGTTTACGCAATGGGTAGTAATAGTATAACATTGCACCTCACCGGGTGTGGTTCAATGTAATCTAGGCTAGTCTTAAACTTTATGTTTAGATGGCTTATTGGTGAACTAAGCATACAGTTCAGTCGGTCTTAAAAGTAACTGGGCATGTCTTAACTTCTAATTTGATCATATTAATAGCTCGTCATAACCACATACATAGATCCTGATCCATAATAAGGCTTCCGAATAGGGTCTCACGAACTACGAGACCACAAACGCACTGAGACTCAGAGCACATGTGATTTGCACAAAATTTAACCCTGAAATCGGACCTGCCACCTCACAGAGACCCCTCACGTTTCACAGTCCAGGGGCCATGACGACTTATTGCTATCCAATTGAGGACCTAAATAGAATAGTTTTACTACTTATTCGTTCCATGACGTCTTGTTATGACATCTTGACGCTCAATTTAGGTTGATTTTAAATCTGAAGGGATTGACGCCTACCTAAATGATATCGTAAGTCATGTATTACTACGAATATTATTTAAATTGAAACGATTCTGTTTAGGTCCTTAATTGGATCGCAATAAGACGTCATGGTAAGCCCCCAGTCACCAACAATTTACGATCGATCTCTAAACTTCTTAATCTTCTCACGCCACCTGGACTTTATCATTACAGTTTACTTTTCGTACGAGCATACAGGGTATGGGGTCTTCAACCATACGCTGATAGACAGAAAATAAAATAACATAATAAAAAAAATAACTCAACAAAGTCTAGTGAAAATGAAAGCTCGCTTTACACTTACAATAACTGCTGCTATTTACGACAAAGCCGATACGTTGGGAAGTTAAGCAGTTAATTTACTCAAGTTAATCTAAGCACGCTAAAGGGTAGTTCCACAAGTTCGGCTACGATTGCGTGTAATTATTTCGAAAGTTTCAACTAGGTCAGTACCTATAATTCCGCGTAACTTGCAAACTTATATCCGTATTACGGATATTGAATGCGAATTACTTCACTATGTTTCGAGATGACTCGTTAATTGTTATCTATTAGGATTCGATAAGTTTGAGCGACTATTAGTTGTAGACTGAGGGTATAATGATTTTTATTATTATACAAATCATAAGTCATTGTGTGTGTGCAACACACCTGTGGACTTAGAGATAGATAGTACCTATTTAGTTAGAGTCTGGGTGTTAATGCAACTTTTTTTCTCTTTGTTTCTAATTCTCCATATATAAGGTAACTCAGGGTGTTACTGGCCAGGATATCAGTATGCGTAAAAAAACATATTTACTTTCGAATTTATAACAAAGTCGGGTGCGCATTTCCCGCAAGAATGGCTACGGCAGCCATTTTCGAGTGGTGTTAATTGTGTTGATATATGTAGATATATTATTGAAAAAGTAAAAGTATACTCACTAATATCTTCTAAACTATAACAAGTCTTATGCAGCGCCCCCGAATAGAACTCGAGGCCGATAATGGCGAAGATGACTATAGCGAAAAGCACCAAGAGGCCGATCTGTAGCAACGGCGCCATTGCCTTGATGATCGACTTCAACACAACTTGTAGACCTACACGGAAAAAAACACTTTAAACTCACTAAAAGTAAGACCAAAATGGATTGGCAATAAACGTCTGTTTACTTATAAATGTCTCTATTTATTTCCAAGTTAAAGACTGAACGAGTGTTTTTTTATATTTCAACTTTAAAAAAGTCAAGGGTGATGGTTGCGTATCAGTGTTTTGACGTTTATAAGTAAAGGACATGGAAGCGCCAATGATATAAAATGTCCGAATTTTAAGATCGATCCGTAGGATGATTTCAAAGGTTTACAATTTCCATTATTAGTAGGTACTTATACAATTTGAAAGGCAAATTCAATATATACACAGCGATTTTTTTACTCTTTCAGTAGGTAGGTAACTCATTTGATTGTTGCAATAGACATTAATATTTATTTTAACAATAAATACCAAATTAAAAAAAAACAAAGTGTGTAACGTTACCTCCTCATAATGCTAGTAGACTTTCGTATATTATCAAAAAGGTTTTAAAACTAAATGCTAAAAGATCCAGATAGAAATAAAGTTGGTAACAATAAAACATTTTCAAGTTCATGATACATGAAAACAACAAAATAAAACAAAGAAATCGTGCAGAAAAACATGAAATGGTCGTTGCATATTTTTTAAAACAAGAACAGCGCGAAAGTGTCGTTAGTGGCTAGTACGTGTTTAACATTTCATTTGTTTTTTCGTCGTACCAGCCAGCGCTGTTTCATGCTAACTCATCTCTATTGATGTTCCTAGAAGAATGGCTTTTGTTTTATAAAAGGATTTTTTAAAAGACAATCGTTGAAATATGCAACGGCTAGATCTAGTGTTACTACATTATACTAATCTAATAATGTTCTATAACTCACTAGGAACGCCCGAAACTAATTTAAGGGGCCTCAGCACCCTAATGGCACGCAAGGTCCTGAAGTCGACGTCGGGCGCGACCGGCAGCTGCGTGATGATACTGCCAAACACATATCACTCGATACTATAGCTTGAACTAGCAACTAGCTTAGTTAAAACAACTACTTGGGACTGTGCTATTCGAAATTTAAATTTTACTGTATCGCTTCGACCGAATGGATAACATGAAATTATAAAAAAAAACTCTGTTCAAGAAACATTCATAGATATGTTGATATTATTAGTCATGAATGTCGACAGAGCACAGTCCCTATGATGTCATCAAAATCGATATCTCTACGGTCTAAATATCGTGTATCTAATTAATCACATAATTTTAACTAATAATGTTAATCTTTACACATTTTAATCTAAATACACCATATTTATTCATACCTAGAGTCATTTCTTTATCTAATTTCTTACTTATTAGCTTTTCATATTTGAAACACCTACTTATTACACAAAAATGTATATAATAGCAAATCTTTACTATTATGCAACACGTAGCCGTAATACAAAAAAAATAAGTACATTACACATTTTCCATAATAAATCACATCAAAAGTCACACATTGTTTTGAACTTTACAAAAAACTATTCAAAAAACATAATTATCTCAGAATACGATGCTACATTGTTTTTACTAAATGAAAGATTTAAAAATCTATTGTTCCATAGACTAGCGTTATTTTATCTACAGTTTAAAAAAGTTTAAAATTGGAAAACATCTAGCGAGAACGTTCTATTACAAATAAGGTTATTATGTGAACTTTTCGCCAATTACTGTGAATTACTTGGTATCCGCGAGACGAGCTTGAGCGGTCGCAGCACTCTGAACGAGCGCAGCATCCGCAGGTCAACGTCCACGTTGTATTCGGCGAATATCGTCATCGACCTAGTTTTTGTTAGCGAATATTCAATACGGTACTTCAACCTTTGCATTACAACGAATGGCCTATTTATATTTCAGGCAGTATGAATCCAATTGCTTTGCCTCATTTGTTTTTTTTTAATTTATAATTTTGGTGTTTTGGGGCATCAGTACAGGCTGTCTTGTTGCATGTGTTGCATGTAAAGTTTCTAATTAAAATTGCATAATTTAGTTAGTAATTCTTGGTTTAAATACGGTAACATACAAGACAGTCTTCTGAAATATAACTACTACGTACGATTATGTTAAAAACGTATCCATTTTTAAAACAATCGTCTGTTGTCTATGGACTAAAATACAAATCTAATAATGAAAAGCGCTTACCCAGTTACTACAACGAAAAAATCCATGATGTTCCAAACGTTTCTAAGATAAGACCCCTTGTGTAAAACAAAACCTAATGCTAAAATTTTTAACGAGGCTTCTACACAAAATATTCCTAAAAAGTATGCCTCGGTCTTTTCCTGTAACAAAAGAAAAAATGTTATTTAGAATTTTTATGGACAAATGACATCGATTTTTTGCATAATCATATTATTATGTGTACGTAGGTAATACATAATAATATGTGCTTGGCAAGTAGGGAATATTGATATTATGTATTACACAGGCATTTATCCAGTCTAGTTCAAAGCATCCTCAATCGGGACCAAGTCGTCAGATTGGGACAAGTACCTACATTGTTAACTTTTGCAGGATGATGGTTGCAATGCATCATTATTATAGGACAATTATTTGGGCGTGTAATGACGGTCGCGCGATCCGTTGTTACGAGATGCCGCGATCGGTTTCCACTCGAAATTTAATTCATTCAAGGTGTATTAACGTTAATATATGTTACTGTGTAAACCCATGATGGACAAGTTAGGAGAGGTCACATTCGCATCGGCGTCAAAATCACTGAAGTGTAAGCAACGCGATCTCAATCTTCGATGTAGGTCAGAGGCGGTCAGTGGCATATTTTACATTAGGTACAAGTTAGATCGAATAGGTATTAATATTTAATCTGTAAAAATGTTATTTTTTAAAGAGAACGAAGATAGAACAAAATAGTAAAAAAAGAAACTAAACTTAAACCCAATAAGAAGGATATTTGATTGAATAGTTGCCTACCAGATTCTGTGCTAAGATGGTCTTATCGCCGTTGGGCAAATGCTCCTCGAGCGCCAGCACCACGCAGTTGGCGATGATGGTAAGCAGCACCGCGTACTCGAAGGGTGGCCACTCGATGATGAACTTTGTATATCTGGAAACGTAATAGAACCCACGTGTTAGTTCATAATGAACGATACATACAGGGGGGTATTCAGCCCTGAACAGAGTTATGTGAGGATTTCAATCGCTTCACGCTAAGGAGGGCAACGTGTCGGCCTCAACACAGTACCTACTATTGGTGCGAATAGGTGGCGTCCGAGTCTTATTGCTGATTTCAACTCGACCGATACACGATCGCATAGAGATTCACTACATTGAATATACAATTATACACCCAAAAGCCCCAAGAAATACATTGTGGTCATTCTAAGCAGTCAGTCGTGACCCAGACTAACAAAACAAACATGCTTCTAAGCATAGGCCCACTAGAGCGCGCTATGTGTGTCAACGAAGCCAATGAATTACGAACACATCCACTGTACCACCTACCATCGATTTATTTATTCCGCACTCTGCCATACAGTGGCGTTCTGCACTCGATTATCGCATTATGTTTCGATCACACCGGATAATATACTACACGTATCGAGTTGATCACGATAATGCATTTAGTGACGGTGTAATATCTTTACGTGTGTATTGGTCTTTATGGGTTCATTATTGGAAAGTGTTTAATGGGAAATTGAATTCACGCGAACACGCGCGTAGTGAAATAATAACATACTTGAGCGAGAACTTTCACAGGTTCAAAATATTGGATCACGTAGACTTAGCAACGATATTGTTGTGGTCATAACCAGAAATATAATCAATAAGCCATGACTAGCTACTGGCACTTCGTTTAGGTATTCTAATTTGAGAGCCTAGTAAATAACAGTAAATTTTTATTTTACGTCAAGAATACATTTATCGTTAAAAGTTAACAATTGAAAACAAGATCCACGTGCACCAAATAGGGTCTACTGTCTATTCATCAAAAAAGGCGGATGTTACGACTTTACGGGTCGGAAGGTGTAAGAGGTTACTCTAAAGGGGTTAAAGAAATCGTAACGACTTGCCCTATTTGCAGTACCTACCTATGTTGCAGATATGTTCTGCAGTGACATTTTTGCACGCTTGTTTTCCTCGGACCCGTCTCCAACTTTCACGTGTTAAAACTTTAAGAATTTTCTTCGCAAACTGTCAGTTTGTTCGTCGCAGAACACGGAATAACTTGGTCGTAGTGAATGCGGACAGGGTGTCGATTTGTGCATTATTTGAAATTGTAATCTAACAAGCTCACCTGTTTTCATTAATATGCAACAAGCAACGAGTTACATTATACAGGGATTTAAGACATTTTGAATTTGGGTCATTAAGGACAAACATATTAAAAATAGGCAATGCCGCTGTTCGCCTTAGTGATTTTATTTCAAGGACACTAAATTAGTTACACTCAATTCACCTGAGTTATATCACCTAGGTGATCAAAAGAGGCTTATATATTATATCCGCTTTATTGGCTCAGGTGTATAATATAGTGGAATAAACCTAAGCAATGACGTTAAATGAACTCTCTGGGCTTCTATTATGCAAGTTATTGACAAAATGAGCAAGTAATTTGACATTATTTGGTAGTAAGCATCACGCCTGCATGACATTATCCACCCACAGTAATTATAGTGGTGCAACCAGAAATGTGGACGCGGTAGGTAAATCGCTGCGCTCGCCGTCTAACGGCCGAAATTAATATTGTATCTCCAATCCAAGATTGAAATCGATCTTGGATTGCTGCCTATCGTTCCATCGATTTCCAATCTGCGTGCCTTCATAAACCAATCCACGGATCGGTTATTGGCACGTTTGACCCTAAAAATGGATTGTGATATCAATCCCAGATAGCAAAATTTGGATTGGATTGATTATTAATTTCGGCCGTAAGACATTCGATTGCTTCTATGGAAGTGTCATCCTTTCACTTCTACCTCTAAGTGCGGTAGCTTTGGTGCAGTCCCACGGTTAATGTAATTCCCCTGACCCGTCCTACATACATAAATTTAAACCTTCCATTAGGAATTTATTTCGTGACGACACGAAAATATTTCGATTGCGGTCGCGTCTCAAAATTAACCTCTGACAGTTGTATTCAAAGCTTTGTCGCATAAATTAATTTCGCTAATCGATTTGTTGTGTTTTGTGTTACGAATTTACTTGGTGATGGAATCCGTAACATGGAACGTGGTTTAATCATGCGGTTACGTTAGTGGTTTATAACAAATACCATATTAATTATTTTTAATAAACTGTTTTATAATAACTGTTTTAATCATTCGCTCAGGACAGCTATAAAGGTAATTATTTCTTCTTTCTTTCTTTCTTTCTTTCTTTCTTAAAAAAACGTAGCCTCACACTAGGATTGCTCCTTTTTCATGGGTATCGCTTACAGACATGTAATTTCACGTGTACATCACACCCAGACCAGGCAGTTCCAGGCAGGAATCGAACCCGCGACACCAAACGCATCAGTCCGATTGCGCAGCCACTATGCCAAATGTAACGTCCAAGGTACACTCGTACTTACGTTACAAGTAATTTAACGAGCAATTTTTGCTTTAAAACATTGTTCAACTTCCCTGTTTTTGCGACAAATAAAATAACACCACATCATCACAATATAAATTTACCGCTAATTATAGAACAACCATAGAAGTATTCTCTTAGAGAAAGATAGGGCCTAAACCCACCACGCTGGCCCAGTGCGTAGTTTTTTCATGAATACAGCTAATGTATGTTAATTAGTATTTAAACGGGTCTAATTCGCGCACAAACGAATATCAAAATATATAATTTTGACATACCTCGACGTTTCGACCAAGTTACATCGGCCAACAAAATTATATATTTTGATATTCGTTTGTGCGCGAATTAGACCCGTTTAAATACTAATTAACATGTATTCAGTTCGCGAAAGTTTAAGAACTTCTACAGCTAATGTATTCATGAAAACTAAATGTACTAAATTCATCGTACTTTTGCACACAGTGCGGAATGGTTTCCGCACTGGGTAACTGAAATTCGTCTGACTTGATCCGCACGCGCTCGGGAACCGCCAAGACGCAGGTTCAGGGAGCTTGTTTACAAAATGCATAAAGGGGCAAACAAGGTACCCGCTTAATATTTATAAGCGGAGGCAATAGTGGGCCTCCCCAGCAAATGAAGGGGCGAATTCCATGTAGGTTTGCGCGTTTTGCTCAATCATGGAACGCTGCCCGGGCTGGTTATAGGACGGAACGACCGGAGAAGTTTTTTTGTTTTTATTGGAGTGCGTAGATTCGTATATTAGATCGATGTTGTTATCGTTTTCCTGCTTATTTACGTCGCCTACTTTGGAGGCCTTCTTTTTTATTACACGTTTTGCAACTTAGTTTTGGAACGGCAAGTAGTTACTTACTTACAATATTGTTTTTGCGGCAATATTTGAAAAAGGTATAAATACTACACTGATTATTGATACCTAATTCGAAAATGTATGGAACTAATTATATTACAGTCATTGTGTAAAAAATATTTTTTGTAATAAGGACACCATTATATGGTTTATTTTCCACCACTTTCAAGATCCTTACATAAATATGCAGTACTAAATAACCTGAGTACAATGGGCTGACTTGTTGCTAAATCGATCCTTTCCAACCACACTAAAGAATAGCTGAAGTTGCATTGCACCTAAACTCAGTTAACTGCAGAGTAGCTTTTTGTAACAGGTTTTTTGTTAAAACTAGGTAGGTACCATGCTAAAAGAAAGTTAATTGCATTAAATAACGCCACTGTCTACTTTCTAGTTAGTACACAACATCTATTGAATTAATTTTCCTGCAACAGCGAAGCTAGATTCTCCATTTTAATTTCTAAGCAGATGTTCTGCGGAGAAGATACTCGAACAAAGCGAGAGTAGGATTACGAAACCGGTATTAGAATCGGTAAATATCTGAAAGCTACGCTGATAACTAATTCATAATCAACTCTTCATACGTTGCCGCGAAAAGATCGCCCATTGTTAAGGCTTATCTTCTAAGCAAGATCAAACGAGTCTGTTTGACATTTAAGATCTAGTCAACTACTGGTTCGATGGTACCATTTCAATTCAGTAACATTTATATTGCTACTGTAGGTTCTAGTGATGTATTAGGTTAACAAGGTTTTTATTATCCTTAAGCCCACATGACATTGAGAATAAACATAATAGGTACGTGACTTTTTTTTCATATACGACTAAACGTTGTCTTACTTCGTGCAAAGCTGCCAGCATTTTAGGAACGTTACTATTATTGGCTATCGCGGCCGTTTGTTAGAGTAGGACAGGCTTTATCCGCTAGGTTGCAAAACTATTTGGTGAAACGTGGATGATAATGCTGGCATAAAAAAAAAGATACTGACCTCCGAATATAATTTTCGTCGGAAAATATAAAGAGCGAGCTCGGCCCCGGAGTAGCGGGCTGTTGCGCGCCGCCCATGGTATCAGCTGACGCCGAGCGAGCCTGCGCGCCCGCCGCCTCCTGCGCTGCCGCCAACCTGGAATGCGAGATTGCAACACTTTAGCATCAACGAAGAATATACATGTGTGTCTCCTACACACTGGACGGATCTCATCATGACAGCAGCTACGGCGTCCATGATAGTGTTCTCATCGATGTAGAAGCATTGTAAGATCAGTGATTACCACGGCCGTGAAGACTGACGAGGTTGAAGACCCACCGTGTACCACCGTCTTATCAACCACTATCACTCTGCCGAGAGTGCCTGATTGAGAAGAAGAGAGGTGTGTGTGTATTTTCACTGGTGATCATCGTTTCACCGTAAAGAGTTATCTTGAGTACGCCACGAACCACTAATTCGTTCTAGCGTTTCACTAATCAACGAAAAGCTAAACATTGTCCAGTACGTCACAACAAAAGCTCCGAAACAAACTTTGTTATTATAAATACCGCTTCCTTTTTCAATGTAATAAATTGAATCGAACGCTCGCCGGATATTCGCTGCCGTGTCATAACAACATTATGCCTGTGCATGGTTGGAAAGGTTATATAGGTAATATCGTTATCAATTAACTTTTAATGACACTGCTAAATTTCTAAAACAGCGGTTGTGGAATTGCTTTTGCTGTTCGATTCGCGCTGTAGGCGTGCAAATTGATGCGTTAATAAAATGTGTAGCTATTACGGCGTCCATTCAGAGTATGTCGTGCGTAATAGTAGAAGCTTTTAGCAACTAATGAACGTATAGAAATATGGAGCTAAATTCTATTGACATAAAGTCCATATCAGGATGCGCTGCAACGCAGCCGTTACGACAATCGCTCCATCCGAATCGAGCGCCAAAATCTAATAAAATGGCATTACCTTGATGAAACATTAACGTAAGTAAAAGTAAGTCTTCACGATTCGCGTCAAATGAATCATCAATAAATTAGTGTAACATTTAATACTGCTCATCGTATAGTTACTATACTTATACATAAATACGTAACACAAGCTAAGACGCATTAAATTTTATTTGTATTCGACATGCAGGTACAGAACTGAATATTTGATTAATGAAAAATAATATAGATTTATTTATCCAATATTGTAGATCAAAACTGGATTACTGCGTAGATACTAAATTCGATTTATTTAACTCGTAAGGAGGCTCGGAACAGCAACGCCATTATGCCACCCTCCCCGCTTTGTAGCTAAGTTTTAAATCTTGCGCTAGTTGTGGGGTCTTATTCATTAAATCATTAAAGGTCACAATCGTGTGTACGCAATCAACAAGATATATTAAAATGTAGGTCAGTGCCTCACGTCACGTGACTGGAAAAGCCGTATGAAACGGTGAATAGGGGTGACTGAATTCAACGCACTAGAGATATCGCGCACTGCAATATTATAACATAAACATGCACAGTAACATATGAAAGTCAATACCCAGTTAATTGGTAAAAACAAGACTGTCAACAAATTACGTGGAATAGTACCAAACCTACGTAGTACTTTTGTAACTTTTATGTCTTATGTGCCTGCATACGGATGTGTTGCAGTGTATAGATAGTAGTAGTACCCAACTGATATGGCTTACCGATGTACCTGCGCAGAAGATGAATTTTCAAAGCGCGGGAAATGCTATTGACCGCTATTGGTCGGCAGTCGCCGCCATCTTAACGAGCTTAGAGTGAGATGGAACTAACAGCTGCAGTGTATTATGAACCTTATAATAGTGATGTTAGGTTGATCGTAAGTTTTAAGCATTCTTTCGTTAATCTTCAAACCATACTTTCTTTTCTGCGCGAACGAAGATTCACGTCGCGCCTTATAAGTTGGGTACTAGTATACGTAGTTACTAGTGTGCGTGTGTGATGTGTTTCGTGTCACGTGACTGACGGCTTCAAAGTGAACTGGGGTAATATCCGACGAACAAATAAATAGAAAAAAAGGTACTAATACGTTTTGTACATTTAAATTGAAATATGAGCTAGTCAAAACTCACTAGGTAATTAGTAAAAACGTCGTAGCAGGGATGCCGACTGCTATCATACGGAATCAGAAAGAATTACGAATGTAGGTCATTGCCTCGTGTCACGTGACATGCCGCATCAACTGAAAGGGAAATTAAGGCGGCAGGATTAAAAGGGCGTAAAGGGCCACTTCACACCTTTGGGTCGAAAGTACAACGATAATTACAATAAACTTTGAGAATAATTACGTGCGTGTTTCAACTCCGACGAGTTATATCGTAATTTTGTGCATGAGGTTTGATCTCCACACCTTGTCCTCTATGAAGTTCTACAAAACTTGAGGTTGATCTGTTGTTACCTTGATTTCTAAACTTTTTTTATTGTAGTGAATTTCATGTAACTTCTGAGCCCCCAAATCGCCCTTACTACATCCCTGGCCCGAAAGTACAAACGGTGCATTAGATTAATTAATGCCGACTTTTCGACTGATACGAGCGTGCACCGCCTCTGGAGATATTAGCGCAACTGAACGCTTCCACTAATGAGTTTTGTTCTTGTCTCTTTGAAAATAAAGCAGTTATTTTTAGGATAACATAATATAACAAAAGAAAAATAACGTAAACCTTATCTCTCGTATCCGTCTGTCCGTCCTTTCGTCTGGCACAGATTTTTTAATTTGTTTTAAATGGGTTTACTAGTTTTTATCTGCTAATTCTAGATGAAGGGACACTCAATTAAAGCGAGATAGCATAATCGGGGTTTTAATGACATTTTGACGTTTTATCTCTCTCTTCCGTAGTGTTGAGTACCTAATTACCTATTGAGTACGGAGTGTCCACCCTGTGATATTGTGTTATTTCTGCACTCAAAGCTCACTGATAGTAATTTTAGAGTACCTAATTACCTATTGAGTACGGAGTGTCCACCCTGTGATATTGTGTTATTTCTGCACTCAAAGCTCACTGATAGTAATTTTAGAGTACCTAATTACCTATTGAGTACGGAGTGTCCACCCTGTGATATTGTGTTATTTCTGCACTCAAAGCTCACTGATAGTAATTTTAGAGTACCTAATTACCTATTGAGTACGGAGTGTCCACCCTGTGATATTGTGTTATTTCTGCACTCAAAGCTCACTGATAGTAATTTTAGAGTACCTAATTACCTATTGAGTACGGAGTGTCCACCCTGTAATATTGTGTTATTTCTGCACTCAAAACTCACTGATAGTAATTTTACATACTTATTATATAAGTTTCTTTAAAGACAATAAGAGTAGGTAGGTAATAGCTCGTACTAGCACTTCGCTGTGCAGTTGTCTGTTTGTCATGTTTACACGCTAAATCGGTGTTGGTAGTCTACGCGGGTGAAGTAGCGAGCAAAAGCTGGTTAATCTATAAACCAGTTCGTCATCTACATACATTCATATCAAAAGATAGGGTAAGTCCAGGATAGTTGCCATACTTTTTGAAAACGCTCTATATTTCCCATTTTAATTAATGGATCTGAATGATTGTCACACATGTTAATAGATTGGTCTTTCGACTACCACTTTGAAGGAAAAAGAAAACATCAGTGTTGATATTTACTAATCTATATCGATTTTCCCAGACCTCTATTTTTGGAAGTATAGATGCCCTATAGCGGATAGTTGCTCCATGCGTAAAAACCAGCTATGGGATACATGCCTCATTGATAAAAAAACACTTTTTCATTTAGAAATAAGGTATTCGTCATGGGAAGTAATATCTAAACACAGACGTTAATTAAAAATGTTCGTAAAAAGTGTATTTTCTTTATAATCGTATTAGGGTATAGATGCCTCACAAAATAAGTTTCCTTCCTGAGGCATCTATACCCTAATTTAGTTACATCGTTTGAAAATAATGGGAATTATTTGTTTTGTATGGTTAAACCTAGGCGAAAATAAATCGAGGCGTCTATCCTTTTCGTAGAGGATAGATGCCTTTTATATTCATAAATGTGTATTCAATAAATATTCTAAAAAAACTGATTTTAGTGTTAATATACAGTCCACTGTAACATTTAGATACAAAATATAAATTATTTAGTCACCATGTAAAAAGTTCCAGCACCTCAAAAAGACTGTAGAAAAAGAATTAGCAATTTTTTCGTCGCACCAAATCTTTCATTGAGTATAGATGGAATGCACGACGGGTCAGCGGTTACCTCGCGGGGGGTACCGGGTAGGTGCGGGGATGTCTCTCGTTTGGCAATATCAACGACAGCAAAAACAAGCCGGGAAATCATAGTTTTTGAATTTGAGGCATCTATCCGAGCCGGGCATCTATCCTGGAATTACCCTAAATAAATAAAGGCGAAACATCAACCGTCATACCACAAAAGTTTAAACCAGAGCTAAACAGATGTTTCTAAAATTTATTCCACAAAATCGACGTCTATCACTCGCGTTGTCTTACTCAATCCTGCCATTCCTAATCAATTTACTAGTGAATTTGTTGTTGAGTTCGAAAAAGCGAGGGTTAGACGTCGATTTCGTGAAACGAAATATTAGAAACATCTATTTAACTCTAGTTTAAACTTGTGGTAAGACGACAAAGGGTCTACAAGTCGCAAACCAACCTCACAAGTCAGCTAAAACAATCAGCGCGGTATCAGTAGGTGGGCGGAACGGGAGTGTCTCGGCCACCTCACACGATGTAACCGACCTTTCGATTTGGGTCATCGGACCTCACCGGATTGAAATGGCAGTGCTAGTTGGATCTTAGGTCGTGTCTTACCACAAAAGATGAGACCAGTGTTAAACAGATGTTTCTAAAATTTCGTTCCACACAATCGAAGTTTATCACTCGCGTTTTCCTACTCAATCCTAGCATTCCTCATTATTTTACTTGTGAATTTGTTATTGAGTTTCAAAAAGCGAGTGTTAGTTGTCGATTTGTGGAGAAAATTAATAGACGCATCTGTTCAACTCTGGCTTAAATTTTTTCTGGTAAGACCGTAGTAGTCCGTGACCATGGACGCAAGCTAGACGTTACTGTTACTACGCTGCCTACTGGACTATGCGACCAAGTATGCGACAGAATGAATCATTGCATAGAACATCTGCTCTGAGGCGGCCAAATTCTCGGACTAAGAGCGCGAAAAGACCCTTATTATTATTATTAAGAGCTAAGGCAAATAGTCCTACCAATAATAAAGTTGATGTGTCTGCCTGTGAATACTGCTATTTATGCACGCATTGCGAGTATAGTCATAGTCGTTTGTGACCTTTTTTATAGAATGTTTGTCTGTGTGTCTGTTTGTCAAGGATAGCATTGTGTATTTATGTAAACTGGTGTACAATATAAAGCGTTTTCTATCCTATTTCTATTTATTCTATTCTATTGATCGATTGTTTTGTCGTACACGGCCCCGCGGCGGGTACTTACTTAGCAAGGCTAAGCAATAGATTGTAAAATGTATCCATAGGACTATCTCAGCTAAGCAACAGCGATCACGCCTTCCAAAGATAAGTTACATACATCATACACTACATTAGTATGTAGTGATGTAACATGTAGTGAGAGTAAACTCTCCATTACTTGTATCTGAATATTAGATTTGAGACGCCGAAAACACTTCACTCACAAAAAATTGCTAAATCTGTTGTTGATGTAACATTGTTTCGAGTAAAATTAAGTAGGTATCTAAATTGCACAAGCATGTCTAATTGCATGCTCTGTACTAAGTTTTATTTTATGTACTGATTGCGCTTCGCGATTTCACCCGCGTTTCCTACTAGGACGGTTATTTATTACGGTATTAAAAGTATTTAGGTGTTTTATTCCAGGAGCTAAAGCGTCTATACCTCAAATTACATACAATCCGCAATTGCCAATAATATCTAATTATTATCACAATCTTTCATCATTATTATCATCGGCTAATTACGTTTAGGTACTATGAATAAGAACTTAATTTACATGGTATGGGGCATAAATTCACCGTGTCCTACTACATGTTGGTGGACCTCGAGACATGTGGTGACTCATGAGGTTTATCTGTTATCCTATACGCGTGTAAGTATGACTTTATAAGTATGTAGACGATTGAGTTTATTGCCGCACAGTTCTGCAACAGCTATAACTGGATTTGGAGTATACAGATACCGCAGGTCTTGAAATAACACATAATAATTTGCTTCGGTGTGATGCAGTTCCAACACAGTTTGGATATGTATGTAGACCGAAGTGAACCAACTTCCGATAAACTGAGCTCCTATTTCATCCGATGTAACCGACCCACTGAACCCGCAGATCTAGGTCGTCAGATCACCAGACACCGGGAATAACTTGCCGGTTGTTTCATGGATTTCGATTGGAATGCGACCTCTGTGTCATTGATTTACAGAGCAGGCTGAACGCCCACCTGCTGCAATTCACAGGACTAGGCGCTACAAATTTTAATGGGAAACTTCTTGGTTTGACCTTTTTTGTGTGAGCAAAACGTCTAATCGAATACGTATCCCGTTACGATGGGGTCTAGGCGGTTTGATTACAGTTACAATAACTGGTAAAAATATTGTTTTTTCTATTCAATTGGTTTATTTACCGAAAGTTTAATCGGTTCTTGGACATAATATTATAAAACAGTGAACAGCTACAACGTCATGTAGGTATAATAGTTGTTCAATGTCATCTTCTAGTGGGCCTAGAATACTTAGGTTACCTATCTATCATCATGACATGTATAATATTATCTAATGGCTTGTAGGGTGGCCATGTATTGTATATTATACTTAGTAAGTACTTCATGCAAAATGTATAATGTATACTTAAATCATATGTTTCATGCCATTAAATTATTATTCTGATATAAAAATTCGTTTCCTAGCAAATATATAATATTATATAAATATATTTTTAACACAAAATAATACCTAAATTAAGTAAATACGTTTAAATTCAATTGCTCATTAATGCTCATGACTGTGCTTGTCGACGATGCGTGTGCAGTTATGGTGTCGACCATTCAGATCTCAACTCAGTTGTATGAGTTTTAAAAGACAAAAAGGAATTAACAATGTCGTCACAAAAAGAAAACAAATGCCTGCCGCCGCTAAAAAACTTTGCAAAGCCAGGTCATTAGTCTCATAATTTGGTTGAAAGAATAGCCGCCCTAAAATCATCTCACAAAAGCGCCACTGCTGAAGGGCGGGTGGGAGATGAAGAGGGCAGGCGGGGTTAGGTCGAGTGATCGGCCGAGGCTAAGGACATCGGCGCATCTTGCCCTTCCCCAGCCTCATTAGCTAAACCACTTGAGCTCATGGAGAACTGCCCTTCATGAGTTTCACTTGCACGAAGTGGCGTCTGTTAATTTGAGTCGGCTTTAAGATTGAATGTTGACGAACCGAAAGTGTATAGAGGAATAAGTGGAATATAATAGGCAAGGTATACATAATCATCGCGGACAACAGGCACGTCGAAGGTGATTTTATTTACATTTAGTTTTTATTTTACCTAGTTGTTACAAACTAGTTTTTAACAACTAGCTAAACAGTCAACAACTACATCTAGTTTTTTTAATGTTTTGGCTTCACACGATTTTCACATTTAACCAGCGTCAAGTTATATTATACTCTAAGTTTTATTAGGTAGCAAAGAATATCTATTGTACCGTTACTTTTGTGGTTTACTTGTGTGTCTTGGAGAACAATGAAGACTTGTAATCTTTAATTTATTTCTTTTAATGCTATTTAATCCGATGAAATGTTTCGTTGTCACCTTCTAACCGCATTAATAAGAAAGTGATATCAATATTTTTACTTTTGGCGAAAAATTAATTTGATTATGTTATTTGCATGTATTTACATTTACATATACCATCAATACTTTGTATGGACAAAATTAGCTGTCGTTAATTAACACAATTTAATTTAAGATGCATGTGAGTTCTATCATTTCCCATAATATAGTTTGGCAGATCGAGCTTTGACCGTATTTTTTTTAATAAGTGTAAAAACCATACCAACACATAATTAAGTAACACAATCAAATTATCAAAACACTCACGAAGTGATCTCCATACCGCGTTCATTTATCCACTGACACTTCTATTGTTACAGAAGTACACTAAACATCTTGTATTTAATTAGTCAACACATTAAACGTCGTGTCATTGATTGTTTACATTCGATAAAGTCGTCATAATTAACTAATTCTTAACATATTACTTATCAGATATTTTATTTGTCCCGATACACATGGCATCGCCTGCCAGCACTTACTTACTTGGTTAGACAGTGACTTATTACTTGTTTTGTTATCTACCCGCTAAAATACGTTTTAACAAAATTACAAATAGTGTTCGTGACATACGCTACCTTAATACATTGTACCCATTGTACCAGTTTCCCAACAATTAACTTAGTTTTGGCGGGAAACCGAAAATTTAATTTTGCACTTGAACATAGGATACAAACCCAAAAAAAAGCCTAATTTGGTGTTATCTGGGATTTGTTATTTTTATACAATAATACAATAACCTAGTATACGAAATCTGTGCAATAACGGGACACTGGCTAAATGCACAAATCATGCGATGTCAAACCAAAAAAATCCTTACGTACACAAGACATGACAATTTAGCGTAGTTGTGCAAAAGTGAAATGTTTCGCTCAATGGCTATTGACACTAGCTAAATGCACAACCCGTGTGAAGCCAATAAAAAAAAACTAGATAGTAGCGACTCAGAGAAAAAAAACGTTGTTACGAAGTAAGTGCTCCAGATATTTCCGTGACTACATCGTGCTGCGATTAATGAACTGAAGCGGTACCAAAATTATTTCCCTGCCGTACCCCCTCGACCTCAGGTGCCTGATATGAAACAATCCTGACGAAGTAATTTAAGAGCCAGAACCGATATATCGAATGAAACAACACCGGTTTATGTCAATCTAGCCTAGTCAACTGCGTAATACGCCTCCCCCATAATAATTTAGTAACGCTTGAATTCACATACAGGGCATCTTATTTATAGGATGTTCATAATAATAATATCAAAACAGGTTAGCGATACTTTATATACTCGTAGGTACGGCTACAAACGCTAAAGTTGTACAAATTAATGTATGATAACAATCCCCTGTGCTTACTTAGTAGAAATTACAGGGCAATCAAAAACATGTGCATACTTTTTAGGGTTCCGTACTCAAAGGGCAAAAACGGGACCCTATTACTAAGACTCCGCTGTCCGTCTGTCTGTCCGTCTTTCACCAGGCTATAATATGTCATAAACCGTGATAGTTAGACTGTTTAAATTTTCATGCATGATGTATTTCTGATGCCGCTGTAACAACAAATACTACAAAACAGAATAAAATAAATATTGAGGGGGTTCCCATACAACAAACGCATTTTTTACCCGTTTTTATAAATAATGGTAAATTTAAATAAAACTTTAAACTTTTTTATCTGTGGCGCTGTCAATTTTAATAAAATAGTTATCTATAAATCTATATTGTGATGTACTAGGTAGGTACATATGTAATGGCATAGAAAATCTATATGATATCATAGATATTCTTTTATATCAGATCTATATCATAGATAATATTCTTCGGTGTCGATGTTTTAACGAATGTGAGGCTGTTTTGGTGAATAATGAGAAAAAATAAAGAAGGAAAGCATTTATTCAGACCCACGATTCGTACCCAATACGAAAAATTAAAGAAGCTTGCCAAGTAGGTTCTCTAACAAAGATAAACTATTAAGCTTATATTGCGCTATATACGATACACGCGCTATTGCGAATTTAGTTCATTCAAAGATTTATGATAGTAGCTTTTGGCCACTTTCCATTTCGCCTAATTTTCTTACTTCAGGCTCAGAAGAGTATCTTTATAAATCTAGCCCCTAATCTTTCCCGGCCTACTGTGTGGCAAATGAGCGGGACAACACTTTTGGGTAACCCAAAATAAACGGCCCTCATTTCAAGCTATAAGTATACGTATTTCTCGGCATTATCGATGCGAGTAACGGATTACAGTGTTCGATCAATCTTTCAGTTAAATTTCCCTCCAAGTTCATTGAACTGTTCTGAGCGCGATACCGTACTGAACTTAACTGAAACAACGTCGCACGCGATGCTACAGGAATCCACGCGTATGCTGTAAATTTAATCATAAGTCTACACTACTATTATAAAGAGGAATGATTTGTATCTTTGTGTGCATGTTTGTAATGAATTAACTAAAAAACAACTGAGCCGATTTCAAAAATTCTTTCACCATTGGAAAGCTACATTCACCCTGAGTAACATAGGCTACTTTTTATCCCGTAAAAATTGAAATAGTAGTTAATGCGGGTAAAACCGCGAGGCGCTTCTAGTATTACATAATGATGGTGGTTGCTAAGGGAAAACCCAACGATACCTGGTTCAAAACCTCGGGATGGTTTTATTTCAACTGCTAAATGCAAATTGCTTGCAAATTGCCGTAACACGGAGTTACGGCAGCCCCTTGATCTCGGTAGGTAGTTATCGATTGATACCAATCGTTGAGCGTCCCATTATCCCATATCGGCAACATCAATCAACAAACAACAACAACAAAACAAAAACCCGCAACACTAAAAAAAATGACCTACCGCGTCACGACACTGACAAATTATGAGAGTAGATACAGCATAGGGTTTTCCCAGTTGATGCGCCATTAACATAACAGCCTGTTTGACCTCGATGCCTACATCAATAGGCAAAAAATACTCTGGGCGGGTTCCAAGGCGGGCGGTCTCTGGGATTTGAAGCTGGGCAGACGCGACGGCGCCTGTGCCCGCCGGCCTGGCGCCAGCGGGAATTGGGGCGGCTGCTGCGTACCTCTGCTTTTGTTTCTGAATGTCACTGCGCTTGGCTATTGTGCGACTCGATAATTGCGGCTTTAGCTTAGGTGATAACAAGCTAGGATCTGTTAGCAGTTTCCTTGGTTTCGGTTGAGTAAAGTGATGGATGTGTGTTTACTGTTTGAGTTTAATGGTTGGATACTATCAAATGCAGATAGCAATAACTTTAGTGGTGTATAAAAAGTGTGTCAAAAGTATATCAGTTTCTATATAATTTCATTGGTATATAATAATTATACAAAAAACTAGGTTTATATAAATAAAATATTTCTTAGGTTAGAAAAAGCCCCTAAGCAAAACACAAACTTGAGGTCATCAATATTGACTACATCATAACCAAGTGCAAACATGACGCACTTCTTACATGTAAATAATAATAAAATTAATTGCCAGCCCATAAAACTAATGTAACGGTGACGTCACGTCCATTTCGTGGGAGTTTATGTCCGCGGCGGCGCACCCGTTTAAGGGGAATCTTAACGAATGACACAAGCATGGCCGTAGGCGGACGTTAGGAGGAGCTTAAGCCAAATGGATTTCAGATTACTGAAAAAGTTATACGAGCATAGCGATGGATATTTCTATTATCCGTCCAAAGAGGCAATAATCAAAAAGTCCATATTCGATTAATGCTAAAATCCGAGTTAATCACTCAATTGAGGTGTCACATTGGTATTGACTACCTGAAATGGCTAGGCAAGGGCCAGAATTCACATGTTCTATTTAGTCACACTACCTTTCCCCCTCCGCCCCTGCAATCAATCCTCGCTACGTCCATAGACTCAAGGCCATTTTCTCCAAATTGCCGACTGGTGGTGACTTCGTGACGCATAGTAGCCGCCCACGTGGGCGGTTCGCTGAATATTATGATTCACTCTAATCTGATGCAAAACCGCGTCGCAAATATTGGAAAGTTTGTAAGTAAATGCGATTCGTGCATTATTTGTTTTGATTCTCTGTTTATGCGTCTTTGTTCAAAATAGTTTTATTGATTATGTGAAGTTTGTGTAGTTATAGTTTTACCTTGGATCATCAAAGAAAGTAAGCAATACCAATGATTGTATTAGTTATGCGCCGTATTTTATTTTCTACGTCTGATATTACTAGAGACGCTTTCAAACCCGATGTATCGAAAGTGTCGATCGCTCCGCTGGCCATTGCTGTGAACTGATCAGTAATATGACAAATTGTCGAAAAAAATGGCGCTGATTGATCAAAGTACTCAGCAGTTCTCGTTACGGAAATATTGTCGACAATCTGCACACCATTTGGGAAAGCACTTGGTACATGCAACCTGAAATGCAAGATGTTGTAGCCTTAAAAGATCTCTTCAAGAGGCTAAACCGGTACGCACCAACATGAGTAATGCTATTCCCTGCACTAATGCTGTGATCTCTTAAAACGTAATAAAGCCGCGCCACGTCACGATGTACTTACTCTAAAGAAATGTACGCCGACATCAGCGTGTGAAAGAGACCACAACAGCGCGTTTCTAAAACAAGCATCGTGACGTAACGTAAGCGTGACGCTATAAGCTGCAGATGGTGTTAAAAGAAGACCAGAGCCTTAGCACCGCAATAACTGGCACCAAAAAGCAATAAATAAGAAACTATACAAAGACAGGTCAATCCTCACAGTACTTAGCATCGAGAAAACGACTAGAGAAGAAGCTACCAGCTGAGACAACATCTTTCAAGTGCACTTCAAAGTTCAAAACTGTTTCGACGTACCAAAAATTACGGGGAGTTTTTGAATGAACAATTACACCAACAAACTTGGTAACGAGCACGCGTCCTCATTGGATTATGTAACGGTTTGCAGTCGAGTTGGCTGGATTGTCGCCAGGAGCGCGTCCTTCTGATCCTTGAGATAACGCGGCGACGGCGCGGCGCCATTCACTACACAAAACACCCATCGAAGAATATCGGGGACAGTGGCGACAGTACCCCAGCTTACAGCTGTAATGGATTCCTGTAAGGTGGGTATGAACCTCTATCGAGAAAGTATTCAATAATTTAACTGTCAAATTTGTTTTAGATTTGATCAGCGCCTTGCAATACCGACAAGATTCGTACGCGAACGGTTACCTTGACCGATACAAACCGTTAAAATTTTCGTGCTTGCCCTAATGCAGGAGTACTGATCAAATCTAAAACAAATTTGTCAGTTAACATTTCGAATACTTTCTCGATAGAGGTTCTTGCTCACCCTACTGTGATGCTATGTCGCGACTAAGATATCAATAGTCAAGCATTTTCTATTAATGAAGTAAGGAGATTAACATGTTAACATGTTTCGTTATATTCAATTTTGATTGCTAATATAGCACTGAACTCCTGTAGAATTGTGGTTGATGCTACAACTTTGATCTCTCATACACATCATGATCACAATACTGTTAAAACAACAAATCTACCTCCTTTACCTGAAGTAAAACCAAATCTCTATAACGGTAAAAAAACAGTTGAAGCAAAATAAAAATTCTGTTAAAACACGAAGTTCTGTTACTGTAACAGTGTAGGTAATGCCCTTCTGTAACTGAAAGACTTTCTACACTGACACCCATAGAGTTATGTGCTTTTGGAGGTCACCGCGGACTATCACTTGGCCACTGAGGATGCCGCATCGATTTACTTTGCCAGTTAATATTTTCATGATATAATATGTAATATGGACCCATAAAACATGAATGAGCAAATTATTTGTAGCTACAATATACCTACGATATTTAAAAGGGGTAAGTGGTTTAAAAAATGTAAAGACGTAACTGAATTGTTCGTAGACATCATGCTACGGTGCTACGAATGATGTAGCATCGCCACCGTAGCATGCTACGAATAATGCTGTATGGGTAGACTGTGGTTTAAGAAATAACCCGCAATTTATGAAGATAAGGACACTAACAATTAATAAACGTCTGTCATAAGCAATCATTTATTATGGTACAAGTAATATATTTATATTTCACTTCTTTCCTAAAGTTTATTATAATTTCATTGTTTGTTTGTAGTTCACATGATATCCGCGTCAGAGATTATAGATAAGAGTTGAGTCGTTTACGTACACTTTGCTACCGACTGTCGTCATATTGTATAGAGTAAAGACACTGCGATGCAATATACGTATATAATATATAATATTAGATCAATATCGAAACGAAATCGCGAGTATCCAATGACAGATGTCAATGTACATTTGGAGCTATCGTGATTACTCGCTATTTACATTTAAAAAAGTTAGAATTCACGCACTGAAACGGGCAATTTAGGCCACGTGTTAATATTAATAGAGTGTAAAAGGACTGGCTCCCACCCTCAATCTATAAATACGGCCCTACAATCGGCTGACTACAACTTTACTGCACACCCCACTGGGCACGTCGGCTGTGCCAACTTGGTACATTAAATGAATAATGGAGCTACAGGTCATCTAGAAGATGACAGGGTATATAAGGGTGTTGAGTTACCTCCAGTCGTTTACCAATTTGGTCAAAGAGACAGGCAAAAAAGGAAAAAAAAACAAGTAGTTCAAATCCTGTTTGATATTTTAGAAACTATGTGTCAAAATATAAGTTAGTACCTACATAATTACTTGATTGTTCTGTTGATCTAGTGCGCAATTGATCAACTACGGGTCATGCAAAGCATCAACAGATATAAGAGTAATTAGACGGTCGTAACACATTAATTAAAAGGAATTTATTAAATGTAAGTAACTGATAAAGCAAAGAAGGATAAAAAAACTAAATAAAATATTTCAAGAAGGACATGTCATAAGAATCTAACAGTCTGCTAAACAACGAAACGTCGCATTTACTAGAGGTCAAATTACATCGAGGTTAGACAAGCAATCCCACGCCGTACCAAACGTAAAAATATCATAGGACAAGCTGCAAACCAATTTATTCTTCAAAAATTTGAACTTTAAAATAATCGCATCAATAGTAGCACCGCTCTGCTGCGCTCGGTTTGACCCCAGTACCAAAGCCGCTTATAGCCTTGTGGCACGCCAGTGCGGGGCTTGTAAACATGGCGTGATAAAAATGGAGGATGCAAGCTGTTAGCTTACGGTTTTCAACCTTACTTCTATAGATTTAAAGTCGAAGCATGACTTTTACACGGTAAGGGTACGGCGATGCAATTTTTTCTCATTGGAACTATTTTATTCATACGCATGCTGTTGGTACATATTCATTTAAATAGAATAAATAGTATATAATGTAAATAATTTTTATTTTTGAAACAGCATAAAAATAAATAATTAGATGAAAATCATAGTAAACACTCTTTCTATAAATTATGTAGTTAAGCCCCAGTTACGTATCGCTATGCTTGTTGAATGACTTGCTGGTTTTGATCGGACATTGAGAACCACGTATCTACTGTAAATTTTTCAAGAATAAGCTGGGGCCTAATTCAAAGTTTTACAAACTTTTACCGTGTTCGTCAAGGGTGCAAAAAATTGCATGTTTAAAAAACCATTTAGATTTGAAATCCATAGCTATCTGAACGATATCCTTCAACAAATATAAGGAACGTGTGCTTCTGAAAATGGAACAGCGATTACTAACTGAAAAAAACATGCAAAAATGGATTAAAACTTTGCGGAAAAATATGCGGCTGTTTGAACTTGCGTTCGGTGGATTGGAAAACGTTTTTGCTTATTGCCGTGTATTGAAACGACTAGGAAGAAATCGTCTTTTGCGCAGCCACGAGAAAACATAGATTTAGAAAAAGTTATATGGCTACACGCTGTCCGAAATAAATTAACAAAAAAAAAATAAAACAAGAAAAAAAAAAATATACCGTCAAACATTTTATAAAAAGTAAGTACATATATGTGAACCTGGTACTCTTATTGCAATTCAAATAACTGAAAAATAAACTATATTATTCATTGAATAAAATTGGTCAAATATATGTTCTTGAAGTAAATATTATTTACCACGTAAAAAAATATTCTATTATGGCATGCATAAATTAATGTACTATTTTTCATATATTTTTTTTTATTTATAGAATTTGCATTGTACTCGTATGTTACATTAAAAAACCGTAACAAACGCCCCAAAACCGACAAAAAGTAACTAAAAAAAGTTAGTGATCGTGTGAAAAAGTCAGGATTTTTTTCTACTGCAGTACAAACTGTACAAATACACTTTTGATGGATGCAGAGTTAAAAATAGATCACACGGAGGTGTCACTGTGATCGGATATGGGCCAATTTCCCGACAAAAATGACTGACGCAGAGTGAAGTCGACTGCCAGTGATATTGTCAGCCTGCGCCAGCCAAACGGAAGTTTGAATAACCATTTGTAACGGATTAGCTGAGTTTATGCTCTGTAGATTTGTTTGTAAGACAAAAAGGAGTATTATGCGTTTATTAGTGCACTCACCACTATCCGGTTTAAATAGAATAGAAATGCTTTATTGTATACCAAATAAAAAATAAACCACATAATAAAGTACATTGGGCAAAATTGTCGCTAAAAGCGATCTCTTCCAGTCAACCTTTAGATAGAGAGAAGAAATGGAGCTTCCGAGGTTGGCGGTGTAAACTTAAAAATATATTTAACATCAACAAGCTCTCTCGACACTGAATTCAGTACGTTTGACACGATTGACAAACTAGTTGCGTATTTTTAGTATGTCTGAAACATAGCGTGGGGCAAATCTCTTGTAGTTTTATATCAGCACCTGCTTAATTATCTGATTGACCTGAATTTTATGTGTACAAATAAATTCGTGATATTATCGAGGAGGTAAATTTAATACCACTTATTTTTGGTTACAGTTTGACTTTACAACTATACAATCCTAAATATAACCATTCATTTTCGTTATACAGAATGGTTCTCGTAATTATCTCATAGCAGTGATTCACTTTGATATCGCAATTATCTACCAGTTGATGAACCTTTTATCGAATTAATCTGACATAGTTGATCATAATAAATCCTTAACCTGCTTTATATATATTATATCTTGTTTACAATATCCTAACATAGATAAATTATGGTATATCAAATCACCAGCTGCTGGAATCTCACGCGTTCGTGCGGTCAGCATGACTCGATTTGATTGCGAAACAAATAACACATTCTGGTCAATTCAGGCCAACGAGCTTATGACGACATAATGTTAAGTTAAATTAATTTATTCCAGTAAATAGAGTTCGCAGTGAAAGTTGAATGATGCGTGTTGGTCAGAGTATCACTTGAGAACGGCTGGACCGATTTGTAATTTTTTTAATCTCTTTAATAAAATGTTTTTTATGAAAAGAAAATCTGACTTAATCGGTAACATATAAAAGTTCTTTTTTCCATTGGACTTTTGTATGAACTTGAGACCATACTCATTCAACTCAAGATAAGGCATTTTATATTATTATTTTTTTACTGGACTAAGGTCGTTGGGTCATCTAATGTATTTTTTTACAATTATGACCCTAATTATCTTTGCATGCTAAGCGTCATGGGTTAAAATACATTAATCTTTATCTTTAAGGGTTACGGTGAAGAATTTTATTTTTAACAGTACGTACTGTGACCTTTCCTAACTGTACAATATTAAAGTAATATCGAGTGTGTAACTAGGCGAAAAATGGTTTTCCGAATGTCAGAAGCTCACTTCGTTGTTGACATTTTAGTCGTGAGGAATATTTCGTGGGGTACCCTACGCTACGTAACACATAGGTATTGAAATCAAAAAAAATATTTTATTTTCCATCCTAAACTACTAAACCCGAATACCCCATCAAAATTGATCCCGATATTAATAAATAAAACAGATATTTCTGCTATCATATTTTTCTTATTGATTTTTAACTTCCTTCATAGTACCTACGCTTTTCATATATAACTACAAAAAATTTCAACAGACAGAAAAGTAAATGAAAATGATAAACCATTCATAAACTCATGATAGCGCATGGCGTCGTCAATTTTCTTCGGTAAAATGTTAGGGCAGGCGCCCCGCGACACCACGTGCTCAGACCAGGGCGGCTGCGTTAAAATAAATATTAGTAGCGTATTTCGGAACGCAGCTTTCCACTGAGGTAGCAGACCTGCGTGCGAGCGGGACAGAACACCCATCTGGCCCATGTAAGAGCGAGATGTGACTAGCTTATCCGATCGATAGCCGCAGCCGCAGAGCCGCTCGTGTGACGTCACGCACCCGTCTCGTCATCTTTGACTGTGTTCAAGGAATTGTCACTACATTTCTGTACAGAACCAACACCATTATCGGTGGCTGGCCAGCTACCTGTCTCATACGCACGACTTTCGGAGTAACGAACTATACTGCATTACTAACGCTATTTTTAACAAACATGTACAATTATAGGGCCATTTATATTTCGGTTAATATTATATCTTAGATCAACCATCGCACTATATAAAGCTTCGCGCTGCATTAGCAACGGCTAAAAATCTCTCTAATTAAATTAACTTTTTACACCCACTTTATCACCTTTGTTATAGCGAGAATATCCAAAATACCACGACTAGTAAGTCAGTGCACACAAAATTTCTTACCAGTGAACAGTAACAATATTTAGAAGCTACATTAACGCTGAGGCTACGGAAATTCGTAGTGCCTCTACGTCGTCGTAGAGGGCTACGCAGATTTTCGTGTATTACAAATTATATTACATTTTTAAACGGCATTCGAAGTAACATTGTATGCAGAAGTACATAATTCCATTCTCAAGTGTACAAGTGAGTGGGAAATACACTCACGTCGTTGACCTCAATCACCACTGTTTCACATACTTCCCGCTCGTAACAAAATAGCTCATAATCGCAGTCCGCATTTCAACTCATGTTTACAATCATGCGAGTAATGCCGTACAAACAATGATTCCGGTGTGCGTCATTATCTTGACCTGAATTCGAATAGAGAGAAGGCGAGCTAGTGTAGCCAGTGTTGCCACTGTTTACTGTTTACCTGTCAATCAATATTGCAAACACGGGGCGTAAAATGAGCGAGTAACTGGAACTCGGCACGGTCTGATGTTTCAACGATATTTCAGCGTTTCTATAGAAGAGATTATATCGTAGGATGAATTTTTAACCGCGTCCGGTTCCCGCTTGGGTTGTAAAGGGCTTACAATGCGATAGAGGGCGCCACTGCGCATTTTAATTAGGCCATGTAAATATTACACAAAATGTAATTTTGGTTCTGTGTGACTAGCCGCGGAAAGTGTAAACGCGGTGGTTGCTCGTTTAAATAGCACGCGTAATTATTTTATTTGCGTTGGCTCTGGACTGATGCGCGTTATGGAATATTGTAGGGATAGTTGAAAGTTCATTATTGTGTATCATTTCTGTATAAGAGACTTATGACTGGTTACTTACCTTCTAGTTAAGTTTGACCAACCGATAGGTCTATCGTTGTCTCTGTCTGGTACTAAACAAATGACAAAGACAGTTATACAGTTATCGGTTAGTCGAAGTTTACTGGAAGTTCAGAAACTGGGTATTAAAAGATTAACCACAAAATAGTTTTCATTATAAAACTATTACCAGTTATTTCCTCCTTGTTTAATGTGTAAAGAAAGACATTTTGTCTTTTCCCCCATCAGTTTGGCTAGGAGCCAGTTTAACTAGTGATTATATAATTGGCCTCAACTCTATTACTGACGGTAGGTTATAACTATATCGAAGCGATAAGTAGTCGTACCTAACATGTGTCGAAGTAACTATGGTTTCGGATTGTACGCGCCACTACGCTTTAAAAGTGAGAATGATACTTTATTACGGAGTGTTAACTGAAGGATTTCAAATAGATTGTAAAAAGGAGAAAGGATGAGCGGAGAATGATTTAACAAGAACCGTCAAATTTTTAGGATTATCAAAGATCTTATAAGATTCGAGCATTTTCTACTTGAAACGTGTGCACCGACAACAATGTAGGACTTTATGTGAGTTGCTATACAGTTTTTATTTGAAGTGTCTCTATTCTAAATGTCGTATTTATTCGTTTAACCGTTACAACATATTACAACACACTCACTATTCCATTTACATTTATTTATGGCGCGTAATATGAAACATTCAATAACGGTTCAAAGAAATTGCAATTATTTGAGTACGTCGCAAGTCGCAACGTTCGTCGATACGTTCTTGTGATGCGCGACATAAATTCGAATAGTCACGCAACATTCTAGCCAATCGAACGCGAGACGGCCGGCCACAGCTTAATAATGCATTGTATCCAAAAGCTTACGAAACTAGCCAAGCTATTGATGTTGAATGAAAACACCTTTAATTTTACAGGAGTGCCGTTTATTAAACTACTTCCTTGTTTCCGTGAATACAGCAAGTAGCGCACGCAATCGCATGACGGCAAGTAACTCCGATTTTCTGACATTAAAAATATCTGAGATAAGAGTTAACTTAAATGTTTTGTGTCAGGTGTAAACCAAACATATTTATGTCGTGATTGATCAAAGCAAATGGTTTTTTAATTGGAAGAGAGTGGCAACTGTAGGGGAAAACAGGGTGGCTTCGTACAGTTTTTACATTAGGCCTTGTAAAAAAAAAACTAACAGCTATTTCAAACTCATTTCAATGCTGATATGTTACACACATATCTGGCTATAAAATGTAGTGTGGATTAGTATCGATACAGCATAAATGACTGAGTAATGACGGATTTACTAAAAAATGAAAAACGTACGAATGCACCCCAGACGTGGGGTACCTTCGTACACAGCAAACACAATAATTAAAGTTATTTAAAATAATAATACATACGTTGATCATCAAATAACTATAAATATTCAACAGTTTGGTTTTCAAATAACATAAAATTGAGTAATTATCAGCCTTTAGATGTAGTAGTACTAATGCAGCAGTATTTCAATAAAAATCTTCTTTTTAATTAAAAAGTCACTTAAAATAGTCTACTTAGTAAGAATCACCATAAATAATAACGATAACACGACATAATCGTGGTAATCAAATAATAATATGGACATTGCAGGCTGATAAATATTTTCACGAAGCATTTATATAGTACGAATGTACCCCACACACATGTGTACGAAGGTACCCCAACCCAAATAATTACACAATTCTAATAAAAATAAATATGCATTAAGCTGTATCCCAAAATTTACGAATACATAATTAACTAATGGATATGTTCCTCAATTACAATGAATTACTTACACAATTTCAGTAAAACTTACTAGAGCTACATGAGTTTGAATTCAAGTCCAAATATTACTAACTTAAATGTTAAATATTACTTTCAAAACACATTTGAATTTATTTCTACGGACCCGGCAGCCATACTGATGTTTTGTCCAGCTAATTAGTAGCTGCATACGAGTGGCAATCAGGCATAAAAAGATGAGATATACGTACTGTACGGAGCCACCCTGTTTTCCCCTATAGGTAAATGTAGAAATATTGCGGTGGAAAAGCAATTACTTGGGATTTACTTAGGTACCTATTTTATTGTTGTCTACTTTTTCTGATTACGCCCCTGTCGGTTATATAATTATTATAAAGAATCGTGACGTGACATATTATTTGTTATTAGAATATATGCTACATATACTAATATATAAATAATAAATTAATACCGTATGTTACGTTCGTAAAGTTCAAAGTAAAAATATATGAGTACATAAGTAAAACGAAAACAAAATAGATTGTGTCTATGTGGTTAAAATCAAAGTGGTATATACTCGTAATCGTCAATAAAACCGATAGTTTGGAATCCTGTGACCATTGCAAAACTGTTAAGGTTGTTTGCATTGATAATATACATCATTACTAAACCATACATAGTGCGATGACGAAAATAGGCCAAACGGTCAAGACAATTGCGGTGTGTCTACACGATCGATCATACTATGCGACTAATACTTGCGCCTTCACGTGTATTCCGTAATTGAATTTTGTTTAAATAATTACCTTCTTAAAACGTGAGATTGAACAAATCAATTAGGTACAACAGTAAAACTTAATTAATGAATGAACAACATAAATTATTAATGCATAACCTGTAATCGTTAAATCGACATATGCAATCGTTTGAATAGTACGAGTATATTTTATATACTCATCGATGACAATAATACAATCAATAATCTCGTATAATGTTTTAAAGTCTGCGTCAGATTCACGATCAAATTTATTTATATATTATTTATTATTATAATGATCTCACCACCTTAGATGCAAAAATGTACCGCAAAATTGTAATCCATTAAAAAAAACATTTTCCGTAAACCAAATCAAAATTTAATACGGCTGCATGATGAGAGTCCGCGTTCCATGACATTTAATGCCCAGCGGGTCTTCGTCCTACTTTTTACTCCTAATTGTATCCGTGGGGACCCTGACTAAACTTAGCCGGGTACCTACCGCGGGGGAGAAGTGAGTCGATACTTTAGAACCGAGATCAGTGGGAATTCGGGTAATAAATGAAATAACGCGCTATTTTGTTTCGCGATTGATGAAAATTATGGTTTCAAGATTCATGAGCCTATAGATGTTTTGAAGTTTTCGTGTAGTGTTGGACCAGATGGATCGATTTTGATTAGTATGTTAAGGTTGACATTGGCGTGTCAATTCTGAGTACCTACTTTAAAAAATGAGAAGTTGGTCACAAACCGTTTCTAACTATACTAACTAGACTAAATTCTCTGACACAACAAAGATTAAAATAGGTTATTATGTTATCCCTAACAATATCCAACTGGGAAACTACGCCATGAAGCGCAGCTTCTAACATAAAAAGCCTCATATCAGTATACTCGTACGTATAGACTTTAAATTGATAACAAATGACCAGTTTGAAGTGGCAACAAGTGGCGTTGGTACTTCACAGTGCGATAGCGGCCACGTCTAGATGATACTAATTGATATACATACATTGACGTGCGAACATGACGTCGAGACCGGACCCTACGTCAATGGGGCGCAGTAGACATTGTATTTGTGGACGTTCGTTCAAGGACACAATGATGTATGGGGGAAAACAGCAATGGAGATTGTTATTTCAGTCCATATCTTTCTACTGTTGGGCCAAAGGCATCCCTTCTATCTTTCCAAGCATTGTGATCCATTGCTTGTGGGAACCAATTTTTCGCTCGTGCTTCCACCTCCGTCTTGGCCCGACTTCAATTCCGGTTAACTCCCAGTTGGCGCCAGTCAGTGGTATAGTTCGGATTCTTTGGTTACTTTAGATTGATACGTTTAATGCCTATGAAATAATTCTACACTGCCACCCGCGCTGGTGAAATATAAAATGTGTTGGTATATCAATTAACGTGCACGAAAAGCGGGCAATCGATCATCGAATCCTGTCACGTTTTATGGTACGGACGAAAGAATTCACCTTAATTTTATTGCTGTAATTTAAATTACGTTTTGAGCTGTTTATTGGCAGATCTTTTTATAAGGAAATACCTACACGTTACTGCTACGTAAAGTGGAAACATATTCTTATTTGATTAATACAGATTTAATAATAGTTAGGTTCTAAAATATCAGTCACAGGAAGTAATCGCAATTCGGTAGGTAACAGTCAATTATAATACCCGAAGTTGGTAAATGTAACCAAGTTATTTCGTTGCAGAAACTCGCATTTTAGTCTACACATAGTCTGGTTAGGAAATCGCCGTTTCCAGAGCCTAGTAAGGCACTGCGAAGTGGAAACGCAATGTACGTGCAGTTAACAACCTACGACTTAACCAGGATTATTCCTCAGGGCGATGCAAATCGCTCCGTTTATCTGTATTTGTGTCTAGTCCGTATATGTAAATGATAAAGCTACGAATTTCTTATTAAAAAAATTATGAAGCCAATGATAATGATTTGTTGTGTCGCTATCCCCCGTATTCACAAACCTTACTTATTTAAGGGACGTAGCAACACTATGCAAAGTAAATCTTTTGCGTTCGTTTGGACGGACACATACATAGTAGCATCTGGCACTTAAGTGTTCACATGGACCTGGTATCAGAGATGGACCTGACAAAAGCGTATACCCGAAAGGGACATACTTGACTACAGCTCTTATAAATCGGATAAATTTAATACACGTTATTCAAGTGCGCCTCCAATCATTCGTGCGACATTCTAGTATGCCAAGATCGCTGGTACCCCTATAAATCGGATAAATTTAATGCACGTTATTTAGGTGGTGCTCCAATCTTTCGTAAGACATTTTAAAATGTCAAGATTGGTTTGCTTCTGCAGCAAAGCAAAAAATTTGTGCATATGCCGACAAAGAAATAACATCATCGTACTATCCTACTTACTCCTTGTCTATTTGTATACACTTGTCTCTTTTCTTCCCCGTATCTTGAGCTAAATGTCATATATTATGTTAGATAATTAACCCGAGGTTATTCATGTATGGGTTTCGTTACCCTGTGTATTCGAGGGCACTTTGAAACTGCATAATAACGACTGTGAATACGCGTGTATGTCACTTTGTGAAAACTTGTAATGGAACTTGTTGACGGTAGAAACCAAATTGCAATAAAACTATTAAATAAATTGTGATATAATGTGATAGCCCGACGACATCCACAGTTGCAGGCAACCGGTGGATGCAAGTGGCAAATTGTCGTTTGGTGCGGCGGTCTATGGGGGAAGCCTATGTCCAGGAGTGGATGTCTGTAAGCTGATAAAATTATGATGATGATGACGTGTCTTGAGTAGCCTTGACGTGTCGTGATTTTTGACATCTCAATTACTACTAAGATAACACGAGTCTAAAACTAAGATAGTTCTCTGATTAGGATAATGCAAAGATATTGCTTTAACCGAAAAGTCGCATCAGTCATCTCACCTACAACCCCGCCAAAACGCGCCCAGAACAACAGTTTGTATTACACGTCATCTATCAAGGTGTGCTTGACAAAGTGCGTTGTAACATCGCTCTAGTGACGTTGATTGAAGTGCCAAGTGCAATAATCATCCATATTTGATAATTTAGAGTGCTTACACGGAACCGCAGTTTCTAGTTGCTCTATTCCTTATCAACCGACTACCGAAGGAGGGTTATGTTTTTCGCTCTGAAATGTCATTCGCTGGAGCGAGAAACTCTGCTGACGAACCGACAGATGTTTTTATAATGATTGTATCTGGTGGTCTCTTGCTGGTGGGCTGACTTTCGGTGCAAAAGGTGGGTCTCCGCATTTGGTAACTAATGTTCGAAGTGCACCCTCCTGGCCGCATATGTCAGCATTGCTGTCATCATGGACATCACCACTATGGTGATCACTCATACGAGATTTAAATAAACACAAAGATAGACGGTTTTCTGATGTTTTAATACGTTTACTTGCCAAAATGAAATGTTTCGGAAGGTCCATACGGTCCGACGGTTCGAGGCAGACTGAGACGCGCTATGTTGGGTGCCCATATGTATACTTACATGCAATGTTTATAAACTTTATAAAATAGCTTATGAGCGCTCCAGTTTACCTTTTTAATACCTAAAAATATGTCAAAATGATTTTAAATAATTGATGACCCTTTAATGATTCGTCTCATAAATGATTAAAACAGTATAAGAATGAAAAGTATTCTACTTTCTTTTTGAGTGTCGGTATATATACCAAAAGAATAAACTTAACCCCTATAAGATCACTCCACGTGCCCGTCTATGATTTCGGATGGATAGATGAGAAAATTGGTTGAATAACGAAATATATCAAAGGTTTCAAAAGTACTGGTTGTAAACACTTATCCATTTATTATATAAAATATTCCATTAACACTCTTAACGTTTTTTGTCTGCTTTTATATCTGATGGATAAATGGGAAAATTGATTGAATGAGTAAATATATCAGGATAAAGAGTTTACAAATTCTTGATATTTACATACAGAATTTTATATACGGTTAAATAAATTTTATCAACATTCTTTGGCCAAATTGTAATAGGTGGGTATACGTTTATAAAGTTTTGGAAAATACCAATTCTAAACTGGTGTTAAATGACGATGTAATCATAGCTGGCAAATACGGTTAGCTTAGAATAGGACTACATCACAAGCTATGTTATTTATACGAACGATTCCATCAAAAAGAGTGCACGAGTTAGAACTCGGATCAAAACCGAAATTTATGCAAATAGAAATCGGTAGCCGGCTCTATACAATCTGGACTTCATACCGTTCTCTCATAATCCCGGGTATCGTCCAATAATTGCTGTAGATCTGTGTTATCGTCTACCAGTTACCACCGTGTTTACTTTGGCCTTTAGTTTAGATTATTTTACTCGTTTTAATGCTACTAGGACGTGTTTTACTTTACGAGATAAATATGCCTAATACTTCGCCGCATTACGCTTAGTAGGATTCAAAAATATTTTGAGCATTGCACTCAGTTCTTCACACACATCGAATTGAAATATTGACTCTACCTGATAACTAAGAAATAAAAACTTAATTTGCCATGTTTCTTAAGTTATCCGAAATGAAGATTATACTAATAATATTTTCGAAAATAATTTACAATTTTACATGAAGTCACATAGCCATAACATAAGGTTGTATCAAACTATACCTTATAATAATAGGTACCTAGTCAAAATAAATCTAGCACTATGAGGAAACAAATGAACATATTATGTACATAAATATCCACAAACTATACTAAACCCATTGCAAAATACAAGGGAAAGGCATAATATTTGAAGATGATCCGTGTCTCTTAATACATAATCCAACAGTTTGCTCGAGTTCAAACTTGGTTAACAGTGCCTCCATACATCTCGAAATTGCCTACTGAATTTAGATAAACAATTGCCAACAGATCTAGGTTAGGTACGGAATACGGACTGCCTCGGTGTTTATTCTGTAATGGGCCGACAAACCCAAACCTTGCGCTAGTGAACTCGCTCAGATATGATTGGTTCTGAGATTTCAGTAAAGTAGGTCAACCGGACTAACTAAGCGAAAGGAACTGATAGCATGGTATTGTGGAAATGCATACTATGGAGTACCTACGTAATCGATATGTAGGTGGAACCTATGGAGTCGCGTTCCAGGAATAGCCGACGCTTAACTATTTATGCAATCAAGTAAATTCATAACACGGTATAATATGTTATGCTTGTACAATGTACATCACTAATTAAGAGGCTGTTAATTGATTTTAAGAACCTCACTGTATGTTTCCCGAATAAAATCAAATAAATATCGTCGTTTTATGTGACAAAAGCTAAATAGAAAAAGCTCCTGTAATATCTTGTGCATTTTTTTAACTGATGTGCAATAAAGTATTTTTATTCAGTTCTATTCTAAAAGCTTAACAGAGATAACTGTTTCTTAGCACATATATGCTTGCACAGAAAAGCCGTACGTCACTCCATAATATATACCTACAATGGGCGGTAATATACGAAGGTATTATTATAAGAATAGTCGACTAACTAACCAATGTGAGTGCAACGCTTGTTAGTTAGTAGGCGGAAAATAAAATAAAGGCATTATTATGTAACCGGCAGTTGTAATCTCGAGCACCACTAGAATTTAAGCTCTTTATTTGGGTTGTGAGCATGCTATCTAGATTAACTCGCTGTATCTGAACAAACAGCCAAAAAATCTAAAAACCACGTTTTTAGGATTCGATTGACTTAAATAGTAGAGGCACCCAGTTTATTTTTACCCGACTGCCGAAGGACGGTTATTCAAACATATTTTCAATGTTGCACAGGGTTCAGTTACATTTTATAATAGCATAGATCTATGACCGCAAGTTTTGTAGGTACAACAAATATAATAAATGTGGAAGCTTGTGCATCGCTGAAGTAGCTAAACTGAACTTGATTGAGTTTAGTAGGTACCTATATACATATATTTACTTTAGGCCCTGGAATAACACAGACTAATTTCATCATTAATACCATCAACCACAGTTTATTATCATAGTAATAGCGGGTGAAGCCGCTGGCGCATTAACACTGTTTCACATATATTATATAGCTAACTAAATTAACGTAATTAATTCGCCTGCCAAGCACCTACAGTCTATATAATATCGAATACACCTGCGTTAATCCGTTAGCCATAAATAGATGTTCAGTTAGTGTTACTGTGAAAAGGCTATTTGCTTACATCTATAATGCAGAATTCTTACTAACGTTAGTCGTATGATTGCGGTCTACAACGGAATATGGAATAGAATAGACATTTTAATGATCGAGGGTTGGGCTTGTGAGGTCTTTAACCTGTTGGCTATGATTGCAAAGAGAATAGATTGTAATGCATTCGCCGAAGATTTGATGAACCTAGTTATTTACTTTAAAAAAAACCTGAATCAAAAACTTTTTTCATGCTATCGTAACATGAAATCCAGATTTAAATAACAATTCATTGTGTCCTCAACTTCTACAAAAGGGCAATGATAAGGCGATAGATCCACTCATTTGCTTGCTACTTAGTGTTGCACCGTCGTAGTACTTGCAATGCTTGCACAGAACTTTTTCTAAGTTTTATTGTTATGCACTTACTATGTACCGATGGGTAACTTTAACGAATTTCAATTTAAAATCTGTTTTACCGCTGTGTCAATAGATTTAATTTATCAGCAATGGATAACAGAATTAATGAATTCGTTATACATCTGCATTTGAACGCACCTACCTAGTAAAATAGTCAACACTTGAAATATTTTTCAGGGCTCCAAACAAATTATGTCCCATTGGTTATAATAATATGTTGTTTATGTTTGGCATGTTATACGTCTCGACTTTTACCATGTCTGAATCGAATTGTGTGTGTAGGTAGGTGCACGATATTTATTTTGGTTACATTTCTAGGCTGCGTTTAGAGACACTAAAGATGATTACATAAATGGAATTTTAGATATGTCAATAAAATTAGTTACATTTACCGATCAGTATCGATAACCAGCGATGTATCGATATGAAGAGTCGATAACGGCACTACCAAAGCTGTTCATAAATCGATTGCCAAGTTAATTATGCGCTCAACTGAGCATTTCCGTTCTACCGGCCTCGTCATACCGATTGTCGGTTAAATGATCGAGTCTGCGGGCGGATTGTGCGCTGGACTGCATTCTGTTTCACAACTGATTCCAGAACGGTCCGTTTAGGCTTAATTGAGTGCGGTTTGTGAGAAAATGCGCACTAAATTATCTAGACATGCCATAATCCTAGAATTCGAACGCAAGTACTGCAATACAACGACTTTTTATGGTAAGAATCGTGTGGAATCATTAGGTACTTTGTTCTTGTCTGATGCTGGCTCAGTATGAATGAAATTGTTTTGGTTGAAATTGGGGCTTCAGGAGATCAAAGAAATCCGCGAATGCCTATCCCCTTGCATGTTCGCAGATAGTCATAATAATTAACCTATGTAATCAGAAAATCCGGATCTATGAAAACCATTGCCCCTTAAATATCCAAAAACGGAACAAATACACATTCACATGAATATTTGCACTGCGCGGGGATCCGAACAGCAACCTCACAGTTTACAGTTGCCTCATCACCAAGCCTTAGAAGCCGTCATATAGAATGCCATACATTCTTGTCCTAGGCTTTTCTCGGTGTAAGCACGACGCAGCTTTAACAACGCGCACAATTGCCCCATTATCTTGTATCCTTGTTACACTCAATAGTACACAATGAAATGTAACCGCTCAAAATCAACCAGATATCATTAACCAATAAACAACAAACACGCCGCGACGTGTGAACGATCAAATTAGTTACCGCTCTCAATGTCTCATTGTCGTAGAATTGGTCTCATCCTGCACTTGCCTGAATTGGCCATTGTTTGGCCATATCGTTACCAATGATGATACAAGTGTAGGTGATACAACAAAGCGCCGTTATTACAGTAAAAATAAGAAAGAACCAGTTGACAATTTATAATCAACGTAAAACTAACGCGTACACGCGAATAGATATACTACAAAAATCTATAAATAAATGTATAAAATACAGATTTATTAAGAAATAGATATAGAATAATTATTGGTGGATTAGGAACGCCTTATAGCATATTTCTATTATTTTGGCGATTGAGAAACAGAAACGTATTAATTTATAAATTAACTAATTGTAAATAGTAAGTTAAAATTGCAGTGCAAAACTCATGACATCACACAGTTCAACGCTTTACACCTTGGAAACTTTATTTAAAGTAACATAAAAGCTTACCCCTTTTCTGATAAAACAGCGCAAAGAACGCGGCGCGCTTGTACCATAAATATTCCACGGGAATATTAAACGAAAGACGCGAAAGAAATACCTAAATAGCTGAACGCATTTCTCCTGAGTATCACGAACAATATCGCACTTGACTGACCCAATTTCGAAAGGTTGCATCTTGTCCTAATTCCAAAGTGGCCTAAAATACAAATTCAGCTGATTCTAGCGAGCTATAGGCCGAGAAATATCCGTAGACAGATTTTCGCCGCCAAGAAACTGCCTGATGGTTCGTTTTGAGACAGACTGTCTACACTTAAGTGCGCATCGGCCCACTTTACGTTGCCAGAGTTATAAATCTTTTATATTTGACATAACAACACTGATGATTGGAATTAAATTAGCCTGTGTACCTGTAATTTCTAGTGCAATAAAGAATTTTGTATCCACAAGCATCTAAGACTAGGTTCATAGAACAATATTTAACGAAAGCCGTACTTTACTTATGAATAATTAAACATTAAACATACTATGTACTCGTAGTTTGTAAAAAAAACTACAAATGCATTACATGCTAAGCGGGAAAAATAGGAAAAAGGCTACCGCGCTAGGCCGTGGCATAGGCAAATACGCATGAAAGTAAAAAATAGTAGGATGGATTAAATGTTTATGCATGCGTCAGTGATCTTACTCCGGATGGTTAATGTGACAATTACACTGACTTTTCAACGTTTTATCTTCAGGTTAAAGACTACAACGCGAAGGTATTGGGCGATCTTCCCACAGTGTGGTGATAATCTTGGGGCAACAGGGAAAAACGCAACGAACTGGAATGCGGAAGCACTGTAGTCATAGAAGAGCCATAGATTTTCTATTTTCTAGATATAAGGATAGGTAATACTTTTAGGGGAAAATTTCATTTTGTTTGTAACACTTGGGCCACCTGGAATATGTAAGTACCTATGTAAAGGCATATAAAAGGTTTAAATGCCATTAAAAAAGATGGTTCCCATAAAAAGAAAAAAAACCTATTAGAACCGGTTCAGAACCTCAATGACGCCAAAGTACGAACAGCAAAAGATATACGTATGTACTGTCTATTAGCTGTTTCTTTTTAAGTCACGGGCTTAAAACGACTAGATGAATATAAGCCCACATTTAAAGGAGAACGATTACAAAATGAAGACATTTATCAGACAAAATTGCGGGGGTTTTTGAACGATCGCCATAGTGGCAAAAGGTCATAGGTAGAGCATTACAGTGGGTTTGATTTAGGAATAGAGGGCGTTAGTGACAGCTCCAGACAAAATATATTAACCCCCGGTTTCTAGAACGTTTGTTGGCGTTGACAGTAGATTAAAACTATCGTTGCCTCTATCTGACTATAAACAAATGACAAGGACGGCAATAGAATTAATCTGTTGTCAACGTTGACTGACGTTTCAGAAACTGGGGGTAAGTGTAATAATATATTTTATGTAGAGTTGAAAAGCATGGTGTGGGTTGAGAGCTCGAGTGTCTGTAAACAATGACGTAATATCAGAATATGAGTGGGCGTATTTTATGTGTACCAAGAGAAATCAAAGAGCAAATGCAAATTTTAGAACGTAGACATATCTAAATTTGATCACTTGATTCAATGTGAAAGTGAAGGAACATAGCTACGCAGTTCCGTAAGTCTAAGGGTTGTGACTATCAAACCGCATAGTGAGTCTCATTATTTATTTTCCTTATTTAATTCAATATCATCTAATGTAATTTAATTTAATAATTGGTATTTTTATTGTGAATATATTTGTTATGGGTCAAATTGCCTGAAACATATGAATTTTAATTTAATTAATTTCGTATTGTAAAGTAAGGATATTTTTTCAATTTTAGAAATATCTCTTTCGTACACATTCTAGGTAACACGCCTGTTATTAAGAACCCAATAACACAAATTACACGTTATCAACATACCTAATTAAGATTCAACATACCTAGCCAAGTATGTGTTTTAGTAAACATTTTGGACAGTATTATTTAAACGGGTCTAATTAGCGCACAAACTAATATCAAAATATAGAATTTTGACACACCTCGACGTTTCGTCCGAGTTACATCGACCGTGGTCACGAGAAGACAGTGGGCAGTCTTCTCGTGACCACGGTCGATGTAACTCTAAATTATATGGGCTAATACGAGTATGTTCTAGTGTTGTGATTAACAAGTTTTAGTGAGCTAACTGACAAAAATATTAAATTACGTAAAAACTATTACCAATTACATAGACAAAGGCCGCAGAAAAGAGCGTCCTGTGTTAGATTTTCGTTTGACGAATCATTGAAAAGGTTACTTAGACAAATGGAAGGCGCAGGGTAATTTTTTTATGGAGTAACATTATTTAATATCTTAATTTTAAAGTCGATGGCAAAGTCTAATTTTGTTTCAATAGTTCTGGTTCCAGGGTGTTCAGTACAACTGAATATCGGTAAAATTTTGAGTATAGGTATAGGAAAGCTTAGGGTGGTTCTTTTAAACATAAGATTCATAAAAAGAATACTGTGATAGGTATGATGTAATTGTTTACATCCAAAATCTTTAGATGCTGAAAAGTTGCGTGGTCTTATGCCTAAATTATATGAAGAAGCATCGTAGAACTTGTGAGGTATCAGCTTCGACCAGAATAAGTGCAAAACCTCTGTTTGGTACCAAATTAGTTAATCTTGTAGATTCTTGTATTTTACATTCAGTAAAACTAAAAAAAAATACATGTCGTTGTGTTTGATGTTATAAAGTCCCCAATAACCATTTTCAATATGAATTCTCCATTATTTATCGAAAATACTGGTATGCGGTTACTTTACTAATTTTATGAATATGTCACTAGGTAGGCAGGTTAGATGTTTAAAGTGTTTGTCAATAACCTACTAAAAGATTATCTGCAAGAATCTAGAAATAAACCTAAAATTAGTTTGAGTCCAAACCGTACATACTCGTAAAGTGATTGAAAATAACATGGCAATGAGAATAAACAACGTAAATTCTGTGCCAAAATAAGATACATACAAGTAGATAGATGTAGATATAGTTATAGTTACAGTTCAAGCTGTAATTAGGCACATGAACGTTAGTTATCACTGTCATCAAGAGTCTAATGACTATAATGGCATTAGTTTAAACAACAAGCCTGAAAAGCCAGAAACTTCTGCGTTAACGAGGATTAAGGCCATCTTTATTTACATTCCTGACAGCCAGTCATGTGTTGGAAGTGCCAAGTTATCGGCTTAGAGTAATAGAAACCACCTACGCGGAGTTTCTCGTGAAAATGTCACGCTACGAAGCCTTACAATCTAGCACTCACCAGACTTAGGGGCATGGGCGCGGCGCGGCGCTCCACTACACGCACTCCGTCAACTAAATGATTCCTCGACTATTTACAAAGAAGGCTATCGCCATTTTTATAAACGTAACCACCAAATATTAACTACTTAGAACTAGGAGGTGGATGACTTCCGCCGCCGCCGGTGTTGCTAGGTGCAGATCAATCGACAACCCTTGTAGGTTACATGAATGAAACCTACACATTTTCGGTGCGTCACCGCTATCATTTCGTTTTGCACCGAAAATGTTTTCGATTCGATTCGAATCTGTCAAACGATTTGATTACTTTTAGTAAAACTGTCGAAACACCTTCGATTAATCGCTAAGTTTGGTTTTGCAATAGATTTGGCACGTAAGAGGGGCGGAGGGTTAGTGTAGAATCTGACGTGTCAGTGTGGTGTGTCGAGAGTACGACGGCGACGGTGGCGGAAGGTCGGGGAAGCCGGCCGAGGCCCGGGCCCGGGCTCCGCTGACGTCAGCGACGGCTCGGCGCCGTGCGGCGGGCTCACCACCGGCCTGCCAATTATTATTTTATGTACATGAACGGCGCGAAACAAAAGGCGGCGACGGCGACGGCGGGGCGCGCGGGCGGAGAGCGCCCACCGCAGGAACGACACCGGGCGCCATCTAGCGGGCGCGCGGCGACCACTCGCGCCTACTCTCTCGGTCTGCAGACGATCGAATCGGGACTAAACTTCTGCATCGACCAACCCTCACTGGAAGAACGGACCATGGAATCACTGTCACTGAACGGGAGCGAAGAGTGGCTCTGCGGCCGGAGGTCGCGGGAGGACGCCTCCGGACGCTGCGGGGCGTCAATCGGGGGAGGTTCACCGTGCGTACCGTCGTCAGAGCGTGGCTGCGTGTGATGGTGGCGGTCGGGAAGGCCATGCTGTCAGGCGGCGCGGGAGAGGCGCGGGCCGGGCATGGCGGGCTCCTGCTCGACACTGCGGTGCGGGCGTCCGCGGCGCGCGCTGCACGCCACTGAACCGCGCACCGCCCGCGCCTGCCGCCGCCGCTCCCGGTGCGCGCGCACGCCCGCACCGCTCGCCCGCACGCCGCACCGCGCCTTTGAGGCTTCGCCCCCGGCCTGCACCGCGTGCACCGGCTCCGACCCGCACTCACACACCCAGGCTCACGCAACACAACAACTGTACCTATCGATTATAGCTAACCAACAAACATCCCCTAATTCTAGACATAAACATGCACCTGCAAAAAGGGAAAGTATAGTACGAGTACATTAACCCGTAGAGACCTTGGGATTGACAGGTGACGGCTACCAATTGAGGCATCAGGCATTATTTTGTTAGGAAATTATTGACTTCTTACTCTGTTCCTCCTCAACGTCCTTATAGCCCACTGCAAAACAATCATCAGGTTTTCGATGTCACATTTTATAAAACTTACCAAAACTTGCGAACGACGGCGGAGATCTAAGAAATGTAGTGCTTGTTCTGACGCATTTCCTATGAAAGTAGTAACTAGGCGAGCTGCTAAGATGCACCAGTCCAAAACTAAAAGTTATAAAATAGTTTAAATCTTTCAGTTATTTACAAGCGCTAGTACTTCTATATTGCAGTTTAGAAAGCAAGCAAACGTAGTGTTATTTTGGGACCTGACCTCACGAAAGTACGTGTCATTTTGTGAACTGAACCAACAAAATGACTTGTAAGAGCCGATCTATTACCTCCAACTTACCTCTAACAGATGTGACTACAATAAAATTAATTACATTATTCGTATTATTTAATCGTATTTATAGTAATCCTGAGAATTTCAGCAGAACTCCATGACTAGTTACTTGCTTGCGTTTTGAGCTATCCACAGAAAAGCTGATAATGTTTACAAAACACTTGCAGTTGTATTTTTTTTTTTAGTAATGTCTTCGCACGGGTTGTGCATATAGCCAGTGTCAAGTATAGGGGGAAGTCCCGTAACCCCGGACGGCTCCTAAAGCCGGACAGGATTTGAATTGGTCTCAGAAAGCGCGCCAATTTTTTACTTGTGTCACGTGCCAGTGCTAATTCGTTATTCGTGGAGCGTGGTGAAAATTTTAAGGTCAATAAAAATCTTGTTCTAAGTAATATTTTGGGGTCTGTAAACAGTATTTAAAGGATGGAATTGTATTTATTATGGATAATTGTTATTGATATGTTACTAACCTGTCATAATTCACGCGTTTTTTGTGATTAATAACACTCAATGTGAGTGAGAATTTTTCTTGAATGTATCTAAGGGCCCCTAAGATCGGACACCCTAAATGTCCCCTAATACCGGACAGTTTTAAAGTAAGGTTTTTTCGTTATATTAATTATTTTTGTGTTTTGTTTTTTAGATTCAACATGGGTAAGCCCAAACCAAGATGCGAGAATACTTCCAAACATCAAACATTGAAAAAAGCCATGGATAAGGTCATGTCAAAGAGGCTTAGCTACAGTTGTGATTTTTGCAGGATGTTAGATTAGAACTTTGTGATTTTATAAAAAAATGTTTATGTTTATGACCAAAGTTTAGTAAATTAACGAAAGTTGCCTTCGTTAATTGTTGATTATTTTATCGTGCCGAATACCGTCTTATAGTAATGTTTAAGCTAAAATTATTAAGGAAAAGTTGACTGTCCGATATTAGGGGACCTTTTCGAGACTGTTATTTTTAATATATAAGTTTTTCCGTAGTATCTACTACACTTAAGTTAATATGTGTGACTGCTAATATGTCTGTGATGATTACATATAATGATAATTGAGAGTTCTTTAAACCTAAATAAACAAATTACACTATTACAGATCTTTTTTAATTTTTATTATTCCTTAAGCGTCCGGTACTCGGGGACCTCCCCCTATCGGTATCCCGCCAAAACTCCTGCAGTTGTAATTCATCACCCCGCGCATGGTAAGGCAGGGACGCACCGTGTGCATACTCGTAGTTTGCGGCTGACTGTCGATTGTTCGACATTACTGTACGTGTTAATAGGTAGGTATTCTATAGGCATCTATATGCTACGAGTATAAGGCTGTATTCAGCCTGATTTTGACGGACAGCGCAGACGTTGGTCAACCGTAGCTATCGTTACGAAAACCGTGCGGACGCGGTCACAGCATCGCGGATTAGCCACAATGTTTTTATAAATATAGTATTTGACGTTAATTCCAAGGCAAGCAGTCGCCTAGTTGTAAGAAACTGTTTGCTTAGTGTGGTCATGCCTTTATGCTTGGCTGCGTTATAAACTAAAGGGCTGATTGTGGAGGATTCTCAGAAAGTTTGATGGTAATCGATTCAGTCACCGCTTCGGAAAACAACGAACACTCATTTGCGGGACGTTTTAGTTGGACTTGGTTCTAGTTAATGACAGAAAATACAGCGGCCACTGCGGCAGGGTTACAAAAGTCTTCTCGTTTAAGACTACTTCTTGCAGAAAACCTTTTGATGAACAACATAGGGTTGAATAGTTAGTGGAAAGTTTTCATCTATTTTTATTACATACCTGTATATATACATTTTTTTTTTTACTTCTTTGGTTAGGGTGCTTTTTGCACATTGTGCCAGTTTCAAGTATTAAATATATACATTTCATACAGGTACGTTAATGTTATTTAAATATAAAGCGCGTGTCCAATTCCCGCACAATGCATTCAAGGAGTATCTGGGTCGTTCCGTACTACAACCATTTGCTTCGGGAGCATAATACTCGTAAATTGCCGGCATCTGACTCGGCACCGCTCCTGAATGCAGCCTGCAATTCAATTCTAGATATTTCGCTAAATATTTAGGTAACATTGATGTAGGTACGGTACGGGTTGAATTGTACTACTTGTGCTTGTAATAAGGTTTACAGTGCTTTAAATAAAATTTCTCCTTTTATCTTCCGAATAAACCGTAACACACAGATTTAAAAAAAACCGGCCAAGTGCTAGTTGGACTCGCGCACGAAGGGGTCCATACCAGTATCTATAAAACCGAGGAAATATAATCACGTTTTTTGTATGGGAGCCGCCTTAAATATTTATTTAATTCTGTTTTCTAATATTATAGCGGCAGCAGAATTACATCATCTGTGAAAATTTCAATGGTCTGTCTATCACGGTTCATGAGATACAGCCTGGTGACAGACAGACAGACAGACGGACGGACGGACAACCAAATTTTACTAATAGAGCCCCGTTTTACATTTTGGGCACCCCTAAAAAAAACTACACGAGTTAGATACAAATAAAATAAAATACACAAAATAGAAACAAATGACTGCACGTTAACAAGCTAGTCGATAACTAAACAAATTTAGTTCTAATTGCTCAAATACATAAAGCTCATTGAGTGCGAGAACTGCAAAAACGGTTTGGCAACAGAAAGTAGGTACAACATTATTCCGAAAGCATCATCACCAAACTCCTGTAGAGTCTCAAAAGGCACACATCCAGTAATGAAGCTGGCACAAGGAGGCAAAGTAGAGCAGCGGCCGGTAGAGACGTCGTGATTAAAATGGCTAGCTATGTGTTTACCCTACAAGCTACCTCATCAGGCTGAGCTTTACCTTTGAATTGTAAAGCTTTTGTTAGATACATGAAAAATATGTTATGCATGTTAATATAACTCCTACCTACCAATCTTATAAAAGGCGCAAGCAACGTTGAACGGGGGTTTTACATAAATACTTTAGGTCCTAGAACAATCCATAGTTTAAAGTTCATTACCATCAACAACTTATGATAGGTAATAGTCAACTAGTATGAATTACTGAGTGCAGCTAGTTGTAACAACAGTAGTAATGCTACAACAGTGTGTAGTATGTCGAGCAATCCTAATTCTAAGCATGGCCTTATCCCCCTCACGAAAGTGAGGTGAGACCCGTGCGCTGCAGTGGGTCGATAGGGGTTGATGATGACAATGATGATGATGATGATGATGAGTACAAACTGGTTTAATTTTTTTGAGACTTCTCGTCTCAAAATACGATAGCAATATTAATTCGTATACAGTGCTGGAAATATGATCATTTTCTCCCAGATATATCTGGCCCATAATCCAGCCAGTTGCCGGCAACCAGGTTTTTGTTCTCATACATATTATTGTGTGAGTTTTAGCAATTGTTTTTCCATTTTATTGTTACTTGCATGGGCTTAAAACATAAAGCAATAACTTAACATAAAGTACTTTCGGAGAGGGTTCTCACTGAATGTTTAAATGCAGGCTACAATTTGGCTGCTTTTTACAATTTCGTTTTGGGGCGTCTTCGCATAAACTATCAAAACTTATAGCCGAAACGTTGCAAGCGCAGCCGCCTTTTTATTACTAATCTTGTATTGTTCACGTTTGACTTTAAAGTGGACGGAATGGTCGAATAATACAAACTGAGGGTAGTTACATTCTATGCACGGGATAATCTTTGTGGTGTTCATTTGGATATATTAGATTACATTGATTGTTTATGATAACTTCAGTTTTTATACGATATAAATTAAGCCAATTTTACAATCTCCGTGGTCTCGAACCCAACGCAGAGTCAACATTGCCTGCAACTGCCACAGGTATTTGTTCCAAGACTGCGGTTTGAATCACGATCATCCAAGTTACTGATTCCCTAGAGACAGTAATTTCTTGTTAGGGCTCACGTGATGCGCTAAAACAGACAATGTCTGTATATACCGAGGTTACAATGGGGCAGTGTAATTTGGTCATACATTTTCAGCTACATACATTGAGCGCAATTTTGGTCACATGCCAAGTCTAATGGAAATAATTACTATTTTTTGGTGTAAATTGGTCACACCTAATTTAAAATAAAAATATTTTTTGTTGTTTTAGTGTGATTCGGCCACACCATAATGCATCCTGCAACTTTGCTTCTACTGTATTCGATTTATTTTCCTTTATTTTTGTTACTTTTTTCCGGAAGTCCGCACTGTAAATGAATTTACGTAACAGCCGTTAGTATATACTCCGCTCGAAGATATAATGTCAATGTAAAGCAGAAATTTGAATGTTTATTTCTCGGCTGCATGAAGTGTTCGATGTAGGTTAATTTTCATGACAAAAAAGCAGAATTTGGTTAAGAGCTTCATTTCTTTGTATTCTATGCTAACTATTTTTCCCACGGCATAGTGTATATTTAAGAGTATTTAATTAACAGCAATACAGTGATATCTATGTGTATTGTATACTCCTATATAAGACAAAGAGTTTGTAACACCATTTATGACTCATAAACAGCTGGACCGATTTTCATGAACTTTGAGGTGATGGATTTGTATCCGCCCCGAAAAACAGAATGAATACTAAATCATGGGGAAAATATCGATAAATGAGAATCAATGTTCTCATACATTTCTGACAGGTAAACGTCCGTCGAGACAGCTACTTTTTAATAAAATAGTATTGCATTACATCTATAAGAGTCCACTTCAAGAAGTACCCACAGCTTTATAAATGTGCCAGATATTCAATCGCCAACTCGTCGCATGAGAAACATTATTGTTCCAATTGAAAGAGCATTGCTTTCTGCGCAACTCCAGTTGTTACGCTGGAAGCAATACGGTCTTACCACAAAACATTAAACCAGAGTTCAACGGGTGTTTCTAAAATTTCGTCCACAAAATCTCTTCATCACTCACATCGTCTATCACTCGCGTTGTCTTACTCAATTCTGGCATACTTAATTATTTTACTTGTGAATTTGATAATGAGTCAGAAAAGCGAGGGTTAGACGTAGATTTTGAGGAACGAAATTTTAGAAACATTTGTTTAACTCTGGTTTAAACTTATGTCTGTGACTTAGAGAGATGCGAGGAGTTTAAAACCAATGTATGTTTTATAGGCTGGCAAAGCGCTTACTATCAAGTTAGCGGCCCGTTTACCTTGTCATTCAGCAGTATATAAGTAACTAGCTGAGCCCCGCGGTTTCAACCGCGTTTGGATAATATACTATATTATATCTTTATGAATGGTAGCCTATGTGTTATTCTGATGTATAAGCTATATTATTGTAAAATTTCATTAAAATCCATTCAGTAGTTTTTACGTGAAAGAGTAACAAACATCCATCCATACTTACAAACTTTCACGTTTATAATATTAGTAGGATAGCTTCTTTATCATTGTTGCTACCACTAGCCTATGCGCTTTCATATACGTAAGATATTGTGGAATCTAAACAGTAGAATCATCGACCTTTACGCCCTAGAGTAGAAGGTAAAATGTCCATCGTGTTGTTTCACAGTTGCGCCACAGTTTACGACACTGGTTAGTAGGTACGTTATAAGCTTGTAGCTTACAGGATGGGTGCAGTGTTTGCGTTTCAGAGTAAACTATGGTGGACTTGTGTAACGGCCGACTGTGTGCTTTCGGTGATTAGTTGTGGTGGAAATACGTGCAGTTTGCTGCTTTTCAGGGTGGATATGCTGTAAAATGTCTCGTAAAATTAGCGACAAAGCAGTTTGCTATTGATGGTTCGCGGTTCAATGAATACAACTTGATGAACTGTTGTGCTGTTGTGTGTATTTTTATGCCCTCGTTCATGCAAAGATAAAACGTCTTTGAAAGTTCCTTTACCTACATGTGCATAGGTCAAATTGTTTTAATTTGTTTCGGCTTTGGAAATTTCACTATTGCAAAAACATAACAAGTAATTTTCTTTTTCTTGTCGATACTCAGGCGTAACTTTGCAAAAATCCATATTCAAAAACACAAAGTAAATAAATATTGCAAGTATTGTTTTATGATTTTTCTGAATAAATTTTCCTGTCTACAGATTAGTATGTGGTACCGTATATCAAACAACAAAGTAATCAATTTCAGCCCATTTACCTACATTACACTCAAATACTTGTGTGCTACTCGTATATTATCGAAGAAACATGCTACCGTCCTGTTTCCCTTGAGGCCTACAACTTGTCAATTGGCACGCTATTGCACATTACTGTCAAGTACCTACCACATTATGCTAATTGTACGTACCTGATAAACGGTATCCTATATCGTCGGTGGCCAGCAAGAAGTCATTAATTGCAAAAATCTAGTTCGTAGATAATCGCGTTTTAAACTTTTTTCGTACTTATAATCGGCATGGCTCATCAACGCTTATAGTTACAACAATGGTTTGTAGAAAGAAATTATTGACGTTTTTACTCTGCACCTGAATGTTCAATAAATTATTTAAATATCTTCAACATTACTAAGATACATAATAAAAAGTAAGTTAGTTAATTATAGCATAACCAAAAATAAAAACTTGGGTAAGAGGGATAACGAATAATGAATGCAAAAAGTAACTAAGTGACCTTGATGAAAAATGCTGTTCTGGTAATATTGATATCACACGTTAGTAAAACGATGTTCATAAATTACTCAAGTACCGTTAGTTAACTTTTATAGGCTGATTTTTTTACTTGAGAACTAGTTATGTACTTCTGACATTGTTGTATTATCTAGAAAACTTAAAAAATAGCTCTTTTTGTCTATCCATAAGGTAGATAACGGGCTTTAAAACACTTTGACATCATTAACTCATTTTGGCTAAAAATGTCAGTTAGTGACTTCTTGCTGGCCACCGACGATATATGACATACTAATGTGCGTACTGTGCGTAGTGATGATATAAGGGTGATATATTTTGAATCATTATACTGCAGTATTAGCATGAGCATGTGAACCTACTGTATGGATGGTCACCCAAAGAATGGAAGAGGTACAAAATAATTTTAGTGTGACCACTCATGCCAGTGTCTTGGTTCAATTGGATAAAAATGTTATCAATCGAAGCAACTGTTGGTGTACCTATTTGAAATAGAGAGCTGCCCAAGAATACGGATCCATTTTTTCATAAAATTTATATGGCATCGTGAAGGCTCGTTTTTTATACAATATTTAAAGTTTCACAGAATACGTTTAATCGTCAGTAACAAACTTTCCACTGAACGTTGAAAACCGTTGGAGAATATAGTGGGTCAGCTTTTCACCGTTTTTTCCCATTGGAAAGCTGTACTCGCCCCATGCAGTAGCAAAGTTCAAGTGTGCAGGGGGCTACAGACTGCGGCGGCGACCTACTGACCGAGGTCGACGCCCGATGCGCGCCCGGACACCGGAGCAATGGGGAAGGTGAGGAAACGGGGAAACGGGGACTCGGTACACCTACACCGCCTATGGATGTAGGCTGGTTACCTTTTTAAACTTTTGGCTTCGTATCACATTCGGCCAGTGTCAAGTTTTTTTTTTTAATTTGCATATTTTTTATAATTACGTAGGCTGGTTACCTTTTTAAACCTTTGGCTTCGTATCACATTCGGCCAGTGTCAAGTTTTTTTTTAATAATGCGTATTTTTTATAATAAGGTAGGTAATTGTGTAACGGACTGGGTCGTCAAAAGCGTCAAGTGTCAAAAAATAAATAATTGAAGGAGTTGATGTTTTACGTGGATAGATTACCTGGTAGGTAAGTAGGTACTGAAACTTTTTAGGCATTTTTGGAGAGAATGCAAAATTCGGTTTTGCATTGTAATATTTTGCTTTCATTCGTGCACTTTAACGCACATTATTGTACATAATATATTTAACACTTAGCACCCAGAATTGCCTAATCAGGCCATTCTAGTTCTATATATGTGACCGTAACGCGTTATTAGCTTTGATCTGAATTGGACTAATTATTCCTACGGTTTAAAATTTACATAGCATAATGATGAGTCTCTAAACTCAAATGATGGATCAGGAATTCATACACCTACTTAAATCCATATAAATTAAGGCACTAGAAAAATATATTATGTTTTTGTAATAAATAAATCCACTTATTTGGCAAGCACCTTACATAAAATACCTCAAGCCACAGATTATCACCGCATACAAGTATATTATACAGTGCGGTATATTGAAGTTATAAACGAGCGGCGCCGGGCGAGTGATATATATCTACTGACCGACAAGAGAGGGGGTTGTAAACGTGTCAACGGCGTCCTAACTAGTTATGCGGAAGCAACTTTCCCTTCCAAAAACAAACTGCGGAAGTTAAGTTACGTACAGAAAATAATACAAGACTTGTGGCGACGATTTACAATGTAATGAACACATTTTTATATTGAATAATTATATATGTTTGCGTTAGAACGCTATGCATATATCTCGCTCAAGGCTAGGCGACGATGCGGCAGGCGACAATGTAGCAAGTTATACGATAGAATTCATGAACACAGAGAAATAACACAAATTTGCAATTGATTGATTATAATTATACAGTTTGACTTTGAAAATGGAATTTATTTTATATGCCCTGATTTATGACTGGATCTCGCAAGTTAAAGGAAATTTATAATATACAACAAAAATGATACAATAAAAAAATATCTCGACTAGTGCTCCCAGCCTATGCTAGCAGCTGTGGTTTTTGTGCTTGTCTTTGATATCGAAATACCTTTGAGAAGATAGCACCAAGGAACTCTCCGAAGTAACATTCCTTTACCTTCCCTATTTAAAAAAGTTACATCCATGTTGTTTGCTATTTGTCGTATGAGGTCGCGCTAGTATCTAATGCTGGAGTTTATCAGGCCGCCCTAGGGACTCAGAATCTATTTTTTTATAATGTATCCCCACACTACGATTGCTCCTGTACCGTGGGTACCGCTTACAGACATAATTTCACATGCACATCACACCCAGACCAGAAACAAACATCTGTGGATCGCACAAATATTTGTTGCAGACGGGAATCGAACCCGCGACATCAAGCGCAGCAGTCCTATTGCTCAGCCACTACGCCAAACGTGCGTCTGAAAATTAATTGACGGCTTAAAGTGAGCGATGGACATCCGCACATATCTTGCAGCCATCTCATGTAGTCTATGAGGAATAGTGGATGTTACTTTATTTTCTACGTTACATTATTTTCATTTTTTTATTCATATGTCTAATAAATCGTCGGTGGCCAGCAAGAAGTCACTAACTGACATTTTTAGCCAAAATGAGTTAATGATGTCAAAGTGTTTTAAAGCCCGTTATCTACCTTATGGATAGACAAAACGAGCTATTTTTTAAGTTTTCTAGATAATACAACAATGTCAGAAGTACATAACTAGCTCTCAAGTAAAAAATCAGCCTATAAAAGTTAACTAACGGTACTTGAGTAATTTATGACCATCGTTTTACTAACGTGTGATATCAATATTACCAGAACAGCATTTTTCATCAAGGTCACTTAGTTACTTTTTGCATTCGTTATTCGTTATCCCTCTTACCCAAGTTTTTATTTTTGGTTATGCTATAATTAACTAACTTACTTTTTATTATCTATCTTAGTAACGTTGAAGATATTTAAATAATTTATTGAACATTCAGGTGCAAAGTAAAAACGTCAATAATTTGTTTCTACAAACCATTGTTGTAACTATAAGCGTTGATGAGCCATGCCGATTGTAAGTACGAAAAAAGTTTAAAACGCGATTATCTACGAACTAGATTTTTGCAATTAATGACTTCTCGCTGGCCACCGACGAAATACTATAGATGAATGTAGCACAGGAGCTTATGCCGTGCGGTCTATTGATATAGGAAACTAGTGATGGGCGCGGGAGCGAGTCGTAAACGTCGTGACGACAACGGCACTCACGTGATTAGTTTGTCAACACCGTCCAAAGAGGTTATGCGCCAGTTCCCTTCCCTTTATCGCGGTATTTCTTTTAATGTTTAGTTTTCGCATAATATGGGAAATATATTCTTATTTTTCATGCAATGTCCAGACTCAGTCATAAAGGTATTCAGTAGTCTAATCAGTCATTGTCATGATTTAATAAAATAGAGGATGCTTTTTGAAAGTTTCTGCGCACTTTAGGAGAGAACACGATATGATGTGATTTTTGTTTGTATCATTTGACAAAAACCAACATGCACATAATAATACGAAGAAACAAAAGTAAGAGAAAAAATACTAAATCGACGTCACATCTTCAGTTTTCTGCTAAAACTCCACTAGTCTTTTGTACTCAGCGCACTGTTAGTGCACTGTGTAGTGTTCAGAAGTGCACATTTGCACCCGCACAGTGGGCACAAAGCAAAACTTGATGGCCTACAAACGAACGCCGCGCCATTGTTTTGCGCGTTTTAATTATTTTAAACCCAGTTAGCTTTGAATTTCCTCTGTGCAAAATGACGCTTGAGTAAGTGCGCCCATTCTCTTAATGCACTTAATTAAGTTTCTTGAAAATTTACAAAACAAGGTGAAAATAGCATTGCTAATTAACTATGCAGGTAGTAGATTCATTGCATGTTTATTAAATTTTCATTTTAAATATTTAACATGCTCGTAGCATCAGATGTAACCGCGTAGAAGCCTACGCGGCTACGAGAGTGCTACGCCATCTACGGCGTAGATGCAAGTCGATACGATGACAATTTTAATAATACATGACGTTTACGAGACAGTGAAAATTTTCATCACAAGCACGAATTAAGGAAAATGCGCCTCGTTCTCTAAATGAATTAAAATTAGAGAGATTACTCATTTGTGTATTTATTCGTTCCGTATATTATTCGGTGAGTTGATTCAGTTGTGTGGATTTGACAGGTGTCATGGTTATCAAGGCAAGTATTGAATCACATTTTATATTTAATCACCCACTTAATAAGCAACAATTTCCATCTCTCACGTAGGTGAAATGGAGGTCAAACGCTATAAACTTTTTGTTAACCGTCCCTTGTTTCTGTTAAAGTTTTCACAATAGTAAACGGACTACCCTTTTCTATAAATGTTCTCTTCTAATTTGTATCGATGTTTCAACTAGACTATTTTGGTTCAAACAATGTGTTGACCAAACAATAGCTAGATAGCGATGACGCAGTCTCGCTGACTAGGGTGCGCCGGACGTTTATGGAATCAAAGAGATTGATTTATTAAAACACCAGTCGAGGAGGCTTTTGCGTTGCATGCCTTTTATATGGCTTTTTGTTTTTATGTAGGGTATACACTAATTGGGCCTTGATAAATAGCTTGTTATAATCCCCGGTGCAGATGCAGCGCGGGTTACATTGCGTTAGCGTGACTAAGTTTCATGTAACAACGTTTTTCTACTGAGGTTTTAATGTTTTTATTTACAGGTAGGGTAGTAGGGTAGTGTGCCTCAATAAATAGTGCCATGTAAGACAGCCGCAACGCGAGTCTACAGCACAATAGCGCGCGCTAATATCAATGTAAGAAACATATTATTACCGTTATTTAACTTGCAATTCTGGGGGGGGGGGGGGGCGATTTATATAAATCATTAGTGATTTCGTTATCATTATCACTGTAAAAAAGATGGTATTTAAGAACCGCATACTCTGTCTAGCAATATAAAAATACTTTCTAGCTTTTATCACAGACAAGCGCAAGATTCTGTTCCATTCTACGCAGGAATTAAAAAGGTATTTTTAAAAAATTGTCGCTTTTGGTGACAAATTGCCCCCCTGTATTTATTTGTGGGGTAGGGCGAGGTAGTGGTAATTGAGCCTCGATAAATAGCGTCCTATAATCCCCTGAACAGCCGCAGCGCGGGCTTACGATACATTGGCGCGCGCTAATTGGTCCTGTTTAACTATGACAGATGGCTATTGGCTAGTCTGTTTTACGAAATCTGAAAGTCTTTCGGAATTGACTACAGAAACAATTTGAAGTAAAATTAAATATCTACGAAAATCTCTTTCTAAAGTTTAATGACCTTGAAACATACATTTAATTAAATAACAGGTACGAAAAGATCTATAGTAATACATACAACTTATTAGGTACCTATTGCAAAAAGGGTTCCCCATAGTTTCCCTTTTAAACTCGTAGCATTAGCAACCTATCATTACTTCGAAACTTACAATACCTATAATATATGTCACTGTAAACCAATTTTCACCTTATAAACTATCCATTAAAGCAACGATAACGTTTAACACACAAATACTCGTATACGTATAATTACTACTGTTATTGTAGGTCGTAGGTTATATAAGTGTAGATTGCCCCGTCAACGGAACTTTTCACCTAATTACTTAGTCTGTATTAATATAGGGAAAGCGGCATAAAAATAGGTCATATATTGGCGGACGAGAGGGACGGAAAATAGTGCAACAAATCGTGGGTATGGCGCTGTCTCGCTCGCGCGCCGGAAATCAATAATGGAGTAGGCACGTGCAAAGAAGTGGAGTGCTCCATTTACTTCGGCCGAATGCCGCGGACGGTCGACTATGATCCGCCATTATTACATATTGAATTTGAACGCCTTGCGCCGTGTTCTTTAGAACAGCGACAGAGATTCAATTCGAAAAGCTGTTAAATTGGCGACGGTCAAATATTGCTGCAGAAGTTGAATGCAGTTGAATGTAAACCCATAATCTTCATTAGAAGCTACCATAGGTCATAATATATTTAGTTATACTAATTGGAAAATGAATGTGCCTAAGACTTGATAGTAATATAGCGAATTGTGCAAGAATAGACTCGATAACCTTTACCAGAAATAAGTGAACTTTGGGCTTGTCCAAACACCCAAGTTTAAGTACCGGTGGCGCCATCTAGTTTAATTCAGCATGGAACGAAGGCGTGTGGTGCTTAAATATTGTATGTATACTCTTTGGTGTTAGCGTCATGAAAGCACGACTTTCAACTGCAACATCGGATGATACTCGCTAGATGGCGTTGGTAGTACCGTAACTGCCGCTTGTGCAGAGCTTTTCTTATAGTTCCAATTTCCATCTCAGGTGGCGTAGTGTTGCAGGAAAGTGGGCCCTATTTTAAGGGGGTACCATTCGGATAGATGGGGCCACCGTAGGAAAAGTCGGCAAGTTTCAACAAGCATGACACAAGCTATCTTAGTTCCAGTTTTCCTCACTACACCTCGTACTTTACTTTTACACTTTTTGTGAGGAAAGCTCAGATCTGTCGAGCTTCTTTCGTAGATGGCGCAGTTGATGCACTGTATGTGAAAGAGTCATAGTTTACTGGGAAATGGTGTAGGTGGCATTAATAATGTTTGCGAGTGAAAACCACGAAAGAAAAGTGAAATACCTACTTTGAAAAAGTTTAATTCCATATGCTTTGCTTGTGTTTTAGTAGATTTATATGTCAAGGTAGTGTTGTAGAAAAATGTTTGAAAAGTATTAGGACCACAATGGAAATTGTAACAATATTCGGGGCTCATAATTACTGTTATTACGGAGAACAAAAAAAACTGAGGGAGACCTAGGGTTTGCCGTGGTGGACCGCCTTTTTTATACTTTTGAACTAAACAGTTAGGTGGCAAACAGGTTCCACCAAAAGTTTCACTCCAATTTGGTTTTCATCGATATTAAATATAAACAACCTAAGAAATATATGCAATATAATCCATACTAATATTATAAATCTGAAAGTAACTCTGTTTATCTGTTTATCTGTCTGTATATCTGTTTGTTTGTTTGTTACCTTTTCACGGCTAAACGGCTGAACCGATTTCGATGAAATTTGGTATAGGGGTAGATTGGACCTATGAGACGGACATAGGCTATCTTTTGTCTCAAAAAATAATCTCGACGGGGATGAAATAGGGGTTGAAAGTTTGTATGGGGAATCCATAATTCCTCAAGTTAGGGATCTGAAAATTCTTATTTAGGCTTTTGGTAAGAAATAAATAAATACGGGTTTCAGCTTTTTTGCAAAATCATCCCTAAAGGGGGAAAAGCAAGGGGGTTGAAATTAAGAGGTATTCTTTAGATGCACCCCCTACGGACCACAATAAACGGCTAAACGGATCGTAATTTAAATTGGAAAGTAATTAAGGGGGGAAAGTGCGATGGGAGGAGGGGGAGAAAGGGGTAAAGTGGGGGAAAGGGGAGAGTGGGGGGAAAGGGGGAGTAGATGGTAGAGTGAGGGGAGAAGAGGGTAGAGTGGGGAGAAAGAGAGGGGAGAGCGGGAAGACAGAGGGGAGAGTGGGGGGAGAAAGCGGACAGAGTGGGGGAAAAGAGGGGAGAGTGGGGGGAGAAAGAGGGGAGAGTGGGGTGAGAAAAAGGTTAGAGTGGGGGGAGAAAGAGGGGAGAGTGGGGGGAGAAAGCGGACAGAGTGGGGGAAAATAGGGGAGAGTGGGGGGAGAAAGAAGGGAGAGTGGGGTGAGAAAAAGGGAGGGGGGGGAGAAAGAGGGGAGAGTGGGGTGAGGAAGAGAGTAGAGTGGGGAGAAAGAGAGGGGAGAGTGGGGGATAAAGAGGGGTGAGTGGGGTGAGAAAGAGGGGAGAGTGGCGGGAGAAAGAGGGGAGAGTGGGGTGAGAAAATGGGTAGAGTGGGGAGATAGAGAGGGGAGAGTGGGGTATGAGGGTAGAGGAGAGAATGAGGATAGAATGGGGGGAGAAAGAGGGGAGAGTGGGGTGAGCAAAAGGGTAAAGTGGGGAGATAGAGAGGGGAGAGCGGGGAGAATGAGAGTATAGGGGGGGAAAAAGAGGGGAGAGTGGGGGGAGAAATATGGAAGAGTGGGGGGGAAGAGGGGAGAGTGGGGGGAGAAAGAGGGGAGAGTGGGGGGAGAAAGAGGGGAGAGTGGGTTGAGAAAGAGGGGAGAGTGGGGTGAGAAAGAGTGTAGAGTGAATAGAAAGAGATGAGACAGTGGGGGGAGAATGAGAGGAGAGTGGGGGGGGGAGAAAAGGGGAGAGTGGGGAAGAAAGAGGGGAGAGTGGGGGGGGAGAAAAGGGGAGACTGGGGGAGAAAGAGGGGAGAGTGGGGGAGAAAGAGGGTAGAGTGGGGGGAGAAAGAGTGGAGAGTGGGAGTGAAAGAGGGGAGAGTGGGGCTAGAAGGAGGGGAGAGTGGGGGGAAATAGGTGAGAGAGATTGAGTGCGAAATATATAGAAATAGAGGGAGAGGGAGTGAGCGAAGGAGGGAAAGGAAGAGATATAGATGGAGAGGGTGAGGGAAATAAATATAATTGATGAGATGGACAGGGAGAGGAAACGCAAGAGATTGAGAGTGGAGAGGGATATTAATGATAGAAAGATAGGGAAAGATATAGAGATATAGGGAGAGGGAAAGAGATGGAGGTAGAGGAAGAGAGATAGAAAGAGCGAAAGAGGGAGAAAGATAGAAAAAGAGCTAGAGAGGGAGAAAGATAGAGGAAAAGGGAGTGAGAAAGAGACAGATATATTCTTACCTATAACTGTTCCCCGCGACATTAATTGATTTTCTAAACAGTTTACATTTTATATAAAAATGCGAACGAAGTTGCGGGTATCAGCTAGTTATTATATAAAACTCACATAATATCACCCAGTTTGAGCCTGGTATGGACCAGCGCGCAGGTCTTCTGGTCCGAGGCGGAGAGTGCAGCGCGGCGGCGGCGCATCGGGCGCGGCGAGGCGGGTGGCGAGTCGCCGGCGCCGGCTGCGTTGGCCGCCGCGATCCGCCGCACGCCCGGCGAGCTGCCGCGCCGGCGCACCGACGCGTGCCGCCCTCCCACGCCGCCCAGCATCCTGCCAAGTAACAGAGGGATTTTAACACTTACCTTCTTACTATAAAAGATTAGCCCATAGTTAAAATGCAAGCTGCAAGCTTGCAAGCTGTGTTCACTGTTTTTAGGATGAACACTGAATGTCTGGTTTTTATTTTAATTCTATGTGCTAACGGTGTTACATTCAATTTGTGAACCGAATAAAAAAAAATAGGTACAGTAGTTTCTAAAATTTCGTTCCACAAAATCAACGTGTATCACTCGCGTTTTCTTACTTAACCCTGGCATTCCTAATTATTTTACTTGTGAATTTGTTAATGAGTTAGAAAGCGAGGTTTAGACGTCGATTTGTGGAGAAAATATTTAGACTCGTCTGTTCAACTCTGAAATATTTTTTTTGTAGAAAGACCGGTAGAGTTTACGTATTTATTCAAGCAGTCCAGCTGTCCAGAGCACGCTGAAAACTTTCAGAAACATAAAAATCGTTCCGATGTAAAGTTACTTGGAGAGGCTGATTATACGCGTCTTTTTGTGGACCATAGTTAGTTTTAAACACTGTTTAAAAATTACGAGTGCGGTGGAGAGCAACGTAAGGTTTTGTGAGCATGATCGAAAAATCGTGTAACCTTTTGTTTCAAATAAAGTAGCTGCCAACTGCTTCAAGATGTGATAGTAGTTAGGAACCTCGCAGCTTCAGTGCGAAATCTTGTTTGCTATGCACAGAAGTTTCGAGCGATCGAACGAAAATCACTGCATCATCAATACTAGTCGCAAAAAAATTGCTTCGAAATAATAACAAATACCCGTAATCATAGAGACGAGCTCTACGGGTATAATTTATCAAATGTCCCTTTTCTAAGCATCCCATTTAAATAAGCACCAAATATTTTATTTTCCACATCAAAAGGTATACCTACTACCGACGACGCATGGACATGAAAGGACACTCGGGTAAAAATAATGAACACGTAAAAGGAAAATCAACCTTATTTCAATCTAGAGCTTCTACTGCTTCGTTCAAAGGAACGCCGATACATTTCCCGTTTTCATAAAAGAAAACAAAAGCACGACGAAGCTCATAAAATAAAAGTGAAATTAAAAGTTGGCGGTCTGCACAAAATGAATAAAGTATGGTTAAAAACGCAGAAAGGCGTACCGTAGGTTCGTCATGTACAATTATTACATATATTTATACAAATCCATTGTTGCACACGGTTGTCGTATAATATTATTGTGTTTTTAAAATAGATCCAGTAGGTACTTTGTTAACGATAACAGACGATGATGTCAGTAGTAACGTTAAAATAAGGCTGCAGATCTATCAATATCATTGCATTATTTAATTTTTTACATTGAATCAGTAAATTAACTACTTACTTACTGTATTGTAAAACTGTTAAGCCGTCTTTTCACAGACAACACAAAGAGCGATTTTTCAAAACTTTAGCCTCTCTAATTAGAAGCGTAGAGGATTACTTTGGAAATCCTTTTACGTTATTTGCAAACAATCTGGGTACAGTGGCGCGGCGTAGTCGAAACTCATCAAAGTTGCAAGCGTCCGTCACGGGCCCTCTTTGCAAAATATCGTGAATGGAGTGCCCCACTTTCGAAATGCAAGTGAGGCCATTTATAACCGACGACGAACATTGAAAATAGATAGGCTTCGTTTACATGTGTAACGTCCGTTTTCATCATATATGACAAAAGTGACGCGTAAGTGAAATATTTGCGTAAAACACTGTGTTACTACCACATCTTTGTAGCTCCTGATTTCCTACACGGAAAAGTAGTTAGTTGCACCCTAATCTTGTTACAATCTAGCCTTGAACATGGCTAATTAGTAATTTAAATTTAACTTATTCTTTTAGTTTGTCTTTAACTAAGAATGTGTCCAATGGCACTTTTCTTATTGCCTCTATTAAGGGGAAGACACTTTTATATTGTGCTCTTTATAGATAACACTTAAGTATAAGTGATCTCTAAAAAAGTCGCCACACATAAATAGACTTTGAGCTTGTAGCAGAGAATCCTTTTATATACCTGTAACTTGTAGAGCAGGCATGTCGACTTAAGGAAGTTGGGGAAATGGAAGCTAACAAAGTAAGGAAACCATAAAATTTAATGGAGGAGAGATTTATGGGTAGTTTGCTATTGAGATTCCGTTTAAGGCATTTTATTGGGTATTTCTGATTGCTTAGAAACTAGATAGATAAACAATAGCTCAAGTTACATATTATGTATGTATTATCTTTTGTTCCAGTTGGTTTATATTTGATGTAAAATTGGACAGGGCAGTTGCATATTATTGTAATTGCAGGTAAAATAATAATTTCAATAGACTTACGTAAGGGTAAGCGAGTATCTACATCCATTGTAAATTCGTTCTTTTTCTAACGCTAAGAGTGATCCATATAACATACATAGTGCAAATTTTGATCCATACATAATATTCGCAAGTACCGATACGTGGTTCCGTATAGCTAACTTGCAAACGGGATTACCACGTCAATAATTTTAAGATTCTAAGCGGGTAAAGGATTTCACAAAGGGCGAAATGATAACAAACTCTGTTGATTTTGGATAGAACTTTGAGCTTTACAGTGTTATGGAGTCATTGCGGGGTCTTATAATACAGTAGGCTCACAATAATATTTAACCATCATTGTTGAATAGCGCAGACATTCATGTGTCAAGCAGGTAGTGTGCAAATTCTATTGTTCCAGTTTGAATAGTACTGTTTCCAGCGATGCTTCTGCGCATAAGACATATGTGAGGTGATAAAAACCAATGTCCAAGATGAGGATTAATTAGCGAAGTGCTGCACAAGATTGTACAATACAAAGTATACTCTAGATGACACTGGAACTATTTGTAGGCGTTTGTAACGTTTAGGTACTAACAGTTGAACTACTTTGGTGTCGTTAGTATTCAACAGTAATACAATACTAGGTATAACATAATCTATGGCATTACTATAATATACATCTGTTAGCAAACGTTTTGTTTGTTATATGTAACGTTGAACAAACAACATATTAGACATATTGCTACACCGTTATCGACATTAGGGCTATCCTAGAATTCAGAAAGATTAAAATCATAGGTATATAATTATCATGAAATTATCATACAATTTTCAACGTAAGCATGGATGGAATGTACATAAACCAGTAGACCTACGTACATAGGGACTTAATTTCGGTTCATGCAAGCGTTTTAATTATTTCGATATTATGCTTTTTTCTCATAGAAGTGACGACTCCCGAGCCTCCAATATAATGTAAAAGCCTTTAAAGTGCGTTCGCTCACCGAACGGTTCGTTCCGAAAATAGGTGAAAAAGAGTACCTTTATGCCCGTCCCTATTACGTGCACAGGGATATATTCCATGGAGCTCAAACGTCGCACTCAGCGTTGAGGTATGAACTGGTAAAAGCGGTAGAGGTGGCAGTGATATACGTCACGATTCGGGTCCTTTGCTGTATTGTTTTTAGACTCACATAAAAAGAAAGATGGTTTCAATTTTAGACGTTCATATTGTTGTTGATCAACCTGGACAACGGACCTGCCACGAACAAGTTTTGTATTATTTTATTTGCTAATTAAGAACTTCAGGATCTCCAATTTATTTTAATTATAGAGTATGGATCTCCAAGTGGTTTCACTTAAATGGACGAAACTTAGTCCAGATTTAGCGAAAATAACAAGTTTGTACTTTTCGTCGCTTCTGGAGTAATTGTGTCTCTAATCCAACTTACTAACTCAGACTTATCTAACGAGAAATCAGCTAGTAAAACTTCGTCTTAATTATGAATCGACCAACGTATTCGTAAATTTTATACACTTTTGCGAACAGAAAACATAAACTAGCTAAAAACGGTCTAATCGTCGTCGTCGGGGATATCTTCTCGTGACCACGGTCGATGTGACTCGGCCGAAACGTTTTATATCAGTTTGTGCGTGAAATAGGCCAGTTTTTAGATAGGTAGTTAATATGTATTCGTAAAGTCTTCCGTTAACGGTCAGGAAGGTGACTTTTTCAGTTGAGGTCACATTAGTAGGTTACCCATACTACAGATAAGTTTATCAAACTACACCTTAGCGCCTGCAAAAATGTTCATTGCACAAAGATATCATGAAGCCTTTGTCCTGCGTCGCCGGATTGATTACAGTCGCCGTACTGCACGTCTTTTGATGTTTACCAAGTAAGAGAGATAATCCGAGACTGCTGTGCCTTTGTTACCGACAAACGGAAATCCATTTGAAACGAAAAAGGTATTGGTTTCTATAGAAACACGTATTGTGAGAGGATAATGCGAGCATGTAGCAAATGATAAAAAATTATATAAAATATGACAGATTTCTAGCTTTTATTAAAATGTCCATTACATTATTTATGATCAAAATCTTATAACGTTATTTATTGCCATCGTTATTGTCGGATAGTAGGTAGGTATTTATTATTTATCGGAAAGTATATCCCTGTAACATATCCGGGCAATAATTTACGGGCTTAGTATGGATACCACGTCGGAACGGGTTGGTATTCTAAGTACGTGGAGCATACTTGGCCACGGTGCTCGCGATAAATAGCGCTTAGGCATGCTCAGCTTGGACGGACTCTGCACAGTGGACAGTTGATAAAGTTAATGCCACTTTCGTGCGAAACTCTTTTGTGTTTGAACGGACAATATGCACGGAGTGGACAATGTACGAAGTGGACAATTGTTGTTTATTTTCAACTTTTGTGTGAAATTTCTCGTGACTGATATGAATTTGGAAATAATACATGACCATATTAAAGTGAATATTTAAGATTAGGTCACTGTTTATATTAATTACTTCATCATAGCATATTTAGTTCCTACTGCTGGGACACAAGTCGTCTGGATCTTTCAGGATGGACCATAATTCAGCACTTTTGTGACGTACTTTCACCGTTGTAAGCGATGGCATCGATGTCTACATAACCTAGGAATGAAATAAGTCATTCGTTTAGGCACTAAGTATTGAGCCGAGTGTCTTTTGAAGCGTACATGATAAAATTATTACCGCTTGGTCACCATCGCTCAACATAACAACTTAATAACATGCCGAATATGAAATCCCATAACCTTGACGAAGTAATAAAACTTAAACAAACCTATTTAAAAGACGAAGATTGCATCTCCTTCATAACATGTTATTAAAAGTTGGTAAATCTCCGAAGTTCTTCCAAATTCGTGGCTAAATGCGCCCAAGGGAGGTTATATAAAGAAGCTATGTTTCTAAGGGAAACGTAGGGAAGGAAGACTTTTATTTTCGTAGGATGGCTATATATCGAACCCGTGATACGAATTATTAACCGCCTAGGATAAGTAATGTAGGTTTATGCGCGCCGGGACCGAATGCTAAGACCTAGATGAAGATAGATCGTCGTTTAACTATTTGCTAAAACACAAGCTTTAAGTATTACGTCCAAATAAATCCTTGTTTACACTGTGGAGTTGTTATAATAAATACTGAATGAACAGTATCTATGTCAAACTATTATTAAGAAAGAATGATGTTACTAAAATTAAATTATTAATTAACACCAACAAATATATTATAAAGCCCTATTATCCCGCGTTTAGAATTTCTAGAGTTGGTTTTTCATCTGAAGCAACGGAGCAATTTTATATTTGATCAAAAAAAGAGTTCATTCTACAAGTTTTCTTCATTTCGTCCCATCGTTGTTTCTATCCGGAAGTAAAACACGGGGGTAGGTAGTTATGTAGGCAACTTAACTTTAGTTTTATTTATTCAAGGCCAACAAAAAGCCAAGGCTTAAGATAAGGCTTTTTTACTCTAAGATAACCAGTAACTATGGGGTAGCTCCATATATAGTTCATTTCAAGTTAGCTGCTTTACAATATCTATGTACTTATATAATTATATGAATTTCATATGTGTCAGGCTAATAGCAAAATAGTAAACAAGATTACACAGCGATGCAGTCGGTATAGTTTCAGAACAGAAACTCGCTACAAGCTTTTAGATGAAACTTACATCTAGGTTATTCGTGTTTCGCTCTGCATTTGCAACTAAAGAAAACTTGGTAACAAAGCGGGGATTTCCTCATGTTCCAATTGTTTCTCTAAGCTCCTTTAGAACCAACCTGTTGCTTCTGAAGCACTCTGCAAGATAACTTAGTTCTCGACTTCAACTTGTACAAACAAGTAGTGGTGTAGTGGTAGGTAGTTTAAGGGCCCTATTAATAAATGAACCCCAACAGCGCTACCAAGTGCGCTGTCAGCTGACCCACACTCAAAATGTAATCAACTTCTTGAAATCGTTGCTACTTAGGCCCGTATTAATAAATCAAACTTAGCTCTGAGAGCTATCTTCAGTGTGCACCTGCTCTTTCGTTCTAATTAATATATACATCTTAAGTTGTAGATTAGGAACAGAAACTTACATGATTATTAATACGGCCCTTAATAAATGGATATTGAAATGTAGCACCGGCTACTAGATACTGTCTTGTGTGTGTCAATTGTGTCATAATCGGGTATCACTTAACCGCTGAGTGTCATTTATTAATTTGCCAGATATCATTTAAGTTTCTGTTCCTAATCTACAACTTAAGATGTATATAATATTAAATATAACGAAAGAGCAAGTGCACACTGAAGATAGCTCTCAGAGCTAAGTATATTTTCTCAATGCATTATGACTGTGTATGAAGATCAGGTACCTACATAATGTTTTATAAATTATATGTCATGTACGCAAAAAATTGAGAGATAAATTAGTTAATGTGGTAAATATAATGATTCAAAATGGAGTATACCTACTTTTATTACGTTTATTGTACGTACAGTCACAAAAAATGAAGACATAAAATGAAAATTCTTATAAACAGTGAGCCTCGCCGCCAAGTTCAGGACATATTAAATTAAAGCCATGACGTCGACTTATGTTGCCGTCGCTAAGAAAGCCAAGGGATAAATCGCGTCATTTCATTATGAACGCGGGCTAATTGGCCTCATTAAATAAGCAACAAGGAAGGCTGTTGATGTTTATTAAAGTTTATTCAACACTAATGCCGATAATTTGTTGTATGTGTGAAATGTGAGTTAAAACAAACTATTGTACATATTAAACAAAAACAAAGGTAACCACCTCTGTTAGATAACAATTCCCTTTCTCTTTTCTTACATTGTCTGGGATCAGAGGTCACACGGGCTTCTGGCATGGCGTTGTCAAGCGATAGCGACCAGCACAGGTATCAACACGTGCCCTCCGAAACAAGGAGCGATGTAACATATTACAGAATATCACTACTAATAAAGTTATATCACTATGTAGAACATATAAAATACAGATTCAAAAAAGTACCTAAATTGAAAGTAAAAGACGTCACTCAATGACAACTTACAGGTAGTAATAAGGGAGTAAATAATGTGTTTGCTCGACTGTTTAAAATAATAACGAAACTACAATAATTATATTCATAAATTCTTACAAACCCAGATTATGGAAAGGAATGGACTTATTTCTACGGCTTTTTATATCTTTCTGACAGTTGGAAAACTAGTTCATTTATTGTTATATGTATGCTTCTAAGTTCTGGAATATTGACAGAAAATTGCTTTGGCGTAGCGTTAAATTATTTCTAACCATTACTATTGTATTCTTCAGCCGTAAAATTTCTTACAAAGATTTCAGTGTTTCTTGGCAAAGTTAGTGGCAAGAGTAATAATCGTAATAATATTCGTCTTGCGGTATATTGAAGATGTGCTAATATTTCTTTTTTTGTCATATGTAGCAGCACACTAGGATAGTAACTACATGACTTATGGATTATGCGCTCAGGAACTGTTATGATTCTGGTGCTTGCTATCAAATAAACAAAGAGCTCTACTCATTACTCTGTTGTTTAAAATTATAATGTAGGTACCCTATTATCAGTATACCTGTAGGAATTACGCACGGCGTAAATAAAGGGTCATAAAAATATTTAATCATCCGTTCTACTCTTCAAAGTGTAAAAGTATCAATCTCTCAAATCTACTGTACCTACATACATAAATTCAAGCTTAAATTTGCATTATAAAGCGAAGGAGTAAGTCACGGATCACGCTGAGCCTGCGCAATTACGAAAGAGCCTGTGTCGGTGCGGTCATTTTAATTAGAATCCCTGTCTCACAGATCCGAGAAATAACAAACAATTTAACTCGAAATGTTCAAGGTAATTTTCAATTTAATATAGGTATGACTTTCAGATACTTTCAAAAGTCGAAGTATTAAATTGCTTTTGCAAGGCTTAAAATCTCATGGACAAAGAGAAAAATAAAAACTTGTAATATGAAAGACTAACTCATTTTAAGTATCTTACTGATTTTTCTGCGGGTTCTAAAAGGCTTTTTAAGTTAGATTAATGGCTGAATACTAGAATTAGTCACTATATATTTCGATAATATGAAGCGAAATGTTTTTTTTTAATTTTATTTTTATTTATTTCAATTAATTAACACAGTTTAGGAATCAATTACATTAATTAACCACAGTTCAAAGATAACAATAATTATGTCGGAAAAGTGTCTAAGCGCGAATTGTGCACGTTGACCGATTGACAAGTTAATCATTTATTATTGAAATGATTTTGTATTGTATAGATACTTGTATGTCTTGGAATACAATAATTATTATACTATTTAAGTGGCACCAAGTCTAAAACATTGAATCCAACCATAGGCTTGTCGCTTTTTATTATATTATTCGACATCGTATTTGATCATGCCATGTTAGTTAAGGTTTAAGGAATTAATATTTATACCTACGCTTCGACCAATATAATCATAATATGTATTCCGGATCGGAAGGGATCCCAGCAATTATCAGAAAGGGGATGTACGATTATTCCCGTTCGTATTTATTAAACTTGGGATGCCTTTGAGTTCGTCTATCGAGTTTTAATTAATATTTTGCCTTAATCAATCATGCCAAATTGTATATCAGAATGTGTGTGTTTTAAACCTCAGAATCATTATTTATATACAGGATCTCTTTTCTGTGTAATCAGGTACACTACCAACATACATTAATTGTCAACTGATGAAAAATTATATTATAATATTTTTACATTAATTACTGTCTACAATAGGGACGCTTTCACTCATAAATAATTATAACAGTAGGTATATACTACGTTTCAAACATTATCAACTTTTTTCTTCTTCTGTCTTCTTTTTTTTTTAAACATTGCTCCACACTATTATTTCTTCTGTATCGTGGGTACATTGGACTGCGGCTTAACATTCTAAGGCTAATTAATGGCATTCAATTTGTGATTAACAATATGGACAAATATTAAACAGATCATATTGACCTTAACAATATTTGCTCATCAAAGTTAAACAATGTGTTCAGCGCGGCCACGATTAGTAGCTAATAGAAGTTAGTAACATTTCCATGCTATCGATTGATTCGATAAACTATGATAGCGTCCGTTGGGCGATCACACAAGGTTTGACACCAGAGAAGACATTAAGCTCATTCACCAATCGATCGTTAAAATATGCAGTTGTATAATATTTAGTGAAACTTAAGCGTGTACGATTATCGATTACAATATACAATAAGATGGTAACTAGAACAAACGTAATCGATTACAATGTACATTATGAAAGTCATTAAGCACAAGCCTACAGAATATTAAAAATGTAGGTTGATACTACTTTGAGTCTCAGTCGGTTTCAGAATATTTTCATTGCATTAACTATTTGGTGCCTACGTTTCAGCTGAGAGTTGAAGAGCCCTGGCGAAAGCTTTTGAAACAATCGCCCCTTTTGCACAAAAAATGTAGCGAGATATAATACATTATTTCTTTACGATTAAGCAAAACGGTCACAATCGAAGCGATCAGCCTTTCTTCTCAGGAAACAATATTCATTGTGTTTAATATTGCGGATAATGATGACATTTTACATAATATATTCTTAATAAGATAAAAAGACAAAGAATTTTGTTGAGATGAGTAGTCCATTCGCATAAAAGCCCGTCATAATGTTTAAGTATGGTTTGAAATAAGCAAATTAGTGAGCTGGTGAGCTGTGGTTAAAGCCGGGTGCCGATTATGCTCACATGTTTTAAAACCGCTGAGCTAGCTGCAAAATAAAACAAGTCAACTTTTCACACTTCACAAAATGTTATCTGAAGCGTATAATCTTTCCGTCGCAAAATTGTTTATCACATTTAAGCATTTCCTGCCCACGTCTCCGCTGCGGACAAGAATATAATTAATTTGAGAAAGAATCATTCTCTGTAAAATTTGTTGTGGGCTACGCTGAACCTTGTGAAATGAATCTGTCGTGTTTCAAGTGACTGGATTAAATTCATAATCTGCTTATTATATTCCCACTGCTGGGACAGCGGTCTTCCGGCAGATGCTTTTTTTTTTGCTAGTTATTCAAAATTTAACAACTCTCCTGACGCAATCCATGGAATAAACACTACATAAATCACCTACTAGTCGAACGAGTACAATATTTATATAGAAATCTTTTAGATTTGACAAAATCTGAATATATAGTTTACTAGCGGCGCCCCGCGGTTTCACCCGCGTTACACGTACAACACCTATAGGTAGCTATTTGAAAGGTTTGTGCATATTATTGTGTTATCATAGTTAGCATCCGAGTACTGGGGCGACAGTCTGTACATTAGTTAGCTTCCGATATCAAGTCCATACGTACCGAAAATGAAGCAGTATGAAAGAAAATGCCCTATATATAAGTTAGGATGAAACCGAGATCGTGGGACAAAGTTAAACGTACCTAATCTGAGTACAACAATGTGAGTTAGTGTGTGCGTATGTATGTTTGTGAGTCACATAATATTATGGCATAATCCTATCTATGATATATGCCACCTCTATCTCTTTCCCTCTCCTTCTATCTCTATAGCTTTCCCTCTCCCTCTATCTCTATTTATTTCCCTCTCCACTCTCAATCTCTATCTTTCTCCCTCTCCCTCTATTTCTATATACTTCCCTCACAATCTATCTCTTTCCCTCTCTCGCTCTCTTCTCTCTCTCTATACATATATATCTCTTCCGAGATCTCTCTTCCTTTATTTCTACATACTTCCCACTCACTCTGTTACTCCCTCTCACGCTCTCTCTCTCCCGTTATCTCCTTTCCTCTTCCTTTTTCTCTCTCCCTCTTCCTCTTTCGATCGCTCTCCCTCTACTTCTATATGTACCCTCTCAATCTATTTCTCTCCCTCTCTCGCTCTCTCTTCCTATATATTTCCCACTCACTCTATCTCTCCCCCTCACTCTCTCACGCTTCCTTAATCTCCTTCCCTCTCCCTTTATCTCTCTATCTATATACTTCTCCCTCAACCTCTTTCTCTCACTCTATCTCTCTCCCTCTCCGTCTATCTCTGTCTTTATCTTGTATCCATTATTATCTATCCCCTTGCCAAATTGCATTACGATCCGTTCAGCCGTTTATTGTGGTCCGTAGGGGGTGCATCTATATAATACCTCATAATTTCCACCCCTTGCTTTGCCCCCTTTAGGGATGATTTAGCAAAAAAGCTGAAACCCGTATTTCTTTATTTCTTACCAAAAGCCTAAATATAAATTTTCAGACTCCTAACTTGAAGAATTATTAATTACCCATACAAACTTTCAACCCTTATTTCATCCCTTTCGAGAATATTTTTTGAGACAAAAGATAGCCTATGTCCGTCTCGTAGGTCCAATCTATCCCTATACCAAATTTCATCGAAATCGGTCCAGCTGTTTGAGCGTGAAGAGCTAACAAACATACACACACACACACTCACAAACTTTCGGCTTTATAATATTAGTAAGATAAAAAAATGGAAAATTAAAGAGCAAGGATCCAAAACCTAATTCAAATAACCCAGAGCTACATTCCAACTCATTCAGAAGTCCCACAAAGGGTGCACACAACTTTCGACTAGCTCCTGGAATTCTGGTTTCAAAGCAGTCGTGTTCGTCGTCCTAGTTTACCGTATTTCAGAAAACTTTGACATTTCATAAAATTCAAAGCGGAGTTTTTAGAGTACAGCTTAATAAACCCATCATAGGTTTAGGTACCTACCTTAATTAAAAGCGAACGTTTCTATTAAACATGAAACCTTGAAATCTCTAATAAAATATCATAAAAAATTTGCGTTGCATATCAAATCAATGAAATCTGATTTGTAATTTTCTCCGAAATATGCGTAAATTTACCCCTATCTATTACATACGTATTATTATACCTATACTTATAGGAATTCGTGAAGATGAACATATAAGAACTGCAATATGTACAAAATGCGGCTTTCCATGACAAGTATGACAGTGTATGCAAAACAAAATTCCATGAATAGAATTACAAAATCAATATAAAATCATACTTCTGCGATTCTCATAATTGATCATCTAGATGGAAGTTATGGAACTTTGCTTCAAACATAAAGGACCTAGTTGAACTGTTTATTAAAAACTAAAAGTAAGTTGATTGTTTGTTTATTTGTTCAAATGAAATCAAAGGGTTTCCGGTTGTTGTCTTATTCAGGCTTCCCTACATTACAGGGCCTTGAATCTGTTAGATATTAAGGTGAACTATATCATTAGGTACGGGCAGAAGCGGACCTGGCGTACCTCTCGCGATCACAGATTGCTAAATAGTTACTTCGTCCTCGATCCCCTTTGTCATTTTACCCCCCACGCCCCTGTACCCCACGGGCGAGGACGGAGTTAAACGGTCGCACTATATGTACGGACAGAAACGGATTTATTATCAAATATTATAGAAGATTCACGCAAACGAAGTCACAATTAATAGGACTACCCGCTAGATCGTAGATACTTGCCGAGAGATTTAGGTACGCGTACAGTTTAAACCAAGGACTCCATATAATTGAGACTCGCAATAAGTTAACTGGCTAATAACGCGACCAGATCAACCTCAAACGATGCCTGAAACATTGACAAGAAGAAAAAGCAAAGCTTCGTTTAAACCAGAATTTGCCAGTTTTATGAGTAAAAAATGGAACGAAAATACAAAATTCCAGGTTTCTAACGTGTACAATTTTCATCCAAGAGAGAACTTTGTGCGAAAACATTGCCGGCAACTTGAAAACAGATGGATCCCCGTCGCGGTGTGACAACGCTGACAACCGAGTGATGGGAGCATGTTGGCAGTGGAAGTTTGTTGGAAGCGGGGAGTTTTATTCGATATGACGTGAAGTAGAAATTGCTAGCGGACTTCAGTGTCGACGGTTTTATAGAGATACAGTTGGTCTCGGATGTAACTGGACATTTCTTAATTTCACATTGGATTTACACATGCGCTTTTTTCTAATAGGATTGTTAATGTATGGAGATGTTCAGTTAACTGTTCACTTGTTCAGGCTAACCGTACAACGCTGCATTTTAATTGATCACTGGAAATAGTAGGAGTTTCAAGCTTACCTAACTTAGATATTGTATTTTCGCATTTTGTATCAACTTTTAAAAATACAATTGTTATTAACAGAGGTAAAATAATATGAGTCGCTACAAGCGCTAGTAAATGTATTATAATAATATATTATGAATGACACTTTCAATTTACACCCCTAGTGACACGGTAAACTTAAAAATAACAGAGCGCAAAATTCAGTTCGTAACGTTGTTGTAGGTACCTATAAATGTACGTGGATTTTTAATTAATTTTCCAACAAATATTATTGAATACGTGAAACTCAAAGGTTTCTGCGAACAAAGAGGCATGCAACGTGATATATCTATCCTGTTCACATGAATTCACATAACTGCACTAGAAGCTGTATCTACTGTTTGCATGTTTACGTGTTTCAGTTAAGTATGTGAAATCTTTTAAGCATTTGTTGTTCGTCCTAAGTATTTACACTTTTTAACTTTTACAAGTATTTACTTACATCACATATTTACTATCATCCATGTATTAAGTCACTATCAGATAGACGGGATTTTATCCTAATACGTCCCGCGTCCTTTTCACTTCGCGCGCGTCTTTATACAAAATGTGCTACACACATTTCGCAAAATTCTTCCGCTAAAACCGATAATATCGCTCCAGTGGATGGTATAGGCTTTATAACAATGACATAAGATATCCTTTGTCCATTTCTCGGTATCAACACAATATCGGTATCACGGACATGACATGCAATCGGAACTGGCATGTGTTTGTGAGCTTGAATGGGTCACTTGCTATCGATATATGGAATCGCTTTATGAAGGTGTTACTATATGAAGGTAACCTGTGATAGGCTGTATATAATATTAATATATTATATCTTTAAATGAGCAATTCTTGTATATATATATATAGTATATAATTGGAATCTCGGAATCGGCTCCAAAGATTTTCATGAAATTCAATATATAGGGGGTTTCGGGGGCGATAAATGTACGAGTATCTAGCTAGGAATCATTTTTAGAAAATGACATTTTATTCGTGTTTTATATGATTTTTTTCTTTAAATAACCAGTTCATATTTTTGTATTATTCTATCGGTAAGATCGAAAAATATTATTCATATTTCATCATTTTATTAGTAATTCGTACTTAAATATAATTTCCAAAAAACACAATATATAAAAAAATAATAAAAATACCGAGCAAAGCTCGCTCATCCAGATACTGTAGTATTTAAATGTGAAATGTAATTCATTCTTTGAAAGTCTTATTTGATAATCAGTGAACCAGATCTCTTGATTATTATTGTAATCATTTTAGTAAAGGTATCTAGAGTAATAAAGTTACGTATCGCCACAATGCGAATTGGATGGCTCAGTTTTATAGACTGCATTTTAATAATAATAAGTTATCGAGATCACAAAACTCATTATATGAGTTATTAGTTATTATTTAAATTACGAACCTTAAAATGCTTCGACTTTCTTAACAACAACTTTATAAAGAAACCTACGTAGTAGGTATACTCGTACATCTATCTTATCTATATTAATAAAAGAAAGTCGTGTTAGTTACACTTTTTATAACTCAATAACGGCTGAACCGATTTGGCTGAAAATTGGTAGATAGGTAGCTGAGAACTAGGAGAAGGATATAGGATACTATTTATCCCGTTACCACGGGAATTTTTTTTGAACTGCGAAAAATAACATCTAATAAAATCGGGTTGTACAGTTCACAGCTGTCACTCAGTTTAACAGCTGAGGCAGGGAGAGAGAGAGAGAGGGAGAAGAAGAGAGATAGAGTGCGAGGGAAAGAGATAGATATAGAAGGAGAGGAAGCTTTTTCCCATAGAGACAATGACAGGACAACGTCTGTCGGGTAGCTAGTCTTTTATAAATATGATAACGTGCGCACTAGTATTGCGTCAACCTTTCGCATATTCAAATATCAGTAGTTTGAGCGTACTACGGGATTACGCACTTTGGTTTTCTGCGTTACAGTCCTCCGCCAACCAGAAAGTGTTAATTAATGTTGCCAAATTACTTACCTTCAGTTGTATTTTGTACTAGAAGCAATATTCCATCGACAGCGGGTCTTTATTAGCTCTCTGAAACGGAATTTGAACAGACAAAGGTAACCTTTGAAGTTAATCCAGGGGTCTGCGCGTGAAATGCAATGCTAATATTGATGAAGCCAAGGTTTGATTGTATTTGGGAGCCCGGATTGAGAGATTGAGGTTACCGTCGGGAGGTTTTGGCTGTGAAATATGACATTGAGAATTCATTGATTCACGTCAATGTTTCTCAAATGTTTTTCAAATGAACGAGAGAATGTTTAGAGACATCTTTATCAAAGCAGTACTTTTATATCATTCTTGATTGTAAGTGATCACTTTTGCTATATTGCCATCCATCCATTACCACCATGACTTTGCTGACAGTTTTTTTATGGCGACAAATTGCTCAAAACGATAAACTATACCAATTATGTTGCATAAATTGTGATGTTATATTTGTTATATTGCACGTTCTAAATTCTGGTCTGGTAAGCAGGCAAGTAAAAAACCAGCCTACAATTTACGAGCTACGATTTATTTGCCAAGCTACGGGATAAGAAGAATGTAGCACCACTATGAATGGCTACGACATATCTACGACACGTTGCTACGAGCTGTTCAACAATTACTACGCTACGCGCTACGGTATGTGCTACGAGATTTTTCCGATAAGCTGTGTTTGACATACGCAGCGTTAAAAATATTTAATTAACGTCGTAAGCCTTAGTAGAAGTAGTAGTTCATACTATTAATTAATACATAATTTGTCGTAAACTCAAATAAATGCAATTAAAGTAATAAAACGTGCTGTTATACGAGTATACGGAATGTATCAAAATATGTTTGTTAGGAATATTATTCTCCAACCCGCTAATTTGCATTAGGCCACTCATATTCTAAGATTCTAAGACAGATCTCGATGAAATAGCTGCGATTCTTGGTTTCCTATTTTGTCAGACGCCGCTGAATTTTGAAAATCTAACTAACGTTTAATTTAGAATACACGGAATATTCTAGCTTAAGCAAGTGAATATATTTTTCCGAAACAAATAGTTGGTACGTGCCGAATGAACTAAAAGTTATGTTAGAACTCGCCGTCACGTCCGCCACCAAAGTGCTCTGGGCGAAGACAGCGCACAAATATATGACCATTCATGATTGATCTGTGACCATTGATCTGTGACGTGGATACAATTTTAGACGTCTTTTTACATTGCCACAGAAAACTTGATATCAGTTTTCTGAACTAACATTACTAGATTGTTTCAATACGAGACGAATTGCGCCACGAATAGGATTCTATGTTTCTGCGTGCGTTTTTATTTAGCAAAATAAAATTGTGAAAGCTGTGGATAAGGTATTAACCCTAAGCTTTTTCGATACGCAGAATTATCCCCAACATGTATTAGGAGCTATAAATCTTAGCTATATGCGAAGAAAGCTCACTTTTACATATTTTGATTTCCTAAATGTACCAACATGAAACAAGTAAAACTATATTAACAACAACTAAATGTACAAGCTTGCACGCTCCGAAAATGGGTTAGTAAACTTTGTCTCTCTACAATGTGGGCACTAAACTAAATACAAAGGTCGCTGCTTGAACTTTTATCAATGAAGCGCTGAAACCTCATGAGACCGAGCAAGCGCGTTCAACCGTACAAGTGTGGAATTTTGTAATACTCGCGGATATATGAATAGAAACACGTTTTATGATTTTGTTTTAACAAATTCTTACAATAATTCTATTATGTATAAAATCTGATTTGAAAATTGTTTACAACAAACTGCTGATTCAGTTTTTGTAGGTTCCACGGTACGTAATGGACTACTTTTTTAAAACATACAATCAGTAAAAATCCCGGCGATACTTATCATAAATGTGGGTTAAATTGAAAAACTCAATTATATTGAAAACATACAATATTTTTTAAATATAGGTACAGCGTACTGCGTCTAATTATCTAAAAAATCGTGCTTACAAAAGAAAATTATCTTTTCTCAGTATAAAAAGGTGTAAATAGTTTTATATCATAAAACGTCATACTTTCATCCTGTAGCAAGCTCATTTTGTCGTTAAATATTTAATTTGTAATTACCGTTTTATGCACAGCTTAAACCACCTATTATATGCGAGAGTTAACGTCTTATCTACCTTCGTTATTAACCCCTAGGCCATTACGTAACTAACGTTTTTCACGAGAAACCTACTAAAGACAGAAACCTACTTATCTTCCTAGGACGTCAATTTATTGCACCAACCTTGGTAGAGCTACCACCCTTATACCTTTTTTTATTTAAAACAGAAAACTGATCACATTGTTAGGAGTGAACACTAATCACCCGCGTAATTAATGGCTTAAGCAACATATGATTGCTCCTCAGGAGTAACCTTTGTTGAGACTTCGACCTTACAATAGCGTCTAATGAGAGTGAGCGTAGCTAAGCGTAAGTACAAATTTCTACATGAATACAACCTCACGCGTATACTAAATCGATCTCCATATAGCCAACTTTAGTGGATTTCCTTGCTCTCTCTTTTTTTATAGTTAGCCAGTCTTTGAAACTGATTTAACCGAAACTGTTGAAGAAATTAACCTGGCTGGTACTGCAACAGTAATCCGCATGGCACTTATCATAAAATTAAGTCATATGAATGCTAACATAAGGGGGAGACGCGCTATCAAATACATAATAATATTAATATTTTTACAGCTTATTTATTAATCCATAATAGGCTTGCAAACTACTAATCTAGTGGAAAATATGTACGTTTTTAAATTTGATAATAGATAAGGTATTGCTATCTTCGTCATTAATTTACGGCTAGACAAAGACACTCAATCTGATGTCAAATTTAACAAACGTTCCAGAAACACACCGCCATTATTGGTTTGTGCTCATTCTAAATTCGTTAAAAGACATCTGCAGCTGTGTTCGCAATCAAACTTTTCAAAGAAAGCTAAGCTAACAACAACGGAAATGGATGACGACTGTCAACAAGGAAAAGCGAAGATCCTTCTTTAAAATTATAAGTAGGTACTACTATTTATTCTGTGCTAATAGGGCTTCAAGAAGTAAACAACTATTAATGATGAGTAAGTATAGTAATTATTATTTGTAATATGACTACTAAATGACGGCTCGTTTGGCGTAGTGGCCGAGCAATCGGACTGCTGCGCTAGGGGTCGCGGGTTCGATTCCCGCCTGGAACAAATATTTGTGCGATCCACAAATATTCGTTTCTGGTTTGGGTGTGTTGTGTATGTGAAATTATATGTCTGTAAGCAGTACCCACGATACAGGAGCAATCCTAGTGTGGGGCTACGTTATTAAAAAAAAAAAGAAAGAAAAAAAGAATAAATAAACAATCCTTACTAATATTACGATTGCAAAAGTATGTGTACATTTGTTGCCGTTGAACAAATTTTACTAACAATTACCTACTTAGATGTCCCTCATCTAACCTAACCTCACCTAACCTCATAGCATACTTTTCGCATGAGGGCGATGCCGCGGGGTGTTGTCAGTAGAATATAAATCTACATCATATTATACTTAAATCAGGTTACCGTTCGTAGGGTAACTATGTTGTGTCAGTTATAATTACTCGTAGTGCCAATTATCGTTAATTTCGTTTAGCTGAGCATTGAACATCTTACAGCATATTAACTGACCTTGCTAAGACATTTTGGCATTTATTAATACTAAGGGGAATTTTACACCACACAGTCCACCGCTTCGGTGGCCGAAAGCGTATTTATTTGGCGATAAGTGAATAACGCAGGAGAAATACTGTATTACTGTGCATCATAGGAGTTTTGCCTGAGTTCGATTGCTCTTTTAGAACCATCATGGTCCTTCCAGTGTCTGATTCCGTAAATAAGATCTTGGGCGTAAGTTTTTATGACGCCATTTACCAATTATTTAAAAGTGAAAGCTCCATTAATCTCAGTTAATACGAATTTTTTAAATCCCTCGAAATTTGTATTTTTGACGAACATACACCTGTGTTGTGTATGTCTAGTCTAGTGTAGTGTAACTTTAGTCTTTATGTATGTCTTGCGAAGAAAAGTGTGAGTCGGGACCCTGAAGCCTGAAGCCTGAAGATCAGTTTAACAGCAATTACAATTATCTTGAGGTCGCTACAGAATACACAATTTTTCACAAACTATATCCGTATTTTTTTTTCGCGGTTTCTTTTTTTATCAGTACGAGACAAAAGAGCTCGCAGAGTGTATCACTTTCTGACAGTTGTTCATCAATATCGCATCAGCTCGTTGGATTTACCTGTAATGTATGTATATTATTGGTAACATACAGTGAAACTCGCATTGCAATTGGTTCCATAATTTTTATGTTATGCGAAACAAACTGACAGACAAACATTACACCTTTATTATAAATGTTGTATTATTGTTTAGTTTAGTTTTTCGTGTTTTCAGTACATACAGACTACTGTTTTATTATTAGATTTCACATACCTGTTGCGTTCCCTTGGGCTAGGCTCTCATCATTTCAAAATACATTTTCCTCCCTCCCCACTAAGACATATATTGCTATGTCTCTAAGGGCAATAAAATTCAGCCCAAATGAAACATTGAGGGTAAACTCAATTTCACGACGCGTCAAACGTTATTACCTAGTTTGGGAGCAGTGAAAGCTTTTTACTTATTAATAAGGGGTATAATAGCTCTTTGAATTCTTTGCAAAGACTAGATTTATATAGCAGAGCCATAACACAAATCGGAGTTTAATTAACTAGTAGATTGCACCTTTTATACACAAAAGAAAGTAGGAATAAAAAAGAAGATATTATAAAATATAATATGCATATTATATACCTAATATTGATGGTTGTATGTCGCAGTGTTGGTATTATAAACTTTGAAACTTAGCGACCATGGTAACTTAGATAGAGGGAAAGAGATAAACGGATAATAAGAGTGTGAGAGATAGAGACAGAGAGAGATAGAGTAAAAGAGAGGGGGAAATAGATAGAGGGAGAGGAAGAGAGAGAGAGAAAGACAGACAGAGGGAGAAAGACAGAGACGATGATAGGACAACTAAATCTAGTTTTATATTTGTACTAGATGTAGTACAAATATAAAACTTCGTTTTGCAAGTGAAAGATTTCGTGCAAAATAATTTTCAACCAGTCAATGAGACGAGTAAAAAGAGATAACGTGCCAAAGCTCCGATTTGTATTGTTTATCGATACTCGAGGGTACGTAGCACAAACAAAACGGTGCGTTAAGTGCTACGCCTCATTGGACCGTGTTGTTTATAGACCAGCAAAGCACTAGAATTAGAACTATTTTTAGACTTTAGTAAAATTCATGTTATGTGTGTAACTGAACATTGGTTCAGGAAAAATACTGTGTTACCGCCTATTAAAAATTACCAAATTGCAAGTTCTTTCACTAGGGAAAAAGCTATCCACGGCGGGTCATTAATTTATGTAGTAAACAATTGCCAATTTAAAGAGAGAAAAGACATTGTGTCCTTGTCTATAGAACGGACTATAGAGTTATCATGTGTAGAGCTGGAGCAGCATATAATTGTTTGTGTATACAGACCCCCAACAGCTGATTTCAAAATGTTTGAGTCCATTATGGAAGAAGTGCTGAGAAAATCATTTAATACCTCGAAATATGTAGTTGTTTGTGGCGATTTTAATGTTAATATTCTTGATAAGTGCCCATTAAGTGATAAATTACTAAATTTATTTTTGTGCTTTGATCTAAGAAATCTTTTTAATCAGCCAACTAGAATCACTACCTCGTCTGCAACTTGCTTAGACAATGTTTTCTGTAACTGTGAACCACAAAGCATGGCCATATGTGACAAGCTTAGCTCGGATCATTGTGGCCAAAGTGCTGTGTTTCCATGCAATTCAAATAAAGTCTCCCCGGAGTTTACTTACAGACCCATTACCACCAACCGTATGGGACAGTTCTCGGAAAGCATTGATAAGCAACTTACTTACTTACCGTTTCTTGAGGATCCAGATGACCTTTGCAATTCCTTGTTCAAAATGATAGATAAAGAGTTTAATACAATTTTTAAATTAAAAACATATAGAGGTAGCACCAAGGCGAGATTTGATGGGGACTGGGCTACACCTGGTATCTATAAAAGCAGGAACAAATTGTATGATTTATATTCACAAAAATGTATAAATGCACATGACACTAAATTTTTAGACTATGTTAAAAAATACTCAAAGACATTCAAATCTGTGTGCCCTACCGCGAAGTCTCTTCACTTGAGTAGGAAAATTAAGCAGGCCGAAGACAAAATCAAAACAACGTGGAAAATAATCAACACTGAAACTGGCAAAATTAAACCTCGGGACCAGAAATATGTCTTAAATATAAACCAAAAATTAATTTCAAAAGATTGCGAAGTAGCCAATGCGTTTGAAGATTTTTTTACCAAAATACCTATTGTTACTACCCAGTCGTTAGAGTCATCCCCGGTTGCGGCTGCTTCTATACTATTAAATAATGTTGACAGATGTAATGATGTATTTAAATTCAAATATATTGATGTAGACACTATTGTTAAGACATTTAAATTACTTAATATTAAGAACACTGAGGATCTGTGGGGAATTTCTACAAAAATTTTAACTTGTATTATTAATTCAATTGCCCCGTATTTGGTCGTTATTTTTAATACATGTGTCGATGAAGGAGTTTTTCCTGACGTAATGAAAAATAGTAAACTGATTCCTCTGTATAAATCCGGAAATAAACATGACCCGACTAACTACAGACCCATCTCAATACTTCACGCACTAAGTAAAATTTTTGAAAAAATTAGCTTAAACCAATTAATGACTCATTTTAATTTAAACAGCCTGTTTCATACTGAACAATATGGCTTCACTAAAGGCTGTTCTACCACAGATGCAGGGATAAGGCTCTTAAAGCATATTTTCGATGCTTGGAAGAAGTCGCAGGATGCTATTGGTGTTTTCTGTGACCTTTCCAAAGCATTTGACTGCGTTAGTCACGAAACATTAATTTCTAAATTACAGCATTACGGGGTTCACGGGAAAGCTCTCGATCTTGTATTCTCGTATCTTAGTAACAGAATCCAGCAAGTGGATATAAATGGAGTAAGGTCATCTGGGTCGCTCACTACAATGGGTGTCCCTCAAGGTTCAATACTGGGGCCATTCTTGTTCTTGGTGTATATTAACGATCTTGCCTTTTTTGTAAAGAACTTATGTGATATTGTTTTGTTCGCTGATGACACTTCACTTATTTTTAAGGTTGACAGAACATACAACAATTTTGACGATGTTAACAAAGCAATCACGCTAGTTCTTAAATGGTTCACGGTAAATAATTTAGTGCTGAATTCTAAAAAAACGAAATGTGTAAAATTCTCACTACCCAATGTTAGAAGAGGCCACACAAATTTAAGTATTTTAATTAATAATGAGCCGTTAGATCAGGTAGAGTCAACAACCTTCCTGGGAATTAATTTAGATTCTAGATTACAGTGGGGTCCTCACATATCATCTTTAACTGGAAGATTGAGCTCTGCAGCTTTTGCTGTACGTAAAATCAGACAATTTACTGATGAAGCCACTGCAAGATTAGTATATTTTAGTTACTTTCACAGCGTTATGTCATATGGCATTATGTTGTGGGGCAAAGCCGCGGATATCCAATCTGTGTTCGTGCTACAGAAAAGAGCAATTCGGTCAATATATAATATGAAAACCCGCGATTCTCTCCGGGAACGATTTAAACACATCAATGTTCTTACAGTGGCTTGCGAATATATATATGAAAACTTATTGTATGTTCATAAAAATATTAACAAGTTTGCTAAAAATTGTGACGTACATAATTTCAACACTAGAAATAAAAATAAACTCAATGTACCAAGATTTCGGTTGCAGAAGGTTAGTGGTTCATTTATGGGGAACTGTATACGCTTTTATAATAAGTTGCCAGAGGGAATTGATCAATTATCCATGCAAAGATTTAAAACTTTTATTAAGGCTAATCTCATAAAGAAAGCCTATTACACTGTTAATGACTATATTAAAGATAAAAATGCATGGCCTCAATGCCCCCAGCTCCATGGTAGTAATAATTAACGTGAATTTTATTAATATGTTTTGAAATTTTTATATTGATGGTCATATTTATACCAATGTAAATATTGTGATTGAAAAAAAAAAGAAAATTATACATTATGAGAAAAAAAATATGACATCCCCGTAGAGTTTCTTGGTGCTGTCTTCTCTAACGGGCGTATTCCGAAGCACTGGTAGAATCAAACGGAGTTTCCTTTTCCTGTCTGAGATTCAATCCTGGACTTGAAAGGGAAACATCCTTTTTCAAACTCAAACCATACCTAATCAATTAATTATAGTTTGTTTTCTTTTATGATTTTATTAATTTGTTTATTAGATTGAAGTGTTTGACTTGTAAAAGTGCGATTTTATTGCCTATTTACAATAAATGATTTGACTTTGACTTTGACTTTGACCGAGAGCTAGCTCGGAGGTTTTAGCAACCTAAATCTACACTAATATTATAAAGAGGAAAACTTTGTTTGTTTGGTTGTAATGAATAGGCTCCGAAACTACTGAGCTGATTTGAATAATTCTTTCACTGTTGGGAAGCTATGCTATCCCCGGGTGACATAGGCTACCTTTTATCTCGTAAAAATTAATGGTTCCCGCGGGATAGTAGGTAACGCGGGTGAAACCGCGAGGTGCTTCTAGTAATTAATATTACGGCACTAAAAAAGCTATTTCAGCCAAGAATACAGTATGATATGTTTTTAAGATGATCATGATGATGATATTCTTAAACCTGTTGCTATGTGCTAGAGCTATTTATGTTCGCGTATATATGGTTTTCCAGGACCTAATTATATTTAAGGTCCTCTTAAAGAAAGTTACAACAAGCCGCTCATAAACCTACGCACATAATTGGCATATTTTTTGTAATGCTATCAAATTCATTCACGGCATTTATTATTCATTATTAGTATCAAAAACTAGAGCTGTTTTCAATCATTCTATTATTGTTTATTTTAATGTCATGGGAAATCTTCTGTACCTAGCGGCCATTATATTTTGTTGTCAGTTGACCCGTTGACCCCAATCGTCCCTACCTTCATCACAAAAAAAACTCACTAACGCCCGGTTTCTGAATCCCTTGTTGACTTTGAGCAACCGAAAAGTCTATCGTTATCTCTATCGGGCACTAAACAAATGAAAAAGGCAAAAATACACTTATCAGCTGCTCAAAGTTAACTAGAAGCGAAGAATACCTATTACCCTAGCTACCTCAGATTAATCATCTAACAGATATGGCATTTTTAATCAAATCAGCAAATAGGAGTAAGTATGATAGTACGATGATGTTTTGTCTTTGTCGGCGTATGCAATATTTTTTTGCTTTGCTGCAGAAACAAACCAATCTTGTCATTTTAGAATGTCGCGCGAATGATTGGAGCTAAACCTAAATAACGTGTATTAAATTTATCCGTTTTATAAGTTGCAGTCAAGCTGTGCCCTTTTCGGGTATACCTACATACGCTTTTGCCAAGTCTATTTCTGATACTACGTCTATGCTAGCTGGAGGTTCAAAAACCAGGCAGTAGTCTCATGCTACACGTCCGCCGTTGTTTGTTTACCGTCCATCGTCATGGCGACCAGCTGACCGGAAACTGAGCCATTTTACGATCACTGGTATTTTGTTCCAGGTGTCAAAACAACCATTCGCGACACGCTTAACACATTTAATTTTGTCTGAGCGTTTTATGAGAGAGTTAAAGTAATAACTTGGGTGCCGTAAAAATCTGTCGAAACCGAATCTATCAAGAAATGCAGCCTCAATTTAATACAGCGCGTGATGAACCAAAGAATGCAAAATGTAGGTAGTACTCGTATTTCATAGTAATTTCATAACAACAATATATCTTTGAGAAATTGAAGGAATTATTCAAGATGCTCGACAGTTTTGTGACATACTTACATCTAAACGTTTCCGTGCTTCGACTGCTGCCCATTACTTAGTTTAATAAAAGTGCCTACTTAGTTTATGATAGATTTGTACAAAAACGTATTATCAATTAAAATCTAAAACAATCGTTTAGGCTAGTTTAAGAACTCTGCTCTAAATCGAATATATTACAAAGAGCTAAGAAACCATTGTTTTATTTTTATCCCTCCCGAAATATTAAATAATGCATGCCCTTATAAATGAAGAATACTTGCTAATAACTATTAGAGAAATGAAATAAGTACGTCTTGCTTGAATGTCGTTTATTACGAGACTGAGATCTCACGCCTACCTACATTTACATTTTACTTATTTATAAAATTATTATGCATACCTTACACCTCCACCCTTAATCTTTAACTTCTTACAGTAGGTTCATAGTAAAAAAAAACAAATGCCTAACCTTTATAGCGAGTAGCGAGTATTGAGATAATAGTAACTAAGTTCAAACTTTTCTTAAACTAACATCGAAATAGAAACAGATAATAGACATTAGGGTACGCTCGATTACATAAAATAACAAATACATACTGTTTCTATTGAAACCTAATAACTGGTTTACGTTGTCTTTTGGCACGGTTCACAGGCGTTTCTGGTCGTGGTTGAGGTTGTTCCGGTGGGGGCGTCGGCGGTTGTGGGGTACTAAAAACCTCGCCAGCGCGCTCATCCCCCGAGTAATCGGAACCAGCCCGCGGAGTGGTAGCTTTGCGGGTTTCAACTATTTTCCCCTCTTCACTTATTTTAGTATCTGTACTAACCGGCTCCGACGTGACCTCTACGACCTCCTCCGGACAAGGAACATCAGACATGCGAGACCTGCGCCGTATTTGATCTATGTGTTTGGTTGTTAGTCGACCGTTGTCCTCCCTTACGTGAAACCTACGGGACCCTGTTTCGTTAACCAAGGTGCCTTTTCCCCACTTATCACGTCCGTTGTAGTTCCTGACCCACACCTGTTCCCCTGGTTCAAACTGACGAAGTTTACCGCCCGCGTACTGTGCTTGTTTACTCCGTGCGTCGCTCACTCGACTGAACACCTCCCTATCCCTACGCAACAAATCTAGTCGAGTACGAAGCGGACGTTTTTGCAAAATGGAAGCTGGGCTCTCCCCCGTCGTGCTGTGTATGGAGTTACGGTATGCTAAAAGAAACGTCTGTAACGCCGCATCAACATCAATCCTATCTGTCAAAGCCTTTTTAATTGCCCTTTTGCATATTTTGACTGCGTTCTCCGCCGCACCGTTCGAGGCCGGATGATAAGCGGGAGAAAACGACTGTTTGATACCATTCTTTCTTAAAAATTCCTCAAATTCCGCGCTAGTGAATGGGGGCCCCTGATCAGATACTACTTCAAGTGGTAAGCCAAATCTTGCAAATAGACTACGTAATGTCTTAATTACAGCCGCGGCAGTGGTGCGAGGCATTTCGAATATTTCTATCCATTTCGACGTAGCGTCTATGACTACCAAAAATTTGGAGCCTTCTAGAGGGCCTAAAAAGTCAATGTGAAGCCTAGACCAAGGTTGACTTAAATAGGGCCAGTGCTGAGGCTGCGCGCGCGGCGGGGTAGGCATCTCCAGCGCACAGGTCGCACAGCGCTTGCACATGTCCTCTATGTCGGCGTCGATATTAGGCCACCACACGTATGAACGAGCGCATGACTTAGTTTTAACTATACCCATATGACTACTGTGCAACTGTTTCAAAATTTGCGGTCGTAAGGACAAAGGAATTAGCAGGCGGTAGCCCCACATTACGCAGTTCGCCTCTGAATACAGTTCATTCCGTCTACAATAATATGGTTTTATATTATCATCTGTACAAGTAGCTGGCCAGCCAGATTGAGTGTACAATAATATTCTACTTAGTACCGCGTCGGTGGCTGTCGCCTTTCGTACATCTTTGTGCGAAATTGGTAAGAATTTTTCTACGAAATTAATATATGTTACCTCTGGCGCTTCTTTGTGACATTTACCTACAGGCAAACGCGACAACGCATCGGCACTGTTTTTTACCGATGATACAAATTCGATGTCATAGTTGTAACCTGACAGTAAGACCCCCCATCTCTGCATTCGGCTGGCTGCCATTACCGGTATACCTACTTTGCTGCCAAATATAGATGTCAAAGGTTTATGATCGGTCCTTAACGTGAACTTCCTCCCATATAAGTACTGATGAAATTTTCTAATTCCGTATATAATAGCGAGGGCTTCTCTTTCGATCTGTGAATAACCGCGTTCTGCATTATTGAGCGCGCGTGACGCATATGCAATCGGTCGCTCGCCCTGCTCAGTCACGTGCGATATCACCGCGCCCACACCTACACTACTGGCGTCCGCGGTCAGAATGAGCGGTAATTCCGTCGAATAGTGAACGAGCACCTTGCTAGAACACAATAAACGCCTTATCTCGTCGAATGCAGCCTGACATTCGTCACTCCATGTAAAACTAACGCCCGTCCTTAATAAGTAATACAACGGCGCGGCGATCGTACTCATGTTTTTAATAAACTTTGCGTAGTACATAACCATACCTAAAAATGAACGTAATTCCGAAACATTAACCGGAGCCGGTGAATTCGTGATAGCGTTCACTTTATCTGGACAAGTCTGTATTCCTTCTTTAGTAATGACATAGCCTAAATACGTCACGGATTCTGAAAAAAACGTACATTTGTCTTTCCTTACTTTCAGACCGTTCGACTGTAAGATATCAAAGACCTTATTTAAATTATCTAAGTGCGAAGAGCTATTTTTGCCTGTTATTATTATGTCATCTAAAAATACCCCTACCTCAGGCAAATGAGCAAAGAGTTGTTCTAATATCCGTTGAAATATACCCGGACTGGACGCGAGACCATATACTAAACGATTATAACGGAACATACCCTTGTGCGTATTGATAACAGTGTATTTACTAGTATCATCGAGCTCAAGTTGTGCGTAGGCTTGTGATAAATCAATTTTCGTGAATCTTTCTCCCCCGTGTAGCCTAGCTAACAAATCCTCCACCCTAGGGAGAGGATAACGGTCAACGTCCAACACCTTGTTGAGGGTGAGTTTATAGTCAGCGCATATTCTAATGTTACCATCCTTTTTGACGACGGGTACGATCGGAGTGGCCCAGTCGGAGCGGCTTACGGGGGTGAGCACGCCGTCGCGCACCAGCTGGTCGAGCGCGCGCCCCACCGGCTCGCGCAGTGCGTACGCCAGCGGCCGCGCGCGCATGAACACAGGTCGCGCTCCCTCACGCAGGTGAATGCTGACCTTGCCGCCCGTGAACCGCCCCAGTCCGTCCGCGAAAACCTCACAGTATCTGGAACTGAATTGTTTAACATTAAAATCTTCCTTTGAGACAGTATGTACATTACAAACATTAGTTAAATTAATGCCCAGTTCCACTAACCATTGCCTACCCAATAGCATGGTTTTACCATTATTAATTATGTACAGATTTAAACACTTTTCCCTTTCTTTATATCTAACGAGCGGTCTTATAACGCCTACTGGCCGAATCGTTTCCCCTGTATAATACCTAAGCATCAGTTTACAATGTTCAATGTTCAAGTGCTTTAAATATTTCTCATACATTTCGTAACTAATACATGATATCGCACTTCCTGTGTCACATTCCATTTCGAAAACATTATTGTCTATCTTGATAGGAATCAAAATCGGCGGGCATGCATCTAATGATAACTGATTGAGTGTCGTTACCTCCTCACTGCTGCAACTACTCATCTCGGTCTCCTCCCCCACATAATTATGATGGTGACTGACGTGGTAGCCTTTGTTGCCCGTTAACCTCGGGCACATCCGACGCAAGTGTCCTTCCCGGTTACACACTCTGCACACGTAGCGGCTAAATCTGCACGTGGATGCGTCATGGTTCGCGCCACACACCCTGCATTCCAAGCGTGGCCCAGCGGCACCAGCATTGTCCCTCGCGGCGCTCCCGCTCGTTGCTCGACGGCTCGTCACTGAGCCTCGCGCTCCCGTGACACCTGTCCCCGCGCCGGCGGTCGGTGCGCCACGCCACATTCCTCGGCCGTGTGACGTCACAGCGCCGCCTTCTCTCTGCACTTTCGCCATCGCTTGACAATCGACTGATCTGCTCCTATTTTCCATCTGCGTTTCCACAGACGCCGCATCCTTTTCTGCCGCTTCCATATTCAGCGCTAAGCTGCAAGCCTTTTGAAAATCTAGCTTGTCCTCCGCGAACAGGCGTTGCCGTATCATCTCACTCGCCAACCCGCAAACCAACTGGTCTCGTAAACTCTCGTTGAGCCACTGTCCGAACTCACACGTTTTCGACATCCTTTTAAGTTCCGCTACATAATCTGCTATTTTCTCGCCGTTGTTTTGTTTCCGATGATGAAACTTGTATCGTTCCGCTAATATACTAGGACGTGGCTGTAGATGCTTTTCTAAGATGTCCGTTAATTCCTTGAACGTCTTAGTAGTGGGTTTATCTGGTGTGCACAAGTTCACTAATAGCTCGTAGCCCGCAGAGCCCATCACAGTTACTAGTGTAGGCACTTGTAATTCAATTTTAATATTGTTCACGATGAAATATTGTTCCAAACGTTCGACGTATAACCGCCAGTTATCCGTCCCCACATTAAACTCGGCAATCTTGCCGATCGACATCGTACCACAACACCAACCGTTTGTTTAAAACAACAACACGCGGATTCTTGATATTCCTCGTCGCCACTGAAGAATACTTGCTAATAACTATTAGAGAAATGAAATAAGTACGTCTTGCTTGAATGTCGTTTATTACGAGACTGAGATCTCACGCCTACCTACATTTACATTTTACTTATTTATAAAATTATTATGCATACCTTACAATAAACAACCCCTAAATCTACGAAATAACAGCATTTTCCACTTTTCCGAGGTAATACTTACGTTTTTCTTTTCACGCGCCCTTGGCGTTGGAGTGGCACTTTGAGCATTGAATCATTTATGCACTTGTTTTTGTTGTACCTATGCTATTTTCTTTTGCAATCACTAGCCGTCTTACCACAAAAGTTTAAACTAGAGTTAAACAGATGTTTCTAAAATTTCTTTCCACAAAATCGACGTCTAACTTGCGTTTTTTTCCTAAACCCTGGCATTCGTAATCATGTTACTTGTGATTTATGATCACATTTTGTTTGTTAAGTTTTTAATTTCATTTTGTTTTTATATTACCGAATGTTACTTGTGGATTTGTTATGGGGTTAGAAAAAGCAAGGGCTAGACGTCGATTTGTGGAGAAAACATTTAGACAAATCTGTTCAACTCTTGTTAATTAATTAGTATTTAAACGGGTCTAATTCGCGCACAAACTAATATCAAAATATATAATTTTGACATACCTCGACGTCTCAACTCGTTCAACTCTTGTTTAAATCTTATGTGGTAAAGCCGTAGTAGTTTCTAAATTTGTACTGTTATATTCCATTTCATTCCCTACGGATCCATGTTTTTCTTACACCTCTTTTTTCTTCTATATGTTTCGAGAGCGAGTATTAAAATATTACAATTTTTTATTTTGTGTTTGTGTGAATATTTATTTGTTATTGAATAAATTTGTATTTTTATAATAAATAATATAAAAAAACCTATGGTAATAATATTTACAATAGGTATTATATTTATTTTAAATAGTATACCTAGTCAGGTCATAAATTCTGTCACATGTTTTATATAAAATAATTGAAACAAGTTTATTCATTATGTAACCATTTATATACCAAAATGAACTTAACAAAACATAGATTCTTATGACACTAAAGTTTATTCAAAATGACCTCCGTGATTTTGAATACAGGCCTTCAATCTGCGCGGCCAGTCGTCTATCGCAGCACGAACGAGGTCCATGTCAATATCGGCGGCTGCCTTAATCAAGGATGTCTTGAGTGACTCCAAATTGGGATGAGGCTTTGAGCACGCCTTTTCCTCCAAGTGTTGCCATATCTTGTAATCTAGCGGATTCAAATCTGGACTGGAGGAGGGCCAGTCTTCGTGCCGGATGAAGTCGATTTTACGCGCCGCCAGCCAGTCTTGTGTGCTCTTCGCTCTATGAGCTGGCGCCGAATCTTGTTGGAATACCCAGTGCCTGTTATTAAACATGGTATGAGAAACAGGTTCCACAAGGTTCGTCAGGACTGTATTTTGATACACAACTGCATTCGTTTTTACACCTTTCTCACAAAAATGTACCTCTGTTAATAAGACAATAAGACCCAATAAGACACTCCCAACCATACCATGAGCGAGGATGGAAAATGACCTCGTTGGACACGCGGAATACGGTTGCTCGCTTCTTCACTACTGTGTGCGTACACCTTATCATTTTGTTTGTTGTAGCTCTCTTCTACGGTAAAAATTTTTTCATCCGAAAAAAGAATTTCCCGATATTTTTTTCCCGCGTACCGCTTCAACAAAGCGCGGCATCTCTTCAGTCTCAGGTCCATTAGACGAGCATTCAAATGATGTCCTGTTTTTCTTCGATATGCCCGAAGCCCTAAGTCTTCATTTAACACCCTTTTCACCGTGGTTCTGCTTAATCCCATCTGAAGGGCCAACAGTTTCTGCTTACGTTTGGGATTTCTTTGAATTCGCGCCTTCACAGCTGATCTTTATCACTGCTGGAGTCCTAACAGACCGAGGGCGACCACTTCTTGACCTGTCATCTACACTAGAGTCTTCATTGTATCGTTTGATGGTACGATAAACGAATCTCTTGGTTGTATTCAAATTTTTCAGTATGTCAAAAATTTGAATTGGCGCGTAACCGCAACGATGCAACGCAATAACAGCAACACGGTCTTCTTTAAGCGTCCACTCCATATTTAAAAATGAGTAAAATTCTAAAAAGTATACATTTTTATTTTCATGAACAATTCGAATTCAATAAACTTTTTTGTGGCCAGCATTCTAAAAGAAAAGTTTTTACTGTGTGACAATACTTATGACCTGACTAAGTATAATAACCTTATGAAAAAAAATATTTTTAGTTTAAATATTTCGTATGTCGTTCTAGTATAGTTACTAGGAAATTGTTTCATTTAGTGTTGTTTTACAGCCGTAATTAATATTGTATCTCCTATCCAAGATTGAAATCGATCTTGGATTGCTGCCTATCGATTTCCAATCTGCGTGCCTTTATAAACCAATCCACGGATCGGTTATTGGCACGTTTGACCCTGAAAATGGATTGTGATATCAATCCCAGATAGCAAAACTTGGATTGGACTGATTATTAATTTCGGCCGTTAGTGGAGTGAATTTCGAAATAAAATAGGTATGCATGCAAGCTACAATCTAAACACAAAAAAACGCGTAACCCAATCCCAAACCCGAAAGCTCAATCTCTTATAACTCAACTCAACCTTCTTCCATAAAAACACTCGGATATCATTCTTGAATTCCGTACAAATCAAATCAATAGAAATTGAATTCCGTTGCTAAGTTGCAAATAAACCAGAATGCACCCAATCTGTGCAAACATCACTTCTAGTTTTAGTACAATTGAGATCAGGAATACCTATTGTCGTGAATTTTCCCACCAATTCCTATTTTCGCGCTTTCTCCGCCGCTTATAGGAACTTGTCCTGTCCGAGTTGCTGTACGTTTTCACTAGTCACAAACAAGGCGACACCTAACTATGTAATGCATAAACTTATCGATTCTCATTAGGTTACTGAATGAATAACAAACGGACACTGGACACGTTCTCGGATCGTTAGGTAATAGTTTACCAGAAGGATTAATGCACCAATCCGCTTTAGTGTGGTAGCAAACAACAATCTTCAGCCCGTTGCCGACAGATACCGTTATTGACATAAATCCGTTTGTTTCATCCCGACCCGAATTCTAGTTGAGGATTTCCTGGATTACCCTAGCGATCCAGCGCTCTGCAACCCGGGGAATCGTTAGGCGAGTCACTGGGGTGAATCTATGGCACATGAATGGCATGGAAATGACAGGTCATTGAATGATGAAAGGAAATACCGGGATAATTGGGGCACAGGTTTTTGTTAACAATTTGAGTCGCATTACATACGACGACGTATTTTTTTTGTATATGGATTTATTGTTTGTCATGAGATGGCTTATTACAATTTCAAATGACTAAAAATGTTTACAAACCAGTTATTCGAATTTAAAATATAGGAAGCTTTTCATAAACGATAAATGGTCTACTTAATAGATATTGTCACGCGCGATGTCGCCGTATGGCGGGACCTTTAGCAAACTCTCCGCTTTTGTCCTAATCGACTTATAGCTGGGGATTAAATAACGGAAAAGCTCTCGTTAGGTGTAATTTGATAAAAGAGATCCTCTTCAGTCTTTTGGCAGGTTTAGGAGTGCTAAAAATTGGATCGTAGTATCTCAATTATTTTTTACGTTCACGAATGGAGCCTATGTTTATGAAATTAAAAAAAAAAACGGAAAATATCAACATATCGAAGATACTTAAACAAAAGCAATGTTAAATTTTCGATTTCACGCCACACCTGCATTTGCACAGATAAATATAAACACGCAGTCCAAAATTCAATGTTCATATTCATTCATAGGCTGTCAACAAAATAATAGAATGGCCTTATCAGCTTTTGTAACCACATACATATTCACCTGACTATTAGCAAGTCAAAGCGGGTAAAGTAACGTAAATGCTCCCATTGGTCAACGTTTAATCAGAAGAGCGAGTGGTGCCGTGGGCATGCGATAATGCTGTTAGAGCGAGTTTGCAAGCCTGATGGAATTGATTGTCTTCGAGTTTGCACTAAGCGCTTTCGGGGAGCTTGGTTTGAGTAGTAATAGAATAGAATGCTTTATTGGACATCAGTTTGGTAAATAGATTAGGTGCCTACAGTATAGCTAGGAACATCGTGTGTAAGAGGCACTTTTAGCTAAAGAATTAACTGTAAATTCGTTCTAATCTTCTCTGATCTCTAAAGTTGGCTTCAAAAGACATCCAAACGGTCGCAGTCAACCGGTGGATGATAGTGGAAAATTGTCTTTCGGTGTGGCGGTCTAAGAGGGAGGCCTATGTTCAGAAGTGGACGTCTTCAGACTGATGCTAATGATGATATTTTGCTTTTAATTATGTAATAAGACATCCATTTCACCATACATCGATTATATATTGGTGCCTTGTGTAATGTTATGGACCAATCTCCTGCCTGATATGTTTTCTACCCTTGGTTGTCACTAATTTCAAAGTTGGTGAAAGCCCACCAAGCTATGATGGATTGCTGGCCACGGCTAATGGACCAAAGCTAAGTGTACAAGGGTGCGACACCTGCACCATATTTGACGCTTCTGGCCCTACTTGACTCTGTATCTAATTATGGTATTGGATTGGATATGCTTTGAGCAGCATAATTGTGATACAATATTTTCTAATTTCAGGAAGGCTGTGGGATTACGACGTTTATAAAAGTAATTAGATATAACTGTGTTAGGTAAGCTATAGACTATGGTGGACTCCTTCGTAATGCGAGTTAGGTCTACAGACCGTTCACCGTAAGATATCCCCTGGCCGTACACCATAGGCAATCCTGCCAATTATGGTGAACGATCTGTAATTTTGCGGCACACAGATAAAAAAATATGTGTAAAGTTGCGATTGGCTCTTTCGTACAGATAAAGTAACACAAAGCACACAAGCGCAGTCTACCTGCACTAAACACAGCCACATAAATATAGCTATCACCATGACAATAGATATGAAAATAATCTAAATAAGCGGTTTATTTAATTTTACTCATATATTATTTATACGGAACGCCTTGTCAAGACAACGTAGATACAACATATTATGGAAGCTATATACTATTATTGTGAACGAACATACAGTATATTGATCGGAAGGAACGCTATTTGATGAATTTAATATATTAGGTACAACCTCTCTACCTTTCACCGAAATAGCGAAATTCAATACCATACGTAAACAGACACCACTCATAGCCAATTTAACTAATTAACAACAGAATATCGACATGAAATCATTAATATAATATCAAACACAGCGTGTGATCAGAAAGTTGCTACTGTCGCTACTAGAAGGAACTAAAATGTATTAATATATTATAAACATAATTGGACGGCAATATTGAGCTGAGCAATAATCTGAGCGCTTTGCAGTCGAACGACACTGGGATCGAAACTGATCGAACCCAGACCCAGATTTCCGCTCCATGCTATGGAGGCCGATGGTCCTAGTTGATATCGATAGATAGCAGTCAACAAACCTATAAAAATTCCATTTTCTCTTTTATTTCACTTGTTTTGTTTCTGGCTAAATACAACGCAGGTATGTTTAATTCATGGGAGAATATCTTCTAAGCAAACGTGCCTTTTTGCTATATTGCTGTGACTTTGTTAATGTGAAATTAAGAAATACTTTAATATAATAAAGTAGGTACTTGTCACTGGCTATGTGCACAAACCGTGCGAATCCATAACTAAAAAAAAAACGTGCCTTCACTCCAACACCTTCAGCCACATCGTTGTTTATCACGTTATTAAAAAAAATTGTTGTGTATCTAATAGCTCGGCAACACACACATAGATCCTGTTTGAAAGCTTATTGAAGTATTTCACTGAAAAGCGAACATTCGATCAGCTATATTGACTGGTTCTTCAGAAAAACACAGCTCAAAAGGATGCTTTATGCTTCCAAGAATAGAGTATATAAAATACGTCGCAATTTTCGATCTTTCTATTTGCTCTATATAAAGTAATTTTCTAGAAACGCTTCAGCCATAGCGAGCGAATATTGAAGTTCCGTTGATTGTGTTAAAGGTCAAACGTTATTATTTGTCTATGGCAAAAACTAATGGAGTAGGTAATATTAAAATTTTATAATTTTCACATTTTCTCCTCAAGTCAGTCGGATTTTGAATATGACGTTAAACTGTAACCTGAAATACTAAATAGCTGAAACAGTTAAAATGAAGGCACTCACATCGCCGTAAAGCTTTCAACACTTCGACAAATAAAAGAAAATTAATAAAAAACCTTTCCGTTAATTCCGGCTCAGGCAAACATTTGAATTCCCTTCCCTCTATTTATATTTGCTCTCTCTTGATTGTATTCGCCTTCTTAAGCCTGTTGAGCTTCTTCGACGGGCAAATAGAAATTTTAACTAAATTTGTGGAAATACAGGTAAGGTAGAGCCGAGGAGAAACATAGTATAGGACCTGATGCCGCAAATTATAACTTGTCATATCGAAAGTAAGGCGCTACTAGGTTGGTTGTAGACCGATTTATTGAACGTTATATAATCAAATTATTACGCCCAATAATGAAGTAATAGATAAAATTATTCGATACGGTCAAAATCTATAGGTTAAATATTAAAAATACCTATTAACAGTTGCTTTTAATGTGCCCCGAGATAATTTTAGAACTCAAATCACTATCAAACAGATAATAATGCGTTATAACTCATAATATTATATTTATTGAACTCAGTATTACATAATTTCGATTAAGATTTTGACACAAAAATCATAATTTACTGAATCTCAGAGTAAGAGCTGGTAATTTAATTACGATTTCCTACTTTTATTCTTACGATTTTTATTTTAGTTGATTTTCTATAAACGACTGTGTTCAGTAAGCATTGGCTCCTTTACTATAAGTATCATACTCCGTATTGCGGACGTCGTAGAGTATTATTGGTTCAAACTTCACTGTGCCGAGAATGTTGGTTCTAAGAGCTTTCCACATTATTGTTGATGCTATATTCCTACTACTATTCCTGCAACTATTCCTATACGTATGATTTAACTCAATAACAAATTTCAGTGGCAGCCAATTCTGTTCAATGTCTCATTCGTACTTGTAGTGAATGACAAGTTCCGATTTTGTGTCCTGGAGTGTTCATTATTTAGAGTACTTTTTCTGTGGTACCGCTTAGTATTATATAGTACCAATATAATATAGTATATGGTACCACTTAGTATAACTCTAAGTGTTAGTATATTAGTATTTTCTGACCTTATTTTAAACTAAAACTTTATATTGAATAATTAATATACGTAAGCCAAAGTAGTTCTTAATAATAATCCAAATAGACCCATTTTTGCTTTATAGGTACAGATTAAAATCTAAATAATATTCATATGACGAGACGACTGACCCGTCCCGTTACCCGCGAGTGACCCGTGAATAAAACCCCGTTTTTTTTGTCGCTTGTATGTTTTGCAAACATGAATACTATTCTCAAAAGCTTCAAAAGACATATTAGATAGTGCGTCATCTCTAAAATATAAAATAGAATATAATAGAAAATACTTTATTTCACACCCAGTTATAAAAATACACAAGGTAACACAAATACAGAATGAGCTTTATCTAAATCTAAAGTACAATGGGCGAAATTATCGCTAAAAGTGATCTTCTCCAGTCAACCTAGCTATACTATACAATGCTATGCTATCTCAATATAGCTATACTACCAAGCACGTATCAGAGATATGTCGGCTCGTATATAACAACGGGCATTCACAAGCTGTCCCTACGATTTCAATAGCAGTAGAGCTGTCAGCCAATAACGGAACACTTGTATACAAATTCAACAGTTTATATTCTATAGTTCTAATAAAGAAATATATGATAGGTTTGATCATTGAAGATATAAATTCCTTCGTCACCACGCTATCAGCTGATCAAAAGATTGTAAATCCTTTAAATTAATCCCGTAAGCACGCGATGAATGAAAAACTAGCCAAGTGCGAGTCACTCGCGCACGAAGAGTCCGTACCATTATCTAAACAAAAGGCAAAAAAATCACGTTTACCTGTACCCATACAGCCCTCTTAAATATTAGAGTTATTCTGGTTTTTAGCATTTGCTGTCATAGAAAATTTCAACTGTCTAACTATCACGGTTCATGAGATACAGCCTTGTGACACGACAGACGAACAGACGCGGACAGACAGCAAAGCCTTAGTAATAGGGTCCCGATTTACCCTTCGGGTACGGAACCCTACAAATGTCTCTCCTAGATCATTTTTTTATTTATAATAACATCTTCTATGGTTGAAATTTTGTCCTTAACTTCTCTACCACAAGACAGTATACCTATACGTGATGTCAACGCACAACAACAGGAAAGTCGCGGCATCCGGCCTGCATTATGTAGTAGTTCCGATATTCTATATCCGTAACTTTCCTGATCTAGTTACCTGCAGTCACTTTAAGTGAGTCGAGTGGGCAAACTCCAGCAAACCTGTCTCACCTCAGCTTAGTTATAACTGGCACTGGACTAAACAACTTGCATCTGTCTGTAGTTCTAAAACCAATTTGTGTTGTGGAATGTAAAATCATAGAATTAGGGAATTAGTCTGTCTGAATTTGAACGCGTTAAAACGTTTAAGCTCATCTTCATATTTGATCTGATCACCAAAGTTCAACTACGTCCCCAGTGGCGCACACTTGGACTTTAGAGTTTTAGATGAATTGATTTTATTTTTTAAATGAATTGATTTTATTTTGTAGAGCACGGAATCCTGGAGAGGTTTTCAGGGTTCTCTACTAAGATTTAAAAAGTTTTAACTTATATTGACTTTTCGTAAGATCCTGTAATTGTTTTTTTGTTTTTGGTCTGCTTTATTTCACCATACCACTGCATTAAATTATGCACTGTAAACATTTACAGCTGTAGCAATTCTTCTCAGCAAATGAAAATAGATTGCGTTGTTGCGTGACCCCGACGCAAAAACTTCATCGCATTTGTTACAGTTGGAATAGATCTCTAGCTGTTAGCCGTATTATTTTAAGATTTATTTGGCGTTAAAGGTAGCGTGTGTAGTATTCTATAGCACAAGCTCAGTGTCAGTAACTCGGCGGAACTTTGCAAAGAAATTCACAACTGAAATAATATTACTTCTTCTAACATCAGCTATCTGCCAGTGGAAGTCTCAGCAAAATCGGTCCAGCCATTTTGGAGATTAACTGGAACAACCAGACTGGTATACATTTAAAAAATTGTTTATTTGAGGTACCGTATAAGTATATAATATCTGGATGACCGAGCTTTGCTCGGTATTTTTTTATAAATTGTGTTTTTTTGAAATTATATTTAAGTACGAATTACTAATAAAATGATGAAATATGAATAATATTTTTCGATCTTACCGATATAATAATAAAAAATATGAACTGGTTATTTAAAGAAAAAAAACATAAAAAACACGAATAAAATGACATTTTCTAAAAATGATTCCTAGCTAGATCGATTTATCGTCCCCGAAACCCGAAAACTGAATTTCATCAAAATCGTTGGAGCCGATTCCGAGATTCCAATTATATATATATATATTATATATATATATATATATATATTTATATATACACAAGAATTGCTCATAGATATAAGATATTTTTACTATGTATTTAGTATAAAGCTGTTATTTTGACACTTCAATTTTATTTGTTTGTACATTATATTATGCTCTTGAGTGCTGCGTTATTCTTCTAAGATCTTTGTCATAACGCCAGATATAAAGTGTATTTTCGCACCGCGCTTTCAAACGTGGTTATTCACGCGAACCGCAAGCGCTTAAAAATAAATGGTAGGGCATTTTTCTAGACCTCTTCCACTAAAGCCACACAATCCGCAAACTCCACAAGACACCTGTTCTATTTTCTACACACACCGAAGTAGCATGCTCGCCATAGCTATCGCTTGTATATATTTTACAAACTTTACTATTGCCTAATTTTCCTATTTTTGTTTTGCTACTCATGTATTCAATACCTAATAGAGTGAAATGAAAATATCTACCTACTCCAACAAACGATAATCATAAAACTCGGTCCAGCCCTTCTTGAGTTACAATTGGATGTAACTACTCCGACATTGTTTTATGAATATAGTTTTTGACTATGATTAAACGATTGACCCCGTTTCTCGTCTCCCTAGTAGTTGAACAAAATGTTGCTGAACCATAGTTTTATAATACTGGCAATACTGGTATAAAATACTTACCTATATGTAGACATTTATTTTGCGGTTGAATCCCACACTAAACATGATCCATAGCGAGCCATGGCGGGTCGTGTCGAGTGTTTCGTTGATTCATACGGATTACGTAGGGTTCGATAGATTTGTGAGGATTTCAACGCGGACTACGTATGAGGCTATGTATTATAGCATTCATATGTTTCGTGATTGGTTTTTTATCCCTTGCAACCCTTGTTTAACTTTTATGGTTGGCCACTTTTTCGTTCCGAATAGGTATTTTCCAACGTGAAAAGTCACATGTTTTGTGCACATTCCAGCTCTACACTTCGGTAATAGTCACCAATTATTTTTGTGTCAACGCACACAGACTCTTGGAGAGGAAACAGGGTACAAAGTTAACAAAACTGAACCGGAACCATGGACCGCCCGCAGGCCGCCGCGGTCACAAAACTGACAAAGTAGTTGATAGTTACACCACCGCTTCGGACATGTAGAGAACTAAATTACAACTGAGGCGAAGCGTTTTGTGCCATTCCACGTGGCTGCTCCACCACGTGGAGTAGAAATTACTAGTTTATGTCCGAAATAAAGACCACCATTTTGGTCACGTGTTCCTTCTACCGGGTTCAGTTGACCGATTCAAATATTAATTAGGTCAACTGATCCCGCGGACTCAGTTTGGAGCGGGCTCAGTTGACGTAAGAGCCCTTCTGTACAGGTATTTTTTAAAGTTTTTATTTGACTGACTACAGAGAGAAAAGGCGATATTGATTTAGCTAGATTGTGAATAACTGCAGGCAAAGATACTGATATTGCGAGAAATAGCCTACGTCATCCGAACCCAACGTAAGCAACGTTGTTTATGTATTTCGATAGGCTTTCACCAGTTTTTGTTGCTTCAGCTTACGCGGGTCGGTAAAGGCAACAGGTACTCGGTATCCTGTCACACTTCGAACAACACGTCTTATACCATGAAAAAACATAAAGCTTTTGACAGGTATCCAAAGTCCTTTTACGTATTCGGCCGCCGGTGACGACGTACAGTGGATTAAGACCTCATTTATATTTATGAAACATCGAGGAAAAATTACGAGCTATCGCTTTATTGAATTCTTCATAAATATAGCCGTTGTCACGTCAGGGGTTAAATGAGACGTGAGAATTGACGCGTTTTTTTAAGTAGCTGGTTTGGGTAGCTGGTTGACGTCTACTGTCGAAATGATTATAAATAAGTGTCAAAATTTGCCGCAGTTGAAATCTTTGGTAGCATAAGACCAAATAATTTGAATCTATACAAAATAATGTTTTGTGAGAGTTGGCTCTATTTGCATTTTTCTTTGTTTGTTTTACCTTTTACTACCCTACTTCACATGATATAAATATAAGAAGTAACACTCGCTTTTTTTAGATGTTTCTGGTGAAGTGATTAATAATAGGTCAGCCTTATATGAAAAAAAGCGGGGGTAGCCTAGTGGGCGAACGTGCGCCTTCGAAAACGGAGGTGTCGAGGTCAAATCCCAGTGCGGGCACGTACCAATGTGTTTCTTGTTAAAGCATATTATGTACGTAATTATCACTCGCTTTTCGGTGAAGGAAAACATCGTGAGGAAACCAACATGCCCGAGAATTATTTCGGAGGCATGTTATCCACCAATCCGGACTAGGCCCCCGTGGTGGATTATGGCCTAACCCTCCTCACGATAGTGAGGGGAGGCCTTTGCCCAGCAGTGGGACAGTAACAGGCTGAATTATTATTATATATATGAAAACTATATGACAGCGGACCACTAGTTTTTTTCGGTAGCGGTCGTTTTTCTGACCATCCAAAGGTTGTCAGCAGGTCATTACCAAGGGTTCTCAAGAACTTAGAATAATATTGCAAATAAGGATAGTTCCATCCGTAGTTTCACTCAAAAGTAAAACCATGTTGTTTATCAATGTGTGCGTAAGTGCCATGTAATGTTCTACTCTAAAACGCACACAAGCGCATGTCGCATGCCTGTTGGTCCAAAAGCAGGGAAAGTTAATTAATATTTACCATAATAGCTATGACTTCGAGCAATAGTGACTCAAAATCCGAACTAGGCCCAAAAAATCTCACTAAAATGGCTACACTGCGCTAGCAAGCACTTGATTTCTATGTGTTATTCTTCTAAGCTCAGGAAGAAATTGATCAAAGCGATTAGACCGCCTATTATATCCCCCACATATTACACGACTCTTTTCTATTGTACCTCTGTTGGACTATTCTATTCTCTTTTTTGAGTTAATTTGTCAATCGCGGCATCAAGGAGTCATATTAATCGACATCGGCGTTCAATTTCAGCCAATCGAAGTAGACACTCGTCAGGAAATTAAACTTGAAGAGGTGAGAGGAATCCTCCCTTTGTCACGGATCATATTGATTTCGGATGACAACTCAAAGGTACGAGGGTATGAAGGATCAAGGCATTGGAGGTGTACCGTTCGTTAATGATCAAACGGATGAAAAGGAGACTTAAAGTAGGTACCTACAGAATTTTATGAATTGCGAAATGATGAGGAATTTCTCATTACTGAGTAACAACGTACCAGGCCCGTAGGTGGAAATTAAGCGTTACGGTTATCAAAAACGTGATATTGAGTGGATTGTCGCATCACTAGTAGATCTTATCGTCAAACCGTTAAGATAAAACAAAATATTTTAATTTCCCTATGATTTAATTTACCTAGGAATCAAACAATTTAAGCTAGAATACTTATTGCCTTTATTGCAAAAGTTTTAATTGATATTTGCGTTTTTGTACTACTGTAAATTTCAGTTTGAAAGTCTTTTAGGAGTAGGTAAATAGCTCATCATAACGTAATATTAGATCACCGTGTGCGCATGAACAATCGAAAAATTTCAATTAATAATCGATATAATATTAGTGTTTAAATAATATTACATCATCGTAAATTATTTACCTTTATACCTAAGCGTGTACTATTGATTCCTCTGTGACTTATCTAAGTAATCACTTACTTAAGTAACGAGTAGGTGTTGTTCTTGAACACGATCATAAATCTCTTTGAATCCATAAACTGACCCCATTAATCTACCAAACTAAACGACTTTTGCCATAAAAATAAAAAATGAATCTCTACTTGAGTACTTACGTAATCTATGTACTATGTACTTATCTTATAGTAAACTGAGTATGGCCATTCGGGCAGCTAATTAATGGAAAAAAACAAAACTAAGCTACATGAGAGTCTCGTTAGTAAATGTTACGAATATTATTATTACAAATTTAATTTAGTTAAACAACAATAAGAGCAACTAAAAAAAAGATTATCAAAGCTGCGAGAACAAAACACAACGTATCGTTTTATCCAGAAATAGGTTACGACAAAGCAGAATACGAGAAACAATTTTATAACAAAATAATTACTTACTGTTACCAAATGATTCATGAACAAAACAAGACGCAATATCTAATTCAAATCACTATTTATAGTTTCATAACGCCATTAAACATTACATATCAATCAAGGACGTTACCTATGCTACTAAAGTAATTGAGCGTAAGCCTCGGAACGAACCGATACTGTAAAGTACCTAAACAATTTGGTACCTTTTCACAATGTTAACAGTATACGTTCCTCTGTTTTCAGAAAAGAAAAAGCTACAAGGGCATATTGTGACAGGGCACAAAATTGTTAACTGGCTTGGTGGTGTCGTCTTTGTGATCTGAGTCACAAAGGGTCCTTTTGATACACGGACGATACGAGTCCGGTATGAGTCCGAGCTTTAGGTTCATGAAACGAAATTATTTCGACTGTCAGTTTTAATGTGATTGAGATTTTAGTGTAATTATTTTGTTGTTGGATATACGTACGCTACGAATCATAAAATAATTAGTATAATCATTATTTTAATTAAAACCAAGTTTTAATTGATTTTCAGTTAGCGTCAGCGTATGGTGTCAAAGTTGGCCAGTTTTCGGTGTCTGCATACGGATGGAGACAAAGGCAAGCGTTGTTCCTCTTCTATCAGGTATTATAGTAGTTATTTGCGGTCACTCAACTGTGAAACAAACTCTATGACTGGCTAAGTGAAATGAGATGAACTGCAATCAGCGACGCCGGCTTGAGGAGTTGAGATTAACTCAGTTTCTTGGTAACAGCTTTGAAGCCAATAAGATGCCTCCGACGCTCCAGCCACGCTGATTAGGAATGAGAAGCTTGGAGATGTTTTAAACTTTATTTAAATTTAATGTAAACACTGAGTATTAAAATATCATACTGTATATGTAATTTAAGATTTAGAAGTTAGTTATGTAAGTAGTTTTAGTTTCATATTATTTTATTTTTCTGCTCATATGATTAACTTCATAATGTTATAAATGTTAGTACGAGTAGATAATTATTAATAACATAATAATATATAAGGAATAATCGTTTCTTTTTTTATCTTAAAAAGGCAGTCCTTTATTGCCAGTATCATTATTAACTTCGAAACGACCGCACAACGAAGATAAGGACTAAATTACACTAACTTCATAGTAGTTACTAGTAGTATTTACTCTCATTGACCTCTTTTAGCATTAGACTACCATTAGCAGCTAAGCTTGCTCTCTTGTTATAATAATGTTGCACACAGATTAGGTAGCAGTTACTATCTCAAGTTTGTCAACAAACCTTTGTGGCTGGTTCCCTGAGAGGATCTTAATCCCTCTTGTAGGTCGATCCATTTATGGACTGGCTTAAACCAGTCGTTAACCAACCAAGCCGGGCAACAAGCCGGTTGATCACGTAAGTTGAGTCAGCTAGATACCTAAAACCATAATCTTTCCAAAGATTTATCACAAAGATAAGTCAAAGTCAAATCATTTATTGTAAATAGACAATAAAATCGCACTTTTACAAGTCAAACACTTCAATCTAATAAACAAATAAAACCATAAAAAAAAATATATAATTAATTGATTATGGTTCGAGTTTGAAAAAAGGATGTTTAAACTCTCTGGTATGGCGTGCTAACTCTTTGTATCCAAGAACATTATTATGTCGTATAGTGAACGGCTGACGTGCTTTTGTTGCGCATCAGAATATTGTACATCCAATATAATCTTGAAGTAGGTGCTTATACGATGCACAAGGTCTTGCTTCAGCAAACAATCTCAGAGTTCAATCAAAATTGTATTACTTATAACTCTGTTTTATATTACCTACATTTCTACATATCTACAGTGCACAACGGAGTAACATAATCATATTAGTCTCCACTTTCAAATGCCACTAACATCTCGGGGGAGGAAGAGGCACCTCCATGGTTCAGTAGGATTGAAGGGGGCATCTGGCAACAGGTGGCGGGTTGCCAGGATTCCCTCTCACTAGATCAACCTATCTAACAACTTCTCATCGCTTGACGTAACCATCGATCTCCGCAGACAGGCGCTATGTCCGAGGTCTTGTTTCATCAAGCAATGGATTTTCAGCATTTGCGGTGTGTCGTCCGAACGTTTTCATATTTTTATTATAACTTCACAAACTCCATTATCTTAATGGAAACGGTGCTATTGAGCTGTAAATTAACAAATAACTTATTGCAGAGTTATGTTTATTAAATTTGCACATCTACTTTGTTATTAAACAGTAATGGAGTGATCTATGTGTTGTTAATTGAGTAAAGCTTTGAGTTGAAATAGCAAAGTTTTGTTATAAGAGGTGTTGGTGCGTATACTTAGCGTTATTTATAGCGTGAAAATATGTAGTGTAATTATTTTTCTGATACTAGGTGCAATATGCCTTGAATAATTGAAGTATCTAAACTCTAACAGTGAGTTTTAAATGAAGTTGTGATAACCGTCATTATGACAAAGGCCTCTCAGTATTTATGGGTTTAATGAACGTATTAATGTTTTACCCCGATCTAGTTAACGCCTTTACATTTTTAATTCCGCAATAAGGTTCTCAATTTCGCCTTTATTAATACTGAGGGCATCCAATTAATTATTTATAATTTTTGTTCATGATGCCATATTCTGACGTATCGACTTACTTCTTTTCTCTCAATTTCGAGTATCGTAACTTTGGCAACATTGGTGCTTGACCGTAAAAGCCGTGAGAGATAGATAGATTTATTTATTTCATCATTATTTCAGATTTAATCTACAGACTACTTAGTCCAACGCGCGTGACCAATAATAATTCATACTCGATAACAGATGGAATAGTTACTCTCTATTTACATAGATAATTTATCCGATCTCTTTTTACAAGCTTTTTTCCACTCATTGTTAGCCTGGATGGGTATATTATGTATGTTGACATCAAATAATTATAAGTAAATTTTAACCTAGTTTCTATTTTTAATTAAATTGATAGCGTGCCTGTCGAGTTCCGATGAGAACACAATATTATTGAGACAGTGTGCTGATCTGATGTCAGATATGGAAGTTCGTCTCAATTGTTAAATAGTGATATTTTTATGTTCTATTTTGTGATGTAAGTATCTAATTTTAATGTATATTCCAATTTACTGAAAGCCATATTGATGCTTTCGTTCCATATTGACAACAGTTGTAACGAAAGATTGTGCAGTCGAACTCTATGATATTAAGTATATTGAGCGGAAATGTAGGACGATTTGCACGCCATTTCAATTGATTGTATTACAAGTACCTACGTTTTATACATAGACTAACTGGTCTAAACTTCACTAAGTCTGGGTGAAGTTAATTAGTCCATGGGAACAGTACTTTAGGAAAACGTTTGTAGCCCGTGGGTCACCTACGTGGTTCACCTAGGTGTTTTTCGGGTACTTTTTTGTACCCGTGGTCCACCTAGATGTGAAAGTACGCGTAGGCTTGTCATAATTTTGTTGTTGGTACCTATTTCAACAACAACATTTCAACAACCCTTAAGGGCTAGATGATAATATTTTAATCTATTACAAGGGGTACATCAGGTGATATGCCCACTTTTGAAATAGTACTGGGGTGACGCCCGAAACACACGTAAAGAACGGGCTAGCTGCCCTTAAATTTAAAGGGGATTTTTCACCGTATCCGGAGAATAAATTTTCAATGGCGTAGTAGGTACATATGAGTAGGTACAGTATAGAATGTCAATATTATAGTATATGTATATTATGTATTATAATAATAGTATGGTATAGATACAGTACGTACTTATACACTGAGAAACTTCATGAACGCTCGCATGTGAGGACAAAAGCACTCCGATGCTGTTCCGAGGAACAAGGAAGTCTGTCATTGAGTTTCATGTACGATATGAGGAGATTTAGGGCTGTCACAAACCCCTGCTAAGAAGGAGAATATTATCAGTTTCGGTTATAAGACTTATAAGTCTATTGTTTTTTTACAACACGACATAAGCGAACCAAGCTATATTTTCATGAGAAACAAATTCAATTAGGTGATTGGTATTGAGCTCTGACATTGTTTTCTATGGGACAAATTTTTCACTAGTATTCTGTCGATGGTTGTAGCCTTTCTTGCGTGATAGTACGAACCAATCACGCTGTTAAGAGTTGCATTACCACTGGAAACTTTGGAATGTAACGCAGCCTTCGGCACCGATGCATCATCATATCCTCCCTAGCGCAGAGCTAAAAACAATGTAGCTACTATTTCGAGTTCCAGGTAAACACATAGATGGCAACCCTGTTACCACTGATCCCTCATTGCATTACACGGCTAAGTGAACGCTCCGGGTGCATTATAATCCGCCCCTGTGCCTTCATACGGCGTACTTAAATTGCGCTGTCGACGTATATTGTCGGTACAACGTTAAAGTCGCCAATCTACCAGTATGGCGTCATGAGTGGAAAAAAGTAATTCAGCCATTCTAATGGTATGACCATTGACCATAATAGGTATCCCAAAGACTTCTGAATTAGTTTTCTTGAATCTTTAACATGGCCTTTTACTTTAATACTCTTCTTGAAATTTTAACATGGCAACCATGGTCACGGCTACCAACGACATATTAAAATATGCTGATTAGTCACGTGTCTGGAAAGGTCCAATCAAGAACGTATGTGTACCTATTTGTTTCCGGCATACCTAATTTGAAAAAATCTAATTTCGGATTGAATATAAATATCCGTATGCGGAACCGGGTTTTTTAAATATCCGTTTTCGTATCCTTATGCGTAACTCCATCAGAATATAAAGCTTAAAATTTAATGCGCTTACAATATGTGCAAACGCGCCTTCATAATACAGATAACTTTGCTCGTTGTTAAAATAACAACGAAGTGCAGTGATGCTGCGCACCATTTGACAAGCCATGTGCTAAACAGCGATACTTATTCGTTTATTTATATAGAGCTCGCCTTGGGACGATAGGTCTAATCTACCCCTATACCAAATTTCATCTGAAGGCGTGCTCTAGCGTATCGACACATTCTACAATTCAAACAATCACCCCTAAAAAAGCTACCCCCCCCTTACTTAAGTTTTTTGCAGTCTTATAAAACAATATTTTAAGCAAAATAACGAATGAATTCAAGCAAAAAGTATTCCAAGAAAACACTTAAGTCTCACAAATAAAGAGAAGAATAAAAACACAAACTTATGATAAATTAAATAATTTATGATTATGGTTTGAGTTAGGTAAAGGAAATTTCCCTTTCATGTGCTGAATGTCGCACAAGAAAGGTGATTGAGAAATACGCCCGCTAGTGAAGACAGTACTTATCTAGTGTCTCAGCTCGTTAAGATGTCTCCAGACACTCGATGGTATGATAAATGTGATCTTCGATAGAATTCGGGTTGAAGGTTGTTATTGGTCAGAAAACGTTGAAAATAGCTCCGTATGCTTCAATGGGCACGTCGTTACGGTCCCGATGGGGCTCCACGATGATAATAAAAGGAAAACGTGTTCAGTCGGTCGATACACAGGTTTTCTCCTATATTTACGAGTATCCAACCCCCAGTTTCTGGAACGTTTGTTGGCTTAGACAATAGATTAAAACTATAGTTGTCTCTATCTGACAATAAACAAATGACAAGGGTGGCAATATAATTAATCTATAGTGAAAGTTGGCTGACGTTTCAGAAACTGGGGGTAAGTTGTATAAGTCTGCTATTATCTGCACAATTTGTGAGTTGTGTAATTGTTCTATGTACGAATAGTTTTTTTTTTATAGAAGGAGATTATCGAACACTTTTAAACTTTTAAGTTTTTAGCTTTACGCCTGTGGCTATGTCAATATTTTCCCGCATTTCCACGAAAATATATCCTGAATATACAATTAAAGAAGAGCCTTAAATGTTTTCTGCACTGGTAGCTTTAATCTTGCTAAACTTCTTTGTGCTCGGTTTAGGTGTTTTTCTGTGAATCGAATTATGCGCTCATGTTTAATTACACCTAACTACAACCACAGTGTTTTTAGTAGGTACTTACCTACTTACTATCGAAACTGTTCTAAAAACATATATTTTATGCAAATATATGAGGAGTAAGTAAGTACCTATTTGCATAATAATCACATGTTGTCACAAAGGCACGGAGTTTCAATAGGTTTTCAAGCGTCATAAAACAAACGTTGAGCACAATACTCTAGTCATTATGTGTGATTCAGACGTAAATACGTGCTAGAGTATTAAAGGTATTGTATTTATAAGTGGCAGACTGACACCTTTAAACGTAAATGGAACATACTCGTACATTGATTGTACGTTGCATTATCAACTTAACTTGACAACGGAAAATTTAAATTCAAATTAATTTCCAGACCATCCATCCAGCGATAAGACTGCCCATTGTACCTATTTTTAAGTTTATCCCTCCTGTGTTCTTTAAATTTAGGTCTATCTATCTATCTATCCATCCAGTCATACTAACTTCTTCTATAATCAACCCTTTTTTTCTTTAATGCTGTCATAACAAAAACATGATAACGTTTTTAGACAAGTTTGACCACAGATCGATAACTAAAGGGTGTGACCCATCTCACGTTAGTACTTTGCTGTGGGGACCAACTACGCGTAAAAGTATTGTTTCTACTTCAGCCTGAAAACCCCCAGTTTATTATATGTAGGTACTCAGTGCGAAGTGTTATAATAAATCATATTGGGTCGTGGTTTTACAAAGTGGGCCCTGTACGCGTTAGGCACCATGCTTCGTGTAGACAGTATGTAAGTTTTTGCATTGCGAGCTTACAGATAAGATTAAATGATTACTACAACTACATTAAATCTACCATATAAAAATAAGTCGGGTTTTCCTTCGTGACGCTATAACTCCAGAACGCACGAACCGATTTCCACGGTTTTGCATTCGTTGGAAAGGTCTCGGGCTCCGTGAGGTTTACAGCAAAGAAAATTCAGGAAAAATTCAGGACTAACCAACATTTTAAGTAGATGGCGCCGGTGCGTGATACATTGTTTGACAGCTACTCATTGTTCTCTGCTCAGTGGCGAAACGGAGTTCGCCGGGTTTGCTAGTATACTTATATATATCACCATGGCAGACTGGCAAAGTCCTCAATAATCCAAATTGTTGACAGTTTGGTCCTCATATATCCACAAATTGTAGGGTTTGTGTAAACCTCTAATACTGTATCTGTGTTCCCTGGTCTCTTGGGCCCGAACCCCACTGATTTCGCATTCGACTCTTGTAGTAGGTATATGGAGTTGTTGAAAAATTCGCGGATTATGCGATAAAGTTTGGAAAAGAGTTAAAAGTACAACTTTTTGGACTATATACCTTTTTCAGGTTGTTTAACTTGCGACGTTTCTATACCGAATCAACAAAACTCAATATTCACCATGATAAACTAGACTCTTACATTGGTTAAACGAAAGTTTAACCTTCATCTCACGTGTTAAATATGACATGACAACCTTATAATGGGACGGCAAAATACGATATCTTACAAATAAATCACATTTACAGATGTTAAAAAAACACCCATAAGTAGAAATTTATGAACAGTAATAAATATTTCATATCATCACTCACTTACCCTACATTATTTAGGCCGGACATTAATTATGAATCGTTTAGGGAGCACCGTGCACGTGATTAAACACAAATGTGCCGCCTTATATATTATCCTAGAAATAATAATATTAGCAAACCTTTCCAATATAATAGAATAGTATATAATATGAATACATCTTATTATATCTATGTATGGGTAAGTTATAAAATCATGTACACTGTACCTACACAGTCAACTGAACTCTTTCCCCAAAGGTTTACTGGAAGAAAACTCTTTATAAGGTTAAGCTCATCTTTGTACATCTATATCCCATTTAAGTCTGTGTATATAAATGTTATTATGTACAATAAATAATGTATGAATAGGAAACGCTTTATTACAGGCAGTCGCGTTTATAATTACTACATTGTATTCAACGCAAACTCGGTATACTTAATAACTTAAAAACTGCTTCTGTATAAACTTTTATATATATAGATGAAATAAGGAATTTATGCGCTTCTAACATTGTTGCCATAGCAGGCACGTTTATTGCCTCTTGTTTTAGATGCAAAATAATGGGTGTGGGGACTTACAACGGTACAACATAACCAACGTAGCGGTGAAGGATTAAATTTAGGAAAAAGGTGAAACTTTTTGGCAGTGGTCGGGGACGGCCATTATGCTTATTTTTAAACAGCGTGCTGTAATCTAACCAACATTAGTTTAACCCAATTTAAGATAGAATCAATTTCAAAACGACGCCAGAGCTCATAATTTCCCCATAGAAAAAACCAGCTGTCTCGCGACCAACTTTCCATGTTCAGGTGAACTACACACACATATGCAAATTCTTCAATTGAAATACACCACACACCCCCGGTTCCGTCAAAAAGTTTGTCGACTCGTGAAATCGTCGCTAGTTGCGTTTTCAGGGGCTATGCTATCCGTGTTAGATTCTTTATGCGAAATCATTATGCCATACTCAAAGTGGTTAGCACAGACAAAATCATGGCATTATTATATGTAGATATATTCTCGATTGCTACGTAACTTTGTAACTGCAATTCAAATTTAAACTGTTATTGTTCGAATGTTACCCAAATCATTTTATACAAGGATAGAATACCAATTAACTTAAATAGTTTTCATTACATACACAAATAATTTGTATGAACTGACGCAGTTGTATCTATAATCATCCCTTTGTTTAATTTATATTAATTTTCACGCCCGCATGTTGGCCCATTTCTCGTTATATATATTTCGATGTTATTTCAGTATCACGTTTTTCTGACAGTTTTTACATTCATAGAATTGACTTCCGAATTCTGGTCGCACCCACCGCCTCCTCCGCGCCGGGGAGAAATTAGGTGGATTCGTTATATGTATGAAAATACACTCTTAATATAAAGCTTACCGAGAGTTCAGTTTAGAGTTGTTGACGTGAACATTTAATCGTTATTAAAAGTGTAATTAAACTCCTAGCATGTTGTACTTCCATTGTTTACGTTAAATATTTCATGGTAACCTGAAAAACTTTTTTGTGTTTTAATGTAGAAATTATTATTGAGTTCTGAGCGATAAGGTTGCCCATTAAGAACAATTATGATCATTTGTTCTATTCTAGCTTTTAGTTTTCTTTGTTCTGTGGTGTCTCAATAAAGAGTTTATAATTATATCTATTTAAGTTAGTTACGTTAACTATCCAACTAAACATTTGTAGTTTCGTAAATTGAAAACCGTGGAGCTTTTTGGAATTTGAGTAGGCATTGAATAATAAAAGATTTATTGTGATTAAATGAAATTAAATGTGTATCGTTCTTTCCTTCTAAGGAAGCTTGCTATACTCTCTTTTTATGCGAGATAAAAGGAGAGCCCAAGTAAAGTGATGTTTATGAAACAAACAAGAAACGACATGAATAAATAAATCATATTTAATCGCTTGTGTCATAGATCAGATATTGCCACTTAACTGTTTAACTGATTCGTTGTATATTATATTGTTTATGACCATTTATGTATTGTTTATAGTAGTGCCCGGAGACAGGCCATGTTGTACACTAGCCGCACTGCATACCTATTATCCATAATACAGCATTTTTTGCAGCTTATCGCCTAGTTAGTTGATTAAATATACTGTAAATTTTAGAACACAACGTAAATGTATATCTTATCTGTTAATAGAAAGCCCCCTTTGTTCGAGGGGTCACGCTCCCGGCCTATTAAGCACATTGTTTATATACCTACTTGTGATCACACACACACACACATATCATATAATCAAATTCACATAGATTAGGTGTGAAATATAAATGGGCTTCTATTAAGATATGGTAGCGTGTGAGGAGGTAATTTGGAATTCGCTTTGGTGTCTCCTATTGTCTTGTCTAATATCCACTTCGAGACTGTGTTCTACTCAGTTTGTACATACTAAAAATTTAATTATAAAATGGTTATATTGTAATCGGAGTTCCGTTTAAATGTAGAGACAGCTGTAATGTCATCAGGACGTGTGTACATAGCCTTTATGACTGTGAAGTGATAACATAACGTTACATGCTGTCTAGGGATGTTATGGATATCCGCATTCAAATCGAGATCTACGACAAAAATCCATATTCGCTTCCATATCCGAATTATAAATTTGAGATAGTCTCGTTACCGTGATTTTCGAATGATGCTATTTTCCTTTTTATAATTAATTTTATTGGAGGTTTTACATGCATGTAAACTATTTTCCTATCTGATGGAATACCTACTGATTAAATCCAAATTAATATTAATATCACTACTGACCATCATAAATAGCAGAATTGCAAATAAAAAAAAATAAGAAGAAACAATAATATCTATATCCAGAAAAATCTTCAGCAATTCCGATATCCGAACGAAAACATATTCACTTCCACATCGATATCCAAAATTTAATAAGGATGCTTTTATAACACTACTTCAACCAATGTTTTACATTATACCCCAACTGCTACAAAGTGCTACAAAATCCGTAGCACCCTCTACGATGCTACGACATGAAGATCTCATCGTTAGCACTCAGCACAGCACTTCCCAGACACAATAAATATAAAACAATAAGACAGGAGCTTTCAACTTTACGATTGGCAATAAAGCTGTTGGTCTTGATGTATTACTGCTCCCTAGGGATAGTTCTTAATGTCCACTTCTTTAACAGCTTCGGTACGGTTGAGATATTTCACTTTCTTGCTTGATGTTCTCACACTCCTGTGTGTATGTTCTCTTGTGTAACATTGGCTGTAGTACTATATCTCGTCTTAATCATTAGACTATTACCCTCACAGCTCGTCACAGGGGTTCTATAATTTACAACCGTGAAACGTGAATAGTACAGTCAGTTACAGAAGTTACTGAACTTTTACAAGCTTTCAACTCTTTGTACTAATCTATGGTAAATTGTAGTAAGTACTCTTTAGTAGGATCTTATTTGAAAGTAAAAATATATCTAAAAGACTTTCATCTATGGATGTAATAATAATGTCTTTAATTCTCGGATTCGCAAATTTCTTTACAAAAGTTTTCCTAAATTTTTTAAAATAACGTGTTCTTGCTCGCACTATGTACAGGTTGTAAAAGCCAAGCTAATCTCGGAAAATTTTAAGCTACATCTTCCACATAAACACCAAAAAAAGGGTTCCTATTATTGTAAGCGCTAAGGTAACCTAAAGTAATTTCGAGTTCCGTCTACCGAAACGTGTTCCTTTTGAAGCTACAAGTGCGATAAATGTTACTTCACTCGAGAGATTTCAATTTCCTTGTCCACTGCTCTTGACAGACAATTACCGAGACAAATACGTGGCGCACGGCTACATGGGAACAGTCACGTATTGAGGCTTCAACGTCGTCGTGCGAATAGAGTCGATGGCGTGACCCTTTCATAGTAAAAGGGAAACATTAATCTATACAGTGCCTAACCTTAGAATGTTCTGAAAAGTATTCTACGTACGCACAATTATTATAGAAACTAATTTTACAAACTATAAAGCCGATCAACTAAATTTAGCTGCACCTATATATTTTTGCGAATTTCGTACAGTACGGTCTTACCACAAAATATTTAAACCAGAGTTGAACTGATGGGTCTAAATATTTTCTGCACGAATCGACGTCTAACACTCGTTTTTTGTAACTCAATAACAAATTAACAAGTAAAATAATTAGGAATGCCAGGATTGAGTAAGAAAACGCGAGTGATAGACGTCGATTTTGTGGAAAGAAATTTTAGAAACATCTGTTTAACTCTGGTTTACACTTTTGTGGTAAAGCGGTGTAAGTTTGGATAATATTCAGCGATTTTAAGTTTGGAGTTAACCACTTCACTTCGATTTGATTACTACCACAATAAACCTACCTAGCAGTAGTACATTCTATTGTCATAAAGTTACATCGACCAAGCGGTGTGGAACCAAAACATTGAGCACTGTATCGCGCTACGCCAACAGTACTCTTATATACACACATACTTACATATAATGGTATCCTTGTATAGGCGAAGCGAAGATGTCATGAATGTTGCAAAGTCAACCAGAACACCGTTACGAGATCTGTATCCGGCTTGAGCTCTGTATACAAAGCTGGTTTCTATCTCAGTTCGACGTCTGAGCTGCATTTCCTTTGCGAGTTCGCTCTTGATGTTACTACTAACCCTTCAAGACTGCAGAAAATCCTTGCATATATTGTAGGGATTTTACCTAATTTTTTTTTTTACTTATATTGCAAGTGGCAGTAGACAAACGTTTCTATGGTCCTTAAACACCAAGAAAGGTTAAACTTGCTACACTTGAACGCTCTCCCAAGCTTTCAATGGGTTCCAACCTTAACTCTAATCGGAATATACATACAATATAGCACCCGGAATATACAATTGCCCCACGCTAGAAAATAGTGGTTTGTCCAAATTATTATTTCTACATTTTACTAGCAGACACGGCCACGCCTTGCTGTGGCTATGGTTTTTGTTATTGCGATTATAAATTGAGATGTAAGCTATCCTATCTTTCAAGATAGATCAAACTACACACGATGTGTAAATTTGATTAAAATCGATTATGTAGTTTAGGAGTCCATCGCGGGCAAACAACGTGACGCGTAATTTATATATATTAAGACTATTCGCTATATGTGAAGACCTTAGCTCTTCACATAAGGGTCTCTTGACAACTCGCACTTGTATATAATTTGTCTACAATAGTAGCTAACAATGTATTTATTAATAGTATGACCCTTAAGACTTCTCGACAAACGTGAAGCCTTGGTGGGTAAAAGTCCTTCGATCAGTCTGCATGAGTGCGACTGCCTATCGACTTTAATGCGATTCGTTGTAATGTTCTTCATCGTAATACCGGTATTCTTGGTACTAACGGTTTAAATGGTATTAACGTTAACGTTGTGGAAGAAATATATCTTTAAACTGTTGACTTTAAATATAATATTTGTTTGAAATTTGCTACTGTAATGTTTCAAATCTGTGGATTGCGCTCATTGTACAATTACTATCACTTATTATTTCAATGTAGCGTTCAAGTTCAACACTCCTCAACTCACTGCGACTCTATCTGGCTCACTGTGGCTCACAGCAGCTCAATATACTGCACCCAGTTCATATAAAAAAAAACTTGTACAGAATAAAGTATACTAACCTGAGTCCTGAGTGTTCGCGCGGCGTGAGAAGCGGCCGGCCGCCGCCGTCAACTCAGCGGCATGGCTGCGGCCGCGGCGGCCGGCGGTCGGCCCGCCCCAACTCACTGCCGCTCTGTCCGGCTCACTGTGGCTCACTTTGGCTCACTGTAGCTCACTGGGACTCACTGCAACTCACTGCACTACACTGCACTCAACCACTCAAAAACATATTTTTTGCAAACACCGACCTTTTTATATAATATATTATGCACTTCACTTTTCACCTGGAACAAAGAAATGTAAAAAATAAATTATTTTTGTATCTCGGAATTAATTTTTGATAAAACTGTATGTACAATGTACTGTATATAACAAAGATGCTTGTACTAGCATCATTATTAAATTTGCTTATACATACCTACAGTTTTTAGCATTTATCTGAATTCAATTGGCTGATGATGATGATAATGAATAGGCTGATTGGGAATGAGACAAAGGAAACATAATTGCTACGAGTACAGCGCATTATTGCCGAAGGGTACAAAAACAAGATACACAATAATATGTGACATCCTTTTCTTCTAGTTTTCACCATTAAATCGCCAACAAACGTCGACACATGTCTTAACTTCCAATTTAGCTGTACCTATGTAAAATATTTTGATTTGCAGAATATTAAATTAGAAGTTTTGGGTTTTGAAACTTTTGATAAATTAAAAAAAAAATTCCAGATCCATCCATTCTAAATCCACCTCGTTGAAATCAAATCAACGTTGTACCCATCGAATAAACCAGCTAGAACGACCGCAACATTCTGCATCTACGCAGTACACTTAATTCGATCGAAAAGCAACCGTGGTTATTGCCATAATGAAATCGAATTACAATCTAATAAAAACCGCTGTTATGTGAGAGTACGTGTCTCATAAAAATACATTTGGTGGAAAATTGTGTAACTCACAACATGACGGGGGCGTAGTGAGGAATTGATTTCAGGGGAATATTATGTAGATTAAAAAAGTTTATATTATGTACATAATATGGTGAGCATATCATGTGATACACCAACCACAAAATCAGACCCAAAACAAGGACCCACCAGTGATCAAATACTAGCCTATAATTATGTTATTGAAAAAAGAAGTCGTTGAATTTATGTATAATGATTTGATGAAGAAAAAAAAAAAAGTTAACATAAATAAAATGAAATAAACTAAAACTAGCTAAATGTAAACCTCTTAAAACATACATACTTAGAGATAACTCAAGTCTATTGAAATAGTCAGTTATGTTGCCATAATTCTAGCAGTTCAAATACAAAGTTACGAAAAATACGAACGCGATCCATAGTTTCTGATTTATGAACGTGTTTAACCCCTAATCACGTCCTAACTACGTCCAACAAACATGAAAGTCGTAAATGCTTCGTAATCATAAAAGCCTCGTAACCAGCCGCATGAAGATGCGACGCTTCATGACTCCGCCAAGTGCTTGGATAGTATAACATAATTATATTACTGTCAGAAATATCCAGCTAAGGGGCGGAGTCTAGCAAGCTGACGTCATGATGGCGTGATCGGCATGGTGGGAGAATCTTCGGCGGAGGGGCACTCAGACGATTGACTCACTTTTCTTCGGGCGTTTGAGCGTGTCGGACGTTGTAGGATAGAATTCTTTTGCTTTTGTATAATTGTTTTTGCGGTTGGAAAATTAAATTTGATTGCTTAGGTTTTGTCATTATTTTCTTTTTAAAAAAACCTACTCCACTCCTGGTTTGTAATATCAGAAGTGGGATAGACCACGGCTTGCCTAGCTCGCTATCCGTTTTTCACATTTCCAACCGTTACATTTTGAATTTGTAACCGTTACTCGTTTTACTTGCTTTTAGGATTCTATAAATAGCTTTGTGTTGTGTTTCACCAAATCGTAAGTACACATTTTGATTCATTATGTCAGGACGTCCTACTAGGACGCAGCAAGAAGGTGATACTCCTCGTAGACATCGCAGTAGGCCACGTAGACATCGGGATGATTCCCGTCGAGCTGTCTCACGTAGGCGGCGTCGCGGCAGCTCTCATGGTTGCCGTGACAGTCCTCGCAGTCAAGCTTTAGACTCTATACTTGATAGGCTAAATGCGATTGAGGGTAGGCTGTCGACTACTTCGGCATCTATTTCGGTTCTCCCATGTCCGACACGCGAATGTCACACGCCACCCCCGCCTGTCACTGCAGAAGGAACCAGCATACCACGTGAGTGTATCGATTCTAATAAGGACACAACGGATAAAATTGTAGATGCGCTTTCATCTTTGTTGCAAGCAAAGCCTAGTCACTTTTACATTTCTAATTTTGATCCGAATGTCCACGATTTTGATGTTTGGTGTGCGGAAGTCGATCGAGGCCGCGAGACGAATCATTGGGACGATCGCGAATGTGTGGCGCGTATTGGTGGTTGCCTAAAGGGTGATGCGCGTACATGGCTTAGCGATTGGGTTTCCAGTGATCGCTCGTGGACCAATTTGAAATTGGAATTCCGATCGCTCTGCCCGCGTAACATTGACGTCGCCAGTATTCTGTTTGATGTAATGAGCACGGATTCTAAAGGCTTTGTCACGTACGCGGAATACGCACGGAAGTCCTTGTTGCGCCTTAATATTGTGAAGGGGTTGTCGGATGACTTGAAAACTGCCATTGTTATTCGCGGTATCGTGGACCCTCAAATAAAAGCTGCCGCTTCCAATGCTAAGTTGCAACAAAACGAATTGGTGGAATTTCTATCTGCTTTTACGAAACCTAAAAATGATTATCGTAAGACCCACAGTTCGATTCGTCCTACTAATAACGCTCGCTTTGAGTCTCAAAAACGCGAGGCTACTGTACCATATGTAAAGTATTTTCATTGTGATGGTGTGGGTCATAAGAAAAACCAATGTCCAAAAAGACGAAAGTTTGAGGTTAATAAGTCACATTCTTCATTCACAACGCCAAATAGCCCATCACCATCATCATGTACCTTTTGTGGCAAGATAGGTCATTCCGTAGATAAGTGCTTTATCAAGCAACGTTCTGAGTCAAATAATAAAGGTACAACTGGTAATGTAAATTTTTGTCAAACGTCAACCGACGAGGTAACATCATGACTGCGGTTATTGAAAAAGTGCCGGTAGATGTATTTAATAGACAGCGGCTTAGACATATTATCCCTGATTTCTTCATCGATTCTAAAACATCTAAATTGCAATAGGTTTCCAACTTTTCGTGTGTTGCGTGGAATAGGTAGCCAGGAAATAGAATCCACTTCTTATATAACAACTGTTGTTGAATTCTCTGAAATATCGTTGGAAGTGGATCTTTTTGTTGTATCTCCAGAAAGTATAAGCGCGCCCGTATTATTAGGCACCGACGTTTTAAACCGTGAAGGGGTGACTTATACGCGAACTAGTGGCGTGCAACAGATTACTAGGGTGAATAGTTTGTCACGGGTGCACCACTTGCGTACCTTGGATACCGGTATCATAAATACGCCTTTAGTCGGTGAGGAGAAGGATCAGTTACTATCACTAATTAACGAGTTTTCTGATTGTTTTGTTACTGGCACCGCAACGTCTACTGTCAATACTGGCAGTATGGAAATTAAGGTCAATAGTGAGGTTCCTGTGCACTACCGTCCCTACAAGCTATCGGCTGACGAAAAATTAAGAGTTCGGGAAATAACTAGCGATCTTATGACTAAAGGGATTATTCGTGAGTCGCATTCGGAATACGCGAGTCCTATCATGCTCGTGAAAAAGAAAGACGGTCTGATAGGATGTGCGTTGACTATCGCGCTCTAAATGCAATCACTGTGAAAGATAGGTTTCCTTTACCGTTAATCGATTACCACATTGACAAATTGGGTAACAGTAAATTCTTTACAATTCTTGATATGGCCACGGGCTTCCATCAAGTGCCTATGAAGGATAATGAGTCAATTAGTAAGTCAGCGTTCGTCTCAACTGAGGGACATTTTGAATATCCAAAAATGCCCTACGGTTTGACAAATGCTCCAGTGGTTTATCAATGATTCTAACGGATTCAATTGAGGAAGGACTTGAAATTTTAAGACAGATTATACTTGTAGTACTGACATCGGCTGGGTTTTCTATAAACTTAAAGAAATGCACTTTCCTAGAGACTCAGGTAGAATATCTAGGCAGACTTATAAGCCAAGGTCAGGTACGGCCGAGACCTAGGAAGGTAGATGCTTTAGTAAAGTCACCGAAACCCACAAATGTCAAGCAAGTGCGGCAATTTTTGGGTCTTGCGGGGTATTTTAGACGGTATATTGCTAGTTACGCTGTCAAAACCGCGTGTATCGCGAGACTAACTAAAGAAGGAGAAGCATTTGTCTGGGGTGTCGAACAGGATGCTGCTCGTGATTATGTTATCAGCTGCTTGACCGAAGAACCTTTACTCGCGATATTCAATCCAAAGTTGCCCACTGAGCTACATACCGACGCAAGTGCGATCGGTTTTGGTGCCATTTAGTTACAAGTGCACGAGGGTAAACGGAAGCGCGTTGTCGGATGTTTTAGTAGAGTTTCACAATTATTAGAAGCGAATCAGCAGCGACAAGATCGCCGTGTTAATGAGACACGGAAGCAGCCACGTGAATTTAAGCTTGGCAGTTTCGTATTTGTTTGAAAAAGTTCTCAGAGTTCCGGTAAGCTAGACTCCGGCATGAGGGGGCCGTACAAGGTGGTCCGGCAGCTTCCGCATCACCGCTACGAGCTGGAACTTCTAGCGGGGTCCTAAGGCAAACGGACTCAGGCAGCAGCGGAGCACATGGTTCCGTGGTGCGATGAATGGACGCCGGGCACGTGTGCAGCGTTCTTTGAGGGTGGTGAATTCACGGCAGACACGTGACGACGTGTAATATCAGCGTAAGGGCTGGCAGCGTAAGGGCTGGCATGGCAAGCGAACTTATAGGGCTTCTGCCATGGGTGGTTGTACTTCAAGAAGCTTGAAGTACGCCACGCTGACCTTAACATGAGGACTTAGGGCCTCTGTTATCTGTCAGGGAATTGTGACATGTAGGCCCGATGCCTCCTGTCACGGTGGCCATAATATGCGAACTTTGGTGCCTAGGTTATGGTCAAGGAGTCGTGATATGCGAACTTAGCAGCCTATGTCACGGGGCATGACAATTGCATTATGAACCAAATGCTTTTGTGATGCGGCACGAATGGTGGAGATCCGGATCTCTGTCATTTGTGGTTACCTACTAGTTTTTAAGTTAACAAATGAGATTTCTATTTATGGGATTTCTTAGTAATTTTATTTTTAGTAAAACAAACATTCTTTTTGAGCTCTATTCATATAGCAACTATCTTGTGTTGGTTACAGCTGTTTGAGTGCACGCTTACAGTTGTGATGCGAGGCTGATAATTGTTGTTGGATACTTTAGGTCTCTTTGTTTTGCTGTATGTTATAATGCCATCATGTTTCAGATTGTGAAGAGCTTGGTAATCATTTAGATTGCGAGAAGCTGCCCATCCACGATCAAGCGGTCGAGGACGCCCGGCAGTCAGGAGAGGCCGTGTCAGAAATATCCAGCTAAGGGGCGGAGTCTAGCAAGCTGACGTCATGATGGCGTGATCGGCATGGTGGGAGAATCTTCGGCGGAGGGGCACTCAGACGATTGACTCACTTTTCTTCGGGCGTTTGAGCGTGTCGGACGTTGTAGGATAGAATTCTTTTGCTTTTGTATAATTGTTTTTGCGGTTGGAAAATTAAATTTGATTGCTTAGGTTTTGTCATTATTTTCTTTTTAAAAAAACCTACTCCACTCCTGGTTTGTAATATTACCTACTTCAATTGGGTGATGACACTTTAAGCTCAACATTTCAAGTAACAACTTTCTTTATAAGATACGGGGTGCTGAGTTAGCCGATCGGGGAAAAGTCGGAATATTCACGCCACGATACAAAACCAACCTCAATTATTTTTTTTCATCGAGTTATTTCTATTCACGGAGTTTATGAAAGTTACGATGGAAGCATCATGATTTATGTGTGACGAAAATCCAGTCACAAAAATGTTTGAAGCTATTTCACCATGCATTCATAAGTATGAAACTAAAAAAAAAATATGAAAAAGAAGGGGAAGTATTTCATATTAGATCTTAGATATTTTTAAGACTTCCACGTATAAAGTGATCTCTTTCAAAACAGTACTGTAAGGAAGGTCCTATCCCGTATAATGCAAAACAGCAGCCTCAATGTTAAACAATTATGTCCTCCAGGCTGCTTTATCTACACTTAGAGCAATCAAATAAAATGCCAAACATCGACAATCAAAATCCACTCAAAGCAAAGTGGTCACCCGAGCCCTGTCCCTAATTGATTGAAAAATCAACCGTACCTAGTCGTATGGTAAAATTGGTAAACCATGGCATTAATGTTTCGCAATTACTATAATGTAGTATTCATTCTGTTATTGTCATACATGTTATTATTTAATATTAATTATAACACGTCGCACATAGCTCATGACACCTAAATAGAATCTTCAGCCGACAACCTATTTCAAGTCCTAGCCGTACTTAGACACAAACAACGCGTTTCAGAACAAATGTTTGAAGCCGACAAATTTATTTGCCGCGCGAAAATCGAACCTGCATGCAACGTCGTACTTCGCAGTCGATTTGTCACCAAATACGGCACGGAAGCCGTCAAATGTTTCTATTTCGCATATTACGAGCACACTTCTTATCTATTATATCCAACTCCTTAATAACATGTTAGCGTTTAGTCGACATTTGACAGATTCTACTTTTGACATCATAGTCTACATAAATGATAGATTCTACATTGGACAGATTCTACATATGACAGATTCTACATTGGACTGATTCTACATATTTTATGACACATTCTATAGCCTATTGCCGAGTTACGATAACGTTCTCGTAAACACCACTGTTTTAATTTCAAGCATTTAATTAACACCATTATTCTGATCCAAGTAAACAAGTATACTCTGGCTTCACAACCAATTGTTACACAATCTGCATTACTAATTAGCATAAAAACAGTGTATGTTCAACAGATATCCTGAATTCACTCACGTTTCAGGATTGCTCTTCAGGAGAGCACTCGACAAACCACATCATTACTGGCAGTGGATGTACTGAACCCGAGATGGTCCTTAATTAATTGGATACACTCTAGCTATTTCATAAAGTAAACCCTGGTATCCACTGGAGAGATACAATGTAACAGTTCCTTTTCTCAGACGAATATCAGTTGTGACAAAGTGATGATATTATTCCCTAGGCAATCTTAGATCGGAATTACACGGGCGACGCGATTGTCGCCTTGGGAGACGGGTAAGTCGAGGTAGAGCATAAAGACCATTTTCCATGCTTAAAGTTCTATTTTGAAACTCTTTTAATACTCCTACTTATGTTGTTAATAAGTACTGCGTAATTTAGTAACTAAGGACCACGGGAAAGTATGTTTTTTAAACGAAACATTGATAGATAGCCTATAGCTTGCTCCATTTGCCGACTAATTAACTTTAGGTTCGTAGTAGGTATTACGAATAAACTTTTTACAGCCATATTGAGCACAATTTTTTTTGTTCTTACTTTTTACTCGAATAAATATCTTGTCATGATATACACAAACTTTTATAAATTAATGGGCGTGAATATACAAAATATATGTGATGTTTATCCGGAATAATATCAAAGCAAACAACCTTAAAGTAAACAGTCCACCGCGCCTCACAAAGTGTCCCATTTCCCGGCGATGGAAATATCAATTACAGTATAAAAAACGTTCCTTCGTTCTATGCAGAGTTAAGGGTACTATAGATATTATACACGTTAACTACCATATGACCGGCAGCCCTGGTTGTTATCGATAACAGTCGTTGAACCACGTCAGGAGCCCTTAGGCGTCCTCATGAACTCTGACACCTGAGGTAACGAGGTAAAAAAAAAAAACGAAAATAAAATGAGACATTTATTTTTCCCACTCAGGCTACTTTCAGTTACTATTGTTGATAAAGCTACTACGTAATATTGTAACTGTTTATACTTCTTCTTGTTCCTGAGACTTGAGTTTGACATCTATCATAATTTTAAATATTTCCGACTTAGAATAAAAAGTTACAATTTTATTTTCTCATTTACATAGGATGCTTGCTGTAATACCGGCAACGTTTTTCGGTATTTATGGAACAATAAGTCCCTTCCAAAGGGATTTTGAATACACCGAGTTTTTAGAACCAGTGTGTACGTACCGCGCTCTCTGTAAACTTTGATGTAAAACAACAACGGCATAATTGGTAACCGTAGCCACGGTAGCCAACAACCATCAACGCGCTCTAGTTCGCTGCAATGAAACTGGTCGTGGCTATGCAATGAAACTGGAGTTTCTACTGTTTATTTTCATTGCGCGTCGTCGTGTCAATCTTTGACCTCTACAGTGCGCTGGCTGACTCCGGACTTCGTTTGATGAACTTTTTTTTAGTTTTACTTTATAGCATGTGTTATTGAAGAAATATCAATTTTTTTCTAAGTACAAGTAGGTATTACGTAGGTAAGTACTTAAATGTTTCTAAAACATATCAATTTGCCTGTATAGATCCTTGTTTTTGTCAGATTTTATAATATCTTCGAATTAAAATATTTCTAAGATTTCCTTTTTTCAATATTTTTTTAACATTTTCGCAGTTGGTCACGTGTTATAACAAGAATGATCTTAGAAAACCGAGAAAATAGAACTTGCAATAAGTCTGCTATAATGAAAGCTTATAGAGGAATTCTCCGAGTACGCTGCCATTGTGTAGAACTTTTTACAGGGTGTTTTCTAAACAAGTGTTAAATCTTTTTCTTTTATTATAAGTTTTTCTGTGATGCATTGTATTCGCGGAACAATGCCTGTACTTCTGTGTATAAATATGGAACAGTGAGTGCATTATTACTTCTAGGACACGATAGCATAAAGTGCGATTGTAAAAGTGCGATTTAATTGCCTATTTAGGTATGCTTTGCTTTAACTTTGACTTAAAGCTTGGGCTTATTTCAAGGGAAGTATTAGGGCGCGTATAGTCTGGTATACGGTCGCCTAAAGTGGCGTACTAAAGTATTGACCTTATTACTAAGAAAGATTAATGAAGAAGACTTTTATGATTGAAGTCATGGTATGGAGCGTGTATTAAAAAGCAAACTACATTGGTCTGTGTTTTTTAATTCACGTGTACCTATACATTTCTTGTACATGTTAATTGTATATTTTGACGGCAACTTATTGTTTTTTTTTACAATCTATGCATCCGTATGCATACCCGTATGCATAACTGAAATCCACCAAGGAAGCTAACATCAGGCTACTCCAAGAGCTAGACAGCCATGATGCGGATATGTGCAATGCGCTCGACAAATCCACCCAATTGAAAAATCAATTGACTGAGCTAGACATTGCATATGAAGACATGAGAGACCAGCGGGACCGTCTGCAGAGCACAGTTGACTCCTTTGGCAAGGATCAGGAGACGTATGAGGCAGCCCTTGGATACATTAGAGATTTAGAGCGCGAGTTAGACCTTAATAAGGCTAAGTTAGAGGCTTTTGAGTCCTCACCCAATAATAATATCAATATTAGCTCAGAGAAAGAAATAAATATTTTGGATTTATATTCAGAATTAATTGAAACTAGTACAAAAGACCCAATAAAATGTAACAGTATACCAATAGTTGACCTCACCTCACCTAAGTTGGGGCATAATAATTGTAATAATAAAGTTTGCATCAGGGGGTCCAATAAGCTTAAAAAGTATATAAAGATTAATAAAATAGTAAGAAGAACCGCTGTCATGTTAAAAACGTACAAAAAATGCTTTAAATGCACAAACATTTGTAAGGAAAAAATTAATTTGCATACAGAATTAGAGGAATGTTATAATTTGTTAGGCCGCAATAATAGAGAAATAGATTATATGGACAGTAGAATCAAATGCTTACAAAAGCAGTTAAGTGACATTAGTGGCAAATATGAAACTTCAAAAAAACAAATTAAGGGACATATAGCAGCCATGACATGCTTGATGAACCAAAGTCGCAGCTGTGATAAATGCACAACAACCATTGACAGCATGGAAGACTCCAGCTTGCCTTCTAGAGTTTCTATTACACCTTCAGTGGAGAGTAGCCCACCATGCCTGGTTCCGGAGCACAAGTCACCTATGCAAGAACCTTTCTCCCATTGTCCAGATGTTTCTCCGGTGGACTCAGGTTGTTTAAAAATTCAGTCTGAGTGCACTAGGAAAACTGTGGTTTTCAGTGATCAATTGGGAGTAGGCATGGGCAGCCTAATACAAAACTGCCTAACACAATCAGTCTGCAACAACAGTTTCTCAGGCATGTCTATAAAAGATTTATTATCAAAAATTAAAAACAATATATATGATAAAAATACCAACATTGTGGTACTATTAGGAGATAGTTTAGCTATAAATAAATGTGATATTGTAAGTCTTATTGAGACCCTCATAGACATAGAAAGGAAAGGTATAGGCAAGATAATTATCTGCTCACTTCCTTACTCAAACAAAATGAGTCCCACTCAAAATGGTCATGTTCATGACCTAAACCTGACATTGTATAATCTGACATGTCGTCAAAGTGACATTTTATATTTCGAAATTAACAATTTTACAAGTAGATTTATTTTGACAAAGAATACTTTGTATCTCTGCAAGAAAGACAAAATGACCATTGCTAAATTGTTAGCATTCAATATACATGATCCAGTTATACATAGTATAACTGATCACATTGACAAACCCACAGCTAATAGCTGTAATAATCGGGATATAGGTAGGATGACTAGGTCAGTCGATTTAAACTGACTGCTAAGACAATGGAAAGGCCCGGTACAATTCATATATTCCATCAGAATATTCAAGGCCTTTCCAGCAAAGCACTAGAATTAGAACTATTTTTAGACTTTAGTAAAATTCATGTTATGTGTGTAACTGAACATTGGTTCAGGAAAAATACTGTGTTACCGCCTATTAAAAATTACCAAATTGCAAGTTCTTTCACCAGGGAAAAAGCTATCCACGGCGGGTCATTAATTTATGTAGTAAACAATTGCCAATTTAAAGAGAGAAAAGACATTGTGTCCTTGTCTATAGAACGGACTATAGAGTTATCATGTGTAGAGCTGGAGCAGCATATAATTGTTTGTGTATACAGACCCCCAACAGCTGATTTCAAAATGTTTGAGTCCATTATGGAAGAAGTGCTGAGAAAATCATTTAATACCTCGAAATATGTAGTTGTTTGTGGCGATTTTAATGTTAATATTCTTGATAAGTGCCCATTAAGTGATAAATTACTAAATTTATTTTTGTGCTTTGATCTAAGAAATCTTTTTAATCAGCCAACTAGAATCACTACCTCGTCTGCAACTTGCTTAGACAATGTTTTCTGTAACTGTGAACCACAAAGCATGGCCATATGTGACAAGCTTAGCTCGGATCATTGTGGCCAAAGTGCTGTGTTTCCATGCAATTCAAATAAAATCTCCCCGGAGTTTACTTACAGACCCATTACCACCAACCGTATGGGCCAGTTCTCGGAAAGCATTGATAAGCAACTTACTTACTTACCGTTTCTTGAGGATCCAGATGACCTTTGCAATTCCTTGTTCAAAATGATAGATAAAGAGTTTAATACAATTTTTAAATTAAAAACATATAGAGGTAGCACCAAGGCGAGATTTGATGGGGACTGGGCTACACCTGGTATCTATAAAAGCAGGAACAAATTGTATGATTTATATTCACAAAAATGTATAAATGCACATGAAACTAAATTTTTAGACTATGTTAAAAAATACTCAAAGACATTCAAATCTGTGTGCCGTACCGCGAAGTCTCTTCACTTGAGTAGGAAAATTAAGCAGGCCAAAGACAAAATCAAAACAACGTGGAAAATAATCAACACTGAAGCTGGCAAAATTAAACCTCGGGACCGGAAATATGTCTTAAATATAAACCAAAAATTAATTTCAAAAGATTGCGAAGTAGCCAATGCGTTTGAAGATTTTTTTACCAAAATACCTATTGTTACTACCCAGTCGTTAGAGTCATCCCCGGTTGCGGCTGCTTCTATACTATTAAATAATGTTGACAGATGTAATGATGTATTTAAATTCAAATATATTGATGTAGACACTATTGTTAAGACATTTAAATTACTTAATATTAAGAACACTGAGGATCTGTGGGGAATGTCTACAAAAATTTTAACTTGTATTATTAATTCAATTGCCCCGTATTTGGTCGTTATTTTTAATACATGTGTCGATGAAGGAGTTTTTCCTGACGTAATGAAAAATAGTAAACTGATTCCTCTGTATAAATCCGGAAATAAAAATGACCCGACTAACTACAGACCCATCTCAATACTTCCCGCACTAAGTAAAATTTTTGAAAAAATTATCTTAAACCAATTAATGACTCATTTTAATTTAAACAGCCTGTTTCATACTGAACAATATGGCTTCACTAAAGGCTGTTCTACCACAGATGCAGGGATAAGGCTCTTAAAGCATATTTTCGATGCTTGGGAGAAGTCGCAGGATGCTATTGGTGTTTTCTGTGACCTTTCCAAAGCATTTGACTGCGTTAGTCACGAAACATTAATTTCTAAATTACAGCATTACGGGGTTCACGGGAAAGCTCTCGATCTTGTATTCTCGTATCTTAGTAACAGAATCCAGAAAGTGGATATAAATGGAGTAAGGTCATCTGGGTCGCTCACTACAATGGGTGTCCCTCAAGGTTCAATACTGGGGCCATTCTTGTTCTTGGTGTATATTAACGATCTTGCCTTTTTTGTAAAGAACTTATGTGATATTGTTTTGTTCGCTGATGACACTTCACTTATTTTTAAGGTTGACAGAACATACAACAATTTTGACGATGTTAACAAAGCAATCACGCTAGTTCTTAAATGGTTCACGGTAAATAATTTAGTGCTGAATTCTAAAAAAACGAAATGTGTAAAATTCTCACTACCCAATGTTAGAAGAGGCCACACAAATTTAAGTATTTTAATTAATAATGAGCCGTTAGATCAGGTAGAGTCAACAACCTTCCTGGGAATTAATTTAGATTCTAGATTACAGTGGGGTCCTCACATATCATCTTTAACTGGAAGATTGAGCTCTGCAGCTTTTGCTGTACGTAAAATCAGACAATTTACTGATGAAGCCACTGCAAGATTAGTATATTTTAGTTACTTTCACAGCGTTATGTCATATGGCATTATGTTGTGGGGCAAAGCCGCGGATATCCAATCTGTGTTCGTGCTACAGAAAAGAGCAATTCGGTCAATATATAATATGAAAACCCGCGATTCTCTCCGGGAACGATTTAAACACATCAATGTTCTTACAGTGGCTTGCCAATATATATATGAAAACTTATTGTATGTTCATAAAAATATTAACAAGTTTGCTAAAAATTGTGACGTACATAATTTCAACACTAGAAATAAAAATAAACTCAATGTACCAAGATTTCGGTTGCAGAAGGTTAGTGGTTCATTTATGGGGAACTGTATACGCTTTTATAATAAGTTGCCAGAGGGAATTGATCAATTATCCATGCAAAGATTTAAAACTTTTATTAAGGCTAATCTCATAAAGAAAGCCTATTACACTGTTAATGACTATATTAAAGATAAAAATGCATGGCCTCAATGCCCCCAGCTCCATGGTAGTAATAATTAACGTGAATTTTATTAATATGTTTTGAAATTTTTATATTGATGGTCATATTTATACCAATGTAAATATTGTGATTGAAAAAAAAAAATTATACATTATGAGAAAAAAAATATGACATCCCCGTAGAGTTTCTTGGTGCTGTCTTCTCTAACGGGCGTATTCCGAAGCACTGGTAGAATCAAACGGAGTTTCCTTTTCCTGTCTGAGATTCAATCCTGGACTTGAAAGGGAAACATCCTTTTTCAAACTCAAACCATACCTAATCAATTAATTATAGTTTGTTTTCTTTTATGATTTTATTAATTTGTTTATTAGATTGAAGTGTTTGACTTGTAAAAGTGCGATTTTATTGCCTATTTACAATAAATGATTTGACTTTGACTTTGACTTTGACTTTACCGTATACATATAGTTCCTAATAACTTTACCAATTTGTTTTCATATTATTAATTCTTATTAGAGATTATAATTATTTTCTTTTATTCCTTAGAAAGCTTCGTGTGGCAACATTATTTGTAAAGCAAACCGCTTGCCTCGGGTATAAAGTTGGCCTAACACAAATCACTACACAGCACGCACTTCACTGATAAGCGTTATCAGCGTACAACATTAAGTCAGATTGCAAGTACATGTTGTTCAACAAGAGTGCTGTACATTCATAGATCAGTAGGGAGACTTCACACGAAACGACGTTTCGAGGCAGTTTGATAGGTTATGAACTACTTCTCCTCACAGAAGTGAGGTGAAACCTTTGCTTAGCGGTGGGAAGATACGGGTTGCGATTATGATGAGGGTAGGATTAATAACAAAATTAGGAACGAAATATAACATTAAATACCACTTTATACAGTTCTCTTGCATTTTGTTTAAAGATTGTCTACTGTTCTACAAGTTACGTGCGTCAGCGTAACAGATTTTTGTAGCCTTTGCTGATAAGAAGTCAATTATGCAGCTTTATCTGAAAAGCTTTAATCTCTGAATCGGTGGGAGTTGACACAAACAAAGCTTACTTTTAGGTCAAAATCGACACAGTATTTTGGCCCACTAAATACTAAGATACGAGACAGCACATAGATCTTCTTGATAAAGGTCAAAATGGCTACGGTTTTTTGACCCACTATACATATATAGATACGAGTGACCATTATGTATATGTATATCTTCCACGATAGCATAAAGCCTATAACACAGGTGTTTTTGCGTCTGTTTTAGCTTATGCCATCTCACTGTTTTAGTACTTTTTGTACTGGGGCGCTTGTTTTTACACTGCTGCGCACATTGTACCTTTACTTACACACTAGTATGTATGTAATGGTGTGACGTATTACGGTTGACCTCTAAAGTAGCTGAACATAACCGTATTTTAAATTCATACACCGTAAAAAAGGTACATTTTGCGTATCTATACTTCAATCGGTAACTGACGCAGGTTCAGCAACTTCTGAGACTGACTGTACATACAAGTAGGTACATACGGTTACGCATTTTTCCCGTTAGCGTAGGCAGGGACTAGGTTCCACGTACAAGTCCCACACGCCCCTCCCTGGCAGAAGGGGACAGTGCGAAGGCATTTCCCCCCCTCAAAAAAAAAAAAAGGCAGAGACTAGTTACATTTTCTTTCTACACGCTACAGTCTTGACACACCTCTTTTGCTTCTTCAAACTTTACTTATGCCATTATTTAGTATTTTTTACTTGTATGTCTTGGAGAACAATAAAGAGTAGGTACTATCTTGTTCAGTATTCGTCCAAAAGCTTTCAAATTTGTTACGATAACCAATAGACAGGTTTAATTTAAAACGATTCTCGTTCAATGTGAATACTCTAAAGATACTGTCGAACGAACGCAAACACTGTTACTGAAATAGGTAAAAGCTTTTAGTTAGTAAACGTCGGTACACAAACTGCAGAGTTCGTAGTTTTTTTGTATTACATTTTACCTTTACCATTTACCTTGTATTGCTGTTCCTTATTGTTATAGTGTTCAAAGAATAATTGTAATGTATTGCTTGTATTATTTTCTTATTAATATATAAAGTTATTATAAAATAATTATTGAAATAAAATTTGCCTTTTTCTATTGCCAACAGGTAGTAGAGTCAAATGTTTTAGAGCCAATAGAGATGCCGCAAAATACCGAGTCTCGTCTCACAGTTTTACACATTTTTACATGTGATCCTAATATTCAGGATTATAGCCAATCTAATCAAAATGGCATGACGTCACTGAATAACGTTAGCACATTATTAAGTTGTCGATGTAAGATAGGACTTTATCAAGAGGTGACGTCAATCGTTGCATGTTAATGTTACTATCTGTCGTTAAAACAGGTTCTGCAGGACTACGGCAGTATCTTGATCGAGAGAATTCTTCTCGAGAAAAAGGGTGAAAGCACTGAAAGCGCAAGTTCTATCATGTGAATAGTTTAGTTTCTCGTAGCAATTCGTGGTGGAAGAAGAATAACACTGAATAAATGCACAAATCGTGAGCAGCCAAAACATTAAAAAGTTGGTCCGATTTGGCCACAGTTCCGAGTTTGAACTCATTACGTTAAGTTCAGAAAGCTAGGTGAGTCTGCATATTAATATATTATGTTCAGTGTCACAGACTGGGTAGTTTTACATTTTTTGTGAACGTCAAATCCAAGAAAGGAAATTAAGGAAAGGCCAAGTCAAGAGTACCCATAACCGAAGAGCATGTATGAAGGAAATCATGAAAGTGGAAGAAGCTAAAAGAGGTGCGTCAGAATCGTAGTTTAAAGAAAGATGTAGTCTCTGCCTACCCCAACGGGCAAAAGGCGTGATTCGTGATTATGTATGTGTAAAATCCAGAATGCTATGACGTTGAACGAATACATTACATCCCACACAAGTCAAATGTCAAATTTTGTACTATCATACTTTAGCATAAAGCGTAGGTAGAGAGACAATTTAACAATAAAGTTGTGATGGGCGAGACTCAATCTATTGAATTTTTTGGTAGCCTAGAATTTTCTTACTGCTCTTTTGAAATTGAAAACTTGACTGTGAAATTTACTGTCGCCCACAACAAAAAAGAATTAGCAAAATTGGTCCCGCAGTTCACGCGTGATGCCGTGACCAAGGGAAATTGGGATTCTTTTTTATATATAGAGATTTATCTAAGGTGACGTAAAGTGCAGTGCTTACACCTACTGGTTATATCATTATACCTAACTTCGTTATGGTACTCGAGCATGGATTATTATATTTGTATACAAGTCCCAATTTGAGAAGCAAAATTTCTAATTACTTCGTTGCTTATTTTGAAATAGTAGACGGATTCTTCAGCCCGTTGGAGCATTAGAAATGTTGGAATTCAGTGTAATTAATTATAACGGATTATATTGCTACACAAATTACTTGGTTTCGTGGAGATAAACTTATCTTTACATTGAAAAGACGCTTATGTGTAGCAAATATCTAATTAGACATTGAGGGCAAATTAATTTTAGTAAATAAATATTATTTTAGTCAATTTTATATGTAACCTATCCTTTTTTCTTTAAGATGTGGAAGGATTTTTGCCCAAGTTTTTTCCCTTTTGAATTTAAACTAGTAACGATGAAGGACTTAAAAGCGAAACTTAAGTGGGTGATGGTAAGTGCCATGCTTGTCAGAAATAAGGGTGTATTTCTAATTATTGTTTGAGTTATAAATTAGCATTTTGTAATCTACCTTCTTTGGTCCCGAATAAAGTAGAGTATGTATGTGGGACCCGAAGTATTCTATTGCATTCGACAATTATTTCATCAATAAAACTGAAAATAAAAAAATGTCCCACCAAATTGATATCCATGTGGGTGGTACCTATATATTATGTTAAAAACATTGTTACACTTTAAATTAGCAACAGCATATAAATATCAAATACCACACCTACCTACTATTTCATTAAAGGATGCGTAAATACGCTTTTGTGATATTACATTTTCCAATAAGTCTGCGCCCTAAAATCAACTATCAAAACCTCAAAGGTTACCTGAAATTATGCGCATAATCTCACTTACAAACTCATGCATTATTATTTCTAGGGCAATTAACAGAGATGCCGCTACAAAAAGCAATTTACATCCAAAAATATAATGATATGCACTCCTAAAGTAGGTAAAGCTCGATACTTCATTCAAATTTATGTGTCCCATAAAACATTGATTCACTTTATGTCGTCGCTCAATGACCTATTGTTTCCAAACGAAAGTGGTTCGTAAACTCGTTAGCCATAAATTTTATTCCAAAATCAATATGAGGCTTTTATGGGCTCAAAGTAAGAGGATTCACACATAAAAGTACCTACCTAAATGCATTATTTATAGACACGAAAAAAATAGGTACGTACCTACCTAAACTAAACCACCTTTAAGAAATCCTGCTTCACACGAACTTCACTGGCCACTCACAAATAAGTACGTTATATTTGAACAAGAAAGCAACGTTCTTTATTCGAATGTCCCGCTATTGAGAGATTGAGCATGAGCAAGGAGGTTGTGGAGCGTTTGCCGACCTCCCGTCAACAGGTCGCATCCCGCACTGGCTGCTTCTAACGCTTCTCCCGGCCTTCGCCCGATCACGCTCGCGCCAAAAATAATACTCAGAAGGACATTGTAGGTTTTCAATGACCCTGTTGCTATTGGAAAATGGCTTTCTCTGAAACCCCATTGTTTGTTGGCAGCCCGGGAAAGCCCACTGATTTATTATTAGCTATATACGTGTAGGTGTGCGTAATCAATGTAAGCTCTATGAAAAGCCGTGCAAAGTATTCTGAGTGAAAGCACACAAAAGTAATTTGTTCTCAGACGTCTTTAGAAAAGTTACTGAACTTGTCAGACCTTAACTGAATCTTTTTCTCGAAATTAGTTTTCTTTGATGGCATACATTTATTATGATTTTTACATTCGCCTGATTTCGCCGCTAAAATGTCAGGCTTCGTTGGACCGATTATAATTCTAATGGAAATATTGATCAAATGTATCACAGTTGTATATTTGCACCTTTACAAAATTACATTACTTGATGAAAAATGTTCTAAGCTAATGTTTTTACCTCGGGTCTATCATCCGAGTAAATATTGATATCGTTAGTAATTCAAGAAGAGTGTAAAAGGGTTTAGTTATGATTTTATGTGCCTACATAACGACAGATATCAAAATAGGTAACATAAACCAAACCTAGAGCTTCCGTTGATTAAAAACCCTTTGAAAAACCATATGTACCAGAACTCAAACTAAATCAAACGCAGGCTTGCCGCCTGCAACAGGTACGTATTCAGAATCATCATCGGGGGGTGTTTCAAAAACCACAAATCAACGAGTTGAGAAATTTATTTCACCTAATTGTTTGGTCCTCGTCCGGACGTAGCGATTTTAATAGAACTGAGAATCTAAATGCATAACTGCGTGACATCGTATTGTGTTAGTCAGTCTAACCGAAGGATTCTGTGGCATAAGCTCTAGATCATTAGGTAACTTCAAGGACATTTGCCTGCTCTAGTACTATTATACCATATAATATATTATAATTGATTGTGATAGGATTACTTATTTTAGGATTATAAAATAATTCGTTGCAAAGCTAAGTGGCATCGTCGCAAAACTAAGTAGTGACAAACACACATACTCATGAGCGCTAGGGTGAGATAGAATTATAGGTGGTTTGAACCCCCGCCCTGGAAACGACCCTGTATGGCTGGACTACTATTAAGTCCAATTAAGCGAGTCTATCCAGCTATGGCGCTTTTCCCTATATTCACGTAGTACGGAGATACGAGTGTTCATGTTTCATGCGAGTGTTTCTAGTTATCTTTTTAATCTGAAGAAATTATTGGTTATTTATGTTGTGGATTTTATATGTATATTTAATAAATTTATTCATCAAAGGAACTTAGGTACCTATGCTTACTTATCCCCATAATGTTCTCTACCTAGGTGCCATTAATCTGCATTGTTCTTCTACATTCTAAGTCGCCTACAGGAAAATACGCTTAGCGAAAATACTACCTAATTAATAGTTACAGTCTGACTGACAATCACTCACTATTACTATTTTCACACAATAATTAACATTATAAGAAAATGTTTAAATAAATCCGGAGTCCGGAGTCCCGCACGAAGGTTCAGTACCATTATCTATCAAAAAGCAAAAAAAAAAAAACACATTTGTTGTGTGGAAGCCCTATTAAATATTTATTTTATTGTTTTTAGTATTTGTTGTTATAGCGGTAACAGAAAAACATCAGCTGTGAACATTTTTATTGTCGGACAGACAGCTGAGTCTTAGTAAAAGGGTCCAGTTTTACCCTTTGTCAAAGTCAAAGTCAAAGTACGGAACCCTAAAAAGGAATTATGTAGTAAGAATACCTGTTAAAATTTTTAAGTTAACTTTATGTAGTTACTGACCGTCAATCTTGGATCAATCATTGATTATGAAAATGTATAATCATTTCATTATCTTCAATTATGAAAAGAATGATACCGACAGCAGTGCCAGTTAGTTTCGTCTAGACATTTTCAAAGTGCATAAAATTCAAGATGGCTCTTATAATAAGTTTTACCAAGTTCATCGAAACGAGGTAGTATTCACACATTTGGAATGAGAAGATTCCTAAATATTAATGAGAAATAAAGAAAAATTGTAGAATAGCAATTTCCTCAGAGGCATAAAAAACTAAATTCTTGCTAACTAAGTAAGTATGAAATAAAAACAAAGAAAATACAATATAACATAATAATAATTGTCGTACAAAGCAAGTTTCAACAGAGGGTTCTTACTCAAAAGGAAAAGCAAAATAAAACATTATAGGTACTTACCCTAATTTGGCACATAATAGGTGAAATTTTAAATCTTTTCAACCGTTCAGTCCCTTTGGTGTTAATTATTATTTTGTCCGTCTCCAAAACACGAAACGTTTTTAATTACCGAAAACAAGAAAATAAAAGTAATTACAAAACTCTTATATTTTCTTAAGAGGAAAACGATACAAACTTTTTGGCAGCGAAGTAAATCAAGAACGTGAGTAATTAGACAACTTAGTTAATGGGTACTGCGAAAAAACAATCTTTGCTGAGCGATACGAGTGCTAAGTACTTATTTGGCAAATGGGAAAAGGAAGTGGAATGGAGAAGACTACAAATAATTTACTATAATTATTAGGTGTATAAGATAAATATTATCTAGGTACACAAAATATAAATAAAATGATAAACACTGGACAGCAATATGTTCATTTGGATAAGAAATGTTACGGAACCCTGCAGTTAGGTTAAATAACTTTAGCACAAAACTCGAATACACTAACTTGCTAAAAACTATTATCCAAATATTATATAATTTTGACATACCTCGACGTTTCCGTTGAGTTACATCGACCGTGGTCACTAGAAGACTGGAGAATGCGGGTACCACCATCTGGCGCAGCAGGTGCTGTTTTCTACTACCCGCGTATGGTGTTGCAAAATATAACCATCAACCACTAACAGTATCCGAAGTATCAAACTTACAACCACTTTGTAATGTACTTATTCGTACGTATAAGTCCGCATTCACCACAAAGTACGTACGTACAGAATCAATTGATAATGAATATGGTAAATGAATTTATTCCCAAATAATTGCAGTATACAGAGTATGAATACGACAGAAAGATAATAATTTACACGATACATACAGAAAAGGATGTTGGCGAGTCAAAAACTAGGCACGAGGCCTGTGTCTCAGGGCTCGAATATACTTAGTTACATACCTGTATAATATGATAATTCGTTAATCGACCAATCGTTACATCACGCCACCTGATGATTACTCAACTACCCAAGGTTATACGCGCCAATCTTTAACCTGTTAGTTACAGATACATTTACTTTTCATGAGGTTCAATAATCTATCAGCCCATTAAGGGGATTTTCTGATTAACTAGATAACCTAAAAACAAATATCTATAGAAAACACTTAACCAAGTATAAGCAAGGTATATGAAATCCTAGTTAAGATCTATGATAATCATGAATCATGACGCCTATTCGTAGGATAAAATCATGAAATAGTACTCGGTGTCAAGAATGTATCAAACGTTTTATTTCTATGCTCGAGTCCTATATTCCAGTCCGAGTCATTAAACACGTCCAAAAATATTGAAGGAAAGAGCGGGAAGTCGCCACTTCCTGTTTCAAGGTGCCTGATTGATTGCCTCTCTGCACGTCACTGTCGGCTGAAGCTTCAGTGTTCAAGCCTTTATTAAATTCTGTGACTTTTGTTAAAGTTTAATTGAATTTTTGCGCTGTTTGCTGAATGTTAAAAAGTTACTTTAATGGAAAGTGTACATCATTTGGAACGTTTCTAACTTAGATGACTACCTAAAATTTAAGAATTTTCGTAGTAGCCCTATATAAGATGGTCAAGAACTTCATAGTTTTAAGCATAATAATATAATTTTGTAGTTACTGGTTCCTTCGACACGGATTTCCTTCACAGCTGGAGTACCCCATATCGCATGTTCTAATTAGGACAACAAACAAATTGTTGTCGGATTTCACAGCAGAAAAAATAAAATAAAATTATATGACATGGTTTAGAAAACATCCATGTTGGTAAATGTTATCCAATGATATAAGAAGCTTAGAACATAAGTCCTTCTGCTAACAAATACTGTTGAAAAACAAAACAAAAATCTTCCAATTATACGCCAACTCTACTTTGTTATAAAGCTCGATTTTACGCTCTCGGGTTGTGGTATGAGTTGTGACTACAGTACATTAGATAGACAGTAAGGAAAGGAAGACAGCTAACATAATATCAAGGACCACCCTCACCTTAAGTTAGTGTACTTTCATACAAGTAAGTATAGGAAAATAAGTACCTAGATACTGAATGGATTCGGCCAATATTTTGAAAAGTGTCATCAGTCTTTATTACCACCCAGAGCTTGATGGGCTATACTAATAAAAGTGTCGCCGATTGGATTGTTTTCTTGGAAGTATTACTAAGTGGTCATAATATATCTCTTATATTTATATACAAGTTAATATAAGGTCTAAATACACCGCTGATTGGGGCAAAACTCCTATCCAAGCAAGCACATACAAGAACATCAATACGAGATTATAATAAGAACGCGTCACACTCGCATACATAGATCACACAAACACACAGTCAAACAAGGTCTTAGCACGAAAAACCTATAACACGTTTATAAAAGAAACGGTACGTGTCTTTTACTTCAAAAACATTAGGTTACCTAAAGCTTACGAACATGTCGCCACACGTCGTCGCCAAGCCACATTTCATTAACGAATCTCCCATATCCACTCATCGCTACCCTTATAGCGGATTTAAAAATGCCCTCCAGGAGTAATAAATGAGGGTTCTTCATTTTCAGAGTCGCATGGAAAAAAGCAATTTGTCGAGATTCGACGCAAATGGGACGACTCGCCGCAATTTTACATACGCACTTGTATTGCACGAATTGGGTTAAGTAATGCTTGTCTTTCTTTCGAAGGTGAGTGCAAAAGTTGGTGACTGATGCACGAGTTAGGCTGAATGAGTGCTGCTTGTGCGAATTTAGCGTAGCGTTTGTATTCTCTTTGTGTGCGGAATGGTCCACCTTGCAGCCTTTTTGGAACTCAATCACCGCGGCTTTTTTGTATGTATAGTGTATACAGTTAGACAAAAAGCCCCTGATTTTTCATGAAAGAACAACCATTCGTATTTTATTTCGTTTTACTAGTTTTTTTTAGATTGTGGGTATCTCATATCAACATACTAGTGTCCTGTAAGTTTAACCTAAAACAAACACGTTACTTACAGTTTTATTTGTTTGTTTCTTTGTGTAATCTATATTTAACACCACAAAACAAAATCATAACCACACTAAAATGGTAAGTAATAAATCAAAGAAAAGTTCGTAATTCACTTTCCTCAGTGTTTCCAACAAATTGGGGGCCACCGGACTTCATTAAGGTTCGTTCACGCGACCATAATTTCACGCTTCAGAAAAATAATACGAGTAAAACTTATAAGAATCGGTGTTAGCTTGTACGCAGCAGATATATACGAATGTATATTTAGCGAGCTACCGTGAAATTTGGTTTGGCGGTTTTGAGGTTTTTTCTGTGACGTTGTTAGTTATTTATGGACGATACAAGATTGGCTGTACGTTATTTATTTTTTTTAACCATTGCTCCACACTAGCATTTCTCTTGTATTGTGGGTTTGTTGTACTCGTATGCCTACTAGTCCCAGCCCATAGAGGAAATAAATACTACGTAAGACCACAGCCCGCGACTTTTATAATATTGGGTACCTACTAATGTTATACTTATATTATTATACTAGCTGTTTCCCGCGACTGTCCGTGCCGACTGCGTTAAAATGCGCTAAAAAGTACCTATCATATTATTATGTCTTTCACCAAGGTCCAATCGATCATTATCATCCCTTCAGCCGTGTATTCGTCTGAAAAGGTAACAAACAAATAGAGTTACTTTCGCACTAACAATATTGGTACGGAATATGGATATGGATTATTAACTAATGGTATAATATCATGTACTTCCATATCACAAAATATCTACACTATATTAATATACTATTACCCTTTCCCATGTGGACAATGATGAAAAACATCCTGAAAAGTTAGTAGGTAGGTACATACCCGTTATAAACATTCTTATCGAACTTCCATTCTCAGGAACTTGTTCAAAATATTTCAGAAGTAAATGTGAATCTGATAGCTCTCTACGGTAATTGAATAACTTCGCTGGAAGTTATAGTTGACCTGAAATTACGATTTCATGTCGTGAATCTAGCATAACACGCTTAATTATGTGCATAAGAGTTTCTAACGGTATCTTGGACACACTTTTTCAGTATAATTATGCGGTCTTTGATAGTCAGTCCCACTCTAGACTGAGCAATGAGCAATGAGCATATTTCCAGGTGAGACAGTGCATGGTTAAAACGTACCTACCCTATATAGTTTAAAAACAGTATAAAACACTTTAATATTGAATGTTTAGTTCCAATAATCAAATATTAAACTACCTTTGTTATATTGGCAGCGTAATTGAACGAACAATGTTTTAGTTTCAAGTTTGAATACACCGAGTTCAAACAATGGGCTCCTAATTGAATGAATAAACAGCTAGACCCCGTATAGATACACCGTTCTAACAATTGACGTGTAATATAATGACCAATGTAAATGAGTCCGTAATTTTAGTTCGACTTACAACTGTCCGATGTACGTTAACCTACGTTATTGCGAAAAAATTAATGTGCGACGAACGAAGGATCGCTGGAGCTGCAGTGAGGGGTTTTAGTGCTTCAGTATAGTTCCCACACGCAAGTTCTTTATACGGGAAATGACTATAAACAATGATTGTTTAAGTGCATCATATTATGAACGATAGTAGATAAGTTGCCAATCTTAGGACGTCCTTATTTTTTATGATATATCTTTAACAGAGAGGTGGATGACAATAAATAGATGTTCCGCAAGTGTTTTTCTCGAATATTCGTCCAGCGTGACTTGTAGTACCTATTACATTTTTATTTATCAAATTCCTTGAAATTATTGTAAACGTTCGTGCAATATTTTTTTAAAATATCAATACAGTGATTTAAATAAAACCTTATCACACGTTAACCTACATATTGAAAGGTAGGTAGGTATATATTGAAAAAACTGATGCAGATGTGCGTAGGCAACCAAAGCCTTTTAAAAATGCAAAGTGCGAAGAGTAGGCAAGGAAAAGGTGGAACTATCAGTGGATAGCGCTAATGACGGGTCGTGGCACGCGACGGGTAGATTAGATCGGCCCCTTTCTTAGGGGCGCAATTTCCGCACGATAGTCTCAATAGCCGCATAACTATAAGGGTGTTCGCGCACTAGTCCAAAGTTGAAGTCGAAAACTACTGGCCACCTTAGACCCTATGAAACTGTAGGTACAAACTGCGCGCTTGACGCTTAGACCGGTAGAAGCTTAGAGCAATAACGTCTAGCTTGCGTCCAATGGTCTAGGACATGGACTACTAGCACAGAAGCTACTAGTGAACGAACATCCTAAGCTGTCAACTTCCTTGGTAACACGCCTGCAATAGAAGTTCTTAAACTTTCTCGAACAATTTCGAGTTTTGACAATTTCTTAAACGTGCTCAGTTCGGTTAGCGTAAACTTGAAATTGTATGGAATAAGAGCAGCGCCATCTAGTGACTGACTGACTGACGCGTCCAGTCTTCTCGTGCCCGCGGTCGATGTAACTCGGCCGAAACGTCGAGGTATGTGTAAATTATATATTTTGATATTTGTTTGTGCGCGAATTAGACCCGTTTTTAGCTAGTTAACACGCCTGCAGTAGGCGGACGATGCTAACTTATAATTCTGTAGCACATAACGGTAGCAGGATTGATTCTAACGCCACTACAGGGAAGCCTGTCACATTAAGCCTTACAGTATTTTCGCGAAAATACGAGGGCTTTCTTGAAAAATCGTATTGTTGCATTTACATAGATTTACGCGTACGCAAACATATTTTTTAGTAATGTTTTGTGATTTTAGTTACGGCTTGTGTTATATTACTTATCTTTAATGAAGCAAGTTTAATCTTTCATTATACTTTGCGCTTGGAACTAGGAACAAAGTTTCATTAATGCCGTACTTGGTTTTAGATTGTGTAACTTGATTCGCGATGTGTTGATTGTTGTGTCGATAAAATAATTTTGATGGCACTATTTTCAGTAGATTTTTACCGTGTTAGAGCTAGAAATTGTGGTAACGGTATTGTTACAAAGTAAGTTTTATTGTTATTGTAAGTAATCATCATCATCATCACAGCCTACAAAAAGTCCTGAAATCCCCTACGCAGGGGATACTGCCAGGGGATTTCTGGAATAAGCCCCTGTATCAGCCCGATGTTGAACACAGGTTTCACCTGACGGTTCAACTCACTTCTCACTTCACTCGGGAGCCCCTCCCGGATAGGTGCATTACATCCCTTCGATTAGTACCTACTTGGGCATGTGTTTCCTCACGATATTTTCAAAAGTAAATCAGATCACCATGATTATAAAGGTTTGGCACTCTGCAACGAGTCTAGATTGCCATCAGCTATAATTATGGCAGCTAAACTTATCAAAAAAATAACTAGTTATTTAGACATTTAATAAAATTGCCTCAAGACAAAGAAGTGACAACTTCCTTCTTGTAGGGTGTTAAAAATAGGCTAACATATTTTTTTCTTAAACTTTCTCAAACTAAATACATGTTAATTAGTGTTTAAACGGGTCTAATTCGCGCACATACTATTATAAAAATTATACATTTTGATATCAGTTTGAGCGCGAAATAGACCCGTTTAAATACTAATTAAAATATTTTTTTCTATCATTGGAGTCGGAAAATTTACCATAAGATAATATTGTGTTCCATAAGCGGTCACGTGTCTCAAATAATATATAGTTTGGTTTATTTCGAACTGTGCCTACTCGTTCCAGATAGTATTGTTTTAAAGTACGCTCAAATCTCAAGGTCATAATAAATCTTACACAGGAGAGTAGAAGCAACGAACCACATTATAAACCGTGTTAGAAGCCACAATTGAAACGAACATAGAAAACAACGAGTGTAAGGAAAAAACGACATAGGTAGATCTAGTTAAGCCAATAAAGGTTCGCTTGCAGCGAGAATGCGAAAGCGGTAATGTATAGTGGAGTAAAACTAGGGAATCCGGCGAGGCGTGAATTTCAGGATGTTTAACAACACAAGGAGTTTATGGAGCCTGCACGCACACGATTGATTCTAATCTATGACGGGGGACAATATTTTGTTTATGTTCGTGATTTCAGCAGTCGTGTATATAATATACTGATCAATAATAATGCATCATAAAAAATTTTGCGCCATTGATGCATAAAAAAAGGATATTATTTAAAAAAAATATACTTACTTATTTTAAAAAAGAATAGGGTGCTTCGTAATAATGTATATTTTAATATCATTGAAACAAAATATTATTTTAAAGTATAATAACTTTTCATTTTTGTTTTATTTTTCAAAAGTAGGTAGGTACTATTTATAATTATGAAGTCTTAATTTTTATTATGAACCAACATGTACCAATAAAATTAATAAGGTTATTGCTTCACGACAGAAGCCTTTCGCGTTCCTTTCATTTAATTTTCTCGACTGTTTTACCACGCCACAAAATCACATGCATCATTAATGATAAATCACTATCCTCTCCAGACCGTGAAAAACGTTACCTTTACCCATCCCTCTTTAAATATTAAGATTCCTTCCTTGTGGACCCTTCAATCTTCTCCTGTCCCAAAGGCTGTTCTAGAACAATCCTTTTTCGCAAACGTGAGGAAAAATCGCTTAATCCGATTTTTGCGGAATATTCAACCAATCGTTAAGTTTAACATGAATTTGGTACGAAACGTAAGTCTACGGCAGTTAAAAAGGTTTACAAGGGTATTATTATTGGTTTATAAAAACCAATTTTATTATTTTTTCGTAGTGTATACAACTTATTATTTATAGTGTATACAACTCATAAAAATTCGTCAGTACATAATGATAATATTATGTAAATAATAAAGCTGAGAATTCAAACAAGGTAGGTACACCAAAACTAACATAATAGTAGTTTGTTTTACAAGGGATGGAAACGACTCATTCTTACTCGATGTTGTGCCTCACGAGTGTAGCGAGTGTGGCGCATAGAACCAAAAAAACATATCGATGTCACAAACATACACCTACTGACAGTTTGCCCCCGAGTCAATATTTTCAGACAAACCATCCTTTGTTGAAAATTGGAAAAGAGAAGCTGAAACCAATAAAACACATCGATGTCTGTCGAATAAAATTCAAGCTCAAGTAAAATTAGTTAAAAATGGTAATCTGTGCAATGCTGTATCCGTCAGCAAAAGTTCCATCAAGGTTGATATAAAAACACGTGCTCTTTCGACTCGGTTATGTATGTTTTAACCCTGACACACAACCGAAGTAACCTATCAGCTATCATGAAAAACTAAACACATTTGCAGACTATTTAATTCCTCAATACCTACTCAGAATAATCATCTAACAGATATGACATTTAACTCAAGATCCGGGGAACAAAAAGACAAGTGTATACAAATAGACAAAGGAGTAAGTAGGATAGTACGATGATGTTTTGTCTTTGTCGGCGTATGCACTAATTTCTTGCTTGGCTGCAGAAGCAAACTAATCTTGACATTTTAGAATGTCGCACGAATCATTGGAGCACCACCTAAATAACGTGTATTAAATTTATACGATTTATAGGAGTTGTAGCCAAGTGTATCCATTTCGAGTATACGCTTTTGTCAGGTCCATCTCTGATACTAAGTTCATGGAGAATTTCTTTTAAATGTACATTGTTTATTCAAACCCGGCCATAAATCCTTCGTTAACTCACCGCGAACTTCGCGGTAGAGTTAACCAAGAGCGCAAAGCACGCCCTCCAAATAAAACCTCATATCCACAGACCATAATAGTGTACGCTCATATCTGAGCAAATACATAGTGTTACATACTGTAACCACATCACACGTGCGCCAGATTTGCTCGGTGGCGCGGAAAGCAGTTATTCGGTAATCATTTTCTACGAGCAACTTTCGTTACAATCACGAGGGTGGATTTACGTTTACACTTTGTGCTGTATAACTAACTATACTTAAAATAAACTATATTATTATGCTATTCTCAAACTATAAGTCATACTATAACCTCATTACTTTTATATTCATACCAAATATCTTTAATAGAAATACAAAAACAGGGTCCAAATTACATCCATCCACATACATGGTAGGTAGGTACCTATATAATAATAATAATAAATAATAAATAATTAGAGTCTAAATTAGTATAAACATAGAGTTGATATTTTATATTATTATCCAAGTACCTACCTGTAAGGTAGCTTTACACTTTAAGCCTTAACTAAAACTTTCCGGAAGCATTTCGGAAGTTTGACTGACGCTAAAACAATAGGTTGTAATGTAACGCTAATGGTATTGGTAACTTTCTACTGGGCCTTCGGGTTAGTTGATTGAAATACTAATTAATATAGGTAGCTAGTCTTTTCAGTAAACTGCATGTTATATAGTATCACATACAGATGAAAGGATACTAGTGTATCACAGATTAAAGGATACCATAGTACATATTTTTGCTTTTGCTTATTTAGATTTTTTGGCAGATTGTTTGTCGTACGAGGTTGTGCTCCTATAGCCAGGGCCGCCCAAGATTTAAATTCAACAATACTATACAGTATACACTATCTACTACACCTAATCTCAAAATAGAGTATGTACTATGTACCTACCTACAATAAATTTGATTAAAAAGCCTAAAATATATTATCATTTTTATTCTGTCATCAAACTGACTCTTATTAAAAGCGCTATGAAGCTTATTATTCGAAATTGAGATGATTTTATTCCCCGATGAATTTATCCTCGGTGTAATTAACAGCGTCATTACGTCCAACATTATGAAGTCATGCCCGGTACGAAATTATGTTCTTTATCGTATTTTACATCATCCAATAATGGTGGCTTTTATTGTAACAGGGGTTCATTTTAATTAAACAACTTTTCGTACGAGTCATGCCCACGCTACATAGTTGAAAATGACTGCGTTTGCTTATCATGGATAATCCAATCATCTCCTATTTTTACATCAGATATTTTTACAACGTTATTAAAAATAGTTATATAAGGAGTTTTATACAATCTAGAGAAATAGTGTAATAACTAACAATATAATCTCAGATCGTCGCAAACATAAAATATAATATCTATATGTTCCAATACCTGGTGTAGGCCAGTATGTGCATTAAATAAAACCTACCTGCTTGCCTAATGGTGATTGACGGAGCAAAATCCGGTGACAACTACAACTCTCTGATTAAGGCCCCATGTCCGCCGTGAAAGAAGCTAAAGCCGCCGAAACATAACAGAATCCGTCCGGTATTTCTATGCCGTTGCGTTGCCGATATCATTATCATAAGCCTATTATCATACGCTTTCAAACTCCTGTTCATATAGTGCCTTAAGATATTTTGTAGTGGTTTCACTTCTATCAGCAGTCGGAGAATATATAGTGCGACAAGGATCTAAGTAAGTGACACAGGGCGGGCGCTGTAGCCACTGATTTTTCGTCATATTGTTAGTTGACGGCGTTAGTTCCGAATTTGTCCACGCGTCAATAGATCCTTGTCGCAATATAACAGTTCGATAACTACGAGTTGTGACAACATTGAACCGTATGTAATTCAGACAAATAATTTAACAACCAGGAATGACTCTGTCCACACTAAGTTACTCCTTATGTATGTTTGAATGACCAATTGCACAAGATTGAAGTTGACATACTTATCCCAAACGCAGTGCAAATATTTTTCTAAAACCGTTGCAGTGCTTTTAGTGTCGCCCGTAACACATGATATGATTTTAAAGATAAAACGGTGTGCTCTACTTATGCAAAGCTTCCCACATTATCTTAATGTATATTTTATAAATTACGCATCATGTTGTTTGTCCGCGATGGACCCTTAAACTACTACCGATTTTAACCAAATTTGCACACCTTGTGCAGTTTGGTCTGACTTAAAAGATAGGATAGGAGCTTACATTTCAATTTATAGTCGCAATAACAAAAACCTTAGCCACAGCAACGCGTGGCCGTGCCTGCTAGTTGTTGATATATTTTAGCATAAAAGTGGCATGTAAGACAGCCAAGCTAAGTCAAGTTTCGCTCCCGGTGGACGTTTGGCTTAGGGGTGGTAATAAATGGTAAATGTCCGTGGCCACACCTCGCCATCACTGGGCCGGCATAGCTGCGGAAGAAAGGGTGAACGGCCGCATTTAGAGTAAAGTATCGTTTGTGGGGGATAAAAGTAGTATGTGTAATATAAAATAATCGAGGTCAAGTCAGTGCCAGTGTGCTTGCATAGTCAAGGAAGGAATTAAATGTGAGTCAAGGCGCTATGGAGGCTCAAGCGCCTCCTGGTTATTACCATAGTGCATTAGTGCAAAAATATGTTGTGTCATGTCGGTTTTTCTAGAATACACGTATCATAAAGCTTTCATAAATTCCCCTTCTAGGTTTGTGTGTATTGTGTATAAAGATAATTTAGTTTTGAATTCGTAAATTCGAAAACCCTTAAAGTATTTCTGGTACATCATGATTTTCATCGTACAAAGTACCTAAGCTTTAGTGGAATAATAATATTTGATGCGACAACTAAACAGCCAAAATTCATGGAATAAAGTGCCAACTACAATAAAAATGGAAACGTTTCATAAAACATAACTCGGCTTCATTTTCTAATGGCGCCTTTATTGGACCATCCGAATTCACCGAATGAAAACATTATAAATCTACCCATTGACAAATGACATCAATGAAACCAGAACTTAATTGTTTTATTCATGTCGGTTGTTTCAAACTTTGTAACTGGGGATATTAATCATTTTTATTTCAAAGTAGTTTCCTCCGTCTACGTTTGAAAGTGAATTGCACGATATTGACAACAAATAGTCATAAAATATTACGAGAGCCCATGACACAAAACCTAGCTCGATAAGATCTCTAGATAAAATATAAAATATATAATAAGGCCCGTCGTTAATGGTGGAACACAAAATGGTGATGCTGCAATGCGAAAAATCTGGCAACACTGTTAAAAAACTACACTTTTTTTTTTTTATCCGGTAGTGTCCGGTAGTCTGATAAGACGCCCATATAACATTTAGTTCCTCGAAACAGAGCAGAAGTAGGACTGTACAATAATGCAGCAGTGCGACAACCGACGCCTCGTACGTATCTAGTATGATCGACCACCTCAAAAAACCAAAGCTCAACTGAGAGATCATCCATATTTCTGTGTAAGAGAACCACTGCTGCATTTCCAAACAGTGAAGAAAGTGGTTGCTGCAGCGATCGAAGGTCGCCATCCGCGCAGCTGAATTTGGCGTTTTTGTTCAAAATTTATACGCATAAAATATGCCTAAAAATCCCCTAACACGTCAAGCAAGCACGGCCCACGGGCTGTGCAGCAATAATAATTATTATCATAACGCGCCATATTAAGATATTCCTTTTTCCTCCACAATCTAATATTATTTTCATAGCAGAGTGCCCCATCATTTTGAGATTTAATTGATTGCTGGCAGTGAAAGCAAAGTTTAAATAGTACCTATACAGTAGAAGCTTCGTTTTCCATAGTTAGAGCACATTATTAATAAATATCTGGATGACCGAGCTATGCTCGGTATTTTTTTTTTTTTTAATTGTGTTTTTTGGAAATTATATTTAAGTACGAATTACTAATAAAATGATGAAATATGAATAATATTTTTCGATCTTACCGATAGAATAATAAAAAAATATGAACAGGTTATTTAAAGAAAAAAATCATAAAAAAACACGAACAAAAGGACATTTTCTAAAAATGATTCCTAGCTAGATCGAGTTATCGCCCCCGAAACCCCCTATATACTGAATTTTATGAAAATCGTTGGAGCCGATTCTGAGATTCTATATAATATATATATATATATATATATATATATATATATATATATATATATTATATATACTATATACTATACATATATATATATATTCATATATATATACAAGAATTGCTCATTGAAAGATATAAGATAGTGCCTTTGCAGTTACGTTAGGGTTTATTTTTGTTCTAATGAGAGTTCAGTAAATAATTTTGGCATATTGTTTTAGGCTAGGGTTTTGGGATCAATATGTTGTTCTTTGTCACGATCATATTCAAATATCCGTAGCCTAAGCTAAGATTACTGTATCTAGGGCATTCTAGGGAATCAAAAACTATGACGATCGTCCGGCAATCATTCAGACTTTGAGCATCAACTTACTTTTAGGCGGAGAATGCTTACCCCACCTTACTTTGGTCGATTCTTTGGTAGATTAAACAATAAACAGTTATACCAACCATATTATAACCATATACTCGTATCAATACAATTTTAAGTAGGTAGTTGAAAATTTCCAAACTTTATATATAAAAATCCAAAATACTGAAATATTGTCTTTAACAGTACCTACATCGAGAGTTGGGCAATAGTGACTTTTGTTACTGAATATACCACAGTTATCACATTCAAACCAGGCAGGCTATGAAATCCTATCTAAACATAGCGTTTCAATTTTCATTTCAATTGGCCAGATGTTCATTCAAAAGCAGCAGCCACGATAGGAGTTTACAATAAATAGGTACGTCTTACCTTTATCAAAGTGGACAGTGACGCTGTCCACACTATGTGGTAGGTTACCTTCATGCAATACAAATGCGATGGAAGCCGTGACGTAAGTTAGTGATGAGCCGATTGCGTAGCGTAAGGTTGCGGGTCCGATTCACACGAGGCATATATGCGTATATATACTATCATATATATGCTCCGTATGCCTCAAATGCAGGGCATCCTAGTCAGGAGTCAGGATCTATAATATGTATGTGGGCATGACGCATATTGGCAGCTGCTCGCAGCGGTCTCTGTCCACCAGCGCTGACTTCTGAAGGCTTCTAAATTCACTCCAAAATAATTCAAATTGCTTTACCGCACCTCACAGTTTATCAGATCCGATATTCTCGTGACATTTTCCAGCACTTTAAACTTGAGACTAATAAAAATTCAGTTTCTTTATTACCAGGCACGGTGAAGCTATTAGCCGGCACCACGCCTTGGAATGTCCTAGTTTAGGTCCCGCTGGACACATTGAATTATTTTAAAATTTAAGTATACCTATATCATTAATAGTAAAAACTTAGAATAAAAGATTTACAAACCAACCAAAAGCGAACTCACAATGGAACAATTTATCATTGCAGCAGTGATACTAGATTATGCTTCATTTACATGCAACAATCTCGGTTTTACCACAAAACATTAGACCAGAGTAAACAGAAGTTTCAAAAATTTCGTTCCACAAAATCGACGTGTATCATTCGCGTTTTCTTACTCAAACCTGGCATTCCTGATTATTTTACTAGTGAATTTGTTATTGAGTTAGAAAAAGCGGGGGAAAGTCTATTTGTGGAGAAAATATTTTGTGGTATAACCATCTGTTAATTATTTTTGTTGGTACCTACATAATTTACCAATCTCAGTAAATGACAGCAAACTCTGCAATAAACTCTCGCATTTCTCGAAACCCATTACACGCAGACATTGCATGAGCACAAAAACAGTGAGACGACAAAACAAAGAGCTGATAATACCCCGCTAATGGATTCCTTCGAACCCCATGTAAGCGGGGATAAGCTGAGAAAGCTTTTCTAATTGCAACACATTGTACTCTCCGCTTTATATAGAAGGTACCTGTTGCACAAGATGGGTTTGTTCTAGAGTTCTAGATTGAGACTAATGTAGGAAAAATCTGTTCCTATCCATTCTCCGTTAACGCGATTTGAACCTGACTCGAGTGTAGATTTCCACACAGATCGACACTTCTGTAGTCGCGGTTCAAAAAGGATCAAACCGCGTAAGTTTGCTACTGAACCCAAGTTTAAAGCAGGGCAACCTAGTATAAAGAGGTTAATCTCCAGCTAAGCAATTCATACGCCAATTATTATTTACAGAGATAATACAATTTGGTACATGACAATGTCCATTCCACAAAAATCATAAGTTACTCAGTTTAGTATTCCCACGAATATTAACTTTAGTATTCCCTACGAAAATAACAAAGGAAAATAGGTACGGTGGAAAGTTGGAAAAACATCAATTTCCCTCTGTCTATCTAATCCGCAAAAAGAAAAAAGTAACTTTTCGCCTAAGTGTTTTTTCGTGGGTAGTCGCGGAAAAGTTGACAGCTTGCCGTTATTTTGAAATTCCTTTTTCGACTTCGTTTAAATCTGGAAACTCTATTATAAAACATTGTTTTGTCTGTCAGGCAGTTAATCGTATAGAACGGCGTTTTTTATTAGTTCAGTTAATTACAATATTCCCCATTCCTGACTTCAACGTCAGCGTCGGCCTCGACGGCAGCGTTAGTGTATACGTCGACGTCACCAACAGCGATGACGTCGGCGAAGAACGTGCAATGATATTTTCAATGTACGACATGGATCAGTTATTTCTATTAGGTAAGTATTAGATACGTATAGAGACAGAAGTCTCTAACCGTCTAGTGTCTCTAAACGTTTACGGAACCGCGCAGAGTAGAGAAGTAAAGGAATTCACAAAATTCCGTCAAATTCGTTCACCTTTATATTAGAACGGCTACCACATTTTTATACAAAAACCCAGACATACCATCAAATGAAAAGTAGGTAATATTTCAGAATAAGAAATTGCGATTATCTTGAATCTACCTACGCAAAAGGCGTCAAGCAAACCTCATATTATAAAGTAGCGAAAGTTGCTAAGACTTCCTGAAAGGTCAATGCTTTATCAAGTATTTGTATGTCATGAAAATTATCCTTGATTTTGAAAGGTTAACTAGACATACCGATATTAAGGTGCAAATAACTAGAGGCGTGGATGACGAAGCCGTAACTTCAAGCTACGGCTTCGATATCCGATGATATCGTTCGATTACAAAAGCGACTAGTCAATATGAAATTAACTTATCTAAGGACGAGCATTAAGTACCTATGTAACTTTATTATCATTTACTCGTGAAGTTAAGTCCACTGAAAATTCATCTGATCACAGGCTTATATTTTCCGATGCGTATAAACGTCGCCTTTTCTCAAGAATATCAAAGATGGGTGACGTTCTAATATAATAGGATCTACCGATCGGTCGCTGTTAGTTTTCTTTTACATTTTATAATTCTTATCCCACAAGAAATCAATGAAAATCATCCGTGATCGTGCTGAGACTTTAGTGGAATAAAATAAAAATTCTTACCTGCACATCAAAACCAATGTCGAATATCACTTCAGCTATACACAGTTTCAAATATACCCACAACCGACAACCACACTTCTGAAAACCACTTTAATTACGAATCCCAATATGTCACTCCGATTTAGGCATGATTCTGGGTGGGTGTTTGAAAGCGGGACGGTTATTTTTTTAAATTTTTCGCGGCTCGGTGGCGTTTCGTATGCCGCACGTCGCGTAACGAAAGGCGTGTAGACGTAGATGGATCGCGGCGCTCACTGACGCGCGCCCGGTTCTCTAGCCGTTAGTCCCTCCTATAGAAAGTTACTTGTGGTTATTCCGGTGCTCCTACGGCCATCGTGTAGGCCTTCCAGGCAACGGGTGAGCCTCATCTGTTGCTTTTCTTTGACGCGCATATTAAAACTGCAGTTTCTTTCACGATCTCGCTCGTGGCGATGTAGTCGGTTCAAAAGCGTGAGATCAAGAAACATGCCACTTCGAAGGTGCGTGAACTTTGGTACAAATAACAATGGTTTGTTAGTAAATGTGTTAAGAAAATAAGTAAAATCGTCCAGATTCTAGACTATGAGAGATTAGAGAGATGATTTTCTACAGTCCAACCAACCCGTTAGAGTATAACGAAGTACTTATAATGATGTAAATTACTTTTTGGTTATGGCAACTTCAATGTATGCTAGCTCTCATTATGGTTTTTCGAGTCGGATGTAGGCCAGTGCCATGACTGCTGGATGTCTACAAATGTGACGATAGTTTACCCAATCAACTCGGTTTCACATCACCGAACGAAATGACACCCAAACCCTCAAACAGTATTCGCTGTAAATAAACCGCACTTGCGCCCAAACGGACATTAACTACTACCACTAGCTTTAAGGCGAGGTTTTACTCGATTTCGAAGTTTATAAGCTCAAAAAACCAATTTAAATATAAAATTATGAGTGATTTTTTTTGTTACAATTATTATTGATCATATATAAAACGATGGGGAGATAGAAACGCGATAAAAAATCACAAAGATAACACTAAATTGCATCATTACTTGTCATCTACTAAGAGATTCCATCATGAAACCACGTGAAAATTATACCAATAAATGGGGGTTTCTATAGGAAGCGATTGGGATATTACTCTTTGTAATTTCGTTATCACTTTTTCCAATAAATAAAAACTAGCAGTTCAATCGCTCGCGGCCATCTGCCAGTACCTTACTACAACTTGGCCTTAAGTTATGATTAATGAGCGGCCAGAAAGAAATACTGGCCGGTACAATGAATCATAGCCGGCCGATTTACATAAATACGCCTTGTTTTAGGTTTCGATACGCTGAAATGATAAACACGACGCAATTTGTAATGAAAAGAAAATTCGGTAGAAAGCCCTCGGGATTTGGCTGCTTAATGGAATTTGAGGCTAACTTAATTATTTAATCAGCCGGAAATAAATGAATAACAGTCGTAGAATCTCGCACGTTGTTCTGAAGAATGTCACTTGTCTTCGTAGTAGAAGTAACTATTTAATAGGATCTACCTAATAGCACATGACACTAGCAAAATACGTATAATTATTCATTATACTTGTTGTAAATAAACTAGTTACAGGAATCAAATGTAACTTCATGTTGTGTGATTTAATTGGCCAAATTCTACGTGTTATTTTGTCAAACGAAAGCTACGCGTAAATCATTGTGAGATATTGAACTTTTTTCCTTATAGGTAGGTACTACTCGTAGATCGCAAAAAAAGTATTGTGATAAAGTTATATGAGATACAAATGTCAATAAATAGTTGTATAATGTCATGTAATTTTATTAAATTGAGAAACGCCTGTTAGCAGGCCTTCGCCGGAATGGATCAGATAGGTATTTAATAATAGGCCTATTTAATTAGAATGAATTTAGCTTTGCATAATAGGTTTTTTTTCTTAAATAAATGGAGAAATCGCCATATCCGTATCCGTAAACTCGCCAGGCCTTCATGTGGCCTAACCGTTTTCTCACCCTGGTGGATCTGATTTATTCCATCAGAAACTCAATTTCGTCTTGACAATGGTTACCTATATCTTAATGCAATAAGTCGAGTCCCTTGAGTTAATGTCACGAAGTTTGTGACAGATTACAGATTATTCGGTTACAATAGAATAATAAGAGATTAAGAACCGTGCCGTTATATTCTATAATTGATTTTGGCAGTGCAACATGAATATTATTTTGTAATAGGTACTTTACCGGCTGGTACTAATCTGATATTACATAGGTAGGTACCTACTTAGGTCATTAAAAAAGATTAAAGACTATACTTTCCATGAATATTAAGCAAAGAAAATTAGGTAATGGATTTGTTCCTGTGGTAATTTCCGAGTTGTATACCAAGGTCTCACACAATCCCTTCTTTCGCCATGGATATATCTAACTATAGGTATGCAGTAGTCACAAACGCATACGCCTAAATGATAACAATATTGATTGATAATTACAATTATTGTAAGATCTTATTTAGAAAATTAGTAACGTAGAAAATAATAGATATATTTTGCCAACTTCATTTATAGCATGTATTCTGATTAGCATTAGGTATACTAGTATTTAATCAATCTATCAATAAGTTTTAATCAATCTCGTCGTAGAAGGCAAAAAGTTCAGCTCGCACTTTGCTTTTTCGTATTATTTTTCAAGTTTTTCTTGAGAGAGAGCGCACGATCGCCAGTTGAATAAAAAATCAGCCAAGAATATAGGAATGTGGATAGGGGGGTTCCGTCCTTATTTAGAAAGAGTTTTCATTCACCAAGTTAAAACACCTTTTTGTTCAAAATATTTCACTCCTAGATCACAATATATTGTAACGTAGACTTCAGCTCTTCGTTTTATTAAATTAAAATTCATCCTCTGCAAAAAATAGATGTTTTATGGTTTACATAATTATGTAATTCAGGGCATGGAACCTCCCCAAATGGCGTAGATTGATCCCTTCCATTTTAAAATAGTAAGCAGCTAGACTACGATAATGTAATGTTGTCTTTGCAAAATTGCAATCGAAACAAACCATGGCTCATGGTTGAAAAATCGATTTAACATAATAATTAAAAGTACCTACTTAGTCTTCTTAGGTTTTTGGATTTGGTGTCATGACCATAGAGTTAGCCGGCTCGGTTAGCTACATGCTGTACCAACAACTTGTTAAAAGTGTAGCTGTACCTAATATTTCACCCAGCGCAAGGATTAGAGGCTGAACAGATAACAGGTTTCTGAATCATTATCAGAAATGAATCTGAATCATTCTGAAATCATTATCAGATTTCAGAATCTTAGGGCGTTAGGTAGGTATTACCATTAGAAAACAGGGTTACATTACAAACAATACGACAGAAAATTCGCCTCTATTTGCGGAATTCTAATAAATACGAAGCAATTGAAGTGCATTTCTCGTCGGTCGGTATCAAGGCTGCTTGTTAGAGGTGGGCTGCTGCGTTTATTATAAGACCTTCGGGTAGATACCTACCAACATTTTTTATAGAAATATACCGCTGTTAGTTATTCTGTTTTGCTGTTCTCTGCTATAGTACGAGTATACTTAGCATTAAGTAGCTACACAGAGTTGGAAAATCGCGCCCAAGTATATTATTCAGTAAATTACGAAGCATTGTTCTCAGGATACAAATATCAGTGTTGTGCCACGCAAAAGTTAATTCCATTCAATTCAAGGGTTTAGCCATAATCTATGGCCATAATAATGATATGTACCTACTTATATATAAGTACCTAACAAGAACAATTCAGTATTTATGTTAGCAACTACAATAACAAAATAATAGATTTCAATTAACTACACTCAACAAACCATACTTATTGATAATATTAGATTATATTATGTAATTCGCGTAAACCAACCAAAAATTTAACGATAGATAGTATATAGTAGAAGTATACACGTGAACCTATTCAGCATCATATGAACTTAATATTACATTATATAAAAGAGCTTAGTGAAATAGCTTTTTCTTTACGATGTGTCGGTGCTGGGTAAAAGAAGTTCCACTCAAAGGATCGGAATATTAAAAATGTATAGGTTGTGTGCCTACCTTATTATGTAAACCGTTTATAAATCAGAATCAATGTAATTGTAAATTCTTGCTGGTGCAATATCATATTGCAAACGAAAATGAAATGGCCAGTTATTATTTCAATTATGTCAACCAAGGGTGATTAATATGGAATCAGTCACCTAGTGTTTCCGCGAAGTTTATTACAACCATTCCAAATAATATTGGTAAAATGTTTGTAGAGGAGATGTATCAACATCAAGACCAAAACCTTGCATTGTTGCAACACTTATAGGCAAGGATTTTTTAATTAATCGCCCTAGATATAAGCCTAAACCATAATCACCGTATTTATAACTTTGATTGTTGATCACTTCACAAAAACGGTAGAGTATAATTATAACAGTAGAGTAGGCAGGCACCTACATACTTAAACTAGTTAATATACTTAAGAAACCTACTGGTATAACGCATTAAGCATAACGTAGGTATTACTAGATAGAGGCCAAACTATAAGCAAGAACGAGTGGTACAGTATAGCTGATACTACAATTAACTTATAACCATGCTGAACCAATTAATTTCTACTTTCTAGCCACTCTGAACCCATGAATCCCCACCCACTCCCGGAACCAGTCGGTTGGGTATAGGTATAGGTAGATATTGACAAGACGGAGGGGCAGTCACTGGCTTCGTTGTAGATATGACTCCATGATTCAACATAGCATCCACCTTTGGTATTACCTAGACATAGACCGTAATGTGTATTTGAGAAATCTACTTACGAACCGAGTGAGGGGTTCTATTGCATATCGACTCACATTATTGTATATTCCGAGAAAAATCACATTTGTGACGTAGAGCTGAGATTGAGACGTAGGGGTTCTTTAGTACACCTCTTGTAGATTAGGTTACTGTTCCAAGATGTTCTTCTTGCTCGTATCGAGGATTCAACAGTAATTATTGTGTCTTTGACTGCGGTAATGCAGTCTAACATAGTGAATTATATACCTACTTATGAAAACGCCGCGCAGGGTTTCTGTTTGGAGCCTAATTCCAAGAAATCACAGAAACGCTGTATTCGAAGAATCTAGGTAGTAAAAAATGTGGGTAGAAATGTTGTATACGAAGAATGTAGGTACTTAGCTAAAATTTGTTTAGAAATGTAGAACCTACGCTTCTTGTAGCTCACCACGCTCAAAAATCCCACACAACCTTCCTATTTACGTCACCTATTTCCCACTTTGATTCCAAATCGATAGCTAAAGATTCCCCTTGGGAACATTTCGTAAAACTTGAAAGTGATAAGATATTTAGGGGGTGTTACAAGCGGATATAAAAAACCAATTGTGTCAAACGCACGAGTTGATAAGCTCGCGTAGGTTGTTTCCAATCGAATTTATCTATTGGAGTATGTGAGACGTGATGGGGTAGATATAGGATTATTTCGGGTAAAACCAAATAAGAAGTTTATAACGGGGGAGTGGTTTTTATTTCTAGACATAGTAGCGGCCCGCTCCGGCTTCGCACGGGTATCACTACGTTATTATACATAATATAAACCTTCCTCTTCAACCACTCTTATCTATTTAAGAAAACCGCATCAAAATCCGTTGCGTAGTTTTAAAGATTTAAGCATACATAGGGATGTAGGGGCAGAGAAAGCGACTTTGTTTTATACCTACTGTGTAGTGACTACACACACATAGTCAAAAGTAGGCAACATTTGAATACCTAAGAGATTCATATGCGAGTTTCTGATGTCGTCGTATACCTACACTTGCAGGAACTCGAATATAAACATCGACGGCACAGAATATTGATGCTGGTCCTCCTCTTGCTCCGTTACGGGGTACGGAGATAGGCTTTCAATCATTATTCAAATGTGATGTTGAAGTTAGTGACTGGGTTTAGTGAAATATAGGCATAGGTAAATGTGAGCTACATTTCTCATTCCCTTCCTCACTCTGAAAAGATAGATGTAGTGATATAGTATATACGTGTATATGGGGGTTTAGTGAAATGGTGACTTTAATCAATCTTAGCAATTTTTTATTAGATCACTAGAAATATAAGTGATCTACTGCCAATACGTGTAGACCTCTGGAAAATACTTTTAAAATAACTGACTTTATACTGGGTTCTGTAGGTAGGTAATCTCAAATTCCGTTATTCATAGAATAGAATAGGATAAAACCTCTTTGTCATTATCAAAAAGAAACAGTAGGTACAGAAAAACAAAAGACAACAAGCTAGAACATACCATTGGTATTAGAATGTGGTATTCGTTTGAAATAGATCCCTACAATGGGCGGCCTTATCGCTACCACATACCTACCTTCCTTCCTTACCTACCTTCGCATACCTTCCGTATCTATCAACAGAACTATTCGCACGCTGTCACCACAAAATATTGTAGGCTACCTAATGTCATCGTAAATCGACAGTCGTGCACAATTCCAATAATTGAACAACGGATAACCATCAAAATAGATAACATCATCCATACAATAATGGTCCACCCATACTGAGTAAAACAAAAGCTTGTGAAAATATCAATATCATCAAACTGAAGCAGCAGCTAATATTAGCACCAGCATAGTTCGTGGTAGAACTGTCGCGATATAACACTCGCTCCCAGGAGTCCTGTGACCTGATTCGCTGCACCCGATAGCTAACAAGCTATATACCAAAGGGTTATGTGGTAATAACATAGATAAGTCTTTATTTGTGTAAACAAGAACTCTCGCTGATATAATTTAGGCCTACTACCTACTCATAGGAGCTTTTTTGTATAATGAATGCACTATCAATAGCATGTTAATTAGTAGAATTTAAACGGGTCTAATTCGCGCACAAACTAAAATCAAATATATAATTTTGACATATACCTGGACGTTTTGGCCGAGTTACATCGACCGTGGTCACGAGAACATTCAATCAACTCGAATTACCCTTTTAAAAACTAATTAAAACATGTATTCAGTTCGCGAAACTTAAAGAACTTCTATCAATAGCAGTTAGTCCAAACTGCAACGTTGCTTTAACTGCAAACAATATAATAGAATCATATGAGTTTAACATTATAATGAGTGATGGCGGTTATTCAATACTTTGAATTCGATTGCAACCAAACTTGCGCACCTAATCGGGCCGCTGCACAGTGCACGCTGGTCTCTATACCATAGGACGCTGACTATCAGATAAACCACCTGTTCGAATGTTTTCTGTTGTATACTAAACTGAAGTCTTAATCTTATGTGTATGTGGCACTCAACTAACTGGCTTTCCTAAGAATTGTAGTGGATATGCTGGGAAATATAATTCACAGCATAATACTTCTAGTTTGTTGGAATAGCTATCGTGATAGTTGAGGCGGCCGAAGCCGCGGGGCGCCGCTATTTCATAAATCAAACAAGCCTATTTTATGGAGGTACCTCGAGATCCCAGGAGCCGGGCGACCTAATTCGCTGCACCAGATAGCTAATAGGTTATCTACGCCGGGTTATCAGATCAGTTCCCACTAAGGAATGCAGCCACGAGGATAATAAAAAAATACACTCAAATTGAGACCCTCCTCCTTTTTGGAATTTGGCTAATAAACATGGTGATAGCTGGTTCACTTTCAGAATGTTCTCAATTCAATTGTTTCTCAGTGTCACTGACCTTTATTATTTAGGTAAGTATACATAATTATGTATATTTATACGAAAACTATTTCGTAGTAATTTGTGACTCCAGGAGACAGGATGCAACCTATAAAATGTATATTATATTATAATCTAATGACTAATGTATACATAGGTACATAATAATACAAAAAATTAGAATTGTATGGATGGACCACCAGTAATATTTCTTTTCTATATGTGTACCTACTTAACATACGTAAATATATACAGTCGTTCCTTATTCCCTTTAGGTATACAAGCATTGTTATATACCTAACCTACGTATTACCAAGCACTAACTGCAGCATGGGCTGACCGTAATCGCTCTAGTGTTGGGCCTGGCTGTAAGTTACGAGGGTCATCGGCCCATAAACAAATACTCACAATCGGAGCGAATACCTGTACCTACATCACACAAATCTTTGCCACCTATGGCAATCGAGCCCGCAACCTAACGCTTCTCAGTCGGATACGATACAGACGTCACGACTTTGGACACCCAGAGGCCAGCTATGATCGTACTGGGTTAGAATTTGTCGCAAACACCATTTCATTGGCAAACTACAATAGGCTCGCCCACGCGATGGATCGGATGTGCTTCGTTAAGGTTAAACGTTTTCCATACAAACTTTGCTAGACCATTTTTCCTGTTGTGATTTTAAACTCGTCGCAAAATAAATAATATTACAATTGAAAAGCCTTGTAGTATTTTAGCCTATTGAATTGAAATCCAAATTGTAATTCTTATTTGGTTGAACTTCAAGCGATGTTTTCAGTCTACTCTTTCATGACACTTTTTAGTGTCATATTTATTAGTGTCCTATTGATTGAGAAATTAAACATATTGTTGGTGGGACACGCAACATACCTATGGATAAACTTGTTTTTCCCTTCGCTCTATTTTCGTAAAAGCGCCAAGCCTGACTAATCTACAAGAATCTACGTACGTCAAATAAAAACTGCGTAGGAAGGCCATGATTTCATACTTTACGTCAGAATAAATTTTCCTACTTCCTTTAGAACGCGATCACGACAGACCATTACAGAATTTACGAGGATATTTTATGTCACACCATAAATTCTACAATAAAACACACACAGTAAACTACTACATTTTATTGCATCCAACAAGTTATTCTTAAGCAGGATCCTTAACTCAATCTTAACTAAAACATAATGGCTAAAACATTTCATATCTTTCGTTTCATGTCAGATACAAAAATATTGTATATCTTATAAACAACCGAAAATGCACACATACCATCGTGATATACTAAATGAAAAGTAAATTAACGCACTCATGTACACTCTGTATCAATGTCCTAAGTACCAAATGCTGGTATTCTTGTTAATAATGTTCACAAGCCAGTGGCGTTTCCGCTCGCAATATCAAGCCGCGCGACATACAGACCACCGTCTGCTTGGAAGCCTGAAACAAATAAACCGAGGTTACACGACAATAGTTTATTTGAGCACTACCACAATTTTTTTTTTTGGTGTCCCATGATTTATTTGTGGTTTAATCCAGTGTTAGTCAAATGGATGCATAGTGGATCTTTTGAACGCATTCGAGCACCAGCCCGATAAAAAAATTAATAATCATACAACTTTTTGTAAAATAATGGGTAATGAATACCATCACCAAGAATATTAATCATACGTAATTTTAACTTGTATAGAACTTGTCGAATCACATGCCATTTTACTTAGGTGGACTTTGATACCGTATTTTACCTCTGCACCGCAATGGACTGGCCCATTTTCATAGGACACTAAGTCACAGTAGAAATAAGAATTCCACTTACTTCTTCTACTGTTAGATGTGACCAGACATCCCCTATGGTATTATTGCAGATGATAAAATATATACCTACAACAAAATATAAACTTACCAGAAAAGCCTTAAGTATCACTCTTCCAAAGCTTGATGGTCTTGTCCATTTCGAGGGCTGCCGATGCGATGATGTTCTCGGTGGGGTGGCAAGCGGTGCACAGAACGGTGTCTGTGTGTCCCGAGAGCCTCTGGACTATCTCTTTCGATTGGAGATTCCAGATGTATACGAGGTTGTCTTCCGAGCCTGACACTATCCACTGTGAATGGTAAAACAATTTAGAATATAATTATATATGTTCTATGATGTGTGATAATGGACTTCCTTACTGGTAGGTACACACTCTGGACTATGGAAAGAAATTTAGCGATGAAATCTTGATGACTTCACACACAGCTCAATTTCTGTTACAACTTCTAATAGAGTTACGACGTTTTTGCATATTATTGTTATCCGGAAAGTGACCTTATTATTAAGAATATTGAGTTGACCTTTGTAAATACAAAATAAAGTCAATTTCTGCATGTTCATAGGCTGGAGGTTAGGTATCAGGGTTTTATGTCTATCAACTATAGAACCACGTAATCGCTGCAAAGTAGTCCTTATTGACAGGTTTTGTATAAAAAAATACTGAGATGGTAGTGTGAGGCACTACCATCTCAGTATTTTTTTCCGTATCTGATTCCGTAAAGCGCTTGATTTCATTCTGGTGCTGTTACTTTGAGACTGTTACTAGTTACTATTGCACCTACTTAGTTTATAAAACTCATGCTATCAATATTTCAAGTTATCGCACGGCACAACATTAAAAACATGAAGGAATATTAAAGATCATACCTTTCCACCGGTAACACTGAAGTTGGCAAAAATGCAATACTTTTCGTTCTTATGTCCCGTATATGTCTTTAGGCATTTGCCTCTGCTGTAGTCCCACAGCTTCAGTGTGTTGTCTAGCGTCGCAGCGAGGATGTATTTGCCATTGGGTGAGAACTTGACGAAGGAGACGGGCGGGTTGTCGTCGTCTATGAGCGTTTTTAGACATTGGCCTGACGCCGTGTCCCAGATTCGACTGAGAAAGATGACATTAAATTATTAGTCTCGTTGTATAAGTGGGTGATGAGGGAACCTTAGGTACTCAAACCCACGGAAGAGAGAGAACACTCAAATGTCATACAAAATCCCGATCATGCTATCTCGCTTTAATTGAGTGACCCCTTCTTCTAGGGTGTTAATATAGGTATGCTGTGTCTTAGGTATCTGCTCTGAGGCTGTGCATTATCTCATTAGGATCGGCTGAGCACGAAACTTTTAACTACATTAACGCAGCAGAATTAACACAATATTATATTATCTGAACCAAAAACTAAGCACAGCGGCAATGACAACTTGCATGACATAAAGTAGTATTCTTCACTCTATCTGTGTGTGATGAGTTTTTTTAATCAGTGATCAGCTCATGATCCGTAATCAGATTTGGTGTGTAATCTTTAGATTTTGTTTGGGTTAGACTCCTTTGAGCCATACCAAATACTTTATTTCAGAAACCATTCCACTTTTAGTTCATTCATTAAGCTCCAGTTCGGGTGTATATTTATTATTTCTAAGTGTTTGATGGTATTCCTTTCAGTTAGGAGACTTGGCCAATATATTAGTAGTAGAGTTAAAATGTGTGTAGTTTTAAGAGGGCATCCTTACTCACCATAATCCATCATAACTTGATGATACAATGAGGCTTCCATCTCTGTTGAAGTGTACGGCTGATACTGGATCCGAGTGTGCAGGTAGTGTCTTCAAACATTTGCCTGGAATAAACAAAAGCACAACACTCACAACTTTATAGAGCATCGTTTGTTCAAGTTATTTAGAATTGTTGCGACCACGCGACAATGCTACGCGTTTTTGCTGCACAACCACCTCTTTTTAGGTCATAATAATAATATTATAATTCAGCCTGTACTGTCCCACTGCTGGGAAAAGGCCTCCCCTCAGTTTCGTGGGGAGAATGCCATTATTGAATATCCATTAATGAATCCTACTGCTCGCGTTTGAACGGAACTCAAAATGGATTTCACTAATCTCGCAACACTTAATTCGAAAGATTTTTTTTACGATAGGGGCGCGTTTCTGGTATCATTTGTGCAATGTGACCGTATTCCGCGATGGGCCCGTTCCACTCGTTTTCGAGAGACTGCAGAATTCTGCGGGATTGTTGACCTTTCGACTATGAATTCTACTGTTAGGTTGCTATCAGCCTAACAGTAGAATTCATAGTCGAAACCTATGGTTAACGAAACCTATGGTTAATCGAAACCTATGGATACCCTATGGTCATTCCCGGTCAATTACAACCCCAATCGCCAACACTGTTGACGATCCGGAAAAGAAGATTGCGTTCGTTCAGTCCTGACCAACGGAACTTTTTATTAGCCGCTCGATAATCCACGGAATCGTTAATGTCGCAAAAATATGTCTTAACATAATGACAGTACAATCTTGTGTAAGATTCATATATATATATAATATAAACAAAAAATGCCGTTCCTTTACCTGTTCTAACATCCCATATCCGCACACTCTCGTCGAAACTGCCGGAAACAATAAGATTGCTCTGTGGGTTGAAATTACAGCAAAACACGTAATTGCTGTGGCCCTTTAGCGTCTTCAAACACTTGCCCGAGCTGAGTTCCCAAACCTGAAAATTAAACAAAACTACATTAAATAAGATCATTATTTTCTACTTTCTACATTGTATGTAGGTATTACATATGTAGTGAGAAATCACGAAAGAGAGACAAAAATAGTTTAATAGTCTATTGTAAACATGTATGTACACATATTTAAAGAGATAATTAAAGTAACTGTAAACACTTAACTTTCTCTTTTTGTTTACAATCTTACATTACTTTACTGAAATCAGCCATTCCTAATTATTACCAAATTTTTTAGCCTATGTACTAAATTAGATTTTATTAATCCAGTAATGTAATTTCTATAATTAATTAATTTTCAGTGTTGTATTTCCTACTGTACCTACTCAGACATACCAATTAACTTTTAGTATTAATTGATTAATTAACTGTGGTGGTTGTATGTTTCTGACTGCAACCTATAGGCTTGTAAATGAATATTAAATATAAATATATAAATGTAAAAAGATAAAATCACAAAAATAACCTAATAAAAGTTAAAAGCTTTGTTACCAAAAACACAAAAATCTAAATATCCATCATCAAACCTCTAGTCTAAAAATTTTGCTTATCTTATCTCAGACGATAAGGACTGCAAGCGTGGGAAGTTGTTTACTGATACAGATTCCTTTACTTAAACAAACAGTGATAGGCTCAAGCTAAGTTCAGCTAAAGTTCAAGTTAGAAAGAGAACAAACAAGTAGAACACAATCTGGAATGTGAAAACGAAAGTGAATCTGGTACATATACTTGCTAACAACACACCGCATATAATGAAAATGCTATTAATTGACTGGGATTGTGCAATAACCCACAATAAGCCTTGGTCTCTGATAATAAGACCCGATGAAGTCAGCCTTTGAGCTTACCAGTTGAAACCGGTACCAAAAGTACAGATTCAGTACATGTTTAGTTTGTTACATGTTTACCGGAACTTAGCAGTTCTGGTACCTAGGTACAGGTTCCAGACTGGTACCTGTACCGGAACCGCTAAGCGGTACTCAAATCAGGTACCCGCGGCGTATGAGAGCGACGAGCCACGATACATTTTTACTATAACTGATTTCTCAAGTCAACATTTTGTTTCGTATCAGCTAGAAAGTATAGTAAGTATAAGTAACCCATGGTACAGGTTCTCATAAAATAACGGTACTACGCGCCCTGCGACCAGGTGAACCACCCACATAACATCTTCAGTTGTTTTAAAAAAAATGGTGCAAAATATACTTAGAAAACAAGTTAATATATCAAATGTCAGATAAATTGACATTCTCTAAAACTGAGCTTATACTCGAACATAAACATAAACGTTGGCAGTTCCTCACCTTCAAAGTTTTGTCATCACTGGCGCTCACAATTAGTCTGCTATCCGAGGACCACGCCACATCACTGATCCCCATCTTGTGTCCCGATATAGTCTTCTCAAACTTGCCATCATAAGCGCCCCATACCTTAATAAGTTTGTCAGCGGCTGTAAATACGTAAAAACTATACATTAGTCATTAATTCCATCTTTGTTTCCTAACTGTTATACTGAACATCACTAGCTGCTCCCACTGACTTCTGCAGCAGATGAAAAGTTCTCCCAGTATCTAATAACATCAATATTCATTCAGCCCTAAATGTGAGTGACAACAAACACAAATACACATATACTTTCACATTTATAATACTATGATATGATGTTAATCTATGTATAATCTATGTATGATTATCAATAGCCTAGTGCAACTTGTTCAATCCCTAGTGCTTCCTACTAGCTATTCTATTTTTATCTCCATACCTGTCGAATGTTTCAGCTGAATAACAACTTACAGCTATGTTACTTCATAAGCTCTATAATTAATTGAAGGGTTATTTTTTAATCAAAGTAGCATAGAAAAGCAAGAATTCTTTATTGTACACCAGTAATAAAAATACAAGACATACATACATACATATGGAACAAAAAAAATACAATAATAATTTACAAAATATTACGTAAACATATATGATATTACATATTATACACAACAGTTACAGAATGTGTTGAACATTATATTGGAACATTTGTGAGCAACTAAATAGTGAATCTTTAACAAGCTGCCATGAAGCAGTGTTGCTATGCAAGCACTTAGCTACACAATGTAAATGAATTAATTAAGTTGAGGCCACAACTTTGATACAAAAAGTATGAACAAAGTGGCCTTGAACAGTTACCTACATCAATATTGTCCTATGAGCTTATCTGTTTTAAGGAGAACACTAAATAATACATGATAGGATAATGTAATTTTCTGAATTTATATATTTTTCACCTATTTTTTGTGGCTTATCATTATCAGGAATGAGGTTTAGAATGATTGCAAAAAAAAAGCAAACAAAACAACTGAATTTATATTAATTCCTTGGTAATTATAATCATATACCCTAAAATACTATCCTCGCTACATAACACTATAATTTATGCCTATGTAAGTGAGCAGCTTTCCCCACTTGCATACCAATGATATATTCTCTTGATTGATACCCTGATGAGTCATCATTCACTGACACTATAGTAAAAGATAATACATACAAATCTCATTACAAATTCTAAGGAAATCTACCTAAAACCAGTTTTCCAAGTCTTGTTGCTAGGCGGCTGTGATATGATGTGCAATTAAACTTATCTATCAATCTGGGTCAACCACTTATGTTAAGAAAAAAATGTCGTATCTGTGGACTACTGTTCCTATAGAACTTTCTATAAATTGATTCAATACATTTGTAAATCTTGCCATAACAACTACCTACACATGTATTATCAACCCTTTTGCGGCTAATTGATCCGTACAGACCAGGCTTTTAATCCTTGTCTAAATAAATAACTTTAAATTTGGGACTGTTTCCCTACCTGTATATTATTTTTTGTTTTCTTGAAATCTGCCAACATAGAAGTTCTTAAACTTTCGCGAACAGGAAACATATTAACTAGCTAAAAACGGGTCTAATTCGCGCACAAACAAATATCAAAATATATATTTTTGACATACCTCGACGTTTCGACCGAGTTACATCGGCCGTGGTCACGAGAAGAGGTATGTCAAAATTATATATTTTGATATTTGTTTGTGCGCGAATTAGACCCGTTTTTAGCTAGTTAATCTGCCAACATATTCGGAAAAAATTGATTTAAGAATTTATTGAATTTTTGTTACTGGCTATATTTGGCTCTAACATAATATATTTGTTTTTAAAATTATGTCTTTGGTATGGGTAATGTATTCCTACTTTATTCTAAGAATACAACACACCTGAATAATTCCTGGTTGTATGGAAGTTTATCTAATTACTTATCAAATTCAGTAAATATTCTTCATTATAAATTTTAATACAACATTGTTATTTTTCAAATAGTGTGATAAATAGGTATATTTTGGGCATCTCTATAATAGGTTGTTTTATTTTTATAATCAGGTTAGGATCAAGCAAACATCAATAATAATAGGTAATGTTAATGTACATACAACCAATGATTTAAATCAGTCCAATGAGATAATTATATGTACCTATTTAGCACTATAACATACAAACAAACATATGAACTGGTCATATTGAAAATGTAGAGTATTTTTTCTTTGGTTATAACATACAACATTCAAATGATTTACACAGTTTAACACCTTACCAAATTCATTAATTTCATGGATTACTTATATGTATTTTGGCCTTGGCTTGCAATAATATTTGTTGCAAGAAAACTTTGTACTATGTTACAGATATTGCTAGCAACTGGTGACATGGGGCACGAAGAAAATGTTTTTTTTTTAATAAAAAAAATATTAACTAAACTTCCTTCAACTCTCGATTTCTGGCTGTTGTGGATGTGCCACACCTTTTTCTCCTAAGACCATTTACTTTTATTTGAGCCCGACTGTGTTTGTGGGTTCAATTATTATTGTGAAATCTTGTAGAGCCTCTTTATTATTCTATGAGTCAAGAATAAAAATTCCAAGTCAGCACTAAATAGTTTTGGTCCATACTACAGTTAATTCACCTTTACGGTCAAATAATAAGGTTCAAATTGGTTCCACAGCTGCAAGTCCCAGTTTAACTTGAACCAGAGCCAAATTCATTACAACAATTCAATTTCCTAATGAAATTCTGGTGAAATAGTCATGCAGATGAATGTACCTACTTTCAGTTTTTGTTTATGTAGATTTTGCATAAAATGTTCAACAGATAAATAACGAATAAGTATAAGTATAAATAAATGAACAAACCTAATGCACTTGGACAGTATACTTACAGGAGCTAGCTAGCCATTCTCCATTTGGACTGAACTTTACAGATGACACGGCCTTCGTGTGCCCAGCGAGGGTGAATTTGAGGGTGTAATTCGGCTTCTGCAAACCGATGGCAATATTAGCGCCAAATCGCACGTGCTCGCGCAAAGTTGAAGTTACATAAACATGTGCCGCCCGCCAGACTGACGCAAACCAACGAAATACCATGAAAGCGTTGAACTTACCGCCGCTGAAGACTTGTTTGCCTGTGGGGCGGCTTGTGAGAGCGAATTTGGGCCAGATAGAGTGGAGGAAGGACCCCCGTGTGTTTGGTGTGCTGCGGTATGGCCTGGGCCGGGACCTAGCGGCACCATGTTTCAACTTTCGACGCACTACACGATAACTTCTGTTCGTCACCCAACACAGTCACTAATAGGCACAGAAAAACAATGTAAGTCACACTGAGGAACCGGTAATTCACGTAACTTTGCAACCGCTCGCGGTTTTTCATAAACTCCAACGTAGATTTTCAAAGAATATTCCAAATCCGGGCGTCCCAATGCGTGCATTTCGCGAGATGACAGAACTGCCAACATTATGACGTAAAAGCCCTCCCGCGTTCCTCCTCCCATCTGAAGTTATCTATGGTTTGTACAGTTCGCAAAATAATATTTCCAAAAAGTCATGGTACTTTTTGGAAATATGATTTCTCAAAACATACATATAATTATTTTAGAAATTGTAACAATAAATTCTTACACTACGTAATAAGTATCAGAAATACCGCACATTTTTTGAAAAATATATTTTTAGAAAATTAGATTTTAGTAGAAAAATTAAGTTGGCCATTGGCATCATCTTTTACTAAGGTTCGATTTGTGTTTGACCTCTTTGACATTACCAAGGTCGCAGTTGTCACTTTTCGTCTTTTCACCGGCTGTGTTCCTGTGGTCTCTGCTCTGAAAATTATAGTTTTTGGATCAGAAGTAGCATAATTAATATACGAAAATGGCTCTGAACAAGCTTAGCATTGATGCGCTCAACTTATCAGGCAAACGAGTGTTGATGAGGTCAGTTTTCTCGCCGCAGTAACGCTCAGAAATTCATAATTGTATCATCGATATATATTTGTGTTTGATAACGTATCTGGTGCATTTCAGAGTTGACTTCAATGTGCCTCTGAAAGAGGGTGTCATTACCAACAACCAGCGCATTGTGGCTGCTTTGGACTCCGTCAAATATGCACTTGATAAGGGTGCCAAGTCGGTTGTCCTTATGTCTCATTTGGGCAGGCCCGACGGCCAGACAAACCTCAAGTACACCCTGAAGCCTGTCGCTGAAGAGCTAAAGAAGCTTCTCAACAGGTAAACATACTTCTTGTGCAGTTATATTTACATATTTTTATCATTTACTTTATTGGTAGATAATATTATTATATTATATGTACGTACAATATGTGCATACATTAATTAATTCTACACTATTCTACAGAGACATAACCTTCCTGGCTGACTGCGTCGGAGCCGAAGTAGAAGGAGCATGTGCAGATCCACCAGTAGGCTCTGTCATTCTGTTGGAGAACCTTCGATTCCATGTTGAAGAGGAAGGCAAGGGTTTGGATGCCAGTGGAGCCAAGGTCAAGGCTGATCCTGAGAAGGTCAAGGCATTTAGAGCCAGCTTGCGGAAGCTTGGTGATCTTTACATCAATGATGCTTTTGGTAAGAGCACCTCTATAATATTGATGGCATATTCAGCTCAAAAAGGACAAAATAAAATAAAACACCACTGGCTTGTTTTAAAAAATAACTTGCTTTATTCCATTTTTTTTCCTGCATAACAGGCACAGCGCACAGAGCACATAGCTCAATGATGGGAGAAGGTTTTGAGCAGCGGGCGAGCGGTTTCTTGCTGAAGAAGGAACTTCAATACTTCGCCAAAGCCCTGCATGAACCAGAAAGGTAAATTTTTAATGGCAATTACAGTTACAATTGGCTGACATATAAATTATTTTTTCTTACATAGCTCTGAAGGCTGAGTTATAAATTCCTTTCAATCCTAGATTCCTTTACGTACTTAGTTTGGTATATTATGGTTTTAATAATCCTACCTAAACTGTCTCAAGATCAATCCTGGTGTTTCTAGGCCATTCCTTGCCATCCTCGGTGGAGCTAAAGTCGCCGACAAAATCCAATTGATAGAGAATCTGTTGGACAAAGTTAACGAGATGATCATTGGTGGGGGCATGGCTTACACTTTCTTGAAGGAAAGTCAGGGTATGGCTGTAAGTAACTTGCTATTTATGTTACTCAGTGGTTTTAGTTAAAATAAAACAAAAAAATCAAGTAAATCCTACTATTTATTATAAAGTTGAAAGTTAGTAAGTGTCTTTGTATGTTTGTTACTTCATCATGCTGAAACGGCTAGACCAATCTTGATAAAATTTGGTATGGAGGTAACTAACATCCTGGACTAACACATTAAACATCTGCTAACAGGTTGCAGCTAGTACTACATAAGTAAAAAATAAAATGTCTCTATTATTTCAGATTGGCAACTCCCTTTACGATGCTGAGGGTGCCAAAATTGTTGTCAAGCTCTTGGAAAAAGCAGCCAAGAACAATGTGAAGGTGCACCTTCCAGTCGACTTTGTCACAGCTGACAAGTTTGATGAAAACGCCCAGGTTAAGCATATTTATAATAAACGCATAAAGACCACAACTAAAATAGGTAGTTAAAAACTTAAAACTTTAACACATAAAGAACATTTTGTGGTTTTGACCCACATCTGCAGCCAAGTATTTTAGTGGTTTATTGTCAGCTGCCTGACTGACTATACTATGTGTAATAATAATATTTTAAAGAGTCTTACGGACATATTAACTGTAGTGTAAAACAACAGATGGTACAAATAAAACAACAAATAAGACCTCAAGGGTGATTACCATTTTTTTTTCAAAATTATCCCATGTTCACCATTTGAGATAATTTGTAGGTACTTTAAAGTATGTCATACTTTTTATTATAGGTTGGCATCGCTGATGTTGCATCTGGGATCCCCGACGGGTGGATGGGTCTTGACGTTGGACCTAAATCTAGGGAACTCTTCACGGAACCTATTTTGAGGGCTAAGGTCATTGTGTGGAATGGGTATGTAGTATTAATATATTATATTTCTTTGCTCCTTTTTGTCCAATGTTTCCAGTGAAATAATTGGCCTGGGGTCTTAAAATGCCTTGGGTAAACCATCTCTTGAACTGGCTGGTGATCATTTTTTAAAAAAGAAAACAAATATTCAAAATGTCATATGCTGGGTTGCAATGCCTCAGGATGGAGTCAATTAAGATTCTGCATCTCAAGCTCTGGGTAGAGCTTGCCATCATCCGAATAACGTGTTATCAATGTGCTTGATAAATAGATGCAAAGTACTGTAAAATTTACATTTCTTCCTCAGACCAGCCGGAGTGTTTGAGTTTGAGAAGTTCGCTGGCGGCACCCGCACCCTCATGGACAATGTCGTTAAGGCCACATCTAACGGAACCATCACCATTATTGGTAACTATACTGTACTAGTTGCAAGTTTAATGGCACATGCAAGGTGCATACAATTCAGAAATTATTATGGGCACTCAGAAAAAATAGTAAGAGCATTCCAAGATATGTTCTCATTCTCAGTACATTTGTAGTGTATACACACGTTCCAAAAAGGCATGTTGATACAAAATTCATCTGGAATCTTTTATTCGTTACATACAAACCAACACGCTGACAGCCTCTGTGGCTGCCGGCTGTGATGAGCCGGCTTCGTAGTGCGAGATAACGGGTTCCCATACATTTGTGTGAAACACAGGTTTTTGATCTGAATCTAATTGTTTGTGTGCCCATGATCCTTGTAGTTTCTGATTCCCTTCATACAAGGAATCAGGGGTCAGAATATTATGCAAGTGCTGATGACACGTGGATTATTAAAAAGGCTAATATGCGCCGTCAGGTCATCTTGAAAAACAGCCACTGTTTGTCGAAGCTCCAAAGAGATCTGTTTGGGAATGATGACTGATGTCTTATTTCTTAGGTGGTGGTGACACTGCCACTTGCTGCGCCAAGTGGGGCACTGAGGATAAGGTCTCCCATGTGTCCACCGGCGGCGGCGCCTCTCTTGAACTCCTTGAAGGTAAGTCTATTCATACATACATACATACATACATACATACATACATACATACATACATACATACATATACATACATACATATACATACATACATACATACATACATATACATACATACATACATACATACATACATAGATACATACATACATACATACATTCATACATTCATACATACATGCATACATGTATACATACATACATACACATATACACACATACATACAGTCAGGCCTTTTTCCCGTTGGGGTAGGCAGAGACTACATCTTTCCACCTGCTACGATGCTGACACACCTCTTTCGCTTCTTCTACTTTCATAGAAAACTATTTAGTTAATTTGCTAACTTTTCCGACACCACTTTATATCGTGACTAGAAGCACCTCGCGGGTTTACCCGCGTTAACTACTATCCCGCGGGAACCATTAATTTTTACGGGATAAAAGGTAGCCTATGTGTACCGGGGATAGCATAGCTTCCCAACAGTGAAAGAATTTTTCAAATCGGTTCAGTAGTTTCGGAGCCTATTCATTACAACCAAAGAAACAAAGTTTTCCTCTTTATAATATTAGTGTAGATAGGAAGTACCGTATGTCCTTCCCCAACTATGTACATACCCAATAGATTTAAATATTTATTAGTTACCACATAGCACTGCTATATATATTTCTATTTGCAGGTAAAGTGCTGCCTGGCGTAGCTGCCTTATCCGACGCATAAACTCGTTGACAATATAGTATTTAATATGTATATGTAAGTAAAATATTATACATCGTAGGAATATCTACGTAGCTTCCTATAGTAGTGTAAGTATAATTTGAGATCAAAAAAAACTATGTTCAAAGTGAGATGTGTGAATAGTTTTAGAAATGTTCATTTGTATCGAATATTTAATTTATTAAGGCGTACATTGAAATATAATACGTTGATGTTATATTATGTAGTTTTATTTAACATCCTAAACTGAGATAAACTAACATAGATAGATCTGTTGGGAAATAAGGCCGCTCATTACACCTTTGCTTGTGCCTTTTTTTGGTGTTTTACTTATAATTATACTTATCTCTCTTATCTTCGATCCTAGTACATCTACTAGCTAGTTTGTTTCTCAATGTACCTACCGTTTTAGTAATAGTTTATGGTGTCGAACAGTATGGCGAGCACGAACCTCTATCGAAAAAGTATTCGATAGTTTAATGTCAAATTGGTTTTAGATTTGATCAGTGCCTTGCAATATCGACAAGATGCGTACGCGAGTTACCTTGATCGATACCTACGTTAACGATACAAACCGGTAAAATTTTCGTGCTTGCCCTATTGTAGGAGTACTGATCCAATCTAAAACAAATTTGATAGTTAACGTATGGAATACTTTCTTGATAGAGGTTCCTGATCACTATCCTACAGGGCACCAAATATGCATCCGCGCCCGCATGCGGCCAACGGGTAATTTTTTAGCCCACAGAGATTTGGGCATACGGACAACAAAATACAGGTGTAAACTTCCACCGCACGCGATATAAAATAATCTGAAATATAACTCGTAATAACGTTTCGGTACATTTTACAACCTCAATCTAAATTCATATCGTCACATAAAGCGAGCCCTTTCATTCCAGTCCATTACCTCAGCTCTTTTAACCTTTAGAAATTAATTTTCTTATTCAAATATTGTCCTTTAGACTTGGCCGTGTCACCTTTGTCCCTACTCCCTCGCGTCTGAGCTTCGTTATAAATGTAATCTCCCATCTTTATTTGAAGATATGAACTAAAATGTAATTGTAAAAATATTTCTGTAGATGTAGATAGTTATTATCGTGGCACTAGAATAGAGCCTTGTGGAAGTTCACATTCAAGAGTAGTACCTACCTATCTCATTATTTGTCTTACTTTCCCAAAAACAATCTTAGAAGGAAACAATACCAATATTGTTTTAAGGAAGCAAATATCATCCCAGAAGGAAAAGTAATCTACCAAGTGTTTACTCGAAAACCCCGGATTCATAACTATAGGCCCTCTGCCCATTGACCCGTCATAATGTGAAACGGGGGAAAGGTTCATACGCTCATTCCCTTTTGATTTGTAAATATCAACTCTGCTGTAAACCAATGTGAACCTTATTGACATTCTGCGAGGCAGGTAGACAATTTTCTATGTCTCTTCAATGAACTTCTACTCCGACTGAACAAGTTATAAGTATAATCTGTACTTTATTACAATCGCGTTAGATATGATTTCTTAAATCAAATGATGTGGCGGACCTACACCTGTAGGAAAAGGTGTGCTATCGATCGCCGCTTCGCGCAAGCGTCAATTGACGTGTTGCCCCAAAAAGTGCGCGATGCACTTCAACCATCACAAGTTTTCATGGAACATCAAAATGGTCGTCATGAATGGATACGGTCACGTCAAGATCATTGCCCCATAATGCCCCGAGAAGGCTTAGAAAAGTATGACTTTTCTTTACCAAAAACAGGTGCATGAACTTTGGCACATTTGGCGAGGTTTCGCGCATGCCCAATAGAAACCCCAAAGCTAGACATAAGAAAAACAATATATCGTAAACCCCCAGTGATGTAAAGGATATCGTCGCCGCCGGTAACCCGGCAGGCCTATAACCATGTTTAGTTGAACGAATAGTCTTAGAAATACTATACGACTAGTTTAGGCTGATGTTTTATGTCAATTTATTGTTCTAGTGCATAACATAATCGATTTTATGTAGTTGAATCTAGTTGTTTAGAAATATCGTCATCTGATAAAAGGTAAGTGGTTGATGGTGCTTGTTATCTGTTTGCTTTTGTTTTATTATTCTTTCTCTAACAAGATAAACTCGTCTTGAATTTTGATTAGAATCTTTATGTAGATTGTACATATTCCAATATTCAACGCATGCATTGTATTAAGTATACCATATTATTATGTGGAATCTATGTGCCTATATTTATTGTTTAGCTAACTTTGTTTCATATAGATTATGAGTTGTTATTAGCAGTAGATTTAGTGTTACTTTCTTGACGCAAGTTCATTGTAATAATCGTTTGCAATTGACTAAAAGCTGCTATTGCCGTCTTTAATGGTATGAGTGCAGCGGTAGTGAGAAAGTTACCGAGTAATTGCATGACTTGCGGGCAATCTACTTTGGCATGACCACACGCTTGAAAGAAATTAATGAAAAAGCTTTTCAATGTCAACAATTATCACATCGAAGTACTTGTTACTACAATGTAGAGCTACACAATAAGAAGAAAGAGCTTATAAGAAGCCACCAATAGTAAATAAGGAGTATAAATAATCAGCCAAGTGCCTAACAAATAAAAAAAATATATAAGATTTATTTAGCAAGGGAATTTAAAACAACCGTTTTCCAATGGATTAATATTTATCGAATAAAGTAGGCAAACATATTACCTTTATTACTACAACAAACTAAACAGTAATAACAATAATTCAGCCTGTAACTGTCCCACTGCTGGGCAAAGGCCTCCCCTCACTATCGTGAGGAGGGTTAGGCCATAATCCACCACGGGGGCCTAGTCCGGGTTGGTGGATAACATGCCTCCGAATTAATTCTCGGGCATGCTGGTTTCCTCACGATGTTTTCCTTCACCGAAAAGCGAGTGATAATTACGTACATATGTTTTAACAAGAAACACATTGGTACGTGCCCGCACTGGGATTTGAACTCGCCACCTCCGTTTTCGAAGGCGGACGTTCGCCCACTAGGCTACCACCGCTCCAAACAGTAATAATACTTAACTAAACTTAATCTAATAAGCCGCTACCAATTGGCAACATGCCCAAAATGCTAGTTGCAATGGCAGGTTAATCTATGTCGATTTCTTTATTGGTTAATCTTTGTCCGGAATTAAGGCCTAATATAACTTCAAATAATACTATGTACCTACTTATACAGAAGCTTTTATTCCTGCATATTGAAAACGGTAGCAATCAGTAGTGATAACAGACAGACAAGTTCCGTTCGCATTTTCAATCCTGTATTCTTCTCGGCTATTCAGCAAAGCAATCAACCTGTTGGTAGACTCCTAGGTCTGTATCGGAATTCGATATGAGAGTAGCAAATACTTCGTTTTAATTTCCAACTTTAGGTACCTATCTATTTGAAAAATATATTTATATATTTTTTAAACGTAGCCCCACACTAGGATTGCTCCTGTATCGTGGGTAACGCTTACAGACGTATAATTTCACATACACATCACACCCAGACCAGAAACAAATATTTGTGGATCGCACAAATATTTGTTCCAGGCGGGAATCGAACCCGCGACCCCAAGCACAGCAGTCTGATTGCTCGGCCACTATGCCAAACGAGCCGTCAAATGCTTATAATGTTTGTCGCCGTAACGTGTATTAGGACTATAATTTGAATCTAGCGTAGTATTTATTCCCTCTCTGTAGGGTAGGTATCACTCATTTTTGCCATGATTCTGACTAACTACTATAGCTACCTACACAAAAAAAAAACTCTATCAAGAACAAAAATTTTAATTGCTTATTAATATTCTTCTAAATAAATGAATCATGCTAACGTTTGAAATTATCAATATTCCAAAACTCGGATCTCAATATTAAATGTCGCTAAATTTCTATAACAATCAGAATCACAATTAAATCATTATATTTCTACTAAACAATTCATATTAGGTATAACAACAATTTAAGACTTAGGTACAGCAAATCGCAAACTATAGTTGAAAATTTTCCAAGCGTGCATTGGTAACCGAGAGCTTTAGAATTTGTGATAAAGGTCAGTCTATTTACGTAAGGTTCCGTAGATGGCTCTTCCGAAAAATCTGAACGAGTCTGTATTATAACCACGAAAATATGTCTATTACATTAAGGTTCTAATTTCATTTCAAAACTAATAGGTACTTACCAGGCAGACAAATTATAAAATTAAACACTATGGCATTACTAATGTCTTATTAAAAAAACACACCAGGATTCCAACTCGAACCTAAGACCATAATTATTATCGTCTTTAAATTCGCACAAATTCGGCGTCTATTAAAATCCTTCCCGTTAATTCCTGTCCTGGGATAAAATAAAGTAACTTAGAATGTAGATATTGCTTTTGACTCGCATACATTATATTATATACCACTAATATGATGTGAAAGAAATGTAAAATAGGCTAGTCACCCCGGGTAAAGCCTGAAACTTTAAGAATAGGTGAGGACTTATATTACATAGTTTCGGACTAATATTGAACTTGCATAACTTTCTAGGTAAAGTTACAGATCTGATTTATTAGAATTCGCGGTAGAGGTCGGACGGTCGGTTACGTAAGCTCCAGGGGTTCCAGCAATTGTTGAGCCTGGGCTAACGGAGAACCCTCTATTATTATTAATTAGTAGTGGCGCCCCGCGGTTTCACCCGTGTTGACTGTTATCCCGCAAGGACTTAACATTTTCCGGGATTAAAAGTACCCTATGCCACTCTCCAGCCCTTCTATCTCTATGAATAAAAAGGGCAAACCGACAAACACATTCTCGCATTATATTAATTCAAGAAAAATATTAAGTTAGTCATTTTTCAAATTGATTGGGCTGAAAGAAAGTTATGGTGCAGCATAAAAAAGCACGGGTTTATTACTAAACTAGCTATGTACTTCCCGTTGCCCGTGATGATAAGTGATGATGATGATGATGAAATGTAATCCTTTTCTTCAATAAAATGTACGAACTTACCCAAATATCGCTGTGATTTATTGATAAAAGGATGCCTACCCAATCCCTTGTGAGTAAGTACGGTAGGTAAGGTAAAAAGGCCTACAATAAGTAGAACAACATTTTTGTTGCCCAAGTTCTCCGTTGATATAAGAATATTGGATTATTCGTGTGTCAATACATGTTTCGAAGTCCTGAGGGATATGGCTCCATCACTCTACGTAATAACTTTAGCGGGCGAATATATAATATTATTATCTACCTCGTAGTTTACGAACTGTCGCTGATGTCGAAGAGAATATTCGCGGATTACTAGACAAGTATTATGTATACCTACTTACTTATAGTAAATAGACATAACAAAATTGATTAGATCGAAATAACAATAACGCGATCTCTTTCATACCTATATAATTTGCCTTCGCTCATTATCCTGACTCTTTACTTGGACTCCCTAGGTCTTACCACAAAATATTTATACAAGAGTTGAACAGATAAGTCTAAAATTGCGTTCCATAAATCGACGTCATCATCGCATTGTCTAACTCAAATGACAAACGACATTCAGAGCGGATGAGTAATCTGAGTTCAGAGCGTATTTTAGTCTGGGCGAGTTAAATACCAAGTTTCAAAGTTCTGAAACTAAACGGAAAGAAGGATCTAAGAAGATGCAAAGTCAACTAAATTTTTGGAAAAATTTGTGCTGCATTTTTTTTTATGTCTATAATTCTAAATGTAGGTGTTCAAAAACTACTACAAGAAGTCTAGGAAAACTAAAGTAAAATGCACTAACTTCTCACTCGTAAGAATCTCGTTAGCCTTCTCAAATGGCCTCACAGAACAAGCAATTTAGTTGAATGATCAAACGAACTTACCTAAAGTGAAGTTCGATCTTAATTATCTTGACTTCGTCGAAGAGATTTATACTGACCATGTAGTAGCCCTGCTACGCGTGAACCTACTCGCACACAGTATTTAGAGCTGTCAGAAGGAAAGAACAAAACCTGCTTGCCCCTCCCTCCAACACGGTTGGCCAGCCGGCCGCTATCGCCAAGCTAGCCTCATTCTTTTCAGAGTGGACAGCAACATTGATTTAAATATAATATAATGGGTAAGAAGTATAGGGTAGGGCGGGACCTTAAATCTCTTCGACGAAGTCAAGATAATTAAGATCGAACTTCACTTTAGGTAAGTTCGTTTGATCATTCAATTATCTTGCCTTCGTCTCCGAGATTTATACTGACCATGTAGATGTTCAGAGTGATTTAATTCAATGTTGTAAGTTTAGACGTAATATTATGTGCCTTACGGAAATAAAAAAGTTTATTATATTCAAAATTAATATATTTTTTCCCCTTAGATATTATTTAATACCATGGTAACTACAAATAGTATATGTAACATTAATTTTCCATGTATCAAAACAAATGTTATTAATAACTAATAAGTAACTTTTTACAATAAATTATTGAACAGATTAGAATGACAATCAATAATAGGCCGATTATAAAAATTTGCAAATACTGCTGACTGGCCAGACCAGCCAGCAGTTTTCCTAATGGCATCGACACTCATACCGGCTCGTGAAGCGGCTGAGGTTGAAGCATGGCGTGTGCTATGCGCGCCAAATAAAGTAGTGTCGATACCACTATCTCCTAGCGTTTGCTTGAGCCAGCGCCCGATGGTCTGGGAAGAAGCCGATCTTTAAGGTTTTTATAAGTTAAAATTAATTTGTCTTCAGTAGATGGTCAGTAAGACGCGGTTACTGACATATAAGTTTTTACGACACTAGCTGGACAAATACTAGGCCTTTGAGTGAAAAATGGCAAATCAATAACTGGTTGGGCTCGTCCTATACCAGATGTCTTAATCAAATCTTTGATTGGAATTACTATTCTACCATTGCTTATCTTAATATTAGATATTTTAATTAAAGACAACGTTTGCGTTCTTTGTGCAGAAGCCAGAGCCAGTAACATCACCAGCTTTTTACTTAAGACGCTAATTTCCATTGCATCATTTGGGTAAAATCCTGCCAAGTAATCCAAAACTATACTAGGATTCCATGTGATTGTATATTTAGGAAAAGTTGGTTTTAATTTAAATATGCCATTAAAAAATCTTTTCACAGAATCATTTTGGCCAATGTTGATATTTGAGATTAGAGATAAAGCAGACCTATGATTATTTAAGGTACCGTATGATGATCCTGAGTTAAAACACTCCGAAAGAAAATCTAATATAGAATGTGATTCCACATTATACAAATCAATATGTTTCCTATTACAATACCCCCACCATAGTTTGTAACTGGATGAGTATTGGGATTTTGTATTTTCCGTAATAGAAGAGAGCATTATGCTAAGGGCTGATTCTGGAATGCCTTTCCTCTTAAAACCTTCCCTGATAACATAGTCGCTGCCACCTGGCAGCGTCAGTGTCAGTTTACCCTTAAACTGACAGTGCAGGGGATGTGTTGACCTGAAAGGCGAAGATAGAAGATATTTACTTGGTGGGAAATATATAATTCTGCTAATGCAAAGGGATTTGAAAAGTGGATACCATGCCTGAGATGGCCAATGTGGAACCACTATTATCCCAGTTGCATCATCAGTAACTATTTTGTTCAGCGTTTTCAAAATCAAGGCAAACGGCGGAAAGGCGTAGAAAAAATAGGAGGTCCATTCTATAGTGAAAGCGTCAATGTTGTAAGCGTATGGATCTCTTTTCCATGAAATGTATTTAGTACATTTTGCATTTAGTCGTGATGCGAAAAGATCAATATCGGGTTGACCAAGACATTTTATAATTTTTGTATAAGCTTTATCATTCAATTCCCATTCTGTATCGAGATTTAGTTTTCTAGACTCACTATCGGCTTCGAAATTTAGACTAGACCTGATGTATGACGCATAGATGAATATTTCACGCTCTTCACACCATTTCCATATCATATTGGCAACATGGTTCAAGTGCGGAAATTGTATACCACCCATTCTATTAATATACGATATGGCTGTAGTATTATCAACGCGTAAAAGTATGTCACATTTTCTTTTGCCACCAGCAAACGAAATTAGACCAAAGTAAACAGCGAGCAGTTCCAGATAATTTATATGATGACTTCGCTCCGTGAAGCTCCACTGACCACCGGTTCTCTCACCACCAGAGGCAGCGCCCCAACCTGTAGTTGAGGCGTCAGTAAATATTTCTTGCACATATTTATGCAGTTCTATTGAATTGGTGGCAGACGAGATGTTATTTTTCCACCACAATAAGTCAACATGTAAACTAACTGGGACTGTCATTACTTTGTCGTAGTCACTGTGGTTATTTAGTAACGCCAAATATTTAGCTCTTTCGAATGATTTGGTATGCAGCCACCCATATTTGATGGCAGGACAAGCCGCAGTCAGGGTGCCAAGAAAGCTTGCAAATTGTCTAATTCGAATAACTTTTGAACTTAGTAAAGCATTTGAACGCTGCATAATATTATTTCTTTTAGAATCGGGTAGTTGCAAACACATTGATTCAGAATTTAAGACAAACCCTAAAAAAGTGCAGATTGTTTTGGGTTCCAAGGAACATTTTTTATAATTTATAACAAACCCTAAATCGGTTAAGCATTCCAAGGTTCGATTTACATTTTCTAAACAATCTGATTTTAAAGTACCTACACAAAGAATGTCGTCAAGGAATCTTACTGATTTGAAGCCACAAGATCTTAAATATGAAACGGCCGGTTGTAATATTTTAGTGAATATATACGGTGCTGAACAAAGTCCAAAAGGTAATGCCATAAATTCATAGAGATCATTTTTAAAATAAAATCGCAAATACTTTCTATGAGGCACAATAATAGGCAAAGAAAGATATGCTTCCTTAAGGTCGATGGTAGCCATATGACAACCATGCGTCACGAGCCGAGTTGCCGTTCTAATATCTTCCATCTTAAAATGTTCAGTATTAATGAATTTATTAAGTTTCTTCAGATTCAAAATAAATCTAGCACTTCCATCACTTTTTGCTACCAGGAAGATGTCAGATACGAATTGACCAGGCTCCGGTGTACATTTATTTATAGCATTTATATTTAATAGATGCGCGAGTTCCGCCCCGATAGCTGAGGATTCAGAATCTGAAAAGGACCTTTTTGGGTAGTCCTCCGGGCGCTGTCTCGGAATAGTGCTAAACGGGATAGAGTAGCCCGATATAGTGCTAAGTATAAATACATCGCTAGTTATCAATTTCCAAGCATGTAAGAAATGCCGTAAGTTACCAGCGCGAAGTACCTGCGTATCTATTGCCGGGGTGGGTAGGCGGGAGTCGGGCGTGGTGCCGGCGGCGCTGCCGGTGGCGGGCGTCGCTGCGGCGGTGGTGGCGGCGGCCCGCGGCGGTAGAACGGCGCCTGAGGAGGCGGCGGTGGCGGGGGCGCTCGGCGCCGATTCGGGTACGGTGTTCTCTGCCCACCGATCCGGCTCGTGTAAGGTTGGCTGCTCCGTTGCTGACGGGCACGAGACGATGGGCCTTTCCAGTTTAACGTCGATGTGGACGCGGTCGGCGTCGACGCTTGTATGAGTTGTCCGGTTTTCTTTATTCCTCTAGAGTTTTTGACTAGATCTCCCAATTTTTCACCAAACAGAAAACAATCTCTTTTCCTGTCTTTAAAAGAGTCTATAAGGTCTTATCGATAAGAGGAATGAGCAGAGAACGCCGGGTTTCCGTTTCAGCATAGTGGCTGTCAGCCATCAACTTGGCGGCATCGTTTAAAATGCGTATGACGTCAGGTACATTTGCATCTTTTTTCAAAAGAGTGGTCATTGCCTTACCTAACGCGGAAAGAGCTCTTCCAATCTGCTGTTGCTTTGTAAGAATTCTATTATCCCTATTTCGGCAAGTGTCTGTCAGCATAGCGCCAATTTCCGGGTTCAGAGTTGGTGGCTTGATGGAAGGAACGTTTTTAGGAAATAAGTATTTCTTGGTCAGTTCATCTTTAGCTTCTTTCTTTAAACCGTTTAAAAGAATTTGCTGGAAATGTTTAGCAATATCCCCATGGGTATTTTCACCCCACTCGACAACTTCCGCCTCAAAGTCGCCAAGGGCCCGTAATAGTTCTGGATCAACGTTTTCAGTTTCGGAACTTACAAGTTCATCAGCGCAAGAAACTGGAACCGCTTCAGTAGGTAGTGTAGGTACATCTGCCGCGGATTCTAAGTTGGTATTATCCATAGCAACGACGGTGGAAGCTATGTTAGCGTAGATGTCACTCGCGTAATCGACGTCATTTTGCGACAACTGATCAGATTGCAGGTGGTCTGGAAAATATATATTATACATATTTATAAAGCTTAAGCGACCAAATAAGATTTTTGCGGTTGGGCAAACATTGCGCATAGTCAACTTGTACAAACAAGTAATAAAGTAGCTACGGGTCAATATCTCGTATTAACTCTGAGCAGAAAATTGCTATTGGCTAATATCTCGTATTAGCTCGAAGCGAAAAATTTGCAGAAAATAATAAAATGCATAATCGTAGCGGCAGTGAGCAAATTATAGAATTACCTTCAAAATTTGCACCATTTTCATCATCGCTTGAATAGATGATCCGTCTGCTTCGCTTCTTTTGTAACTTAGATTCGTATTTTTGCAACTTCCTTCTCCACCTCTCTTCCTCCGACTCGTCTTGCGTTTAGGCATTTAGAAAAAAGAAACTGACGACGGTCCCTAGTTTTGTACTATGTGCGAACGCCGCGCGCGCACGGACAGGAATGAGGCTAGCTTGGCGATAACGGCCGGCTGGCCAACCGTGTTGGAGGGAGGGGCAAGCAGGTTTTGTTCTTTCCTTCTGACAGCTCTAAATACTGTGTGCGAGTAGGTTCACGCGTAGCAGGGCTACTACATGGTCAGTATAAATCTCGGAGACGAAGGCAAGATAATTCAACAATAGCTCGTATTCGGGGAAGGTTACATGCATTGTACTCGTGACACGCAAAACGTTAGTCACATACTTACCTACTATTATTCACAGTATGAACTACACTTTAATTTCCATCAAAATATGGTGACGGTACATGGGATATAAGCTCAAAGTATACCCTTTACTTACCCAGCAGAAAAACAGTCAGTAGTAGGTACCTATAGATAAAATAGATAAAACAAATCATGATAGTACCTACATATTATGGGCCTAGATCATAGGGAAATACCGTCCCTCTTATGAATTCGGGAATATGCCCTAATATATTTCAATCACACGTTCTGATGAATGAAATAAATATTTAACTGCTTAGATTAGGGTACTGTTTATATGTTATCAAAATTTGCTGCATGCATAATAAGGTAGGTACCTACATTTCACGGACGTGCATGAGAGAGGATGGTATATCCCGTACGTAGCGTAGGTGAGTTGAAATACGTGTCAGCTGCAGTGTACCTACGTACTATTTATTACCGTAATTAAATTTCTACCGTAATAAATAATAAATTACCGTCTTCCTATTACGAGTAGAAATGTGTTTCTTCTGGATTTAGAAGATTGAGTTGTGAATTTAAAATTATTTATAATATTTGAGCGCAGTTAGTGGTATTTTGGATAGCCCGTAGGTATGTAGGTATATTATCATCATCATCATCGTCAGTCTCTTAAACTCCTGAGGCACAGACTTCTTCTAATAGCCAAATCAATGGTCCATAATCCACGACGCTGGCCCAGTGCTCGTTAGTGGATAATAAAGTGGTAATTATAAACACATCAAAAAAGTCTAAGCAACATGCATGCATAACATGGACCCAGGACCAATGGGATAAAATTATGTTTTCCGATGAGTCGCGATTCGGGTTTAGGCCTGATACAAGAAGGGTGCGAGTGTACCGTCGGCCCGGAAATACTGAAACTGAAAGGCTCAGGTGCGTTCAGGAAGTTCATCCATACAGCGGCTCAACAGTTATGGTATGGGCGGGTATTATGAAGAATAGGCGAACTGAGCTTGTTTTTGTAAATGGAAACATGAACGCTAAAAATTACGTTGAGGATATTCTCAGACCTTATGTTCATCCATTTGCCCAAACCTTTGGCTGCGATTTTACGTTAATGCATGACAATGCGCGTCCACATACAGCTCGGCGAACCAGAAAAGAACCAGAAATTAGTACATGTTGCTTAGACTTTTTTGATGTGTGGATGAGCAAAATTATCTTTACTTGAACTTATCATTAAAATTATTTATTTAAAATTAATTATTAAAATAGATTTAAAATTATCATTAAATCGTCTCGAAACTTCGACTCGGAGAGGAATGATCCTGTTTAAATCCGCACAAATTTATTCGACCCTCATCAAAATCACATAAACATTTCACTTTGTTTTCATAGCAATAATTCGAGAACTAAGTACGAACACGGCCGCAAAGTGCTTACATATTTTATTGGCGCCAAAATACAGTTCGCTTTTTAACGAGCTTATCACAAAGGCATGTCAAGAAGTAAAATTTTTGGAAATCCTGAGCTTTTCATGCGCATTTTCGTTTGGAAGTTTAGGGACCTTGGCCATTGAACAAAGGTCGAATAAAAAGGACGCTATGATATACGGATATACGTATGTATACGGACATACGGATTCCATTCCGGCCTCGTGTAGTAGGACGTGGCTTTATAGTAAATGTATGACGGGTGGATTTTGGCAACGCGACCCGATTCACCCAATAAACGATCCCTCAGGGAGTTCTAGTTGCGTGTAGGTATATATCATCTCACGCAATCGTCTGCCGCAAGTTCTTATAGGTAGGTATAAGTAGGTAATCTGGGGATCAATTCTGTTGATTTAAGAACGCTTCAATCGAATCTCAATGGAGTGGCTTCGGAATAGTTTGTGTTACAAACGCTTAGTACGTTTGTATAGGGTATGGCTTGCAGTTTTACTTCATAGCTTAGCAAGTTTGCATGGGGATGACTTACAGTCCATCAAAAGGGATCCCTTGTACTAGTTTTTTATCTAGGTATAGTTACTTTTTATAGTAACTACCTAGATACTATACCTACCACAGATTGCAGTTTAGGTGTAAGTAGGTAAATAATCTACCCTTGCCTACCTACTGTAGATTAAGTATTTACCCACAAAATATATGTAGTTTACAATATTAATTCTTCATATTTCTCGTTACCAGTTAATACCTAGAAGCAAACATGCCCGACTGGCCCTTTCTGTTGGTGGCGGCATTGTGTGGAGCAGTCACCGCGTTGGCCATCCCACTTCTGATGCTGTACTACTATTGGAGGACATTCGAGAAGCCGACAGTGGATAATCAATTCAGTATGCCGGTCACTTTACCACCGGTGAGTGACCTACTTTGTTTTAACTACTTCGATGGCGACGTTTCAATGTGCCCTGATTGGTCTAAGTATTTGGATTGTAGATTCTTGGTGGTCGTTAGAATAATTACCTACTGATATATGATAATTGATATATAATGATAATTGCCTTTGAGAAAACGACAATAATATTATGTAGGTATAATATAAGATATAAGTAAATTTGTTTGTAAAGTATACGTACTTGTCAAAAGCAGCGGCAAGTTTCGGACTAATTACCTTAACTTGAGGATATAGCATAGATCAAAAGGCCTGAAGTTGAATTCCAACATTTGTAATTAATTGTTTTCTTAGTCGTGAATATTCTCAGTAGAGCTTCGATCTACGGAGCCCGAGCTTTTGGAACTAAATGACGTGTTGTTGATAGATACGTTAGCCGCATTCACCAATTTGAAGCTTACCTATATAATGTACCTATATTATGTTAGGTATCTATACTTACATTTTTTTTTAACACTTCACGTTCATTGCGCTAATACACGATCTTTTAAGCCTCCTATTTCCAATTTAGTTTTACTGTTTCTAAACAGTACCTACCTACCTATATCATGCTCTCACAACTGTTCGGCTGCATAAAAGCTGTCAATGTTGATCTCCAGACTAACTCATGTAGAAAAATAAACTGCAAGTTACAACATTACCTATACTCGTAGTATAGCAATAAATCAACAAAGTGCACGGAGAACTCCCTCAAGAACCATCAAAGGCAAAGTTGATCCCAGACACATAAATAATATGGTACGAGAAGACGTATAAAACGTAACTAGACGACCATCTAAAAATAAACCTATACCTAACTGACGTAACGAAGTATCATGTTTTACGACCCTAGAAAAATAACCGACGGGTTTATGTAAACTGCGCCCGTAAAAGGAAATGGGGTGTACGGTCATTCGTTGCATAAAACCAACATAATTTGCTCCAATTGCGCTGGAGCACAGTAAAAAGTCAACAGTGGCTGAATTCTTAACGACATAATGCGGGCAAAATGTGCAACGGATGTTACCTAGTCACAATTTAAGCAAACCAGAAGAGTCATTAGTTCGGCGCTTGTAAAAGGGAAGGGAATATTTTCGAACAAAAGGACAAAAGGACATTAGGTCGGACGAACAAAAAGTCACGGTTTACGTGGGAATACCTAAGATTTGAACTTAAGGAGTGAAATAGATACTTACTTTTCGGTTTGCCCTTTTTGGGACCGTGACGTTATCTCACCTTTAATTCCTCAGCAACAGTAAGTAGCAGTCTTTCATCAACTGGTCAGCCACAAATTAAGACATACTAAGTTGCTGGTGATTTGGCTGATTTCTTTAGCGTACAGTGACCAGATATCGTCGATATTGAAACCCCTACTTCGATCGAAGTGGTCTCTACATAAACTACTATAATTACCCTTATAATATAGTTACACTGTTCAGTATCCCACTTTAGCAAGAGCCGTAATATAATGTTCCCAACTTTTATCATGGATATCGAGTGTTGATAGGCAACATTACCGAACAAGTTCAACGTTTGAAGTTTTGGTCCCGGATATTATGCCGAGGAAATTATTACTGGCACATGAGGCTTTTCCCTTCCGCCGATTATCTCACTCCAACGAGTTGACGTGGAGAAGTTTCCTATTATGAGCAATTTTGTTTCTCCTGTCAAACGAAACTGGCAAATATTGAGATAACTTAGCTAAGTGCCTAAACATACCTACAATTAGGAAAATTTGTAGGAACTTTTCCTAGTAGGCTATTCCTAGTTTCTGTCATCTCAGAGACCTCGCTTTTCATCTACACTACATAGTACTCTAATGTATTCTGCTATTTGGAGACGATGGCGTTTGGTGGAATCAACAAACTTACACAACTTTAGTGGCTTCACGCATAAAAAAATAGTATAGAATATGTCACAAATGTATCATGTAAATAGATCCTGTCACCCCGTTTTACTAGTGACGCCACCCCAATTAGTCTATCCTCGCTCATTATCGAGCGACGGACGGATACTCGCTTACTTTTAGCCATCGGGAAAGCAGTTACATAGAGGGGCTTATACATAATAGTTCCACTTATCTCTATTAGATAATAGTATCTTATACCCACGGAGTCTGCTGCAGTCACCCACTTACTTATATGTAAAAAGGAAACAAAGCGATGTCATGTTTTGCAAAGGATTTGTTATTGGGCGGACAGTAATAACTGGCTGCTTATTTTTTAGATACATACTTAATACGTATCTACTCTCGTATTCTGCTTTGCCCGTCATCCTTTCATCTGTGCGGCCTACGCGCGACTATCTCTCCACAGTTCGCTAAAGATGTATATTTCTAAAATGCATCTTACAAATTATGATTGCCTATACTAGCGGTACTCTAAGTGTGTTCCGCGGAACCCTAGGGTTCCGCGCTACCACTGTAGGGGTTCCGCAAGATTTTAGAAAAAAATCAATGATGATATCAACAAATTGATGAAAAATAAAAAACAGTTTCATACCTCCCATTAGTTAAGATTTTTTCATTTTTAATATCTTCTATTACCTATTGTACCTACTTGCCATGTGGTAAAGTAAGTAATAATTAGTAACTGTTACATTGTACTTTTATTATGCTTATATAATAAAGAATACACTTTTAAAAACTATTGTTTTATTGTAGGGTTCTGTCAAGTATTTTGCTTGTCAAAAGGGTTCCGTGACCAAAGAAGTTTGAGAACCGCTGGCCTATAGGCAGTTATGTGCTATCTTTGACTGCATCTTCATTTTTCTAACATTGAGATCGCGGTCAAATCTTGCAGTAAAAAGTGACGACAGTTCTCATGGTGACTCCAGTGGTGTTTCATTGATTTGTTTACAGTTTTTATTAGAGCGTGGCGTCCCCTTTATTGAGCTATTTCCTCGATAAAATTTACCATCTGCTCTCATTAGGTGTAATACCCCGCCCTAAACTGAGCATAGACCTTTATTTACAACGACCCCGATTCCATTACAAATAAAATTAAACATGGAGTTAAATGTCCTTTGAAGGCGTATACAATTAACCAGTTCTGGGGAATTGGTGCGCGAATGGGGAACATCAGTCGAATCAGAATTTTCAGGTCTAGATAGGCTGATTATAGGTCACGCCCGGTTTGGTTCGTTCAATCGTTTGTTAGCACTGTCAAGCATTCGTTTCATCGAGTAGGTAGAGCATAATTATACCTATAGCCGTGTCTTACCACTGGATCTGGTTCAATTGGAATAAAGTTCTCCCGGTTTGGGAAATGGAAAAGACGACCACGAAGCTAATTAAACGTATTACATTTCTTTTTACATCAAAATTTTTTAACGTACAAGAAAGAAGCGAGGCTTTACTACCTATACGATGCTAAAAATAACTGGGGCACTATGAGAATCTACAGAATACATCTAGCTTATCACATCGCCATGATGTTCCAGGACAGCCCGTCAAAGCACATTGGACGAAACATATAAACACAAGCGATCGCCGATTTGTTTACATGTAACTTTGATTCAACTTGAATGTTTCTTGAACTTTCTTTTCCTTCTCTTGTTAGGAAGTACTAAAGGAAATAGCGAAGTTATGCGGGAGCACACCAGAAGGAGCTCTCAACGCAATGCTGCAGTTCATATTCCAGCAGAGCACTGCTGACACGCGCTGGCTCAGGAGACGAATGGCGACAGAGCTAGCGGAACTGCTCGCTAAGACTTCTTCTGGGAAGATATTTGAGTCCTTGACTGTAAGTACTAATGTCGACCTGAACCTCAAGCCTGTTCGCTATTGAGCCGCGTTCTCGCATTGTGGATGGAACAACGCATAGCATAGGATAATTTCATCGTTGGCCATGCACACTGCACACTCACAGGCGTAGATAATCTTAATCTTAATATATATAAATTACGCATCACGTTGTTTGTCAGCGATGGGCTCCTAAACTAGTAAACCGATTTTAATCAAATTTGCACACCGTGTGCAGTTCGATTTAACTTGAAAGATAGGATAGCTTAAATCTCAACTTATAGTCGCAATAACAAAAACCTTAGCCACAGCAACACGTGGCCGTGACTGCTAGTTATATATAGTAAGTTTAGAAGTAAAGCTCACAATTAAATATTATTATTAATTAGAGATGATTAGATGAGATTTAGATGAGTTTAGATGAGATTCTAATAAAGAGAATTAAGCTATGATTTTGATGATACAATTTGTTCCCATAAAAATTATAAATAGTATTATATAATACTACGCTAATCCGTGATTCGCGATCGCGACCCAATAATCATTAATTGTATCTGAATCCATACGTTTTCCAGTCATTGGCTCGGCAACAGAATCGTACTCAAATCAGTGTATACATACATACCTACATAATACATTCACACTTGACTTGTTAGCCCTCTGAACCATGTCAAATCTTGCCTAACGAAGCAAATCCCTGGCTTGTGATTAGAGAAGAATTCATATGTAAACGAAGCGAGTCCCTCTCCAAATCAAAATAATATACACGGTGCGTACTGTAATTTCGAGAAAAATAATTGGACAATATTTCGTTAATGAATATTTAAAATCTTCAAGGGAAATGTAGCGTAAAATATAATCTGGTGAATAACTAGCTGGAGGCGTTTTCTGAGAACAAGAGTGGGCAGTTACTTCTGTAATCTCTAACGAGAGAATAAAAATACATTATCTCGTCGGCTCCTAATGACGCATTTAATTTGGTTTATAATTCAATATAATACATACATACAGTATGGGTTCAATTTCTTGCAATGATTAGGTATTGCTTCATGCAAAAAAAAAAAAAATATAACAATAGACAGTTCATAGATCGTGTCTACATTACTCTACATATTTGCTGTAACTCCATATCTACAGTTTAAAATTATTTCTGTAAACAATATGTTCGCAAAACACCGTAAGCACCTAATGCCTACCTACTCTCGAAATACTTACCTCTAGAAAAACACCCACATTAGAAAACTATGTTGAAGTTGAACTATGTGAGCCGGTGAAGAAAATTGATAATTAGGCTCTAGAAAACCAATTTCTGCTGGCCCCGTATCTATCTCATAACTTCTAAGTAAAACTGAAGCTTCCAGAAAATTTCCTCCACAGCTCCGATCCCTCGAGGTAGGCACGGAGTTCCCCAGCATCACCAATCTCCGCTTACTGAGCGGGGAGCTGGAGGAGGACAACGCAAGACTGAGATCCCTGGACCTGAAGTTTGACCTGGCTTATGATGGCAACTTTAGGATAGACGTGGACGCGGTGATGCTACTGGGGAAGATTGCTAATATTTCTATCACAGGTACCGGTCTCGCTCAATAGCCGGGTCCACATGGACGATCCATTATGGATCGGCTCTCCCTGGGGCCTTACCGTGACGTCTTATTGCGATCCGATTGAGGACCTAAACACAATTGTTTTACTATTACAATTTATTCGTACCATGACGTCTTGTTGTGACATCTTGAAGCTCAATTCAGATTGATTTTAAATCTAAAGGAATTTACGCCTACTGAAATGCAATATCGAATGCTATGTATTACTATAATTTAAAGTGAAACGATTCTGTTTAGGTCCTCAATTGAATCGCAATAAGACGTCATGGTAAGCCCTCGATCCACAATCCATGTCCAGTGGATCGTTCGAGGCTAGGAGCGCGCGCCCCAACTCTTGCGCTTGGATCGCTTGAGGCACATTCACACTGACTGTGCCTGCAGGAGCGCGCTTCTGTCGCGCGCGATCTCGCAGTGGATCGTCCAGTGTGGACCCGACTAATTGCATTTTTACTATCGTAATGTTGGTCAAAAATGCCTAGCTGACTTTGCAGTACACACAAAACATTATCCGACGCGGTTATATGCTTCAGTAAAGTCACGTTTTCGCCCTAAACAGATGTGCATATACGTGTAAATGACGGCCATAGGCGTTTTCCCTTACTATTCCCACGCAAAAAGGTCGCCCAATTCCATCGCCACAGTTATTCCATTTCAAAAGGAAATATAAACAAGTTTAGCTGGAATGTATAGGAATGTACCTACGTGTTTAACAAGTATCGAAGTACGAGTGTCTATAAGTATACAGTTTTCGTAATTCTTAAGAAGAAATATGCTCATATAAAAACCTTAACCTCTTTGGTGTGTGGATAAGGAAAGTATACATACACCTAGTAGGTAGGTAGGTACCTAATGTTGAGATACCAATAGGCAGCGAGTTGCGACGCGTCTTTCTACTAATAAGCGACTGAAACAACCAAATTAATATTCACGAAGTGAATTAAATTCATACATATCAACATGAAAATCCGTTAGTTTGTTTTGATCGCTTGTTGGTCTGTGAAGCGTAAACAAAATATTCGTGATGTAAGATTAATATTTCGTTAGCTCTAATCGCTTATTTTTTGTCATTTTACAGTGTTTGACATTTTATTTACTACTACGAGTATAGTAATAGATGTGCTTTTTGATGATTTACATATTTTTTGTGAAGCTAAAATCACAGTGTACCTAGTTATTCAGATACTTGAATATTCATTTGTTTGTTTTTATCGGTTATTTGTAGCAATGCCAAGTAATGTAGGTTCGGCCTAACAGTTCGTACGAAGGATTTCGAGATTGTTTAATTAAACATCCGCACCGGGAAAGCTGCTGAATGATGGATGAGTTTGCTGCCACTTGCGTACATAAATATATACTACTTACAACAATCAAGAACCGTGTGTAGGTAGTTCAGTATTATACGCCCAAGCCCGTAGGCAGGGATTTTGGGCCTCAGTAAGTCCACATAATATAGAAAGCTTTTACATAGCTGCCTACCTGTTGGTTTTCCTTTTGATTGTAATAATTTAATTGTTTATTATTATATTCCTACGCACTGTGAAAAGTATTTCTGCTCTCTGTCGTACGTGCGCACAAAACACGAAAAGAAAATATAGAAAAACAACAAAAGGTATATAAAACGATGTACCTAATGGTTATACTGACTCTTGACAGATAACATCACAAATTTTCGAACGGTTATTTGTTTTTGCAAACGCAAAGATGGTATTCGTTACTGGAATATATTGAAACAAAATGCTTGAGTGCTTAGCTGGTGTGCTCGAGAAAATCGGAAATTCAATTAGAGGCACTTACCTACCTGAGAGGAAGCATTAGGTACACTCTTTTACTTTCTTACGCAAATCATTTGATACAGCTCTACTGAGCATTTGAGAACATACCTAAGTACTTACAAATAACACAATTGTAATAGATAGGTAATAGATAGATATTGTACTCAGTACCTATCCACAAGTCTTTTTCAGCAGTTCTATGCTAACGCCCAAAAATATTTCACGTGTATGTACCTACATTTGAACACCAAAACATCTTCGTCTACAGTGGAAAGCATAAGTGGCAATATCCGACTGATGTTCCGTCGGAATCCGTACACGCACTGGGCTATAGCGTTCGAAGCACCACCGAAGCTAGAGCTCCGGGTGCGAGGCCGCTTCCAAGGGAGGCAGCTCAAGCCTAGACTGGCTTCCTTGATCGCCTCGCATATACGGAGAGCAGTGGCTCAAAGGCACACGCTGCCTAATTATAAAATACGGTAAGTGCTATTTTTGACCGAATTCATTTGCTGCTCACTTCTCATAGTCATCTACTCTACTCTCTAGACCCAGTTCGATTCAGTCTTGATCTTTAAAGTTCCTATGCCGACATGAACATTTGCGCTAGTAAACATTGTTCAAGATTGGAGCATCATTGATCATCATTGATAAAACTGTAATTATCTTATAACACCTGTTTGTACGGAAGTACAAATGTATGGAAAAAAAATTTCGCAATTGCTGACATTTCTAGTTGGTACTCAAACCTCAGTCGGTCCGGTAGAGACTTTTGATCTTTCTAAGAAACAGGATCGATTGGCATCAAAAAAGTTTTTGTGTAAAATGACCATTTGCTTGCTGGCTGTATGTTTTTTCCAAAATCTGTAAATGCAGTTCAGATTATCTTAAAAACATATGGATAGCCTCCTAAAACTGTTTTCCTGTAACTATAAAGGTTAAGTTACCTGCCCTTACTGTACCTACCGTCTCAAAAAATCACCCTGTTCAAAAATACACATTGTTTCCATCAGTTACAAGCCGTTCTTCCCGAAATCGGAGCCGGGAAGTGCGGACGGGGAAGAAGGGCCGAACCCTCACGGCAGACTCACCGTGAGGCTGGTGGAGGTGACGCGGCTGCAGTGGTCCGGAGGGGGCGGCACCGTGAGGGCGGCCTTAGCTGTGGACTCTCATGGATGGGTAAGGGCAAATGAACCTACTCCGTCTTTTCACCAAAGTTTAGTTAAAAAGATTTTACTAAAATTCCGTTCTAAAAAATCGTCGTTTATCACTCGCGTTTTCTTACTCAATCCTCCAGGGTTGAGTTATAAAAAGTGAGGGTTAGACGTCGATTTGTGGCGAAAATATTTAGACATCTGTTGAACTCTGGTTTAAATCTTTTGTGATCAGACCCACTGTCTTACTCTTTTCAAGATTGTTTTCGTGTAGCCGTGTAGGTGGACTGACTTCGCGGAAGACTAGTGAAGTTACGATTCGATGAATTTGTATAAGTATGTCATCACACTGATGCTAATAGATATAGCACCCCGCAACCGATTTGAGACATCGAGACTTATTTCCACCGCAAACCATAAAATACCCAAAAGCAAATCGTTCTCATTGCTATTTCTTCGCAAGATACAAACAGAACAGCAAAGGTCGATAATCCCATTAAAAGTTGAACTGTTGACCCATTAAAAACGTCTGTAACCTCTCACGTTTCAGGTGTCACTCCGCCGCGGGGTTCTAGTCCTAGACGTAGTGCTGCCAGCAGTGTGCGGGCAGTTAGGGCTCGTGTGCTGCCAAGGCGTCGGCGCAGTGCTGATAGACACAGTAGTGCCGATGTCGCCGGCTTACCGCGCCGACTTGCGCAGAGACGACGTAGTGCTGGCCATAGACAATAAGCCGGTCAGCAACGTTGCCCAGGTGGGAGAACCTGTCAAGTTACTTTTTATAAATAGGTTAGAGGTGTTCCAAGTGTCGGGACAGGTGACAGTCGCGCGCGTCTGTGACGCCTGACGTGATGATCTAAATTCGAAAGGCTTGAGAAGCTATTCTTAGCACCATATCTTAACTGATAGCCTTGGGGCCTTACCTTGAAGTATTATTGCGATCCAATTGAGGGCCTAAACAGAATTGTTTTACTATACTTATTCATACCATGACGTCTTGTTGTGACATCTTGACGCTCAATGTAGGTTGATTTTAAATCTAACGGGATTGACGTTTACCTCAATGATATCTAAAGCTATGTATTACTCGTACTAATAATTAAAGCGAAACTATGATATCGAAAGCCATGTATATTACTATTATTTTAAGTGAAACGATTCTGTTTAGGTCCTCAATGGGATCGCAGTAAGACGACATGGTAAGCCCCCTGGTGTAATGATGGTCTGCAATTTATTCATATCCAGGTGGGCAAACTCCTTCGACTAGTAGAACGGCGAGCAGTGACCGTGCGCGTGCGCCGAGGTGGCAACGGTGGCGCGACCAGGCGGGAGGAACTCAGCGCCGAACCGAATCGAAAGAAGACGAACTTCTCCATCAGAAGGGTGTCGGAGGTGATAGAGGGAGTCAGGCTGCAGAGCATGAGAGCGGCTGCTTCTAGGAGTAACGCGTCGGTGAGTCGGTATTTAGTGCGTCATGTAGGTGGTGATCGTTAGTGAGTGATCTTAGAGCGGTGAAAGACAGATACATTTGGGCGCACTTTGTGCAGCTGAAGGACATCGTTGCCATGAATTAAAGTTTCTAATTCCACTGAGTTCTATGGTAATGTAATACCACTTTAATATTTTTCCACCAGGAATCAGATTCACCAGCTAAATCGGCGCCGGAAACCCAAAACGAGACTGAAACACCGACCAAGCAGAAGAGCGAGCCGGCGCGGCCGCACACCAAGAACGACTCCTCGCCGTCAGCGAACCTCGGGCTGCGCAAGCGCCGGTGCTCGGTCGAGAACAAGTCCTCGGACAGCTCGGCCGGCAGCACGCCGCCCGCCTCCGGCGCGAGCACGCCCCTCAAACAAGCGGCGACGGTCAGCAAGCCCGTCAAACACGACATACCCATCATCAGGACCGACTCCTCGGAGTGCAGAGACAAATCCGACTCGATCTTAGACGAGGACGAACAGATATTCGAAACCGGCGGGCCGAGGCAGACGGAGCACGTGGAGATATGCCAGATGCACTGGACGAAGGGCGTTCAGCTGAAGCCGATCATACCCTTCGACGAGGAGACCGAATTTAAGCTGAACGAGAACCACAAGTATTTGAATATAAATGTGTGGGCGACCGTGCCGGGGGAGAAAGACGAGGTGCTCTTGGGGTACTTGAATATACCGCTGGCGGCGCTGCTGGCGGAGTGCCAGGACTCCACCGTCCCGCATCACATGAAGAGATATCAGTTCTTGCCGCCTGATGTCGATATCAAGTTCAGGTAACCATTTAACAAACATGCACACAAATATACATAGATAGGTTAGGTACGTTTGATTTCCCGTAGTCTGGTAAAAAGTGGATACAGATTTGTCGTTTCGATTTTTGCCATTGGTTGCAGATGATGATGATGTTTACAGAGAACAGTTTTAACACTAGAGGCTGACTAGACTCTACTATATTATGATTGAAATATGCCATTGAAGTGGATTAGTATCGTTAATATGGGTTGCAATGGCAACGGCGTCCTACTAGATTGTTTTGTTCAACTCTCGCCAGAAAAAGAGATATAAAGTCACAAAAGCTCAGAAATTGGCTAAACATACATTTTCCTGACAGCAAAAGCCACAAGTTGTCGTCGCACGCGGGCTTCGAGCCCTGCCTCTGCTTCGGCGACGCGCTTGTCTGGTGGGAGTGGGAGGGGGTGGGGGGAGCCCGCAGCATCCCCCGCGCTTCTGCCAAGGACCCGCCTCCGCCGAAGCCGCCGAAACCCTCCAAACTGACGCACGATTTCGTCAGAACACACTTCCACAGGTCCACGCAATGTGACTTCTGCAGCAAAAAGGTGAATGGGACCCACAATATTCGAATTCAAATCCGCCAACGCCGCCTAAACTGTTTGCTGTTTGTTTGTCGTATGTCAGAGTCTATCAGGCCGCCTAATAATGGCCTCTGACGTGGCTTAACGACTGCTATCAATTGATAACAACCGGGACTAACGGCTTCACGTTTCCTCCGAGTAACTTATGAAAAGTAATTGGGCCGAGGATAGAACCCGGTAGTAAGTAAGTTATCGCTCGGTCACCATCTCTAAACTGATATTCGGGTTCGTCAGAACACAATGCGACATCGTCAGTCAGTTATCAGAATATTATGTACAGGTACTTAATTAAAAAAATTTCCATTAGGAGAAACTGGTTCTCATAACACAGGGAATCCTACAATGAGAACCAGGGCTATATAATATGTAAACCAAGTTGTGATAGGTATGTAAATTGGAATCTCTGCTCTGTACCTACTTACACAATGTTTTTCTGTTGATAAATAAATTATTATTATTATTCTATAATAATAAAATAAATTTATTATTTTATTATTATAGAATATTATGTTCTGTTCCCAGATCTGGCTGAAGGACGCGATGCAGTGCGGAAGCTGTGGCTTGTGCTGCCACAAGAAGTGCGTCGCGAAGTGCCAGGAGTCCTCCGCTTGCGTGTCGAATAGGGATCCAAGTAAGTCGCTTCGCTTGCGAGGCGGAGATGGATTAGCAATATCTAAATACTCATCAAAATATGAGAAACGTCATGTTAAACGCCTGCGTCTTTTCGTAATTTAAATGTTTTCGCGCGTAACAAGCGCTGAAATAAGTAACAGATTATTTTTCTTTCCAAATATTAACCAATAATTTATAGCCTTTACAACATTTCTTAACGGTATAAATTATTAGTTAAATTTAGTTGTAGTTAGTGTATTTAATACATTAATTACCTATTATCACACTGTACCTTATTACTATCGCTTTCAGCAAACATCATCAAAATGCTTTCAGCCGTTACAGTATATTAAAAGATACTAGGTATTTGATATTCACTTAAATCATAAGTAGTAAGGTCAGTCTCGTAATATGTGCGGAAGGTAAAGGAATTATAAAAGTATAAAACCGCTAAGGGCAATATATTGGTCGTTGTTCAATATTATTGTTCCTGTAGTTCCTATCAAGGGCCTATCTATCAAGGACTACTAATCAGGATCTTCATAGATAGTGATCGTGGTGCAGTAATAATAATTTTACCGTATATATTAAGAATTGATTCCTAGATAATATGACTGTGTGTATTAGATATGTGCGTAATATATAGCGGAAGCGGGGAAATCGTAAACAAAAATCCCTTTTTCCTCGGAAAAGTACCCCACAACCCTGTGAATAACAAACCAATTAATTTATCGGCACAAAGGAAAAAAACAGCGAATCTCAAAGTCGTGTATATTTTTAAACGTCCCAAATTCAACTCTCGAGCGATGTATGCTTTATAAACATACTTTTGACTTTTTTAACGCCGTCTTTTTATTCTTCTAAAGGAGTTTTATTTTCGAAATTTAGCACTTTAGGATGTGTTTGAAATTGAGCCAAATATTTTTGTATCAGCCAAGATGTGTTAACGTACAACGGTCGGTGACCTTCGCAGAAATAATGTTTCTACATTATTCAGTGTTTGAAATGTCCGTTTAGCAATTAGTCAGAATTTAGACAAAGATCTGACATCAAAGGCTATAATTTGCCTCGTTATAAATTTGGCTGATGTTTTTCTAAAACAATAGTCAATCATTCTAAACAAAGCCCCAATTCTACTAAAGGAATGTTATAATCGTGTATTGTCTTTAACTTTTCGGTGCGGCCTTTCTTTGATATTGGTTGTAGAATATTAGGTATACCTACTTATTCATTGATTTATAATGGTTTTCAGATAGTAAAACTTTCTTCTACTGTCTTATTACACTTATTTCTAATAATATCGCCTTTTTATAAGCTCGTTTTTATCAACTAACCGTACCAAATACCTGCGTATTTTATTTACAAAAGCTTTTCAGGAAAATATATTTTTGAACAAACAAACTTCCATATTTCTCACATTAAACATAATTTATAACTCAATACAATACGCGGCAACATTTCAACCACCAGCTATAACGTAATAAATTCCCTAGTGCATGTAATAAAATATAATGAAATCCGCATATTACACACGAGGAGAATTCCGACATTTTTAACAATACAACTACGTGTGGACGGCAACATACAATAAAATTTTAGAGACGAAGTATTGCGTGTACGTAACTAATGTGGTAGACGCGACGCGGAAGCACCGCGTGCTCCAGTTTCGTATGAAGCTATGCAGCTGGGCCTTTTCCACGTTGGAGTAATGTTCATGCCACTGTCCGATGAATTATTGAACTGTTCAAATGATATATGAAAGTAAAGTTTCTAAAAAACATGTCTCGATACGTTAGGAAACGACTGGTAACCCGAAAAACTTAAGGCATTTTGAGGGGGAAACTCTTGATCCGCCGTGGGAATGACGGAGGGAGAGTGAGGGACTCAAAACTCCATACAAAACAAAAAAACAAAACCACCTGAACTACAAATAAATATTCATGTGATCAATTATCGTTATCAATATCCATTGCAGCAGGCCGTCTACCAGAAAGAATTCCTCTCTCCCCTCATAGAGAAGACAATTCTAATATCGCTACTTTATAAATATTAATTGGTCACGAGTACTTATTAGGTTGCGCACACGATTAAGTACTTAGATGCAATCGCGAAGCCGTTTACAGATCGCCAGTGAAGTCGTAAAGATAAGGAACATTTCGTTAAAATTAACATAAGATTAAGTAGCTAGTGTACCTAACTACCTACGTTAGTCGTGCGTATATATCGTCCTTGAATGTACGGCTAAATTACAAACAGATACGGTCTTACCACAAAATATTTAAACTAGAGTTGAACAGATGAGTTTAAATATTTTCTCCAAAAATCGACGTCTAACCCTCGCTTTTTCGAACAAATTCACAATTCGACTCGAACTCAAAATCGAGTTTGAAATTCAAATTCGAACTAAATCTCGGCATTTCTAATTATTTTACATAATTAGAAATGCCGAGATTGAGTAAGAAAACGCGAGTGATACACATCGATTTTGTGGAACGAAATTTTAGAAACTTCTATTTAACTCTGGTGTACCTAATCTTTTGTGGTAAAGACGGATAGAGTTTAGTAATAAATTAGTACAAACTTACGATTCTGCATGCGTATATCCTGCGTGCGTTAGATAAACAGCAAATGTTGTTTTACATTTTTTGGCTGAAAACATGTTTTGATTATCTGAATCAAGGATTAGGCGTAGTTCGACCTAAAGATAGAAATTATTTCCCAGACTAGTTTTCACATGATTTGTATAATTATTCATTAGTGAAGTTAAATAACAACCGGCCCGGCCGCTTCAGGAAGCTTTTAGCTAAGTATATATAAACTTTACAATCGCATTCACCGGGATCCCTGAACCGATTTTGATAATTTAATAATCGATATCTAGGATGGATAGATATAAATTTTATGTTACTTTTTAATTCAATTGAATTTGTAGTAAAAATTGTCTCACTTCCTTTTTAACTTCCACTAACTTCCACATTAAGTGGTCCTCAATTCGGCTGTACCTACTTATGTTTTTTAGAATATAAAAAAAAACTAATATGCCACGTAGGTACTATATAAATTTATGTCGACTATTATTCAAAACAATGAAGTAGAAATATAATGTGTAGTTTCTACTACGTCGAGCGCTACCAAGAGAGCTTGTTAGCGCTCGACGAGTCAACATCTCCTGAGGATGTCTCGTGTAGAGACGAAACACGTGTCATACTGCTGTCAGTCGATGTTGGATAGGTTTTTGGATGGGAAAGATTACGTCATCAGTCATCTAGCCAACATTGATCAGACGATTTTTTGGCGGAATTAAAACAACATATATTTCTACTTCATTGTTTTGAATATGGATTTCCGCAAAGTAACGCCTGATTCTATCAACTAAGTATTATTTGCAAGACACCAAGGAAGATTTAATATTTCATATTTCATATTTCTTCCAGACAGCCCGAGCAGGCTGAACTGCGCGCCTCCAGAGGTCATCATGACTGAAGCAGACGCCATCACAGACCCTGACTCCGACGAGGAAGCTGGGGGCGAGAGGAAGGACTCTTTGGATGTGCAGGAAGAAGGTGAGGATTTACTGAACAAGCCCATTTTGGATTTACTGACTTTTAATTGTATTGTAAACTACATTAAAATATATTCAAAGATGTTTATAAAACACGTTACGGCGGTCTTAGCGTAAAGGGCGGTCTTATAGCTTATAGTAAGCCTTTGGATATACAGAATAAATGCGAAAAGAATAGACGTCAATATGACGAGATCTTTGAGCAGCATGAGTATTTTCAAAGAACATGTAAATAAAAATATATAGGTACGCTAGCTTGATGTAAATATAATATAGCGTTGAACTACCAGACGTCAGAAATGATTACTTACTTGTGAACATGAATTAATAATACGTATTATTTTTTATTTTTTTTTACGATGAACATTTTGAATTATCTCCATTATTGATTGTTGTTATCGATGAATGTTTAAAATTGCTACGTCTTAATATTTACCTTGAAAACTTGATTGAAAATTTCATCAAATTATTCTAGTGAACTGTAAATTGAATCAATTATGTGGTCGTTGCTTATAGGTAGATTAGACTCATGATAATTGTGTCTTATGTTTAAAGTTTGATTCCGTAAACATTTTCTTTGTGTACAGACGAAATGTACCAATGCTGACGAAAGGGGCGATTCACATTAAATACACACCCGGACTTTCCCGACTTACCAATCAACACGTACACACAGGTTTTACTATTTACTTATTTTCAGTGTGAAACTCACTATTTGAGTCTACCTTTGTACTGTCTTTAAGGCTCAAAATCTAAAATCGTCAGTCAAAATATGCAATACAAAACTAGTAAATAAAAGGGCCATAAGACGCGTTGTAAATATGTAGAGGTATATGTTTTTGTTCTTAATTCTATAAAATTAAAACCCCTATTATCCTTATCAGTTACATAACAAAGTTGTATAGATATTTAAACTACTTCAAATAATTTTGGTTCCGACTGTACCTACCTACCGATTCGTATTCGTTTATCACAGTTGTTTATTGCTAAGAAATAATTAGGGAACAAGAATGAACTTTCATTTCAAGAAAAGAATGTACTTTTATTAATACTAATATCACTGAAGAAATTCGTTCATTCAATAGCGTGGCGTAACGTCGTATCCTGTCTAGCGGTCTGTCATTGCGGGTTTTTCAAATAACGAAACGAAACAGTTACTGGTTTTTCAATATTCCTGTCACCCTATGTTTCAACCAAAGCCCACAATAGTGGAAATAATATAACAAAAGAAGAACAATAAAGCCATCAAACTTGGCTATATTTGACGGTACATAAATTTACAAAGAGAACCGCGAACACACTCTGCTAGTTTTGTATTGCATTGAGTTTACGTGCAGATGATCCGATGGATTTTAACGCCTTGCGGGTCCAATATCCGTTTCCTTGTCTGTCAGTGTCATCCCATCTGTCTGACTGTTACCTTCGTAGATGCTCGTTCTAGTTGACGCCAAGTATTTTTCCAGATGTCTGTATTCCAAAACCTAATACTTAATCCAAACTAATCAAACTGAACTAACATCCAACATACAGCCTATGGTTTTGTATTTGTACTCCTTGCATTTCTCATCCTAAGGCTTAACTGGCACATCGAGTGTACATCTACATAGATGCAACTGCAACCTATTAGTGGAGTTTCGTATCTACAAAGAACTAACGGCAACTAAGTAGTTTATATATGTATAGGGGTTTGTATCTATGATACTCGGCATCTTTTTGTCGCGCTCGCGTCTAGGTATAAACTTTTTAATGAGGAACTTTTACTCATATTTAGATCTGAGATATTTAAATCGAGCTTCCCGTGCGAGAGCTGCATACGGCAACACTGACACTAGTTATGTAGCTACATTGTAGCTCATATATTATGTCTACACCTATCCTATTTAGCACTTAACCTACTTGATGTTTGATATTGGAGTTAAGAACTTACTTTCATAATACATTTCAATTAAAACTTAGCTTCATCTCACTATTCCTTCGCGTGATGCAAGAGCTTGTCCTTTAACGCTCTGTTTGGCGGTTGGCCCCAAGGATTGCGCCCGCGCACTTGCATTAGATAGCACGCCCGCCATTTCGCCATCGCAATGCGCCTAATAGAACTATTAATTAACTATTTAATTAGTAAAGTTTTAGAGCGTGTGATGAAAATGTGAAATATTTTTGCAACTATTCGAAAGATTGAAATTGAATTGCGTCCGTAGTTTGAAGTAGACAAGTTTTGACTAAACCCCAAGTTATTGACGTTCCAAGCTCAGCACGTTACTCTTATTACTCTATATTTTTAAGAAAATATCAGTTTACCCGATCACAGATTAAATATCAAACTGTTATTAGGTATACAGACTTTGACGTTTCCACCAAGTTGTAACCGCATCCTCTTTGCTATACTATGTCCTTCGTGTAGACCTTGTGTCCTTTGAGTGTCCTCTGTTCTTGGAATTCGTATTCGTATTATCCTTCCTTAGGGATTCCGCATACAGAAAGCGGTCACGCGTTCAAGCATTACGAATTCGCGTTCGGAAACCGCTGACCGTCGTCCTCAGAACATAGATCAACCAACACCTATTAGTATGAGCGGCTTAGTAATTTGTTCATATACATTGAGTACAATTTTGTAGCAATGCATGCAATAAACGCGAAAAGTGTACGCAAAACGGCTGACTGCCTTCTGTCCGCGAATTCTCTCAACGTCATATCAAGTGCAAAAGAGCCCGTTTTGAGAAATGTATGTACGGTGTACATGCGAAATGCACGGCATTTCGCTTCAAGTGCACTTTTTGCAAGGTGCCCTTTGTGAACACTATGTAAGAAGTATGAAAAATGGAACTGTGTCTTTTTCTAGGTGGTGGTCCGATGAGCGCGTTGGTGGCTGGTCTGCGACGCGCCGGTTCGGCTCACTCCCTGTCCGCGCCCAAATCCAGCTCCGCCTCGAGGTCTCTACCGCCTTCGCCCAGTCATACGCCCAGGTATGTAGTCACGGGCTCTGAAACGTAATAGTTCCTGATTTTCAGACAGATAACTGTAGGTACCTACATTTTACAAAAATCTGTTGATAGGGTTCTTTCATTTCTGTTAAAATACCTACATTTATGGCCACAAAACCTAATGCAAAATGTAACAATTTACTATACTTACTATATTTTAAACGATTGGATAATTACTTTATTTCAAATAGAACTTAGTTCTAAGTTAACTATATTGTTCGACGGAGCAATTTTCTGAGCAATTTACAAATCGTGATTCATACCTAGCCGTTTTGTATACGCGTAGTTTTGAAACCTAATCAGAAAATCTATAATATTCGTTACACATTGTACACCACCACACTATTAGAGCGGTCGGACCAAGGCCTCTATATTTCGCTACATTTCAGAACTCGGGACTACCTTACTGCTTGTAGTTCATTTCACTTCAATTAGATGATCCAGTGCCTCATTTGCGAGGATATAGATGACAACAGCATTATAGATTACACTCATTTCTAGTGTGAGTAGTATGAGTCATTAATTTTAATGGGCATGCGGTGGAACAAATCGCTTCCTAGCGCAGCGACCCCGAACGAGCGCGTTTATGGGAATACTGCCCTATAACCTTGCGTCGGGCAACAAGTTAATAGATCCTAGGTCGTTATTGTCAATCAATTCATTTATCATTTCATTGTAAAACGTTGTGCGCAACGTGTTTTATGTCAGAGCATTAGGTACCCACATCTCACGTCTCTTTGTTATAATATTTTTCATATAGGTACGTAAGCAAGATGGGATTTCCTCTTCCGTGGACTTCGCTGGCTTAATTAATTTTTTCATATTCTGCATCTACCGGTTGCAATTTGATTTAAATTGTAAGAAAATCAGCTTAGCTCAGGATCTCAAGTCAAAATTCAGCAAAATATACTGAATGATAATTTGATCAATAATTATATTCATTCAATAAATTTCTAAAGTCTGCTCACAGATATTCTATTTCAAGTAGCCCATGTGTTTTTCAGTGTGTACCTACACTAAAGTAGGTACACACTAAAGGTACACATCTTTGGCGAACAGTCTTCGTGAAAAAGTAATATGTAGCACGTTCCCCTGCATTGCACCTCTATCGGAATAGATTCTGGCATACCACATTTCACGACCAGCCTGTGTACCGTAAAGGAAACAGTCCCTGGAGCCGGCGGGGAACCCGTTCGGCGCGTGCGGCGCGACGTGGCTGGCGCGGGGCGAGGTGGGCGCGCTGCTGCAGCCGGCGCTGCGCAGCGCGCTGCCGCCGGACGCGCTGCTGGCGGCCGCGCGGGACTCCGCGCCTGAGCTCGCGGCGCGCCTCACGCCCAAGCAGATACACGAGATGGTGAGACCATAAGTCCATCCCCAACTGAACATTTCAGAAGTCATTTCGCCTCGGCTGAATTTTTTGAAAATCGTTCACCTCTCTAAGCTGTCTGGAAATCTCGCAAGTGTGTCATCCGCAACTGCAAGTCACACAAGTCGTTCAACACGTCAATTGCGTATTTCACCGCAAACGCGTTCCATCCTGCCTGCAAATCTTATATCGAGTCGCTCGCTATATACCCATTTGAAAACTCCACAAGGTGTTCCACTCCCCAGCTACAAGTCATACATCCCTATAAATCACATACCGCTTCCCACCTAAAAATCTCGCGAGTCGTTCGTCCCCATCAGCGAATCTCACGCGCGTCCCCCTCCCCAGCTGCAAGCGGTTCGCGAGGAGCTCTCGGCCGAGGACGCCAACGCGGACGGCAGCGGCGAGGGTCGAGCGTACGCGCTCACGGCGCTCATGCTGCACTGTTGCGCCGCGGCGCAGCTGGCGCAGCAGACCGCCGACGCAGCCACGCCTACTTGATCTCATTAAACTGTTGTTCATTGTCAGATGGTGTTTCAATTTAAACTTAAGTATCCTCTAGTCAAAGTCGTTTAGCAGTCAGTTCAATGATTAGTAGACTAGATTATGAACGACATTCGCACACAGCGCGTATGGCAGCGCAGTAAATCTTGATGAAACGAGGACTAAACAACAATGACGCACGTGATACACGTATGAAGTACGGAATAAGGTGCAGATGTACTATCATAAAAATATACTAAAGCTCAAAATACATTCTTAATGACCACACCACAACAACGCCAAAAGAAATCCTTAACATTGAAATTACGCATAAGCTAGTCCATTAAAAACATGTGGTGTTGAAACACATAGCGTGGCGTTCTTCCCATCTAAATCTTGTCTATAAACAAAGAAAACTGGTACGCAGATTCTGAAACAGCAGTAATAAGAAAAGTTACATTCTCAATTTGAGACCTATTGCGTTGGGTTTAGGCCGTTATTGAAATGGGAAATTCCCGAGATCAAGAACCTTACGCGTGTTACACTGCGTCGAAGTTTGTCCGTAGGGAGCTGGCTTGAGTCCAGATTTTCCTGAAATAGCACAAAGGATCGACCTCAACTTTCGCGGTGGAACTTCTGCGAAATGTCAGCGATCGCAAATGGGAAAATTTGGTGCGTCACCTGCGCGTGCGCAACCGTCGCTCATGCGAGCGTTCCAGCAGCAAGTTCAACGGTACAAGACTGAAGATGACTTTTTTGATATTTTCATTTCGTATGATGAAACGTTGCATTTTCCGTAAAAACGAGGGTATTGTCAACATATTAAATCTGTATATTCCTATGGTACGGTCGTAATATGGTTATTTATAGAGAAGGCTATAATAATATCCGCGATGTGGTAATCGGCATTAACATCTACCAACTCTTAGGATTGCATAACGTTTAAGAAGATTTAATACTGACGTAGCTACTAACACAAGAACTAAAGAAATATTTAGGTACCTACCATTATCTTCTTTACTATTGAATAGGTACGGTGCTTGCATTGCAATCGCCCTAATATTAACATAAGAAATATTTCATACAGAACATTCCGATTCTAATATTCATTTAGTCAAAAAAGCGCACGAATTATTGTAGTCGTTCATTTATGTTCACAATGAAATTGGTTTTGAAGCTACAAAAGCTTGGTTTCAACTTATGAATCAGAGCATAACATAGTTTCGACATCCAAAAATTCCGTACATTCATCGTCGTTTTAAGAAAGTGAAGTGTTGAATACAAGACATTATATACTGGATTAAATTAGGCGAGCAAGAAATTTTCCGTAGTACGGTGAAACGGTGTAATAAATTTCCCAATAAATATACGCAGATGTTCCAAAAACCGGGTCAAGAGACAAGGAAATCGTAGAGCCGAGGTCGGCGTGTTAAAATTAGACTAGATATGGAAATGAACGGGAAGTTAACATTTTTAGTGAAAATTAAATTAATGGTGCTTAGTAAAAAAGCTCTTGCAGTCTATAATAATTATAAAGGCCACATTCAAATAAGTAATGCAACTACGTTCGCCATACACACCATAATAAATAGGAAACCTTTGTTAGCGAACCGTTCTCCAGCACTTAGGTACATACCTACTTTTTATTTTTTTTATTATTTATTTTAGTTATGGCTTCGCACGGTTTATGCTACCTACTTATGTCATCTCCCTAAAATATAATTTATACCACTGTATTTCGGAAGTTTAAGGAAAATGAACTTAATTAATAAATATACAAACGAAATGCATTTGAATTCGATCCAAAGCATGAACGATTCTGAAAGGTGTGGGTAGAGTAATGGCACTGACCTATAAAATTGTATTTACCTGATGTAGCACGTGCGTATGTAAACATTGTAAGTAGGTAATGGAATCAACGATGTGGGTAAACTTGATGGACACGATTGGAAAACAATCTAGATATCAATCATTATTGTCTCAAAATTCGAGTCCAGAAAAAGGTATATAGGTACCTAATGGATAAAGCCAAGCCAGCCAGTCAGTCCCATGAAACTGATGACTGTACTTTTACTATAGCCACAACTAACAGCTACACCCAAGGCTTTTGAACAGTTAGGTACTATAGTCAATTAGGGACCTACCACACTTTTAATAAATAAGGTATAGGTTCTACTCTCCATATCTTATTATCGGAAGGTCAATAGTCGGAATATAGAAAGGATATAGGTACTAACATGATTGTGTTTGTCCAAGATTGTTATTGTTGAAATAAATCGTCTTGTGCAAATACAAGTATTAATCGGAACACGGGAGTTAAGAATACAGCTTTGGCATCGATTCAAGGTTTCTGGATGGAAATCTGCGTCTCTCTTTGGCCAAGACACAGGTAATGCGCGTCCAGCGACAATATTGTGAATGTGGACGTCAATCCAGTCATATGACTGACGCACATCCCCGAAATGTAACGGAGGTGGAAGGGCATGGCTTAGGTATACCTATTGTGCCTATGCTATGCTTATACCTGCCTAATTGTATCGTTAAATGTAGTTTGTGGTCTACTTTAGCGAGTTAATCTTTCGTTGAAATCCTTGGACAAGTTAGACAAATAGTTACCAGCTATAATTTAAGATTAATAACACTTTCCGAATGAGCTGTCGATTTCTGTCACGAACTAAAGCGACACTAATGCGTCGACAAGGCCGTTCGTTAACACGATCAATGATCTTGTATTGAATGTAAGTAGTTTGCGACTTTTGACAGTGTGATTTGAGATTTAGTAGCCACAGGAAATAGTTTAATATGCGCACATATTTGCCGTGTCTAACAAAGACGTGTTTTATTTCATCGTAATCAAGTTTGCGCATCAAATGCGTCCGCAATAAATTACAACATGCGGCCACGCTGATGGATCGCACGTTGTGAATTAGGCTGGAAAATCATGTTCGGCCTAGCCTTTCACATTGATCAGCGATCATGTATTCAAACGTCGGTTATTCAGCCGCGAACAAAGCCCATCTGATAACGGGATTCGGAGATCAGGCACACAATGCACTCATTGGAAACGTGACAATGCATTCGGCTGAAAACTAAATCGCAGGATTGTTTATCCAAGCGGGAAACAGCGATCCCTTTGTGATGAACCGTGACGATGCTTGAACCCTCATATTTTCCACGTGCTTCCGCCTGAATCTGCGTCAACTGCGCAGCAGACAGTGCGAGCGAGTGGGGCATTTGTTATTGTTGCTTTCTCGCTCTCGCACCACGCTTCTTTGTTTTGGCAACGATATAAAGGCAGGGTACAGACGCGGCGCACGAATTTTTGCAGAGTGCTGCCGTGGACCTAGGCGCGTTGCGTTTCGGAGCGGTCGTAGATGATACGCGACTCTTCACAGTGAAAGACATACTTCGTGATAGTGATTTGGTACTGTTTGGAGTTTTGTGCAGTGACCTAATCAAGTGCAGTGATGAGGCCCCCAGCGGATTGCGATGGAGGTGCGAGGCTGCCAGCGGAGGCAGAGGAAGGCGACCCTCGGGCGGCGCCGATGATGATCTGTGCGCGGCTCGCGGGAAGAGCCATCATCAGGGTCGTGGGCCGGTGCGAAGAAGCTCAGGAGAACAGCCAGCTTGGTAAGGATCTTCACTTTGTAGGCCATGAACATTTTTCACATTTACATCCCATTGAAAAAACAAATCTAATGAGAGATAACAAGCAACTAAGAGTAGCCTACCTATATGTTCACATACATCATGCCATTGTGTCGGCACCTAAGGAAACCGTTTGCAATTTTATATTATGACATTAGAATTGCTAACAACCTTCTTAAACCTATACTTACCTGCCTAAATAAAGGATTGGTTCCTAACCAATATTATCAAACTTCACCCTTCTATTAGAAACTTAACACCTGATGTTAAAAACATTCGCGCGCTTTGTTTTGTTGGTAAGTACTGTTAGCTAGTGCTCTTATCTTATCAGTATCACAAGTAATTGCGTTGTTGGATGATTATTAATACCGAGACAGAAGGAGACTTTAAAGTGGAGCGCCATATCTAACATACTCGCAGACTTAGGAAAATTAGGTTGATTAGGCAAGCACACACACCTATACTAAGTATATGGTCTAGCTCTACTTACTTAACTTATTTTCCTCATAGTATCATGCATGAATCATAATCATGATTCATAAACTAAGGCCAAATTACAATCTTCAATAATTAACCACTGATTACTAAATAGTTATAATAGGTAGGTACTATTATTATTTTATATTTTGAATCAGCTCTGAAGACTGTCCCTCCGGGTAGGGACTTAGCTTGAAGATGAAACAAAGATACAGTTTCGTATGAGATATCTATTAATAATCTTCTTGCGCCTGCATTTTTTGCAGCCCTACTCTACGCACTAACTGGGCGCATTACGCCTCCTTTTGCTGTTACCGCACTTTGCGATCCACTTGGGTCTTTGTTTTGTTTTCTTCCATACTAAGGATACTATCGACTCATCGCACCGCTACCGCTGGACGTTGCCCTTTACTCTCTACTCATACTTATTAAAATAAAATAGTTGACTGCTTCTCCAAACACCAAAAAGTAACTTTAAGATAGTTGATAGAATCAGGCGTTACTTTGCGGAAATCCATATTCAAAACAATGAAGTAGAAATATATGTAGTTTTAATCCCGCCAAAAATTCGTCTGATCTAACTTTAACAAAACCATCGCCACCCGACGCGACGCGAAAAATTTCTAGAAAGGTGATGGATAGGTATTTTTTCTTTTTGACTGGCCGCCAATAATATGGTCTCGGTCTGGTCATGGCCATAAATATTCAATGTGAAAATTAGACATTATGACATTGGCTGTATAGATATTAGATAATTATGTAGGTAGGTATCATTTGTTACGCAAATTGTATCATCATTCTCATTTTGGCCCCAATTTTCTCGTAGTACCTCTACCTATCTAAGCAATACTTACATTCTATTGGTAGATACAATACTTACTACTCGTAAGTAGTATTACTAATTTATTGGTACAAACTTACCATCAGCTATTCTGTGTTAGTATGCTAGGTACTTAACTTACCTACGTTAGATCACGTAACGACTTTCCACTGTCATTAAACTTTTTATTTCTCTGTTACGTCTTAATACCTTTAGTTAGCGAGGAGGTTGTTATTGACATGACAATATTAAAAGTTTACAATAAATGGCAGTGTCGTGAGTTTTAACATACATTATTATAGGTACAATTATTAAAGCACCATTAAATTTATCGATATAGATAGAGATGATGGAATATTTAAAATGTTTCCTCGAACACATAATAAAATACTTAATACTTGTATTAACAAGTTTTAAAACATCTAAATAAAAAAAAACAATCTGTAATAATAATTATCTATGTGCCTATCCATTCCGTCTAGTAAACTTAATAAATCAAATAACGATTGTAGTTTCTAATACTTACAATAACATTGTAAATAAGTAGGTACATAGGTAATAAGTAGTTACATAATATTATAATTATTATGCTATCTACGCGTTCTATAGACGCGATCGGAATAAAAACCATCGACCAACCAAACAAGTTCTAACATCATCCTTTGTCGCATAAAATAAAATGTAGTGACATCTCAAACGAATATAATTACGCGAAAAATGCCTAGTTTCGTAACACTTAACTAGGTGGGTTAGCTTGAATGAGTGTTGGTTACATTCTACTTTCGCAAACGAAGATATCGTGTAAAAATTGTGAAACTGTCCGAGGCCAATCCGCAGACAGTAGAGGCGGCCTTTGTTACGCGCATTTGTTTCATTTTATACGTCTATGAATCTCTTGGGTGCACACAATCGCTATTTGCAAATAGCGATCTGATACGCCTCCTAACTTTGTCTATAACTAGCTGCGCCTCGCGGTGTTACCCGCTTGTTTCTGAATAAAACGTAGCCTACGAGTTAATCCAGGGCGGTAGCTACCTCAATACCAAATGTCATCAAAATTAATCCAGCAGTTTGAATGATAAGAAGTTACAATCTTTCGTATTTAGAATATTAGTAGGATATAAGTAGGTACAAATATATAGTACAAATATACCTATACTCTTACGGCTGAAATTATTAATAATCAATCCAATCCAAATTTTGCGATCTGGGATTGATATCACAATCCAGTTTTAGGGTCAAACGTGCCAATAACCGATCCGTGGACTGGTTTATAAAGGCATGCAATTTGGAAATCGATCGAACGATAGGCAGCAATCCAAGATCGATTTCAATCTTGGATAGGAGATACAATATTAATTTCGGCTGTTAGAGAGTCCTTCGGTCCTATGGTCCTTCGTTTCAACGCACATTTTTTTTAGTCAGGAAATTGACGATATTACGACAGGACGAGTAGCAACACAGGCCACAGATCTACGTAAATAATCTGGAAAATAAAAGTCAAGGTGGTGTACATTTTTCCTGCGCATAAACAGGTCAACTGGAACATTACCAATATTTAAGACGCTTTATTCGCTTTAAAACACATAAATGTTTGTCTCAGGAAATGTTTTGGCCGGTCACCGCCGCCGTGAAGAGTTTATTTATAAGTTAATGCGCTATTTTGGATAACCTTTTGCGCAGTTATAGCACGACTCCTTCCCGTGCGAGAGCGCTAGTTTGGGTACCTACCTAATTTACTGTTGCAATTGTTATTTGCTAATAATTATACTTATTTGATTAGGTACCTAGGTACTTATAGGTACTAACATAATTCGATGCCAAACATTGCCAAAAGACTTTACACGTGTTGAGATTAAGAATGAAAACGTTATTCCATAATAAGTATATACCTAGTTGATACAATCTAGTATGTAGCTAGCATACGACCGACACGCAGGTACTCGAAGTATTAAATAGATAAGTAGGTACATAATTATAATATTAATCAACAGCGTACCTAAGTATTACCTAGGTACAGAACTCAGTTGAACAAAAATTTACAATAGCCTTCGTCTATTTTCACCAATCTTGTTCGCTCAAAGATCTTTTTGTTGATAAGTTATGTGTTTTACTGCATATTATCCATAGTAGGTACCTATAGGTAGGTACACCATCCATATAACAGTCCCGGAAGGCGCACCGCACACACAATGTGTGCGTTAACACGCGGAAGGCACACGCACATTGCTCTATTCCGCGCTATAATTGTGCCACTACAAACCTAACTATGCTTTAATTGTTTTGTAGCACATTCTGTAACTCAGTTGATGTGACACTTATGCTCTCTAGTTCTCTATTTTAAAGTAGATACCAATCCAGACAGGGAGAGTGATGCTGTGTGACAGCGACAACCCTAGCCCCTTTTTCTTGGCAAACTGTTTTAGGATTATTTTTTTTAGATTCTTTCCACATTTTGGATCTCAATAATGCCACCTTATTGTTTTTTATTTACATACTACAGGGACTTATTGATAGACATAGGTATAATATATGTAGGTACACCTGCTTATCTGTTAATGCATATAAAGTATATTTTTCCCTAGTTCTATTTTTCACCTCTTTTTGGTAGAGTTAACCACTTATGTAATAAAATTTAGTCTTCAGTCATTTGACAAGTTAACTAATTACTTATGTAATAAAATTTAGTCTTCAGTTGAGGGTGGTGGTGTATGGTGGTCGAATGATTGTGGTTTGGGAAGGGTTTTTACGGCAGCGTTTCAGTCTCTACATTGGTAGAGTTACGAGTAGGTATGTCTCCTTCAGGTCTGTATATATTTGTTTCATTATGATTGTATGAACTTTTACCTTTGTTTAATACATGTCGACCTCAACGAGACAATTTTATTCCATAAACGAACTAGCAGACAGGTCGCTGTACGCTTGTACACACTTCCTTGTAAGAGTTATAAGACAAGGTTAAGTACTTAGCAGCTGTTTACGTATCTACCTATAATGATACATCATTGTTAGACCTCGTCCGTAAGTCAATAGACACTAAAATACAAGTTTAATTTCCAATTTCTCCACACTTGCCGGCATTTTATCAAAAAGAGGGTGGGTAGATAGATTTTAATTTAAGAACGAACATAGATTCGCAATTTGATGGATTTTAGAACGAACTTTCTTACATGACAATGACAACGTCAAATAATATCAAACGGTCAAACCTCACTTTCCCAGGTAGTATTGCAACGTAGATTTATTTAGACTAGATTTAGCAATTTTTTTGTTACTTTATCTCTAGTCCGGATTGAGAATTTCTAGACTTTTGAGCCAAACCGAAGTGATACTTATTTTTTTGTTTAAAATGAAATAGGTATTTGTTTTACTTATGGTTTATACTAAATATTTAGTAACGTAAATAATAATAAAAATGATTAGCAAAAGCTTAGCTTATGTTATAATAAAATTGTTGCCATGCTTGTTTTGTTCTGTGCTTCCGGGATCTGTCTGTCATATCATAATTTAGGCAAACATGCATAGTTTGTAGCAACAAAACAAAGAAAAGTACTGGCAGCACTCAACCAAAAGGCAAGAGAAAGACTGAATGCCTGGCACAATGTGCGAAAAGCACCATGGCCAAAGAAGAAAAGAAAAAAAAAAAAAAAAGACTGAATGCATGCATGCGTTGCTTACCTACTCTTGTATTGAACTTGAACTTTCTTTTCCTTGCTAAAACAAAGAAATGGAAATGCATTTGTGCATCTATTCGCTATGTAATCAAAAGATAATAATATATTCCATGATTCATATGTGCTCATCTCATCAAAGCATTTCCGTACGCTGAGTCTCGGTAAAACATCGATAACGCGAGCATAGTTCCGCGTCTGAAAGTGGCTCATTTCACTGAGTTTATAAATAACTATCTATTCACTATTCGCGGGCATCCGCTGAAATAGAGCGCAGTATTGAACCGGGTGTTGTATTAAGTGCGTCAAATTCGTAATACCATGGCTTTGGCCGTCACACGAGTGATATTAAGATGCGAAGACGCTCAAGAAACTCAAGTATTAGGTACGTTGTTTTTGTTCAAATTCATAATAATAAAATGGTACCTACTTACTGGTGCACATACTGGCTGGTGATGTAATGGGAAAGTATAGATTCCGAAAAGTTTCTGCACCAGTAAAGGCGACAAAAATGTGTTGCAATTTGTCCTAATACATAATCAGATTGCAAGTGTCTGGCATAAATCATAGAAATATTAAATTATATTTCAATATAAATTACCCATGGCATCTTCGTCAGTTTATAGTACTTTAATTAAACTTACTTCATCAAATAAGCAATAAAATTCAATGTACCTACAAAGCTGTATGACACCTCACACACACAAACCTAGGCATCAAATATTGTAATATTATTACACAACTTCCCAACACTATCCATATAAGAGTAATTATTGGCTATAACACAAAAAAAAAACCCTTTTCAGACCTTTCCGAATGTCAACTGATGCAAGTCCCGGATGCTGTCTACCACTTAATGCGGCACACAGAGCTGAAGAGCTGCGATCTCAGCGGGAACGTCATTACCAAGATACCGCCAAAGTTTGCCGTCAAGTTTAGTTTAATTACAGGTGAGCAAGATTGTTCTGCAAGATTCTTAATTAATCAAATTGAAATGTAACACAATAAAACATGATGCAATATTGTGTAAGATATCAACAACCATTATTACAGCAACGTCTCACACTTAAAAAAAGTATATTGCGACTGCAGATTATGCTAGTAAAAGTTGGAGTCGACAGATGAAATAAAAATAACAATTACAGTATCAAAGTAGAAGATATTTTTGGCACTATGCTGATGGCCTATTGATTCTATGTAAGAGACTGAGATTTATTGTTAGGATAGCAATGAACTGATAATAATGATAACCAGAATCAATTGTTTATTGCCAAGAACTTTGAATGGTAAATTAAGTATAGAGAAGCAATAGTTTATCTGGTATTGCATTTGTTTGAGAAGCCTGGATGTAATCAATGCAGTGTCATGTATCAAAAGGGAAAATCAACACTTCCAATTTGGATGTTAAAATGCAGTTGTTAGTTATAGTTAGATAGGCAAAGTTGTCACAAGATGTAAATGAATCGTGCTTGTTATTTTCAGATTTAAACCTTGCAAACAATCAGATGGGCAAGCTACCCGATGAGATGTGCACCCTGGCCTGCCTGGAGCGGCTGGACATCTCGCACAACACATTTGTGGCCCTCCCGCACATCACGTTTCAGTGCCCCGCGCTCCACACGTTGCTGGCTCACCACAATCAGATTATTGGTACTTGATTTTGTTTGTGATTTGTTCAGGTAATGTCGAGTTTAAACTTGATATGGCCTTTTTCATCAGCAAAATGGTAGAAAAATATTATGTGATGACAAAAATAATTGCAATTTTGTTGTGGAGTGTTTATTAGGCTGTTTAGTTTAAATTTAAGCACAGTTTTATTCTGTTTATAGCGCAATGAATATTGGATCCTAAAACTATAGATAATGGCAAATAGCAGTGATTTAATACACTAGCAAAGAGTCAATGAAATATTGCTGATAATCTAAACCAGCTACTATGCGACTGATATGTGGATACAACACTCAAGAGATTACTAAACCAGTTCAACAAAGCCCCTGTAGAATAGAAGCCACATTTTAATTCGCATATTGTCTTCTTCCAGAGGTGGACGTCGACAGATTATCCAGATCTCGAGCCTTGGAGTATGTAGATCTCAGTGACAATCCGCTACCTCCCCGAACCTACGATCAGCTGAAGCAAATCTCACGGCCCTCCATCTCCATCTCGGAGAGGCAGAAGGAAGACTGGGAGGAGGATCTCTTTTAGACTAGTGCTAAAGACTTAATAGGACAGAGGGTTGTAAGGAATACTGCCTACTTCCTAGGGTTGGTGCAATAATGCAATGCTGCTGGTCCTAACTAAGCTGTGATCTACCTCTGTGAAAAGAGGACATTTTCTACATGATTTATACTCAGTTGAGATTCTATGTGTGTTATAAATGTGGTGACATTTAAAGATTAAGATGATGAGCCTCAATTTGTTATGTTAGTTATAATGTGCTGTTGTTTTCAGTATATTTTAAACTGATTTTTACACAACACAAATAAGGTCTCACATGAGGCTAACTATCATGGCTTTTTATACAAATGATTAATTAATGAATTAACGTCACATCTTTTGATGTGCTCAAAACTAAAGAATAAATCTTTTATCATTAGTCAAAATATGAACTAACATTATAACATTATAGTTTCGCCACATTTGGCCTTGTCTTGAGCATAGTTTTAAATACTTGGATGGTATAATTATATTGAACTCTTGTTGTATTGAATACTAGTCCATCATTACAATAATAATTTTATGAGATTTTATATTCCATTAGGAATGGATAATTTAAGTACTTAATATTTTTAATGTGTGGTAAGAGTGACGTTATTGTGTAGACTTAGCCCTAGACAAGAGTCTTCGCGCACTATTAGTCCAAGTCCAAGACTACTTAGGCCTTACTTACATGAAACTTCATTATATGGGGCCTTCGATCAAATATACTGTATCGGACATTCCGGTAGGATGCGCAGTAGCGGTAACGTCTAGCTAGCGTGTAGTGGTCTTCATAGACTACTAAAAATATACTATCTACTGAAGGTATAGATATAGGACTTGGACCACTAGTGCGCGAGCATTCTCAGGAGATTCTAGGCCTACAAGATAGATAGTGCTATTTTTGTAAAGTTGTAATTTTAAATGTGTAAAGAAATTACTAGTTTAAATTCGGAAGGCCCCACTATCCCCGTTGCGAATCTTCATGGATACAACGGGGATATTATTTTCATACAAATACTTTCCACTAACCACTTGTAACATTGGGCCAACAATGGACAATAAGAAAAAAAATGTAATCAGGTATACTTTGATATCAACATGATAACATCAACGATGATGGTGATATCAACATAATTATTATTATATTTAAGTGGCATCATGTTGATAGAAAAACTCCAAAGTGGGAAGTTTTTTTCCCCACAATCACCATTTATTAATGGAGTGGGTGGAGCGTGCCGTTTAATTTGAAAGCCGGGGAAGTCGTCGCAAGACTCGCAAGTTTAGGATAAGAAAAAGGGGTATTCTCATTTAAACAATATTGCCGCATCTGCCTTCACAAGACGAAAATAGTAAAGGGTAGATAGTAGATACCTATGCTCCATTCAAGTATATTTATGATACATATCTACATATCCGAAAATACATTATAATAATAATGAACTTGGCCAACTAGTAGGTAGGATGGAACCTATACCATTATATTTATTTTGTTTCCTTGCGACGACGGTGACCATTTTACATATTTCGACAGGATAGTAATAATTATACATTGTTGACCGTGCCTAGTGCGAGTTTTGTCAATTTATTTACGCGCTCGGTCCGTTTGGCGTAAACTTGAAATTGTATGGAATAAGAGCAGCGCCATCTAGCGTCAGCGAAACAGTCACTAGATAGCGCTGCTATTATTCCATACAATTTCAAGTTTACGCCAAACGGACCGAGCGCGTAAATAAATTGTCAAAACTCGCACTAGGCACTCTGGGCGTTCAAAGTGGAAAAAAACAAATCCTGATTTCACCTCGGAACTATATCCAGGTGACAATACATATTATTATACATATAACAATTTATTAACAATTCACTTTTTATAACCTGCAACTCAGTAACTTAGTCCAAAGACACCAAAGTGACTGTGAGATGCAAATGCATACTAACTGTTAAGTAAAGTGAGATTAAGACGAAGCAGATTTTGTATTTTTTAGAGAATAAGATCCTTGTGATTTGTATTTAAGGAAATTGCTACCTATATTATAGTAAAATAACTACAAAAGTTAAACTATAGTTTTATTTCGCAGCCGCGCGCCGCGGGCCCTTAGTGGAAGACGGCCGTTTTCTATGACCGTTTTCTATTCCATCACGAACGAAGCCGTGGTTAATAGCTAATTGAATAATATTATGTGCCACAGCACAGTGCCATCAGTATCATATACGGAATAGTACTAAATACATAGCTAGGTAACTACAACCCATATAGTAGCTTTGTATACAACCTACTTGTAACGTGATTACTATCTATAAAACATTGCTTTGTGTCATTTGTAGTATTCTTATTTATTTCCTCTATGATCATTTTATCGTATGTATAGGTACTCATCATAGAGGAAATAAATACTACGTAAGTACTCATTTCCTCGCCTGTATGCATTTTATTTTTAGTATTGTTTTCTGTCATACCTACCTATTTTTGAAGATTTCAGTGCACATTTTTTAAATAAATTAAATAAAGTTTATTACATCATTAATTGAGGAATTGTATAAATAAACTATGGCAGGGCATGGAGTTGACGATGATCCGAGTTTGAAAGGGTTAAGCCGATATTTTAACAGCCAGACCATTAGAGGTCGAGCTAATGTAAGTTTCTGCGATGATTTATATCTATATATGAATGCTTAGCAAATTGATATTCCATAGTCAGTCTAACCTTAACTTAATTCTAACAACTAATATCAGAAAAGCAGGTAAGTACCTATACCAACTTACATATAATATATATTATAGAGAAATACATGCTTTTGTATTAAGTTTTTATTGAACTTGTCATAGGTAGGTAGTTATACCACTTTTTACCTACCTACCTACTACGGTAGGTACCCCTGCCTGAGTCATGTCGAAGAGTCGTCATCGTCCTTCCTAGCCCCTCCTCCCTGACAAGAGTATAATAATTATATACAATATAATATTAAGTATATAATATTGTACCTAGTCTGCGCCCGGACATAGGGAACACTGCAAAATGAAACAATTTGTACCTACCACCTACCCTTATTTACCTTTACAGACAACTAAAGTGACAATGGGCTTATTGGCACTTTATTACGTGTATTACAAATTATTCAAGTCGAAGAATAAGAAAAAGAAATAAATGAATTACCTACATAATGGTTGCTGGTAATAAATCTTAAAATTGAACGATCTTTTCGATTCAATGTTTGTTCTATTTTGTATAAGTAGAGCTCTATTTATTATTCAATTAAAATAATACTAATTAGAGGAAATGTTAGTTACGTGGGTAGTCCGTGCTTGGTCCGCGCCTTATTTATAAATATCTGGATGACCGAGCTTAGCTCGTTTTTTTTTTTATAAATTGTGTTTTTTGGACGAATTATTAATAAAATGATGAAATATTAATAATATTTTTCGATCATACCGATAGAATAAAAAAAAAATATGAACTGTTTATTTAAAGAAAAATATCATAAAAAACACGAATAAAATGACATTTTCTAAAAATGATTCCTAGCTAGATCGATTTATCGCCCCCGAAACCCCCTATATACTGAATTTCATGAAAATCGTTGGAGCCGATTCCGAGATTCCAATTATATACAAGAATTACTCATTTAAAGATATAATAATTGATATTCTTTAGTTTGCGCGCGCCCGCCACATAGCGTATAACGTCTTATTTTTAGCTTTAAAATGTTTCCATATATTTTGTTTTTGTCACTCGTAACAATATTTATATCGTGCCATCCTGCTGTCACAAAACGGAGATAGGTAATATTATTATGCTCCCAAAGTCCCAAAGTTCTGTTTCTGCCAACCAGCCAGGGCTGCCATTACAGCGCTTTCCGCGTTGGATCTAGCGCTTTATTGGCATATTTGGCACGCATTTCGGAAGTTTAGTGCCATGCGCGCAACACAATAGCGCTTTTTGCACTTTCAATATAGCAGCACTGAAAATGGTGTGAAATGACTAGTATCCGACCTCTAACATAAAGTCAATGGTCATCACTAAATCATTTATGTTTTAGTTAATTAAAAGTATTACATGAAATACCTTTTTTTTGTTAAGTATTTATGCTAAGCTAGGCAGATAAACGTATATTTACCTAAATAAAGTCTGGATAATGAAAGTAGACACTGGAAAATCTTAATTTAAAAATATTCAAAATATTAGCACAAAAATTAGAAACATTGCATTAACATTTCTGGATGAAAATAGCCATCTCTTAATAATTGTTATGAAACTACGAACTTGCTTTATTTATTATTTACTGAAATTCCATTCACTGAACACCCTTATAATATAAGATAAAACCTATAAAAATCTACCGGAATGTAGCGCTTTTTGACGTGCCAAAATCATACAAGCTGGCGCGTTTTGTACCACTAATGAATTATACTACTTTTTAGCAAAATGTGGGCTTTTTGATCTGGCAGCCCTGCAGCCAGCTGTGACAACTGACAGCTACTAATCTACTTGCTTTTACGTAATTACATAAGTTTAAAATACTAAAAATCCAGGTAATATTCCGCTTGTTCTTTGTACATAGTTCCTTTCCTTTAATGTTGATTCAGAACAATTCCTGATATATACGGCGGAAAAAATAGTGTATCTTATTGATTTCTAATGACAGTTTTTGCCTTGTAGAATGGCTGGAGGCGACTCTGTAGATGAATCCCAGCTCAAGGGACTATCCAAGTACTTCAACAGCCAAACTAACCGGGGCAGAGCTAACGTAAGTTATCAAGGAACTTGAAGTTTCTTCAGGTTTGGTTTAGTCCAGACAAATATATAGCTTCTAAATTTTCTAAACTTACTAAGGTTATGTTCTGTAAATCTGCTTCCCGATTGATTTTTCAAAATCTACAAATAATAATTATTTTTATGTGATCTCAACTATCTAAAAGACCTGTCTATATTGAACCCATTGAAAATTTTAATAACTTTTAAGTGTAATACAAAAGTGCATACTTACATGATGTATTGTTTTCAGACGGCCAAGGCAACCTATGCAGTCATGGGGGTGGTAATCTTGTACTTCACCCTAAAACCCAAAGCAAAGAAGTAATCTGATTCCGTTTATGAATTTAGCTTCATGGTTAACTTTATTTTCCCTAAGGGCAATGTTTAAGTTATTTAGTACATAATAAATCATGTGAACTCCAATAATCTGTTTCAGTAGCTCCCTGGTGACCCTCGTTTATTATGTGAAGCTACATAGATAGAAAACAGACCTTTCATCAAAACTTTTTAGTGATCACGCAGTATTTGTAATGAAACACAAGGTGGAATAAATATTTTATATTGATACTTATAATGCATGTACAAAATAAATAATGCTGCATTGGACAGATCATACCTAGTAAAATAGCTTCAATTTTCAGATCTTAATACCAAAGACTACATCTTACATTAAATCTTTGGTGTTGAAATTAATATTTGGAAAATATAATAGTCACATAACAATATCTGAGATAAATTTGTGATTCAGCAGAAAGTTATAAATAAAGCTCAATATGGTTTGAAGTGATTAAAATACTCATATTCCCAATTATCAAGGCCAGGCACATACAATTTGAACTGAATGAACAGACAAATTGTTATCTATTCAACATTATAATGTTACAGTCCACATACTCTTAACAACAATATCTCCGAGGAACTAACTGAATGTACAATTGTACATGCCTGTTTGAATAAATTTTATTTATTTTGTGCACACTCATATTCTGGGTACAAAAATGTATACTATCGTGAAGCGCTAGCACCAAAAGGCAATAATCTAGTAATACTAGCAAAGCGACTATAGAGTAATTTAAGATAATTATGCTTCATATAGTTACCTTGAGTTTAACACCCTCTCCAATAAACATTTAGCTCATCATTTCCAAACAGTGTCCTCTTATAACTAATTTGCAATATCATTGACTAGCCTTAATGTTTGTTCCGTCAAAATGTGTCTCGCTCCTATTCATCCATCTTAAAGACTAAAATATTACAAGCCATTTCCTATTTCAAAACATCAATCTATTTCAAAACGAAAACAATATAAATGCTTGTTGTTTTCGTTTGAATTTCTTTATTACTTTGAAAGTCACAAACTTTTCACAGACATCACCAACCAGTAAATGATCCCTTTGGTGCAAATGACAAGAGATCCTTTTGGATTTACACACGCAAACTTACGGCCGAAATTAATAATCAATCCATTTTTAGGGTCAAACGTGCCAATAACCGATCCGTGGATTGGTTTATAAAGGCACGCAGATTGGAAATCGATCGAACGATAGGCAGCAATCCAAGATCGATTTCAATCTTGGATAGGAGATACAATATTAATTTCGGCCGTTAGAGAATCTCTAAGCATCCAAACATCAATGATGAATACATAATTCTTTCCCTTTGCAAACTACTGGTTTCCATGCAAACGCCATTCATCTTTCACTTATCAGTTAGCAATACATTATATGGCAGTAAAGCCCTCTCGTTGTATACCTCTTTAAAACAAATAAAAAAGACAACCTCTTTTTGGATATTTGTTCAAGTAAAGCGCACTATGGATGGAATGCCATATTAGAGACAAGACAAGCATGCTAAGCCACATTATTAAATAACTGACACAACTAAAGCCACTTTAAAAAGTTAAGACACCCTTAATTTAAATTATTTAAAAAATTCTACTTGTACATGTACATGCTTAATCAAACTTTTGAAAATTTCAATTTCAGACTACCAAGTGACCAAATACTGATATAATTCCACTTTAAATCTTCTAAATTTCGTGTTAATGGTTGTAACATGTAAAAATGTGGGTGTGTCAGTTACAAGATGATCATAACATACAAGACTGAATTACTATAGTAAACCTTACCTTATATTGATTACAACAACATAAATATACTTAAATTTCAAAATACCATGAATGTTATTATAAAAATATCATGTGTAATTATTCGAATTATAGTAGGTAGGTACTACAGATAATAAGAGTATTCGAAGAGAGTACATACATTTTTTACCCCAACTTTTTTTAATCTGGTGAAAATATGAACATTTATACAAACTGCCATACTTTGAACCTGCTCGATGTAATCGTTAATTTTAGTGCTTTGTATTTAAAATCTAATCCTTAGTAATTATGTTATAGAATATAATGTGATTGATGATCGATGAACCGTGGACAAATGACACGAATACAACCTATTTTATAAGGCTTCCCTACTTATACCTAATGTAGATTGAATAGTCGCAGAACTTAACACACAATTAGCGTTTGTATTATCTTTGCACACAATCAGACATAATTCCAATGTTAGCTTAACTGTTTGTTTTATTATAGCTTCGCACGGTTTGTGCATTTAGTCAGTGTCAAGTATAGAATGTTTTCAAGTTTTACATACTTTCACAACAGGGCATTTAAAAGCAATCGTCATGGTCAAGTAGTCAAGTCAATTTACAGTCAAAGTTACGATTCAGTAAAGTGTTAGATTTTTACTGAAACTTCCTGGGAGTTTTGTGAATAAATACAAAATCAACAACATCTCGCCTTCGGATTCCTGCCAAAACTCTCATCTTCACCGTTTAGGGCATAAGGCATAAGTCCAACTAAAAATTACTATACAATATAACAAGAGTAGGTACTTCATTGTACACGATTACAATACCGCTTATTTTTACATGATAATCGCCTTATTGTATAACGTGTAGGGCTCGAGTTCCAACCGTGAAGCATCTATAGACACAATCCATAATTCTGTTGGGCAGAATTTAGAATACGCAATAGTGGGAAAGCGATGCTGCGAGTTGGGAAAGTATATTATAATTCTAGCCATTTTCCTAACTCTGCTTAATAAAGCTATCCTACTGGTGTTTTATCCTACCGACTGCTCCATTCCCCTGAAAAGCCAGTGTTGTGCCAGAAAAATGTTTTAAAATAATTGTAATCCATTTCTCTCTGAATTAAACATAATTTACAATAGGTTTATGTGAGGGACTAATTAAACGACATTAACCACGATCGAATTAATGTAGGTACATAACATGATGTTGTAATAATATCCCCTCCACAGGTTTGTCCTGTTTTATTTTTTACGGACTTTTACAACAAGTACTTAGGGCAAAACTTTTTCCGGCTAAAATTTCTCGCTTACGGCAATACAGAGTGATGTAATCATGCTCTTATAATGTTTCGCTGTGGACTATTTGTAATCACACATTTCACATGGCCTACCTAGGACTAATCTACGGTGATGACCGTTTCACCCTTGGTGTGAGACCTCGCTATCATAGCCAGGTGGGAGCCCGGCTGAGCGAGTAGAGCGTGGGCGGCTGCGCGGCGGCGGAGGGCGGCGGCGCGGCGTCCGCCTCCGCGTCCGACTCCTCGGACGACACGCGCTCCGCCGCGCTGAGGGCGACGCGAGCGTACTCGTCCGTATCTATGCTCTTGCAGAAGTGGATGGCGTATCTGTGCACAAGGACAGATGTTTAGTTTCACTATCGCCTGTGAGGCCAATGAGGCTTCGTATAGAACATTGCCGGCTGAAACTGGGGGTACAGAACCGGGCTTCATACCGTGCCCTAGATGACAAACGATCGGCAAATATGGGTTAAGGGTGCAGACTTTGCATTGTGTTTACCTTAATTTCTCTCTCAGTACAGACTTGCAGGAGTATCTTGGCATCTTGAGAAGGAAGAAACACGTGTAGCTCTCTGGTAGGAAATGGTCCGGCGGCTGGTACTTGTCTAACACCTTTGAAAAGAGAGAAGCGAATAAGACGTGGCTTCAATATTCGAGATAGCGAGTTGATTTTACTATATCAGTACAGACGTACAAGAAAATCAAAATTACGTCATAGGGCACATAGACCACGCTCGTTGCAATGGGCTAAAAAACATATACCTAATAATAATATTATACGTGCGAAAGTTTGTTTGAGTTTTTGTTCCCTGCGTGCCGCAACGGTTGGACGGAGCCCGTAAACCACAAATCCTCAGTAGAATCGCACACACCTGCAGCACGAAGTCCCGCTGGCGGGGGTCCTGCGGCGCGCGCGGCAGCCGCGTGCGGCCCCACACGAAGCGCAGGAACAGCGCGCGCTCGCCGCCCGACAGCTCCTCCATCACCTCCCAGAACCACTGCACCAGGGGCGCGTTGGCTTCCACACCTCGAATATAACGAAACATTGTATCTATGTCGGCAACTCCAGAACGCACTAGGTAGCATTGTATAGACCCGGACCGGATAGGTAGGTCCGGTTTTTTTTGGTATAGTGATGCGGCGTTTCAAGAACCATTAGTCAAAAGGTTATTGCAACGTATCTAGTGAAAGGGCTAGGCTATATGTTAATTGAATGACTCATTAAATTATTTGGCTTCTACATAATATAGATATTATAGGTCCTGGAATAGAAAATAGGATACTTATTCTCAAGTCGTAAAAATGAACGGCATCTGGCAAGGTGAAACAGGGTGAATGGCTGCGCGGCTGGTCGGTGGGTACCTTTATACGTGGCGGAGACGCGCAAGGCCTGCACGGGGATGTCGGGCGAGCCGCACACCAGCGTCTCCAGCTCGGCCGCCGTGAACAGCGCCAGCAGCGGCGCGGGCACCACGCGGGACATGCCGTCGCGGACCGCGCGCACTTGCTCGTCGAACTCGTGCAGTCTGGACCGGAGAACATTGATGATGCATCCAAACACAGTCGACAAAAATGCCATGACAATAATATCGCAACTTTATAAAAGTATTAAAATTATAATTAACCTTATTTATGTCTATTATATTAATATTATTATAAATGGAATACTGCTCGCATCTCTGGGATGGGTCTGCCAGGTACCTTTTCGACGCCCTCGATGTATTGCAGCGTAGGGCCATTCGCATAATAGGCGATAAACAGGTGACAAAACATTTGGAGCCTCTTCAACTACGTCGAGACATTGCTTCGCTCAGTGTATTTTATCGCCTTTATCATGGGGAGTGTTCTGAAGAACTATTTTCCATTATCCCACCCTCCCTTTTCCGCCATAGGACTACGCGTGCTGGTATGCGTTGTCACAGTTTTACCGTCGAAAATATCCCGACGCGTACTAAGAAGTTCGGCAACTCCTTTCTTTGTCGCACAGTTAAGCTGTGGAACTCATTGCCGGCTCATGTATTTCCCCCATCCTACAACCTAGGATCCTTTAAACGAAGCGTGAAAAAGCATCTCGCGGGCCAGCATGGCTGTGCTAACTGACCGATGACCGGTGTCCTCTGCCAGTTTAGCATAGTGACTTGGGCCTCGCTCTGGCTTACCATCAGGCGGAGGGAGGTCAATATGCTGCGCTACTATAAAAAAAAAAAAAAAAAAAAAAAAAAAAAAAAAAAAAATTATAGTTAAGAAGTTCCTGTTAATGTAAAGAACACCACAAGTTGATTTGTGCTCTTATTTCACTGGCTGTTTGTAATTATTATTATTTAGTATATTATTGTTCGTAAAGAAGAATACGTGAACAATGAACATTCCGATATACATAAACAGCTCACAGTAGTTTACTATAAGGAATACACATAGTTTCTCAAATGATAAAGTTCGTAGTAGTTACCTGTAATGCAAGGCCAGCTGCACGTATTCGTCTTTGTTCTCCGGCGTGACCCGCTTGTGCCGCGACGACAGCGGCACCTCGTGGCCCGCCGCCGACGGTATCGAGAACGGAAGCTCGAGGTTTTGCAATTCCTGTCAATATTTACTCCATGATAGGGATCATTACGAAGGGAGATATAAAGGGTTTACATCGTAAGTCGGGAGGGAGGGGGGGGGGGGGATTAGGGACAATCCTCCACCTCCTCTGAGTGCCTCTGTACATTATATTAACTTTAGTATAACATGTTTTGTTTAATCATCGCAATGGCATCACTACAAAAACGTCCCCCTCTAAACGAAATTGTTGATCCGTCCCTGGCCAGTGTCAAGTGCTAATGCAAGTCTCACAATGTAAGTCTAACCACGTCCTAGTGTGGGGGCTATTAGTTTATTCAAAAAAAGATGTCCTGTGACTTTCAACTATACAGCTGTCCAGTGTCCAGCTAGCAGCCTCCGCGGCGGGCGTACCTTGTTGTGGTGCGTCATGTCGCGGATGCAGAGCAGCGCGGGCAGGAAGTCCTTGTCCACCTCGGCCAGGTCCTGCGGGCGCAGCGCCTGCGCCGCCAGCTGCCGCCACACGCCCTCCGCCAGCGACAGCGACAGCGGCGAGCCCGTGCGGATGGCGATGCCCATCAGCACGCCTGCCGGGGCCAAGGGAGGCTTAGTGCGGCCGTCCGCGGGCCACGCTCGACGGTCACACTATTACTTACACTTTACAGTAAAAAGGACTTGGTGCTATTCTAAATACATGTATTCCGAATGGATATATTCCAAATAAATGTATTCCGAGTTCATGTTTTCCGAATGGGTGTGTGTCGAATAATTTTACTCCGGACTATCTGCGGCCCGCGGTTTCACCCGCGTTACATATACAACACCTATAGCTGTTTGAAAGGTTGGAGTAACTTTTTATTTATGAACCGATTGACACGAAACAAACATTAAAAGTTAAGTGAAGCTTACCAAAATATCTTAGTCAAAACCACATCTAAATCGGATAAGCCGTTTCTGAGATTAGCGTGCACAAACGCATAAACAGACAAAAATTCTAACAATCATTGTTTTGGGTGCTATTTGCGTCGATAAAAGTTCCAATAATATTGTTTCACACACATCTTCCACGTACAGACAGCGATCCGTTACATTTTCATTATAATATGTATAGAAGATAGGCACGTATCCAATGCATTTAGTCTGAATGGTTGTGTCCAGAACGGATTTATTTCAATTTCGGTGGTGCATCCAACTTAGCGGTTAAGGCTCAAAAGTTTTTGAATGTTGTAGTAAAAATTACGCACCAAGGAACCTGAAGCAGTTGAGGTGCAGCGGCGTGGCGGCGGTGGGGTTCAGTAGGAAGGCGTCGCGCGAGGCGCCGGCGTCGCCGCGGCCGTTGGGCGTCGCCATCAGCAGAGGGAGCGAGCCGTTCTGCAGCTCTTCGCACATCTCCGCTATGCTCTCGCTGTAGCCGCCGCCGCAGTCGTCCACGCTCTCGCCTAACCACTCATACTTAGTATCCAAAACTATAGTGTCGACTTTAGCCGTGTTAAGTACACGATTTTTGTCAATTTCTAACATGTAAGCCGTCTTTGATTTTAGCTTAATTAGTTAAGGTTCAGTCTTGATTGTACAGTTAGACTATAGTGGTCGGAAAATAAGGACGCTAGTGGGTGGGGTATCTATTTTAAGTACACCTCACTTCTTCAGCTTCGAATTTCAAATAATAATTTTGTCAAATAATTGGATGTCATTAATATCGCTAGTTGACGCGTATTATGTCGAGCTAGTAAAAACTCATACTCAGGGCACTGGTCAACAAGTCGATCAAGACTCATAATACTGTCGTAACTCACCAACGAACTTGACCTTCCACACGCGATGCGGCAGCGCCAGCGCGTCCTGCGTGAGCGCCGGCAGCCGCGCCACCATCTGGCCGAACACGGAGCGCATGCCGGCCGGGCCCGCCAGCCCCGCGCCGCCCTTGCGCGCGCGCCGGGCGCCCACGCGCGACAGCTCCACCACCGGCCCGTGCTGTCTCTCGCGCACCATCGTCGACATTATCGCCTGAAATTTAAACAACGTTCAAAATTCACCCTTAGAGCGAGTACACATTAGACGCTCGTTGCGGTCAGCGCGCGTTTGTAGGGTACGTACAGCGCGCTTAGCACGGCGTTTTACGAGCCATACTAAGGTATCCATGCTACTGGCTCAGTTCGCAAATGGGCGTGTAAGTGATTGCTTGTCTGTGGCTCCTATACCGTCGCTATTAAAGACGACAGCAAAGGCAAAGAGAATTTTGGGTGCTCCCAATAATACGAGATAGACTGACGCATGGAATGTTTGTAACATTGTATTTTCCCATCTCCTTCGTAATCGCTTCGATATGGTACAGTAAATCAGGCGAGACAATATCAAAAATGCTTCATGCGTTCGTACTCAAATCATTGGAGCCATTCTTATTAACTTTAGTGTGACAAAAATGAAATGTGTTGCCAAAGAGACATGCAATACGTTAAGCTAAACTCAATACTGACCTTTCTAAACGCAGCTTCTTTGACGTTGTAGAAAAGCAGCGTTCGGAGCTGATCCAGCGGTCCGTCCAGGATCAACAGCGGCAGGTTAGGGCACACCAGCTCGGAGAACTGGTGTAATAGTACCTGAAAATACAACGTATCGTTTAGGGCGCTCCTCGTTAACCTCACAGACATATTACAGATATTTAGTCGTGCCAGAAAAATTACCTTCACTAAGGCTGACAATACAATATTGTACGCACATGTACATACAATTTAACGAAAATCAAAATCCGTCCTAATATAGTTACAAGTAGAATGATCTGTCGAAATGCCGCCAGCGTTTCTTTCTTTCTTTCTTCTTTCATGAACATGGCGTCGCTGTGTCGGTGTAGCACCTACCAGCCGGTTACAGATGAGCTGCGTGGTGAGGTCCCGCAGCAGGTGGCACTCGAGCGGCGGCGCGGGCGGCGCGCGCGGCGCCCGAGGCGCCTCCACGCACAGCGCGACGGTGAGGTGTGTCGGTGTAGCACCTACCAGCCGGTTACAGATGAGCTGCGTGGTGAGGTCCCGCAGCAGGTGGCACTCGAGCGGCGGCGCGGGCGGCGCGCGCGGCGCCCGAGGCGCCTCCACGCACAGCGCGACGGTGAGGTGTGTCGGTGTAGCACCTACCAGCCGGTTACAGATGAGCTGCGTGGTGAGGTCCCGCAGCAGGTGGCACTCGAGCGGCGGCGCGGGCGGCGCGCGCGGCGCCCGAGGCGCCTCCACGCACAGCGCGACGGTGAGGTGTGTCGGTGTAGCACCTACCAGCCGGTTACAGATGAGCTGCGTGGTGAGGTCCCGCAGCAGGTGGCACTCGAGCGGCGGCGCGGGCGGCGCGCGCGGCGCCCGAGGCGCCTCCACGCACAGCGCGACGGTGAGGTGTGTCGGTGTAGCACCTACCAGCCGGTTACAGATGAGCTGCGTGGTGAGGTCCCGCAGCAGGTGGCACTCGAGCGGCGGCGCGGGCGGCACGCGCGGCGCCCGAGGCGCCTCCACGCACAGCGCGACGGTGAGGTGTGTCGGTGTAGCACCTACCAGCCGGTTACAGATGAGCTGCGTGGTGAGGTCCCGCAGCAGGTGGCACTCGAGCGGCGGCGCGGGCGGCGCGCGCGGCGCCCGAGGCGCCTCCACGCACAGCGCGACGGTGAGGTGTGTCGGTGTAGCACCTACCAGCCGGTTACAGATGAGCTGCGTGGTGAGGTCCCGCAGCAGGTGGCACTCGAGCGGCGGCGCGGGCGGCGCGCGCGGCGCCCGAGGCGCCTCCACGCACAGCGCGACGGTGAGGTGTGTCGGTGTAGCACCTACCAGCCGGTTACAGATGAGCTGCGTGGTGAGGTCCCGCAGCAGGTGGCACTCGAGCGGCGGCGCGGGCGGCGCGCGCGGCGCCCGAGGCGCCTCCACGCACAGCGCGACGGTGAGGTGTGTCGGTGTAGCACCTACCAGCCGGTTACAGATGAGCTGCGTGGTGAGGTCCCGCAGCAGGTGGCACTCGAGCGGCGGCGCGGGCGGCGCGCGCGGCGCCCGAGGCGCCTCCACGCACAGCGCGACGGTGAGGTGTGTCGGTGTAGCACCTACCAGCCGGTTACAGATGAGCTGCGTGGTGAGGTCCCGCAGCAGGTGGCACTCGAGCGGCGGCGCGGGCGGCGCGCGCGGCGCCCGAGGCGCCTCCACGCACAGCGCGACGGTGAGGTGTGTCGGTGTAGCACCTACCAGCCGGTTACAGATGAGCTGCGTGGTGAGGTCCCGCAGCAGGTGGCACTCGAGCGGCGGCGCGGGCGGCGCGCGCGGCGCCCGAGGCGCCTCCACGCACAGCGCGACGGTGAGGTGTGTCGGTGTAGCACCTACCAGCCGGTTACAGATGAGCTGCGTGGTGAGGTCCCGCAGCAGGTGGCACTCGAGCGGCGGCGCGGGCGGCGCGCGCGGCGCCCGAGGCGCCTCCACGCACAGCGCGACGGTGAGGTGTGTCGGTGTAGCACCTACCAGCCGGTTACAGATGAGCTGCGTGGTGAGGTCCCGCAGCAGGTGGCACTCGAGCGGCGGCGCGGGCGGCGCGCGCGGCGCCCGAGGCGCCTCCACGCACAGCGCGACGGTGAGGTGTGTCGGTGTAGCACCTACCAGCCGGTTACAGATGAGCTGCGTGGTGAGGTCCCGCAGCAGGTGGCACTCGAGCGGCGGCGCGGGCGGCGCGCGCGGCGCCCGAGGCGCCTCCACGCACAGCGCGACGGTGAGGTGTGTCGGTGTAGCACCTACCAGCCGGTTACAGATGAGCTGCGTGGTGAGGTCCCGCAGCAGGTGGCACTCGAGCGGCGGCGCGGGCGGCGCGCGCGGCGCCCGAGGCGCCTCCACGCACAGCGCGACGGTGAGGTGTGTCGGTGTAGCACCTACCAGCCGGTTACAGATGAGCTGCGTGGTGAGGTCCCGCAGCAGGTGGCACTCGAGCGGCGGCGCGGGCGGCGCGCGCGGCGCCCGAGGCGCCTCCACGCACAGCGCGACGGTGAGGTGTGTCGGTGTAGCACCTACCAGCCGGTTACAGATGAGCTGCGTGGTGAGGTCCCGCAGCAGGTGGCACTCGAGCGGCGGCGCGGGCGGCGCGCGCGGCGCCCGAGGCGCCTCCACGCACAGCGCGACGGTGAGGTGTGTCGGTGTAGCACCTACCAGCCGGTTACAGATGAGCTGCGTGGTGAGGTCCCGCAGCAGGTGGCACTCGAGCGGCGGCGCGGGCGGCGCGCGCGGCGCCCGAGGCGCCTCCACGCACAGCGCGACGGTGAGGTGTGTCGGTGTAGCACCTACCAGCCGGTTACAGATGAGCTGCGTGGTGAGGTCCCGCAGCAGGTGGCACTCGAGCGGCGGCGCGGGCGGCGCGCGCGGCGCCCGAGGCGCCTCCACGCACAGCGCGACGGTGAGGTGTGTCGGTGTAGCACCTACCAGCCGGTTACAGATGAGCTGCGTGGTGAGGTCCCGCAGCAGGTGGCACTCGAGCGGCGGCGCGGGCGGCGCGCGCGGCGCCCGAGGCGCCTCCACGCACAGCGCGACGGTGAGGTGTGTCGGTGTAGCACCTACCAGCCGGTTACAGATGAGCTGCGTGGTGAGGTCCCGCAGCAGGTGGCACTCGAGCGGCGGCGCGGGCGGCGCGCGCGGCGCCCGAGGCGCCTCCACGCACAGCGCGACGGTGAGGTGTGTCGGTGTAGCACCTACCAGCCGGTTACAGATGAGCTGCGTGGTGAGGTCCCGCAGCAGGTGGCACTCGAGCGGCGGCGCGGGCGGCGCGCGCGGCGCCCGAGGCGCCTCCACGCACAGCGCGACGGTGTGCGCGCTGCCGCACGCTACCTTGGCAACCCGTTTGCCCTGAACACAAACAGACAACTTTAAAAGGATGGTACTGTGCGGAAATCTATATTCAAAAGGTGACGTCATTTTCGGAAATCAAGGTCATTGATATTTATTCAAAAATATCCGACATTAGGAATAAATTGTTCATAAACACGGTTGTTATGTGATCAGCGAGTCTATTCCTCGAAACGGTTTTTTTTTTTTTTTTATTTTTTTTTTATTAGATTCACTGAACTGGATATACACAGGAAAAGCTTAAAACAGGTTAACAATGATGATCATATGAAATAATGAATAAGGTAAAGTTTTGTAAGATGACAATATGAAATGCAGCAACAAAAATTTTCTAAAAGGTAAACATTACAATTATTAAAACACAACTTAAAAAAATAAAATAACAACGCCCATTGATAATGAATTTCTGCCGTCAGGCGTATCACGGCATACCTGCAGAGCCATCAGCAGCCTGGGGCGCTGCGCCGCGAGCGTGGTGCCGTCCCCCAGCTGCCCCTCGTCGTTGTCGCCCCACGTGTACACCTCCCCGTTGTCCGTGCACGCCACGCAATGGAGACTTCCTACACACAGATATCAACGCCTCGGGTGTCACGCGTTCACACTAGCCAAAGAACACAAGGCTCCACCATTTTTATGCTAGTTTTGTTTTATTGCGCAGTCTCGACGACGCGATTGACGGTGAAGCATGCTTGACTAGAAGATATATATTGAGGGTCGGCTTGGAATCTCCCAGATTATATTTTATATATTTATCGGGAAACTAAGACTGGAGGTGTTCCTGTTCGCTCATACTTTATTTATAATCTGTCTATCTATCCAAGCTAATCAAATATGAACTTACCTGTGGCGATAGAAACGATCATTTTCCCTTGCATGCCAGTTACACGCATCGGTCGTCTTACGTGCTCGTAGCTACCGTGGCCTAATCTGTGGTAGTCTCCTTTGCCCCTAAAATAAAAAATAAAAAAAATCAATGTAGTGTCTTCGACAATAGTTTATTTCCGAACATTCCCACTCCCATAAAGCTCCCAACACCACACCCCAACCAAAAACAACCATACACAAATTTTAAAGTAAATCCACACAAAAATATCAAGTTCAAAAGTCTTATCCAAATCTAACTAAAGACTGCTAAAATCATAACCATTCCTTTAGACTTTGCAGTAGTCCGGTAAAAACAAAAGACAGTAGCTTTTTAGTAAAATTGGCAACAACAAAGTAAAGTCAAACAGTAAGTAGGTGGTTTGCAAGTTTCCTTTGCAGCTTTCATCAGCTTACCAAGTATAAACGCTCCCGCACTGACACAGAGCTACTGAGAACTGAGAGCCGCACTCCACTTTGACAACGCGAAGCCCTTTCAGACAGTCTATCTTCATCGGCACTTTACAACCTTCGGACCCGCCTCGCCCTGGAAACAAATGAAACATTGAAACGTATGGCGTAGTATGACGTAATGCACTGCTGATTCTGTCGCACTCTAACCAACTGGGCTCAACGCAATATAAGCTTTATGAGTGTAACCTAGAGCACATTTCACAAAACTGAACGGAAGTAGTAGACGACACGTGAACCGCAGACGCGCGCGCCGTCATTATGAAAAATGTGCTGTACGCAACACAATTAAATCACAAGGAAAGCAAAAGCTCAGTCGAGTTGGGTTGAGTCGTTACAATGTGCGACTGCCTTTGGGACAACAATGAGCTGTAGGGATTCATGTATCGCCGCGAATTATTGCTATTACAGTATGCACATCACACATCATGATATATTCAGAGTACACTATGTGTAAGGGTCCGTTCACACAGACCGGCTCGGAGGGGAGAGAAGATTTTTTTATAGGTTTAAAATATAGTTTGTAATCGTTGCGATAAGGTTTAAGATCTATGCTCGGCATCAAACTCCAGGATAAAAGTGTGAAAGGCGAAAAGAGCAAGGGCGAATTTAAACAATACAACTGCCTCCGATATTCAAATGTTAGTTAAGAAAGAACTACATAAATATATGCAGTATAAATGAGTTGCAACACGTTAGTATGCGTCCGCGCACGTCCCCAAGTAGAGTGTATACGTACTGTACATACCCAGTTTCCCGTAGTCGCCGTCGCCCCACGACCACACGCTGTCGTCGTCGGTGACGCACAGCGTCTGCGCGTCGCCGGAGCCGCACGCCACGTCCAGCACGCGGTGCGGCGCCAGCGCCTCCACCTGCAGCGCCCGGGGTGCTACTACGTATATTTCGGTATGTATTACGTGCTTTCTAACGGCCGAAATTAATAAACAATCCAATCCAAATTTTGCTATCTGGGATTGATATCACAATTTATTTTGAGGGTCACACTTGCCAATAACCGATCCGTGGATTGGTTTATAAAAGCACGCAGATTGGAAAACGATCGAACGATAGACAGCAATCCAAGATTGATTTCAATCTTGGATATGAGATACAATATTAATTTCTGCCGTAAAGGAGTACGCGTTCTGACGACAGAAAAGAATCGCAGGCAACCGGTGGATGCAAGTGGCAAATTGTCGTTCGGTGTGGCGGTATAAGGGGGAGGCCTATGTTCAGCAGTGGACGTCTTCAGGCAGACGATGATGGTGATGCGCGTTCTGTACGTAAGTATTCTAATTATTGTGATTATAGGACACACTAGGAACCTATACTGACGCCACGGCAAGGGTTGCGTCGTCGCCTGGGTTTGTTTTCTCTGACCTTGCATCAATGTGATGCCGGTATATCCCATTGAAACAAAAAACCACCATGGGGTTCAAAAGTTGGAAAAAACATCATTTTTGTTTCTTTGTTCCTGTTCAAATGCCGGTTGCTTCACTCTGTGGTTGATAACGTAAGATGCAACAATTATGCGTAAAACTCGTATTAGAAAGTGAAAAAACGCTACCTTTATGAATCCGGTCAGACTCAGTTACCGGCTAGTCTAGGTTGAGTCTCACCAGTTTGGGCACAAGTTGGTCCTCCGAGTCGCCGTGGCCCAGGCGGCCGTAGCGGCCCTTGCCCCAGGTGTAGATGCGGCCCCGCGCGGTGAGGCAGGCGGAGTGCGCGCCGCCGCACGCGATCGCCACCACGTCCAGCCCGCTCAGCGCGCTCACTAGCTTCGGACGGTCGTAGCTCCTGCAGCAACACTCATGCTGATATAGCTGTACCCTTAGTGTGAGTTTTTACGAGCTCGACATAGTACGCGTCAACTAGCGTTGTGTATGAAGATTTTTTGTTCATAAACGCGCCGGTAGGGGCGCTGTACGGGATCTTCATACAAAAGCGCTAGTTGACGCGTACTATGTCGAACTCGTAAAAACTCACACTAGAGGGGCTGTATAATGTATCGGTAGACTGATGTCTATCTGATTAATCGGGAGAATGAAGGCGAGAATGCCCTGTTTCTTGACCCATACTTAACTTTCACCAACACACAAGTCTAGCGTTGTCTCTATCTGGTACTAAGCAAATGACAAAGACAGCAATACACCGAATCTGTTATCAAAGTTTCAATGATTATTTAATGATGTAAAACACAAGCCACGCAAATACCTAAGACGTAACGCGCCATGCCGCTCCATTCTTATGTAAGGTCGTTAATGTGTTGGCAACCAGTCGCTTGTTTCCAGAAAGAGTGCTGTTGAGGTCGATTCAGTGACATAAACAATTTTGTATTAATTTGATAGGCCTCGTGGCAGCAATTCACAGTTTAAATTAGGCAACTAATTGCTACTGCGCCTAGGTATCGAACTTAACCACTATGACCATCAGTAACTGTAAAAATGGCACTAAAAATTGTCTGTAGCCGATAAAAAATAACTTACACTCTATTCCCGTGCCCGAGTTTGCCGTCTTCACCTTCACCCCAACTGTACACGTCACCGTCCGAGGAGAGCGCGAGGCAATGTTTCCCGCCGGAGTTGCAAGCCACCTGACATGAAAATTACTCAAAATTAGCACCTAATTACATAGTCCTTAAGTTGAAAGTATCTATTGCAATTACCATACCTTGGTAATGAAAACGTGTTGTATGGACGCCAATAATGTCGGTTGAGATACGGAGTCAATTCCACCGATTCCCAACCGGCCACCAGCGCCGTAACCTGAGTGGAATAGATAAAACAATAATATTGAAACATGCTGTTATGTTGTTGCTTACCCCAGTAGACCATGATACGCGGTCATACTGGTAATGTATGTATAAGTTGTTTGATATTTTTATAGTGTCGCTTCACTTAGGGTCGTCACACAAAAGCGTAACGAAAGGACCCGACTCCACGTCGCAACGGTAAAATGTAGAGTTGCGTTGATTTCCAGGTGGCGTCGCCAATTTGGACGCTGTAACATTGCATCGCTTTTATATGTGTAGGCTTATCAACACTAAAATTCTAAATACCATAACGAAAAGGTAAACAAAGAACTGTCAAAATATGTGAGTGTCAAAGTGACATTACAGTATGTCTTCTCTTGGTACTCCCTCACCTGTGGCGCACACCTTCCCGTCGGGCGTGACCGCGAACAGCGTCTGCTCGCCGCCCACCAGCTGCACCGGGTTGAGCGCCGCCAGCGCCAGGCACGGCGTGGGCGCGCGCACCTTGGCGCCCTCCACGCCCCCCAGCTGCCCGCGGTGGTTGTGCCCCCAGCCGTACACCACGCAGCCGCGGTAGCCGACGCCCCACCACCCCGTCCAGTCCTCCGGACGCCTGGAACGACGATCATAAATGAAGAAGGAACACACAATAAAGATATTCGCACGTTTAGAGGCGTCGATTCAGTTAAAACATCGACTAAAGTAATGTTTACTAAACAAATTTTCATGTTTACGAAATATCGCTCATTCTCACTCAGAGAGGGGGGAGAGAGGAGGGAGAGAGAGAGGGAGAGAGAAAGTGAGAAAGAGAGAGAGAGAGAGAGAGAAAAAAGAGAGGCGTAAGTAATGCAGTGACATACTTGTTAACCCAATGCAGCAGCTGCTCGTCGTGCTGCTTGGTGAACCTGGCGTTGTCCTCCCACGGATACTGGTTGTCGCCGGACGCGGCCTCGTCCGCGTTGTACACGCCCAGGTCGGACAGCCGCTTGCGCACCTCGGCCAGGAAGGGCGTGGGCAGCGGCAGGCGGCGCACGAGGGCGTCGGCCGCGCGCATGCACAGGCAGTAGCGCTTGAACCACGCCCAGCGCGCCGCGTCCGGCCCGCCGCACACGCGCGCGTCCACGCGCAGCGCGCACGCTAGCCACGCCAGCTCCTGTTAATGTGTATGTACATGTATAGCGCGTCCCGTTCTCCTACATTCCGACCTCTTCGGATTTCCTGTATCTAGGAATCCCAAAAAACGTGTCATTTCGCGCTGTCCTAATACTCCCACGAAGATGTAGTAAGTTTCCACCGCTTTACAGAAACGCGAAGCTGCATGGAACTTGACTGACGGAGACTTTACATTAACACAAATAAAATACTAGAGATTATGTTAAATAGTATTTAAACGGGTCTAATTCGCGCACAAACGAATATCAAAATATATAATTTTGACATACCTCGACGTTTCGGCCGAGTTACATCGACCGTGGTCACGAGAAGATTAAGTATACTGGACTGTGTATGTGTAGTACGTCTGTACTGTGTATGGTCTTGGTACCTTCAGGTAGTGCGTGTGCTCCAGATGCGTGCCGGCGCGCAGCGCGGGCTCCTCGTGGTCCCGCTGCGCGTGCAGCAGCCGCGGCAGCGCGTGCAGCGCGGCCGGCGTGCCCGCGCGCTCGCCCAGGCACACCACGCCGCGCAGCCGCCGCACGCACCACACGCGCGTGCGCCACGCTAAGGGGGTGCCGGGAAACTACGGTCAGAGACTCTACTAGGGCTGAAAACTCATGTGCACAATGTTTTATGTGTTACTAGGTGTATTTGTATGGTTTTCTTATTCTTTATAGGCTAGCCTTTGATCACTACCTAACACGGACCCTTATTCGCTATGACCATTCGAACACGTAACGAGGCGCATTACGGTACCGTCGTAGAATCGTATGCTATTCTGAAATCTGACAAACGCGTGTGTTTTAAATAAAACTGTCAAAATAACTTGCGTCGGGCGTTACGTGCACGTAATAAACTGTCAAAATAATGTACGTCTAGCGTTTGTGTTTACGGCACGTTATGACGTCACACGTCTTCTGCAAGGAATTGTCCCACAGATCTGATCTTCATATGTGTGTATAATAGCGTGTAGTTACATAGCGAAGGCATCTGAGCGCATATCGCCAACGCCTGGGCCAGCCGCGGCGCGAGCTGGTGGTCGTTGGATATGGCCGTCAACAGCGGCCCATCCAGCAGCCGCCACGCCAGCTCCACCGACGGACAAGATAGCACGTAGCGATCTGAACCGCTATCCTGAAAATGTACATAGTCTATTTTTATTACAGAATGGAATAGAATAGAAAACTCTCTTTTGCACATCAAAAAGGAAGAAAATACATAAAATCGCGGCAGTCCGCTTTCTACTGGAACTAAAACTACAAATAAAAATGTAGGTAGTAGCAAGAGAGATAGCTTACCACGACTGACTGAGACGGCAGGATGGGATGGACGGTGAACCGCCACCCCCAGCCGTTGACGGAGCCGTCGCTAGTGAACCGCCAACGTAATTCGTCACCTACAACAAATACCATACTAAGTAAGGACTTGACTACAAATCTTTTGGATCAATAATGAAAATAAGTAAATATCGATCGGAATCTTCTATACCTTACATTGTGGTTCAACGGTTTAGATGGGAAATCGTAACAAATAAACAGACGCGTTGGAATTTATAACATTAGTTAGCTACGACAGTGTATGTTTGCGTGGTATTATGAAGAGATACATCAGACTTTGGAGGATATACGAATAGGAGTACTTTTTATAGCGATAAACTTGGCACGCGGACAAAATTGCGGGCAAAGCGATATTCATATTAGAATAATTGTACATACAGGGGCGGATTAGGTGTGGAGCGCGTTACCATTGACGATGATCTCCTGCGACCAGTCGGCGGGCTCCCGGCCGGAGCGCGTGGCCAGCACCCGGCCCGAGCCGTCCGACACGGTGAGCGGGTCGTTCCGCCGCTCCGTCGAGCAGCCGTGCTCGAACGACACGCGGAGGGACGACGCGCCGGGGATCTTCACCACTCCTGCGTGAACATCAAAGTCAAAGTCAAAGCATTTATTGTAAATAGGCAATAAAATCGCACTTTTACAAGTCAAACAGCCGATTCTCAAAACCTCATACGACAAACAAGCGGCTAGTCTATGTTGTCGTCTTAATTTTCTTATAATTATTTCTTATAATTTTCTTAAAAATCTAATTATGGCTTCGCAAGGTTTGTGCATTTAGCCAGTGTCAAGTAATATAATATTTCTATATTTCTTAATTTCACAATAGGAAAGTCAAAGCATTAAAGCAATCCTCGTGCTCAAGTAGTCGATTATTTACATAGTGAAAGTCACGCTTTACTAAACCTTCCTGGGAGTTTTGGAAAAAATGTGAAGTGACACGCTTTTTGGGTAGGTATATGTTACTCGTGCACGTTAACGAACACTCAATGACTAATATTCCACCAATATTACACGTGGACACTTGAAGAAACACAAGTTTGAGAATATAAAACCAACAACGTCTCACTATCGGATTCCCGCCAAATCTCTCCTACTATGTTTGATAGGTACCTACCGGATATGTCGGTGTCGTCTGCATAGGGATGCGGGCTGTCGACGGTGACGGGCTGCGGCGGCGCGCGGCCCGCGCCCGCCGCCGCCTCCTCCAGCTCGCACACGCACACCTCCACCACCATGTCGGCCACGGCCGGCTTGCGGGCGCACAGGGCTGAAAATTAAAAAAAAAAACATGTACCAACTTATAGGAACTGTTTGTTGCACTATTGACTACCTGAGTGACTGGCACTCGGTATTATGAGTATTTATCCGGAAACTTTTTTTTTCGGAAAACACGGGCGAGAAAATGTTTTAAACGGGACATTTCTTCGTCTTCCATTCGCTCTTCGTTCATCTGATTCGAGTTAAAACAAAACGTAAAACGTGAACAAATTCACGGATAAGAGTAATTCCCCTAGCATTTTTACGGACACTTACCCATAAGGACTTCGGTGATGATCTTGACAGCATTGTTGGCGTCAGGTATTCTCCCCGCGGCTGCTAATTTCAACAAATCGACGAGTGCTCTTGCATCCGATTCGCCCAGTTGCGAGGTGAAGTCGTCTAGCTCCATCTAAAATAGTAAGATATTTTTATATAAGTTCGTGCAAGTTCTTACAATGAGCTTTTACAAAAGTTCATTGATACAGTACTGAAAAAAAAAAAACATGTAAAGTTTAGTTCATACGAACAAAACTAGATTTCGCTAGTAAACGAGCGCTCGTCGTCTGCATCGCGGTGACAAGATTCTCCCAGTACTTTTGAAACGTTTTACTGGCAACGTGAGTGAGATACGTTGGGGAAACGAACTCTGTGGAATCAATAATACAACCCCCACGTACAGTATCTTTCTCATAAGCCGTTTCGGAAATAGTGCGCAAAAGTGGGCATCGGTGTTATAATATTATAGTATGAAGACGTTTTAACGGGTGATCTCGTTGAGCAGTTCGCCAAACAATAATTTTGTTAGGCAGACTGCGATCACCGATTGGAACTCTCTGCCAAAGTTGATTTTGCATCAGTTGATGTTCAATGTTCAAGGCATGCAGTATGTCAGAGGATGTTCTGCACGACATTACTGGAGGCCCGCCTCCGTCATGCTGACGATAATCGGAATTTCGCATTCGCTCACCCTCATTTTGCTCTGAGCTGCCATCTGATGGAGGGTGAGAGAACTATTAAGTGCGCCAAATGAGTTATTAGCACAAAGTTTTATGGTAGATGGCGCCATTAGGTTTCGCCGATCCATAATTAGGGTTACTGTACTGTACTTATGAAACACACAAATATCGTAAAATTGTTATAGAACCGCAAATTTTTGTAGCTTTGTCCCTTTCAATCGTTAAGAAGGGTCATTGCGAGAAACAAAGCTGACAACCGGCTGTACGCAAGAGTGCGGCCGCTTGCCTGTTATTTAGCGAGTGGTCAGAGAGCGACAGAAAGGGATAGCGCTACGGAAAATGCAGTTCTCGGGGCTTACCATGACGTCTTATTGCGATCCAATTGAGGACCTAAACAAAATCGTTCCACTTTAAATAATAGTAATACATGGCTTTCGATATCATTTAGGTAGACGTCAATCCCTTTAGATTAAATTGAGCGTCAACATGTCACAACAAGACGTCGTGGTACGAATAAGTAGAAAAACGATTCTGTTTAGGTCCTCAATTGGATCGCAATAAGACGTCATGGTAAGGCCCCTGTACGGCCTAGTGCGGCCTTATTAATTACTTTAGGTGCCTCTGCCTGTTGCACGGTCATGGTAGCCGCCGCGACTGACACAGCGCTCGACGACATCACTGCCGAGTGCCGCGAGGAGATGGAACCGCTGAGGGGGCTACTCGCTCCACTCTGCGATACACAAATTCCTTGATACAATTTTATCTCTGATATGATTAAATCTCATTCTAATGTGGACTCTTATAATCGTCATTGGCCGCGTACAGCGTGTACTGCTGTGGTCTCGTTCTCACGTTGATGTCGGCGTAAATTTGTATACCATGATCATTTCTATATCATGATATCATCGCGTTTTCAACTTATCCGAACATAACAAAACAAAAAAACCCCTTATTTCGTATTGAGGCTCTGACACAATGGTAAACATACCATAATAACTTACCGTCGCAATTTCGACTTATCCGGTGGATTTTTCAGATATTCAGACAAATCTTGGTTCATAAAAAAAATAGTCAAATCGATCCAGCCATGCTCAAGTGCTCAAGACATGGTCCTTCATGCAATTGGTTAATATGTATATAGATGAGCTTACAGGCAGAGTGGCTCGATCGGCCGGCGCTTCGCCCCCGCCGGTGCGCGCGTCGGGCTCCGCGTCCTCGTCCTCCGTGTCGATGGGGACGTGCACCGGCGCCGCCGCCAGGCAGGCCTCGTGGGCGCGTAACGCCTCTACTAGCAAGCTGCGAGCCTGGGAAGTTAATCATAGCTTCAATCACAAGTACTTAGTCAGGTCATAAGTAAAAACTTAAAAACACATACAGTAAAAACTTTTCTTTTAGAATGCTGGCCACAAAAAAGTTTATTGAATTCGAATTTCGAATTGTTCATGAAAATAAAAATGTATACTTTTTAGAATTTTACTCATTTTTAAATATGGAGTGGACGCTTAAAGAAGACCGTGTTACAGTTATTGCGTTGCATCGTTGCGGTTACGCGCCAATTCAAATTTTTGACATACTGAAAAATTTGAATATAACCAAGAGATTCGTTTATCGTACCATCAAACGATACAATGAAGACTCTAGTGTAGATGACAGGTCAAGAAGTGATCGCCCTCGGTCTGTTAGGACTCCAGCAGTGATAAAAGCTGTGAAGGCGCGAATTCAAAGAAATCCCAAACGTAAGCAGAAACTGTTGGCCCTTCAGATGGGATTAAGCAGAACCACGGTGAAAAGGGTGTTAAATGAAGACTTAGGGCTTCGGGCATATCGAAGAAAAACAGGACATCATTTGAATGCTCGTCTAATGGACCTGAGACTGAAGAGATGCCGCGCTTTGTTGAAGCGGTACGCGGGAAAAAAATATCGGGAAATTCTTTTTTCGGATGAAAAAAATTTTACCGTAGAAGAGAGCTACAACAAACAAAATGATAAGGTGTACGCACACAGTAGTGAAGAAGCGAGCAACCGTATTCCGCGTGTCCAACGAGGTCATTTTCCATCCTCGCTCATGGTATGGTTGGGAGTGTCTTATTGGGGCTTAACAGAGGTACATTTTTGTGAGAAAGGTGTAAAAACGAATGCAGTTGTGTATCAAAATACAGTCCTGACGAACCTTGTGGAACCTGTTTCTCATACCATGTTTAATAACAGGCACTGGGTATTCCAACAAGATTCGGCGCCAGCTCATAGAGCGAAGAGCACACAAGACTGGCTGGAGGCGCGTGAAATCGACTTCATCCGGCACGAAGACTGGCCCTCCTCCAGTCCAGATTTGAATCCGCTAGATTACAAGATATGGCAACACTTGGAGGAAAAGGCGTGCTCAAAGCCTCATCCCAATTTGGAGTCACTCAAGACATCCTTGATTAAAGGCAGCCGCCGATATTGACATGGACCTCGTTCGTGCTGCGATAGACGACTGGCCGCGCAGATTGAAGGCCTGTATTCAAAATCACGGAGGTCATTTTGAATAAACTTTAGTGTCATAAGAATCTATGTTTTGTTAAGTTCATTTTGGTATATAAATGGTTACATAATGAATAAACTTGTTTCAATTATTTTATATAAAACATGTGACAGAATTTATGACCTGACTAAGTATGTAGGGCGGAGCACCTGGGGCGAGAATTAGAACAAAAACGGTCTATTTCGCGCGCTTCACACGGTACGGTTTTCCAACAGGTCTGCAAGTGCTCTACTATTTCTCTGCATTCAGCTGTTGAATGGTAGATCCCGTTTATTGTACTTTAAAATGTAATGGCCTTTTTTATTGCTATTGTGTTTTTAATTTTAACCAAAAAAGCATTTATTTTTCTATTCTATCTTAATTTGAGAATGAGTATATCAGGTAATTTTGCTAAAAATTCATTCGCAAAGGACTTTGTTGCCTATAATAAAAAAACGGTCCGAAATTGTGAAGATCTAACTGCCCGTTTCTGCAACGTCAGCCAACTTTAATCGCTGAATACTGAATCGCATATTTACGCAGTCAAGGTTTGTTCGGTATGATGGAGGTTGGCCTACTGTTTAGTCCTTACGGGAGGCCCACCCCCGTCACACTGACGAATAATCTGAATTTCGCTGCATCCCTCATAGAAAATCCTCAGCGCCATCTGACGCAGGATGCTGAACCACTTGCTGCATCAGTTAAGGTAATAGTACGACACAGTTGTGCTAGATGTCGCTTTTGTATTACATTTTGGTCCATAATTTAGTGTAGCAACTTTGTGCGCGAATTCGACCCGTTTTTAACTAGTTAATATGTAGCAACTTTTATTCAGATGTTTCTATTTTCTGTCTGTAAATTCGTATTTCAATGTTGTTTTTTTAGCCGAAATTGTCGTAATTATTTTATTTATCACTCAACAAGGTTTTGACAAGGTTATTTATAGGTGATATTTAGTTAATTTGGGCTAGGTTGTGTAAGAAAAAGTGACACCCTTTTCCCGGAAAGTGACGTAAAAGAAATAAGGCCGTACTTACTTGAGTGATATGTAAGGCCAGTAGTATCAGAGACAGAGCGTGTTGCACCGCGGTGGGGGGCTCCAGGGACAACGCCGCGGCGGCGAGCGACGGCCGCGGCCCTTGCGGCTCTTCTATTGTCGTCTCTTCAGAGTACAGCCCTGGAAGAGAGACCGCTAAATGTTAAAATGATTAAACGCCGATGTGAAGGTTCCGTATAGTCCTTCTATTCACGATCTAGGAACGACGATAGTTGTAGGGTTTAGGGCTATGTAATCTGTGTTGATAATTCACGTTTATTGTCTACTTTTGTAGACTAATATTGTGTAGAGGTAAATTATATTTCTGGCTTGCGGGGAGGGAATCTCGGGAAATACTGATCCGATTCCGAAACCCCTTTCACTGACAGAACCTTCATTACCCCCTAAGCGCCAATAAATTATAGGCTATGCGTCATCCCAAGCAAATGCAAGGAAAGAGATAGAGGGAGATAGGTAGATGAAGAGGGTGAAAGATAGAGACAATGTCAGGACAACGTCTGCCGGGTCAGCTAGTGTACAATAATTACCGAGACTCTGTGCTCCAAGCGGGTCCTTGAGCACCGGGAAGGGGAGCGGCGTGAGGTGCGGCTCGGCCGGGCTCGGGCCGCGCGCCGCGCGCAGCGCCCACGCCGCCGAGTGCGAGGAGCCGGCGGCGGCGCGGTGCACGCCCTCCACGCCCGCCACCAGCGCCGGCCGCCGGTTCACGCACGTGGTGCCGTTGCCCTGTTGCCCGTGGTCGTTGTCGCCCCACGCCCACACCTTCAAGGAGTAAATATAATGCCGTGTTTGCATTCAGCGGCAGGGAACAGGGAAGTGAATAGGGCAGTGAGCAGGACGAGAATGTAAACACGATACTTCTCGTGCCCCTGCCATCGCTCCTCGTGTTGCTCGGCGTAAGTGAAAGCAAAGTGAGTACACAGTTCTCTTCATTCATTAACGTCAGCGGGAGTAGTGGCAAGGGCAGAATCTAAACAGGGCATTACTGAAGTGATAAAAGTGAGTTTACAGCGGTCGCAGTCATGCCCTGGAACCCCACCTGCAGGTCGCTAGTGACGGCGAGGCAGTGCAGGGAGCCGACGGCGACGTGTATGACCCTGCGGCCGCGCAGCGCCTCCACCAGCGTAGGGCGGCGCACGTGCGCGTCGCAGCCGTGCCCTGGATCCCTACCTGCAGGTCGCTAGTGACGGCGAGGCAGTGCAGGGCGCCGACGGCGACGTGTATGACCCTGCGGCCGCGCAGCGCCTCCACCAGCGTGGGGCGGCGCACGTGCGCGTCGCAGCCGTGCCCTGGATCCCTACCTGCAGGTCGCTAGTGACGGCGAGGCAGTGCAGGGCGCCGACGGCGACGTGTATGACCCGGCCGCGCAGCGCCTCCACCAGCGTGGGGCGGCGCACGTGCGCGTCGCAGCCGTGCCCTGGATCCCTACCTGCAGGTCGCTAGTGACGGCGAGGCAGTGCAGGGCGCCGACGGCGACGTGTATGACCCTGCGGCCGCGCAGCGCCTCCACCAGCGTGGGGCGGCGCACGTGCGCGTCGCAGCCGTGCCCTGGATCCCTACCTGCAGGTCGCTAGTGACGGCGAGGCAGTGCAGGGCGCCGACGGCGACGTGTATGACCCTGCGGCCGCGCAGCGCCTCCACCAGCGTGGGGCGGCGCACGTGCGCGTCGCAGCCGTGCCCTGGATCCCTACCTGCAGGTCGCTAGTGACGGCGAGGCAGTGCAGGGCGCCGACGGCGACGTGTATGACCCTGCGGCCGCGCAGCGCCTCCACCAGCGTGGGGCGGCGCACGTGCGCGTCGCAGCCGTGCCCTGGATCCCTACCTGCAGGTCGCTAGTGACGGCGAGGCAGTGCAGGGCGCCGACGGCGACGTGTATGACCCTGCGGCCGCGCAGCGCCTCCACCAGCGTGGGGCGGCGCACGTGCGCGTCGCAGCCGTGCCCTGGATCCCTACCTGCAGGTCGCTAGTGACGGCGAGGCAGTGCAGGGAGCCGACGGCGACGTGTATGACCCTGCGGCCGCGCAGCGCCTCCACCAGCGTGGGGCGGCGCACGTGCGCGTCGCAGCCGTGCCCTGGATCCCTACCTGCAGGTCGCTAGTGACGGCGAGGCAGTGCAGGGCGCCGACGGCGACGTGTATGACCCTGCGGCCGCGCAGCGCCTCCACCAGCGTGGGGCGGCGCACGTGCGCGTCGCAGCCGTGCCCCAGGCGGAAGTAGTCACCTTTGCCCCAAGTCCACACCTGGAATACGCAACGAACTGAACGACGGTGCCAGAAAACCAACATTTCTTATCATAAATGGCTTAGATTGAGAGTTTGTGGACCATCCCTGCCATTGGCGTAGTCACGTATCTCGTGCTTCGAAATCCCCATGGTGTTGAAATTTTGAAATCCACATGCCCCAGAATTATTTCTGAGGTATGATATCCGGATGGATTATCGCCTAATCCTGCTCTCGGAAGTGAGGTGAGACCAGTGCAGTGACCGGATATGAGCCAATGATGATCGATCAGTTGAAAACTCACTTCACCATCTCTAGTTAGTGCCAAGCTGAACTGAGCACCGCATTCGACTTGAACCACTCCTAGTGTGTTCAACCGCTCAATGTTCATGGGAACCGCGCAACCGTCGGACCCGCCTCGACCTGAAATGACATTTCCTACTTATATTATAAATGCGAAAGTGTATACCGACAAATAACAGGGCAGAGTATTCAGCTTGACGTATTTCGTGGGAACTCAGGATTCTATATTTTTTATGTTATTGTGTATGTGTTCTTACCCAGTTTTCCAAAATCTCCATCGCCCCAAGAGAAGACTTTACCGCACGCCGTTAGCGCCAACGTTTGAGCGTCGCGGGACCCACAGGCCACTTGCACTACCCTCAAGCCAGCTATGGCTTCCACCTGAAATGAATTGAGAACACTTACCACATGAGCGTTTTACGACTATTTTCACGATCATCAGACTTTCTCCTTCACACTACTTATTCCGGTCCTGTGCCAAACGTATATTATACTGCCACCTGACTACCTTTACAAGGTCATCTGACCAACGAGCTGGTGGTCTACTTACTGACCAGTCTACGCACCAGTCTACGTCCGTCTCTCCACCACCATTATGCCACTGCCTTTGTCCATCTGCCGTCATCCCTTCCGGCCAGGTGTCCTGCCCATCTCCACTCAAGCCTTGCTATCCCCCATAACGCTCGGCTCCAAGTGTCATGCCCCACAGTAACTATTACAGTGGCACCGCTCACGTCGCGCCACGCCCGGTGTCTATCGAAAGCTACTCCATGGTGGAAGAAAAAAAACAAAAGACAACCGGTACCATCTTGGGCTGCAGCTGGGTGGCGTCGTCCCCGTGCCCCAGCCGGCCGTACTCCCCCACGCCCCAGGTGTACAGGTGCCCCCGCGCGGACACGCAGGCGCTGTGCGCGGAGCCGCACGCGACGTGCACCACGCGCTCCCCCGCGAGGGACTCGATGAGCCGCGGCGCCTCCAGCGTGAGGCGGTTGCCGTGCCCCAGCTTGCCGTCCTCGCCTTCGCCCCAAGAGTACACCTGCAAGGTGAACATTGCTCGATGTCGTAGTGTTAGTTTAGCCGCCTAAGGGATTCTGACGTGGCTTACCGGTGACAGGAACTACCTGGTTGGACTCTTTTTGGAACTATGAAGCAGGATTTGGAAAATGTAATGCCAGCTGTTCGCGTAGCGTTTTTGGCCAATGTTCGTGAAGTGGAAGAGGGACGCCGCTTCCTCAATTCGAAGTCTTAATGCCAAATACGCATTTAAGTCAAATGCCGCGAAAATAGACTAAACATGAAGTATTCATGACTTCACATTTGTACGAAGAAATGAACACGGGCTGTGTTCGTTTCTTGCGGCCCATACAAATATATGCATCAGACAATATTCATACACACTACAGGTAATGCTTCGTGCTGTTACCTTGCCGTCTGCAGTGAGCGCCAGCGCGTGCTTCCCGCCCGAGTGCACGGCCACCCTCCGCACCAGCACGTGGCTGAGGTAGGGGTTGGCGCGCGGCGTCGTCACGTTCATGCTGTTGCCTAGCCCCAGGCGCCCGTTCGTGCCCTCGCCGCAAGCGAACAGCTACAACAATGTATACTGGTCAAAAAACAGCTGTAGCTTTCACGAGCGAAAACAATACAGTTTTTGCAAATATCAATCTTAACCCTTTTACACAGAGTGCAGTGTCTATTACAGCTCTAGTGTAAATTTATGGCATTTTAATATTTTTCTCATTCGGAAATCAACCGTGTTTACAAAGTCATGAAGTTGACATTTGTATAATAAGTGATAAAAGTTAAGTATTAAATGTGTGGAGTCTATGAAAACTTACCTTGCCATCGTGTGAGACAATAAATAACGTCTTTGATCCGCCAGCTATACAAACGGGGCGTAAAGCACTCAAAACCGGTGAAAACACAGGAACTTTAACTTTGGAACCTTTCACGCCAGCTAGTTGATCTTTGTCGTTCAATCCCCACACGTAAACCTAAAAAGCAATACAATCTTAAATACCAGACTATTGTAAAGAATAATCAACAGTATGACAATGCTCAAAGTTATAAAATAGAGTGGCACTTACTTTAGGACAATCGCTAGGTAATGACGGTGGATTATTATCGACGGACACAGCACTATTTGCAGTGTCTTTCTCCATCCAATCTTCCGCGATGAAGTTCATGTTCTGAAAACAAACGTTATTCAATTGTAATCCTTAAATCAATTACGTTTAGATTCCTTATCCATGTCTCGAAATGTATGCTTACCATCAAAACGTCAGTGTAGAGCGGGTTAGGTCTAAAGCCGGTGATATAGAGACCGTGAACGCGAACGTCCGCGTTCACGTTGCGGTTCTGTTTTAGGCCGATTTCTATGCACGGGTAATACTGCAACAAACAAACAATATTTAATAAAAGCGTAGACAATAAAGAAACTGATAATCTTTATAATGTGTTGTCACTCCACAGAGGCTTCAAGTGAACGCCACAAACAAAAAAGCACCCTAAAAAATCTACTTATTCAAACAAAAGGAATCATGAAATTTCGTCCGAAAGCCCCAAAGGCATGAAATAAGACAATACCTGTTTACAATCGGCCAGCAGCTGTATCTGCGTGAGATGCGCCAGCGGGTGGTGGCGAGCCGGCGGCGCGTGCACGCACGGCACCACCGCCACCGACGCCAGCGCCGCCTCCTCGAAGCTGGCGCCGCCGCGCACCGTCAGCGTGCCCGGCCCGTACAGCCCGCCCGGGACGCCCAGGCCGAGCCGGCGGATGCGCACGTTGTTGCGCATCTCCACCCGGATCCAATGCTACCGGATGATATTTGCAAGATTAAAGGAAAATGTATATACGTAACACGTATTTTTTTTCAGTATCTGTATTATCTCTAGGCTGCCGTCGTTATGCCTGCGGTACCTGTCCGTTGCCGCTGGCGCTCTGCCAGTAGGTGTGCGGCTGCGCGTCGAGCAGGCGGCGCGCGCCGACGCCGGCGCGGCACGACGACACGCGCACGCAGCGCACCGCCCCGCGCCACCCCACCGCCACGCCGCCCGCGCTCTCGCCCCACTCCGCTGCGGGCAATCACGTACTCTCACAACTTACGCTGAGAACTTTCTCAACACTAAGCCGCTCTCGGTTTGGTATCGCTTAGAAATTAGCAACGCTTGAACGCGCCATCTAGTGGCAGATTGAAGAACGCAAAAAACCACTCACATTGATCGGTGACAAGTTCCATTTCGCTGACTTGCCCCGTCCACCCGGGTTGTTGCGGGAAGTCGACGGTCAAATCGCGACCGTTCCCCGATACCCCTGTAACAAACGCAAACTATACGATCACGATACACCCGATCTTAAACCTTAGCAGTGTACAAATAAAGCGTACTGACCGGTGACGGTGCCGACGCTGCTGTGGTCGATGCAGCCCCACTTGTACCGGGGCTGCGTGACGGCGGCGCGCACGCGCACCTTGTCCCCGACGCAGAAGGGCGGCGAGCCCGACACCACCTCCGCGTGCACCGCGCGGACGCCGGACACTCGGCCTAGGCCGCGCCACTCAACCTGCCAATGAGAAAAACTCACTAAAATCCATACATTCAGCAACAAGACACATGCTTATTCGACTTCCAAATTGAATCACGTGAAATCACGTCGCTGCATGATATTATGCTGTGGCGTATGCTTCTCCCTGCTAGACTGAAGGCGCTATAAATTAGTAACACACAACACGTAGACTATATTATAAAGTTTAAATGGAGAACTCACATGCAAAAATACGTTCTGCTTTATGTCCCTTTCCACTCTTTGAACTTGACCGACGTCACCTAGAGCCACCTGAAAAAGGAAGTATGTAGCGTTAGCCTCATAACTTATTCCTCCTTATAGTAACAAACCGTTATACCTACCACAAAAGTTTAAACGTTAAACAGATGTTTCTAAAATTTCGTTCCACATAATCGACGTCTATCACTCGAGTTGTCTTGCTCAATCCTGGCATTCTTAATTATTTCACTTGTGAATTTGTTATTGAATTTCAAAAGTCTTCGATTTGTGGAGAAAATATTTAGACTCATCTGTTCAACTCTGGTTTAAATCTTTCGTGGTAAGACCGTAAATGTTCAGTACACTTACGTCTTCATAAGCCTTGCAGCAGCGTACAGTCATCCCCGGAGTGATGACATCCGACAAGTACTGCGCGTACTCGTCCTCGGAGGCGAAACAGCTGCGCCAGCGGTACGGCGTCTTGTTCTTGTCTTGTTTGGGGAGTGAGGCGGGCTTTATTTCGAAGACTGTGTCGTCCATGCCTTGTCGAGGCAGCTCTAGTAGGTACGCGACTAGAGACTCGACTGTTGGGAGGCTGTTGCCACCTAATGAATGATAAATGTGGGCATTACCACACCGACACGGTAGGTATTGACTAATCCATCAATACAATACAATAGCCAAGTACATAATCGTTACAATAGCCAATAGATATAGTTATTTACGTTCGAGAGTGTAAAGTTACATTTTTCCATGTTTCCTATCAAAAGTGTAACTCACCTATAGCTTGAATGGCAGCATACACCGCAGTCCGGGAGAATCCCATTTCAATAACTTGCTGCACTTGTGCAGAGTTTGCCCACGTGTTGAGGTCTTTGCGAGCTGTTAGAAATATTCAAGGGAAATAAGTCTATAGTTTGATATTATAATAATAATAATATGCATAATAGGAGCTAAACATCTGGAGAAAATTAAGTACATACTTATTATCTTTCGAAAAAGTATGAGAAACAAATACCGATAAAATACGTTGCCATGAGCTATTATAGTGAGCGCGCATTGAAATGACACTCTTATTATAAAGAAACAAGGTTTATATATTTGTTTTACTTACACAACGATGCGGTGCTTGTAGACGGTCCAGTTGATATATGCATGAAGTTGCTTTTGTCTATCAACGGCATTTCAGGAAGGATCTCGTTATCTTTCTCTTCTGTTGAACGGAGAAAAAAACACATGAAATATCTGTCTTGTACACTTCACTCCACGTAGATCGCGGTATTTCGCAGTATTGAGAGCAAATATGAACTTTAATGAGGTTAGGATAAGATTCATTTTCAAATAACAATAATAATTATGCAAAAATATCACAATCGTAATAATATCTCTCACCAGTTGTCAACTTTTTTTTTTCAGGTCAGAGCATGGTGCTGCTGGCACATTGTGCCGATTCCAAGTGATGTTGTGAACTTGTCTACGCACCGTTGTAGACGTGAGACGCGAGTTGTTGTACTATAGAGATGGCGGCGGCGGCGAGGTCCCGCGGCGCGTGCGACGCCGCCAGCGGGCTCGGCCGCGTCGCCAGCGCCAGCAGCCGCCGCAGCAGCGTGCCTTCCGTGCTCAGTGCGGATGTGCCTCTATCTATTGTACCTGCGACATTTTCTCTAATTATCCCTACCAATTTAGGCAATAAAGGAGGTCAGAGAAACAAAAGACGTAAATTTTTATTTAACGCCATCTAGCGGAAAATATCAAAATTTGTATACATTGTTTTTCTTAGAAAAAAAAGGCAATGAAAAGTTGGTCTTACAATCATACTTAAACAATGTTGTTGTAGAATAACAAAGTAATAGCAAAAGTATTTGTTAATACTTACTTGTTTTATCAGGCGGTTGCATTAGTACTTTTCTTAGCCTCGTCCTTGTGGTCAGAAGCCCGCGCACGGCGCACAGCGTTAGTAACTCCATCTGTTGTTTCCTAAGGCCACATAGGTCCAATTCGGCTGTAATAAAAAGCGATATACTGAATTCATCCTGAATCCGTTCACCGTTTACGGAGCTGATTGGGTTGGGGTCAATAACCACACATACATAAGGGGAAGTTCGGGTAAAGTTACCGGGCAGGTGGTGTGGGTGCATCGGCGAGGCTTGCGGTCCCGCCCCCAGTAAAGCCGCGCACACACGCAGCGCGCTCTCGCCGCCCCCTAGCGGGTGGATGAGGCGCTCGCTCTCTGCGCTTTGGACGCCGCCCAATTCGCTCTGGAACATTATTATGTACGAACTAGGATGACGTAGCCATTCGATAAGCACCACGCCTGCCCTTATCAAGGGGCCACCCGTAGGGTCCGGTAGCAAGCTATTGCACGGCAATGCACTGCGCTCGTTTAATTTATGTATTGCTTAAATAATGTATCTTAGTAGGTACGACAGATCCGTTACGTGCGTTATTTCAATGACAAATGAGTACGAATTCACAAACCTTTGTAAGAGTGTTGTCATCGTAAATCAAAGTAATCTTCGCTCTAGGGGAGAACTGTGTCACTATTGCGTTCCGTGGCGGCGATCCTGACGTCACTTTCTGTCCTAGCCGTATTCGCCACTCGACGCCGCCAACGACGCCGAGCGCACCAGCTGCAATACAACATCTATCTTATATGCATGAGCATTGAGTTTAAATTCAGAGACGGTTACGTAGTGAAATTTAGTTTCACCGTGCTCTTCACTAGAGGGCGTTATACTAAATTGTTGAGTACGTACCTATAAGGCAGGTTTCTAGAGACGGTGGAGTAGGTTTTATCGTTTGTGTCATCTCTTGGCTCGTGTTCGGCCACCAATGCCAGTCACTTGTTACCTGAAATAAAGAATTTGGACATTGAAAAATATTAGTTACCAAAATAACGTTGTCTTTGGGTCTCTTCCTCTTGTCGCATCTTCTACGTCATATTTGATGATTATTGTATGATATAGTCTCTATTATGTTACCATTTGCGCAGCCAGCTGTAGCTTGTCCAATAGCAACGCCGTGATGGGCGAGTGCCAGAGCGACGCGCAATGCAAGTGCCGCACCAGCTGCACCAGCGCCGCGCACGTGGCGCCCGTGTAGCTCGCCGTCGCGGGAGCACGCCATCTGTTGTCTGGGATTACGAACATTCTTGTTATTGTCACGGAATTCGAATACATTTCATCGGGAAATGAAAATTTACTAAGACAACAATGACGATGAGCTATTTTGTTTTAATACATTTAATTTTATTTTATTATTACATATTTTTTTGTTTGCCTGTTTTAGTACAAACATACACAAAGAGCCCCAACATAAAATCTATCAAAATCAAAACAACAAAATTAATCCTCAGTAAAATCTCCATAATTATGCGGCCAGCAGATTTTGAACCAATATTATTGTCAGTCCATCCTGTTCCTTCCTGCAAACGTATTCTCCCTCCCACTGACCGATCTCCTCGTCGTCGACGGCGGGCGCCAGCATGTTGTGGTTGAGCCGCAGCACGGGGTCCATGCAGTGCGTCTCCAGCCACAGCCGGCCCACCAGCGCCAGCAGCTGCGCGCCCACCGTGTGCCGCCACTCCGGCGCCCCGCTGTGCTCCACCAGCACCCGCCGGAGGAGCCACAACGCTTGGATCTACGGCATTGCAACTCACTGTACCATGAACCACGTCTCGCTGCAGACGCAACCGTCAAACGTGAGAGCAAAGCGGAGTATATACGCGCTCCTAGCAGTTATAGAACGGTGATGTACAGCACTTGTGTCTAAGATGTTATCGGCAAGTTTATAGAAATAGAGATGTCGTTTGACTCAACCTGCAGCGAGATATTGTCCGTTTTAATAGCACCTAATGCAACGCCTGCTCGATAACTGTATCAATGAATGTGAACTTTAAAAAAAGAAAAAGAAGAACGTATTACAAAAATTTTGCTGAAAATTTGACACTTGAACTTACTTGCAAATAAATGAGATCTTGCGTGATGGGTTTTTCAGTGGCAGAAATAATACTATAGCAGAGTTCGAACCATGAGTCTGTGCATAAGGCTATCCGCATCTCCGGGCCTTGCGCACTGGCTGAAAAGACAAAAATTACGTCACATTTGCGTAAAAAAAACAGTAGAGTTCTGTTACAAAACTACGACAAATTGATACAAATCTCACCTCTCAACAATGCGAGGGCCGTATGGTAGGCCGCCGCGAACGCCGTAGGCGGCGACGTAGCGTGCGCATGTGCCAGGGTCAACAGCCGTCTCTGTAGCGCGGCTACGTTCCGCCGCGTCACGGTGCCCGCTACGCCACGCACGGCCGCTACGCCAGCGCACAAGGCGCGTATAGCGCACGTGCAAGCTATGCGCACTTCGCTCACCGGCCACCATTCTACTGTATTTTCGGTTACTGAAAAACCAAACGTCGCATTAAGTCAAAAATTATGTACAATGTAAATATGCAATCTCCCAAGCAAGCTGTAGCATGACCCACTCGAGAATTTCCTCCCGAATTACAGCACGCCGAACTAGAAGTCGCCGACTAGAAACGCCGAAGTAAAAGGCGGTCGAATAGTAATCGATAGGTATTATCCACATATTCGATGCCAAGTGCCGTCATTTTATGACATCTTACTCACTCCACCACTTTTGAATATGACGCCTTGCAGTTATGTGATCACAATGATAAGTCAAGACTTTTAAGTCAAGACAATGAGTGTCAAGAAATTGCCTAGTTGGTTTGCATTATTTTTTTGTGCATTTATCGAATTTGCGTGTACAGTCTGCCAGCACTGCGTGTAACAGCAGACCACGTGTAACGACATCGGCGTGTGCTCACCCGCGCCGTGCACGGTCTCGTCGACCGAGGGCGGCGGCGACGGCGAGCGCGCCAGCTTGAGGTCGTACTTCCCCTCCTTGCCCATCCTGTAGGAGTTGGTCCCGCCGGAGTCCCACGCGACCCGCACCCAGCCGTCCTCGCCCAGCTCGCCGATCACGCGCCCCTCGCCGCCCGGGACGCCGTCCTGGATAAGCAGGTCAAACTGGCTGATATACCTTATAGTCGCAATAAGGCAGTAAATACATATAGTCGCTTGTCTGGTATATATCGCTTTAAGCGATAACACCGCCCATTGTACAGTACAGTAGTACCCAACTGATATGGCTTACTGATGTACCTGCGCAGAAGATGAATTTTCAAAGCGCGGGAAATGCTATTGACCGCTATTGGTCGGCAGCCGCCGCCATCTTAGCGAGCTTAGAGTGAGATGGAACTAACAGCTGCAGTGTATTGTGAACCTTATAATAGTGATCTTAGGTTGATTGTAAGTTTTAAGCATTCTTTCGTTGATCTTCTGACCATACTTTCTTTTCTGCGCGAACGAAGATTCACGACGCGCCTTATAAGTTGGGTACTAGTATACCTGTTTAAGTTTGTCTTTTCTGTGTTTCATACATTAAGGTGTCCATAGAGAATTATATTCTGTCTATCCTAGAATCTACATCGAAAACATGTATTGAAAAAACAAGGTATTTTTAAATGCTGCCTGTCTGTTCGTTGTCGCATCACGTAAAAACTACAAAACAGATGGCCAATAGAATCACTTCCAACCTACTACACAGCTGGTACGTAATAGAGGCTACTTTAAAACAATCTAAAGGGGGGTTTTTGGCCAGTTCAGTTGTCATCTTCATTTATGTTTTTAAATACATATTCGAGATATTTAATCAATAACTGTTAATTGAATATGACTGTGGGTAGCTTACCTGATCGCCCCACTTCCAGTCCTTGCCTCGGACAACTCTAGTGCCAATTTTCATTAGAGAAGCGAGTTCCGGCCCCGACAGAGACGCGCCTCTGGCTCTTGCTCCGAGCCTTTCATCCTCGTAAATAACTAGACAATCCGCTAAAATACAAATTATACATTGTTTTTAATGTTTTTTTTATACAATTTCAATTATTTATGACATGTAGGCCAGCTCTAGACCCGTATAACTTCTTCTCTGCATTTAATTTTCACTCACGTCTGGATTTAATACCGCTGCAGATGAGCGAAGCGTTCTGTGCTGTCTCTCCTCCAATCTGCTTCAACAGTGTGAGACACGAACTTAAAGCGCCTCCGTTTATTAGCTGCTCTAATTCAGGACCATGACATCCTTCAGTTAGAAGCGATAGCAGATTTATCAGGAACCTAAAAGTACAAAGGCCAATTAAAAAGATGTCATATCTGCAGCGTTGTAAAGTTGAATTTTGTACAAACTTACCTCGCTCGAGACGGTCGATTCAATAACGCATGAGCTCCACAATTTGCGCTCATTTTCAACGGCATAGACTGCGTTGGCTCTTGTTCTAGGACTCTCGCCTTTAACTCTATCATAACAAAGTCTAACAACTTGGCCCTCTCTAGGAGTACCATGTATTTCGAGTACGGTATCACAGATTCGATGCCTTTCAACGGCGGGGTTAGAGGAATGGTAGGCTTCATACCTACGTAAGGAACCGAGTCCGCCATATTAACGCCTATAAGGCCAGCCAATGCCGCGTATTTGACGCTTTCGGACATCGTTTGAGATGAGTGTAAAATACTGTTAATCATACTGTAGCCAGTCTTTCTTATCTCCGCTCTTTGCACCTGAAAATAAATCTTATTATAATACTAACAAGTTCCAAAGTTCATGTACCAATTAGAAAAAAAAACACAAATACCTGACAGTACAAAGCGCGTCGTAAAATATCAATATCACAGGGTTCTTCAGTTATCACAAAGTCAATTATAGCTACGGTCAAACTTTGCTGCTCGGGCGTCACTTCTTCTAACATCCAATACAAATCTGAGGAAAACAAAACACAAAACTCATTCAAAAATGCATAATGACAAAAGTGCATTATAACAGTCTTGAAATATCCTAATGCTCCATAACAATATCAACTGCAGCGCTAAGGAGTTAAAGTACATAATCGCCTACCTTTTTCATCGCAAGCCATTTTGGAAACCCAAGCGTTAACAAACTTATTCCTCTCCGAATTATCATCATCTTTCTCTTCATCAGCCATTATCAGATCAGCCTTCAGATCGTCAGCGAGGATCTTCACTTGTTTCTCGCTCTCCAGAGATTCTTTTAGCACCGAAGCTTCAGTCATATCGTTTATAGAACTATACGAGATCTCGTTAGTGGGAGTCTTGTCATCAAACATGTCTTCCCTCCCTTTAGCCGGTTTATCGATTCGCCCTTCGATCCTCGTACTGCTGCTGTTCGCCGCGTTTTTCCAGTCTTTCTCCAGCAGCTCATTCTTTGCAGCCGTTCGCATTTGCTTTTCGCGTGGCTTCAACGAGTTCTTCTTCTCTTTTTCTCGCGTGTTCAACTGTTTCTTGACCTTATCCAGCGGCCTTTCGCGAACTTTTATTCGTATTTTCGTCGTCGGTATGAGTATTTCCCTGCAATTGTCGCTATCCACGTTAGGCTGTTCTTTCGTCTTTTCGATGACAATGCTGGGGGGCTCCTCGGGTGTTTTACGACACGCGTTTGCGAGCGACGACTTGATAACCAACGCGTCGCCGTGTAGCAAGCTGCCAGTGGCTTTGAGCATGCTTTTGCTGAGACTGTTTTGTCTGTTTCTCAGTTCCTTGGTAGTTTCGAAGCATTTCTTGAAAGTGGGGGCTTTAGCGGCGCGCGCCACCTTCTTGAATATTCTCTTGGCAGTGCAAGGGCGGCGGTACGGCGGTCGCTTCTGCAGGGCGGTCACTGCCGGCGACATAGCTGCGCGCATTTCGTGAAGTAGAAACCTAGCTCGTTCCAGTGACGGAGCGCATACCTAAAATAGGAAACAGACGTTCAACAAATCGCATTGATTTTATATCAACTTAATTTTCCTCCTAACTGTTATAATACACCTAGCTTGGATATTATTGAACCGACTTACCTCTTTATATCCGCGTGATAGCTGCTGCCTAGCTCTCATTAGTGTCCATTTACATTGCTGCACAGTTTTCACGATCTCCGACATTGCAGGGGATAACTTCACTTCCCCTTTCTGCATTTCTACAAACAAGAAATTATCAATCATTGTGTGAAGAGAAAAAAACACGTTAGAGTATCTAAAATTCAGAACTTTAGCCGCATATCAACCCATATTCAGCACGCTGACACCTGCGCATGCAAACGCGCACGCAAGTACGTGAGAAAGCACGCAAGTTTTTCCTTACATTTGTCTGTGTCAATGGTCATGTCCAGTATCACTTACCAGCTGTAGCGGTAGCTAAAGCGTGCTCCTTCAACCCCGCGTGGTACAGTAAGGCGGCTAACAATGCTCTTCTCAATTCTTCTAGAGGATGCTCGGGTGGGAAGTGTGGCGCGCAACCCTCTCGTCGCTCGCACGCCCACCAGAGGTGCAGTGCTAAAGGATCCTGGAGAAAAAATGTTACTTATTCAAACGCATTAAAGTTTATAATTGTTTGAAACCATTCAAAGTCAAAGTCAAAGTCAAAGCATTTATTGTAAATAGGCAATTAAATCGCACTTTTACAAGTCCAACAAAAGTTACAAGAGAATCATAAAAACATAAAGTATGATACATTAAATTAAACAGTAATTGATTATGGTTTGATTTTGAAAAAAGGATGTTTCCTTTTCAAGCACTGTACCAAGATTCTGGACAGGAAAAGGAAACTCCGTTGACTCTACCAGTGCTTCGGAATACGCCCGTTAGAGAAGACAGCACCAAGAAACTCTACAATTTCAATTTCGAAGAAATTCAATTTCGGTTTTATGCTTTATTACACAAATACAATGTGCACCGAACGAATACTGAACAGCATTATTTTTGTGGTTAGACAAGGAGCCTATTGTAATACTAACATGTAACTTAGGTTCAGCCAGTGCGTAGAGCAACGCGTCAGCACGGGCGGCCGACGTCGCCGCGTTCGCTTTAGGCTGCGGCTTGGAACTCCGTGACGTCATCGGAGGCTCTGTGGCGGGGCTATTCCCTCCCGTGGACGTCCCGCTACGCGCCTCGGCCTTCTCTTCGTCGAATGGGTTAGCCAGTTTTGACACCTAGAAAGTCAAACGCCACACTTTACTATACACTCTATAAGGAATGTTACCTAGAAATTATATGACCGTGCATTCGGTAAATCCAGTCATTTGATCAAATCTAGGCTCGAAGGATTATATGGAGCTTATCTGCTTTCTTGAAGCATGGAGTCATAATAAGTGTTTACCTGCAATCCGCCCCTAAGGAACACCGCGGACGCGAAGGGCGCGGCCTCGCGCTCCACTTGCTGCACGGGCAGCGAGCGCGCCAGCCTCACGCCACACTGGGACATGCCCAGCGCCAACTGGAACGCGCTGGTTGACAGGATGTGGTACGCCCGGAGAGTGGACGCGGTCTCCTGTCAACAATATTATACATTTTAAAACTGTAATAGGTAATCTTTTCGCACAACTGAAAACTCTTGCAGAAAAGTCTTACCACTAATAAAGATCAAGACGCCCTTATCGTAAATCGATACTATGGTCATTATCATTAGAGCCTAGCTGACTCATTCCGCCGCGATTTCTCGATAACATCGCCACGAAACAATGTTCTATGACAGTCGAGTAGATAGGAGCAGGGTGCGCGCACACTCACATTGCACGCGTGGTTCTGCAGCTGGTCCACGTACATCCCCACGCACTTGTCCTGGATCCGCGCCAGGTGCGCCGCGTGCGGCTCCACGCTGAGCGCGGCGGTGGCGTCGCCGCCCCGCGCGCGGCGCACCGCCTCCACGGTGCTCGCGTTCTCGCACTCGAACTTGGTCACGTCGAACACGTAGCCCGATATCACTATCCACGCGCCGCCCTCCCTCGTTTTGTTGACGAGGTCGCACCTGGTGTTAGCGAATGGTTTGCGATCAGTTACAGTTACAGGTGGAAGATTGAACATTGAAATGGAAACTAGAATATAAATGTGCATGTAACAGTGTGTCCATTTCAATAAGGGCTCCTATATTGAAGTTGATGTGACAACACGGTGTAGTGTTCTCCTAATCTAATAAACTATTTACATTCACTTATCCCTTTCATAACTATCAGAAATCCCATTTCTAAAAAACATATTGTTTATAACAAAAACCCTGAAGTTGTACCTAAAATAAGTGTAGGGTAAATTAGTCACTGATATGCACTTTACATGCGTTAACTAACGGTCGGGATCAATCAACACGTAGGAAGCGGACACATACAGAAAACCACAGCATACAAGTAATATTTTCATAATCGGAAGCTCACTTGCGAATGAGAGTGGTGTTGGGGCGGTTCCTCTTGGACACGAGGCCCGGCCAGCCGAGGATGTCGGCGTCCATGCGCGGCGCCACCGGCAGCAGCGCGGCGGCGTCGTCGCAGGCGCGCGCCGTCGCCAGCAGCGCCGCGCCGCACGCGCCCAGCGCGCTCGGCGTCCGCGCCGCGCACGCGCACACCCACACGCTCAGCTCGGTGATCACGCGACCTGCAGCGATACTTCAGCTATGTGCTACTGGGCTGTTCGTTTGATGGCAACCGCTACAAATGTTGCGCGACACGGCCCTGCGGTCTAGGACTAGACTAAGCAAACTAATGTCCGTGTTATACGAAGATATGGGTCACGAGCTGAAGAGTGACATTACATTTTGATCCCGGGAAAATGAACGATACCTGCACCGAGACTGACCGATGCGATGATAAACGTTTTCAGTATAACATTTACGACTACGATTTCGTGTGAAACATCTCCGCCGGTTCCGACATAAGCTCTTAGCACTGACCCACGACGTCGGCGGCGACGAGGTCGCAGAGCGCGGAGAGGCGCGCGGAGTCGGCGGCGCGCGCGGCGCGGCGGAACAGCGCCAGCGTGGCCTGCGCGTGCTCCGCCAGCAGCGCCGCGTACTGCTGCAGCAGCGCGCGCGCGGCGCCGCGCGAGCCCGTGCCGCCGCGCGCCCGCATCGCCTCCGTGAACACCAACCTGGGTGGGACAGTTACAGGCTCAATTCTTGTATTTATTATTTTTAGTGTCAACAGGTAGTCGTGCCGTCCGAGGGCTTCTGACGTGGCTTAACGACACCTATCGATCGACAACCGGGACATAACTGCAGTCAGTGACGCCAATGTACTTTACCTTTGAAATCGGATGAGCAGATCGCAGCTAGGACTAGCCGCCTCGTCTACCTTCGGATCGTCGGTTTTACTCATCTCGCCGTTGGCGATTGCGTTCATTTGCATTTGCGTTTGGCAACTCGTGTTCTTGATCAAATGTTTAACCTGAAACCAACCGTCAATTCTTAAAGAATAGAGTATAATTTCCCATAAACGATTAAAACTCGTCAACAGCTCGTAATACGCAAGGCTCACCAAATGCATCAAAGGCACTGAAGCCCCCTTTTCAGCTGAAGAAACGGTGTTTAGTTGATATTCTTCTTTGCATCCTAAAAGCGAACAAAGAACAGATGAAGATCACATTTTTTATTGACAAGTACTCTATCACGTATTTTTTTTACTATACCTATGGGTACAGAGTCTCCTGGATTGGTAGATTGACTGGTACACTGGCCTGTTGCGATGTCAATTTGATCGTAATCCCTAAAAAAAAGTCAAGGTTACAAAGTGAGAAGCGTTTCTCGCTCTAGAGAACGACGTTTCCAAGCGTCGGAAAGGGATAGAGCTACAAGAGGTTAAACAAAATCCACACCCTCATCTTCATTGCAGACACTCACCATCACTTGGTTGCAAGCACTCTTATCTGTAGAAAAGGACGCATATATATGGCCTGACAGCTGCGTCCCGTTCTCACTTTCCAAACAATAGCCTTATAATAGACACAAAAGCGATGCTGGATTAGAAATTTATAATGTATCAATGGTGATGCTACACTCACACGTCTAGTTGTAAATGGCTGTAGATGTCGCCGGGGTGCGCTTGGAGAGCGGTCTTGAGCGCGTCCCGCAAGCCTCCGCCGCCCAGCAGCGACCACACCAGCAGCTCCGTCATGAATCTGGCGCCAGTGCTCGATGGAACCGACCCTGGACCATATTCAAATTTCAAGTATTTTTTAATGATTATTTACTTACATCCTAAGAAGGCTGGCTTAGCCTAGAGTTTAATAGTACTCATTATACTTTGCCGTTTGTTGAATGAAGTAGTTTTTCAGGTCACCCTAGGGGCATGCGACTTAACAACCGCCATCAATCGATAAAAACCAGGATCGATGACTTGACGCGCCAATGAAGAACGGAGCGATGGTAACAACTACATTAGTACCTACGTGGCGGAGGACCGAACCCAGTGTCACGGGGACGCAAAGCGCACAAGTTGATCCTAGGCACAGAATACATGTTATATTAACACCCTAGAAGAACACTCTCAATTCAAGCAAGATAGTATGATCGGGATTTTCTGACATTTGAGCATGTTCTCTCTCTCTTCCGTGGGTTTACGGAGTGCCCACCCTACCTGAGCCCTCGGCCACCATCTCTCTACTGATGTAACTAACTATGTTCCAAACCTTGCGGCAACAGCGTGATGAGATGATGCGCCCGTATCTGCGGCGTGGGCAGCAACAAAGGCCAGGCGGCTGCGAGGGCCCTGCGCGCCGCCCCCGCCGCCGCCGCCCCCGCGCGCCCCTCCACCAGCGCCACCAGAGCTGTGTGGACTCCGCTGCACCAGGTTCTACCTTCCAACTCGCTCTCATGTATGTCGGAGCCGCGGGAGCATTGCCACGCGTGTACCTGAGAACATAAGCGGTCGCACCACATAAGATTTAAACTAGAGTTGAACAGATGAGTCTAAATATTTTCTCCACAAAACGGCTTTTTCGAACTTAATAATAAATTCACAATTAAAATACTAAGGAAACGCTAGTGGTCTAAACTGTTGTGGTAATACGAAAGTTGTCTATACATAGTCCACGCCAAAGCCAAATCTGTATAACGTCGATGACAGAAAAGGCATGCTAAAACAGTAATATGTTTAAACATTTCAAGAAATACGAACGTATTCGGTACCGCAAGCTGGTCGAAATGACAATGGACACTTACTTGTAGTCGTAAGAGATTCAAACACGAGATAGCGATGCACTCGTTTTCTTTTATCGGAGCTGTAGCGCATTGTTCCACAACTAACCTCAGCAGTCTTTCTAAAAACCTGTAAATTAATAAGTACATAGTACATAGGTATGTAGATTCCCCGGGTCCTAACCGCATAAGCCATTGGAGATGGGCGAAGCAAGTAGGATCAGATTTTAAGGTAATTGTTGGCGACAGCACTGGCCATTTTGTCGCCTTCCCTTTTTGAACATATTTTACTTTTCTATTTTATATTGTTTTTTGAAATAGACAGTCTACGATAAACAATGGTGAAAACTAGATGCGTTTTATTGAAGTTCTCAACAGTAGTGAAGCGTGATGTCTTATTCTATATTGTTTTTGAACGATGATGTAACATGCAAAATGGACTATTTACTAGAACTAGGAACATACTTGAAAGTATTATCGGACAGGTCAATCACAAACGGCATCGAAGACGGGAGGTCTCTGGGGCTCTCTTCACTCCACACTATTATTTGAGAAGCACCGCTGGTAACTCCTGCAAAGAAAGATAAGTTTGCTATCAATAAAAGAGAGCTTAATTCCATTTTGTCTCGCACCCCGTTAGCAACCGCACAATAGAGAAAAGGTACGAATAAACATTCGTTATAGTCTGTGACAACTGACGTCTGAATGTGGAATGAAAGAATAATGGACACCCGCCTGAATACGCAGTCTGGATATCACCTTACCTAATACGCGAGTCACTGACGCGACAAACAGATAGGTATATCGTGGCACTAACCGTTAGCTTTGTAGGAAGGGGCGAGCGCTTGCAGCGCTTGCGGCACCGGCCGCGTGAGCTGCGCCCGCTCGTGCGTGCCCCACGCGTACAGCGCTCCCTCCGCCGTCCACGCGATGCCGTGGGACGCTCCCAGCGACAGGTCTACTATATTTATACCTGGTCAAACGAAAATACGACGTATTTATATAGCAATGAAGTTTGATTTCTAATGGCGGTCGACAGCAATTGAATTTTTGTAAGTTTCAATAAAAGTGATAATTTTACCTTGAAGTCCTTCGAGTATTTTTGGTATCTTGACGTTTTCAAGGTTACCGTGGCCGAGACGGTAGCCTTCGCCTTTGCCCCATGTATAAACCTGACCGCTGGAAACAAATTCATAGTATTACAAAATTGGAGATTATTATTTTTACGTTAAAAAACTTTGACTTGAAAAATATAAAGTCCACACTAACGTGTCGGTGAGCGCAGCATGCCAGTGCTCTCCCGTATAAACCCGGGTTATCTTCAATACAGATAGAGAAGAGAGAGCGCGCGGTGCGCCGGCCTCGCTGTCGCCGAACACTTGGACAGCACCCTCCCAAGTGCAGCAGAGCGTTTGACTTTCTCCCCAACCTGAAAATGACAGGATATTACTACTAAGGTATAACTCTACCACAATACAAAATAGTATGGTGAAATGACTTTAAGGTCACCCACATCCAAGTCTTTCATAGGTGAAGCTAAAAGTATCGTGTAAACAAGACTCACCGAGTGCAATATCAATGACTCGCTCTATGTTGTGCGCGTTGAACGACACCGGTTGCGGAGTGAGGCAGTTTTCGATAGTGCCGTGGCCGAGACGGCCGTGCAAGCCCCGTCCCCAAGTGTAGAGAGCACCGCGAGCCGTTATGACCGCACTGGAAAAGAAAACTTGTATGTTTTGATTTGGCACGCAAATAACAAGTGAGGACGCAAAAATGCGTGCAAAGAGTACGCATGGTGTTCATTCATATCGGTTCAAATAAGACTTCAAACCTGAACGATTCAGCTCTCTATGCAGTCGACCCGGGAAATGCCCTGGTTACTAGCTCCACGTTTACCTGCAGGCGACTCCGGCCGCCACCCGGACGACCTCGTGGTGGTGCAGATGGTGTATGGCGGCGGGCGCGTCCCGCGGCGCCGTGTCCCCGTGGCCGAGGCGGCCGTCCTCGCCCGCGCCCCACGCCCACACGCCGCCGCACGCCGCGCAGCACAGGTAGTGCTTGCCGCCCGCGTGGCACGCCACTTGGATGATCGTCTTGTTCTCTAGGCCTGGGTGGAAAAAAGGATTGACTCCCACTAAAATATTGTCGTAACTGAAAGTGCCAATACAGTGCGGATGAAAAGGGTTATGTGTTATGAAAAACGCTCGCTTTACTTTAAAACATTTTCTATTGTATTCCACTGAAATTGAAATTATAGTTTTAAGTTTGAATGTCATAGTGTCTTTGACTGGGGCCCATTTTACTGACGAAGGAATTCACTGCATTTCTTAGGCTTCACTGAGCTGATGACAGACTACATTCTTACTTACTTGCACATTTTTTAAGTTAGTAGAATAGGATTTATGTGACAATTATTATATTATGAAATATTAAAAGTTAAGCGGGCAAGAATGGGGTACGCAATATTGCGCGATGTCTAGAAGAGATATCGACTTGCTTTTATTAAAGCTGGCAGAAGTTTATTAGAACTGTATCTGGCTTTTGTCTGCGTTTAAATCGCATCAGTTTATGCACATATTGCCTTTAGCTATAAATATGTCGTAGCATTAGACAAAGGATATTAAAAGTCAATAACCAAGGGTCGGCGCCGAGGTGAGTTGGCTCGCCGGCTAGCCGTCTAGACGTGTAAATACAACCTTAGTGTCCGTGGCAAGGTTATTGACACGTGGGCAAGATATTGCACCCCCAAAAGTTAGAGTGCAAAATATAGCACACTTACACAGAATAAAGTTAAGAAATATAAATATGTCAGAACTTAATAGTTCAAAAACGCACTGCTATTGTGCAAAATTAAGTTTTGTTCCATGTGAACCAGACCGAACATACCTGGGACTAGATGCGGCGTCATAGTATCATACGGCATTGTATAAACGGCTCCATCTTGAGTCAGCAGGAGGGCTAGTTTCTCTGCGCACGCTATCTGTTGAACCCTTAGCGCACCTAACGATATCGGTCCAGAGCCAACTGAGACCACTTCTTGCGCCGATTCTGTGCACTATAATCAAGAAACAAATGCACTTATATTTGAAGATGATGTTTTAGTTTGTTTGCTACGTCATTTGCAGACCCACAAGTCATTTCAGGTAACGCATTTTGAAAGCAAGTCACGGTATTTGAGTTATACATATTTAACGGTGTAAGCGTCATAGTTGTTCATGTAATAATGAGATAATGTTTAGATTTCGCTACAGTAATTTATAATTCAGATGTTTTGATACGTCTGAAATTCGTAAAATTCTGGCGCAAAAATACACTACATGAAAATATTTTGCAGTCAATATTTTTTTATTTTGCATCACTTACGGTAACAAATCCTTTTAGGGGAGGTAACAGGGGTGTGCCAAGACGATCTAAATGGCAGAGAAGGGCAATGCCCGCTTTTCTTACGCTCATTAAGCCATCACCGCTAGGTAAATTCAGTTCTCTGAAAAATAAATTTGAACAAAAAAACATACACAAAAGATAAATGAAAAAATATGTTGTAGACCTGTTAGTACTGGTTGACAATATTACGTGGTTTTATTATTGATTAGCTTTGCAAATGGTGCAGCCTTACTACATCCAGTTACATAACAGTATCCTGAGAAGAAGTGTATCACAACAATAGATTAAACTATTGTTATTGTCTTTGTTGAAAAAAAAACATGTTAAAAGTTATGTACATAACTACTGTTGAAGTTGTGTTAGGATGTTGTAGAATAACGAATCGATTTTATTATTAAGAATGGTTACTTACTTCAGGTATAATTCAGTAGGGTTGCTTTCGATCGCTGCTTCGTTGTTCACGATAGGGTTGGGTGCTGCCACTTTGGCCATCCGCCGCAAAAACGGCCCTAGCGGTGCTGTGCATTCTTCTAAAGTTATCCTAAAACAGAGTTACATGAAAGTTACAATAACACACTCTTCTTCTTGATAAAATACCGACCGGTTTTATATTTGTTACCTATTGTCCGGTTGCCGTTTCTGCTTAGGAGGTAACGTGACTAACACATCTGCCGCTTTCAATAATGCGGGCAGCTCCGCTCTTCTTGCGCAAAGTTCCACCCACACGCAGAGCGACGTACGCCAGTCGCCCAATGGTACGTTGCAGCCTAAATCACTGCAAATAACAATTTATACACTTTAATAAGTTAATTCCGCTCGGTTACGGACTGTATTGTATGGAGTCAAAATTACCGCTTGCGATACCTGGATGGAATGACTTACCCAGCAACGACCTGGTTTAAAAACTTAGCGGCACTGTCGACGACTTCCGCCCATATTTTCTGCGAGCGGGGCGCCGGGGTGGCGCCCGCGCCGGCGAATAGCGCAGCGTCGGGCAAGGCTCGCACGGCGTCTAGCGCGTCTTGGAGCAGAGCGGAGCAAACGTCGGCGTCTTCGCCGCAGCGCCACGCGCGCCGCACTAGCGACAGCGCGAGGCGGAGCGCGGCTCTAGCGCCTACTCGGGCTAACCCTAGAGAGCTGAAACACAATCTTATTACTAGTGCTTTCGTTTAATTTATTACTTAGGTTAACTAACCCCCCGCTTAACATTGGCCTTTATCATGCCTTCCTGCCTGTTTTTTGACATATACCAAGTTTACCTACATTGTTTATGACACTAGTTTTTGAAAGGATAGCTATGAACTGTATGTTGAGTTAGTACCTTTCAATGTCATCAGAAGTTTGTTCCTCCCCGTCCTCCAGGCCTTCTCCGGTGAGTTCAATGGGATTGTTTAAACTGCTTGCCACATTACTCAGTGCTCTATTACTGACTGCGTGTGGTGGCTTCTTATCAATTCTATGCTTTTTTACTTCTTTGCTATGGCTTTGATCTCTGGAATAAATTTAATTTTTATTACTTTTTTACGTACCTATATAAAACTATTATAAGATATTTTGCATGAATTTACAGTGGAAGTATATGGTTTCCTCTGTGAAATTAGGAATTTAGAACAAATTTAATTGAACAAGTTAAAGCAGAGTAAGGACATCACAATTATGCAGCACATTTTACAGCAACTTTACATGGCCCACCCATGAAAATGCCCATGATTCATCATTTACTTTAAACACAATTCCCTTAAACAGTAAAAGAAAGCTTATGGTCTATTCTATAGTCAATGTCTTCTCTACGAATCTACAATTTAATCATAAAATGCCTAAGATAAAAATAGAGTACCTAATAACAGCGACTAGATGTCTATTGCAGAGGACTATCAAGCGACGGATTTGAGATATAAATGGACAAGTGATGGTCACGGTGATGGCTCGCATTCTCTGCTCCCAGATAAGTGATTCCATAAGATTTTGCAGACAATCAGGACCTAGTAAAATAACACTACATTAAGAATGATACAAACAAGTAGATTGAAATTGAATTGGAGAATTTCTGATCATCAAGTGTACAACAAAAGTATGACATGTAGATTATCTGGAGACGCCATTCTCTGCTTACCATCAGGACATCAATTCTGATAGCGATTGAACTGCATAATCATATCGTCATTGATTTTTACAGATTTCCTATAGATAAACTGTGTAAAATCGACACCTTCGCGCAGATAACACAGCGGCTACAGACATGAGGCCTTAGAATGGAGGTCAATATGAGCTACTAAAGAATATAAAAATTAAGAATAACCTACTCAACTTATTAATGTTATAACTTGAATTACAAAATCTCAGCATGAGCAATAGGTTGTAATACAATATTGTTGAACAATAACACCATAAAAAATATGTAACTCATGCAAATTAATTATGTAAAGGCCTCAAGATTTTATTGCTGCCTATATTATCTAAGTAGGTTATATTAAAATTTATGAAAATGTAATAAAAATATAATAATAACAATATAATTAATCACCAAAAACAAAGAACAAAACGTAAAATTATGTTTTAGAGACCAAGCAGCATTTGGCAACTGTATACATAGTCTATTTATATATGAACATAATCACAACTTCAATTTACTAGTGATAATAATTTCAAATATTGAAATAAACTTGGTTACATAGGCATTCCATTAAATATTAACTTGGTTTATTTATCATACTTGCTCACATAGTTGACAGAAAACAAATTGAATCAAATATCTTTCTTCACTTTGGCCCCAACATGGCACTTGTGGAAGTTACAACCAGATAATATGTAATAAATCCTCAAGAAATTTTACAATGATATGAAACATCGCTATACATTTTGGTAATCTTCATATCAGATTTATTAGAAACTGTGTGACTGCAAACAATTAAATAACAATGAGGAGCCCATGTTTCATTACACATTTTTTCATAGATACATATCATTTTTAAACCCAATTTACCCAATGAAATAATGTACAGTAAACTGTTCAAACTGAACATATAACTCTTGATGCTGAATCTCTTATAACAATGAAACTCTCTTATCATCACTTGCAACGAGGTAAGATAGTGGTCACATGCTAGAATATAAATAAAGTATTAAAAAGAAAAAAACACAACTCACCAGGGTCTAGTTTCCATTTAAGATCATCTATCACCTGTGAGGAGGGCGGCGGTGCCACCAGTTTGTTGTGAATGGCAAGGCGGAGCTCCTCATCGGCTGACAGGGCTGTGCACGGTGGACATGCACATCCAGAGTGAGGTCCGCAAAGGCCATCGCAGCAAGTGCAGGTTAGAATCTACAAAGAAAATAATGCTTTTCTGAGTAACACAATACGGAGCAATTTCTTAATAATATGTACTGTGACTAGAATTTTCAGTAAAAGTAAACTACACTGAAACTGACTGCAGGTAGTTGTCACATTGCAGAGACAACCTTAATAATATTTGTGATATGCTGTAGAGAATAGCTTAATTGATTATTATTTTCCAAGAAGTAATTATCTGATTTAAAAACAGACTGGGGTTTTAAAACTGTTTACTGAGTTACTACTCAAAGTTATTCACTACCCTTACCTAGCAATAGCATACTGCAAGAACAAAATGGGTGAATAAAGTTTAAAAGATACACGCCATTGAGTTCATTTCCAAAACTGACTTTTTATTTACTACCCACATAGTAGAATCAAACATAAATTAAAACAATACATAACATATCTCCCTTTTATAAATTATGGAATCAACTAACATTACACAAATCAAACTATCAAGCTCTTAAATCAGTATGACACAGATAACAATTTAAAATTCTAATATTAACAATTTAAAGTTGACATAATTAATCAGAGCAATTTGGTATGCCTATAATGTCAGGCCACATCTCAGGTGGTGGTATTTCAATTAGTTGCTCATCCGATGTTCCAGACTCTGAGTCTAGCTGAGCTCTTTCCTCGGGCAATCTTGCCTCTGTTTGTACCGTCCTAGCCAGCATTTGATCAGCATGGCGGCGGTGTAAGTTGCCATCTTCCGTTCTCACCCTGTATGAGCTTGGACCTTCCACCATCTCTATAGTGGCTCTTCGCCACTTCTCACCGGGTCCATACATGTGAATCAGAACTGGCTGGTCCACCACGAAGGTTCTGGTAGGCGCGCGCTGTGCCGCCGCCTCCAGCTGCTGTTCACCGCGGCTGGGCGCTGAGTCAGGGTGGAGTGAGGATACAGCAGTCCTGTACTTTCGGCCGTTGAGCATCTCTGCCGGCGTTTTGTTCGTGCTGCTATTCGGCACTGTGCGCATATAATAAAGCACCTTGCTCAACTTCTCACTCCATGGCAGATTCAAAGCCATCTTCTTTAATTTATTTTTAAAAGTCTGTATTGCTCTCTCAATCTGCCCGTTTGTCGCCGGGTGGTAAGGTGGTGACCTCAAATGCTTTATCCCGTTCTTCTTCAGGAAGCTGACAAATTCCTCAGATGTAAATGCTCTACCATTGTCTGATACAACGACTTGCGGCAGGCCTTGTGAAGCAAAAATCCTCCTCAATAGAGTTATTACAGCTCCGCTGGTCATTGAGTTGATGATCTCTGCTTCAATCCATTTGCTATGGCTGTCAATCAAAACAAAAAATGTTTTTCCCTGAAAAGGTCCAGCAAAATCCACATGAACCCGACTCCAAGGTTTTTCAGTCATAATCCAAGCCTGTGGATCTCTAGGTGGACAGTTCCTTACTAGCTGACACTGCTCACAGCTGGCCACAATTTGCTCTATTTGACTGTCCATCTGGACCCACCAAACATAACCTCTTGCATATGCCTTAGTTTGGACAATACCCGCATGTGGGGCATGTAAAATTTTTAGTACCTCTTCTTGCAACTTAGTAGGTACTATGACTCTGTTGCTCCATAATAAACAATCATTATTAAGTGAAAGAGCCTCTCTTCTGGTCCAAAACGGTTGTAATGCTGGGTCTGAAACTCTGTTCGGCCAGCCATGCTGTACATGGAATACAACTTTTTGCAGCAGTGAGTCCTTCTTCGTTTCCACTCCAATTCTTTCTGCATTTAAGTTCCAGCCATTAGGTTGTTCATCTAACAACAATACATCTTTAAGAGGCTTTATAGCTACTGATCCCGTAGATGGTGCAGTCCACCTGCTCAATGCATCTGCATTACCGATGGATTTTCCAGGTCTGTGTTTTATAACATAATCATAACACGATAGTTTTAAAGACCAACGCAGCATTCTCGGTGAGATCTGGTCAGGAATAGGTTTCGTTGGATTAAATAAGCCTACCAATGGTCTGTGGTCAGTCACAATACAAAATCTGCGACCCAGTAGAAATTCGTGAAATTTGGTCAGTCCAAAGATTATAGCCAAAGCTTCCTTGTCTATCTGTCCATACCTCCTCTCATGGTCCTGTAGAGTTCGCGATGCCATCATAACTGGTCTCTCTGATCCATCATCCATGACATGTGCTATGATAGCGCCCACACCATATTGAGATGAGTCACAAATAAGCAATAACTCCTTTTTCAGATCATACCCCACCAAGGTTAGATCCGATGACAGCAAGACCTTGGCCTTTTCGAATGCCGCTTGCTCATGTTCACTCCACTTCCATGGCGTTTTGGATTCCAGCAATCGATACAAGGGTTTCAATACAGTAGCTCTGTCAGGCAAAAACTTTTGATAAAAGTTATACAAACCCAAGAAAGCCCGCAAGGTTTCCTTATTAGTTGGGGCTGGTTTCTCTTGGATTTCTTTCACTTTTGCCGGTGCTGGGTGAAGTCCCTCACCATCAATCATATGACCCAGAAATGTAATGCTGTTGGCTGCAAAAATACATTTCTTGCTATTTAGTCGGAAGCCCATCTCAGTTAACTTCAGCATCACTTGACGAAGCCTCTGATTATGCTGTTCCAATGTAGAACCAGCAACTGCCACGTCGTCAAGCAAGCAGGCCACACCATCCATGCCTGCTAAAGCGGAAGACATCACCCTTTGAAAAATACACGGCGCCGCACTTACACCAAAAGCAAGGCGATTCACTTTCATAAGTCCAATGGGTGTATTCAGTGTTAACAGCTTAGCCGTCTCATCATCAACTTTCAATTGGGTGTACGCTTGCTTCAAGTCCAGTTTACTAAATACTTTGCCACCGCTAAGCTTCACAAAAGCTTCCACAGAGGTTGGAAGCGGGTAGCTATCCACCTTTATCGATGCATTGACTGTAGACCTATAGTCTCCACAGATCCGCAACGAGCCATCGTCTTTCTTAACTATCCTTAACGGAGTGGCCCATTCCGAGTACCTCACTGGGGTCAGCACTCCTGTGTCCACCATTTGCTGAAGTTCTGCTTCAACCTGCACCTTCAAAGGAAAAGGTACCGCGCGTGCCTTCAAAAATCGTGGTGTCGCATCAGGACGTAAGTGAAGTGTGACTTCTGGACCATTGTATTCGCCTAGCTCTTCTTTAAACAAATCAGGAAATTCCTTCTTGAAAGGCACCAACTCTTCTTCGGCCCAGTATAAGCCCGTCACTTGAATGTCTAATGACTTAAACCAGTTGCGACCCAAAAGGTTAGGTCCATCCCCAGATACAACCACTAGTTCACATTGAGCCTCTTTCACGCCCAAAGACACACACACATTAGCCAGTCCTAACACTTTCAATGGGTGTCGAGTCCATGTAACCAACTTCAATGCAGTATTGTGTAGTGGAGGAGGTGTCGACCACAACTTCTTGAAAGTTGTCTCCGATATGATGCTGCGAGACGCGCCGGAGTCCACTTCCATTGTCAAACTGGCTCCATCAATAATTACGTCTGCTAATATTGGAGGTCGATAACTGTCTGAACACACATAGACACCCATCATATCTTCAACTTCAGGGGAAGCTTCCTGCTTGTCTTCCACCTGATGTACTTTGGACTTCTTGTCACAGGCTTTTGCAATATGCCCATACTTCTGACATTTGTAACACTTCGCTTTCACAAAGGTACACTTCTCACCCGGCTTGTGTACTCGGGTACAATGTCTGCATTCATTTGACTTTATTCTGCCAATGTCCATTGGTTCGGAGGCCTGAGATGGAGTCGTTTTCCCTTCGTTACTCGGACCAGGGTACATATCTTCACTTGACGCTTGATGATTGAGACACATTTGTACCGCCGTCTCGTATGTCAGTCCTTTTGTTTTTAATAACTCCCGTCGTAAACGATCGTCACGCACTCCTAAAACAAGTCTGTCCCTTAATTGACGTTTAATGTCCGTAAACTTGCACTTGGCACATAAAGCACTTATTGCAGCCACAAAATCTTGCACGCTTTCACCTTGCAATTGCCCACGTCTATGAAATTTGCCGGCTTGCAAAATTTCATTAACCTCTGGTTCATAGAATTTGTCCAAGACACCCAGAATGTCTCTAAAATTCACTTGTGTCGGGCGTAACGGCACTAAAAGTGATGCAATTAGAGCATACGTATCCTTCCCGCACTGAGACAGAAACAAAGATCGCGATTTTACATCGTCCTGTTCCGTGAGTCCCGCCGCATTGAGCGCACACAATAACTGTTCTTTGTAATCACACCACACATCAGTTTTAGCGTTAAACTGCCCGGGCAACACAATATTCGTAATATTGAATGCCATTTCGACACAATTGCAATTTATTTTCCGCAGTCGCCACTAAAAGATACACGCCATTGAGTTCATTTCCAAAACTGACTTTTTATTTACTACCCACATAGTAGAATCAAACATAAATTAAAACAATACATAACAAAGTTCAACTTATTTTATTTTATTTTATTGTACTAATAAACCATACCAAACCATTTGACGGCTCGTTTGGCGTAGTGGCTGAGCAATCGGACTGCTGCGCTAGGGGTTGCGGGTTTGATTCCCGCCTGGGACAAATATTTGTGCGATCCACAAATATTAGTTTCTGGTCTGGGTGTGGTGTGTATGTGAAATTATATGTCTGTAAGCGGTACCCACGATACAGGAGCAATCCTAGTGTGGGGCTACGTTTTTTTTTAACATACATACTAATCCAAGGTATTCAATACACTGCAGTGCTACTCATTATTTATTATTATTCAGTATCAACTTAATTCTCATACAGCTGACTCAGCATGGATACCCCATGTGATGTTTGACATCAATAGAAGGGCCAGTAAAGTCTTCAGGAAATAGTTAAATAATATAATGTATTAGTATACAAACCCTAAGACCACAGTAATATTTTCCGCTGTCGCCAAGCTTTGCAGTGATTCCAGCTGCATTTACCAGCCCGCTTCCGGCGTCATAATATAATTCTTTGTCTTGCAACAAGGTGTTGAAATGGGCACACAGAGCTTCCGGACTGTGAAGAGCGTCTTGTAAGTCAGGATTTAGCCATTTAGCATCCAAATGCTGTTGCGGACGAAATATGAAATCGTCCTGCTCGTCAGGGACAGACATTTTCGCAACCGGCGCGCCTTCTTCACTTTCATTTACATATTCTGATTATAAAATGAATGCAAATATTTTATTTTATATAGAAAACAGAAATATAAACGTAAATCTCCATAGTAAATTATAATAAAACTTCAAATTAAATTCGTGAACTCGACGAAACATTCGAACTCGCAATCGCAACAAATCAATGGATGGATGACACAAATTGACTGACATTGAGTATTGACACACAAAGTCTAAGGCTGCCAGATGAATCTATGAATTATCCGAAATTTCCGAAATTGTTGTGATAGCATAAAAGTTCATTATTCCACAGATGTAAATTATGAGTTTCATTCGTGACTTGCTCAACTTTTTAGCAATGCATGTACTGGCAGCAAAAAATAGAATAATCAAAATAATAATAATAAGGTGTATGTAACTTACTTACGGGTAATTTAAAAATAAAACTAGCATCACTGCATTGACAGTGACAAAAAAGTAGGTAGGTAGGTACCTACCTAATCAAGAGTGCGTCCCGAGTTTTGGCGGGAATCCGATAGTGAGACGTTGTTGGTTTTGTATTATTTCCTCAAACTTGTGTTTCTTCGAGTGTAAATGTGTAATATTGGTGGAATATTAATCATTAAGTGTTTGTTAACGTGCACGAGTGTAGGCGAATGATATAAACTCGAAAAACGTGTCATTTCGCATTTTTTCCAAAACTCCCAGGAAGTTTCAGTAAAGCATCCACTACTTTACTGAATCGTGACTTTGACGATGTAAATAATTGACTTGACTACTTGACCACGATTGCTATAATATTGCTGTGATTTTCTTAATGTGGAATTAAGAAATATTTAAAATAAAATACTTGACACTGGCTATATGCATGAACCGTGCGAAGCCATATCTAAAAAAAAAAAAAAAAGAGTGCGTCCGTCGTCAGTCTGTCTGTGGCGTTGACGGATTATCCGTCTACGGTCTGTGGGCTATTGGATGTCGTGATGCCTTTAGCAAATCAATGTCTTCAATGTCAATTTAATCGTGGCAGTCAGAATAGTAGGCACCTATCAGTCAAGTCAAGGCTCAAGCAAGCGAAGAGATCAAAAGAGTCTTGGCGGGAATCCAAAAGTGAGACGTTGTTGGATTTGTATTTTTTTCTCAAACTTGTGTTTCTTCGAATGTTAATGTGTAATATTTGTGCATATCATTTGTGCAATCATTGAGTGTTCGTTATCGTGCATGAGTGTGAAAAAAATATATAAACCTAACAATAATGTAATTTCGCGTTTTTTCCAGAACTTCTAGGAAATTGCAGTAAAGCACCCACCATTTACTGAATCGTGACTTTGACTGTAAATAATTGACTTGATTACTTGACCACGAGGATTGCTTCAAAGATACGAATAAGTAATACGTCGTTCAATGCTGTGACTTGTAAAAGTATTTAATAATAAACTTGAAATATTTCTATACTTCACACTGGCTCAATGCACAAACCGTGCAAAGCCAAACTTAAAACAAAATAAAATCAAGCAATAGCAAGCAGCAAAGAATTAAATTTACAAATGCGGATGAGCAATGAATATACCTATGTGTAAATCTACAAAATATACAAATGAGTTACTGTTTATAAATTGAGTGAAAATTACGTCGGTAGCGTGTATAATATACCAGCTCCAATGGAAGTGGATATTTTGATTGATAACAAGGACTGTTTTTACGGTAACTTCGCTAATACTTTCACAATAATTTGTTCCGGTAGACACAATAACATTGTGTTAAAATTACATACGTATGTTGTTGACCCCCGCACGCAGTAGCACGTGCCCTTGTGTACACTTTCTGTTTCATTACTAGCTACTAAATGTAATCCAATAAGAATTTAACATGATTATAATTAGTACATTAGTGAATTACAGGACATGTTTTCGTGGTTTTTTGTCGAATATTCATTGTTTATCTCGCCAGCGATAAAGCAATTTATAAATTTGTCCTGTATCAGTATCATAAATTATTAACTCGATCATCACAGTCGCTACCCGGAATCTTATAGCCATCGTAAAGTCCACATATACATTCTGATGCCGAACTATCATCCATATATTTATTCACACATACAGATCTAAGCTGAGGCTCCTATATTTAATATGATTTTTAGGAGATGACTTTCTGGACCAATTTCTGACAAAAGAGTGTCAGTGGTCTTCATTGTTGGATGCTGCTGACGCTTCGCCGAGTGAGATACTAGCTGATGCGGTGCCAGTGTTGGTGCCTCCAATATCACCGGATTTGAGTGTCAAGTCATCACCTACCAGTAGCATCTCAGATTCGGGCAGTGAGGATGATTCTAAGAAGTAAGATTGTGGTAGATTAACACAGGCTTGTAGAAAGTGGTACAAGATAGGAGGCATATTATACCCAGTAGGGGGGGAATATGTTGAAGAAGATGATGATGAAAATAGTGCTCAAAGACTATCAAAACCTTTTGCTTAAAACCTTGCATATGGATTAAGCAAAGAATAAAATATCATTTTTTAAATTTTGCCTTGTTTGTATAGATGACAAGACTTTGGTAAGAAACTGTCAGTCTTCTAATAAGTATTAAAAGATATACCACAGTGAACCAAATCTGGGATAATAGGCAGAAGTGCATGGGTATTGGGTAGCTTTTATATACTTGCCTTTTTATCAGGATGTGTTGTTACAGCAGCACAAGTGGCACTTCGGCGAGGCAGTCATCCCAGTCGCCATTTGACTGGATGCCAAGTTTTGAAGACGAGCCCACTAGTAACTTGAATCTAGAAGATGTTGAACTATTCTTGCAGAAATCAGGTAATTTATCATTTATCTGCATGCATAATTAGGTAGTCTGTGTCAATAGCATTCTTATTTTTACTCACAATGTTTTACGAATATTGATAGAATTTACTAAAACATGGTTTCAACTTTTTTACTTTGTTTACAGCACCAATTATTAGCGATAACTTGCCACAACCCAAAGTTGTTGAAAGAAGAGGGCCTATGGTGTCCATCGAAAATGGTGTGATCAAGGTACATGCACTAAACAAATATTAAATGATTGTTAATCAGGACCTTATTAACTGTCATTGTATTCTTTCATTACAGGGAATAAAGTTGGGCTCAAATAAGCATAATAACTCTTCAAATCCATTACAACAGATACACAAAGGTAAACCTATAATTATCAACTAAAATATACTTTGTATTCTATGCCAATTATTGCCGTACATCATAATGTATTTTCAGGTAACGGATACACCCAAAACTCCTACTTTCGAGTTGTAAATGAGCATTCCATGCCCAACGGCACAATAAAGGAAGAGAAACCAGCTGTAAATCAGAACATTGAACTAGTTATAGAGCCAAAGAAGGTTCCCAGTATACTTAAAAGGCCTATGAATGGCAAGCAGCCGAGTCTGGTGATCCAGACTAACAATACAAATGGAGAACGGATTGCCATAACACCAATACCTCGGAATAGGTCTCCTGATGTCAATAATGTTAATATAGTGCCAGTCAAGGTATGACTTTGCTTGTAGTCTCTTTTTAATACTTAATCTAAGAACCAGTTCACATTCTGTCAGATTTACATTAGTTAATCATAGGTTGATGTCATAGGTAAATTCTAGCTGGTCACTGAAATTATCTTCTAACATTGATCTGTGAATTTGCAGGTAGCAGCTGTCTTAACTTTATATTTCCTGTTTCAATTTGTCAGGTAACATCCCCAAGAAATAGCTTAGACCTGAATTCCAAGTCTGTGGTGAAGGTACCCACCGGCCCTATAGTACAAAATGATGTGATACCTACTACAGAAGTGGAATACCCCACGTTGGAAGTCTCTAACTGCAGTGATGCCGAGTTAAGAGCACTAAAAAAGCAGCAGAGAATGATCAAAAACCGGTAAGCATTATGATAAGTGATGAAAAATGTGAATGGCATCCAATATTCTTGTTTAATTTATAGAAGAACTTTCTCTAAAATGTTAAACCTTTTGTCTTTGGCCCAGGGTAGACACTCCATATTCAAAAGCCACAGAAGAGAGAGACAACACTCAAATGTTATACAAAATCCCAATCATGCTATCTCGCTTTTATTGAGAGTGTCCCTTTTACAGTATTAATATAGGTAATCTGTGCCCTTGGTTCCAAAAAGCTACACTATTTCAATTCTATGGCAGAAATCATAAACACCTACAAGGTAAAAGTTTTGTATTAAAACCTGGGTCTAAATTAATTTATTAGGTCGTTTGATAAATAATACTTGGAAGTATAAAACCACTTACTTATTGTACCTTACTTCTATGGATTAATTTGTTTACTTTTGTATGTATGATAGGCACAGACGGCAATCTAAAACACCTGTGTACATATTAATATTAGCTGTTTCAAAGATATAAATGGTTGACAACACATTTTATTACGAAAACATACAGCCTACCAATTACAATTATTGATTAAAATTAAATTTTACAATTCATTCATCATTAACCTTATTTTGGCCACAGCTGTATGGCAGATTCTACGGTTCTGTGCTGCAACCTGCAACTTTAATGATGTCATCTACCTATCATTAAGATTCGTAAACACTTCTTTTCCTCATTTCAGCGAATCGGCGTGCCAGTCCCGCCAGAAGAAGAAGGAATACGTGACGGCGTTAGAGCAGCAACTGTTGGAAGCGCAGCAGGAGATAGCTAGGTTGCGGCTCGAAAACAAATTGCTCAGGGACTCGCTCAACAATAGCGGCAGGGGACGGAAAGTATGTCATCCCTTTCAGCATTTTAAGGAGTAGCTTGAAGTCTTGATGTTACTGCTACCCACGGATAGACGTAGTTCGATTGATTGACGGATTCTGGCGCTGATAGATAATAAACGTGTAACGCAGAAGCTAGATACAACTGAATTCATGTCTGAGCATATTTAGGGTGTATTAAGTTCCTAACAAATTAATTGGACATATCTAACCAGTTTCATTTAAAAAAAATTGCTTATACTTCACTATAACCCCAAATATCTATTTAAATAGCATACGAGCATACCTTGCTGACCGTTAGACGCAACTGCAAAATAGACTCTTGGTTGACAGCACATAATATAGAACCGATCATAACCGATCTTGAGCGCTTGAAACCGCATTTTTCCGCCTGTAACTGCACTTTCACGTAGCCCTTGTTACCTCAATTATAATGTTTATTTTATTACTTTCACAGATACCAAAATTGGACACATCAATATTCATACCTAAGAAGAATATTGCAGTCTTATTTGCCATGGTTTTCATGGTATCACTCAATTTCAATGTATTAGGGTAAGTCCATCAAATAAGGCTGACCGCCAATGAGCCACTGTCGCATCTGATGCACAAGCGACTATTTTGTCGCCCGAGCGACTAAAAATAGTAGCATATAGGCAATAAAAAATTGTTGTTTGACTGTTCAGGTGGAATTCCAAACCATTTGTGGGACCTTCGGCACCTCACACCAGTACAAGACATCTTCTTTGGTCTGAAGATAGTGCCCTAGACATTGGATTAGGTAACCAGACACATTTCAATCACTATTTACTATTTTCCTTGCATGAATCAGACAATTTTTTATTTATTAAGTAGGTAGGTACATTAATAACTTATCGCTGTTCACAGACTCCGAGCAAATCACAAACGGCACGTACGGTAGCGACTGCCGGAACTCCACGAAAAGTGACATTAATCAGACCGAGAGCATACGCATAGCTGGCGAGTTGAACCGCTGGATAGGCGGCGGGAAGACCTTGAACTGGACCTATGACGCGCCCAGGAGAAAACGACATGTTTATTTGAACGACGAGAAAATTAATCGTAAGTTACAAAATACTGATACCTTAACTGTATCCGGTGTGTCTGTAGTGTAAGTTGATGTGTATTGGTGAGATAATCATGACGTGAGAGCTTTTATTGTTATGGTTTTTGTATGAACACCTACTACTTACTATGCACTGCCAAGTTGGAGATTGATGAAAACTATGTTACAGATGGACTACTAGAATCGTACAAGCTATACAAGCAACTAAACCTAGACCCGAACCTCATAGACTTCCCGAGCGCAAAGATCGCCCGCAACGTGCGAGACAAGGCACGCCTCCGTCGGCTACGTCGGAGAGACATGGACTTCCCCGAAAATGTTATAAACTACAATCTGTTGCGCAAACCCTTGAAGCAAGCCATAGAGGACTTTGACGTCGACGATTTCGGGGAATGGAACGCGTTGCTCCAAGCGCTGCAGAGGCGAGACGACACGTTCTACGTGGTCGGAGTGGGGAAAGGCGAACATCTGTTGTTGCCGGCTGTGTCACACAATGTTACTAGGCCGCCGAAGATGGCGCTTATTCTGCCAGCGGCTTCTGGGAATGGTAAGTTGAGCTATTAGTTATAGATAAGTGAGGTAAATAGAACCAATTTTGTATCACTTTTTCACCAATGCATAGCCAGTTTCTCTAAGCAATAAACCGCGGGGCTCAGCTAGTAACATAATAGTATCATAGTATGCGTAATTTATTTCGCTTTGGTGAGTGGCCCTTACGAATTCTAAAATGTAACCGTCAGTGTCTGCTTTGTCCCAGCTATGATATAATTAACATAATTCAATATTTCAGATTCCCTAATGAATGATCATGTTACACTGATGCAGATAGAATGCTCCGTAGTTAACACAACTCTAGTCCAGCTGAAGTCGGACGATCTCCCAGAGAGCTTGAGAAAGACGAAAATTAGCGACGAGATAAAACCAGCTCTGGACCGGAATCCTAAACCTGACGGCAACATAACAAAACCACGTCTATTCGACACCCCTAAGCCAAAATATAGGAATATCAAAAGAACAAACAAAGATACAGTTGACGCTAGTCTTTCTACTTTACAAAACTCCAGCGCTAACGCATCCAGTTACTCAAACAAAATTAAAAAGAAAAAAGAAGACCTTGGCAAAGACGGTGCTTTCTCGAACTACCTGTTTTCGAAGCATGACGGTTCGAAAAACGATTCGGTGAAAAGGTACGGGAAGAATAAAACGGTTGTTACAGAGGTGAATGTAAGTAATAGCCCTTAGATTGAAGTAAGACGAATGTGACGAGTGTTTGATTCTAAATTTCGTTTCTGACATTTCGCGTAAACAAACACTGAACAAGTCGTCTTTGTAATGTCGTCCGACATTACAAAGAAAGAAGTAGTCAAGATAGTTTTATGTTTATTCCTTTGGAGATGAGAGTCGACGAATAAGCATGGCAAATCGTAGAAGCAAAATGTGACACAGCCAGTTCAGTGTATTGAGATTTGAGCCTAACGTTAGTGGCTGGCAGTTACTAATACTGAAAGTGTCACACTTTTTTTAGTTGTAGCTGAATGTCCATTGTCCAATTCTCAAAAAGCAATAACAATATTACTTTTAATGTATGTATGTACCTACCAATTCAAATAACATTTGCCATACCAAATACCAATACCAATTTTTGGATAGGTAAATTAGTTTGCTAGAGACATTTAGATTGCTAGAGAGAACGGGTTTCTGTAATTATTGTAAGTGCTTGCTGTTTTTCCACTTGCCAGTGAAAATCAGCACTACACTTTAGTTTCTATTACCCATAGCATGTAGGTACTTATTACTGTAGTAATTCTAAATAACTTGTTCTTTGAAACTAAGTTGTTATTTATAAATATATTTACTTTTGTATTATAAGCCATCAAGCATATAATTAACTTCAATATTTTCATTTATTCCAATTATCTCGTAAGGCCCCAAAATGCCTTTTATTATGTAGCAATTATTTTAATTGTTATTGTGTGTGTACAAACTATATTAGATAAAGATCTCAACAAGATAAAAAGTGGGTTATAAGATTAGGTACTGTTACCGAAGCTAGTCGATTCTCCGCGACGAGGCGCATCTCTAGCGGAGCTACTCTAAAGTGACGTCAGAGGCGTCTGACAGTTAAATGGCGGGAGAAGAAAAAGCAGTTGGTGGCAAATTATATAAAAGTTATAAAAGTAATTTGATAGCGTTTAATTTCCTATTTAACAGTCAGAAGTGGGATAGTAACTCTTTCCTGGCTTAATTTTGTATAGTTAATTGTAAATTCAGTGTTTTCCGGAGTGATTTGAACGAAAACCGTCAAGTGAAAAGTTGAACATTGAATTGTGGTTTGAAAACTATTTTGGTCCATCTTTTACGTATAATTCGCGAATTATAGATTGTTATGAGGTATTTATATGTGGCGGAACACTGATGTAAGTGGAACTATTGATATTATTCAACATTTTGGACGGACTGATTGCATGTGATTTATAACTTTTGTTGTGCTTTTGTGTTTGACTTTTTGTGTACTAACATTGCACTGGGAGCTATCCTGCGTTTGTTTGGGTGTTAGTGTACATATTATAATAGGAACAATGAGTGAACGTAAGAGGCGGCGTTCGTCCAGTACCTCATCAGATGATGATAAGAGGCATTTTGATGATAAATTTGAAAAAGAAATTCAGAAGAAAGATAGTAGGATAGGTGCATTGGAGGGGTTGGTTCGCCAGCTGCGACAAACCCAGAACTACTTCACCAACCAACCAACTACCTCTTCTGAGAGAGATTTAGTAATTTCCACACCAAAAACTCGGTTGAATGACACTACTGTTAGGTACTTGGGACGGAGTGATATTGTTCCTGAGTTTGATCCGGAAAGTACTACAATATCAGTTGAACACTGGATAAGAAATCTGGAAAGCATTGGATCCATGTATGGTTGGGATGAGCGGACGTTAATCTGCAACTGTACATCTAAACTGAGGGGCTATGCTAAAGGATGGTATGAGCGGCAACAGTCGTTTGATGTCAGTTGGGAAGAGTGGAAAAATAGACTCAAGCGTGCATTCCCATTTACCTAGAACAAATTAAATTTAATTCGTGAGCTAGTAAATAGAGTGAGGTCAGCCGGAGAAGATCCAATTAAATTCTTCTATGACAAATTGGGAATTGGTATGACCTGTGGGATGTCGGATGAAGTCATAGCTGAAGCTATTATAGGAACTCTGGGTGATAAGCTGATGGAAGTTGGTGCAGTTTCAGCAGGCTGTCGCAGCACATGCTCTCTTCTCAAGTATTTGGGTACAATGAAAACAGTGGAACAAACTCAAACTCAGGGCATCCCGGACACAAAAGTCAGTAACTGTTTTAACTGTGGCAAACCAGGGCATAAAGCCAGAGCTTGTGCGGCTAAGTTGACTAGGGGGAAAGATGACAAGAAAATCATTTGTAGATTTTGTAATCAGGCTGGACATATTGAGAGCAACTGCTTCAAGAAAAGGAAACAGAACAAATTGTGTTCTTATTGCAACCGTAAAGGGCACTATTTGGAAGATTGTTGGAAACGCAGACAGAATGGGTCGAAACCAGAATCTAAGGAGTCATATGTGAAGAAGGTGCAAGTTCTCTGCCCGGAAAAATCTGATGAGAAGTACCATAAACAAGTATTGGTGAATAATAACAAGGTCAAAGCTTATATCGATTTTGGAAGTGCTTGTAATACAATGAAGGAGTCGACCCGTCAGAAGTTTAATTTAGAGTTTTCTGGAAAGGACTGTGAGGTGGTGATCAAAGGCTATGGAGATGCGCTGACTGTTCCGTTGGGTATTATTTCAGCTAGGTTGTCAGTTGATGAAGTAGAGAGAGTCACTGAGTTTCTCATAGTACCAGATAAGGCTCAGATCATGGATGTTCTAGTGGGGCAGCCGTTCACTGAATCAACCAATGTTGTAGTGGTGAAGACACCTACGGAGTTGACTTTATTTGACAGCGAGCTTACATTAGAGCTGCCAGAGCTTTGTGAAAACTTAGCACGGATAAAGATTTACCCATCAGAGGATGGAGTGATTGTGCCAGGGTTAAACAAAATAGTGGCAAAGACTGAACCATCAATAAGTGGCGTGATGAAGCTGGAATTGAGAGAGCATCGGCGCCCTAAATATGAAATAGATGTCTTAGGTGATACAATTGATAGTGAAAATGGAGGTGTTATAGTGAAGGTTGTTAACCGTACAACATCAAACATCACATTAAAGCAGGACCACTGTATCGCCCGCGGCACAATGTCCGATAATGTTGCCAATAATATACGAGTTGGTGAAAAACTTTCGGCTGAAGAAAAATTAGACCTTAATGAGGTTCTTCAGGAATATGACCATTGCTTTTCGGGGGATGGCATGGAGTTAGGTCAGTGTGATGTAGAAATGAGTATTAAACTCACACAAGATAAAATTATCAACTACAGACCATACAGGCTCTCTTATCATGAAAGAGAGATAGTACGGGATATAGTGTCCGATTTGCTGAAGGCTGGTATCATAGAAGAGTCCAAGTCACCGTATGCGAGTCCGATCCTGCTGGTGCGCAAGAAGGATGGTGGTTATCGTATGTGTGTCGATTACCGAGCGCTTAATAAGATCACGGAAAAGGAGAGATACCCTATGCCAGTTATTCAGGACTTATTGGATCGGTTGGTGGATAAATCTACATTCAGCTGCTTAGACCTAGCCAATGGGTATCACCAAATACGAATTTGTAGTGCTTCGAGACCTCTTACTGCGTTCGTCACACCGGATGGACAGTACCAATATCGCATGATGAGTTTTGGTCTATGTAATGCTCCGGCGGTATTTCAGAGGGCGATGAATGAAATATTAGCTCCAGTGCTTTACAAATGCGCCGCAGTTTACATCGATGACGTAATCATATGGGGAGAACATGTGTCGGAGGCGTTGGAGAACCTTCGGAAAGTCTTGGCGCTCATATCTGAAGCTGGAGTCAAGTTGAAGAAAAGTAAATGTTCGTTCCTCACTGGATCTGTCGAGTACCTTGGGCATGAAATAACTAAGGGAGAAATCAGACCTTCTCAGGAGAAGATACTCGCTGTCCAGAACTTTGGTACTCCCAGGAATGTCCACGAAGTTCGTCAATTCCTAGGACTTGCCAGCTACTTCCGCAAGTTCATCAAAGGCTTCGCGAGTACAGCCCAACCTTTGACTAAACTGACCAAGAAAGACCAAGAGTGGTGTTGGAGTAAGGAGCAGGCTATGGCTATGGAAACTCTTAAACGATCCCTGATATCTGATCCAGTGTTGGCTATATATAGTCCAGATCGTGAGACGCAACTGCATACCGATGCATCGAAGATAGGATTAGGTGGCGTGTTATTTCAAAGGCAGAATGACCACACTCTTAAAGTTGTAGCGTATGCGAGTCGACAAACATCGGCCACGGAACAAAACTATCATAGTTTTGAATTGGAAGCATTAGCAGTGGTGTTTAGCATTCAAAGATTCAGAGTCTATTTAACGGGCATTAAATTTGTGGTGGTGACAGACTGCTCTGCTCTTCGATTGGCGTGGTCAAAGAAGGATCTATCTCCAAGGATTGCTAGGTGGTGGCTAGACCTGCAGGAGTATAATTTTGATGTAGAGCACAGACCAGGCACGGCTATGAGCCATGTGGACGCTCTTAGTAGAAACCCGATTAATCTGAACCACATTGAGGAGAGTGAATTAATTGATGCTTTGCAGGAAGGCGATGAAAGTATTAAGGCACTGATTGAAAACCTTAAGCTGGAGCTAGAAGCAAATAAAAATAAGAAGGATGGTTTGGCTAAACAGTACAAGATGGTTGGAGAACGTATCCATCGGGTTGTTGATAAAGGCACTAGGCCAATACTTCCAAAAAGTGCAAGATGGCATATACTGAAGGTATATCATGACAACCACGGACATCTAGGAATTGAGAAATGTCTTGAAGCCATAAAAGCAAAGTATTGGTTTGCGAAGATGCGACAATTTGTTGAAAAGTATATAAACAGCTGTATTGGATGCCAGTTCACAAAGAAGCCAACGGGCAAACAACCAGGACTGCTACACCCGATACCCAGAGCTATGATTCCATTTGAGACTCTGCATATCGACCACTTGGGACCATTTTGTGCTAGTGGTGGAAAGCAATATATAGTTGCAATGATCGATGGTTTCACAAAATTCATCTGGCTGGAAGCAGTTAAAACTGCAAATGCCAAGGGAGCCATACTAGCGGTGCAAAGATTTGCACAGGTGTTTGGGTATCCCAATCGAATCATAAGTGATAGAGGCACTGCGTTCACAGGGAAAGAATTTAAGGAATTTGTGGACGAGCATGGTATAAAACATGTCCAAAATGCTGTTGCGAGCCCTCGAGCAAATGGACAAGTAGAGCGGCTGAATAGGACCATATTAACCTCGTTGACCGCACATATGGGCGAGGAACAGAAAGGATGGGACGCGTATTTACCGCAAGTGCAATTGGGTGTGAACTCGACTGTGAACCAAGGTACGGGAAAAACCCCATTAGAATTGCTGTGTGGAATACGACCACGACTATCGGCGGAGTTGCATGGTCCTGTGAGTTGCCAGGTTAGCGTGGAGGAGGCTAGGCAAGATGCTGCTAAGAATATAACACAGAATGCGCTAAAGATGAAAACACGCTTCGATAAGAGTCGTAGAGCAAGTAAAGGATTTTGTGTCAGCGACATGGTGATGGTAGAAAGGAAGATCATGAGACCTGGTATAGCAAGTGGCAAACTAGTACCACGTTATGCAGGCCCTTACAAGGTGACGGCAGTGTTGCCTCACGATCGGTATGAGGTGACATCAGTGAATAAAGGAAAACGAGGGTACAAAAATGTAGTTGCATGCGACAAGATTAAAGCATGGCATGCGAGGGAGTTTTCCTCTGATGAAGAATAATGCTTACTGTATGGCTAATGGCTATTTTTCTGTTTGGTTATGTTATGTTAGCTTCTGCCTACGTTTCTTAATTTTTGTTTGCAATTGTTTGGTGTTATTTACTTAACGGTGGCAGTTAGTTATATTAAAAGTGCATTGTAAAATGTTAACTCTGTTTTCTTTTGATCCAGCCATGCAGGACTAAGGTGATGTTGGAAACGTCTGACCTTGTCAGCTGGGCTTTGGATTTGAAATATGATATGGATTAAGGTAATCGTGATCCCGCCATGCAGGACTAAGGGGATGTTGGATACATCTGACCTTGTCAGCTGGGCTTCGGATATGGACTCAGGTAATATTGATCCCGCCATGCAGGGCTAAGGTGATGTTGGATACATCTGACCTTGTCAGCTGGGCTTCGGATATGGACTCAGGTAATATTGATCCCGCCATGCAGGGCTAAGGTGATGTTGGATACATCTGACCTTGTCAGCTGGGCTTCGGATATGGACTCAGGTAATATTGATCCCGCCATGCAGGACTAAGGTGATGTTGGATACATCTGACCTTGTCAGCTGGGCTTTGGATATGGACTCAGGTAATCGTGATCCCGCCATGCAGGACTAAGGTGATGTTGGATACATCTGACCTTGTCAGCTGGGCTTTGGATATGGATGAAGGTAACTTTTATCCCGCCATGCAGGGCTAAGGTAATGTTGAGAACAACATTCGACCTTGTCGGCTGGGCTTCGGGTATGGATTGAGGTAATGGTTATCCCGCCATGCAGGGCTAAGGTAATGTTGAGAACAACATTCGACCTTGTCAGCTGGGCTTCGGGTATAGATTGAGGTAATGGTTATCCCGCCATGCCGGGCTAAGGTAATGTTGCGAACAACATTTGACCTTGTCAGCTGGGCTTCGGATACTAAGTAAGGTAATGCATGATCCCGCCATGCCGAACTAGGGTGTTGCTGTGATGGTTCTACCATCCAGCATCCGGCCCTGTTGGCTGGGCTCAGGATTCTAAACCAATAAGGAGAACTACTGGAGTACTACGCGGAGGTGCTCCTGCGGGGACGCAGGAGAAACGTCAGGATCGCCGAAGCTGTTACCGAAGCTAGTCGATTCTCCGCGACGAGGCGCATCTCTAGCGGAGCTACTCTAAAGTGACGTCAGAGGCGTCTGACAGTTAAATGGCGGGAGAAGAAAAAGCAGTTGGTGGCAAATTATATAAAAGTTATAAAAGTAATTTGATAGCGTTTAATTTCCTATTTAACAGTACCTACCTATTTTGTTACGTAAAATCCAAGTAAAAGTAAATATTATTATGGCCTTAAACTGTGGGTTGTTTAAACTAACAATTGCATTTCTTTTGACAATTTATTAGTTTAGAGGTGCTTATTTTAAAAGTTTTTAAATTAGTTGTGCTCAATCTGTTATAACAATAGTTGAAAATAATATTATGATTCAACACATCTCTACAGAATACAATGTACCTACGCCAGATGGCTGTGTTAATCTTATAGTACCTATAGAGTTTTATAATATTGTAAAGCAATTATTATGTATTTAATTTATGTTTGTACATTTGTATTCTTACAACAAGCTAATAATGTATTGTAATAATGTAGGATTTTGAATGTGAAACGAATGTAGGTAGTTATACGAGGGTGAATCAAAAAATTCTTGGAATCAATATTAAAAAATGCAAAGATTTAAATAATAATATTTTATTTTTCTACATAATCTCCCTCCAATGCAATGCATTTAGAATAACGCGTTTCTAACTTCCTTATTCCTTGTGAAAAAAAATTATTTTCTTGACTCTCGAAAAAGTCCTCTACGGCAGCTATAACCGCGTCATTATCGTGAAATTTTGTTCCACGAATTTCCTCTTTTAATTTTGGAAATAAGTGAAAATCACTTGGGGCTAAGTCCGGAGAATATGGTGGGTGGTCAAGGAGATTGAAGCCAGCACAGCGGATTGCGTTGAGCGCAACTTCCGATCGATGAGCAGGAGCGTTATCTTGAAGGAACAACACGCCCAACGACAGTTTTCAACGACGTTTTTCTTTAATCGCTTCACGCACTTTCGGGATTAAATTTGCATAATAGGGTCCAGTAATCGTCTGGCCTTTTGGCATGTAATCAATAAAAAGGATTCCTTCACTATCCCAGAACACAGAGGCCATAACTTTGCCAGCGGTAGGAGCAACTCGAAATTTCTTAATGGATGGAGAGGATGGTCGTTTCCAAGACATGCTTTGTCTTTTAGTTTCAGGATCAAAATGGTGGACCCACGTTTCATCCATGGTGACAAGACGACGGCAAAAATTATCCGAATCACGCTGGAACATTTCGAGATTACGCTTGGAAATTTCCAAACGTCGCTTTTTGTTTTCGTCGGTTAACATTCGTGGCACCCATCTTGCAGACACTTTTTTGAACCCCAGTGAATCAATTAAAATGGATTGAACGCTACCAAAAGATATCTTTAGGATCTCAGCTATATGTTTTATAGTCATTCTTCTGTCTTCCAAAACCAGATTCTCAACCTTTTTGACATTTTCTTCTGTAACGGAGGTTGAAGGCCGCCCAGAACGCGGGTCATCTTTACAGCTTGATCTACCTCTTTTAAATTCAGCCACCCAGTACGCAACCGTAGAATAGGGTACAGCATCACCCCCTAATGTCTGCTGAATGTCCAAAAAAATTTCCTTCGTAGACATTTTTTTCAAACTGAGATATTTTATCACCGCACGTAACTCACTTTTATCCATAATTTTGACTTTTTAGCAACTCGTTGCACAAAAAAATTTATTACATGCGAACGAACTGACAAAAACAAGTGACAGTCTGCATAAATATAGTGTGATAGGCACTCTTTAATTTGAATATCGAACTTGATCCAAAAAGGTTTCATATATGTGCACTTCTAAGAACTTTTTGATTCACCCTCGTAGTTTAGCATAATATTATAGCAAATAAGTTTTCTGTTGACTACTTAATTACTAATAGATATATACACAAATTGGTATGATCACAAGATATATTTTTATTTAGTGTTTTTCTGTCATATATTTATTTCTAAATTGTTCAGTCAGGGCTTATTTTATGTTAAAATTATTATCTTCTTCGTTTTATTGATGTGTAGGTACATGACGTAACACGATGCCCTTTGTAATACACTAAAATATAAATCTATTAAAATGAGTATAGGTATCCTTATTTTCCTCCAACCTGCTAGAGATGAATAAACTCTATTATTGTGTAACAGGGTCCCAGGTAGTTAAATTAACATAAATAGGGGCCAGTACATAGGTGCAATTTAATTTTCCGTGTATACAAAGTTACTCGTATGTCCTATGGACATTGTTGATAGTGGTAATCATTGATCTATGTATTTATTATACCTACCTATACCTACTGGTAGCTAGTAGTAGGTATTTTATTGTAGTGTGCTAAGGTAGGTGCATGGATGAACTACCCAAATGGATTAAGTAGGTACTGCGAGAAAAGTTAACGTGCCGACAAGGATGGCCACAACGAGCATTGCACAAAGAGTAATTATGTAATTTAACTATTTGGGTGTTATTGATTAAAATTTGGACAACGATAGTGTGTCCCATCGATTTATTATCCATGGCGTCCCTATTGATTTCTTCTATGCCTGGGCCCTATGGAGTAAAGATACAAAAAGTGTCGTACAATAATTTAATTTTATATAATATAGGTACCTACGTAAGTATCCTTGAATCTGCGGTTACTTTGTAAGTACCATCTTGTTTCAAATATAGTTGTTTAATAAATTAATTTGTTTTGTATTCTTTTCTCAAACTTGTGTTGTGTTTCTTCGAGTGTTTATAAGTAATATTGATGAAATAATCAATGAGTGTTCGTTAACGTAAATGACCACGGGTAAATGATTTAATCCCATTTCGCATTTGCCCAAAACTCGCAGGAAGTTTCAGTAAAGCATTCAACACTTTACTGACTCGACAATCCTCGTGTTGCTATAATGCTTAGAATATATAATATTTTTGATGTACCTAAGTACTAGGTTTTTGACTATCCTATTGTGAAAATATGTAAATCTTGATTAAACTTGCTTGACACTGCTGCACAAACTGTCCGAAGCCAAACAAAAAGTTTGAATGTATTTATTTGTAGTGAATGAAAATGAGATTGCTTGCCAATGTCAATGCCAAAATCAGATGTTTTGTGCCATTTGCCTTGTGTGTGATTTGAGAATTGCGATAGAAAAAGAAAAACAGAAAACTCCAACCTCCAACCAAGTCTCTTCCCGTTCCTTGTACTTTTTCTACGAAATTATTGAAATTATAATGTTCTTGTAATACAGAGTTTTTAACACAATTAGTAACATAAACGTCGATCACTATGAACTGCATCAGATTATTGAGGCTAGTCGAAAGACAAACTGCAAGTGTATTCAAAATAACATCAGCCAAATGTATTTCCAGTCATCGCATGAAATACATGGAAACACAGGACAGATGGAGAGAGAGAGATGGTTTGACTAAAGACTGGGAGTTGATATACAAAGCACCTATGGACAAGCCCCTCAAATTTGCTACAACTTACCTGACAGTGTCGACCGGCGTTGTAGGCGCCAGTGGACTGTATTATGGGATGGTGATGTTCGATATGGCTGATTGGAATACTCCTGTGGTACTTGGTGAAGACGTAGTTATAGCTAATGGTGCAGCAGAGTGTCTTGTGTATATTGGAGCATTTGTGGCATTCCACATGGCTGTTAAAATATTACTCTCAAAATTTGTTGTGCGACTTTACCAAAACGGTGATGAATATTTAGCTATCTTCAGAGGACACTTCTACAACTCAATTACAATGCACAAATTCAAATTAAAAGAATTTAAAAAACTCAATCCTACAATAGTGGTGTCATGGGGAGATGCTAGGTTTGGGCTTGGCAAGAAACATGCTATATTACTAGAAAACTATTTCAAAACACCTGAATATTTCAATTATTTACTGAATGGTGTTGGTGCTCGACCAGGTGATGATGAATAAATAAGTTAACTATTTGTAGATTATGAATACATTATTTCTTAATTAAACCTAGTCATGGCAGATCTGGATTTTTCTTTGTGTAAATCAATAGTGAAAGTGGAGTGGATATTTTGGTACAACCAGAATTTCCTGGGTAGAAACCTACCTAGTTAAAAGACTTATTAATCCTGTGCAAAACACTTCATTTGTATTTTTATTCGTGTTATGAATTTATATACTTAGTATTTGTTTATAATAGGCAATGTTGGCATAATATACAACATTATTACTTCTTAGACAAACTTTATTCTAACAATCTACAATAATATTAATTACATTTAGAAGCCACCGGTGAATGCGTTGTTCCACCGATATCTGGACTCTTTCTTTAAGGTAGTAGAGTCCATCTTCTTGGCATCACTATCAAACTCTTCCAAAGCTTGAACTGCTGTCGATGATGGCTCCAATTTCTTTATGACTAAACATTCACCATTTTCTTTCAGTACAGTGTACTTGATGTCATCGTCACTAGGTTCTCCATATGGGAACACTATTGGAGTAACTTTGATCAAATGCTTGACTTTCCAAAGCTTAGCATTTACTTCTGGAATATTTTTCACTATGGCGATTCGCTTCTGAAAATAAATGTTTCCAATTAGAATGTCAAATCTTCTCATTCTTTCTTTGTGTAATTTAATCAAAATATAATCCAATAAACCTTTTAGATCATCCTTATTGGATCAATTTGTAAACCTGCCTACACAATTTTATTGGTTTTGTTATTGATATACTTACTTTTTCCTCAAGAATCTTCAATTCCTGTAAAATATTCTTTAGCCAATAAGGCTGATGCTTTGCAGTTTTGACTCTTTCAATTCGGAAGAGTTTGGAAGGAGAATATTCAGGGTCTTGGTGATCTTCGGACCTAAAAGAAGGAATTTATTAATGATTAACACAATCATCTCAATATGATTAAAGTGATCACATCAACAGATGTTTCGTTTCGTAATAAACATTCAGAAATTTTTCTTATTTTACGTTGAGAGAGCATCATCTTGCATCATTGTAAATGCATCTTGATAAGTTTTAGCACTCAGAATAGAGCATGAGTAGGTTAGTATAAGGCTAGGTACTTCTAAAATCCTTTTGATGATTAGTCAAGGATTTTACTGACCACATACTGAAATCATTCTTAGTTAGATAAATGACATAGATGTAGATTTTATTTACAGACGTAAGGTGAAACTGTTCAATTTTAGAGGTACCTACAGAGAGTTATGTTCTGGAGAATTACCGTGGATAGTAAACGATGCCGCCAGGATAACGAATGCCACCTGGGTGTTTGTAACCTTTAGATCGAGAGGCTGATAGTAAAGGACAGATGGTTTTAAGAAGTTGTCTGTTCATTTTGAAAGAAATGTATTTTTTTACAAATTAAAATTATTAAAATTTCACCCCTAACCAAACTAACCTCACTCGTGAGCGGTGTTGCCAGTACCTGCCCGTCCCATACCGTACCGTACCTGCCAAAACTGCCAAAAGTGCCAAATGCCAATATTGGTACTACCGATAGTATAGTACTACGCAATTTCGGATGGTAGTATGGTAGGTTGCCTCAAAAAGGACTGTTTTCGAAATAAACAGTAAATATACGTTGCATACCTGTTCACAGTTCTTTTACCATGCATGTTCAGTGTATTATGAACCTTATAATAGTGATCTTAGGTTGATTGTAAGTGTTAAGCATTCTTTCGTTAATCTTCGGACCATACTTTATTTTCTGCGCGAACGAAGATTCACGACGCACCATATAAGTTGGGTAAGACTGTACATGTTAGCCTATGCCTCAAGTTCACTGACATTGCCCAGCTGATAACTAGGGTTGAACGATGGTTAGTTTTGCAGTAAACTTTGACGTGTAATAATTCATTACCGTAACTACTTACAGATTTATAGTACCTCCAGACTACTTCAAAATATGTATGTGTATGCGTAGTTTCAGTATTACTACACCTTGCTGTTACACCTTGTAGACCTAAAGTAGGTAAAACTATTATGTTGTATAATAGTTATATCGTTTTTGGCGGACCTACCAGTGACATGTAGGTATACTAGTACCCAACTTATAAGGCGCGTCGTGAATCTTCGTTCGCGCAGAAAAGAAAGTATGGTCCGAAGATTAACGAAAGAATGCTTAAAACAATTAACCTAAGCTCACTACTATAAGGTTCATAATACACTGCAGCTGTTAGTTCCATCTCACTCTAAGCTCGCTAAGATGGCGGCGGCTGCCGACCAATAGCGGTCAATAGCATTTCCCGCGCTTTGAAAATTCATCTTCTGCGCAGGTACATCGGTAAGCCATATCAGTTGGGTACTACTGTACATATAGAACGGTTTTGACCAAGGGTTGAAAATAATGAAAACCGCCTAAAATATAAAATTCTTCCATACTTATTCTGAAATATTCGAACGATCTGGCAACTCTTTGAGTGAAATGTCAATGAAAACAAATACATTTTTTTTTTTTTGTTTTAGTTATGGCTTCGCACGGTTTGTGCATATAGCCAGTGTCAAGTATTTTATTTTAAGTATTTCTTAATTTCACATTAAGAAAGTCACAGCAATATTATAGCAATCGTGGTCAAGTAGTCAAGTCGATTATTTACATCGTCAGTCACGATTCAGTAAAGTAGTGGATGCTTTACTGAAACTTCCTGGGAGTTTTGGAAAAAATGCGAAATGACACGCTTTTTGAGTTTATATCATTCGCCTACACTCGTGCACGTTAACGAACACTTAATGGTTAATATTCCACCAATATTACACATTAACACTCGAAGAAACACAAGTTTGAGCTAATAATATAAAACCAACAACGTCTCACTATCGGATTCCCGCCAAAACTCCCCAAATACATTTGGTGAGTTTTTGGCGGGAATCCGATAGTGAGACACTGTATTTTTTTTTTTTTTTGATTTAGTTATGGCTTCGCACGGTTTGTGCATATAGCCAGTGTCAAGTATTTTATTTTAAGTATTTCTTAATTTCACATTAAGAAAGTCACAGCAATGTTATAGCAATCGTGGTCAAGTAGTCAAGTCAATTATTTACATCGTCAGTCATGATTCAGTAAAGTAGTGGATGCTTTACTGAAACTTCTTGGGAGTTTTGGAAAAAATGCGAAATGACACGTTTTTTGAGTTTATATATCATTCGCCTACACTCGTGCACGTTAACGAATACTTAATGGTTAATATTCCACCAATATTACACATTAACACTCGAAGAAACACAAGTTTGAGCTAATAATACAAAACCAACAACGTCTCACTATCGGATTCCCGCCAAAACTCGTGAGACACTGTTGGTTTTCAATTGTTTTCTCAAACTTGTGTTTTTTCGAGTGTTCATGTGTAATATTGGTGGAAGGTGGAATATTAGTCATTGAGTGTTCGTTAATGTGCACGTGTGTGGGCGAATGATATAAAATAAAAAATCGTGTCATTTCGCATGTTTTCCAAAACTTCCAGGAATTTTCAGTAAAGCATTCACCACTTTCCTAAATCATGACTTTGGCTTTGTAAATAATCGACTTGACTACTTGCCCACGAGGATAGCTTTAATGCTGACTTTATTGTACTATTTAATTGTGACAATACACTATTACTTGACATTGGCTTCGCACAAACCTTGCGAAGCCATAACTAAATAAAAAAGAAAAACAAACTCTGTCATTCTTAGTCTAGGCAGTGACAACTGACAGCAGGAAAGTATTGTCACTTGCCGTGTTGAGAGGTTGAGACGTCCGTCTTGTTTGTTTTTGTTTTACGAAAGACTCGAAAGAGAGACATTTTAATTTTAAAGTTTTGTAACTGTAACTGTAACTGCTGAAGGCACAGAAAACTTAATTTTGGTTTTAGTTTGCTATATTTGGATCGGTAATTTTTGTACATGTGACTAATGTGGTAATACTTTCATAAGCAGGTGCTTCAGGCAAAACAAAATCATTGACCTATTGTGTTTGAAAATAACGGACTTCTGACTTCATGAAGAAGGTGAGGTTTGAGAGTCCAAAAAAACGGGAGATATTTACAATGAACGACTCGGAGTGTCACTCTCCCCGGCCGTTTATTGGGCGGGAGCTGCGGACAGACCCTCCAGAGCTTACACCTGACTATCCCAGAGTGCTGCCTTACAACCACGACCCCTTACTAAGGTATGAAGCAAGCAACACCAGCCCTCATCCTACAGTACATAAACTACACATACCTAGATTCCTAGATAAGGAACTTTGTTGGAAGCCATCTGATGACCTAAACTTGAGCTTGCTTGATGCCTCACATCATGAACCTCGACAACCTGCTTTCTGTAGGTCTATACTAAAAGAGTCTGATCAAAACAAAACATGCTTTAATGTAGGTACAATTGTTTCTAAAGGTAAACAAAAAGCATCAGCACTATTGTCTATTGAGAATGAGAATCATCCTCCCAATGTTTTAGTGAAAGATAACAGCTTCTTTATAAGACGAGACAATTTGGACAAATACCAGTTCAATATCAATCCTATACAGAGCCAGTTCAATAAACTGAGCTTTGGTAAAGAAAATGATCCGTTAGCAAGGAAAGCACATATCATGAAAACTGACACTCTCAATGTGCCATCTAACAATGAAATATATTTGAAACCTATGACCGGTACTCCTACAATCAATGCTGAATGCATTTGCCATCATTGTGCTAAAAAAGTTCATGTAAATACTATTCAACCTCAAAGCAGTACAGATAGACAAGTACATTGCACAGCAAGAGAACATTTTGGTCACACTTGTGTATGTTCAACTCCAAGAACTGAAATCTGTTCTCACTGTGACCGTGTTCCACCACAAGTACAGCAAAATGTATGTAAATCATGCAGCTGTCACAGCTCGGAAACTTCCAGTCCGAAACACCTAAATGCTGTTGATAAAAAAACTTGGGCTATAGAAAAGTATGAGCAAAGCAAACAGTCTGAGTGCACGGACGTTGAGAAGCAAACAAACATCTCTAAAGAGAAAAGGGAGCCCACTGTTGCCGACTTGTTTAAAATAATAAAGCTCCAAAATGAACAGCTGCAGTTACTCCAAGATAAAGTGGACAAGTTCATAACATCGAGTAGACAAAATGTACAGCCTACTATAACTTGTTCAACAGAACATGTAGCCATGAACACTGTTGAGAATGATCAACACAAAATGTCGATAGGAGTGATGACTAGCTTTGAATTGATACGCACATCAACCGTTATAAACAAAGAACTGGTGACTCAAACTAATGAGAATGCTCAGATTCAATGCAACAGATCACAAGTTAATATAAAAGAAGTTGTGTCCAAACCGGCAAATATGAATTTCCTGGATGGAATAATGCCTAAGAATATAGCTCAGACTAAAGTTCAGAATGAACATAATGTTGTGAGTAACGGACAACAGACTGAGAATGTTTGTGAAGAAAAGACTCTGAATGAATTAAGCTTGTACAATGTACAAGTTGATACAACAACTCCGTTAATATCTCCCGATCAAAGCTTGTATTTAGATGTGAGGGATTATAGCGAGTAAGTACATAAATTTACTTACTGATATTTTTACATGGATTCCTTTGTTTATTTGAATAATGAACTTAGCTTTTTCATTACAGTTCTGATGCAAGCACCAATGACCAGTCCAATGTTGGATGGACTTATTATAATAAAGTTATGGTGAGTGGATGATATTGTGAAGGATGAAACTGAACATTATCTTTCTCTTACACAGAAAATATATTAGCATGAACAATCTTTTCTGGGTTATACAATGTACTTTAATTACTTTTTTAATATTCCAGACCCATGTGAATGGCATGTTGCAAGAGTCAGAGATGCCATCATCGGCTAGTGCAATGTATCGAAATATGCGCCAGCAGTGTGTGCAAATGCACATTGACAAGACCAATGTCAGTGTAACTAAGAGGTAAGCATTTATCCAGGGTCAGAATATAGACTGCAAATCAATAGTACCTACTACCAGTCTCTCATTTATGATTGTCTAACTAATTCAAGTAAAAAATATGTTGTTAATCCTAAAAGAACTAATCCTATTTCAAGCTACCACCTTCTACCAATCATCACTTACCATCAGGTGAGATAGTGGTAAAATACTAGCCTCTGGCCACATCAATTGTCATCATCACCTCCCAGTGAGGAGGATTAGGCCATAATCCATCAATACTTTCACAAAGATTCAAAAGCCTTCACTAAGATTAAAAAGGTCTACAAAATGCGTCCACCAATTTCAGAGTAAAGTTCGGCGACGATCCTTTGGGGCTCCACCAGCCGCACATCTTCGCTGCCCCGGCCACCGAGACTAGTCTGAAGATGAACCAGCTCGCAGCCAAGTACTTGAAGAACATGCCAGCACAGGCAGTACAGCGGCCCTTGCCACACGCAACCACTACTGCACCAATAGACATGTCTTTTGCAACCAGAAACTATATGGAAAAGCATAGACTGTTGCAAGGTATGTTGAAGATAGTTGCTTACCGAAGCTTTATAAGCTACTTACTCACTTAGGTCTGAAGTTCAGGAAGACTCAGCTTGCTGCAGATATTACACATGTCAAATGTTAATAGATCCGAAACCGAAATTCGTGCTGGATGTACACTTGCCAATTTTTTATCGACACCGGCTTTAAAGTGTAAGAGGCCTTTAAATCAATGAACGGTCTTTTGCATATAAATTAAAAGTTGGTCTTGCTGTTGTTTACTGGACGACGACCGTTTGACGAGCGATTACGATTGGCTATTATTATAATTAATTATACTACTTAGCATATTGCGTGTAATATTTTTGAAACATTTTCTTTGTTGCAGGTTGGCCTGCACCTTCCAAGTCGCCGCAACCAGGTGAGATTCCAAGATTTCTCGACATAACAGCTTTAAAGCAACAACCTAAGTTTATATGAAAAGCCAAGTGGTAGTATGGGCAAAATTCCGTAAAAGTACCTATACTATAACACATTATTATAAATTCGGCCATTTTTCTGCTTTCTGGCTGCATACGATTAGTAAGCAGGAACCCTTGACAGTACAAATTTTTTTTTTGTATTAATGTACACTTATTTACGTGTAGGTAATAATTATTTTATGGAATTACTATGGACCAATGTTTTAATTTAGATAATAATATTATTATAATTATTATAGACATTTGTTACTACTTATATTAAGTTTTAAGATATGGAAAATAAAATACTTATTTTGAACAGACATTTATTTTAAACTTTAGAGAAATTAACAGTAAGTACACTCCTAATTTTTACATGTACGTGTTACACAATAATAATACAATGTTCTTGGAACACTTATTCTGCCTGTACACTGGCTAACATCCATACTTGCGTATATTTCTTCATTTTATGATAGGTACATTTATCTACTTCAAAACATATTTCACTTTCGATATTTCATAGGCTTACTCATTTATCACATTTTCTGAACTAAAAGGAATGCCAGGCCTACTCACAAAAAATAATGTCCCTTTATTCAGTAAATATATTTTATATTCTTTTAAGTAAATATAACGTCATTACATCATGCTTTTTTCGAAGAGGTAGTTAAGACTCTCGCATTAACTTGTACTTTAACTTTGGTGTACGTAAATGTTAGACTACATTTATAATTTCTAATAAACTATTTCCTCTGCCTCGTTGCCGGCGAAATGTTCTAACTTAGACGTCAACGTTTATGTCACACTTGTATATCTAATTTCTTTGTGTATACGGCACAAATATGACACAATATTTTATAATATCAATACCTCAGTATTTTCCGAGATACTAACAACTTTCATAAATCTAATTAATTACATATACATACACATTTTAATATTTACTAATGCATTTCGCCACGTAGTGCCGCGGAATTACGGTGTTTTATACAAAGTATACAAATTAATTAGGTACGCTATTAAAAAAAAAAACGATTCGTGATCTTGACAAAATTGGAGCGAGTTTTATTCGTTGCTGGATGTGTGGCAGGATTTGTTGTTGCGAAAAATACCACTAATAATCTGAATATGGCAAAACCTACCTACTAGTACCTACCTAGTCTGGTTTCAGTTAGACTTCCATTTTTTAAGGATGCTTGTATGAAAAGCTTATGCTCCGCAACACTATGCGGCTATCTTACTTAAATGTATATTATGCACGAATTTAATAACTGACAACTGTTTAAATATTAAACATAATTTTAGACGAATCCATCATAAAGGCTGATTTTATTTGTTATTTCTGTAGGGCTGCACTTATCTGCTATCACTCTACCGGGAGTACTTATTTTTGGTTTCGTACTATTACACTAATAGTACTATGGGACTATTC